>CM028135.1:1062357500-1063645000 GCA_016271365.2 Neoceratodus forsteri
GAAATTGGCAGCCCAGATAGCCCACCAAGGAGTGACAAACAAATTCACGTTACCGCATAATTAACAGGCCATCGCACGGCAACAAGCTAGCAAATCATGGTGACAAGGATGGCCTCATGAAAGGTATAAACAAACTGCCAAACTACTGTGTATAAATAAAGTGAAATTTATACCAGATGTGATTCACCTCAGAACAAATACAAATGCGGAGACTATTCTGCGCCCAACCAACATCAAACACAGAACTCCCACACCTTCCTGGAGGCAACAATACCCTCTTTTGCCATTCACAAAGTGTACACGCAAAACAAAAATACTCAAAGTACACACGCACACACACACACACACACACACACACACACAGCCCTTAAATATTAGAAAAATAAAATGGACAGTGTTAACCTAGCTGTGGGAACTCCACACAGACTCCACCACTCTGCTGCTGCCAGCGTTCTAGAATCAGTTTATACAATGACAGTGCCTCTCTGGCAAGATTCATATTTTAAGGAAGCATTAGCTGTTTTTGTGTGATTTCACGACTCAGTTTTTACTGCAACAGAAGTCACCGTGATGTAATCTTGCATTATTCAAGTTGTTATCCCATTGCTTAAGAGCTCCTTTGTGCCCAGCCTAAAGTGGAAATAAATGGTGATGACCTACATTACATTGAAATCATTTATTTTCACTTCAGGCTGGTCATACACAAAAAATAAGTGCATTTATTTGGAAAATGTTATTCTCACAGTCATTGTATAAATATATGTTATGACGTGAACTGACTTAAGATATCATTTTTATCTTCAAGAGAGGGTATTGGTCTATTGATATGTCTCCTCTTTCATTCCTTTCCTGTCTGGCTTTAGAGAATCATACTGCACTTCCACCTCTCTCCTCTGGCTCACTGACACTGTCTCTCTTTGCAATGGATCTAGGCCTTACCACCGCTGCCATTTGTGTTGATTTAGCCAAAGCTTTGGACACAGTTGCTCACCCCAATCTCCTGGACAACTTTAAGGTAGCTGAACTCTCTGCCTCCTCAGTTGAGTGGTTCCACTCCTACTTTGAGGGCAGGTTGCAGGCTGTCCATATTGGAGTCTTCCTTTCCCCTCCACTCCCAATCAGTTCAAGTGTTCCCCAAGGGTCTGTCCTGGGCCCAATTATTTTCTTCATTTTGGTAAATGACCTCCTCCTAGCTCCTTCTCTGTGTCGATTCATATATACGCTGAGGGCACGGTACTTGTTACATCTGGCTCCTCTGCCTCTGACCTCATGAACCAGCTCTAACTGGACTTTAACAACATCTAGCTCTGGTTCTGAGAAGGTCAGTTATCCCTAAATGCTAAGAAAACAGTTTCTATGACTTTTGGCACTAGGCAGAGACTTGCTAGAGTTTCGGTGCTACTATAGAAGATGTCTCCATCTTCAAGTTCCTCAGGGTCTGCTGGATCATCACTTTCATTTTTCTGTGCATGTGGATGGTATCTACAAGAAGCTACACCCCAAGCCTGATGCACCTTATAGAAATAAGAAGCAGGCTGCTTCCAGTACACAGAGAAACCCTCACTAAAATGATTCTCCCAATATTCAACTATGATGACATTGTTTTTAGTGCTGCTACTAAGTCTACTGTAACTAGACTGGACCCCCTCTTTCAGTCCTTCTGTCAATTTGTCCTTTAGAAACCCCTACGTACTCGTCTTTGTACACCTCCCTCTCCCTCCCCTCTCTTGCCACCAGGCACCTTACCAATTATGCCTCTTTAACCTTCAAATTTTGATTCGGCTCCCTCCCCTCATATCTTACTTCTCTCCTCTCTTTCCCTCATTCTACCTCCTACCCCCTTTGCAATGCTTACTTTCGGTCTCTTGCTCTCCCCCCACCAATGAAATCTGCTGCTGGCCAAACTACCTTCTTATTCCACTTCCCTAAACTCTGGGGCTGTCTCCCACCTTTAGTGCGATCTGCTCCTTCCATTAATGCTCTGAGATCTCTCCTCTGGGATTTCTCTATTCACGCCTGCAGTTGCTTTTGATTTTGGTTACCTGTTACCTGCCTTATACCACACACTGTCACTTGCTCTGTCCCGCCCCCTTCCCCAGTTCCTCATTGTTGTTGCTCACTGTTTCATGTGCGTTTACCTGTTCTGCTATTTACTGTGCCGTAATTTACTGTAGGTAGGTAGGTAAAATTTATTTTTATACAGGTAATGCATGTCATTTGGACATAGTCCAGTTTACAAGACAGACCTGTGTGTATGGCAATTTTATTTTGAAGCGTGCTTGTATCTGTATATTTTGTTATTCTTTTTTCATATTATTATAATATTTTGTATATTTTGTACATTGTACTCTACATCTGTTCTGTTCTCTTCTTCCCCTTCCCATGACACATCTGGAAATGAGCTAGTATCAGCTCAGTATGTCGTTCCTGATAAAACTTTTGAGATAGATAGACAGACAGACAGATAAATAATTTGATAACTTAAATTGATAAGTACAAGCCACAAGTGGCAAAGCCATGAGTGGGATAGCAATAGACCAGTACCTTCAAATGTAGATAAAAATTATATTTGAGATCAGTCATGGCATACTTGATTTATGCAACAGGTGTTTTTTTTTTTATAGAACTGGTAAAAAGTTACAAAAGTAAAAAAAAAAGTAAATTTATAATAAACTACATAGATTACTGTACATTCAATAAAAAATAAATGGCATTCATTATTGATTTATTTGCTGAGTTTTATCAGCAAAGGCCACCTGAGCCATAAAAGCTCATTTCCTGAGGTGTACTGGGGAAAATAACTGACGTTCATCACTGAACATGCTCAGAAATGTATCTTCACATGCGAGAATACATTTTTGAGCATGCTCAGTGTGATCAAAATAAGTAAGATACATTTCTGAGCATGCTCAGTGACTAACATCATTTATCTGATTCATACTGCCAAAAACAACATGTTTATATTGGCAAATTTATTTTCACACCTGGTTAATGCACCAGTTAGGGTTCAACTTTATGCCACAAAAGCAGGGAAATGTGGTGTTAGGGTTTCCAACCCTAACCCCCCCCCCAGCAGCAAAAAGACACGACCACACAAACAACCACAGACAGTCATCAACAGGTAAGACAAACAACATACAACTGTTTCTAGATAATACAAATGCATCAACACTGGTGTGCTACCTTCGTGGGTTTGTATTTGTGGTGTGCACACTGCAAGACATACACACTCACTTTTGGCTGCAGATAGAAATCCATGATACTCAAATCACAGCATTACTTCTTTCTGCAGAAGCACAGGCCCTGCATCCACAAATATAAATCCACAATACCTAAATTACAGGAGTTCTTTTGTCCACAGAGGCCTGTGCTTTTGTAACCACAGGTATTCATGCACACTGTAAGACATACATACACTTCTGGCTGGACCCTGCGCCTCTGCAGCCAAAAGTGTACATCATAGACACTGACCTCTGGCTGCAGAAATGCAGGCCCCATGAAATCCATGATACCCAGATTGTAACACTACTTCTGTCATTAGAACTGTGGGCCCTTATGGGGATTGTGCGTCTGTAGCCAAAGGTACTCATACACACTGTAAGATATGCACATGCTGCAGCCACATATATAAGGCATATGCATCGACCTCTGTAAATTGCAAAAAACTTTATTAATGCTCCAGATAGGGTTAAAGTGACAAAAGCTGGGAAATGTGGCATTAGGAGTTCCAACCCTAACACCACTCCCCAAAACCAGGGAGGAGAGCAGGTATGGGTGTGCCTAGGGTTTCTCAAGCCTAACACTCACCCCATTACATCTGTAAATAAGGTCAGATGAGTAGACTTTATGAAAATGGGGTGAGCATTAGGCTTGAGAAGCCCAAGGTACACCCCACACCTGCTCTCCTGCTTGGGGGTGGGGTGTTAGGGTTGGAAACCCTAATGCCACATTTCCGAACTTTTGTCACTTTAACCATAACTGGAGCATTAATGAAGCTTTTTTAACAATTTATTTCCTTGCTTTTTGAGACAGTATAATTGTATCCTTATTTGTCTGTGGGGGCGCAGGTCCCTCTGGACCCCACACTACTACTCATATATAAGTTGGTCATACATTGTTTTAGAAAAAGACATTTGCCTCTTCCCTGGTATCCAGTGAAACCCCCCCACCCAACAATTGTGCCTTGTTTCCCATTAATTGTAAGTGAATAGCCCTGGTGTCTAGTGGCAACCCCACTCTCCAATTTCTATATATGTTTTACTATGTTCTCATTGACGTTCAGTGGTACCCCTTCCCCACTCTCCAATTGTGGCCAGTTCCCTACTAATTGTAAGTGTTCTAGCCCTGGTGTCTAGTGGCACTCCCCATATTTCCATTTTTACAGTGGCACATCATAGTTTCCATTGATGTCCGTGGTACCCCCCCACCCTACAATTTTTACTTCTGCCAAAATGTATTTCCCTGGTGTCTGGTGACACTCCTCACCCTGCCATTTGTATGGATTATTAATATATTTTTTTCTGCCCAGTGGTAACCCCCACCCCCTAATTGTACTAAATAAGTAGCACCCCCAAATGTATGTCCCTGGTGTCTAGTGGCACCCCCTATTCTCTGATTCCTGATCTAGTTGTAATTATATCCCCCACTGGTGGCCAGTCTCACCCCCCACCCTTCCATGTCAACCTGCAAATGAGAAAACTGTCCCTCACTAGCTTTAATTTTTTTTCCAACCTGAAAAAAAAAGGGCCACTGACGATCGCACCCGCACCTCCACCCGACCTCCCACAGTGCACCCACCAACTCGAACCCCACTTGATCCCCCACACATCTTCACTCACCTGAACTGGCCCCACAGTGAAGATCCACTCTCCAATCGAGGATGCATCTTGCTGCTGGAACTGGTGACTGCTGTATGACGAATAAGGTAACTGCGGTTCAGTTACCTTATTTGTCAGACAGCAGTTGCCGGTTCCAGCAGTAAGACGTGTCCTTGATCGGAGAATGGATCTTCACTGTGGGTACGTATGTACAAAAAGGCGTCCACCAATGGATGAAACTGGAGCCAAACACAAAAGAATTCAGAAAAAGCACTCAGAACGACTGCCCAGTAATCGATATAAATACACATCCAACGCTTGGAACATGACGCTTTTTCAATGTGATATTAAGCTCAAACAAAATACAAACATTATATAGTCTATGATTCAATTAACACTACAATCATTAAAGTGATTAAAATAAATAAAACGCACTACAAATCAATCAGAGCAATCAATACAAAGCACAAAATATCTGAATCACTAAGTGCTTCACATTACATGAGCACAAACTGATTAATTCACATCAATTAATGAAATACACAGAAAAAACAAACCACAATGCCATAATAACATAATATAACAATAATCCAATAATAATTATGTGAAGCACTTAGTGATTCAGATTTTTTGTGCTTTGTATTGATTTATTTTAATCACTTTAATGATTGTAGTGTTAATTGAATCATAGACTATATAATGTTTGTATTTTGTTTTAGCCTAACATCACATTGAAAAAGCGTCTTTGCGATGTGAAACGTGCGTCTGTGGCTTTTTAAATTGCTGCTTGCTTCAGCTATCTTATTAAAGTTGTTTTTATCATGTTCCAAGTGTTGGATGTGTATTTATATCGATTACTGGGCAGCCGTTCTGAGTGCTTTTTCTGAATTCTTTTGTGTTTGGCTCCAGTTTCATCCGTTGATGGCCGCCTTTTTGTACATACATATTCTACTGTGGCAGGCACAACAGAATCAATATATTTTTTCCTGTATCACTAGCACCATGGCATATGGTGGGATGGATAATAATCCATTGGATTTGGCAAGCAGCATTCCTTCTGTATTTCGTGAGTATACAGATATGGATCCTTTTAATATGACTACGCACACAATTGTAGATTGTTCACCTGTGAATGTTGAAAGCACTATTAAGAAGGATGATTTCGTAGAATCTTTATTTTTTAGAAAGGGGGATGTTAATCCGTTGTTGACCAAAGTGAATCAAAGGGAGCAGTTTGGTGAAATAAATGATTCTGATATATGGGAAACATCACTCACAATTAAACAAGCCTTCATTCAATTAGAAAGGGTTGTGTTGAAAGCCAGATTTCTATATTGGCAAAAGGTTACCATGTCTGCTTATTTGACTGTTCATCGAGCTCCCAGAGGCTTAAGATTTAATTTACAGCCTGCATTTGGTCAGGACCGAATCTCGTTTTTGAAAAAGTGGCAAACACATTGTCTTAACTATAGTGCTGGTCTGATTCAACTAATTCTTGATGATGGTGATGAGCAAGAAAAAGAAATTAGAGAACTGATTTTAGCAAAGGAGCAACAAGTACGGCTGTTCCGACATGATATCGACTATGTTAAATATAGGGGACAATTGGTTTCCACTATACACAGACATGATGCCAGAATTAGAAAAATCAAAGAGACTAAGTTTGAAAGAGACAAGCGAGATTACGCTGAGGGCCGTATTTTTGAATGGAGCAAGAATGCCACTGGTCATATCAAATCTATTCTTAAAAAACGTAATTCTGATGTTTACACCAGTGGTTCAGATTCGGATTCAGATGGCAATGCTGCTTTATGTAGTGATACTCGGAAATCACAAGCTGTTTCAGAGTATAACTTGAGAAAAAATGTTGTGATTTTAACTTCTCCCCCAGATTCACAGGATCCATTGAATCTGACACAGGCACCAGTGGAAAGACCTTTACAACAGCTGATATTGGAACAAGAGCTATCAGACAAAATAAAAGGACAATTGGAGATTTTGGATCCTTTACAACACAAACAGAGTATGTTGAATTTGGGGGGCGAGGAGGTGTGGGAGAAAATATATCTGAACTTACCAGAGTTACCGGCAGCTCCCAAGAATTTGAGAAGGAGCCCTCGATTTGTACAGTTTCGAGAAGAAGGACTAGAAGAGGCACACGGGGCAAGAACTGAAGGTATTGGACACAGGTGCAATTGGAACCGAGGAAAGAGTTGGAGTCGACGGAACAGGAGGAGAACACAGTGGAACTAAGTGTCCCACAGGATGTGCTGGTAATGAATATATCATCTTATACACTTACGGATTCTGAGACTGCTATTTTACAGAAAGGTCTCAGTTTTGTACCAACTACACAATTTGGTGAATTTCAGACTATGTTGTACTTGCATAAGTTTGTCAGGAAGTTGGATTTAAAGGCGTTCTTTTCTTCAGAGGCACGAGATGAATCAACTGTTGAAGCTACGGGTTATGAACATTCTTCCAGTGAGGGGTTATTAAAGAAACCATCTGTTTTTATCCCTCCAAAAAATCCAACAGTGAATGTGTTTTTCAAAGCTTGTGAAAAGGATATATTGGAATTTACGTCAAAAGGTTTTTCATCACATTACAACAATTGTACCAAAGATGAAAGAGCAGCAATAAAATCCTTACATGACAATACATCTATTGAGATCAAAAGTGCGGATAAAGGGGGTGCGATTGTGGTACTCGATAAAGTTATGTATCAACTAGAAATGTTAAGTCAGTTAAATAATCCTAGATATTATAAAAGGTTACTAGCAGATCCTACTTTGGAATGCAAAAAACAGATTGATTTGATTCTTTATGACATGTTTATGAATGGTTTGTTCTCGAAGCAGATTTATGATTATCTTACTGTTCAATTCCCGGTTTGTCCCACTTTATAAGGTTTGCCTAAGATCCATAAGGATCTTGTAAATCCACCAGCTAGACCAATAGTTGCATCAATAGGTTCTGTTACTGAACCTCTTTCAAAATTTGTGGACCAACATATTAAACAAATTATTCCCTTATGGCCTTTACATGTACGAGATACTACAGATGTGATTTTGTGTCTTAAAGATGTGATCTTACATCAAGAAGATCTTTTGGTCACTTTAGATGTGGCTGCATTATATACTAATATTCCACATGGGGGGGGGGCTTGAAGCTATGTGTATATCTCTTTGTGAATTTACTAATTTCACTAATCCATTTGTGGAATGTTTAATTACATTAACCTAATTGGTTTTGACTAATAATGTTTTTATGTTTGACAATTCTTTTTTTCTGCAGCTTAAGGGTACTGCTATGGGGGCGTCTTTCGCCCCCAATTATGCCAATATTTATTTGATGCAGTGGGAAAAACATTATGTTGTCTCTGAATCTTTGAATCCTATTTTTCATAATTTAGTGTTTTATGTACGCTTTATTGATGACATATTGCTTATCTTGAGAGGCAGTACCTGTACATTGGATAAATTCATTCTTTATTTAGAATCAACAAATCAAAATTTAACTTTCACTAAGAGAGTGGAAGTTTCTGAGATTCAATTTTTAGATCTCAGTATTAGTAAGAACGAACAGAACAGGTTAGAGACTAGATTATTTACCAAAGAGACAGCTAGAAATTCATTGTTGTTGTATAGCAGTTGTCATCCTAGATACATTCCGGATAATATTCCTAAGGGACAAATGATGTGGTTAAAAAGAAATACCTCCTCACATGAGCAATATGTTTCAGATGTTAAATTGCTTATGGACAAATTTGAACGTAGGGGTTATAATAAAACATTGCTTGTCAAGTCTCAGAATTTGGTTAGTCATATGGAGAGGGATTCCTTACTTCATAAAAAAAGTTATAATGTTGAGCAGCATCAAGATGATCATAAAGATTTTACGAGAGTTAATTTCGTTTCAGATTACACACCACAAAGTCCAGTTATTTCGGACATTCTTCTGAAGCATTGGAATATTTTAACATTGGAACCTAGACTGGCTGAATATGTGACAGTCCCCCCCCAGGATGACTTACAGAAGAGGCAAGAATATTGCTGACATGGTTACTAGCAGTCATTTTGAACTATCTAAGAATCAAAAACAGGCAACATTACCAAATGGGACTTTTCTCTGTGGTAATTGTATTTTTTGTCAGTATTTGAATACAGTCTCGATGTTTTAACACCCTGTTACAAATAAGGTATATTTCAATCGTGACTTTATAAGTTGTTCCACTGCAAATGTGATATAGTTGGTGCAATGTTCCTGTAGAGATTTTTATGTTGGGAAAACCCAAAGGGCTTTTAAAAATAGAATAGCTGAACATATACGTAGTATTGCCAATAAGGACATTACTAATGCATTAGCTTTACATGTGGTATACAAGGGAAGTGGACATTTGTTCAAATTTCAGGGTCTCGAAAAGGTTTCATTAGGAAGTCGGGGGATCTGAACAATAGGATCCTACGTGCTGAAAGTAAATGGCAGTGTTTGTTAGGCGCACATAGGGAGAAAGGCTTAAATGCGATGTTTAGCATTATTCCCTGTCTTAAATGAATTATTATTGGATTATTGTTATATTATGTTATTATGGCATTTGTTTTTTCTGTGTATTTCATTAATTGATGTGGATTAATCAGTTTGTGCTCATGTAATGTGAAGCACTTAGTGATTCAGATATTTTGTGCTTTGTATTGATTGCTCTGATTGATTTGTAGTGTGTTTTATTTATTTTGAATCATAAACTATATAATGTTTGTATTTTGTTTGAGCCTAACATCACATTGAAAAAGCGTCTTTGCGACGTGAAACATGCGTCTGTGGCTTTTTAAATTGCTGCTTGCTTCAGCTATCTTATTAAAGCTGTTTTTATCATGTTCCAAGCATTGGATGTGTATTTATATCGATTACTGGGCAGCCGTTCTGAGTGCTTTTTCTCTATCTTCACTGTGGGGCCAGTTCAGGTGAGTGAGGGTGTGTGGGAGGGTCAAGGGGGGGTGCAGGTTGGTGGATGCACAGTGGGAGGTTGGGTGCGGGTGCTATCGTCAGTGGATTTATTTTTTCAGGTTGAAAAAATCCTTTTTCGTGGTTGCCGAAAAGAATTCAGGGCCAGATATTCAAAACTTTGCCCTGGGGCTAAAGTAGCACTGCCCAGTGGGCAAACTTAGCCCGGAGCACAAAGCAAGCCATATTCAAAAGGAATTGCCCAGGGCAAACAGCTTCTGAATATAGCATGGGAATGAGGCCGGGCAAATTGGCCTGGGAATGCAGGGCAAACTTAGCCCTGGAATAAGACAGCTCTGAATATGGCAACCAGGAAGTGCAAACCACAACAGCAACACAGTGCACAGCGATGTGAAGGTAGGTAGAGGTGAACTATGTGGCCAATGTGCATGCCAGCAAATGCGTGGACCCAGTACAGCTGCAGGCAGCAGCAGCGTATGTGAAAGTACAGTGTGCAAAACTGTAAAATATTCCCCGAACTGTTTGCGCAGCGCTAACTTGTTTGCGTGGGTTTGCGCAGGGCTAAACCATTAGCCCGGTGCAAACACATTTGCCTGGCACTAAACTTTGCCATATTCAAAAATGACATGTAAATGAGCCTTCTTAGGTAGTCTGTGGGCAAACATCTAGATTAGATTCTCATTATGCCCTGAGTTGCTTGCAGTTTGCACCAGGCTAATGGTTTAGCCCTGCACTAAACCCGCGCAAATGTGTTAGCGCTGCGCAAACAGTTTGGGGAATATTATACAGTTTTGAACATTACTTCCACATGTGCTGCTGCCTGCAGCTGTACTGGGACAACACAGCATAGGCACAGATGGTGGTGGTGCTGCATGCAACTGTCACACTGTAGGTCATGCTACAGTGCACAGCAGAAACTACAGTAGCAAGGGGGGGCCAGTAGAGTGTGGACACAGCAATGCCTATGGTGTGTAGGGCAGTGATGATGACTGCACTATACACAGTGAGAGGCCCAACCTGCAGGTGTTTACTGACAGTGGACATTACTGTTACGCTGTTGTGTGACCCACAGATGCTGCACCTCTGGCATGGGATGCTCACAGTGACATATACATGTCTGGCTTTGTGTGCTTTGATAGTTGTACAGCTGTGTGGTATGTGGCTGAAGGGGCATATATTATCAGAAAGACACACTGGTGTTGGAGTATTCCCAATACTGGCCCATGTGCACTACATGCTGTGTCCCAGCCTTGTGGCCACACCTGGTCTGTGGCACAGCCTGGCCACCCATACACTCTCCCCTCAAGATCCATCATACCCACAGTGCTGCATGTGTGTGCTGGGATCTGTTGGTGTCCACAGAAGAGTGATGTGCGGGGTGTGTGCTGTATGGCCACACTGCCATGCTGTCCACTGGCAGCAGGGTCACACTTACTGTCTGGCATGGCCGGGACTGGTGGCAGATGATGGCATCATTGTGATGCCATCAGTTAGCAACATGCTTCCTCTATGTTTAGCTTTGTCTATGTGTCATATTTATTTATTAGGGTCGCGCAGAGCTGCGCAAAAGCCACGCAAACACTGTGCAAAGCCAAAGTGTCGCGCAAAGCCGATTGCCCAGGGTTAAGACAAGCTTTTCCTGGGCGGTAATGTGCACCGTGCTAAGTGTCATGCTAAGTTGTGCAAAACCACTTTGCTTGGCACTAGTCACTAAATATAGCATTGCGCCTGTATTCATGTCAGTTTGCCCCTTGCAAACATTATGATTTTGCTCGGCGCTAATGCAGTTTGCCCACGTTATTTAGCCTTTTGAGTATAGCAGACCCATGTTAATTCTGTGCTAAACCTGCGCAAACATTTTTTGCCCAGCACAAAGTTTTGAATATCTGGCCCTCAGTCTCATGAAAAAGGATTTCGACTTTTTTTTTTTTCTCACATCCTTTTTCGTAAGAAGATTCCTTTTTTGTGAGTCCTTTTTCATTCTCATGAAAAAGAGAATCGGCTTGCTAAAAAGGATTTTGAACAAATTTTTTTTTTAATCCTTTTTCGTGATAACAAAAAGGATTCACGAAAAAGGAACTTAGTGAGTCATGAAAAAGAGTTTAAAAAAAAGTTCCTGGGGCATTTCTACAGTAAAACAAGTAAAGAGTCCATGTAATAAAGTCCTGGTGAGCAGGATACATGTTTTGGTGTCTGTGAAAGGCATCATTTTAGTGACTTATAGAACTATTTGATTTGACAAAAAGGGAAACAAGATCGTGACTCATGAAAAAGGAATTTTTTCTCATGAAAAAGGATTGACCCCCTCAAGAAAAAGAATCCTTTTTCATGAGACCAAATTACTTTGTTGTTCCAGGACGCTATCCATAAGACTGTACTAAGCATGCCATAATCCAAAACTTTAAAATTAAATAGCTTTGAAATGAATTAATATTTTTTTTTCACCAAACCAGCAAAAGGCAGCTCTGTGGGTCAAGACCTTTGGACCCTGAGAATCTCAGACCAAAATTCTAAACCATCTGGGCACAACACGATGACAAAAAAGCAAAAAAAAAGAACATTTTAACATTTTTGCAGTATGCACAGCTCACAATCTGCAAATCTGACTGAAACAAAATTTGGCAAGTCAAGAGATCTGCCACACAGGACTGTGCATACAAACTTTCATGCAAATCCGTTGAATGATTGCAAAGTTGTTAGCATACAAAATCTGAGGTTTAACATTTATTTTTATTTATTTATTTAGTTTTTGTTAACTGGGTAAGTGCGCTAGTCAGCAAGTGACTGTTTTCAGGCACGACCCGGGAGGTACAATTACAACACACAAAGAGTACAGCCAGATTATTAAGACAACGAGTACAAAAAATGCAGAGAGAAATACATATGGCAATGTAACATACATTAGTAAACAAAATATACTTTAGCACTTGATCATGGAACATACTCAAAATGTGAATAGTAGAAGGCAGAAAATAAGAGAGGATAGGCATCAGTAGAAAAGACACAAGGAAGGAAAACTGGCAAAAGGATGGGAGGAGATTAAGTGGAAAGGAGGTGCCGTCAGATACGGCAACAGCAGGGTGAGGTACCAACCTGCGGCCGGGCCTATGAAGCTGAAAGACGGCAGGCGAAGAGAGGGTGGTAGGGGGGAGCGGCAGTAGATGGCAACAGCGGTAGGAGGTAGGAAAATACAGCCTGGCTGGTGGAACCGATAGATGGCAGGGCGAGAGTGAGGATGCCGGTGAGAGGGGGATAGAGGCGGAGGAGTTACGGCAATAGCGGCAAAAGTGTCAAAGTCAAGCCGAGCCAGTGGAACCAAGAGACAGCAGGGCTGGGAAGGGGGGGGTCGGTAGATGGTGGGAGTAGGCGGTAGTAGGTGGAGAGAGGTGACTAAGCACAGCCAGGAGGGTGGGGACTAAGGAGAGGCATGGATGAGGTAAGAACAGGTAAAGGTGAGTTTGGTGGGAGTGGCAAAAGGGGAAGGATATAACAGAAGAAGGGGAGAGAGCAGCAGGGGTTAAGTGAGGAGAGGCTGTGAAGTGAAGATAAGAATGTCATGGAGTAGAATAGATACTTACAATTGTCAACAGCTAACATTAGGCTTATAAAGAAACAGGTTAAGGCAACATTAATTCAAGGCACAAAATAAAACATTAATTACAAGGCACAGTATAGAACACCCATTTGGACAGGCAAAAGCTAGCAATGAGGAAACAGTACAAATGCAGCGGATCAAGTAGGGTCAAAGCAAACACATTTGTCCATAGTAGTGAGGAAAGTCCTGAGTTTGCTCTTAAAAGTCATGAGTGGAGACATCTCTTAGATCCTGAGGTAGTAGGTTCCATAGGTGGGGGCAGCATGATGGAAGGAGCCCATGCCCTTTTAGTCCGGCAAAAGGGATGGATAGTAAGGTCTGATCAGCCGATCTAAGATTCCTTGTGGGAATGGCCGCCTGAGGAGATCAGACAGGATAGCAGGCTTGGACGTCCTTAGGATGGAATCAACTAAATTGTACAAGTAGTACTGCCTGGTAGAGGAAGGAGAGAGCCAACCAAGGTCCTGATATAAGAGACAATGATGCTGCAGCCGAGGTGCTTTGGTTGCATACCTGCACACATTATTGAAGGTAGTATCCCATAGTTGCAGTGAAGATTTGGTGGCCAAGGACAGGATGGGACACCCATATGTGTAAGGTTGGCAATAGAATGCCTCATATCGCCAATTTAGCAGCAGGGGTGAGCAGGTATTTGGTCTCTGTAGGCAGCCCCAATTTGCAGTTAATTGACTTGCAGGTTTCTGTATATGTGCTTTCAGGTCCAAGGTTTGATCCAGGTGGATGCCAAGGTAACGAAAGGAAGTGACAGTTTCATAGGGTCCCCATCGATATCAGAGACAGAGATGGTCAGAGAACAGGATCTAAGCTTGTGATTGGAGCCAAACATCATAACTTTTGTTTTATTTGTATTTAAAACCAGGCGTTGAGAGTTCAACCAGTGTTGTACAGCACGAAAATCTGCAGTGAGGGCAGCATTTAGATCCAGGACCTTATCAGAGTGATAATAAATTACCAGGTCATCCGTGATAAAGAAGTGAGTGACCTGTGGTGACCAGCCTCAGGAAGTTTATTGACGAATAATGAGAATAGAAGAGGGCCAAATATAGACCTCTGACGGACCCCAATGTTGATAACAGCACTGTCTGACATGGATGAATTAAACTTAACAGCTTGTGTTCTGTTGGAGAGGTAGCTTTTGAACCAGGTAGTGACTGGGGGAGAGAAGCCCAAGGTACTGAGGGCGGATAGTAGCAGAGAATGGTCAACCAGATCGAAAGCTTTGGTTAAGTCAATGAAGACTGCCCCTGTTAACTTTCCTCTATCCATATTGGTAACGATATCTGAAGTGAATTTTGCAAGTGCTGTCATGGTGCTGTGATGCTTTCTAAAACCATGTTGTGCTGAGCTTAGTAAATTGAATTTCTCAAGGTATTCAGTGATTTAGTGGATACTACTTTTCCAGGATTTTATTCAGAACAGACAAAATAGCAATAGGCCGGTAATTTGATATGTCATTTTTACTGCCTTTCTTAAATACAGGAGTGACTCTGGCTGCCTTCCAGACTTCAGGGACAATGCCATTGGAGAGAGATAGGGTGAAGATGTGTGCCAGGGGGCCGAGATGTAGTAAGAAGCCATTTTAGTAGTCTTGGTTCTAGGCCATCTGAGCCAGTACTGGTGTTTTCAGAGAGTGACCTGAGCAGCTTTAGGACCTGATGCATAGACACTTCCCTGAAATAGAAGGGGTTGGTTAAGTTTGGGGTCCTTCAGATGCTGTGGGTTAAACTGTGAAGCAGAGGATTGTGATGGGAGGAAGCTGTGTAGGCAGATAAGTCAGAAAATTGTTGGTTAAAAGCATTTGCAATGGTAGTAGAATCATTACAGTGTACACCATGTAGGACCATATCTGAGGGAGTGACATCTTTAGCAGAAACTAAGAAGGACTTAATGTGACCCCAAAACTTGCGAGGGTCATTGGAAGAATTAATCAGCAGGTTTTGGCAGTATTTACTTTTGGCCTGCCTGATGCATCTTTTACAGTCATTTCTGTATTGTTTATACAGAATGAGATCTGACTGCAGTCCAGTTTGTTTGTACTTTTTCCATTGATTGTCTCTAACTTTTAACTTTTGAAGCAGGTCTTTTTTCAGCCACCTCGAGTGCTGGCCCCTTACCCTCCTTTTGACTGTAGGGAGGTGCTTCTTTTGATGTTGCCAAATCAGTCAGAAATGAATTGAGGGCAGTATCAACATTGGTTGCGTATAAATGTTAGACCAGTCAACACAAGAGAGGTCAAATAGGAAGGTTTGTTTGTCCAGGGCAGCATAGTTTGAAAACCTAATCAGACGTGGTGGAGGAGGAGGAGGTGGACAGGATCGCTAATGACAAAGTGTGGGGAATGATCAGTGATTGAGTCAGCAAGCACTGTGGCATCTAGTACATGATCAGGTCTGGTGGTGAGGATCCAATCAAGTAGGGACCCTGAGTGCGGAGTAGTAGTTCTGGTAAAGCCTGTGATAGTTTGGTGTAGATTGTGCTTCTGTATTAGAGATTCAAGGATGCTGTGCTGTGGACCCAGCCAGTTAAGGTTCAGGTCCCCAAGGAGTAGAGCCTCATTTGATTTTACATTCTGGGAGACATATTGTAGCAAATTCTGGAGACCACTCATCCCGCTTGTAGGTGGATTGTAGACACAAATGATGTGCCGTAGTTTTGAACCCAGTGCCAGGGTAGCGTGCAGAGTTTCACAAGGTGTTAGGGAATCAGTGCAGGGTAGGATGTTCAGGGATAGATGATTTTGTACATAATCGCAACCCCCTTTGACCCAATACGGTCTTTCCTTGAATGCTATAACCAGGCACAAGACAAGTGGCATCAGGCACCCAAGGCTTCAGCCAAGTCTCTGACAGGCATAAAATGTCAGGGTTAATCAGTTTAGCCCAGGCTTCGAGCTCAGCCAGGTGACTCGTGAGACTCCAGATATTCATGTGGGCTATAACCAGACCCTTTTTTTGTTGCAGCTGTTGCAGGGGTGCAAGAAACCATAGGGCCCGGATTGGGTTCATTCCTGCAAGCATATGAGCTGGCAAGGTAGAGAAAGTAGGTTGCAGAGAGAGTGCCCAGCTGGCGTTTGGGTTCACGATAGTTCAAGAGATAGGAGTGGATAGACAGATAGATACAGCCCTTTTGATGAGGATAGAGTGAGCAGGTAGAATTCGGAGTAATAGTACAGCAGGATGTTAGAAAACCTGAAGTCACTATCATTGTTAGCGCAGGGATAAGTAGCAAGAGATGTACAAGTTGTTAGCCAGTTTAGACATAACAGGAGAGACAGGAGTATAAGTGGTGAAGTTTTAGAGGTGAGAGTGCCTACTCAACCCTAACTACAGGGGTGCAGCCACACCCCTATACCATATAAGATATATACAACCCCAATATAAAAATTGTTGCATTAATACTTCATACATCCCCCCTGGGACCCTGACGCAAATGAGAAGCTGCATCTTCTGGAGTTATTCCAGTTGGAGTAATTGCAAATAAATAAATACCTGGTCCATATATCTATTATACATATATTGTAAATGTCCCCACTATTTAATATATTTTGAATATACCAAAACAGGCCCAGCGTTCATATACTTAAAATACATTTTTTGCCATACGTGGGAAAACATTATTTTTCAGAATGGGAAACTATTTAGAAAACAAAAGCGCAAACATCTGAGATATCAGTGTGGGGTTTTTGGGCCCTGCTTCAAGTGGGTACTGGTTGTTTATTGCATGAAGGAGCAGGAGTGTTTTTCCCTGCTGTGGGGCACGAGAAAGCTAAGTGCTCTCTTCCCAGCTGCTGATTATGGTTTAGGGAATTTCAGGAGATAATGCAGTGCTATCAGTTCTTCTGCTATGGTTTCAGTGGGACTACGAGACCCACTGTTGCACATTCTATGAAAAACTAAAATGGCCATTTTATGGAGTGGGGACCGCTTGCGCAGACTCAGTTTTGCATTGCTATGCACGATGCCAGTGGTAAAACTTAAAATACACTACAATTAAATGTTTTACCACTCCAATAATCCCAACTGGAAAAAAATAAAAAGAGCAGTACTTCTTATGTGGATGAGTCTTCTCCTCAAGTTGGCCCAATTGGCAAGTTTTATTACTAAGAGGCCTATGACTATAGAAACATAGAATTTGATGGCAGATAAGGAACACTTGGCCCTTCCAGTCTGCCCATTCCGGTTATCAGTACAAAATATCGACATGCAAGATCCTGAGTACCAAAAGCCTGACACCGTTATCCTGACAGGCAGGTGCCCGACAAAGATAAAATCCCAACAATGGACTTCCCGATACTAGAAGGTTCACTGACGTAGAACTGAGTCTATTATTTTATGGGGGGTGTGGGGGTGGAGCCCCTTTGCCTGCCCACAAAGATAATATAATCAACTCTGCCTCAGTGTAACCTTCAGTATTGGGCAGTCCATTTTCAGGATCTTACCTTTGTCGGGCACCTGCCTGTCGGGATGATTGTGTTGGGCTCTTGGCACTCAGGATCTTGCGTGTCGTAATTTTGTACTAGACCCATCCATTCTTCCCTACCTACACTATTACCACACACTATAACTAATCTACAGCTCTCTCTCTCTCTCTCTCCCCCCCCTTCCTTTCCACAATGATTCCTTTGTGCTTATCCCATGCATTCTTGCACCCCACCACTGTTTTTACCTGTACCACCATCTCTGGAAGGCTGTTCCAAGAATCCATCACTCTTCTTCATATCTCTCTTGAATCAACACCCCCCCCCCAGCTTCATAGTATGTCCCCTTGTCCTTGAGCATCTTCAGAAAAATACTTCCCTCCTGTGCCTTATTTACCACCATGAGGTATTTAAAGGTCTCTATTATATCCCCATCTCCATCCTCTGTTCCAGCGTGAATATACTGAGGTCCTTTGGCTTCTCCTTATAGGGCTTTTGATGTAAACTCTGCACCATTTTACTTGTCCTCTTCTGGATCACCTCCACTCTGTCTATGTTCTTCCAGAGATGTAGTGTCCAGAACTGGACACAGTACTCTAGGTGGAGATCTTACAGCGATGAATACAGAGGCAACACCACCTCACTATTTCTGCTTGTGATACCCCTCCCTCTGCACCCCAGCATCCCACTAGCTCTGCTGACTGCCATGTCACACTGTTTGGCCATCTTTAGGTTATCTGATATGATTACCACCAGGTCTCTTTCCTGCTTGGTGGTTGTCAATACTGCTCCATCCATTTTGTACTCCCTGGGTTTCTGTGCCCTAAGTGCATTATTTTGCATTGAAACCCAGCTGCCATATCATTGTACTCCTTTAGTTTTCTCAGGTCTCTGCCCATCCTTTCCACACACACCCACCTCCCTGCAAAGTGTCCAGCCCTACTGCAGATTTTGGCGTCATCCACAAAGAGGCAGACCATCCCTTCCAACTCCTCTGCAATGTCACTTATAAAGACATTAAAGAGGACTTGTCCCAGCACAGATCCATGAGGCACCCTTCTGGTCACCCTCCCTTTCGCAGAGTGAACTCTGTTTACCACTGCCCTCTGTTGCCTATTCACTAATCAATTTCTTAACTAGTTTACCACCTTTGGACCGGCTTCTAAGCTACCCAGCTTGCTTAGTAGTCTCCTATGTGAAATGATCTTGAAATCTAGGATGGGCCATGTCCACTCTTCACCCTGATCTAAATCATTCATCACCCAGTCAAAGAAATCTATCATATTCATATGACGTGACCTCCCCCCCATGAATCCATGCTGCCTCAGGTCTTGTAACCCACTGGATTCAAGATATTCCACTATCCTTTCTTTCAGCAGTGATTCCATTAATTTTCCCAGTACCGGTGTCAGGCTGACTGGCCTATAATTGCAAGTCTCCTCCCTGACACTACTTTTGTTTAGTGTGACTACATCTGCCCTCATCCAGTCCTCTGGAAAAACTCCTGTTTCCAGTGAGCTGTTAAATAGAACTGTCAGCGGTGCAGCCAATATTTCCCAGAGTTCCCGCAATACCCTTGGTGGCACCCTATATGATCCCCTTGCTATGTCCACCAGGAGAGGTAGAGAACACAGATGATGGTGTGGTGACTGCTGCAGCCGTACTGTGCAGAGCCACCCCAATTGCTGCAGCTATGAACCCTTGGATAAAGGAACAGGGCCCCCAGATGATGTTAATGCTGTGGGAATGGACATCCTCCTACCCCAGAGAAGGCAAGCGTCCACCAAGATGCTCAAGCCTTCCCACCCTCCTGCCGTCCCTCCAGTGCCCCAGGCTCATTCTTGAACCCTGGTCTCTGTCAAAGCAAATCATAGTGCTACCCTTGCACCAGCAGGCTCAGCAGCAACTGGGTAAAGGGGTGGTGCATGTGATGGGAGGGCCACAGTTGTAGACAACCACCCCTTGTGGCATTCCCTGGCTCGGACACTACCTAATTTGATACACATACCACTGTGACTAGAGATGACAGCCTGCATGAGACAGAAATTAGAAGTCAACCAACTGTATCAGAGTACGACTTGAGGTAGTCACCATGCTGCACTTCCTCTATTGATCAAGATTTTATCAAGGAAATGGTCTGTACGTGGGAGGGTAAATAACCAGAAAGCCTGAAGGGGTTAATGAAAAGAGTTTTGCCTCACGGTTTCTTGGGGGTTGGGGGGTTACTAAAAGGAGATGAAGGAATAAGGCAAGAAGCACAACAGAAAACTGCAGTCTCATTCTGATGCCTTTTCCCAATCACTGGCTCCTGAAACCCTTGGGAAAGAAATGTAATCCCAGTAAGCTGTTTACGCCACGGCACCAAGCATTTGTGGAAATCAATCCATCCATCACTGTTCTAAGCGATCACTCAAATGTAGAATACAGAATCCAATTACACACATTTATTTCCCCCCATAAAAAAAACCCTTTCATTGTATTGTACTTCTTAATTGTTTCAGGAGATAAACTTGCATTACAGATGATCAAACCAAGCTGTTGCTATCTAGAGCCCTATTACTGAGTTTTGTTCCTCTTTGGAAAAGGCTTAAACCAATTAGATAATGAAGGCAGAGATACTTTTGGAAGTGAAGAAACCACTGGAAAAGTGCTGTCCTTTAAAACAATTAATTCAGCTGCAGAACACTATAGGTAGTGAGCATGATTATACCACCAAGGTTTTCATTTTAACATGTTTTTTTACTACTTTGGGGGATTGTGGGGGGAGGAGGCAGTTAGGTGTTAGATGATGGGTAGGGTGGGAGTTCGTGTCTTAACTTTCTTACTTGGAGGGATGGGGGAGGTAGGGTAGTTATTGATGAGCTGTGCTGGTATGAGGAAGGGGGGTCACTTTACATGCCTGGGGTACTGTAATAAACAGTATTATAAGTGTGAATCAAACTTCAAAGGCAAAGAACCTCTGTGCGCAAACACTGAGGCAAGGGTTGCCCCAAAGGGCATTTGGCTGGGAGGCCAAGTTTCAAGAAAATACAAAATCACATATGCCCCCACAATGCAAAGCATCATGGGCTGCATATGCAAATCACCACAGAATGTTATGCTGGTCCAACTTTAAGCAGAATTGCATGGTGCCGAACTTCACCTGGAATGGGGGAAGGAGGTAGGGTGCTAGAGATTGCAAATGATTCGGTGACTTACTAGAAAGGGACTGAGTGGTGGGAGGGGGTACACAACTTCTCAGTGGGTGGGGGTCATTTTTACTATTAAACAGTTTTTTTTTTAAAGAGAAACAGTTTGCATAGTTTTCGCGTGGTGAAACTACGAATACTAGCACTTTAACTATGGCTTTCGTTGTCAGACTTCCAGTACTTGCCATTTTGCTAGGTCAAGTTGGCAATTCACACAGTAAAGCTCTACAAGAAGGGGCCCTTTGCACTATGCAAAGTTAGGAAATTACACATAGCACTATGCATAGTGAAGTTTCCCAGTTTGATTGGTTCCAGTTATGGTAGTCACCACTGTACAGAAGTTCATTTACGTAGTGAAAACTCCTCAGAATAAAAAGGAAATTTCAAAAAGCATTTTGGAAGCGGAATTTTCATTCCACACAGTAATATGTATCCTTATAGTATACTAGTTAAAATGAAACATTTGAACTAACTGCCTTTTGGAAACATTAACTGTTGCTCCAAAGTGCCCCTAGTGACTCTTTGTAAGTTGTATTTGTATTCCACTTTACATACCCCTTACCAAATTTGAAAAAAATGAATATTCTATTTCACTGTATTAAATTCCTAAAAATGCATTTCTTTTTAAAATATTTCAGGATTCGGGATAATAGGAGGCAAGATTTGTAAAAGCAGTACTGGACTTAACAATCTGTTGTGGAACCTGTTGGTTTCTAACAGACAATAGAAAAATCTCCTTTACAGTATCTCACAGAACCTGTCTGTATCTGGAAGACAGTAGAAAAATCTCTTTGTATCTTAGTATAGCGCTATGCCGGGATAGTGTGCTTAATAACTGATTGAGGGTAGAGCAACAATGCATTAGGATGTTTGTCCGTGAGAGAAAAATAAGTGGGGATTAGCATGACTTTAATATGTTTTTTGTATTTTTCACAAGTGTACATGGTTTAGTGGCACAATCCTTTTGTAGGACTGTTAATTAACAATAAGTGTGAAACAGATGAACAAAATCCTCAAATCTGATTGGCCAGTAACAGATTTAGCCTGGACGATATCTTTGTAAATAATCCTGGCATGAAATTAGGTCAGGCCATCAGTCAAAACAATCAAAATGGATCCCTTTGCAGTACCATGGGATGTCATCCTGTTTCAGATGGTTGAAGTCACTCAGCCTACGGCCTCATGCTTAGCAATGCACACGATGTGGTACAGTGTGCTGCTGTGCATTGTCAGCCAGCATCTCCTCTCCATGAAGGCACGTCAACCAGCAGACCTAAATGTGGTTACCTAGGTGGGGCTGTTGTGGCAGCGTTGCACTCCCTCTCTGAACAGAGTAGGACAGTATCTTTCGGGATGCATAATCCTTCACCTGGCCAGAGTCCAATGACCTAGGTTTGTTTCAGAACTGGGGTTGCCATAGTTGTGAGCAGTAACCCTACTGCTGCCCAGATGGGCCAGCACTGCAACTTACCTTCTTGTGTTTTTATTTACATTTGCCATTTTTGCTAGTAACTACTGTTATTTATTTTTCCGCTACTTGTACCCTCCCTCCCAGGATGCCTCTGGAATAAAGTTGTTTCGCAACTCAGTAGTCCCTTCCTGCTAAAACTTTTCAGATACATGCCAGTAACTAGTAATGCAGTCCATAGCTACTTAAATGCAGACTGTAATAATATCGTAACTGATAGGGTCTAATATCAAACAGAAATCAGACCACTATTATCTGTATCAGCCTGGTGTGACATTGCACCAGGATGATACCGGAAATGTCACTGCTGACCAATCACCCTTACAGGAAGCTGTTATGCTGCCCCACTAAATGAAAACAGCTGGGATACTGTCTGTCGGCTTCCTTGTGCTTTGAAGTCAGACTGTAATAGGTATTACAAAAAAATAACATCTGAGTGATTACTGATTTGTTTATAGACCCTTGATGTGTTTTGCCTATAAACCACTTTACCTTCACTCTTGTGGTTTATGTGACAAAACACACCTTGATATATGTAAAAAAAAAAACCTCTTTCCGAATGCATGTGAAATAGCAATTTCACTTCTGGAATGCTTTTCAGAATTTATTCTTTAATTCCACAAAATTTCAAAAAGTATTTCAGCATAAACCACAGAATGCTGTTCCATGGATATCATAATCTGCAGAATTGTTGTGCGCAGTTTGAGCATAATGTGCCTGCGGTTTATGTAAACTGATGAATATTATTATCACGAGTTATTTAAACTGTAAATTACTAGTCCACAGTTTTAAAAAAAAATCCACTTTTGAAATTTTGGAATTAAGCTTCCAACAGAAACTTGCAGTAATAGGTGTAATTTTCCAAAATTCGGCAGAATACTAGCACAGGGGACTTTGAAAATTCCAGTCATCTCTTGTGGAAATGATTATGATGTCATAAACATGCCTATGATGCTAGGTGTAAATAAGCAGTGAGAGCAGCCGGTGTCCATTGGGACAGTGGTTCTGTTTTCTTGTTAATGAACACATAATTATAAAGAACAAGAGGGTGCTAGATATGGAAACTACATGAAAACTAAGCTGAAATTGTGTCTAAAAATCATGTTGTTTTTTTTAAGTGTCCCTTGAGGCATCTTTAATGGACTAGTGCATTTCACATTCAGTATCAGAATGAGTGGCCGAGAGATAAGCTCGCAGAGTGATTGTTTCCTGTCTTCCTGTTGGGGGAAGGGGGTTACACATCCTGCTCAGTTTATCTATAAACAGCTCTGATGGCTGCATTCTCCTGCATATCCATGACAGAGACATTATGTTTAATTTTAATGGACATGATATTGTGGATAACTATTCAGTTTTTGAGAACAACTTCACTTGGAGAAGTGTCCAGTTCCCTGCCCATACCTCACTGTCCAATAAGCATTTGTACCCCAAAATGCAAACTTTTTGTTATTATCTTTAAGGAGTAATTTTAATCTTTTTATTATTGTGCCTAAGTTTTGTTTCAAAATGCTGCCTGCATTTCCCTCATCTTTCTCATGCAAGTAACTTCTGCAGACTCAACTTTTAGTCTGCAAGGCTTTAGTAGCATAGGGCACGCAAGGGAAGCATTCAGTACAGTACAGATTCCCATGAGATAATGTGTGAACAGTATTTTGAAACCAAAGTTATGGTTAAATAATAAAAAGATTTAAAAAAAGACATCAAGGTAATTAAAATTTTTTATTTTAGGATAAAAATGCTAATTGGGAGCTATGTGGGGGAAAGGGTTCTTCTGTAAGTGGAGTTTTCCATTCATATCAATTAGAATAACCAAAAGTAATTTTATTTTAATACAAATGTCCTCAGATACCTAAAACTGGGAAAGTCTTGTGATTATAATTCTTCTTTTGAAAGATTTCATGCGCAGTATCATGTTGGTACAAACACTACAACCTGACACTTTTCATAAGGAAGGGAGATATGGAAACCCAACACTTCCCTCATTAACATGTACCTTTGACTGTATATAAAGAATCCACCTGTAAAGCTGCTTCTTTTCAATTAATTCAAAATGACCCATGGAGAAAGAACGCTTGATTAACAAAAAAATCAATGCTGGCTCAAAGTGGCAGGGGATTACATGTGTGCAGGTGACGTTATAATGCTACATTATAGAGTTTACATGTAGCTGTTGTCACAATCAGTACTAACAGTAGCGTTTGTAGAGAAGTTTCAGAAAACTAGCTTTGCTTCTTTCCTTTTGCTGTTCATATAAACATGGAATCTGATGGCAAAAGGAGACCGATGATGACTTATTCAGCCTATCTCTAGTTGTTCTTACCTTACCCTCCGTCCTACCATGGTAGGTTATTCAAACCCCTCCTTCCCTTCCTCCCACACCCTGGTTCCCCCACATGGGTTAGGAGTCCACTGGCCCTGTCAGGCCCATCTCTGAACCCGTTATTGATTCTTGCCCCTGCAACCTCAGCCGGTAATCTGTTCCAGGGATCAACCCCCCCCCCATGAAGTTATTGACAAAGGTTTACAAGCAGAATCATACGTCATTTTCTTTGTATGTTTTTCCTTTATTTTTGTTTAAAAAACAAGCAAACTATTCCAGTTGTCAGTGAATGAAGCTAATTACAAACAGGTGACATGACGCTTGCTACACTATACAACACTATTTTTTATTTATTTTTTTTCAATTGTTTAACCAGGTGAGACACACTAAGCTGAAAGCTTGTTTACAAGTGCAGCCTGGGAGCACAGGGAAGTTAAGTGAGTTGCTCAGGGTCACACAATATATGCAAGTAGGGGGCTGTGGGATTTAAACCCAGGTCTCCAGATTTGCAGCTCAGAGTCTTAAACTACTGCGATATACTGCCTCCCCAGTGTTACCTGCTATGCCGTGCTATGCTATGCGACTCTACAGAGTTTATAACTGCTAGTTGTCATAAAAAGTGCACATTTTATAGAAATGTTTTAAACAGTGGCTTCAGTTCTTACTCCTTTTTCTGTCCATTTTGAAAACCTGAAATCACATTTAATATTTTTTGTGCATTTTTTTACTTTAAATAAAACAGTATTTTCAGTTGTCACAGAATGTCAACAACAACATATCATAAACCAGTTATATGTTGTTTATTTACAGTGACAACTGGAATTATTTGTCATAAAGAACAATAATGTATTCATTAAATATAGAATAAATCATGGGGGTTACTGTGTGTAACAAGAATTTTGCACATTGGATGCTACGTAAACCCTGAAAGCGAAGCTCGAGTGGTTTTACAAGCATCCAACACTGAGGATGTGTGTAAAATTTGACTTTTAGACACTACCCCATGTTGTGCTTTATATAACTGCTATAATTACTGGGGAGTGTTTTTTGGCCACAGTTGTGTAGCTAATAAAATGGTGAGAAAAATGTGAGCCATTTTGATTGGCTGAGAAACCAGTACCGGAGCATAATTATGAGGCCATACTTACACTCCTGTGCTTCTTTAGGCTGTGCACCAGTTCAGTTACAGTATCAGCGTGCATCTCACATGACACTGGGTCAGAATAGCGGCAATAAGAATGCTATCAGCATCATGAGCACGGCAAAAATGCCGCTAATTTTGTTTTTGCAGGGAGCTTCACCACCTGCACCCCCTCATGCAGGGGGCTCCACCCTCCACACCTCCTCAATGGAAGGATTCTCACTTTGGGTGGGGAAGATCACAGGAAAAGTTAAAATGCGTGGGGCTATGGGATACTGTTTCCACGGCTCCACATAAAAAATTCTAAGTCCCGAGTGCACAAAAAAGTTGGAGACTGGGATTAGAACCCTGGTTTCCAATGTCACTGGCCGAGCTGCTCAATGCCCCCGTCATCTACACCATAGGAGCAGCATGGCCAGCCTCATGAATCCTGGTGTCCTTATGTGCCAAATACACCATGGACAGCGACCAGGAGGCGCTTACTGAAAGCGCTGTAAATCCCCTCTCACTGTCCATGTTATCGCTACAGGGACTAGTGCTCTCTTGACTGGCGCTGTTCCTGTAGCACTGATCTAACTGGGTACCATCTCACATGACAGAGATGGCAACTGTGCAGGAGTTCCAAATCCCTACAGTCCCATAAAAATGAAAACAGTCTCCAGAGCTATTTGAGTACATGGCTTGTAATAAAAAAACAACTTTTACATGAATAAATAAATAAAAATAAAATGATCAGCCAGAGCACTGTTCCAAAACCATATCGACTTCATAATAGGGTTGTTAGTACTAGTTCTAAAAAGATTAGAACCCTTTTAGAACCCAGGGGTTTGAGTTCTAATTTAGAACTAGAACACCCAAGAGTTGTAAGTATTAAGGGTTTTAAATACTAAATAAAATGCTTTTTTTGTTCAGACAGTTCAAAAGCAGGAGATGACAGCCTAAAAAACTAATTAATTATTGGGAATTACATCCAAAAATGTTTGAGAGAGAGAGAGAGAGAGAGAGAGAGAGATAATATGAGAATGTGCTGCTCCTATGGAGATGTGCTTAATGCATCTACTAGTGATGCTTGGCATTTGTATTTTGGATGGTACAATGTGTTTTTCTTTTCTGCATGTGCAGTGAAACAATATTATAGTATATGGTTACCCTTTGTTATTTATAAAAATCAGCCTGCTCAAAATCCTTGTTAAGCACATTCTAAACCGTTTTACGCATTCTAAAGTGTTGTTATGCGCATTCCGAACAGTTGTTATGCGCAGTTCAAAGATCATATAAATTTAAATTTCTCATTTATCCTATGCCTAGTTACTTACTAACACCCAGTGCCCAAAGTCATACCTTTTACCTTTCAAAAGTCTGGAAATTTGATTTTGATAGTGTAGTGTCACCTACATGTAAACTCAGTAGTGTAGCATAGTGCAACATAGTGTAGTGGCACCTACATGTAAACTCTGTAGTGTAGCTTAGTGCAACATAGTGTAGTGGCACCTACGTCTCTGCAGTGCAGCATGCTGCAACATAGTGTAGTGTCACCTACGTGTAAACTCTGCAGTGCAGCATGCTGCAACATAGTGTAGTGTCACCTACGTGTAAACTCTGCAGTGCAGCATGCTGCAACATAGTGTAGTGTCACCTACGTGTAAACTCTGCAGTGCAGCATGCTGCAACATAGTGTAGTGTCACCTACGTGTAAACTCTGCAGTGCAGCATGCTGCAACATAGTGTAGTGTCACCTACATGTAAACTCTGCAGTGCAGCTTGGTGCAACATAGTGTAGTGTCACCTACATGTAAACTCTGCAGTGCAGCTTGGTGCAACATAGTGTAGTGTCACCTACATGTAAACTCTGCAGTGTAGCATGCTGCAACATAGTGTAGTGTCACCTACATGTAAACTCTGCAGTGTAGCATGGTGCAACATAAGGTGGTGTCACCTATATCTAAACTCTGTAGTGTAGTATGGTGTATCATAGTGTAGTGTAACCTACATGTAAACTCTGTAGTATAGCATAGTGCAACATATGGTGGTGTTACCTACATCTAAATTCTGTAGTGTAGCATGGTGCAACATAGGGTGGTGTCACTTACATCTAAACTCTGTAATGCAGGATGGTGTTGAATAGCATGATGTCAGCTGCATGTAAACTCTGTAGTATAACATGGTGTAGTATAGCGTGGTGTAGCCTACATGTAAACTCTGTAGTGTAGCATGGTGTAGTATAGCGTGATATCACCTACATGTAAACTCTGTGGTATAGCATGGTGCAACATAGTGTAGTGTCACCTACATGTAAACTCCGTAGTTTTGCATGGTGTGGCATAGAGTGGTGTCACCTACATGTAAACTCTGTATTGTAGTATGATGTACCATAGTGTAATGTCACCTACATGTAAACTCTGTAGTATAGCATGGTGCAACATAGTGTAGTGTCACCTACATGTAAACTCTGTAGTGCTGCACAGTGTATCATAGTGTGGTGTAACCTACATGTAAACTCTGTATTGTAGTATGATGTATCATAGTGTAGTGTCACCTACATGTAAACTCCGTAGTTTTGCATGGTGTAGCATGGAGTGGTGTCACCTACATGTAAACTCTGTATTGTAGTATGATGTACCATAGTGTAGTGTCACCTACATGTAAACTCTGTAGTGTAGCTTGGTGCAGCATAGAGTGGTGTCACCTACATGTAAACTCTGTAGTGTTGCATGGTGTAGTATAGCGTGGTGTCACCTACATGTAAACTCTGTATTGCTGCATGGTGTATCATAGTGTGGTGTAACCTACATGTAAAGTCTGTAGTGTAGCATGGTGTAGTATAGCGTGGTGTCACCTACATGTAAACTCTGTATTGCTGCACGGTGTATCATAGTGTGGTGTAACCTACATTTAAAGTCTGTACTGTAGTATGATGTACCATAGTGTAGTGTCAGTTACATGTAAACTCTGTAGTATAGCATGGTGCAACATAGTGTAGTGTCACCTACATGTAAACTCTGTAGTTTTGCATGGTGTAGCATAGTATGGTGTCACCTACATGTAAACTCTGTAGTGTAGCATGATGTATCATAAGGCCCGTTCACACTGCAAGAATGTACGTCGGCGCCACTTGGATCACTGTGGCCATGTTTGCTGAAATGCTGTGGAGCAGCAATCAGATGGCATGGCCCTGTAGTGTTGTGGATGCCCCCAGACAAGTTCCGGCATTTTCCAGGAGGGTTCCAGTGGGGCAGGGGGTGGCTGAGTTACGGTGACACTGACAGAAGTCAAGGATAGGACTTCCGACCCAGGTTCAGCTGCTGGTTGTTTTTGGCAGTGTAAAGACAGCTGAACACAGGGAAGTGTTTCTTTTTTAAAACCATGGGCTAAAAATCATAGAAACCATGGTCTCAGAGTTGAGCTATGTCACTGGGCATGTACTTATATGCATAAGCGCATGATCAGTATCTTGGCTCAACTCTGAGACCATGGTTTCTATGATTTTTAGCCCTCGGTTTAAAAAAAGAAGCACTTTCCTGAGTTCAGGTGTCTTTACACTACCAAAAACAACATTTAGTTCGTAGGCGTAGTTAGTGGGGGGGGGTTGCCTCCCCAAATGTGTCCTGACTGACACTTTTTTCAGTAATTTTAAATTAATTACACTAAAATATTACCCCCTGCCCCCCCAAATATCAAAGTCAAACTACGCCTATGATTTAGCTGAACTTGGGTTGGAAACATTAGTGTGACTGCAGCAGAAACAATCACAAGTGCAGGCTGGGAAAAGCCTGCTACAACGTTATGGCTGGTGCAAGCTGTTCAGATGGCCGAGTAAGATGGCGCAGAATGCCTGCTCCACTACGCGATCCCAGGAAAAGAGGGATCACGGCCACAATGAAACAGAATGTGAAACAGACAAACTGCGGCATTCAGACATGCACAGCGGCAACAATCTCGCTGCTGTGCACCTCCAACAACATCGCAGAATTGGCCGCGTGAACGAGCCTATAGTGTGGTGTAACCTACAAGTAAACTCTGTAGTGTTGCACAGTGTACCATAGTGTGGTGTGAGCTACATGTAAACTCTGTTGTGTAGCATGGTGTGACACAGAATGGTATAATCTACATGAAAACTCTAGTATTGTTTGGTGTACCATAGTGTGGTGTAACCTACACGTAAACTCTGTAGTGTAGCATGGTATGGTATAGGGTCGTGTCACCTACATGTAAACTTTGTAGTGTAGCACGGTTTAATGTAGTGTTGTGTAACTTACATGTTAACTCTGTAGTGTTACATGGTGTACCACAGCATGCCGTCACCTACTTGTAAAGTCTGTAGTGTAGGACAAAACAAACTGGAGTCATGCTGGATTCTACCACAATGCCGATGTGGAGGCATCTAACCCTGAACCAAAACTGATAATAAAAACACCACACTCAAACCTTCCAAATTGATGCACAGAGCTATAAATTGTAGATGTTTAGTGCAATTTTTTTATTGAGCAATAGGGCCATACTCCAGGGGACCCTGATGTAGCATTTGGATGCAATGTGTGCAGGTATAGTCTGCATTCTTGGCAAGCTGTGTGTTTGTGCTAGAGAACTGTCTTTGCTCCACTGGGCTGCACCAGGCATAAATCTAGTGAGTGCTCCCCTCTCCTTCATGGTTCTTGCCTTTTCCTATAGGCTACCATAACTCTCTGCCAACCAACTCCCTCCATCTGCTTCTCCTCCACCTACAAAGCCCTGAAATCCCTTCTCCATGACAACACATCCCATATTCTTCTCTGCACCTGACCTTCTTCACACCTCTCTCTCTCTCTCTCCCCTCTCAATGCCCACGTATTTTCCTCATTCCTATTGATCTCTGTACTGCCCCTTCCAAATGCATTTTGCTAACTGCCCAATTTTAATTCTTTTGGCTTTGACCCCAGTCTGCTTCTACCACATTATATTGCTTGCATCACCTTTCCCTTGACTCTTGATCTCCAATTTTTGTTTGTTTAACAAATTTCTCTTCCTGGTCACCAATACTGTCCATCCCCAGCCTGGTCATCCCCAGCCCTATTCACCTCCATCCCTGTCACTTAGCCAATCCCAGGGGGACCACTGGGTGCATTTTCTCTAGTGAGGGAATTTCTCTGTGTGGGAGGCTCTCTCCAGAGTACTGTCTGACATAGTCTTCTCTTTGGGTCTTGGGACTGATGGGGCCTAAGAGAGCCATTAGCATTCTGATGAATACTGAGGTTTTCCTTCTTGTGTTATTTACTTATTTATTCATTTACAATTTTTTTTTACCAGGAAAGGCACAATTAGCTGTGTGGGAGCTTGTTTCCAGGTGTCAGCGGTGGGGTTTACATAGGACCTGTTTTATTCATTTGTAATTCTGGACCATGAAAGGCACACTGAGCTGTGATAGCTTGTTATCAGGTATATACTGAGGGTGGGCAACATGGGACCTGTTGTATTTATTTATTTATTTATTTGTAATGTTTGGCCAGGGAAGGCGTGTTGGGCTGTGATAGCTTGTTTCCAGGTCTCTCCTTGAGGGTGGGTTACATGGGCCCAATGTTATTTACGTTTGACCAGGAATGGCACACTGAACTGTGACAGCTTGTTTCTTGATGTGTCCTTCATGAGGGGTTACGTAGGACTGGTTTTAATTATTTACTTGGAATATTTTACCAGGAATGGCACACTGAGATGAGACAGCTTGTTTACAGGGCCTCCTGGGTACTAGGTCAAAATGTCGAATGCAAAACAGCATGGGTCAAAACTGTGATATCAAAATAGCAAAACCAAAAATAGCTCCAGGTACATATGGTAGTAGTATGGGTAAAGTTTAACACTATTGCTGTAGCTGTTCGGTGACAGGGGAAAACTTCTGCTGCAGGATGCAGTACTGACCTGCTGCCATGCTGTGGAGGGTAGGGTACAAACAGCGGAGGTAAGCATAATGAGATTGGAGCGTGGTTCAAGTCCAGTGGCAGGTGATTTTTTTTTTTTGTCCTTTTTTGGGACTTAGTTAATTTCTTCTTCCCCTCCTGACTCAGGGCTGAGTTTCACCTCCCCTTCCCAAGGATTCCCCCTCCCAGTGGTTTCTTCCCATCCCTGAGTTGCACCCCCGAGGTGATTATATTTAGATGGGGGTTCAGAGCAAAGCCTCCCATAATGGGGGTGCAGTGGTAGAGCCCCCATGAACATATAGTGTAGCTAGTCGATTTTAGTGGAGCTGTTATAGCACTCCGTGTTTTCAGTGGGCACTATTTTTGTTTTCGCTGTTTTTGTTGTGTGGTTTTTGACCAGCGCTGTTTTGTATTCGACATTTTGACCCCGTGCCATTCTGGAGAGGGGTTATGTGGGGTCTGTTGGATTTATTTATAATACCTTGACCAGGAAAGGCACACTGAGTTCATTTCTAGGTGTATCCTGGGCTGGGGGTAGGGGTTACCTATTGGTACCTAGGGGTAGGGAAAAAATGGTGGGCTGGATAACAAATTGGCTCAGCAATCAGCAGCAGAGGGTGGTGGTGGGGGAGAAGGTTGTGGCTCATAAGAAGGTCACCAGCGGGTCCCTCAGGGCTTGGTATGGGCTCAGTCCTGTTCAATGTGTTTATTGCGAAAATTGGAGAGGGTGTACGGAGCAAGATGAGACTATTCACAGATGACTCTAAGCTGGGTGTGGTGGTTGACAGCGAGGAGGGTAGGAAGACACTTCAGGAGAATTTGGTCAGGTTGTAAAGGTGGACTCACACTTGGCAGTTGGGGTTCAATGTTCAAAAGTGCAGCGCACTGCATCTAGGAGTCAGGAATCCTGTATATAATTACCATTTGGGGGGGGAACTGTTGACATCTAAAGAGGAAAGGGACCTGGGGATGGTCAAAGATGCCAGGATGAACAACTCAGAACAGTGCTGGAGAGCGGCTGCTAAGGCAAATAAAATACTGGGGTGTATCTCTTGGGGAATAATGAGGAGAAGGGAGGTCATTCTGCCCCTGTGCAACTCCTTAGTGAGGCCTCACTTGGAATACTGTGTACAATTTTGGAGGCCTTACTTAAAGAGGGATGTTACCCTTTTGGGGAGAGTGCAAATATGAGACACAAGGATTATCCATGGCCTGGGAGAAATATCCTATGAGGAACGACTTAAGGAGTTGAACATGTGCTCCCTGGAGGATAGATGTGACTGGGGGGATATGAAAGAGGTCCTCAAGTATATGAAGAGGATAAATAGGTTAGACATGAAGGGTCTCTTTATGCTGAAGGGGGAAGGAAATATTAGGGAACATAACCTTAAGTTAGAAGGGAGGAGGTACAGGGGGAAGTGAGGAGACACTACTTCACGGAGAGTGTGGTTGCTCCTGGGACCGCATTACCAGGGGAGCTGTTGCAAAGGATGCCTTGGAGGGCTTCAAGGTGGGGTGGGACAAGCACAGAGGCAATGTGCAGGTCGGAGAGGGGTACCCAACAGGGAGCTTGGGGAAGAGCCAGATAGCGGGAAGCACGTGGGGGGGGGCACAGTTGCTGAAACTTAATTCAGGGGCTGCATCTCGGGCAGACGTGATAGACTGACAGACCTAATCTGCTGGCAACTTTGTATGTATGTATGTATGCACGCATGTATGTTTGTATGTACGTATGCACGTATGTATGTATGCATGTATGTATATATGTATGTATGTATGTCTGTATGTTGTATTTATTTATAATACCTTGACCAAGAAAGGCACACTGAGCTGTGACAGCTCATTCCGAGATGAATCCTGGGGGGTGGATTACATAGACCTGTTTTACTGACAGAGGGAAAGTAGGCCCCTCCCCTGTGGGGACACTGATAGCTAGGACCCCTAGATGTATACATATACCTGTGGGACTGCGCCCTAGAGTCCGGCTGCATCGCCTCCCTGAACCCTTTTTAGCTGTACCACGATCTGTGGTCACCAAGGGGTGCTGTGGCAGCAGACAGTGCATCTCTTCCTCCTCCAAGGAGGAGGACAACATCTGCTAGAATGCTCAGTACTCCCCCCTGGCCAGCCACCGTTCCTGAACCCGAGTCACTTGCATCACAAGTGGTAACACTACTGCTGCGCAAGCATGCCAGTGTAATATTTGTTTCTCTTATATCTGTTTGTATCTAAAGTTATGTAATTTATATGGTTTCTATCAATATATGCCTTTTTGCACAGTCTCCTTTGCATACTTGTATAATTTATACTGCTTATCACCGAGCACCAGTTTGCACAGTATCCTTTGCACAGAAATTACCTGAAATTTAAGCAATAAGGCAGGGCAGGGTGTGTGTTATTGTTGGGTAATGGCATGCCTTGGGAATTAAAGCCCAAGGCAATCCCAACTGCCTTACACACCTGAGAAATGCCATTATCCCACAGTTACGCGCATCCTGGAGTGCCTTATTGTAATTATAAAATACTGTAGTTCCTATAATTTTTATTTATTTTAAAAACTGAGTAATGAGGTTCAGAAAGTTAAGTATTTCTGATATGCACTTTTTGCTGGGAAAAACACAGTCCTGTGATCACATCTGACCAATCACAGGTCTTGTTTTCTCTTTCCCATTTTTTTAATGTACTCTTTACACACTCTGTGTGTATCGTTTGTATTTATTGCACTGGTTATATTATTTTTGGACCCTTTTTTTCCTTGTTAACCTGCATTTTCCACTTTTCCCTATCTCTCACGATGGAGCTCAGTTTGCTTTTATGGTTAAAATGTTTAATAAATAAATAAGATAAAATAGCGGTAAATATCATCATGCCCTTCCCCTGATCTGATTGATTATCCTAGGGACTCGAAACAACCGCTGCATGTAAACCAGGAAGTTTTCCATCAACACAAGTGCAGAGCCACTGAAGTTTATCTGGTGAAACAACAGGCTGTTTCTTTTCCACTCCCCGTCAATCTCTAATCTCTACAAGTGCATCCTGACCCGCCAGCCGCTACTAAACAGAGCAGCTGTGTCCTGTCACTTTGTCTGTTCTTTGATGGCATAAAGCCCCTACTCAGGCAAAATTAAATCAACTGAAGAATCAAGCCTTCAATTACAGTCCAATTTAATTTAAATATAAGGAACCTTAGTTATTGTGGTATATAAATTCTGGTAATACCATAACTGATGCATGTGCACATACACACACACACACACACACACACACACACACACACACAGACACACGCACTAACCTACATGCCTATCTGCAATCTGGAAGAAATCAAGGGGAAGGAAAGCCATTTGTTGGAGAAAGCACAGTTACACCTTATACTGTAGATCAAGAAGCACTTTATGCCAATTGGAGCTCCCATATCCTCTGCGCATGGGACCAGCCTATTCTGTAAACAGTATCTCACGGCTCGCTCTGGGGAATTTTTTTGAAAGTTTAATTTATTGTTACATGACCTCAGTCAATAATATATTAATCATGCCATGGAGACCACTTTTACAGTTGTGAGAGTGGTCTCACATTCTTAGGTTTTCTGAATCATGTATCTATGGTTCCTGGGTCTCATTTCTTAAGAATGAGTGTGAGAACACTCTTGGAACTGTAGGCATAGTCTCTGTGATGGTTTTAATATCCATGCTCCTAGTCTTAAGTCAAGCAAACAGTGTCCCTTGCCATACAGTGTGATTGTTTTGATTACGTAGGTCTGATCCATGAAGGCACTCTGACAGATATGGCGGATTAACGTGTATCTGGACAGCACTGACCTCCACCATTGGGAGTCGGCATGTCTGCTGGCATTCATGAACCCTGGGCCCCCCAGGAGCTATGGATGCAGTCCTGTTCAGAAGAGAAGGGTGTCGGTAAGGAGGTGGTGTTGCACTGTATGGGCTGGCTCACTAATGGATCCCTGCCTCTACATGGGGTAGGGGTTGGCAGGATAGGCAGTTCTCCAAGGGTTGACATATGCCTGATGGCACTTTGATAAATTTAACATCCGCACCAGTTGGTGCCGATATGGCCACCAGCTGTCCCTAGAGGTTCCGAGGGCTGGGGCAGGATGGTGTGGTCACAGATCAGGCACTGTGGATGGTCCTGAGGCTGGACAGTGCAGAGGGGACACACTTGGGTCATATAGACATCACCCCACCCTCTGCCAGCCCTCTGCAGTGTGGAGATTGGCATTTGCATCCATAGGAGTGCTGGTGGCAAGGGATTGGGTGTGGTAGGGGCATACATTGTAGGGCTGTGGCTGCACAGAGGACTCTGTATGTGTGGAACGGCACCACCATGCTCCACAAGCCCATGCAAGGACCTCTCCGTGGTTGTGGATTGATTTGAGGATTGGGCCCATACTGTGACTATGGCTCTTGCCTCCTCACAGGTGGCCCCAGTAAATGAGATGTTTCCTTTCGGTGAGCTTGTCCTGTAAATGGTTTCAAATAGCTAACTAAATGTTGCAAAAAACTACATTAAGAAATGTTAGGGTTTACAGACAAAGCACAAAAAGCCAGGGAATCCAGCATGTGGGTTCTTGAGTCAATAACCCAAACTATGACTGTTCTGCCACATCTTGAAGTCACCCTGAAGTCATCTGGAAATGCAGGGTGACCAAGATGATTCAGGGCCAGGAAGGCAGCTCCTATGAGGCTTACATATCGGTATGACTCAGTTGGCAGCACATCCACCTCCGGGTCAGAAGGATGTGGGTTCTAGTCCCACACTAGGATAGGGCTCATACCTTAACTGCTGGCACCCAAGTGCTGTACTATGTGGGTGCTATACTGTCAGGATGTGCTGTCCTTCAGATCAAACATTAAACTGAGGTCCTGACTGCCCATCTGTGATGTTGTCTGGGGGTGTCCAGGTGGACATAAAAGAACCCAAGGTATTTTGCACAACAGTAGGAGATTTTCCCCAGTGTCCTGGCCAATATTCCCCTTCCCATAAAAGTGGTTCAGGAAATTGTCCAAGGTTTTGTGTGGGGGTGTTGCTGTACAAAATAGCTGCCCCTATACATTAAATCACTTCACTAACAATGTAGCATTGCTCGTTTAGGGTTTTGGGATACAGTGCATGTGAAAAGCGTTATATAAATGATAATTCTTCTTCTTCTTCTGAACATGTATTCACTTGAAACCTGATGACAGGGAGGGGATGTGATTGAGATTTTCAAGTGCTGGAAAGGAATTAACAAAGGTGAAATGTGAAGCACTATTTACAACGAACACAGAGGCTAGGACAAGGGATCAGGAGTGGAGGTTAATGGGGAGAGGCTTAAAAAGACTGTGAGGAAGTTATATTTTATAGAAAGAGTGGTTAAGCCATTGAATGGTCTGCCGACAGAGATGGTGGGTGTCTGAATGATAAATGGCTTCAAACACAGCTAGCTAAGGGTATAGTGGTTGCTCAGCAAGTTGAGGGAGGAGGGAACACTGAGAACAAAAGGAGGGTTAGAGAAAGCATCGACTCCACAGACACAGTAGGTCCTGGGATATGATAAGGTAATATGGACAGACTAGATGGACCGTCAGTCATTTTCTGCCATCATCTTACCTTGGCCCTTGTAAGTTGAGCAGTATGCTTAATTAATGTAAAAATGCTTTTAAACATGTCAGAAAAATATTTAAAAATCTACCCATTCACTTTAATGGAGCTTGCCACGCCCCCATGCTCACCCTGGTTAAGTGTCACTTTACAGTCAGATCAAAACAAAAGATCTAGTGCCACCCTCTCCGCCATACGGAGAGGGCAACACATTAGGAAGTGGAAGGGATCAAGCTAGCTGCCACTTCAGAGCCAAAATATCCCTTCCCTCCTGAATGGAACTTACCAAAAATAGTTCAATTACAGCTGAAAAGAATATTGCAGAGAAAAGGGGCTTATCATTACAGTCAAACTGCTTAAAAACACCCTGAAGACAATTTATTTATTTATTTGGATTTTGGTGACTGGGTAAACCCACTGAGACCAGAAGCCCCTTTTTCAGGGGTGACCCAGAATTAATTACAGAAAAAAAGACACATAAAAAAGCATTATTTACAGTAATTACAATAGTTTCACAGATTTACAATAGCAACAGTTTACAGGGGAACAACAGGTTCGCATTCAGGGGTGACCCGGGATTAATTACAGAGAAAAGACACATAAAAGCATTATTTACAGTAATTACAAAAGTTTCACAGATTTACAATCGCAACAGTTTGCAGGGGAACAACAGGTTCACATTCAGGCTCTATGTGCAATACAAGAAGGGAATAGAGACAACAACAATAAGTGACATCCTTGTTTAGGAGATTCATCAGGGACGAAGGTGGGTTTAGCAGAGTGACGGCAATGGGACATTCCTTTAAGCAGACATTACAATCTGTAGACTGGGGTGTCATAGCCTTTTCTCTGAAGATTCTTAATTGTTTGTCAGGATGCCAAGATACTGTGATATGACAATATATCATGCTATATATATCTCCCCGAGTTGCACCTGGAAACAAGCCTTGGCTCAGTGTGCCTTTGCCTCATCAGACGCACAATATCTGCACACAAACACCAGGTTTCAATTTTTGGCATAAAAGGCCGCAGCTTTACTAAACAGTAAATATTTAATTTACAGTACATCAAAATCTCTAGATACAATCCTTAACTTGTACACAAATATGCAAGAGACCCCTGGGACAGCGAATTCAGGGGGGCGTGGTGCTTCCAATTGGGGGAACTCTGGCCCTTGAGTCGGGCAGACCCACCCAGGGCCATGCTTCTCCCTCAGACAGTCCCCCCCCACTCAATTGCATCTTGGGGTATCATACCAGTTGAGCGGGGTCGGTGCCCAACCGGGGCCACCTTCCCCGTCCTCCAGCCCTGAAACCCCTACTATGCCCACCATGTTCTTGGGTACCCCCTTTCCCTGGTAGCGGACCCGCCCACGGTCGCGCCACCTGGGGCCCAGGTCACCCAATACCATGAGCGCTTAATTTACCTATCCACCCTGAATTTACACCCCATCCATTTCAGTTTGCTGTGACATTGAAATTGCAGGCCCCTGAGGGCTAATAAACTTTCCATACCCAACACTTACTGCGGCCCATTGAAACAAAAACTTAGATGGGTGGTTGGGTGGGATGTCCAAAAGGTCAAGGGCGAGTTCAGAGAAGGGGGAATACCTCTCTGCACTCCCCTTAAAAACCTCCTTGATGACCCTCCCCCTGAAGCCCGGGCCGCGCCCCCTCCCGTTGTGGGGGCCCATTCCGATTGGCCCTCTCTGGTAGCCAGGCTGGGCCACCATTCGCCGAGGGTGTGGTGGCTCAGCTTCATGGCTTGCCCACCTGCAGTTACGTGGGCCATGTGCAAAGCTACCCCCCCCAAGTGAGAGGCCGGGGGGGTCATTCCTGGTCACAAATTCAAATACATAAATAAATGTAATTTTCCCCCCTTCATTTATTATTGTAAATATACAATACTGCGGTTAATGTGCAGCCAGATAAACCGCAATATGGCACTAGGTCAAGATGGTGAATACAAGAACAGAGCTGTCAAGAACCACACAGCAGAAATGGCGCCGACAACAACAGCGCCCAGACAAAATGCCACATACAACAACAGCACCAATAGTAGTGTTCCAAACTCATGGAGGACAGTTACCACAGTGAAGAAACAAAGAAAAGTTTTGTTTTGCAGGGTCTCTGCCTTCCACCCTCCATAATATTTAAATAATCAACACCGGGGGGGGGGGGATGTTGGATCTCGAGGATGGTGAGAATCTTGGGGTGGGGGACAAGAAAAACACAACAGTTGGGTAACAATAATATCACTTGGGGTGGATGGAAAACATATATAACATAAAAATCTGAGTGAACAGACAAAAATGAAAGTATACGTATCGGGAGACTGGGAACAGAACCCAGGTTTCCGCTGCTCTCTGTGCCGTTGTCTTAGCCTCTACATCATGGGAGCAGCTCAACCATTCATCTTGCCTTCACCTACTCCACTCCTTCTCCCACTTTACCTTGACACCTACAGGGGTAGCAGTAACTAACATGGGCTATCCTACCCTGTTGCTGTCAAGGCATACATGGTTTTTGAAGCGCAGTTTTGCCTGCACTATTGTTGAAACACTGAATTGACCGGTTACCCTGCAATATACTGTACCATAATAAACTGTCTTGACATTCACACCTCTGCTGCTGTGGTACTCAGGCGTGATTGAGATTCCCGATTCCCCATCTCCTACTAATCAGATTTCCCCTCTTTTTTTGTAAAATAAGAAATGGCATAAAGTATTGCAGTAGCATACTGTGATATGTTTTACACAAATAAATTACTAATATTGGGCAAAGAGCAAAAGTGAATAAATGAGAACAGGATTAAAAACAGGTTATTTAAATTGTTCACATATAAAGTAAACTACTATTGTCTTAAATATCATTAAATTCAAATAGTTGATACTGCTCATGTCAGGTAGCAGATTTGATCAGGTCATAATGTTTCAACATATGAGCATCAGTTGGAAGCAACTACGGGTAGCAGCTCACAACTTCAGCTTCAAAGTAGAGAACATTGTCTCCCTATATCATGGTGTACTGCCACCCGATATTGTAGCACCTATTTATGTTAATACAGCTGTGGAGACCACTTTTACAGTTGTAACAGTGGTCTTGCATGCTTTCTTAAGCTATGAGAACTGCGAAACGAAGGTGAGTGGTTCTTAGTCCCTAAAGATGTGAGACCACTCTTACAATGACAAGAGTGGTCTCTGCAGTTGTACTGATATGCTGTTGATTGAAACTCTGCAATAATATATTCAAATTTTTAAAAAGTTTCTCCGGACATGCCAATTTCCAGGGCAGCTGTACATGAGACACTCTTCACAGAGTAAGAGTGCCTCAAGCGTGAAGAAACGGAGCGCTCTGATTGGCCAGGTGCGCTCCCTCGATCTATAACAGAGATAAGAAACAAAAATAATCTATGATCAATGAAAACTTCAACTTACTCAGCTACTACGAATAGACGTAAATCGTTACGTCAGTCCATCCGTGCTCATGGCATTCTGTGGGTTGGATTTTTGCTCATTAATTTTTTTGTACCATTGAAAAACAGGAGATCCCTTTTTGCAATAATAAAGAGGAATTGCATGCATTTCTTTTGCAGTTGGGGAGGGTAATCGCTGTTCCCTCTTTCCTTTATTTTTTTTTTTGTAAACCATTGTCTACTTTTGCCCTCTGAATTCAAGGATCCTCTCAGATACCTGGCTCTAGATTTTCTTGAGAACAAAGTCAACCCTCAGAAAAAAAACAGTTCAAACACGTCCAACTTTTTGTTTGATAACAATTTTAGAGATGAGAGAACCTTTTCAAATAAGTTCAGAGCCACCCATTTTCTGCAAAGAAATCTTACCAAAGGCTTTTGTCAGGTTCTTATAAATTTAAAAATACTTTTGAAAACATTGATTTTGGCACTTAATATGCTTTCCTCAGCAGGTCTTTATCTAGCAAGAAGGCTGGTGTTGGAGGCTGGGGGTAGTGTAGTATCACTCCATGTTGCCTTTAGATTCCTCTCCTTTCACTGGCAATGACTTAAGGGTGGACAATGATGGTTAAAACATCAGAGAGCGAGGGACCGCTCCTGACCAATCAGAGAACTCCTTTCTGCAGCACAAGAGTCACTCTAATTCTGTGAAAAGTGTCTCACAGGCAGCTGCCCTGGAAACAGGCACATTCGGGTAAGGTTTTTTAAAAAAACTAATATATTATTGAACAAGCTTGATCAATAATATATTACTGCTGCCACTTATGTTCTCAAGGTATCAGATCCACTCACATAGTACCATAGTAGTTGAAGGCAGATAAAGACCGCTAAGCCCACCCAGGCTGGCCATATTCCCTGCCTGCATTAGTGGCCACTGACCCTACTTAGTCATTGGCTTTCACCCCCCTTCCCCATATCTAAGGTTCCCTTATGCTTATCCCATGGATGTTTGAATCCCTCCACTGTGTTAGCCCCCACCACTTCCTGGAGTAGGGTATTCCAAGCATCCACCACCCTTTCAGTGAAAAAGGAAACTTCCTCACATTTCCCCTTATCCTGCCCTTTTCCAATCTCATATTATGCCCCTTGTTCTTGTACAACTCTCGTACTGAAAGATGTCACCCCCCTGCATTTTGTTCAGGCCTTTAAGATACGTGATACTCACCTTCAGTTAGCAGTTCTCATACCTCAAGAATGCATATGAGTAACGGTGGTCTTGGCAGTGGTATTAACATACTGTTTTTGTAGCTTAAACTAAAAGGGTCTGAAAGTTCTAATAAGGCTCGGGTAACTATTAGAACCTTTATGGCTTATCAAAGCCTTTTAGAACCCCAGAACCTCTTGTAGTTCTCCCATTTCTTTTTTGCCGTAGAAGTCTTTATTCTCCTCCAGTAGGGAAGGTGGCTGTTCAAACCATCCCCATCTGCAGCCAGCTTCTACACCACTGCTGGGTTCCCAGTAATGGTATCCCATGGATTACCCCTGTGGCTAGGAGGTGGAGGGCCATCCTCCCCCCGGCAAACAAATCCAGAGGCACCAGTCCACGGCGTGGTGAAGCAGGCTACAAGGAAATGGACAAGGCTTCATTCAGCTCATTCTCCCATTTTCCATTTTCATCCCCTCCCCGACACTGGGGCACACACATCAGGGCATGCGGATGGAGGCACTCATGCTCTGCAGAAGTCCTACAGCCCCCACCATTGCTTGTCGCTCTTAGCTGTCCTACAACCAGACCTCCACCTGGTGGCAGTCACGTGTCGGAGTCAGCAGGCACACTCCCCTGCGAGAGGAGAATAGTCCATCGGACGCTCAATCTTCTCCAACCCTGACCAACCATAGTCCATTCCCGAACCTGGGTAGCTGGCGTGGGAAAGGATGAGATGCGCACGTGACAACTCAGCCCTCTTCGCCGCCTGGGTGGCATGGTTCTTCCGTTCCTAAACATTTTGTTTGGTTGTTTGGTGCTTGCACAACCCCACACCATCAGTTTGGACTTGGCTTACCTGATGAGTACCCTACCCATAGTACACTTCTGTCCCACAGAGGCTTCATTCAAGTAGTCCCATTTGTAGCATTTGATAAATCCCTTTACTTTACCTTTTCCAACAACTCAGCTAAATTCATTTCATATTGCTGTTCCCCCACACAGTACAGGTGTAGCACTCAGAAATTATCTTGTACTATATGAGACAGCAGTCCCTTTTCTGTTGTGCTTGACACAGGAGTGTAATCAACAAAGGCTTAAAGTTATGCCTTAAAAGGGGGGAACACTGCCTGTTTCAGCTGAGCAAATTGCACTGTACCAATGACCCTACAGGATGTTGGGAATTAATATGAAACTGACAGTCCTCTAGCCAATTTCAAGATTTAAGAGGAAACTGCCAGCCCCTTTGGCAGTTTGAAATTGATTATTTTTATTTTAGGCTCCGCCTACCTTCCAAGCTAATTACGATACATATTGGTTAAGACAGCAGACTGGCTCTGAAACCAAAATAATCAATCTTAAAACTGCCAAACCTATTGGGAGGGGGGCTATTGAATGGGACCTGTATCTAAACCACTTAAAGGAGAACTATGCTGAACTGGTCAGTTATTTATTCCCCCCACCATGCAAAAGCTGTTCTTCAAACGCTGGTTCCCAGTCTGTTATGGTTCTATCTTTACTGGCCTTTTTGTAAACTCAATGGGTGCTTCCAGTGTGCACACTGGTGATGAGTACCATTTTAAACTGTAGTTTTATGTCCATTTCAACCACATATAGTGGGACACAGATGTGTTGGGAAGTGCTTAAAAAGGTCATAAACTGCATTATACAGCTCTAAAATGTTCCTTACTGTCAGTTAGTAAATCAGAAAGTGTACTAAAAGGGCAATAAAATCTGATGGAGAGAGGGATGGGTGACGCTAGCAATCAGGAAGGGCTTGGAATGGAATGTGGAGAGGGATGGGGGCCACTAGTTATTAGGGAGTGCTTGGGATGAGGCAGAAAGATGGTGGGAATACCTTTTTATAATGGACACCAGGAGAGCTTAGAAGGGGACAGAGAGAGGGAGGTGCCACTGGACACCAATTTGTGGCTGACATGTGACGTGGAGAGGGAGGGTGGTGCAACTGGATACAAGAAAGTGCTTGAAATGAGGCAGAGGGAAGGGGAGGTCTTGCTTGACCCTAGGAAGTATTTAGAAGAGGACAGTGAGAGAGAGAGGGTGGCCACTAGACACCAGAGAATGCTTGGAAAGGGACAAAAAGTAGAGGGAGGAGCCAGTGGACACAGAGATGTTTTGACTGAGGAAGGACTGACAAAAGATAAAAGACACAAGGGAATGCTTGGAAAGAGAGGGAAAGAGAAAAAGAGAGAGAAAGAGAGAGAAAGAGAGAGAGACCGAGACCCCACTGGATACCAGGGATGTTTTCCTGTGGTGTGGTGAATACCAGTAATTTAGGTGCTGTTATTCTAAGTGTAGGGGGTGTGCTAGCAAGGTCCCTGCCAATTGGTTAAGAGATGTTGCAAAATTGTACTTTGCTGGTGAAAGTTCTGTCCAAATTGTGAATTTTGCCTTCGAGAATCACTTTGGGTTGTTCCTATTGGCATCACCAACTTTGAACTTTGCCATTTCTGTGACATTTTCCATTTAAAATGGCACCTTTTTCCCACAAAGTCTTCGCGATGTGGCAACTTTCTGGTAAATCTGCATTGAAAAAGGGCCAGGTCGCAAAGTCTGCACTTCACAAATTTTGCCAATGTTGCAAATTAATTTACAAAGGGAATTTTGGCCACTTCACCAGTCCGTGGTCTGATCCCTCCCTAAAGTCTTTCCCAATTGCTCATAGCCACAAGTGGCAACCTTGTCTTTTTCCAGGCCAGCAGAGGTAAGACCGAGCCCTTTTCTCCATTTTGAGCCATTAAGAGACACCACCACTTTTCTTAGCGCATTCAGCATTACCGTTATTTTTTTAGAGCATTAAATATTTCCCTTATGGCCGGCCCATCAGCACAGTGGTTGGATTTCCGCATGTGTCGCCAGCGACTTGGGTTAGGGAGCAGACTCGGGTTGCTGGAGGGCCAGCTGGGGAAAACGTCTTTAGCTTCCGACAGCCCCGGGAGGACGGTGGGGGGCCATTGCCCACAAAACACTTGTGTGACCCCCAATGGGTTGGGATGGGTGGCCAAGAACACACAGTCGATGTCAGCGAGCAGTGCCTTGACGTCAGGGGCACACACTGCATGCAGGGGAGTAAACGAGAAAACACCTGCCAGCTCCAGGATGATGGGCTGACTGGAGCATGCCTCCGATGTGCCCCCCGCTCACCTGGCCACCTCTGGACTGATGAAAATGAAGTGTGTCTGGACCCTCACCTCATCCCTGCTCGGGAGGCAAGCCACAGCTATATGGGGCCAAGGAGGTAGGTCTGGGTAGAGTGGGTGGCAGGAGGATGACTACTTGGCAGCCCCAAAGCATCGGTGCTGGCAGGACGTAGGGGGATAAAGAGCAATTTAAAAAAAAATACTGCCCTTACTGCTGTTTGCATCATTTTATTATCTGCTTTATCTGTCTGCCGTTTGTTGCCAAGTTATTGCCTTCTGGCCTGCTGAAAAGTGTTACTGAATCATTATTCATTGTTTTTTATTCATTGCTTAATTGATGTTATTAAAACCAGCCTCTCAAAATGGGACATGGCCTACAACAATGTCTACCGCTTCACGCTCTCCGCCCCTCCCCTCACCCACCGCTGTGATCTCTATAGCCGTCTGGAGTGGCTCCCTCCAAAGAAGCACCCCTCCTTCGTACTCGGAAACTTCATTGACAACATTATCCACTCGGCCACCCCTTCTGCCCTCGCCCGTCCCCTCAAGCTAGGCGCCCCATCCTACCATCTAACATCTGGGGTGAACCTGGATACATAGATACATAGACAGTGTCAGCAGATAAGGGCCTATGGCCTGCCCAGTCTGCCCATTTGAGCTTGTAAGTTCAGTTTATGTTTTCCTAGAAGTCTGTTGCCTCTTACCCCTGACCTCCAGAACTCCTTTATGTCTATCCCATACCTGGTCCCTAGAACCCGCACCCTTGCGGGGGATCGGGCCTTCAACACATACACCCCTAAACTGTGAAACTCGCTCCCTGAGCTAACTCGGTCCTCCTCCTCCTATCCCAGCTTTAAAGCCTCCCTCTGGAACTTTTTGAAATCTTCCACTGCCTGTCCTTGCACTTTGTAGCTCACTAGCGGAGCCCCACTCCTCCCCCTAGCCTGGTAGGGTGGGGGCCTCAGCGCTATTTGCACTTACTCCTTCAGTAACCGGTCGAGTAACTAGTATTCGACTCCCTGCCTAGGGCACCCTTCCCCTTCAGGCACTTATCGTTGTTCTGTTTACTCAGATTGAACCTGTTAGGTATTCTGCTGTTCACCTCCTAATTATATCCTGTATGCACCATTTACTGTATTGCATTGTGCCAACCTGTTCTCAATCGCTGTTAGCTACCTAGTGTTAGCCCTGTTATGCCTGTTATTCTCTGTATGTTTTCTTGACTCCTCAACTGTTCATGTAAGAATTTTACCCTGTAACCCTCCCAGGTCGCACCTGAAAATAGGCACTTGGCTGTCTAGTGTGCTTACCCGGTTAACAAAAGCAAATAAATAAAATAAATAAATTAGTAGAGATCCTGGTTCCCCTTTTTAAGTGTGTTTCTCTGGATGGTCGTAGCAGTACCATTTCTGGGGGAAAAAGCCCCTCCCTTAAGGCACTTTTCTTTTCCGCCAGTGACTGTCTCCACACCAGGTTTGGACATCCAACCAACAGGCCAAACAACCCGACTTGTCACCTCAGCCAAATAAGGCCTGCTACCTATAACTCAGGATCATGATGCAAGTGCGCTATCTTGGTGATGTTCATCTCACTCATCATACTGGTGGCAGTAATGGGATTCAGACTCATGCCATCATAATGAAACTTAACAGAATATGAATCAATATTCGAGAAAGACCTTGCCCAGAAAGCACAGGTGGCATGATTAAGGCAGTCCTCCTGTAACAAAGGTATTTTTCAACCCCCTCTGTCCTCAGATGCTAAGTGCTATCATGCCTCTTACCTTGGCTTTCATCCAGAACACCTGTATAGAAAAAAAGATTTGCTTGGCTCACAGTACAGCTCTCTACTATAATAAGGATGGAATATGAAGGCTGTTTTCCTGTCGTCAAAGAATGAGAGCAATTAGAAGATACAGAATTTCTGAAAATTGGAACAAATATCCCACAGCATTAGTAATAAATGTGTTAACTTTCACCAAATGTTCTGAAAATCATCCACATTTTTTTTTCCATATGTATTTTACTCATTCCACGGACTCAACAGGGGCTATGACTCCTCCCTTGGAGGGGTATATCCTAGGGTTGGTGGTGCAGACATTCTCCCCTACCCTGGTACATCATATCTGATGATGGGGGGGTGGACTCACCAGAGTGATCGGGCCATCACAGGTCCTGTTGAGGCCCAGCATTTTCCTCTGTTTTCTGCCTGAGCCCACATCCATGCAATGGGTGGGCAGGCAGTCTCTGCCTCTGTGGAGGCAGCCAGTCATCCTAGATGTGGGCCGACCCCTTTATGTGGCTGCGTGTGCACACCGACCCCCAGCAGCTGCTAGGTGTCAGCGGACAGCGCGCAGTGCAGCGTCCCCCCCACCACAAGGAAGGAGAGCAGTCCTCCAGATCCTCAGTTCTTCCTGCACCAGCCAGCTCCCGAGTGACCCAAGCCCATCCCAAACCTGAGTTGCCAGCACGGTGCGAGGTACGGCGTCCAGTGTCTCAACCCTCAGCGCCACCGGGGCTGGCAAATCATCCACATTTTTGAATCTTAATTTAAGAGCACCTGACATCACAAAGAAACATCTGAAAAACATTAATATTAGACCTGGGTCGCAACTGGAAATGCACCTCTGCTCGGCGCACCTCTCCCAGTCACCAAGTAAGTAAGTAAATAAATATAGAAATACAAAAATACATAAAAGCTGTGCATGTCAGTGTTTTACAACAATTAAAAATGCAACAACCTGCCTGCTGATCCAGTGACGTGGAAGGCTGAGGCATTGACTGGCTCACAGCCTGCCACACTGGTGACCCGGGTTCTGGAATGGACCTTGGCCACTCAGGACCTGGTTGGGGGAGGGAGGATTGAGCGGAGGGAGGACTACACATCCTGCAGCTTGACTGCACCTAGAGGAAGCTAGGTGGCAGCACCGTGGGCAGCAAGGGAGGGGGACCCCATGCCTGGATGTCAGGGGTAATCTCTGTGGAGGTAGAGCACGTACATCATGCCACTGCATGTGGGTGGGCCCATAGGGGAGAAAAAAATGGAGTAAGAACCCTCTGACTGTGGCACAGTGATGGCCTGGTCCCTTGCAGGCCCTGCACCACCAACTGGGCACCTGCAGCCAGGTCCTTATGACAGGACGCAGCAGAGAAGGTAACCCACAGAGAAGTCGGGAGATGGGGCTGGGAGGGACTGGTCCAGACTGGTCCCGATGGGGGCTGTCCAGAGTGACCAGGAGACATGATAGAAACTTTCAAGTACCTCAAGGGAATCAACAAAGTCCAAGAGGGTAGTGTATTTCAGAAAAAGAGGTGTGCAAGAACAAGGGGGTACAATTTGAAGGTAGAAGGGGGGCGGCTCAGAGATAATTTAAGGAAGTATTTTTTCACAGAGAGGGTTGTGGATGCATGGAACGGCCTTCCGGAGGAGGTTGTGGAGTCAAAAACAGTGGTGGAATTCAAGCATGCATGGGACAGTCATAAGGCCATTCTAGGGGGTGGGGGTAGGAAGAAGTAGGCTGCTGGTTAACTAGGATCTGCAGCTTATCCATTAGGTAGGGAAATGGGCTGACTGGGTGGGCCAAGCGGTCCTTATCTGCTGTCAAATTCTATGTTTCTATGTTTCTAGTACTACATTAAATAAATTTGGACATGCGTGAAGTCTGCTTAATGCCCTCTGTGTACTGTTTCATGTGTTTGTTTTAAAATACAGTACATTCCACTTGTATGCACATCAGATGTACGCACATTTTGGTTATATGCACAAAAATTGTATGCCCCAGTCCCAATCCTGTACCCTTAATAATAAAAAATGTGCCTGTATGCACACCAGATTTTGATTGTATGCACACTTTGTCCCCCAGACAGGGACTCCATAGGCATTAATACTGTTAATCACTCCTGTTAAACAGGTGCTAACTGTGCTGTCAGTAGTTTCATCCTGTTTGTCAGAGCAAGCAACCATGGAGAAAACAGATAGTGTAAACAGCTCGGAGTATGCAACATTTAATGACTTGGCATGTTTTCAATGAGTTCTAAACATTCAGTAAAAGTAAAAAGTAACTAGTAAGTGAGAAAGTGTATTTTACTTAGTGGCTCCTCTGATTTCATTACAGTTTCTATGGCATGCCATTTTGGATGTATGCACAAAAACGGGGTGTCCCAAGCCTGTGCATACATCAGGAATTGATTGTAGTCCTGTTTTTATGTTGTCTTATGCATGCACAAGCAACATCTTGCCATACTAGCACATTCAGAAGAGTGTCAGTGTTGGAGAATGCAGGGAATGCTTTAGTGGGTGTGTCCCACATCCACCAATTAGCGAGTATGCTAGTGATGATGTGAAACTTTAAAGAGAGCCAAAACCTTGAAAGAAATCTACCACTCCAATAAGGTGCAGTTTTCTCATTGGAGTGTCGGTTGACAAGGCTCCATTACATGCCTTTTCTGGTGAAACATTTCAATAAATATGGTGACTCCTGCCACCCACCACCCAATCCCCACAAAGCCGACATCGGGGATGCCCGATCCCTGTGCCGGCATGCCCCCCCAGTTCAATTTATTTGCCGATGGGGGTGCCCAATCCCCGTCAGCATCATGCCTCCCCACACACACTTTCTTTACTGATGGGGTGCCCAATCACTGTCGGCATCATGTCCCCCCCAAACTCGTGGCACACTGTGAGCCCACCCCAGTGTGCCCCAAATCATTTTATTTTACCTGTAACTAAAGAAAACCATCCCCCAAAGTCCTTTTTCTTTTTTTTACCTGTAAAGAAAGAAGGTCCCTCATCGTCCTGCTGCACCTCTTCCCCCAACCCGCACCCATCCTCACACTTTATAATGGCAGGCAGTGGGTGGTTTCAACTTAGATGGATACCTCAGCCATTTCTGGGAATTGTGGTGCCAGATTTTCAACATGGGGTTCTTGGGACCCCACCTCATGAACACATACACTGTTATCTCATTTTGCAGTCACTGCACAGAATCACCTTTCGGGAATGATTAATGAAATGGCAGTACCACTGTTCATGAGGTTAAAAAAATTCAAAACAACAACTGTGTTACAAGCGTGCATTGCTCAGTTTCCATGCATGCTCATAACTTCAACAATTTTTAATATTTTCACTCCAGATTTTCAACACTGCTATTTTGTCACACCTTCTAATGAACAGTGCGGTTGTCATTTTTCTCATCCTGCCCAAAATGTGTTTTCGCACCTGTGGTGCGCAATTGCGTGGACGCTGTGGGAAATCAGTGTTCAGGACAGTTTAACAAAATCACAGTGCCACTGTTCATGAGGGGAGGTCACAAATGCCTATGTTGAAAATGTGGTTAAAAAGATCCCAAAAATAATTGCATTACAGGTGTGCATTGCACAGTTTCTACGCACACTCATGACTTCACCAATTTTTCATATTTTCCCTCCAGATTTTCAGCATTGCCATTTTTTTACACCTCCTCATGAACAGTACAGCTGTCATTTTGCACACCCTCCCCAAAATGTTTTTTCACACCTGTGATGCAAAATGGTGCAGTCGCTGTGCCAAATCACCTTTCCGCTAACAAACTGATAGTGCTACTGTTCATGAGGTGGGGTCACAAAAACCCATGTTGAAAATGCGGAGTGAAAATACTAACAAACGCCCAGGGTGTTAGGGTTTTCAACCATAACACCACACCCTGTAGAGACTGACAGGTGTCAGGGTTGTGATCTGGGATCGTCGGCTGTAATGTTCATGCCATTCCATCCCCACCCTGCAGCCAGTGACAGGCACTGAGAAGTGCCTTGGAGTCTTTGGTCCCAAAGTTCACCCCATTCTCCTATACTACACCCATCTCAGTGTATTTCCTTACGGAATGGGGTGAGCGTAAGGGCCCAAAGACCCCAAGGCACACCGCAACACTTGTCAGTGTCTGCAGGGTAGGGCGAGGTGAAACAGCATAAGCGTTATGGCCGAAAACCCAAAGGCACACCCCAACACCTGTCAGTCTCTACAGGGTGGGGGTGAGATTGGCGTCACTTCAAAACTTCACTGCCATTCCCATTACGCATCTCTCTAACTCCTGCACTACCAATGCCAATGCCAGCAAGCAAGCATTCGGCATTGGCAAATGCTTGTTTTATTTAGGAACACCTTATTAAAGTTGCCTTTTTCCTGACTGATATTCAGTTTTTTTAATTACTTATCATGTGTGGAACTTTATATACCGGCTTCCACTTAACTAATTAGTTAAGTGGAAGCCGGTATATAAGGCTTCTGTGACCCCTCCCCTGGGTTTGCCATGTCTGGGTTCACACCCCTGTATGCTGACTGTACAGGGCCCACCTGGTTGAGAGGCTGGGTTTGTGCTTTCTCCTATGGTGGTGGTGGTGGAAGGGGGTCAGCCCAGAACAAATAAGAAATAGTGATATGCCTCCATCCAGAGAGAATAAGTGAGCCAAATGTTGTGTGCAGTGCCACCCCCTGGGATGCAGTACCTACCCCACCTCCCTATACTGGACTACACCACCCCCTGGGGACCAATAAGACAGTTGTTACTTTCACTAACAGACAATTCAGTCAGGTTATGCAAAATAGGAACATAATAAAGAAGTAAAATTCAGCAAATTAACAATGCTTTCATTGTGTAACACAGACCTGGAAGTTGGAAATTAAGAGGGAGTTAAACAGTTGCAAGTCACCTTAAGCACTCCCACCAGGTAACAATACTCCCTGGGAGTCACTATACTGTGGGTCATTACCACCCTCTCAGATCCCATGCAATCACTGATGCACCTGCCCAAACAAGGGGAACAATACGATGACTTTCTCTACACAGGGGGCGGTACACTTTTTATCTGGTACCAGTACTAAAATTATAATCTGAACTGTGAAACAGCAACCAATGAGTCTGGGTACCCAGGAATTACACTAAGTCCCAATGCAGACCTGGTAGCTACATTGTCCGGGTTTTTCAGTGGTGCACTTGTTGGAACAGTTAGCAAGGCTTGCATTATAAACCCCTCAGAAGGCCACGGTGTGCAAGCACAGTTAAAGAAAACTTGAGGTCTCAAATGGGAATTGCTTGAAAACCAACTGTGTAACCCAATGAAGTTACTGTAATCTGAATGGGAAAAGAACAAAGACCCCAGCCAGCAATGCCAGCAGTCATGTGACCCATGGATGCAGCTTTGGGTTAGAAACTAGTTAATGAATAAGAGACAAGGGTGGCGGTTTTAATGGCACTAATTTTAGTGATGGGACAGTGGCCATCGGGGTGCCACAGGGCACAGTACTGGAAATGAGGTCCTCTTCTGTGTCTTAATAAGTGACATTGGAGAAGAGCTGAAAAAGAAGGTATGCCTTTTTGCAGATGATACCAAAATCTGTGACAGGGTAGACACTCAGTAAGGGGTAAAGAGAATGGGCAGGAATCTTGGGAAACATGAGGCATGATCAAGAGCATGGTAGTTGTGGTTCAATGCCAAAAACCGCAAAATCATGCATCTAGGTCTCAGGAACCCAGGAGTGGAGTATAGGATGTGTGAGGAGATACTGATTGTCACTAAGCAGGAAAACAACCTTGGGGATATCATAACGGATGATCTCAAAGTAGCCGGGCAGTGTGACAAAGCAGTGGGTAGGGCTAGTGGGATGCATAGGGAGGGGCATCTCCAGCAGGAGGAGGGAGGTGGTGTTACCATTGAATTGTTCGCTGGTGAGATCCCACCTGGAGTAGTGTGCCCAGTTTTGGAAGCTGCATCTCAGAAAGGACATAGACAGAGAGGAGGCGGTCCAGAGGAGGGAAACTAAAATGGTGCAGGGGTTGCATGAGAAGCCCTATGAAGAAAAACGGAAGGATCTAAACATGTACACCCTGAAAGAGAGGAGAACGAGAGGGGGCATTATAGAGAACTACAAGTACCTCACAGGGGTGAACAGAGGGTGGGAGGGGAGTCTTTTTCAAATGAGATAGAGCACCAGGACTAGGGGGCATACAATGAAGCTGGAGGGGGGGCAGTAGGGATGTGAGGAAGTACTACTTCACTGAAAGGGTGGTAGATGTCTGGAACAGACTGCCAGCAGACATGATGGAGGCAAAAACATTCGGGGCTTCAAGCATGTGTGCGATAGACAGGGGGCACTGTTTCTCAAATGGTGAGGCCAGTCTTCTAGGGGAGGCCCCAAACCTGTTCCAGGGAAGGCTCAAGCAAACCTAAAATGTGCTGTTTTTAAATTTTGAGTTTGGGATGTTTTGTGTGATGGGATGAGGCAAGCTGAAAGTGGAAAATGGCAGGCAGATTGATTGATTGATTGACTGAATGAGTCATTCATTCATGTACAAATTTGTAACCAGGAAAGGTGCAATAAGCAATTGCTAATTTTCAGGTGCGACCCCGGTCAATGTCACAAGGAGTGAATACTAGCTAAGCAGAATGGTCAAGCCGTCACAAGAGCACTACGCAGCAGCCTCCCGGTTCCCAAGGAGCCCAGACCCCAGGAGTGACCCACATGGTCCTGCTCCCCTCTGGAGCAAGAGTACCCATGTGCTCGGGGCATGCACCCCATGAATCCTCATTCACCCCACTTAATAGGGGTTAGCAGGCCACCCTTCTGACGTGATTTCACAGTTTTCCCCTTTGCAGGTGCCTTCTCCGGCACAGTCTCTCACACCATATCAGCCCAGGCTAATGCTCACCGAACTGTGGATCAGCAAACACTGGGGACGGCTTACCAGATTTGGGCCTGGCTAGGCCATCTTCTCCATACCACAGCAGCACCACTCTCCCTCAGACTGTCCTGAGCTCCTCCTGAGCCCAGAAACTTCTCTCTCCCACTCAGTGTTTGTTTGTTTATTTTTATACTGAATAATCAGTGAGCAAAATATGCCCATTTTCACTGGTGACGTGTAGTGTTTGATTTGACAGGCAGGGCTATCCATCAGTCCATCTGCCCTGTCCTGGCTTCTGATTGGTCTCTGTAGCCTACCAGTAAAAATGGTGAGGGTCCTCTGACTTCATTCTCCTACAAGTCTTTGCTGCTGTTGCTAGGGCTTTCTACCCATCTGACTGGATGACTGGCAGGGGTCAAGGGACAGCAAGATGGCCGCTGCCATGCACTGATGGAGCCTTGTGCTCAAAACTTCACTATTTGATTTATTCATTTGCCCCCAGTAAGCGTGCTGTCCCCAGGGAATGTTAGCAGTCCTTCTGGGTTATTATCTGGTTTGTCTGCGGTGGCAGTAAGTGCAGTGGATCCAGACTCACTGGCCAGGGCCGATGAAAAGGGAATGCTGGGAAGGAGCACCAAATCACCAGGTACTCTTGCTCTTGTGCTGTCAGAGACACTTTATTGATAGTGCATGAAGGCACAGAGACAGAATGGCATCCCTGTTGGTTGTTCCCGGTCCTCTCTGCCAGGACCAGGGGACCATTAATGAAGAGTGCAGCCACAGTTGCAGTTGTAGCAAGAGGGCACAGAAGGCACCAAACATGTTCCAGCAGTGCTGCACTCCTTCACCACACCACACAGGTGATCAAGTGGTAGGAAGCCAATAGCAGCAGTCTCAGAGCCTTGGGAGGGTGGCAAAAAGGCAGTGCATGTAAGCTCCCTGCCAAGAGGGGTGTTACACTTCACTGTAGTTTCCACTCAGCTGATGTCACCGTGCTCAAGAACTCATGCAGTATGCAATTAAAAAATGAATACGGTGGCCCAGTGGCGTGGAGAGCTGAGGCTTTGCACTTTACCTCCTGTCACATTGACGACCTGGGTTCAGTGGTGAGCATGGGTTGCTGGAAGTCGGCCGGGGAGGAAGAGGACTGAGCGTCTGGAGGACAGCTCTCCTCTCCCAGGGAGGGTGGAATGGCATTCCCACCGAATGACTGTCACTGAGTGGAGGTCCGTGAGTAGTGCGGGGCACATTAGATGGAAGGGTGCTGCGGGACTCTGCAGCATGTGCATGCCTCCACGTGTGCACACTGACGTGTGTGCCCCAACAATGGGGAAAGGGCGAAAACAGAAGAGAGGTTGCTAGCAGGCTCCATGATGCCATGGCCACGCTCCTGACTCACGCTTCCACCCAGGAATCTGGATTGTTCATTGGTGGGGTGGGGTGGGACAGCCCTCCTCCCTGGCCCAGCCATGGGGGGAATCCAGGGGGGGACTTGCCTGGGTCAGAGCCAGATTCGAGGGTGTCGTGCTCACAGGCAGAAACCAGCCTCTCACAGAGAGAGCTGTAGCTGTGCCTGCCAGTCACCCCATGGGAGAAAAAGGAATATGGAGGAAAAAAAAAAGAAATATGGGGTGGCGAAAGGCAGCATTAAGAAGGAGCCCTAGAGAAGGAAGAATGGGACTACTTCAAAACAAACACATGATACCAGACACTGGAAGTAACATATTCAAAACCACCGCAAACCCAGACATAAAGGTGTGTTTAGCCACGCAACTGTGCATAAACATGAGATCATCAGCAGGCATATTGGAAGAGGTGCGCTATAAGGATTGTAAGCGTTAAATGGTTTCCAGTATCCCCCCTGTGAGAGCAACAGAAAGCACAAACCCACGTAGAAGTGCAAACCGCAGCTGTGACCACTCTCACAAACCACCTGACTGGAATCAACGCTGAGAGTAAGCAGCACAGTTTGCGAGGCAGATGCTCTGTAGCGCTGTGGCACAGAAATGCAAAATTGGTGAATAATATGCAAAACAATGACCCTATTCTTCATGCAAGGTACTAATGAGGGTAGGCTGAAGATGATGCAGCGGAGGGTAACAAAAATTATTCAGGGCCAACAGGCAGGTCCTACGAGGAAGCAGGGCTGTGCCAACAGCTGTAAGGGCTCCCCTGCAAAATACTGTATGTTGTGGGGTCTACCTCCCCACCAATAAATGTAAAATAACCATTAGTGCCTGTGAAATTTTTATAGCGTGTTTTTGTATCAGTCCTGCTGAGCTTAATGGTTTGTCCATGCTGCCCCTCGACCCCCTTGCTGGCACTGTAATCAAGGAACTGAACAATGTAATTTATCCCTGCTCCTCCTGGAGACACCGGCATCAAGATTAGATGTTTTGCGTAATGGGCGCTATTGCTTCTTTGTTCTGCACTGCCCCCCACCATGTGAAGCTGGAGTTGGAGTCTGCTGACACCACTGCTGACTGACCCAATTTCAAATGAATAAGCAATTTCCAAAGAGAAAGTTGCAAGTTTGTTTGTGATAAAAGGTTTTCTTAATGCTGACCACTGAGGCAGTGGGGCCCCTGGCAGTGTGGGCCGTACTGCAACCGCAGCTCTTGCACCACCCTGGTCATGGCTCTGTGAGGAAGGCTTCAAGGCACTGAACATGTACTCACTGGAGACCATAAGAAAGAGGAGAGATAGGATAGAGATCTTCAAGTTCTTAAAAGGAATTAACAAGGTGAACTTTGGGGAATCATTTAGCTTGAATACTAGCTCGTGGTTATGTGGACATGAGAGGAAGGAAACTAGCAGGAGATAGGTTCAGGAGGGACATGAGGAAGTATTATTTTACAGAAAGGGTTGTTGAACCGTGGAATAGTCTGCTTGTCAAAGTGCTGGATATGAAAACTGTTGGTGATTTTCAAGCACAGTTGGGTCAGAATGAAGGATATAGTAGTTTCTCAGGGCATCAGAATAGAGGAGGAGAATGGGGGTGGGTGGGCAAGCCTTGGAACATGGAGGGACAGTAGGACCCACAGCTAAATAGAACTCGGGCAGCCTGGATGGATCACTGGTCTTTTTTTACTGTTATTGTCTATGTTTCTATATATATTGAAGTCCACTGTCCATGTGGGTTTCAAATCAAAGTACTGCACCCTAGGGCTGTGCAGAATGCAGAATTATGCCATCGGAAATGGTGCAGAATGGCAGTTCCGCTTTACAAATGCTTTTTGGAATTTTATTTTAAATGTCACGTGATTCAAAACAGCAAGTCTGTGTAAACCATGGAATAATTTACCATGGATCACATAAATTGCAGAAAAATAATCCACATGTTTATATAACTGCAAAAAAACCCCAACATTTTACATGTGAAATGTCAGAATTCTGCTAGTACCAGAATTCTGCGGATGTTTCCAAAATTCTGCAAATTGCAGTCCAATGGAATTTCAACATTCTGCAGAGATTTCTGTTCTCTTTCAGGTACCCGCAATGGGTATGAGACCCAGTTCAGGTGTGGGGCTACCAAATGATTCACTTGGATAGTAACAACAATGCAGAATAAGTTTGTTGGACAGGAACATCCCATTACCAAAGGTCACATGACTGGGTAAAACTTGAATCAGTAAACGGTACAGGCAACAAAATCTGGGCCTGCTGTGAACTTGCACTAGTGAAACCAGTTGTGTACTGGGTGGAATTTCACAACTTAATCTCTTGTAATTCCAACTCTTAAACTGGTTAATCACATTATAATACACTGTGTTATAAATCAATAGAGGTTCAATCACAGAACAGGATCTGAGATTTGCCCCCTGTCTGTTATCCAATGAATAGCGGTGCTGTTTAATAGATTGTTGGGCTGTTCCATCCTCCACCACTGAAGGGGAGTATTTCAATAATTTGGTAAACTGTTTTAAATAACGTAACTCATTTTTTAAGTAACAAGGGGATGGATTTTCTGACACTTGCAGCATGTTTATGACACAATAGCACTACTTGCAACATGATTGTTAGAGCACAAAAAAGGTGGTCTAACATCATGCTCCAAGTTGTGCAACATAAATGCCACTCGCATCACTGGATGTGCCTCTTATAGTATAAAAGTATTATCTTGCACATGTTTGGACAGCCACAGGTGCTCATCTTCCCTCTGTGGTCTTCACACCCAAACCAGGATGCATGAGATGACACTCATACCACAAGTGACACATCTCTGCACCTCCACTGACTTAGGGCCCGATCCATGAAAGACCTGCGCCTGCTTCTGTACCTGTGGAGGGGTGGATATGCAGGCACATGGTATGCAGCGGTCCCACTATGCACGTGCAGGAATTTCTGTGTATCCACAGCCCTGACTACAGCCCCCTTCTGGTACCCAATCCAGAGCCATGCATGTGGCTACAGGGGTAGGGCAGGTCACGTGGGCGAACATGTGCCCCATTCCCAAACTGAGATCTGCAGTGCAGAGAACTGGCAGAGGAGGCAGATGCTATGTAGTCCTAAAGGTATTAGTGGCTACATGGCCCACTCTGCCTGGCCAAAACTATGTCCTAGGGGCCTGATTGCACCCCAGGCAGTACCTGCACTGCTTGGTGACATTTTTATTTCTGCCAGCCAGGCTCCCTTTGTGCTGGCCTCCCCAGCCCTGTCACCCACTTCTCACTGGCATACCTTCCAACGCCATCCTCTGTGGTCATTCTCTTTCCCCTGCAGGGGTAGCGGGGCAGGCAATCTCACCACTAGACCAGGCCAGATTGGAAGAGGGCCACGTCATTGGTGCGAGGCCTGTGGGAGCATTTCCTTCCCCCTGCACTAGCAGCGGGGCAAGCCATCTTGCCGCTAGACCAGGATCCAGATTGGAGAAGGGCCATGTTAACAGTGTGGGGCCCATGGGAGTATTCCATTTCTCCTGCAGGGGCAGCAGGGAAAGGCATCTCACTGCTAGACCAGGCCAGATTGAAGGAGAGCCACGTCACCAGTGCATGGCCCATGGGAACATTTCCTTCACCCTGCAGGGGTGACAGGGCAAGCCATCTCCAGCTAGACCAAACCAGGTTGGATGCGGGCCATGTCATTGGTGCGGGCCTGCAGGAGCACTCCTTTAACTCTGCGGGGGGGGGCAAGCCATCTCCAGCTAGACCAGACCAGGTTGGATGAGGGCCACGTCATTGGTGCGGGGCCTGCAGGAGCACTCCCTTAACTCTGCAAGGGCAGAGCAAGCCATCTCCAGCTAGACCAGACCAGGCTGGATGAGGGCCACGTCATTGGTGCGGGGCCTGCAGGAGCACTCCCTTAACTCTGCAAGGGCAGGGCAAGCCATCTCCAGCTAGACCAGATCAGGTTGGATGAGGGCCACGTCATTGGCGCGGGGCCTGCAGGAGCACTCCCTTAACTCTGCAAGGGCGGGGCAAGCCATCTCCAGCTAGACCAGGATCCAGATTGGTGGAGGGCCATGTTAGCAGTGTGGATCCTGCAGGAGCATTCCCTTCCCCCTGTAGGGGTGGTGGGGCAAGCCATCTCACCACTAGACCAGGCCTGATTGAAGGAGGACCACGTCACCAGTGCGGGGGCCTATGGGAGGTCAGATACTCATCCTGCTTGTGCTGGGGCATTTCTGTCTGTTTCTTGTTCCAGCCCTTGGGATGCAGGCAAAATGTGCACATCTGCGTATGTACACAAGCATGCGTAGCAGGGTACCATTTTGCGTGCCCCCTCCCACAAGCCACTCTGACTGCACTGCCACCTATGGTCAACCAGGTGGCAGTATAGCAGTGGAGCTGGCTGCCATCTATCCCTGGAGGAGGAAAGCATCTTCTGAGATGCTCGATCCTCCTGCCCCCCCCAGTTGACCCCCGACAGTCAGGGCTCACTTCCGAGCTCTGGTTACTGGTATTGCGAGCAGTAGTGTTACCGCTGTGCCAACAGGCCGGCTCTTGGGTGACAACATTTACAAAATACTGTGACATTCCAGTGAGTATATGGCAATCTTAGGAGGACTCCAATATTCCCATCAACCACATGTCCCTGTGAAGTCATGGATCCACTGGTGGCCTGGCATGGACATCGGACTGGATACTCATGGTCTGGACCAGCTCCACTCCCTGCTTCTAAGTGCTGATCTGCAGTAGTGGGGCTGAGTGGTCCGGGACTGGGGATAACATCCAGTGTGGATGGGCATCAGGGTCAAGTGCTATGGTCATTATACGCTCGATATGAGTGTATCTCAGACCTCTATGTGGATCAGCCCCTTAGAACACTAACCATGAATGTTTTTGTTACTGCGCCTTCACCAGGGGCAGCATATTACCTGGCCTGTTCTTGAACCCAGTGCAGCCGCATCACTGCCCATGTGGGATATGCTTTCATTATTGTGGGATAGAACAGAAAAAGGCCTAACAATAGCTATAATGCATGCCCTTTGTGAAGAAATGCAAGGAAGCACATCTTTTCAAATTGATTTTGGAGGAAATAGCACAAGAGTCACGTCCCTTCAGTGACTGAGTTATATCAGCATGATTGCTGTAAATCAACTTACTGTCTCTGGAGAGTTATTTTTAGATGTTTGGTCAACAGTTTATTAGAAAAATCTGCCCATTCCATTCAGAAAACCTTCACGTAAATCATATTACGCAATGCAATTGTTTGTACCATTTTTCAGTCTGGGCCATTTTTTTTAATTACAGCTTAAAATCAAATTCAGCACTAAAAATATCAAGAAAGGTATACCTGCAAAATGTAATTTCTGAAGAAACACAAAACAACCATGCTTGGTCAAAACAGGCACAGCGGCAGCCGGTAATTAGTAATAAAGGGGACAAGCAGAGCTGGTCCTAACATAAAACCCTAGAACCGTACCAGTTCTTAAATCTTAGTTTGAGAAGATGAAAGAAATCTCTCTTTAAAATGGTTTCTGTGGTCAAAAATTGAAATAAGCTTTTATCTTGTGATTTGTTTTCCTTTTACAATTTATTAACTCAGTAAACGTAGCTGAGATGTAATATCTCATTTTCGGTGGGGTCTTGCTTTTGAGCAGCGAAACAAAAGGTGGTGCACTCCAGGTGTACACGGCAAAGAAGCTTGTGGCTGCAAAAATCACATTTCCTAGTGGATTAATGCATTAGTCTCATAAAGTCAGCCATTCTACTCCTTCTGCTCCTAGTACCTTACCAGTTTATCTTTCAGCATTTCCCCATCTTTTTATGTTTGCTTGCACGCATGTGCAAGAAACATAATGCCACCATCCGAGTTTTTGTAGGTGTGGCACCCTGTCTTCCAATTCAGTCAGTGTGTTTGCAGGCACGGCCACAGTTCACCAATGAATGCTGCAGCTGTCTATGACAGCAGTTGAAAATGCAGTGGCATACAGTTGAAAGAGAGTACTCCAATTCAGTGAGCGGTGGTAAGATAGTGCTGATTAGCATATTGCGTGCTCATGCACCCCCCCCACGCACACACTGTATGGCCGACAGGGGTGCCCAATCCCCCGTTAGCTCTGCTGTGCTCCCTCCCCAACAGACTACTGGGTGCCATGCTGGGAGCCCACCCCAGCATGGCAATGGTCCGTAAGGCCGACGGGGGTGCCCAATCCCCGTCGATTCCACTGTTCCTCCCCCCAACAGACTACCGGGTGCCACACTGGGATCCCACCCCAGCATGGCAACAGTCCGTATGGCCGACGGGGGTGCCCAATCCCATGTCGGCTCCACTGCACCCCCCCAAACAGCCTTCCAGCTGCCACGCTAGCCCACCCCAGCATGGCACAAGTCCAGCGTCGTCTTTAAAAAAATGCCCTGTAAGAGAAAAATGGTCCCTTGCTGACTGTCTTGACCCCACCCATGCCCACCCTCTGCACACCTGCCTCCCACAACCCCACCTCACCCTATACTTACCTTCTGGAGTGGTGCGACGATTTCGGTGGACCAGGAATATGTCTGCACTCTTTAAAGCCGACCACGTAACTGAGGAAATGCTGGTAAGCTGTATAATGGAATAAATTAGTTTTTTTCAACGTTGATGCATATCTCAGGCATTTTTTGGAGTTTTTTCCCCAAATTTTCAACATGGGGTTTTTGGGACCTCATCTCATGAATTCTGTCACTGTCATTTTGTTAATCGGCCCTGAAATGTGATTTCGTGGTCACTGTGCGGAACCACCTTTTGGGACAAATTTATGAAACAACAGTATCACAGTTCATGAGGTAGGCCCCCGAAAACCCTATGTTGAAAATTTGGTGAAAAAATTCCCAAAAATGACTGTTTTACGAGCATGCGTTGTGCTGTTCCTACGCACGCTTGTAAGTTCACGAATTTTCAATATTTTCACTCCAGATTTTCAACATTGCCATTTTACCACACCTCCTTATGAGCAGTACAGCTGTAATTTTTCACATCTTGCCCAAAATGTTTTTCCGTGCATGTAGCGCACAATGGCGCGATCAGTGTGCAAAATCAATGTCTGGGACAGATTAAGAAAATCACAGTGACACTGTTCATGAGCAGAGGTATTAAAATGGCTATGTTAAAAACGTGGTGAAAAAAGTCCAGAAAATGACTGTGTTACGAGCAACCATTGCGCAGTTTCCACGCACCCTCGTAAGTTCATGCATTTTTAATATTTTCAGTCCAGGTTTTCACCACTGGCAATTTTCCACACTTCCTTATGAACAGTACAGCTGTCATTTTTCACACTATGGCCGAAATGTGCTTTCGCACTTCCAGCGCAGAAATGCGTGGTGGCTGTGGGAAATCACTGTTCGGGACAGATTAAGAAAATCACAGTGACACCGTTCATGAGCAGAGGTTCCAAAATGCCTGTGTTGACAATCTGCTGTAAAAATCCCCAGACTAATTGCATTATGGGTGTCGTTATGCAGTTTCTGCACGCAACGACTTCACCAGTTTTTAATATTTTCACTTCAGATTTTCAACATTGCCATTTTGCATCTCCTCATGAACAGTACAGCTGTCATTTTCACATCCTGTTCGAATGTGTTTTTGCACGGTGGTGCCAAATGGCATAGTCGCTGTGCAAAATCAGCTTCGGCTAACAAACTGATATTGCCAGTGTTCATAAGGTGGGGTCACAAAAACCATGTTGAAAATTTGGGTGAAAATGCCAATCGAATGCCTGAGGCGTTAGGGTTTCTGACTATAACGCCCACCCTGTAGAGACCGACAGGCATCAGGGGTGGACTTGGGATTCTCGCCTGTAATGCTCATACCATTCCACACCCTACAGCCAGTGAGAGGCATAATGGTGTGCCTTGGACTCTTTGGCCCCAAAGTTCACCCTATTCTCCTATACAGCACCCATCTCACCATATTTTCTGATGGAATGGGTGAGACAAGACCAAAGACCCCAAGGCACACCGTGACACTTGTCGGTATCTGCAGGGTAGGGTGTGGTGAAATGGCGTGGCCGTTATGTCTGATGACCCAAAGGCACACCCCAATGCCTGTCAGTCTCTGCAGGGTGGAGTTGGGGTTGGCTTCGGTTCAATACTTCACTGCCATTCCTATCATGCAGCTCTCTAACTCCTACACTACTAATGCCAATGCCAGCAAGCAAACATTCGGCATTGACAAATGCTTGTTATGTATTGTAACTGTTACAGCCCGGAATTTTATATTTTAACAGCCATTGCCCTCAGCACTATAATGCAACTGCATTACAGACCCTCAAATTTATATGGGCTGGCAGTATAGCCTAGAGGTTAGAGGAACGAGGTGTGAACAAGCTTGGTACATCCAGCAGACCAGCCCTGAGTTTGATTCTCACAACCTCCACTTGCATACTGTGTGACTCTAAGCAAGTCACTTAGCCACCCAGTGCTCCCAGGTCGCCCCTGAAAACAGGCACTTGTGTGTAGTGGGCTTTAACCGGTTACCAAAAGACTAAAAAAAAAAATATTATAATTACAGTATACCACCCCAGTTTCATAATGTAACAGTTACAGCCCTCCAAATCCACATTGCAGTTATTACATCACCCAGTTTTACGCTGTAATTGTTATAGCACCACAAACTTATATTGTAACAGTTATAGCCCTCCAAATTCATATTGCAATTATGTCACCCAGTTTTATGTTGTATTTGTTATAGCACCCCAGTTTTATATTGCAAGTTTTAAAGTCCGACTGCTTTAATTTAATGCATTATAGCACCCTAGTTTTCAGTGGCGGCTCTACACCAGGGCCTGCCAGGGCACATGCCCTGGTAAAAAAATGCTGTGCCCCAGTTGGTGCCCCATATGGTGCAGAGATTCCCCCATAGTAACAATATATAAGTGCCCTGGCTACCATCTGTTGTGCCCCGGCTGTGCCCTGGTAACCATTTGTGGCTAGAGCCGCTGCTGCTAGTTTTGTAGTGCAACTATCAACACCTAAATGTTATAATTTAACTGTGTTATAGCACCCTAAATTTATTTTGTGTCTGTTATAGTCCCCCATTTTATTGTGTTCATATTTATTTAGTTAGTTGTTGACCGCACAGATGCATTGATCCATGGGACCTTTTCCTTTCTTTCTTATACTTTAGAATTCAGTAAGCATACAGCCATACGATGCAGAAGAATAATTTAACATTCAGAAGATTTGTGAGTAGTATTGAAAATGTAGTTAACAAATATAGAACATAAATGCCCCAAAATACAGTACCATGTCGTCCATCTATAGTTAGGTATCTTGAGATGAACTTCTACTCTGTAGCCAATAATAAATTGATGAAGCCAGATACCTGAAAACTGGTAGTATATCCTTAGGATGTTGACCTTAACCCACCCACCCCCACCAAAGTTAGGGAAAAATGCTCATACTACTCCTCGGTGCTATCAGGTCCACTCTCTGCCACTTGTGAAATGTTGCATCGGATCCATCTGTTAATATATGGAGGCATTCATTGTTGGACTAAAAAGTGACCCCTTCCATTTGCTGTATTTTGGCAATGACATCTAACCATTTCTGCACCACCAGGGGATTTAAGTGAAGCCAATGCTTAGTTATTGCTTTCGCTGCTGCTGTGACTAGGATGCTCCAAAGGTAAATATCATCCTTCCCATTAACCAAAGTGGGTCTAACCCCCAAAAGCAGGATAGGAAAGATTGACGGGGTTGACAACATAACAACCCTATTTAGGGTATCTTGCACTCCTTGCCAAAATAGCTGCAAGCTAGGGCACTGCCAAAAGATGTCAACATGGGTTGCATCTTCCTTCCCACATTGTCTCCAGCACCAGCAAGAGGCAGTCTTGTCCCACCTTGCTTTAACATGTGGGACCAGAAAAAAATCTCATCTGGACCTTCCACGTAAATTCTTTTCATGGTGGGAAGAAGATGTGTGTCTGGTAGCCTCCCAAACCTTCTACCACTCTGCCTCCTGAATTTCTTCCCCTCATTGTTGTGCCCATTTGTGTTTTACATAAGTCGTGGTGTAGCCATGGCCTTATAAATAAAACTGGTAGAGTTTGGTAATGGTTTCCTTTGTGTCAGGTGCAGCCCAGAACTCTTATAAGAAGTCATTCTGGGTGGGAGATTCCTCCCGCTGCTGAACCCTCCTTAGTTGGTGTGTAATACATCCACACAGCTGAAAGTATCTAAATCTATCCATCTGCCACCACTGAAAAGCTTACTTGCAGTCATCAAAGGTCTGGACCTCCTTCCACCGCAAAAGTTGCCATGGGGACCGGAGATCTACTGTTCCTTGTTGCCTCTAGCAGTATAGTCTACACTGCCAGGCAAGAAGCCCGAGTCCTAAGTCAGCCACTTGTATTTCCAGAATCCTTCCTGGGTCAGCTTATGGTGTGTACCCTTATCCCAGCCTATAAATATGGTCCTGATCCCAATACAGTAAATGCAGTGTTTCTATAAGGGGTACAGTGTTTAGAATCGAGGAGTGCTGCCGTGAAGGGTGGACCCTCCTGCTGCTGAAGGCACAGATCCTTCCAATGAGCCTGGTATTGTGAATGTCCCCATAACAATGCAATCCACATTTGGACTGCGGCCCAGTAGCCTTCCAACTCTGGCAGGGCCCATCCCCCTTTATTATGATATGACCTAATTGGACAGTAGTCAACTGAAGCCTTGGACACCCAGAGTTCCAGAAAAAATTCTGGACTTGTCACTGCCAGACCCTTAGAACTGACTTTTGGACAAGAAAGGGAACATATTGAAAGAGATATAAATATCTGGGGACTATATTCATTTTAATATTTTGTATTTGTGCAAAGGAGGAGAGGGGCAGGATGGACCATCTTTAAAAAAACTCCCTTTTAAGTTGTCTCAAGCGGGATATAATTATTGTCAAAGAGGGTCTCTGAGTTGAGTCCCAAGGCTATACCCTTGGATTTCAATGTTTTGAGTCCTCATTTCATCAGGAATTTTTGCAGGACCACCTGGGGGACCTGTGAGTTGAAAGCGAGGACTTCTGTTTTAGTAGCATTTAATGTGTATCCTGATAGTCTAGAAGACTGGTCTATTAAATTTAATGTGTCTAGTGATGGCCCCGGGTCATTAAGATATAAAAGCACATCTGTATAAAGGGCTACGTTTGCTTATGGCTCCTTATATTTACTCCCTTTATGCTGGTATTTAGGTGTATGCTCTGTGCCAAAGACCTAGCATGTTGAACCAGCATAATATTCTTTGGTGATTTGCATATATAGCCCATGATGCTTTGCATTGTGTGGGCATGTGTGATTTTGTATTTCCTTGAAACGTGGCTCCCCAGCCAAATGCCATTTGGGGTAACTCTTGCCTCAGTGTTTGCGCATAGAGGTTCTTTGTCTTTTAAACAGTTTTTTATTTTAATGGGTTCACCACAACATAACCCAGACAGACCGTCTTAGGTTAGCTGGTTCATTCCACTGGGGTGTCAAACAGATGAGGCATACTGATGAGTCCTGGTAGGATGAAACATGTGTCTATGTCATCTGTTAGCACTCTTTGCAACTGTGTGAGAGGCCTTTCGGCACCATGCAATTCTGCTTAAAGTTAAACCAGCATAATATTCTGTGATGATTTGCATATGCAGCCCATGATGCTTTGTGTTGTGTGGGCATGTGTGATTTTGTATTTCCTTGAAACTTGGCTTCCCAGCCAAATGCCTTTGGGGTAACCCTTTCCTCAGTGTTTGCACACATAGATAGGTTCTTTGTTTTTATATATATATATATATATATATATATATATATATATATATATGTATGAAGCAAATATGATTGGGAGAGGGGGCGGCCTTGGCATATCCCTCAGCCCAAAGTAAAAGTCGGAGAAATATGGCTGTTAACCTTTACAAATGTGCAGGGGGAGTGATATTAAGTCTTAATGTAGCTGATGAAGGTATCATGAAATCCAAGTGAAAACAAGGAGCGCCACACTCAGGAAGTAAACCGTGACCTTTTACAGCTCTCCAAAATGTGTTTTTTGTTTGCGTGCAAAATACAAAAACAGACATGGTGCTAGGAGCTAGAAGTTGGCTGCACAGCAGATGGGTGTACAGCCAATTTCTAGCTCCTAGCTCCATGTCTGTTTTTGTATTTTGTATGCAAATAAAAGTCACATTTTGGAGAGCTGCAAGTGGTCATGGTTTGCCTTCCTGAGTGCGGTGCTTCTTGTTTTCATTGTTATTTTAATATTTTGTATTTGTGCAAAGGAGGGGAAGGGCAGGATGGACCATCTTTAAAAAACATCAGCTACAGGAAGCAGTGAAGGTTCAAGAGAAAAAGAAAGCATTCAGGAAGTGCAAGGAATCACAGAAGGAGCAGGACAGAGAACTGTATCAGTTAAAGCAAAAGGAAGCTGGGAAAGCAGTCAGAATTGCAAAGGCCCAAACCGAGAAAAAGATAGCCAACTCAGTTAAGAAGGGGGATAAAACCTTTTATAGGTACATCAGGGAGCGAAGGAAGACCGAGGGAGGATAGTGAGGCTTAATAAAGGGAGAGAGGGTGGGCAGAGGGTGACTGTGAAAGGCAGAGATACTAAACAAATATTTTTGCTCAGTATTTACAAAGGAAGAGGGAGGTACCTAAACAAACAGTAGAAACACTCTGGATACGAAGTTGATACCAGCCATTTACAGAAGAAAGGGTTCTGAAAGAACTCTTAAAACTGAAGGTGGACAAAGCAATGGGGCCTGATGAGGATTCATCCCAGAATTCTAAAAGAACTAAGGGTAGAACTAGTGACACCACTGACTACCCTCTTCAACAAATCATGGGAGGATGGGGTGGTACCCGAGGACTGGAGGAGGGCAGATGTGATTCCCCTTCACAAAGTGGGAGCAAGGCAGAAGCAGGAAACTACAGACCTGTTAGTTTAACCTCAGTGATAGGAAAATGATGGAATCACTTCTGAAGGAAAGCATTGTCCAGTATCTAGAGGCTAGAGGCACAGGACCCAAGGCAACATGGATTCACAGCGGGAAGGTCATGCCAGACAAATCTGATGGATTTCTTTGACTGGGTGATCAAAGTAGTAGATCAGGGAGGGCTGTGGACATGCCTACCTAGACTTTTACAAGGCATTTGACACAGTCCCACACAAAAGATTAATATACAAGTTAGCCAGCCTGGGGTGGGTCCCAAGATGACAGCCTGGGCACAAAATTGGCTGGAGAATAGGACACAGAGAGTAATAGTAAATGGAGTCCACTCTGAAGAAGGGGGTTACTAGTGGGGTACATGAGGGTTCAGTATTAGGACGGTCCTCTTCAATGTCTTTATAAGCGACATTGCAAAGGGACTGGAAGGAAAAGTATGTCTCTTTGCAGATGACACAAAGATCTGCAACAGAGTTGATGCACAAGGTGGGTGGAAAGGATGAGAAGGGACTTGTAGGTTAGAGGAATGGTCAAATGTATGGCAGCTTAGATTCAATGCTAAGAAGTGCAAGGTAATGCACCTGGAAACAAAACCCAGGGAAGAGTACACAGACGGGTGAGATACTAACAACAACAAAAATGGAAAGGGACCTGGGGTAGTCATATCAGATGACCTAAAGGTGGGCAAGCAATGTAAGAGGGCAGCAAGGAGGGCTGGGGGATACTGGGATGCATAGGGAGAGGCATCACCAGTAGAAAACAGGAAGTTATTATCCCTCTGTACAGACAGCTGGTCAGATCCCATGTGGAGTACTGCGTGCAGTTCTGGAGACCCAATCTCCGCAAAGACATAGACAGGATGGAAGCTGTCCAGAGGAGGGCAACTAAAATGGTGCAGGGTCTGCACTGGAAGACATATGAAGAGAGACTTAAGGAGCTTATTATGTATAGCCTCGAGGAAAAGGAGGAGGGGGACATGATAGAAACTTTCAAGTACCTCAAGGGAATCAACAAAGTCAAGAGGTAGCATCTTTCAAAAAAAGAGGTGTGCAAGAACAAGAGGGCACAATTTGAAGGCGGGGGGGGGCGGCACAGAGGTAATTTAAGGAAGTATTTTTTCACAGAGAGGGTTGTGGTTGCATGGAACGGCCTTCCGAAGGAGGTTGTGGAGTCAAAAACAATGGTGGAATTGAAGCATGCATGGGACAGTCATAAGGCAATTCTAGGGGGTGGAGGTAGGAAGTAGTAGGCTGCTGGTTAACTAGGATCTGCAGCTTATCCATTAGGTTGGGAAATGGGCAGACTGGGTGGGCCAAGCGGTCCTTATCTGCCGTCAAATTCTATGTTTCTATGTTATTGACTGGGTTGGCTGACTCGCAACTGCACCACGTCCCTTGCACCACCTGTGCACGAGCTGTCTTTTGTATCCACTGTAATGGAATCCAAACTTGGCAAAGACCCCAGAAAGATATTACCAAGAGACTCTAGATGTCCTGGCTTAACCGGGACAGTCCTTATTATGGCTGCCCTGTCCCAATATCCCGACATTTTTTAAAAACAGGATGTTTCATCCTGGTTTTTCACTACACCAGGTTTCTCTCCTGGCTGAGAGCTGCTACAGTGTTTTTGGTGGCTCCAGGCCCTTTAAAAAATAAAGTGAACCTTTTTCTTGGCATGCAGCCCACTCATCACACCACCTTCCTCCGCATGTATCACACACGCACATAGCGACTAGACTGCTGCCGACATAATTGACGCAGTCAGTGTGTGACTGTGCAGCATGTGCCATAGTGTGCGCGCATTCGCCGTTGGAACAGAGCAACTGTCACTGTTCTTTCTGCATTGTGGTGGGCTTGGGTGGTCAGGGTGGGTCATGTATCTTCTCTTCCTCTGCTATGCAGGCAAGCCAGCGGTCTGGATGTTGTTGTGGCGGAGACTCCCAGGAGACAAGAAGGATATTTTGTAGGCCGCACAGCACAATAAGGAGAGGGTGGTCAGCCTAGGTGGTGGGTGCCTGAGGGATGGTGCCTGCACAGCACAGCCAGGGGAAGGTGACCAGCACAGGAAGTGGGTGCCTGAGGGACGTGCCTGCACTGCACAGCCATGGGAGGAGGGGGAAGGTGGTCAGCCCAGGAGGTGGGTGCCTGAGGGATGGTGCCTGCACAGCACAGCAGAGGAGAGGGGAGGGTGGTCAGCCCAGGAGGTGGGGGCCTGAGGGATGGTGCCTGCACTGCACAACCAGGGGAGGGGAGGTGGTCAGCCTAGGAGGTGGGTGCCTGAGGAGGTGCCTGCACTGCACAGCCAGGGAGGTGACAGCCCAGGAAGTGGGTGCCTGAGGGACGTGCCTGCACAGCCAGGGAGGGGAGGTGGTCAGCCTAGGAGGTGGGTGCCTGAGGGATGGTGCCTGCACTGCACAGCCAGGGAGAGGGGAGGGTGGTCAGCCTAGGAGGTGGGTGCCTGAGGGTGGTGCCTGCACAGCACAGCCAGGGAGGGGAGGTGGTCAGCCCAGGAGATGAGTACCTGAGGGTGGTGCCTGCACTGCACAGCCAGGAGAGGGAGGGTGGTCAGCCTAGGAGGTGGGTGCCTGAGGGCGGTGCCTGCACTGCACAGCCAGGGGAGGGGGAGGTGGTCAGCCCAGGAGGTGGGTGCCTGGTAGGTGCCTGCACTGCACAGCCATGGGAGGGAGGGTGGCCATGCCCAGGAGGTGGGTGCCTGAAGGAGGTGCCTGCACTGCACAGCCAGGGGAGGAGGGTGGCCATGCCCAGGAGGTGGGTGCCTGAAGGAGGTGCCTGCACTGCACAGCCAGGGGAGGTGGAGGTGGTCAGCCTAGGAGGTGGGTGCCTGGGTAGTGCCTGCACTGCACAGCCAGGAGAGGGGAGGTGGCCATGCCCAGGAGGTGGGTGCCTGAAGGAGGTGCCTGCACTGCACAGCCAGGGGAGGGGGAGGTGGTCAGCTCAGGAGGTGGGTGCCTGAGGATGGTGCCTGCACTGAACAGCCAGGGAGGGAGGTGGCCATGCCCAGGAGGTGGGTGCCTGAAGGAGGTGCCTGCACTGCACAGCCAGGGAGGGGAGGTGGTCAGCCCAGGAGGTGGGTGCCTGAGTAGGTGCCTGCACAGCACAGCCAGGGAGGGGAGGTGGTCAGCCCAGGAGGTGGGTGCATGAGGGATGGTGCCTGCACAGCACAGCCAGGGGAGGGAGGGTGGTCAGCCTAGGAGGTGGGTGCCTGAAGGAGGTGCCTGCACTGCAAAGCCAGGGAGGGAGGGAGAGGAGGTCAGCCCAGGAGGTGGGTGCCTGAGGATGGTGCCTACATCACAGCCAGGGAGGGAGGTGGTCAGCCCAGGAGGTGGGTGCCTGAGGGATGGTGCCTACACATCACAGCCAGGGGAGGGTGACCAGCCCAGGAAGTGGGTGCATTAGGGATGATGCCTGCACAGCATAGACAAGGGAGAGGGGAGTGTGGCCAGCCCAGGAGGTGGGTGCCTGAGGGACGTGCCTGCACAGCACAGCCAGGGGAAAGGGGAAGGTGACCACACCAGAAGGTGGGTGTCTGAAGGCGGTGCCTGCACAACAGAGACAGGGAGAATGACCAGCCTAGGAGGTAGGTGTCTGAGGGTGGTGCTTACACAGCAAAGCCAGGAGAGAGGGGGGGTTGCCATGCCCAGGAGGTGGGTGCCTGAGGGATGGTGCCTGCACAGCCAGGGGAGGTTGGCCATGCCTAGGAGGTGGGTGTCTGAGGGACAGTGCCTGCACAGCACAGCTGGGGGAGAGGGGAAGGTGGCCATGCCTAGGAGGTGGGTGCCTGAGGGATGGTGCCTGCAAAGCACAGCTGGGGGAGAGGGGAGGCGGCCATGCCTAGGAGGTGGATGTCTGAGGGATGGTGCCTGCACAGCACAGCTGGGGGAGAGGGGAGGGTGGCCATGCCTAGGTGGTGGGTGCCTGCACAGCACAGCTGGGGGAGAGGGGAGGGTGGCCATGCCTAGGAGGAGTGAGCCTGAGGGACAGTGCCTGCACAGCACAGCCAGCCAGGGGAGATGGGGAGAGTGGCCATGCCCAGGAGGTGGGTGCCTGAGGATGGTGCCTGCACAGCACAGCTGGGGAGAGGGGAGGGTGGTCAGCCTAGGAGGTGGGTGCCTGAGGGATGGTGCCTGCACAGCACAGCAGGAGGAGAGGGGAGGGTGGTCAGCCTAGGAGGTGGGTGCTTGAGGGATGGTGCCTGCACAGCACAGCCAGGGGAGGGGGGTGGCCATGCCCAGGAGGTGGGTGCCTGAGGGATGGTACCTGCACAGCAGAGCCGGGGGAGAGGGGAGGGTGGTCAGTCTAGGAGGTGGGTGCCTGAGGGTGGTGCCTACACAGCACAGCCAGTAGAGGGGGAAGGTGGCCATGCCCAGGAGGTAAGTGCCTCTGGGACTGTGCCTGCACAGCACAGCCAGGGAAGGGTGGCATGGCCAGCCCAGGAGGTAGGTGCTTAAAGGCCAGGACCTGTAGAACACAGCCGAAGGAGGATTCCACAAGGCAAGGTAAAACACAATTAATTTTTATTTTATGCTTAATTGCTGAACATGGCAACTGTGTAATGATGCAGATTATACAATGGCAAGAAAATTTCCTGGACTCTGATTGGTCAGTGTGTGCCTGAGACAGTGAAGATATTACACAATAACATCACTGTGTTGATTTTTTGGATGAGCATATGGCAGATATTGCTTTTTTTTCAGAAACAAAGATATACTGCCTCACTAAAAATCTACTAAAAACATTTTTAATTTTATTTTTGTTTTGTATAACATCGAGCCCTTGTATAATTGAAATAAGGCACGACAAGGTGTGTGTTATGTAGTGTAGCGTCACTCCTGGGGTGGTGGAAGCACTCAGCTTCGCCTCGTGCTTCAACCCACCCCAGGAGTGACGTTATTACATGATAACACACACCTTGTCATGCCTTATTGCTTAATTATGACATTTGCTCATTTCCGTTGTTTTTTTTCAGTGAAACTAAATTAGACTTTATTGCTGGTTTCTGTGATTTTAGGACAAAAATCACCTTCTTTTTCTGGCATCAGCCATTCCCTAATCTTAGCAATGTGTGATTCTTACCTATTGTTAATCATTGACTGATACCTTAAACAAGACAAACAGGGTTTTTCTTCCTGGAATCACATGTGAGGAGAGACCAAAAAATGTTAAATTTATGCCCCCCAAATCACCAGACAGCTAACACCAAAGCTTCTGTGGGCCTTTAGAATCCAGGCCTGTCACGCGATCTCCTCTCTCACCCAGTAGATCGAGAGCTTGAGGATCACTGATCTTGGGGCGAGCTTGTGGGTCTGGAGGCTTCAGCTGAAGAGCACGGTGGGCCCTTTCAGTGCGGATGGGTATGGATAAGGGGAAGGTCAGCACGTTCTTGAGGAGGTCCTCCAAAACCTCTGACATATTGTCTACTTTGGCTCCCTTGGCTAGGCCATGGACTTGTAATTGTTCAATGTGGATTTAAGTTCAGGCCGTTCTATTGGAGGGTTTCTGTGTGCTGATAGAGTAGCTCCAGGACCTCCCCCATCTGCAACATTCCGTCCTCCACATACCCACCCGCTACTCTGCTTTCTGCACACGTTTTTCCACCGCCTTTAGTTTTTGGTGGAATCCTGTTTTGTTGTTGTCCCTGGGCACTTTAACTTCTTTCAGAAGTATTTCAAATCTGCTCCATGTTAGCTTTTCTGTCTCGTGTCAGTATCATCTTCCAGCCCGCAGGAGCTGGCCGGGGACAGGCTGTGACTGACATCCGTGACTTGTCTCCAGAATCCACCATCCGCTTGTAGCACAGACTTTTTTTTACAGTGGAATGGGTAAGATTGTCACCAGTCTGTCATCCCTCAGGCATTTATCAAAACTTGACACTGTGTCGGTTGAAATAAAAGGGGAAGTTTTATTTGGAGTAGTAGGTGCTGTTCCCTTATGCTCCTTGGTGGTTCATGACACCACAGAAGTCTCCCATTGGACCTTTTCCAGGTCCAGTCTGGGCCTGCATAGACGATTATAGTAATGCTTAGAGCAGTGAGCAACATGGGTGAGAGCAATGATGTAGCACATTCTTAAAATGAACAGATGTACAAGCAACGTAAATAGGACACAGAGTCAATATAGCAGCAGCCATGAGGTAAGGACATTTCTGTACACATTACAGATAAAATTGACTACACATATATAAACAGGAGGTATTTGTAGATTAGTATAATATGTAGGCAACAACAGTGCAACATACTGTAATAACACTTATACAGGCAGGCAACAACTGAGCAACATAACAACACTTATACATGCAACGATAGTGCAATACAACAAACGTATACAGGCAACAGTAGTGCAACATAACGACGCTTATAGAGGCAACAACAGTGCAACATAACACGTATACAGGCAACAATGCAACACATACAGACAACAGCGCCACATAACATTTATACAGGCAACAACACAACACATACAGGCAGCAACACATCACTTATACAGGCAACAACAGTGCAACATAATAACACTTATACAGGCAACAATGCAACACATACAGACAATAACAGTGCAGCATAACAACATTTATACAGACAACAACACATACAGGCAACAACACATCACTTATACAGGCAATAACAGTGCAACATAACAACACTTATACCGGCAACAACACATCACTTATACAGGCAACAACAGTGCAACATAACACTTATACAGAAAACAACACAACACATACTGGCAACAACATATCACTTATACAGGCAATAACAGTGCAATATAACAACACTTATACAGGTAACAATGCAACACATACAGACAACAGCGCAACATAGCATTTATACAGGTAACAACACAACACATACAGGCAACAACACATCACTTATACAGGCAACAACAGTGCAACATAACACTTATACAGGCAACAATGCAACACATACAGACAACAGTGCAGCATAACAACATTTATACAGACAACACATACAGGCAACAACACATCACTTACACAGGCAATAACAGTGCAACATATCGACACTTATACTGGCAACACATCACTTATACAGGCAACAACAGTGCAACATAACACTTATACAGGCAACAACATGACACATACTTGCAACAACATATCACTTATACAGGCAACAACAGTGCAACATAACACTTATACAGGCAACAACAGTGCAACATAACACTTATACAGGCAACAGCGCATCACTTATACAGGCAACAACAGTACAACATAACATACAGGCAACAACGCATCACTTATACTGGCAACAACAGTGCAACATAACACTTATACAGGCAACAACAGTGCAACATAACAACACATACAGGCAACAACAGTGCAGCATAACAACACTTATAAAGGCAACAACAGTGCAACATCAAGAACAGTGCAACATAACACATACAGGCAGCAATGCAACACTTATACAGGCAACAATGCAACACTTATACAGGAAACAATGCAGCACATACATACAACTACAGCGCACCATAACATTTATACAGACAACAACACAACACACACAGGCAACAACACATCACTTATACAGGCAACAACAGTGCAACATAGCAACAGTGCAACATAACAGTTTACAGTTTGTAATACAATTGCAGATAGATGTAGACAATATATTACTCATGTTCTGCGCCTTAAAGAGGGGAAGGGAAAGAGCAGTTTGTAGGCCTTAGGGAAGAGTGTTCCAGAGGGATGGCACAGTTATGGAGATGGCCATTTTCCCTCATTTGCATTGAGACGTGGCACCTCAAGAAGAAGGCAGTCAGAAAAGTGCAGGCCATGTGGGCTGGATTTGGACCTAGGAAACCTTGATAAGGGCGAGAAGTAAGACTTGTAAAGAGATTTATCTGTCAGACTTGAAGTGGTGCAGAGGAGAGCTGCTAAGATGATCTAGGGACAACAGAGGAGGTCATATGATGAACGGCTAGAGGATCCGAACATGTATACCCTATAGGATAAAAGGAGATGAGGGGACATGATTGAGACATTCAAGTTCCTCCACAGTATCAACAGACTGGACACCAGGGACTTGTTCAGTTTAAATAGTAACACTTCTACCAGAAGGAACTCCATCAAACTGGATGCCAGAAAATACTTTTTCACCAAAAGGGTGGAAGCAGCATGGAACAGCCTTACAGATGAAGTCATACATGCTGAGATGGCAGTTCAAGAGGAGATGGGAGAGACATGTGGGTATAGTGAGGTTGTGTACACTGAGGGGGGCATGGCAAGATCAGGGGCACTGACAGAGGCTCAGGTCATCTTAGAAAGGACAGGGTGGAGGCAGTCCAAAGGAGGGCAACTAAAATGGTGCAGGGGTTACATCAAAATCCCTATGAGAAGAGACTGAGGGATCTCAACATGTACATCCTGGAAGAGAGGTGGGAGAGGGAGGATATGATAGAGACCTACAACTACCTCACAGGGGTGAACAGGGTGCAAGAGGAGATTTTTTTTAAATGAGGATGTGCACCAGGATAAGAGGGCATGCAGTGAAACTGGGGGAGTTTAAGAGGGATGTGAGGAAGTATTACTTCACTGAAAGAGTGGTGGACACCTAGAACAGGCTGCCAACAGAGGTGGTGGGAGCAAAAACAGCGGGGGGCTTCAAGCATGCATGGGATAGGCATAAGAGATTATTGGTAAATAGGCTGGGTGGGGGAGGGTCGATGGTGACCAGGTAGGGGTCTGCAGAAACTGAATAGGCAAGGAAAATCTGGGAAGACTGGGTGGGACAAGTGGTCTTTTTCTGCTGACAATTTCTATGTTTCTGACAACAGACTCAATGAACCCTTTTCTGCCAACATTTTCTGTGTTTCTATGTAATCATTGCACCAATAAGCTAACCACCATTCCTGGCTCTGAGGTCATAATCTGTAAAACTGATTAAAAGCTGTGTTTGTATTTTGTCTCTTCCTAAAGCCATATTGCTCAGGAGTGAGGAGGTTGTACTTGTTAATATAACAGTGGAGCTGAGAGAAAATAATTTTTTCCAGGAGTTTGATAAGTGCAGATAAGAGATAGACTGGGCAGTAATTCTCTATAAGGAAGGAGTTTCCTCCATTCGGCACAGGTACAATTAGCAGGTAGGGTTGAGGAGATGCAGGATAGGTTAAAATGTTTGAAAGACGTCGCTGGGCAATGGCAGGTACAGGTTGTTTCAGGAATCTGGGGTCAAGTCCGTTGCTGCAATTGCTTCATAGGAGAATTAGGAGCTTGGATGTCTCTCCAGGGGCAATTGTCTTGATGTACGAAGGGAGGGTGTCCAAGGCTATGGGAAAGATGATTTGCTGAGCTGGAGGAGGAAGGGCTGGGACTGCCCTGGTCATTTGGAGGAAGTTAATTTACTAACATACTGTACCTAGTTGGACACGTTTGTAAAGTTCTCATTAAGCAGGTTTACTATAATGTGGGGACAGGAGATTAAACTACTGTCATGAGAGAGGCTAATAGTTTTTAGCCTGTAACTTGGATTAATTAGGGAATTTATAGCAGACCAGAATATTTTCAGGTTACCAAAATTCTGGGTCTGTTGAGACTTGAGGTGATTGGGGAAGGAGGTAACCTAGTAATCCATTTGTAAGAGATAATCTCTTCCTGTTCTGCTTGCATTGGTTTTGTATGCATCTGCAAACAGACCAGTGTTCAATGGAAGGGGGAGTTTGTAATCAGACAAGTTTTTCTCAGTTTCATTTTGGCAAGCAGCTCTTTTGCTAGCCATCTGTTATTAACACCCTGCACAGGGTGGGGAGAGTGGGGACAAGGGGAAAGTATTTATCCTGAATAGCATTCAGCTTGGTACAGAAGAACCCAGCAACAGAGTCAATATCAGGGGGCAGTCCATCATGGACCAATCAATAGAGCTAATTTCAGATAAAATAGTCTTAGTAATGTAGAAGGTGTGATTGGTCATTATTTTGAGAATGGGCGCTGAGGTTTGCAGCACCAAAGACTCCAACCCCCTTAGTTCTGTCACCCCAGTTTCTTAAAATGCAATCTAAAATGGTATAATTATGCATTTTAAGACTGTCAGGTAGAAGTGGCTATGACTTAGCTACAGTTCAGTTATTTAAAGAATCTCATTGCAGGCCAGCTGATTAGTTTTATTACAATCGATGCTGACGTCCCCAAGAATTAGGGTGTGTCTCTGGGGAAGGCAGCTGCCAACACTGTCAATAATTTGCTTAGGCAGCAAGTGAGGACTTTGGGGTAGTTGTAGGGGCAGCAGAGCTCCAGTTTGTTTCTGAGCATTTACAAAAACCGCTATAAGCCAGTCAAATACAGAACCACTAGAGAGGCTGTTGGAAATTTCAGTCAGCATTAGATGTTCTTTAAAGTACACAAGAATTCTCCCCACCTCTTTTGGAACTTCCCCTTCCTTTCTTATAAATCCATAACCTTGCAGAGAGCAAGCAGAGATTGGGATTGTAAGTTTCTAACCGCATTTCTGATATACGAGTAATGACAGGTGGCAGAGATTTACCCAGACTTCAAATTCAGCTTGCTTAGGTAGCAGGCTAGGGAGCGTCATCCACAGTATCTTATAAAATCATATACCTCTGTCCGTCATCACACTCAACCCTGTGCACAGTATATACCTCATGAGGTCCGGAGTAAATGACCCGTTGGAGATCCCCAAACTTAGAACCAGGACAGGGGAATCCTCCTTTGCCTACGCTGCACCTACATTATGGAACTCCATTCCAGTCGAGATTTAACAAAGTCGCTTCGGCATCCTCATTTCGCAGTAGGTACCGTGAACACCTACTAAAAGTGTCTAAAAGTTCCTGCCCCTGATTCATTTTAGTCTGACTAGTTTGATGATTTTTATGTCATTTTATCTGTTTAATCATCATGATAGCTAACTCAGTTTGCATAGTTAAATCATGGCTGTGTATATGCACTGTGTATCTTATCTCTCCTGGTTTCCTGGGGATTTGTAGAAGCTTTTTACAGTTGTTGTTAACGTTTCAATGTTTTCACATGCTGTTTTTCCGCATGTGTTGTTTTGTACTCTGACTTGCTCCGTCTGTGTTGTTATAGCCATGTACCTTTCTTTGTAATGCATTTCATGTATGTAATCTCCTAGGGCAAGCCTGAAAGTAGGCATCTGTTTGACTAGTGCACTTACTAGGCAACAAAAACTAAATAAATACAGATATTAAGGTATTCAATTGTGAGGCCATGGTATGCCAAATGGGTCTCTGAAAGATAAGGGGATGGCAAGTGGTCCAGGGTTAGTTTCTATGTTGCCTGCTAGGGTTAAGAGTGTTGCATGTATCAGAAAGTCAGGGATTATATACACATGTGTCTGGCCTGAGAAGATAAGGAAGCAGGGCAAGTATTTGCCATGGGAGACAGCGTCCTGCTTTGCAATTAGGATAATGTCACAGGATAGGTGGTCCCTTGTGGCGCAATGTCTGATGAGTAGCACTGACACGTTGAAATGACTAGAACCATGAGGTAGGAATGGCAGATACGTGATGCAGTAATAAGCAACAGTTATCAGGGAGGTACAATGAGCCCATGAGACAAGCAGACAGAAGGCATACACGGAGCAGCTGATACGTGATTACAAATCTGGTGCAACAGCAATAGTGGGAAGAGTCTCTCAGCAACAGCCACTTTGAGAGCAGAGCCTCCTGCTGACTGCTGTCTCATGCTGACGCCCCCAGTGCAGCACCCTTATGCTCCTGTCCTTGTGCTCTGGCCCACAGAGTGGAGGCCTGCTTGGGGTGGGTCTCTGTTTAAACAGCTAATTGCCTCCTGATTGGCCTCTGGTCACAAGACATATAGTGGATCTCCTCCACTCCCATCCTGGTCTTCCCAGTACTACAAGCACCAGCCAGTGCTGGGAAGAGAAAGAACAAGTCACATGCTCCCATCCCCTCACAATCCCTCTGTCCTTTCGGTCTTAGGCATGCAGAATGGCAGCAGTCACAGTTGTAAACGTACCGAATGTTTAGACTTGGCGCCTCTGTTCAGTCCATACGTCTCAATTTGCCTCTGCCACCTGATTGGTGATTGAAGGTCATGTGATGCATGGTGGAGCACCTCCAGTCCCGTCCCTGTTATCCCAGTGCTGCAAGTGGTAATTGGTGCTAAGGGGAGGTGGAGCAAGTCAGACACTTCCGCCCCTCGTGAATTCTCTCACCTGCTGGTCTCGGGCAGAGAGAGTGGCGCTGATCGCAGCTGTAGAGGTACAGAACATTTAAACTTGACACCTTTACTGTAGTTCCTTCTGCTCGATTTGCATCAGTCACCTGATTGGCAGCTGAAGGTCAAGTGATGCATAGTGGTTATTGTCCACCAATTTCAAATTGTCACTGTTACACCCCAAACTATATATTGCAACTGTTATAGCACCCCAATTTCATATTGTAACTGTATTTAGCACCCCAGTTTCATATTGTAACTGTGCTAAAGACCCCAATTTCATATGGTAACTGTATCATAGTCCCCAGTTTCATATTGTAACTATTAATAGTCCCCAATTTTGTACTGTAAGTATATTGCCCACCCCTTTTGTCTTTTAATTGTTATAGCCCTTTAGTGCCATAATGTAACTGTGTTATAGCCCCCACTTCATACTGTAACTGTGCTATAGCACTAATATCATCATGTAACACTTATAGCGCACCAGTTTCATATTGTAACTGTGTTGTAGCCAACAGTTTCATACTGTATCTGTATCATAACCCCCAATTTAATAATGCAGTTTTCTTACAGCCCCAATACCATAACAGTTATAGAACGCCAGTTAAACACTGTAACTGTTGCTGCCCCTAGTTTTATATAGTAACTTTATTATAGCCCTCAGATTTATACTATAATTGTTATAGCTCTCAGTTTTATAGTGCAGCTTTGGTATAGCCATCCCAGTTTCATATTGTAGCTGTTATAGATCCACTTTTGCACTGCAACTGGTATAGCCACATTTTGCACTGTAACTGTGTTAGCTCTCCATTTCATATCGTTACTGTTACAGCACCCCACTATTATATTGTAAGTGTGTTATAGACCCCATTCTGTATTGTGAGCTGTTGTAGCCCCCGTCTGTTCCGTAACTGCATGAGAGCCCTCTGTTTACATGGTAACTGTGTTATAATTAACAGCTTCTTTTTCCCATAAGGAAACCGTGGCGTAATTTGCCGTTATAAAGGAGCGTTGATAATGGCAAACTCGTGCACGGTTTCCCCACTCTGCGCATGTGCCCGCTTGAACTTCCTCAATCCTCGGTCACTGTCTCCCAAAGCACAAACCCAGCATGGACACAAACTGCACGGACACTTGGCAGTAAGTAACATTTTAAATAAAATTAAATGTACCACATTTGCTACTGGATCGCCCACCCTCACAATATTTGAAGAAAACCTAAAAAACTTTTGTAATAAAAGTGAAAGCTGACTGCGCGCATTTCGTAATCAGACTGTGGCACACACCCGCCTCTTTTATTTTATATAATTGCTGAGGCGAAAAACAGAAACTCAACAATTATATAAATAAAATACAGGTCTGGTAAACTGAGTACACACACCTCTGGATCTGATGCTGCATAAACCCCTTGAGCTTTGCTCTTAGGGTTTATGTAGCATCAAACCCCTCGGGTGTGTGTAAATTCTCGTTACACACCCAGACCCATACTTTATTCTCTATATAACACCCCTATTTCATTTTGTGTGCTACAGCCTCCGTATAATATTGTAATTGCATTATATCCCCCTGTTTTGTACTGTAACCATTATAGCTCCTAATTTCATATTGTAACTGTTATAGCCCTTAATTTTATACTGTAGCTTTTTAGGCCATTTTCCTACTTTAACTATTATAGCTCCCAATTCCATAATGAAACTGTGTTATAGCACTGCAGTTTCATATTGTATCTGTGAAATGCCACCTCAGATATATTGTTACTATCACAGCCCCAGTTCCAAACTGAAATTGTATTATTGCCCAATTTCATATTGTAACTTTGTTTTATGCCTCCAATTTTGTATATTGTAACTGTTATAGCCTCAAGTGTGTATTGTAATTGTAATATAGCTCCCCAGTTTCGTATTGTACATGTGTTATAGCCTCCATTTCATATTATAACTGTGTTATAGCCCCCAGTTTCGTACTGTACGTGTCATAGCCCCCATTTCACATTACAAGGTTGCTATAACCCCATTTTCATATTGTAACTGTTATAGCCCCCATTTCTCATTCTTACTATGTGATAACCCCTACTTTCAAATTGCAACTGTGTTATAATCCACAATTTCATATTGTGACTGTTATAACCCTTTATGTCATATTGCAACTGTTATAGCTCCAGTGTCATATTTTAGCTGTTATAGCACCCTGTTTTATATTGTTACTGTCTCATGTCACAATGTATCTGTTATTGTCCCCATTCCATATTGTAACTGTTGAAGCACCCCCGTTTCATATCATAAATAGCCCCAAATGTCATGTTGTTACTGTTACAGACCCTAATTTCATATTGTAATTGTTATAGCCTTTTATTTTTACAAGGGTCTGGAGTGCATATTAATAGGACACTGCCAGAAGAGAGAAAGAAATAAGAGCCTTAGCTGGGAGGAGGCTCAGGAGAGCGACATAGTTTATTTCTTTCTCTCTTCTGCCTGTTTGTGTCCCATATACTGTATGTGCACACTGCACCCTTGTAAATAAAAGATAAATAATTTGTGCAGTACCAGGCTACGGATTTGAGAAAGAGTAAGGTGCTTCTGGGAGTCTCAAGTTTTCAGTTACCTTGGTGGCACAGCTGGAAGTCCAGCAAAATGGTATTCTGAGTAGCATGGGTTCAACTACCACCTAAGGCATGTATTTCTTTCCCTCTTCTGTCTGTCTGTAACTTTTATACTCCAAAGTTCATATTGTAACTATAACAGCACCCTGATTTCATATTGTAACTGTTAAAGCACCCCAGTTTTACAATTGTTAGACCCCCTTCCATATTGTAACTGTTTTAGTACCTCAATTTCATACTGTAGCTGTTATAGGGTGTCCCATCAGTACCACGCAGGAATAACCACATGCTCAAAAACCACGTGGTCGAAACAGCGGCTCTGTTTTGGAGTTTGTGTATATAGTCTGGTGTGGTTTTTGACTGCATGGTTTTGTGGCCACCGCACGTTATCCTATTTAGCACCTCAGTTTTATATTGTAACTGTTATATAGTACTCCAGTTTCATATTGTAGCTGTTATAACACCTCAGTTTTATACTGTAACTGCTATAGTACCCCTGTTGCATACTGTAGCTGTTATAGTACCCCAGTAAAGAAAAAAAGCATAATGCAGAGTGACAGCATCTTGTGGAAGTGATCCGGCACATGACATGGCAAACACTATGCTTATGTTTCTAACGGGTTGAGCAAAGGTAATAGCGAGGGAAATGGGTTTTTTTTCAGCAAAAACAAAAGGGTTTATGCTGTGTAAAACATGTTTGGGGACTGTTGGCTATGTGGCTAGAAGTTTTTTTTGTGGATGCATAAAGTGGGCTTGGGGACTGTTGACGTTTATGTGTTGGAAATTGCTGTGGTTCTTCTCTACTGCTTTCACGTCACACTTTAGCGGGGATAGATATGGCGGCTTTTTGTTTTGATTTTCGGGGGTTGGATTAATTTTTGAGCAGATTCGGCTGGCTGGCACTTCTTACCATTGGTCATGCTATGATTTACAACATGTAAATCATGTCAGCCAGCCAATCGGTGTCTAGGATTTTGTAAGCCATTGTATAATGTAGCTGTTACAGCACCTTAGTTTTATATTATAACTGTTACAGTACCCCAGTTACATACTGCAGCTGTTATTTATTTTTATTTATTTATTTCTTTGTTTATGTAGTTGTTTACTGGGTGAGTGAACTGATCCAATGAACCATTTTCAGGCATGACCCGGGCCATAAAGATGGCATCAGTGTTCAGTTTTATACTGTAACTGCTATAGTACCCCAGTTGCATACTGTAACTGCTATTTTTTATCTATTTATGTATTTGTTTATTGGGTGAAAACGCTGATCCAATGGACAGTTTTCAGGCACAACCTGGGCCATAAAGATGGCATCAGTGTTCAGTTTTATACTGTAACTGCTATAATACCCCAGTTGCATACAATACCTGTTATAGTACTCCAGTGTCATATTGTAGCTGTTCTAGCACCTCAGTTTTATATTGTAACTATTATAGTACCCCAATTGCATATTATAACTGTTATAGTACCCCAGCTGCATAGTCTAGCTGTTACAGGATCCCAGTTTCATATTGTAGCTGTTATAGTACCCCAGTTTCATATTACAACTGTTATAGCACCTCTGTTTTATATTGTAAATGTTATAGTACCCCAGTTTCATATTGCAGCTGTTATAGTACCCCAGTTTTATATTGTAACTGTTATAGTACCCCAGTTTCATATTGCTGCTGTTATAGCACCTCTGTTTTATATTATAAATGTTATAGTACCCCTGTTTCATATTGCAGCTGTTATAGTACCTCAGTTTTATATTGTAACTGTTACAGTACCCCAGTTGCATATTGCTGCTGTTAAAGTACCTCAGTTTTATATTGTAACTGTTATAGTACCCCAGTTGCATATTGCTGCTGTTAAAGTACCTCAGTTTTATATTGTAACTGTTATAGTACCCCAGTTTCATATTGCTGCTGCTTAGTACCTCAGTTTTATATTGTAATTGCTATGGTACCCTAATTGCATAGTGTAGCTGTTACCGAACCCCAGTTTCACATTTTAGCTGTTATAGTACCCCAGTTTCATGTTGTAACTGTTACAACACCTCCATTTTATACTGTAATCATTACAGTACCCCAGTTTCATATTGCAGCTGTTATAGCACCTCACTGTTATACTGTAACTGCTATAGTATCTCTGTTGTATACTGTAGCTATTATAGTACCCCAGTTTTATTTTGTAGCTGTTATAGCACCTCAGTTTTATAACTATTATAGTACCCCAGTTGCATACTGTAACTGCTGTTTATTTTTATTTATTTATGTATTTATTTCTGTGTTTGTTTTCTGGGTGAGTGCACTGATCCAATGGACCATTTTCAGGCATGACCCTGGGCCATAAAGATGGCATCAGTGTTCAGTTTTATACTGTAAGTACCCCAGTTTCATATTGTAGCTGTTATAGCACCTCTGTTTTATATTGTAACTGTTACAGAACCCCAATTGCATACTGTAGCAATTATAGGACCCAGTTTCATATTGTAGCTGCCATACCACCCCAGTTTCATATTGTAACTGTTGTAGCACCTCTATTTTATATTGTTATAGTACCCCAGTTTCATATTGTAACTGTTGTAGCACCTCTGTTTTATATTGTTATAGTACCCCAGTTTCATTGCAGCTGTTATAGCACCTTAGATTTATACTGTAATTGCTGTAGTAGCCCAGGTGCATTTTGTAGCTGATACAGAACACCAGTTTCATATTGTAGCTGTTATAGTACCCCAGTTTCATATTGCAACTGTTACAGCACCTCAGTTTTATATTGCAATTGCTATAGTATCCTAATTGCATATTGCAGCTGTTATAGTACCCCTGGTTCATACTGTAACTGCTATAGCTCCCCAAGTTAATATTGTAGCTGTTATAGTACTCCAGCATCATATTGTAACTGTTATAGCACCCCCAGTGTCATACTGTAGCTGTTATAACACTCCAGTATCATATTGTAACTGCTATTACCTAACAATGTCATATGGTAGTTGTTATAGCACCCCAATTTCATACTCTGTTATAGCCCCAAGTTCATATTGCAGCTGTTATAATGCCCCACTGTCATATTGTAGCTTTTATAACACCATTTCATACTGTAACTGTTATAGCCCCTGATGTTCATATTGTAATTGTTTGTGTCTCTAATTTCATATTTAAATATTGATGCTACAGTTTCTTATTGTAACTGTTATAGCACTCCAGTGTCATGTGGTAGCCGTTATATCACCCCAATGTCATATTGTAATTGTTATAAACCCACAATGTCATACGATAGTTGTTATAGCACTTAGCGTTATATTGTAACTATTATAACCCCCAGTGTCATATGGTAGCAGTTACAACAGCCCGGTGTCATACTGTAACTATTATAACTCCCAATGTCATACAGTACCTCTTACAGCACCCTAATGTCATATTGTAACTGTTATAACCCCATAGTGTCATGTGGTAGCTAATATAGCACCACATTGTCATACTGTAACTGTCATAACCCCGAATGTCATATGGTAGCTATTATAGCACCACGTTATTGTATTGTAACTGTTATAACTCCCAATGTCATACTGAAACTGTTATAGTCCTCAGTCTGTACTGTCACTGTAATAGCACCCACGTGCCACTTTGTAAGTGCCCCAATTCCACACCCCAGTGTCATACTGCAAGTGTTAAAGCTCCCACTTTAATATTGTAACTGTTAGAGCCCCCCTTCCATATGGTAACTGTTGTAAATCACATTTTCATGAAAGTCAGGATTTCCATGCAAATCGACATGGAAACAAAGCATTAGTGGCATTCTTTGTTCTGGATTAAATGCATTTTACTGAGTGAAAGGGATGGCACATCTTTAACATTCAGAGTTTCTGTTCTGAATGTGTATAGCAGGTTTTATGCAAGCAGTCCTTTTAAAAAAAACACACAAAATAAACAGTTGTGTTTGCTCAGGACACAGACCAGCTGCTGTTACACCTGGCTGCCTCGTCTCTCAGCAGCCACAGTGGGTAGATCAGGCAAGTACTGTATTGTGCAGGTTTAATTAGAAAGCGATTTACCTGGCACGCACTGTAGTCAGTGGAGAGTTACTGGTCTTATCAGCATATTAGTTACCAACCTCAAATATCGTCTTAAGCAAACAATGCTGTGTGACACAAACCCCTGCCCCCATCAAACAGGCTTTGAAAAGAACTGTTGTAACATCAATAATAAGGCTTGGAGCCTGGGTTTAGTCTCGTGTGCTGATGTCCTGGTGGGAGCTCTCACAAGCTCTATAGAGGTGGCTGTCAAATTTGTTGTCCCCCCCCATTGAAAAGAATGGTATAGGAGGGATAGAGACTAGAAAACCAATTGTTAATTCATTAATCCTCAGAGTCTGTTGAAAAAATTGGGCAGGGGTTCAGGTAATGTATTTTTAGCAAACGTCTAAAATGTCCATGAGTCAAAATCTGGAAGTCATTCCAGTTTTTTGAAAGTCACAATAATTCCTGGATCCCATTTTGGAAGTCAGTATTCTAGGAAGGACCAGTTTATGGATGTTAATATACATACTAGTGGTAAAATACAATTTCTTCACAAAAATGTATAATTTCTGACTTCCATACCTGCAATTTTAGAAGTCGTCTAATTTTTAAAAATTGTTTTTTACATTTGGAAGTGAGTGACTTCCTCCGCCTTTGTTTTGGAAGTTTGTACCTTAGTTTTGGAAGTTACTCACTCCTGGGCAGCATATCCCTGGCCAAAGGAGTTAGGATTTTTAATTTCCAAAGTCAGCCCAGGCAGGTGTAGCTCGGTATACTCCAAGTAAGCCATGATTTACAAGGTGATAAGAGAGGGGACCGGCATTCTGGTCCCTGACCACTGATTTTGGGTACTCTTACTATATGATATCCACCCCTACAGGTGTTACAGTATATTATGAACCCTGTGCTGTTTATGAATTAAGTGCAATGTTAAAAGCATAAACCTAAGTACTGCTTTATTTTCTGCTCTTATTATGCAGTTACTGACGTACAATATGGAGTGTACAATGGATCTGGGTAACACATGTGCACATGTATACAATGGGGAGGGGGACGGCAAAGAAGCATGAAAGGGTTCTGGCTTACAAGTTTTATTTTCTAGCTGACCATTGTACCCAAGCAGAGCGCAAACAGCTTATCACAGGGTTTCCTAGAGAAGATATCCGGTCGTGTGCTTCTGTCAGGATTTCAGTATGATACCAAGTCAGTGAATCTCTTTGTCCTTGACAATTACATTTTTGGGAAGCATGCAGAAACTAGCAAAAAAAACTATTAAACTGAACAGGGAACAATGGAGATCATACTGCTGTGTGAGTTTTTTTTGCATTCTGGATATGTGGCCCTATTCCAAATGTTTTTGTACTGGGCCCCTGAATTGCTAGAGCCATCACTGAGGATAGTCCCCCCCCCAGCATTGCTCCTTTATTCTGTCACTTGGCATAGAGCTTGTAGGGCATAGAGTGCATGTAGTATTAGCAAGTGTTAGTAGTTGTTCACTTATTTCTGGGGCCCAAAGATCAGAAGGTTGTAGGTTCTTGTCGCACACCAGAAGCATAGGCTAATACCCAGTACTGACACTGTAGCATACCGCTAGGGTGATGTTCCACTGTTGAGATTCTGTCCTTCAGACGATATGTTGAACTAAAGTCCCATCTGCCCATCTCTGCTTGATGTTCAGGTGGAAGTAAAAGATGCCAAGGCACTTATAATAAGTAGGGGGATGTTTCCCAATGTCCTGGCTAACATTCCCCCTCTGTCAGCAAAACAGGTCAGTGCTGAGCCTGTGTGGTTGTGCAGTGATCGAGTTATTGTTCATTGTGCTGGTAACCTGGGTTTGGGAATAAATCTGAGTTGCTTGAGTATCCCCCCATGCCTTGTTCAGCCCTGTCAGATACTTATGGGTCTCTATCGTGTTACCACCCCCCTCCCTCCACTCTTCCTTGGATATCAATATGTGCACCCAGGAAGAAAGGAGGGAGAGGGGGGACATGATAGAGACCTTTAACTGCCTCATGGGGGTAAACAAGGTACTGTAGGGGAGTATTTTTCAGATGAGAAGTTGTACCAGGGCAAGAGGGCAGGCCCAGCACAAGTCCGGAGATGCATGGTGCATCTCATTTGAATTTGTGGGCCACAGTTTCCAAAAGTCATATTTGTTTTCTATTTATGTGTAGGTAGTACCAAGGGTGGAGTAGAGAGAGTGGGCTGCTAGTTTACACCCAGTAAAGCAGTGGAAGATACTTCTAAGCATTTATGGTAAAAGACAAGTTATGTGGCTTAGCAACCCCATTTCATTTAACAGGTTATACAAGCAGCAACCCACCTGGAAAGGTGTGCTTACTGTCCAAGCAGATAACTTTTAGACTAGCATGGGCCCTGAGGAAGGGGCCCCTACAGTCAAGAAACAGCCATAGTTCTTGAAGATGGCATGTGTAAACCCATTTGATACCTAATAAAAATGTTATTAAACTGCTACAGGAGTATTGAGTCTCCCCCCCCCATAAAGTTTGCTTGTGTCACAGAGGTAAGACTCCTCCGAAGATCTTTTGTTTAGGCCACAATAAAGGCCAGGAGACCATCCAGCACCCCTCCAAAAAAAACTTCTGGCTGGGCAGTCTGTGTGTTTCCTGCTTCTCCATGCCTCTCCTGCTATGATTGGCCTCAGGATGGTCCTTAGTACATCATGGTGTGGTTTGTTATCCTGTTTGGTTGGTAAATATGGTGGACTCCATTCATCGCAAAGATGTGGATAGGGTGGAGGTGGTCCAGATAAGGGCAACTAAGATGGTAAGGGGCTTGCACCAGAAAACATATGAGGAGACACTAAAGGACCTCAATATGTATACACTGGAAGAGAGGTGGGAGTGGGGAGACATGATTGAAGCCTTCAAGTATCTTAAGGGCTTGAACAAAGTCCAGGTGGGTGACATCTTTCAGTATAGCAGATGTACAAGGACAAGGGGGGCATGATATGAGATTAGAAGGGAGCAGGATAAGGGGGAATGTGAGGAAATTTTTCTTCACGGAAAGGGTGGTGGATGCTTGGAATAACCTACCACAGAGGTGGTGGGAGCTAGGCTCCCACTGGACTGCGTGGGCAGGTAGCTAGAGGGCCTTCAGCCGACACGGATCCTCTTCGGGCAGTGCTTTGCAACACTATTGGTGAGGAATAAGACCGCAATTATGTCAAACTCGATTTGCTTGGTCAACCTGACGTGCATCACAGAGACCTGACTGGGTGATGTTGTGGGGCCTGTGTTTAGAAGCATCAGTCCCAGCTGGGTACTCCATGGTGCACTGCCCAAGGAAGGATTGCAGGGGCCGAGGTGTAAGCCATCTGTTTTAGATCTGACCTGAGCTTCTTGGTGCATTCAGTGGGTTCTACCAGGTCATTTGAATATGTGGTGGTGTGTGGGTGTCAGGTGCAGGTTGCAGAATTCTCTTTATTTGCTGACCTCCTGGGTCGGGAGGGCAATTCTTGCAGAAGGTGGTGGACTTCATCATCAACAGATTGTTGGAGTCCCCCAGATGGCCTATTCTGGGTGACTTCAATTCCTGGATCAACGATGAATCCTCACAATTTGGGACTGACCTTCTCCAGTTAATGACATCACTGGGCCTAGCAAAGGCAGTTGGCCTCTGTGACCCACCTCCACAGCCAAACCTTAGACCTAGTATTTTCACTGACCTTGAGATTGATCAGGTCATTTGGTCCGATCACTACACTGTGAAGTTCTCATTTGAGGCTCCCCTAATGGTCCTTCCCCTGTTGAGATGATTGGCTGCTACCCTTTAAGGGGTTTGACCCTGGAGGTGCTAATGTTGGTGGCTGATTTTTCTGGTGTCAGTGCTGCTAGTGCAATTGGCTTGGGTGAATTGGTGGCAGCCTATAATCAGGCTGTATCTGAGACACTCAGTGCCATCACACTGGTCCGTATATGACCTAGGTCCTCTCGCCTGAGACCCCCATGGTTTGATGGGGCTCTTCAAGCAAAGAAGACCATGGGTCAGAGATTGGAATGTTGCTGGTGGAGGACCCGGCTAAAGGAGGACAGGCTGGCTTTGAGAAATCATCACGGTGACTATCAGAGGGCAATAAGAAGGCAGAATTCCTGTCCAGGGAGATTGCTGCAGGGAAAAGTAGACAAGCTCAGCTCTTTCAGACTGTAGACAGGTGTCTCCAGCCTGTCTGTCTGCAGCCAAGAAAAGCATTTTCAGCAATACAGTGCAAAGAGTTTGGCAAGGCAAAGGCAAATGGCAAGGCAAATTTTATTTAAAAGACACCCAATCCCAGAGGCTCTGGGTGCCGTACATAAAACCAAGCATCACAACATCAATAAATAAAATAAACATAAAACTACAATATAATTACATAAAATACAATAAAGAAAGTAACACAGTCAGGGAAATCAGTAAAAACAGGTCAGTCTGGAACAATATTTACAATGCTGAGTTGGGAAAAGCCTGCTCAAACAAGAAGGCCTTGAGGCATGCCTTAAAAACCTCCAATGAAGGAGCTTCCCTTGTTGACGGAGAAAGTGAATTCCACAGGACGGGGCCAGTGACACTAAAAGCTCTATCGCCGGCAGTTTTTAACCTTGTCCTGGGAATTGCAAGGAGGTCCCTCGAGGAGGAGCGGAGGGAGAGGACTGAGGCAGCAGGCATAAGGAGGTCCGCCAGGTAACCAGGGCCCAGGTCATGTAGGGCCTTAAAGGTGAGCAAGCCCAGGTCATGTAGGGCCTTAAAGGTGAGCAAGCCCACCTTAAAGAGGATCCTCCACCTGACAGGCAGCCAGTGCAGTTCACGCAGCACTGGGGTGACATTGCAATACTTACTGTGCCCCGTCAGCAACCTGGCAGCTGCATTCTGCACCAGCTGATGTCTGCAGAGGATACCTTCCGAGACCCCGAGGTGGTGCACATTACAGTAATCCAGCCTAAACATCATGAAGGCCTTTGCTCTATTTTTCTCTGACAGTGTATCCTCTATTCAGGTCGGGATCTTGCCAGTGGGTCTGGACCAGACCAGCAGGGTAGGATCTGGTTGGAACAGGGTGGCCGAGGTCTCTGAGGTGATTTCAAAACTGCGGCCTACTTGTTGTGAACTGGACCCAAGCCTGGCACATCTCCTAGTGGAATGTGTCGAGGTCATTGGTCCAGTGTTCACTGGGATAGTTGGGTGTTTGCTTTCAGAGGGGTTCTTCCCCGATGCCTTGAAGGAGGCGCCGGTGAAGCCACTTCTGAATAAGCCATCTCTCAACTCTGATGTCCTAGCGAATTATAGACCAATCTCCAACCTCCATTTCTATGGAAGGTTGTTAAGAAAATAATGGCTCTGAAGCTCGAGGAACACCTGGAGGCCTGTGACACCTACAAGAAATTCCAGTCTGGGTTTAGGGTGAGGCACAGCACCAAGATGGCACTGGTCTGGGGTACATAATGACCTCCTCATGGCCAAGGATCGAAGAGAGTGGTCAGTTCTCATTCTCCCTGATCTGTCATCTGAATTTGATACTGTGGACCACACCATGTTATTGGATCACTTTAGAGAGTGGTTTGGACTCACCACTGTTGTCATCAACTGGTTTGAGTCCTTTCTCTCAGGTAGGAGGCAAAGGGTGGTGGTGATGGGGACATTTTCCTCTTCCCCCCCCTGCTTCCTACTTGTCGAGTCCCTCAAGGCTTGGTCCAGTCACTGATGCCGTTCTCAGTATAATGCTGCCCCTGGGGAGGATTATCAGACAGTACAGTTTGAGTTTTCACTGCTACAGAAGATGATACTCAACTGTATATGTCCTTTGTACTAGGGACAAACAGTGCTGTTGAAGTGCAGAATAAATGTCTCACTGAGATCCAGGACTGGATGGACCCTACCTGATTGAAGCTTAACCCCGGCAAGATAGAGGTACTAGTGATTGAGCATGACCATCGGCGGAGTAAGGGCACCTCCAGGAGGACAACAGGCTTAGTTCTGGGGTCAACATCACTGATGGCATCCTCCAGGGTGTAAAATCTGGGTGTGATATTCGATGACAAGCTGACATTTGAGGCTCAGGTGTCGACTGTCGTCAAAAGTAGTTGTTACTATCTGAGGAACATTGCTCAGATTAAGCCACTAATTCCACATGAAGATCTGCCATCACTGGTGCACACTTTTGTAACATCTAGGCTCGACTACTGTAATGCTCTATATCTTAGGGTCAGTGGGGGAACCTCCTCCGGCTGCAGCTGGTGCAGAATGCAGTGGCAAGGCTGCTGACAGGATTACCCAGATTCTGTCATGTGACCTCAGTCCTGCAGGGTCTGCACTGGCTGCCGGTCAGGTGGCAGGTTCTCTTCAAGGTGGGCTTGCTCACCTATAAGGCACTATATGGATTGGGCCCTGGCTACCAGTCAGACCTCCTTACCCCAGCCATTCCAACTCACTTTCTCCGTTCCTCCACCAAGGGCCTCCTTGGTATTTTGAGGACTGGGCTACAAACCTTGGATGATCGCTCATTCCGGGTGGCCAGCCTGGTCCTCTGGAATTCGCTCCCGAGATCTCTTAGGAAGGCCCCTATGGTGGAGGCTTTCAGGAGGGGGCCTAAAAACTCACTTATTTAGGTTAGCATATCCTGAAAATACAATTTAGTGCTGACTGTCTCTTTTTATTGAATTCCTGATTTTATTGATTTCTTACTATTTTGCTGTATTTTTAATTTTTATGCTCCTGAATTATATGTATGGTGCCCAGAGCCTCTGGGATTGGGCACCTAAAAATTAACGTTTACTTACTTACTTACAAACATGCATGGGATAGGCATAAGGGAACTCTAGTGGTGGGAAGGAGAGGGGAAAGCCAATGATCAGGCAGGGTCAGCGGCTGCTAATGCAGGTGGGGATTACAGGCAGACTTCATGGGCTTAGCAGGCCTTATCTGCCATCAGTTACTATATTACTATGAAAGGGGGACATTTAGGAGAGATGTGAGGAAGTACTTCTTCACTGAAACAGTGGAGTAAGCCTGGAAAAATCTCCCAGCGGTGGTGGTGGGAGCAAAAACAGTGGTGGGCTTCAAGCATGCATGGCACAGGCACAAAAGAATCTTTATAGGAAAGCAGGGTGGGGGGAAGTAGCAGGAGATCAGGTAGGGTCTGTGGTGACAGTAGGCATGGACAAACTGGGCAGACTAGGTGGACCACTTCCATGTTTCTTTCTTTTTTTTTTTTTTGAAATCTCTATTTATCCTCCTCCGGTCCTGCACTGTCACCCAACTAACCCCCAGGCAGGGCAGGCTCAGAGGGACCCCCCCATCGCAATATGGTTTGCCCCCCAGGCAGGGATAGAGTGGGAATGGGAGGCCGTATCCATCTTCTAGTCACCACCCCCAGTCTCCCGTACCTTCAATCCTGTTAGGACCCCTGCATGAGCCCTGCTCCGCCGGAGGCAAGGGCCTATCGACCCCCTTGTTGGTGTTGTACCGGCTGGCATTTTTTCTGGATGTATGCCCCTCATGAGCATGGCGTGTGCATGATGCCATGGGTAATGCCAGCATTCGTCACGCTCAGCCCTGAACAAGGCACCCAGATAAGCCGAACCTCCAGCTGCCACTAATGGTCAGTCATGTACCAGGCTGAGATATCACCTTCCACCCAGAGGAGGCAAGTGGTCCTACAGATGCTCAAGCCTCCTCCCCCCCGGCTGGCACTCCAGTGACCTGAGCTTGTTCCCGAACCTGGGTCACCGGTGTTGCAAGTGGTAACGCTACATTCTATGGTTCTATGTTCTATGGTGGCTAGCAGGGGAAAAGAGGATTGCGTTTTCAGGGACAGCTCTCCTACTTTGCTGTATGGGGACAGTGCTGGGGAGGTGCACTGCTGGAGATGCTGAGCAGGTGCTGGGGTGCCACCAGATGCCAGCATGACTGTACACATGCACATGACAGCGTGAGTCATTGCAGCACATCCCTAGTGCTGGACACCGCCTCTCAGGGGAAGAGGTATCACCAGCAGGAGAATGGAGGTGGTATTACCACTATATCGGTGACTGGTGAGACCCCACCTGGAGTACTGTGTCCAGTTCTGGAGGCCATACATTAGAAAGGACGTAGACAGGGTGGAGTCAGTTCAGAGAATGGTAACTAAAATGGTGCAGGGCTGCATCAAAAGACCTATGGGGAGAGACTGAGGGATCTAAACATGTACACCCTGGAAGACAGAAGAGTGAGAGGGGACATGATAGAGACCTTAAAGTACCTTATGGTAGGTGAGGGTACAGAGGGGGGGGCTATTTCAAATGAGAAAGTGCACCAGGACAAGAGGGCATGCAATGAAGCTGGAAATGGGGGGGTAAGAGGAATGAGAGGAAGTACTACTTCACTGAAAGAGTGGTGGTCGCCTGCAACAGTCTGCCAGCAAAGGTGGTGGGAGCAAAAACAGTAGGGGGGCTCCAAACATGCATCGGATAGGCATAACGGAATATTGGTAAATAGGCATGGAGGGGAAAGGGTTGATGGAGATCAGGTAGGGTCTGTGGAGACAGAATAGGCAGGGAAAATCTGGGCAGATTGGGTGGGTCAAGTGGTCCTTTTTCTGTTGACAGTTTGTATGTTTCTATGTTCTATGTGGCACTGAACACTGGCTCCCCTGGTGGAGAAATCTGGTAGACAAATTCCCTAACAAGCAGGATGATGCCAACAACCCGCAGGTCCGTATAGTGGCAACTGAGGCACCCACCGAGTGGTCCTGTACAAGTAGCGAGGTAAGTCCCAGAGAAGGTAAGTGATGGGGCTGGGGGGGCAGCAGAAGGGGGGGAGCCAGGTTGCAACAGGAGAAAAACCCATATAAAAAAATAAATAAAACTGGTCCGTGTAATCCACTCCCAGGACCTCCCTGGAAATGAGCCGTCATGGATCAGTGTTCCTTTCATAGTCAAAACTATTACTAAAAATAAACACGTGTACAATAGCAGATCCAAAGTGGGGGGTGGGGGAGGGAACTCTGTGACTTCAGGGGTTGTTTGTTAGGCTGTGTTAGTTGTTTGACAGCCAGTAGTTGGCTGGATCAGCACAAGGGCTTAAAGCGGAGTTCTTTAGAATGAGAGCAGCAATTACTTGATCGACTGAAGGACAGAGACGATATCAAAGGGTATGACATCACACATGGATACTCATAAAAAGAAGCAGTACCAGGGCCTTTCCAGGAAGGTACATTAGGTTAACATTTTCGCACAGCATATCAATATACTTTTCAAATCTGAGGCTGTTATCAGTTCATTGGTCAAAATCCTGAACTGGGTCAATGAGAGACAAGCAGTGACCTTCCTCTGGGAGGATTTTAAATTCAGGTGATTTTGTTCTGTAGTCATCGCCCAGTGCTGCAAAGCAAGCAGTTGAGTTTTTTTTATCGTTTAAGAAAAGATTGGTTCTGTTTTTGCCAGAGTTGTAGATATGTAAAGTCCTATGAGAGGTCAGAGGTCACTGTGTGCATCCTATAGAATATTTGTACATGACAGTGCTGTCAGCATAGAGATGAATGAGTTTCTGTAGGTATTTGGGTAGTTCATTTATGAAGAAAGTCCACAGTAGTGGGCCTAATATGGAACTGTGGTGGTACACCAGGGATTGATGTCCACAAGTGGGGAACTGTGACCCTTGAAATTACCATGCTGTGTTCTGTTGTACTGAGAATCCAAATACCATTAGCAAGCACATACTGAAAAACTAAGACTGCACAAGCACCCCTATGTTACTTCTTTTTACTGCTCAACATCTTGTCCATTAAATTACTGTACTTTTGTATTCTGTTACTTTCATGTACCTTTTCCAGGACAAACTAGGAAATGAGCAGGTTACAGCTCAGTGTGTTCTTTTCTGGGACAGCATGCTAGCAATAACACACGACAGGGTGTGCATCCTGCTAGATCGCCACATGCCCGGGTGAGTTTTGAGGTGAGAGGCTGCAGGCTGAATGCCTTCAACCACCTGGAAAGTGCAGTGATCTAGCATGATGCACACCCTGGAGTGTGTTATTGCACTTATAATAATGGGCTTTTACTGTTAAAAATGCGTAGTTGTTAAAAAATATTTTTTTTAAATTGTAAAAGTTAGAATTAACATGTTCTTTTTTTACCTACAATAGTCCTTCCACCTACTGGGACTAGTTTGTATTTACAGCTTTGGTTTGAGTATTTTGAACCAATGCTCAGTATCTGTAGTTTGTTGCCTTTTACAGTGCTGCCATTCCCTATCTATGTAATGTATTAGAATTACAGAATATTGTTTCTATGGTGGCTATAAGGTAGTTGTTGGAAGGGTCGCTGTGTTGTTACTGCCTTTTGAGGCAGGTGTTGAGAGACAACAGTTAATTATATATTGGGAGACAGAGAGTGACAGAGCATGAGTCAGTTGGGAGATTTGTGGAAGTGGCCTTGTACAGTTGCATTGTACAACTGTAGTGGTACTGATGTTGGGAGTCCCCAAAATCACCAGTGCCATCGGTGGGAATGGAAATTAGTAAGCTTATGTTTTTTTTTCACATCTATGTGTAAAACACCAGTGGGAGAAGTGCAACTGCAGTGGCGTCGGTGCGAGGCAAAGAGCCAGCCAAAGTGTGGCTTTTAAAACTGAAGAAACAACCAACTGCCAAAAAGCGGCTTTTAAAAATGCAGATAAAACCTCCTGCACATACAAGGAACCAAAGTTTATTTATTTCAAGTATGTTCATTTTTGCTTTGGTTGCCGCTTGCTGTCGGGGGTGGGGGTGGGGTGTGGATGACATAACGCTGTAATGTGGGTACTGACTACAAAACTACAGTTACTGCTTAGTGAGGGGAAAATATGGCTGCCAGACAGGTTTTTAAAAAATCTAGTGGTGTAGTGATTTCTGATAAGTCTAAGTACCAGGATGACCATGTGGTGAGCTAGATCCCAGCATGGTCACGTGATTGGTCTCAACCAATCACAACTCTTTATTTGAAGTGCCCATTTTGTAATTTCAAATAAATAAATTTATACAATGGCTATGAGAACAAACCTTTGCAAGTAAATGCATTAATTTTCATGTCTGGCAGGTTCTAAAGTGGGAATAAATCATTTGTGTCACTGTTCGGTGGGTTGTCAGCATTTATTTCTACTTTAAGTTGTTCACAAAGGAGTTCTTAATCAATGGGAGGACAGCTTGTACAATGCCTGATGACATCACAATGGCCCCTGCTGCAATAAAACCAGAGTAGTGAAATCAAACAGAAAAGATTACATCTCCTTTAAAAAGAACTTATTGTACCAGAGAGGTGCTGTCATTGTATAAATGACATATACTATGGGCTGGATAGATATCACATTTTATTTTATCTGCAGTTTGACCTCTACAGACCTCACTTGTGCCTCTGCCACTTGTAATGTTGTAGAGGTCAAACCCTGTGGATAAAAATAAAATGTGATATTTTAATCAGCCCATGGCATATCCCATATTTATACAATGCATGACAGAGTTAAACCTTACAGATAAATTACTTTTTTTAGCCACTGAACCATTCTAAGAAAGCAATATGACAGGAATGGGCGAGGGTTGGGCTGAGATAATTGTACCACCCCAAGGGCATACTGAGGTGCGATGCCTAAGGCAGAGGGCCTTACAGCCTCTGAAAAGGTGATTATCTAGCTTAACCCACACCCAGGAGTGTGTCTCAGCTATTAGTCCTGCTACCTACCTGGGGTCAGGAAACATGCTGACAAGCTCCTCCTGGTGTCAACCCCCTCCCCTTTTGGTGATCCCCTGGGACCAAGGACTCAGAGGTTCAAAATAGAGTAGTTTAAGCAGTATCAGAATGAATTTTAAAAGCTCATGCAAAGCATAGCTGTGCTTAAAAAAACATGGGCCATAATTCACCATTTCGAATGCTGTGGAAGTCCAGCATTCTAAAGTGTGAATTATGAGTTTTCAAACTACTGTCTACTTGTGAATTATCGACAGTGCACATATATTATAAGCCATTTATCATCATTTGTGAAGGAGCAGGACTTACATAACTCACTTGTGGCTCTGCCAATCGTGAGTTATTCTCTTACTCTCCTCATGTGTGAAGAGAAATGGAATTTTCTGAGTTTGCCTATTGCATATACTGTATACAGTACATTAATCAATCAATAAATAATTAAATGAAATAAAATTAAATAAATAAATATGGAGAGAAAAATGTTATGGGAGACCTGATCAGAGACTTCACTGATGTAAACGTAATATGGCCTCTGTGATGTATTTGCCACTGCTGAAATAATGTTACCAGTGGAAATTCTGTGGTGCTCTTGGAGATGAATGATTTGGTCAGAACCTGGATTGGGCAGGAAGCATCCGATGCCAGGAGCTACTAATTATTTTATCTGGGAGTGAACTGGTTTTCTGGATATTTTCTTTACATTCATGCCCTCTTGTCTTGTGGACTCTGCCCTCTTCAAACCCGACCACCACCCAGCACAGGCGCCCCTACCTGCGACTCTCTAGTGGGTCCCTCAACCTCTTCCCTTTGGGTGGGGATGGAGAGCTTTACTTCCCCCCAAACATTTTGGTCATTGGAAGGTGACTGAAGGCTGTGCAGGGTCTGAGTGTATGGGGCTCTTATCTTGCCATGCCAGTGCCCTTTACTACGCATCCAGCTCGAGGACGTTGGCATGTAGGGGGCTCAGTGGGGAATGTGCTTGAACAGCAGAGTCAGCGTGGCTCACCTGGTAGCTTTCTTATCCGTCCCTGGGTCAGAAGGCCATGGATTCTAGTCCCACAGCAGGACTGGGTTCATACCATAAATACTGGCACTTGAGTGCAGTACTGGGGGGTGCTGTACTGTTAGAGTGTGCCATCTTTTGAATGAGACAACTCAAGTCAAGTCAAGTCAAAGTTTATTGGCAGGAAAGTAACTCCACTGAGCAAGCTCATTTACAGGAGGTCCTGAGACAGGTAATGTGCAAGGCATGTACAATAAGCAAGGACAACATATACAAGGAATACGCATGGCATATATACATTATCATACAGCTTCCCCAGAGGGAAAATATAAACATGGAGCAAGATCATTTACAAGGGTATGATACTGCGGTGCAACCATAATCAACCACAATGGGGACTACATGATAACTTGGAGCACAGAAGCAGACAGATGGCTCATAACAATAATGGCAGAATTAAGACTTCTGGTGACAGAAGTAGCTATGTGAACCTGGAGTTGAGGTGTATGAGGTTCTAGGAGAGGAGAGGGGGAGGAGTCAGCCGAGAGTAAAAGTGAAGGTGTGTAGAGGTAGATAGGAAAAGCAGATCGGGATAAAAGTGGAGAAGGGGAGCCTGGGTTGTCGTTAAGGATTAAGGGGGGAAAATTGGCCAAGAGTGGTGGAGAAGACGTGGAGATTGTTGGTAGTCTAGTTCGAGCAGTTGAGGTAAGAGTGGACAGAGAAGAATGATATGGTAAGAAGGAGGATCATGGTCAGGTACGTAGAGAATGTGGCACAGAGGTGATGGTCCAGGTAAGATTTATTTATTTTTATTTATTGAAAATGTTTCACCAGGAGAGGCACACTGAGCAAAACAATGCTCGTCTCACGGAGCGACCTGGGGGGAGGGGTACATGGGAGCAGTATACATAATACAAACAATGTGATGTGTAACCCCCCTGCAAATGGGGGTTCCCAAAAGACTTCCAGGAGCTTGCTTGAATGCTCCAAGCCTGAATGGTGTTTGGCGTTTAAGCCATTTATCAGTGAGGGTTTTTAGAGCCTCTGGTATTGTCTCTTTAAGAGCTGTCTGCTTGCAGACATAATTAGTTTGTATGGGGGACTGTGTATTTCTCTGCTTGAGTACCACTCGAACTGCTGCCAATTCACTCTATTTTTGCAGTCACTAGGAGTGCAAAGGGAACCTATCTGAAAGATGTAACTGTTTGCCAGAAATCATGTAGAGTAATAATGAAAATACAGTTTGTCTAACCTGTTTTCTTTGCAGTCAGAACTGTGTCTGCCTAGTTCCCCATTCTGGTTTTGAACTGCTGAACTGGACCAATCAGTGTGGGGTAAGCTAGCTCTAAAATGGTGCCTTGGACGAATCAGAACTTGGACTCATAATCTGAGCCAGCCACAAGAGGATTGCATGGGCAGTGACTCTGGGAGATGTAGTTTAGACTTAGGCGCCTTTTGGACCAACAGCAGCAGTCTATTGTGAGTGACAGCCAATCCAGTCAAGAACTGGGAGGAACTCAAAGGAAGTGCCGGTTTTGTCTGTTGGAGTTTCAGTTTAGCCTGCTGTGAAGGGGAAAGAAACCCTGTGTTCTTCAGTGCACAGTTTCAGTCAAAACGTGTAAGGCCCAGAGTTCCGGTCTGCAGCTTGTGTAACTGCTTGTTAGGACTGAATCCGTCCTGAGAAAAGAATCAAAGGATCTCTGAAGAGTAGAAACCAGGCTCACCCTGTAGAAGACTGGAGAAATTGTTGAATTGCACTCGGTCTGTCAGGAACTGAATCTGCTGTGTGTTCTCCCGGTATTGTGCAGTAATTGCGATCGGGATAGAGAAGCAGCCTGCCTGGTATAGTACTTTCTCTTTTACCATATAAATGTGGGAAGAGTCCGTGGAGCTCAAGTAGCCCTGCTGACATTGAAGGACCCTATCTTGTTTGGAGGTCGTGAGTACTAATTCAGGTAGCTCCCTGTTGAATTGCCACAATAAATCCAAATGGAATCACTGTACTGCTGACTGTTTAAACTAAATTTTCTTTTCTCTGTGGGAAGGGCCCTACCAGCTGCCACGGTTTGGACTAGCCACTAGGGCTTGGGTACCCAGGGACAGTAACTGGTAGGATAGGCCTGTGCACAGAGCCATAGGTAGATGAGTAGAGTGATAAGCTAATTAACCTGATTTCCCCCTGTCCTTGTTATATCCCCCTAAATAAATCAGAGCTGCTTGTTTCAGCAAAGTTATACTGCCTGAGGTATTTGTCTATGTTAAGGTACTGTACTGTGATTGTTGCACTGTATCTTATTTCACAGGAGGTCCCAGTGCCGGAACCAGACCTGGGGGTAAGTGTATACTGTGAAGGTAATTCTGATATATTGTGTGGGCCACTAGTGGGAAGAAAGGGGGGTTGCAGTGTCCCAGAGGGCTGTGACCCAGTAAGTTTAACTATTGCAAACCCTGACCTCTGGGTGGAGGCACCCGCCATTAGATCCAGGCCCCTCAACCTGTTAGTGGCAAATCAGGCAGGGGTAGTAGCCCCTGGAATAGCGCCATCTAGGGGTTACAGATGCATTTAGAGTAAGGCAAGTTCAACACAGTGGTTACATGGGTTACATAGGAGGAGTATACATAAACAGACAATGGGTTGAAATTTAGAGTCAAAACAAATCAAAACGGTGGTTACATGGATGAGTGTAGCTAGGCAGGCTTAAGCAAGTGGAAGCACTACATATTTGTGCCATGAGGGTGGTGGCATACATGTTTGATTGACATAGAAACTACACATGGATTACATAAGTGCCAAAATCTAGAGAATAATAGAGAGAGAAAAATGCATCAGGCTGGCAGTGTGAACTGGGAGCACGAGCCTGGGGAGATAAGAGCAAGGAATGTTAGGGCAACTTTATTATTAGCCAGTCAATTGGGCGAGGCCCAGCCTCTGGCCAGGCGCATAAGGAGGAGGAGGGGCACGGGTGGGGGATGAGTCATCGGGGGGGATCAAGGGCATGTACAGTTGAGAGCGAAGAAGTTAGAGAGGGCGGAGGATAGACAGTATTTTGAGGAAGATGGGGGTATGGGGGAGATTGGCTGAAGCAGGTTAGTATAGGGTGCGTGAGCCTTAAGGAGAGTAAGGTAACTCATGTCAAGATGAGAGTGGGAGCTGACACTCTGTCAGTGGGGAGCACAGCGGTCAGCAGCATTGACAGGAGTCATGTAACTTGCTAGCAAGTAGCTTTTTTGAAACTGTGCAGGGGAAGTAGCTGATGTAGCTTGATAGTAGACTGGACTTTATTTCAGGCAGCTGGTAGAGCATGGCGTATGGCCGAGCCCCAAGGGTGGGTGCGGATACTGGGGACCTCCAGCATAATGAAGGATGTACTATGCAGTGTGTATGAGATCGCACACCGGAAGAGGTTGTTTATGTATGGGGGAGCATTAATAAGAGGGCTTTATACAACCAGGTGATGGAGTGACAGAGCTGTCTAGTAGCTAACGATGTCCAGCCCGGAGGCATACAGAGCGCTGTGATGAGGGCGTTGATGAGCATTTGAAATGAACCATATTGCCCTGTGATATAGTGTATCTAACTGGTGCAGGAGGGAGTCTGAACAATGACCATAAAGGATGTCCGCGTAATCAAGGAGTGGCATGAAGGTTGTCTGGACCAGTCGAAGCCTCGTGTCAGTGGTAAACAGAGATTTATTCCTGTAGAAAAAGTCAAGTCTCTGACATAATTTCTTTGCAAGGGAGGTGATACGGGCAGAGAATGTTAGGTGTTGGTCTAGGTCGCAGTCGAAGTATTTGAATTTGGTAACCACCTTGAGGGTGTCATCAAGGAGAGTCTTTATAGGGGGCAGGGATGATAGCTCTTTTTGAATGGCAGTTTGGAGTTTGGAATGGAAGAACATGACCTTTGTTTTTTTTTTGCATTTAGAAGGAGTTTAGACTGAGCGAGGCTGAGCTGGAGATGGTCAAATTCTGACTGGAGCTCCATGTGGGCTTCGGCGGCCGAAGATTTGGAAATATATATAACCGTGTCATCCGTGAAAAGGTGCAGTTTTGCTTTATTTATGTTGTCGCCAATGGTATTGATGTATAGCATAAACAGGAGTGGGCCAAGGTTCGAGCACTGTGGTACACCTCTCAAGAGAGAGAGGATTGGGATGAAGGAATCATCTGCTTTCACTTGTTGCATTCTATTTGTCAAATAGCTGTTGAATGATGCTAATGCGGTTCCAGAGATGTCATGCCACTAAAGCGTGTCTAGGAGTATAGCATGGTCGACAGTGTCGAACGCTTTGCTAAGATCCAAAAAAACAGCCCCAGTGACATTAAACTGAGGTCCCTTCTACCCATTTCTGGTGTTGTCCAGGTGCAAGTAAAAGATTCAAGGTACTGTTTGTAAGACTAGAGGATTTTCCCTGCTGTTCTGACCAACATTCTCCTTCTTGCATGAGTGTTGATGTGTGAAATGGTGGCCGCTACATGTTTACAGTCACTTCACTGCCAGTCTCTAATTGCTTGTAAAATGCTTTGGGGATACAATGTGTATGAAAAGAGCTATATAAATGCTAATTCTTCTTCTACCATTGGTTTCAGCCTGCTGTTTCTACAGGAGCTTAACAGACCCAGGGAGAGTTGCTTTGTGTACAGGTTTGTCCACATCTGAGGTGTCACTGTTTTGAAGACAGGTCTGATTTCAGACTGTTTCCATGTTGTTGGAAGTTCTCCAGTCTGCAGGGATAGGCTATAAAGAGAGGTGGAGGAGAGATTACAGTACTGCTGCCAGCTTGAATAGTTAGCTGGTCACGTCCATCAGGTCCACGCCACTTACTGGTGTTCTGTTTTTTTAATTCTCCATAGCACTCTTGTTCTGTGATGGTGTTCCATGTGAACGGTGGGCTGTCAATCCATTGTCTTCCTTTGTATTGATTTGTATAAGGTGGTAGCTGACCAGAGTCAAGTAGGGAACAATACATTTCCCTAGTGTTACTAAAATGATCATTAAAAGTTTCCTCTGTTTTTTTTGACTCACTGGTGCAGTGGTAGCACTACCGCTTATGGTGCTGACGACCCAAGTTTAGGAGTGAGTGCATCACATCACAGGGTTGGTTGGAGGGATGAGGATACAGCATCTGATGGACTGCTCTCTTCCTCTGTGGAGGGAGGGGATGCATCAGCTGGCATAGTCCTGGTCCCTGGCAGTGGCTAGGGGACAGAACACCAGGGATTTACAGGAGCAGCAGGCATCCACGTACTACATGAGCAATGTGCGCAGAGACAGTATTGATGGCATTCATGCATGCTCCCCCTGGGGACAGAAAATCAGAAAAATCTCCCTGGTTTGCAGAGTGATTCCCTGACCCCATATGGGCCCCACGCTGGTAACCTTGGTGCAGGCTGACCAGATCTTCTGAGAGCCATCGAGCAAGGCTCTGCACCGTCACAACATGGGGGGGAGGGTTAACATGTGTTAGAACTTGGGCCTGTAAGTCCGGGAGAAGCTGGTTGATGGGACTGAGGGGATCAGGGGAAAGAAGGGACCAACCTGGGAGGGAGGGATAAAAAGAAAGAAAAAAAACGTTTCCGCTGTTTGCTTCTGGCTACCCATAAAAGGGTGTTTTGGTGAAGTACGTGGTGTGTGGTTTGATGCAATGCATTTGATAACAGATTACAATTACTGGTTAGTGCATTTAATAACTGAATCACCACCACTGTTAAAATGCTGCAATAACTGGTTTTCACTGTAATACACTCTCAGTTATTATGGCGTAGTCCAGAGCACATCACGCTCCACATTTTCAGCATAGCTGTTGCTCAAACACATTCTAGTAAATAGAGCCGTTTTCTCATGCACTCTAACGCCACAAAAATAAACCACTGTTCTCCCATTAGTGTGCTATAGAGATGTGCGTTATGATGAACAAAAAGCTGTAAACATACATTTGGCACAAACCTGCTGACCTAACACGTGAGAAAGCCAATTTATCTGTAAGTGGATCTACTTTTCATCTTGCTGTCTTTTTCTTGGTGGTTGCTTCTGTAAGTCATGTTTTGTTTTTGTGTTTTTCACTTTTTTTTCCATAATAAGTTTTTATTTAACACATCAAAGGAAATAAACATCACACAGGTAGTATTATAACATACAATCAGGTCACAGTAAGGTAATGGTTGTAAAACAGCTCTAAGGATGCAAAAAATACATTCTTAACACCAGAAATACAATGTTACTGTGAGAACACTAATTGCAGTCTATAATAGAGGTGATTAAAAGTAAAACTTACAATAGCCAGTCAGTAGACCTAATAATATAACAATAGCCAAATAATTAGTAAAAAAACGTGCATTAAGGATATTTTTATCAAACCGAGATATTTAACTAAAGTGTTGCTAACTGCAGAAAGGGGCCCCAAATATCTAGGAATTTACTAACCCTGTTTAACAACATATAGGAGATTCTTTCATTGTTTGTGTAAGTCATGTTGTCTTTACAGTTTTTTCCCCAGCAATCATAAAACCTACAATTATATAAAATTAACTACAGGGCGCTGACATTATAACTTTTTTTTACACACCCTCAGTAAGTGATGCCATCACAAACCACGCATGCTTTACATTCGTCATTTAAGTGGTATTATACACCTCAGGTGTACAAAAAAGTCTCATAATATACAGCACCCCATCCATTATCCCCTATGTAATAAATGGTTGGTCACTTTTTCCCATAGGGAGTCAGTGACATGGAAAAACATTATATGATATGGGCTTATTGTGCACAGAATTCAAGCAGCTCAAAAACCTTGTTGTACACATTCTGAAGTTGTTGTGCATATTCTAAAAACCTCACTGCGCACATTCTACCATTAACTGCAGTTGTGATTCCCTTGTGCTGACTCCTGCCAGCTAGTTTCATTTTCTCCACTCACTGTACCTCAGCATTATCGTAACCACAGCAAAATTAAAAAAAAGACGTGACAACAAAGGTTTTCCTTTGCTTCAAACTTGAATATTTGACAGTTGAAAAGTTCCTATTTGTATTTCTATTTGTAGTTAAAGCAACTAGTGCAATCAATGTATTGTTGTTGCTATTATTGCTATTACAGTAAACTAATTTAGCAAATCTATAATAGTGTTGTCTTCTTTATTTTTAAAGCCATACACTATAACAAATAAAATTGCAGAAAGACTGCGGCAAAAGCAAACCGGATACTGGGCTGCATAGACAGGTGGATTACATCCACGAGGAGGGAGATGATCCTCCCTCTGTATAATGCCCTGGTCAGACTGCATCTCGAGTACTGTGTGCAGTTCTGGAGAGCTCACCTCAAGAAGGACATAGTACTGCTGGAGAGAGTCCAGAGGAGGGGATCCAGGATGATTCAGGGCATGGGGGGAGGCCCTATGAAGAAAGACTAGATGTACTTGGGCTGTACTCGCTGGAGGAAAGGAGGGACACGGGGACATGATAGGGGTCTTCAAATATGTAAAGGAATAAACAAGGGCAGAGCCAATGAGATGTTCAGACTAAAAGGGGGGACAACCAGGGGCATGAGTAGAAGCTAGAGGGGGGAAATTACAGGGGGGAACGCAGGAGACATTACTTCACTGAGAGGGTGGTGGAGCCATGGAATGCACTGCTCAGGAATCTGGTGGAGGAGGGCACAGTGGAGGGCTTCAAGAAGGGGTGGGACAGGTACAAGGGAAAACTAAAGCCAAAGATGACCCTCTCTGGGGCTAGAAGGGGTGGAAAAGTGAGCACCCATTAGGAGGCTGGCTACTGAGCAGACACGACAGACCATCAAGCCTATTCTGTTGGCTTTTAGTATGTTAGTAAAATATGGGTGCCCATACACAATTAGCCTTGTGTTTCCATTTTGGGGTTGAGATACCAGTATGAACCTCTTGAGCGTCGCTCCTAAGGTGCAAACGCTGGTATCTCAACCCCTTGGAAACACAGGCTTGTTGTATATGGCTGCGTATACATTAATCCTTATGCTCTGTCATCAGAAAGTTATAATACAACTGTTCTGGTATGTGAACAAGTCAGTTATCCTTCCTGTGCTTAATGCTCTGCAGTATAGACAACAGTTCTTGGAGTAGGATAGGGTAAAACAGAATAGACTGCATGGACTGATATGTTTTTTTGCTGACAGTGTCTATGTTTCTATGTTTCTTTCTCTAAACTCCATGCTCTATGTATCTCCCATTTAAAATGGGTAGGGAATTTGCTGCATCCCAATTGGCTAGGACCAGTGAATTACAGGAGTGTAATTACTGCAACCCCCCCCCAAAAAAAAAACGAATAAACAAAACAAGTCATGCCAACCAGGATGCAGAACATTACAGAACATAAAAAAATCAATCTCCCTGCCGTCAGAATAAAAAAATGGAGTCCATGCCTGTTTTTCCAACAGATTGACATGGTATTTTTTAAACAGACCAAAACATCATTAAATCTCATTTACCCCACTACTTAACAGCCTAACACACAGATCCCAGTATCCTCTCTAGGTTAATCTGAAGAACCTGCATAAGTAAAAGTGTAGAATTAAATCACCATTTTGATGCAGTTTTGTTATGCTTCTCTGCTCCACTCGACAAGTCCACACTCCGCTCAATCTCATGAATTGCCTGGCCAACATGTGCAGTAATGATACTTTCTTGAATAGTTCTACTGCTGATGGTAGCTTGCTGCCTGCAGGATCGTCACACAGTTGCAGTCTTGCTACAGCCTGCACAGTAAGTTACTCCCATCAGCATATTTCAGCATTTTCACCAATGCCAACAGGGTAAAGGGAAATGATGGAGAGTCGGTTGGGGCAGGTAAATGCCTCACTGCATCAGGACCGAGATTGGGGTCACACCAGCTACCAAAACCAAAAAACAATGAATCATCAGGACAGTGGTGGGTATGTAGACAGCCAGGAGACTCGGGATCAGAGTCTCATAAAGATATCAACAAGCATTTGTCAATGCCGAATGTTGCTTGCTTCTATGTGCTGTTTAGGTATTTGGAAGTCATTGGAGTGCAAATATTGAAAATTTGAGAACTTACGAGAGTGCGTAGGAACTGCGCAACGACGCCAGAAAAACAGTCATTGTTAGGAAATTTTTCACGAAATGTTCAACATAGCCATTTTAAGACCTCTGGTCATGAACAGTATCACTGTGATTTTGTTAATGTGTCCCATACATTGAGTTTGCACACAAACTGCGCCATTGTGCATACATGAAGCTGAACATGTTTGAGCAGGATGTGAAAAATGACAGCTGTACTGCTCTATGAGGAGGTGTGGTAAAATGTCAATGTTGAAAATCTGGAGTGGAAATATTGAAAATTCGCAAACCCTCACAGGCGTCGCGTGTGAACTGTAGCGCACTTTCGTAAAACAGTCATTTTTAGAATTCTTTCACCAAATTTTCAACATTGCCATTTTAAGATCTCTGCTCATGAACAGTGACACTGTGATTTTCTTAATGTTTCCATACACTGAGTTCAAGACAATCACCGCGCGCCATTGTGGCCATATGGGCGGAAACATGTTTTGAGCAGGATGTGAAAATGACAGCTGTACTGCTCATGAGAAGGTGTGGTAAAATGGCAATGTTGGAAAATCTGGAGGAAAATATTGAAAATTTGTGAACTTACTAGCTTCGCGTAGGGAATCCGCGCAACGACGCCTCGTAAAACAGTCATTTTAGAATTAGCTTTCACCAATTTTCAACATAGCCATTTAAGACCTCTGCTCATGAACAGTGTCACTGTGATTTTCTTAATTTGTCCCATACATTGATTTCAAGACATCGACTGCGCGCCCTGCGCTACAAGGGCGGAAACACATTTTGGGTGAGATGTGAAAATGACAGCTATACTACTCATAAGAAGGTGAGGTAAAATGGCAATTTTGAAAATCTGGATTGAAAATATTGAAATTGCAACTTACGAGCTCGTGAGGAACGCGCAACGCATGCTTAAACAGTCATTTTTGATTTGACCAAATTTCAACTTAGACTTCTTCATGATCGATGCCACTGTCATAGGTATTTGAGCCCAAAGGGTGATTTGCAGTCACCGCAGTCACTGCGCCGAAATCACTCCTTCGGCCCGAATAACGCCATGACAGTGACATCATTCATGAGAAGGGGTCCTAAAAACCCCGTGTTGAAAATTTGGTGCAAAAATTCCCAAAAATGCCTGAGATATGCAATAAAGTTGAACCCCTCCTATCTAGCCCGTTATACAGCTTACCGGCATTTCCTCAGTTCGCGGTCGGCTTTGAAGAGTGCAGACGTGTTCCCGGTCCACCGAAGATTGTCGCACCGGAGTCCGGAGGTAAGTATGGGGTGGGGGTGTGTGGGGAGCTGGGTGCGCAGTGGGTGGGTGCTGGGTTGTGGGGGAATTAGGAGACACGCCCGTTTTGTTTTACAGGTTTAAAACAAAAAAAGGCGCCCGTGGGACCGTTTGCCACGCTGGGGTGGGCTCCCAGCATGGCACAAGGATGGGGGCCATTCAGCCGATGGGGATTGGGCACCCTGTTGCTAAGAGCAGATTGCCACGCTGGGTGGGCTCCCAGCGTGGCACCAGCTCGAGGCGGCGGGGACAACAGCAGCTCAGCCGGCGGGGATTGGGCTCCCGTCGGCTACACAGGACGTGCTGGAGAGCGTGACGCTTCTGCGTGGGGGAGCTAACGCTATTGGTGCTCACTGAAGCGTAGCTTCCTTTCAATCAGAGCATTGCATTTTGAGCTGTCATAGACAGCTCCAAAATGCATTGGCTTATAGGGCAGCGCCTGCCAGCTCACTGACTGAATTGGAGGAGGAGGTGACACACCTCCAAAATCTCCGATGATGGCACTATGTTTCTTGCACATGCATGCATGCAAGCAACATAAAAATGGTAAATAACCAACCATCAGGACAGTGCTGGGGAAGCAGGCAGCTAGGGGATCAGTCAGTGGTGGGAAAGGTGAGAGAAAAGGAGAAGATACACAGTGCCCCCTCTTGGCACCCACTGGTGGAGGAACAATTTGATATTTTTTCCAACCCTCTACATATATATGTTTGTGGTTTTTTGTTTTGTTATAAATGTGTATATTTTTATTTAAAAATTCACCTAAATACCCATTTTTATGCACAATAAAACACTCCAGGGATGGGCATTATGCTGAGATAACCACACTCCCAGGGGAAGCCAGCACTTCCCCTGTGGTCTCATGTCTAACTACGCCCCTGGGGAGTGCAATTATCACAGCATAATGCACCCCTCCATCATGTCTTGTGGCTTATGCAGCATTCTCGCCCCACCCTCTCCTGGATTGTAATGCACTTTGGGATGCCAGCTATACGAAAGGTGCTGCACAAAAATCCAATTCCTTTCCTTCCATGTTGTTAGATCTGAAACAAATTTTGAATGTTTGTATTTAAAGGAGACTGCATTTAACTTGCAAGTCTATGTTTTCTGTAGAAGCTAATTTGAAATACTGGTTCTGGCTCTGTCACTGATTAATGGTGACCATTTACTAAATTCAATGGGTCTTTTCTTGCTGTAAGGATGGAACCAGTTGGTAGTGAGGCGTGACCTTCTGCGGGAAGCTCTTGGTCAGGTTTTCTCCCTCCTGAACTTGTATGCTACAATATACTCAGGTCAGTTTTGCCCTAAGTCTAGAGTAAAAGGGAAAGGGAACATTGTTTAACCAGGAGTAGCACACTAAGCTGAAGCTTGTTTCCAGATGCAACCTGGGAGCACAAGGAAGTTAAATGACTTGTTCAGGATCACACAGTATGCACCTAGGCAGCTGTGAGATTCAGACCCAGGTCCTCAGAGCTGCAGCTCAGAGCCTTAACCCACTGCACTATACTGCCTCTAAAAGAACATGACTTAGATGACAAAAAGATATTTGAATAGCTTTTTGAAAAATGTGCTTGTTTCAATAGTACATTAGTAGTGTTGGCTAGGAAATCAAAAGCAAGGCAATACAGCTCAGCTGCTATGAGGTGCGTGCATGGTACTGACTCAAACACAAGCAAAAACAAACCAGCACAGCACCAGCTCAGGCTATTAGGCTTTAATTCAAGTTAAAAACATAAAAGGCAACAGACCCATCAGGGCAAGCTCCACACACCAACACAGAACGCTGAAAGACCCCGACTGGTTTCACAACTAGTGCATCATCAGGGGGATCCCTCTGATGACGCATTAGTTGCAAAACCGGTTGGGGTTCTTTCAGCCTTCTGTGTTGGTGTGTGGAGCTTGCCCTGACGGGTCTGTTGCCTTTTATGTTTTTAACTTGAATTAAAACCTTCTAGCCTGAGCTGGTGCAGTGCTGGTTTGTTTTTGCTTTGGCTAGGAAATCCACTGGCACCATTAGCACTCATGCTAGACTTGGCTATATAATCCCTTGCTGCCTACGCCTGCATATGATCCTCTTAATGTGTGCCCCTCCTCCTTGCAAACAGCGTATCAGAGCAGCAACAGAAAGTAAGAGCCACAAAAAGATCATCGCCTTATCCTGTAACAGTTAAAACCTCTGTTGCAGGCCGGATTGATTAAGAAAAAAGAAGACAGAGACCTAAAAGAATCAGGCTTGCCTTCAGCTTGATCCAGAACAGTTCAGCTGCGCTTCGCTGTTCCCGCTCAAGCCAAATGCATGTGAAACCACTCTTATACAGCAAAGAGTGGCTCCGGGGAACATGTAAGCATTAATCACAGATGAAGGTGGCATCTAATGGGGAGTTAATGCATGGTTGAGACCGTTGTGGCACGAGGCTGGAGGCCGAGTGCATACAACGGTCCAACCATGCATTAACTCCCCATTAGATGCCACCTTCGGAGCGGATTAATGCGCTTGTAACATGGTCTCTCCATGGCTATACATCTGAGACAAATAATTTTGGTGATTTAAACAATACACAATAACAACAATAAAGTTAATGAGTTCTTTTTACTGTTAATTTTTGCCCTGTTAACAAACCTCTCTTACATACATGTATGTAATTTTTTTGGGGGGGTCTCCTTGTACAACTATCCAATTGTTCACAATTGCGGTCATTTTGAGAGATTTCTGAGTGGCTGTTCGTGTTCTACTGCTGCTAGAATGACTGCGGCATTCCTGTTTTACTCCTTCACCCTGTACGTCTCTATCTCATTTGTATACCCCTGCCGTCATTTGCTGCCCACTCGTCCTACTGTTTGCTTGCTGAAACTCGCTGTGTAATAACTCGCTTTTTTCACTACTCACAGTTCCCGACTCTCTCTGGTTTCTGTTGTCTGTGCTTCCTCCTGGATAATTACAGTTGCCGGTGCCATACACGGTAGAGTTCTCCAAATTCAATCCATTTCCCGATCCTCTCTGTGCTGCTCCCTCTTCCGGTCCGGTGCATCTATGCCGCTCCTGCGTCCGGCTACACATTCCCTGCTTTCTTTATTGTCTGCACATTCTTCGTCTACCGATTGCTCCATTGCTGCTCTCCCACATACAGTTACCAATATTTTCTCTCTCTCTCTCTCTCCATCACAATTCTTTCTTTTTCCTCCGTTCTGTATTTTGCCCCACTCCCTCATTAACACTTATCCCACTACTACTAAGCTATTCCTACTTGCCATTTCTAAACTTGCTCGCTTCAATTTCTTCTCCTGTACTGTTTTCTCTGCTGCTCTTTTTACTCCTCTGGCTGCTGTGTGTACTTCACAAGCAACACGGCATTATCGTCTCATAATGCCGTGTTGCTCCTCTACCAGCTGACCCAATTCAACCTATTGTGTTTGTTAATTCCGATGTTCTTAGTTTTGCCATGTTACAAAGTAACATGCACACACCAACAGGTCTTTTCTATAATTATAGACTGCCCTCCAGAAATAAAAAACAGGGAGTAAGAGCCCACCCTTCACTTTGAAAAAGACAGGAGGATGGACTCCCACCCAAGCGATAATGGCAATGATTGTAAGAAACATGGATAAAGATTATCTCATGCAAGCAGTTTATAGAGGGAAAAAAAAAAGATAGATTTGGATGGTGCAACCATTACTATATACCATGATACACCATGTAAAATCATGCACGCCTAGAAACAGTCTGAAAATCTGAGAACAATGCTTCCTAAAGCACATGTGAGATCTACTTAAATGGACAAATATTGTTATGACACACCAGAACAAGCTACTTTGAGCCAACAGATATGCATACCTTAGATGTGTTTGGCAGGATAAATATTTTTCCTCTGTAGATATATTGGATTCTGTGCAGTGATTAATGTTTTTTTATGGGGTTGTTACTATCCAGGGGTGGGGGAGGGCACACACACATACACATACGCATACGAAAAGTGGGAATGTTAATTAACATAGCTTATCTGTTTGGGAACAGAAGGGTAAAACAGGGCAAGTACAAGATAAAATGAGTATATGATAAGGCAGGATTGGAAGGTATTTAAAATGGGGTGGGGGGGAGGAGATGCTTTTTTTCCTGTATCAACCAAAGGTTAATTGGTGCTACTCAGTATCCTGAATATGAATACTGTCTCTCCTTTTATGGGTGAAGGGTTAAGGATGTGCACTGAGGCATGTAAGGAACTCGATAAGGAATATGTTAAACATTTAATAAGTAACATATTTAGGAGAAATGGCTATACAACGCTAGAAGTCTATGGAAAAATAGGGAATCTAGAGTGCATGTGATTCCCTTAAAGGGACACTGTCAACCTTTTTTTGGATCATATTATTTCTAGCTAAAATACCACATTTTATGATTGCTTACCGTCTCTAAAATTCATTGATGTCACTCTTATTTTGTCTACCTCCTTGCTTACAAGAACTGAAATACTTGTTAATATATAGTAATACCCAACATTTTTTAGTTTCAAATTCTTGAACTACCCTTATTGCATACTTTCTGAATAATACAAACACCCCGGAACAGTGCATAATGTCATAATGTAATAGTCTCCTCTCCTCACACTGCATCCTGAGTAACTAGACTGTGTTGGGGGATGTGGTCCCCAAGTCCAGGAAAGATGCAGTGGGAGTTGATCAAGGAATGTAAATGAACATGTTTTATGGGTGCAGTGTCAGTGGCTCAGCAGGTTGCACACTCGCCTGTGAGGCTGGAAGATCAAAAGGCTGTGGGTTCTTGTCCCACACCAGGTACTTAGGATAAATCCCATTACTGACACTGAAGTGCATCGTGAGAGGGATGCTGCACTCCTGAAGTGCTGTCCTTCGGATGAGACATTAAACCGATGTCCCATCTGCCTGTTCTGGTGGTTGTTCAGGTGGACGTTAGAGATCCCATAGCACTTCTCAAAAAGAGTAGGGGAATTTTTTTATTGAATGATGGACTTAATTACAAATACAAAAGTTAAGAAAATACAATATTGAAACAAAAAGCACAATCAAAAGAAAACTATCATTCACGTATACGTATATTGGTAATTTGGTTCAAAGACAGTTAACCAGTATCATACGAAAACCATTGTTACAATTTATCCATAAATGCTTTTTTTTTTCCGCAGAAAATCTTAGAAGATCTGCTCTGTAAACTTTATCTATAGCCTTACTGATGTTAACTAGTATTTCATTGTTACTAACTGGTTTCTGTTGTAATACCCAAACACATCTGGCTTGCCAGATGTAGTAACAGATTATGACAAATATAATGTAGACAGTGCCACCATGATAGTGACCCTGTGACGGAGCCATACACCAAAGTAGGGTAGTCTAAGGATAAGAAACGCGGTTCCCTCCATGCATCTGCTAAACACCTCCAAAAGGAGCTAGCATGAGGACGTTCCAAAAAACAAGTGTTGCTGTGTTTCTAATATCTGAGAACAAGATTCCCTGGGACAAAATCTTTCTGAAAGCTGCTTGTGTTTGTTATTAGCTCTGACAGTCTACAAAAGCGGGGAGTCTGGGGTTAATAAGCTGTTTCATAACCTGCTTAAGGTAATTTACCTCACGCATGGTACAGTAAATGAGACCTCAGAGACAAACTCAGTGTGCACAGCGGCTTTATATATTGCTTTTCTCTGCATGGTCTGTAGCTGTGAGGGGAACAGTCACCATTTAATGAAATTTTTTATCCCATCCATGCCATATTGTGGGGTGGATAATAATCTTGTTAAAGGCTGTATGGAATCTTGTTCCCGATAGGGAAGGTAGGGAGACAGCCATTCTAGAACCAACTGTTTCCATGATTTTTCCCCTGGTCTAAGGGCATTCCCTATTTTATAACTCAAGAATAAACTGAAGAAAAAATGCAATGGGATGAACCATGTCAATAATCACCCCCACTCCTGCAGAGGTCTGTATGTAAATTCCCTTTTAACTGAGTTTAATCTGGATCACCAGAAGGCCTGGAAAAAAACGCTGTATAACCTTGTCATTAGACTATGTGGTGAGTGAATTACTGTCCTCGGGTATAAAAAAATGGGAATGAGCCATGTTTTGATCAATACTACTCTTCATTTTAGATATTTGCTGCCCCTTCCACCCATATACCAGTCTATCAGCACAAGATGAACTGTTCCCAGTTGACCAGAGAATTGTCACCAGGCCCAAAAGTAATATCCAGAATAGAAATAGGATCTGAGGAAACTGGGATACCTAAATAAGTCCAGCAGTGGAAGCATACCCAGAGTCACTCCTTACTTTTCATAAAATTAATCTTAGATCTGGAAACTTCCAAAAAATTCTGAAGCACTCCCAAAAAGGTGGCATCATAAGATTCTATGGAAACTATTGCTACCAAGTCATCCGCATAAGCTAATATCTTGACGGGGGAGAATCCGGAAGAAGTGATAACCCATGTGTGGCTAACATTTTCCTGATTAATATATCAATACCGAATACTTAAAGGAGGGGACTAAGTGGACAACCTTGACAAACACCCCTAGTTATCTTAAGGGCCTTACCTGTCCAACCATTTACTTACGGTATAAAGACTGCATTGTTTGTACTTTGTTTTAACCCTCAGGACAGACTGGGGGCGAATGCCAAAGGCTAGTAGGGTCTCAAACAGGAAATTATGTGAGAGCCTTTCAAAGGCTTTTTCCTGGGCCAATCCGAGTATATAAAATAACCCCTGACATCATCTCGTTTACCCCTAAAGAATAGCTTCCTTAAACTTTTAGGTTATCCTGCTGCTTCCCGTCAGGGATAGCACACGTTTGCGTTGGACAGATCAAGTAAGAGGAGACTTTAGTTACTTGCAAGGAGAATTTTACATAAAATTTTAAGATCAGTATTCAGGAGGCTCAATGGTCTCCGGTTACCTAAATCCGTTTTGGGGCCTTTCTTATGAAGCAACACTAATAATGCGACATTTATAGAGGTTGCATAATGCTGTGACAAAAGCATGTAATAAACAAGCATTTGTCAATGCCGAATGTTGTCTTGCTGGTTTTGGCATTGGTAGTGCAGGAGTTAGAGAGGCACATAAGAGAAGTAGCAATGAAGTATAGAACCGACATCAACTGCACCCCACCCTGCAGAGAGTGACAGGCATTGGGGTGTGCATTTGGGTCGCTGACCATAACGCTCTTGCTATTTCACCTCACCCTACTCTGCAGAGTCTGACAAGTGTTGCGTTGTGCCTTGGGGTCATCTGGCCTTATGCTCACCCCATTTCATAAGGAAGTACATTGAGATGGGTGTAGCATAGGAGAATGGGTTGAACTTTGGGGCTGAAGATCCAAGGCACACCTTGATGCCTGTCAGTGGCTACAGGGTGGAGGTGGAGGACCAAAGGTGTAAGCAGTACAGCAGACAATCCAAAGACACACCCCGGATGCCTGTTAGTCTGTACAGTGTGAGATGTAATGGTTAGAAACCCTAAAGCCCTGGGCGTGTGTTGGTATTTGCACTCCAAATTTTAAAACATTCCCTTTTTGTGACCCCACCTCATGAAAGCATTTGGGACCTCTATTCATGAACAGTGCCCCTGTGATTTTGTTAATCTGTCTCGTACGTTGATTTCCCACAGTGGCCACACCATTCTGCACCACATGAAAATGTCAGCTGCACCATTGATAAGGAGGTGTGAAGAGATGGCAATGTGGGAAATCCGGAGTGAAAATATTAAACATTCTCAAAGTTACGAGCGTGTGTGAAAACTGCACATCACATGCTCGTAACACAGTCATTTAGTGGAATTAGTTCACCAAATTTTTAACATAGCCATTTTGGGATCAATATGATTATCTTAATCTACCCGAACATTGATTTCCCACAGCGATTGTGTGATTGTGCACCAGATGTGCAAAACTACATTTTGGTCAGGATGTGACAAATGACAGCTGAACTGTTCATCAAAAGGTGTGCAAAAATGACAATGTTGAAAATCTAGAGTGAAAATATTACAAATTCTCGAACTTACAACTGTGGATGGACACTGCACAACGCACACTTGTAACATAGTCATTTTATGGAATTTTTTTCACCAAATTTTCAACATGGCCATTTTGGGACCTCTGCTCATGAAAAGTGTTACTGTAATTTTCTTACTCTGTTCTGAACATTGTTTTTCTACAGCGACTGTGCCACTGTGCACCGGATGTGTGAAAAAATAGTTCAGGTAGGACGCGGGAAATGAAAGCTGTACTGTTCATAAAGAGGTGTGAAAAAATGGCAATGTTGAAAATCTGGAGTGAAAATATTACAAATTTAAGGTTATGAGGGGCATGAAAACTGCGCAATGCACACTCATAGCACAGTCATTTAATGGACTTTCCTCACCAAATTTTCAACATAGGCATTTTAGGACCTCTACTCATGAACAGTGTCACTGTGATTTTCTTACTCTGTCCCGAACACTGATTTCCTACAGTGACCACGCTATTCTGCGCTGAAAGTGCGAAAACACATTTCAGCCAGGATATGAAAAATGACAGCTGTACTGTTCATAAGGAGGTGTGGAAAAATGTCAATGTTGATAATCTGGAGTGAAAATATTACAGATTTGTGAAGTTACGAGCGTGCGTGGAAACTGCACAACACACGCCAGAAGCAGTAATTTTTGATTTTTTTCACCAAATTTGCAAGATAGGCTTTTTCAGAGCCCACCTCATGAACAGTGGCACTGTCACTTTGTTAATCAGTCCTGAAGGGTGATTCTGTGCAGTGACCGCAAAATCACCTTTCCGGACCGAATAACGCCATGACAGTAACTGAATTTATGAGGAGGGGCCCCAATAACCCCATGTTGAAAATTTGGTGGCAAAATTCCCCAAAATTCCCGAGATATGCACCAACATAAAAAAAAACCCTATTTATGCCATTATACAGCTTACCGGCATTTCTGCAGTTCACGGTCAGCTTTGAAGAGTGCAGACGTGTTCCGGTTCACCAAGATTATCGCGACAGGCTCCGGAGGTAAGTATGGAGTGAGGGGGTGGTGGGAGGTGGTGTACGCAGTGGTGGGTGCGGTTGGGGAGGGGGCTGCAGACTGCGTAGGGACCGCTTACTTTTACAGGGTAAAAAATTTGCAGGAAGTTTTTTTTTTTACAGGTACATTTGACATGCTGGGGTGGCTCCCAATGTGTCACCTGTGTTGGGGTTTTGAGCTGAAGGGGATTGGGCACCCAGTCAGCAAATAAAAAAAGAGTGTGGGGGGGATGATGCCAATGGGGATTGGGCTCCCCCGTCAGCAGATGAACTGGGGAGGGGGGCATGATGATGCTGACAGGGGGATTGGGTACCCCCCCATGTCAAAGTTTTTTTTTTTTATAGGTACATTGACATGCTGGGGTGGGCTTTCAGCGTGTCACCTGCGTGGGTTTTTTTGGGGAAGGGGACTGTAGCCATTGGGGATTGGGCACCCCGTCGGCAAATAAAAAAGTGTTGGGGGGAATGATGCTGATGGGAATTAGGCTCCCCCATCGGCAGATGAACTGGGGAGGGGGTATGATGATGCTGACAGGGGTATTGGGTACCCCCTAAGTCAGCTTTTCTGGGGACTGTGCAAGGCAGACGGCACAGCTGCCGCCATGCTTATACCAGGAAAGGCATGCCCTGCAATGAGGCGGAGCTCCCTCTTTGCAGCAGCTAAAATCTTTCAAGGTGACGGACACGCTTTTGCACTGCTGTCATAGACAGCGTGCAATCTAATTCGTGCTACAGAACCCAGCCCCAAAAAGCAGTGGCAGCACAGGCCACAACAGGACCGCACCTCCAAAACCTGCTATTCCGAAGTTACCGGAACATGTTTCTTGCGCAGGAGCAAGACAACACAAAAATACCAGTGTGGGGGCTAACCGTACCTTAAACATTTTATACACCCCAGCACCAAACCCATCTGATCCAGGAGCTGAGTTGGATTTTAATGAGCTGACAGCATTTTCTACTTTCTCAATGGTCACTTCTTTTATAAGGCCCTCTGTATCTGATTCAGAAACTTGGGGAAGGTCTAAGGCCACTAAGTAGGACCAAACTTCCACAACAGGTTGCTGTGCCCCAAATAAAGAGTTAACATGTCGCTCAACCAGCTCAAAAAAATTTCATGAGTAGTAACAGATCCTCCAGATGGCAAAAGAAGTTCTGTAATTATCTGGCTATCTACTCAGGCTCTAAATTCCTTGAATGGGTCCATCAACCCTCTCTGAGGCTGTGTTCCGAACTGAAGTTCCTGATCCAACGTTTTGGCTCTGTTATATTGGAATGTAAACATCTGGTCCTTAACTATATTAATTTGAGAACAATAATCCTACCGAAATGTATCTGCTTGTGAAATAAGGTGTTGTAGGTGATGCCTCAAATATAAATACGTTAAATTTTCTTTATTAGAAAAGTATCTAGTTCTACTAAAGCAAGGTCTGCCAGGAACGTTTGGTATCTTCTCACCATTCAACCAAAGTGTCATAACATTTCTAAGACTTAAATTCTCGCTGCCCCCCCCCACCCTTATCTCCATATTTTTAAAAGCACTGAGTCTCCTGGGAGGCTTTCATTAAGTCTCCAAGTATTTTTCTTACAACGAGTGGAGTTTTTCCAGGTAACCCGTAATGAAAGGGAAACATGGTCTGAAAGTTCCAAGGCTTAGGTGGATACATCAAGAATTTGTAGAGCTGTGGAGACAAAAATAAAATCAATACATGTTTTTAATGTACCCCAAAAAGATATACGGCCCCCTGAGGAATGATGCTGTCTATAAGTGTCAATCAAATTAGCTGTGGAAGTGATTTGTTTTATACCAGATGAGACACAAAACAGTTTACTCGTACACAGTCCCCTGTCTGCTTGGCATAAACCACAGTTAAAATCTCCAGCCCAAATTACAAGATGAGAGGTGTGAAGATACAGCTGGATGTCTTTAAATAATGCCACCCTTTGGGCTTTAGCCTGAGGAGCATAAATGTTTATGAATCTCAATCGTTCGGTGTAATAGGCTAGATCAAGTAATAAGGCTCTCACTGGGCAAATGTCTACCAACATAGAAACCTTAAGTAAGGGGTTGTTTAATAAGATTTCCACCCCATCACAGGGATCTTCTCCTATCAACCAGTAGGAGGGACTCCTATCCCAGTATCTAGAGGTGTGCTGCAGTTCAGCATGTGTCTTAACTCCGATGTTCTGAATGCAGAAGATGTCATGATTCCTCCCTTTCAAGGAGAACAATACCTCCCTCCTCCTGCTCCCACTCTTAATGCTGTTAATATTTATTGAAGTTAAGGCAAGGGACTCCATTATGAAAGGAAGTAGCTAGAAAGGAAAAAAAAAACTTCAAAACTACGGAGTTTTAGACAATCTCCCTTGTCTGGTACACTTAGCAATGGAGTCATCCCCCCTTCTCAATATCAGTCGTGGAGGCTGAGGAGGATGTAATGATACCTTCGTCCCCGTCTAAATCATCAGTAAGCACAGCGTATTTATTGCCTTTTTTCCAAGAAGGACCTGCATCCTTCTTTGTCCCCATCATGCATCAACAAGACTGTTTTGTGGCCACGGATTTTCCAAATCTTGTTCTTTTTCTCTGGGTGACTGTTTTAAAGGGACATTCACTGACCACTGGAGGGGGAGGGGGAGGCATCTCAGCTATGTCCATTCTATTATCACCTTTGGGTACTGAAGTTGGAATAGTTTTCTTGGCAGATACAGTCCCAGACTCGCTGGGGTGAGAAGTGGGGGGGGGTATAGTCATGCTGTGACTAGTTGTGGAATAAGACCTGTGGCACCTGTGCAGCCGACCAAGGGTTCCAGGAGGCCGGGAGAAGCAGGCAGAAAGGTATGGGCAAAGCCGCAAACCAATCGGAAAGCGACCGCAGTCTGTGCCTTGCTTCCGATTGGTGCACCTTCCCCGTAGACTTAAACTGGGGTTTGCTGCACTATTCTGGCTGGGATTTCTCCTTTTCTTTAAATTATTTTGAATTCCTCATAAAAAGTGCTGTTTTCTCTTACTTTGTGCCTGATTTATGGGCTGTTTTTCTGTATTTTAAAATAAGTGTTACAGTCTTTTGAAATGCTGTGTGGGCTAGACGCTTAGGCGCCTAACCCCCCATACCCTCCCAGTCTATTGTTGTGCAAATCTTAAGTTTTAGCACCTTATTGCAGATTACTGCGATAAAGGTACCCTGCTGACTGCCTTCTCCTCTGTCCCCCACCTTGTAGAAGGCGCAGCCCTCGAGGTCCAGGGAGTGGAGGGGCTCCGAGCCACCAGCGGGTCGGTGGCACCTGTGCAGCCGACCAAGGGTTCCAGAAGGCCGGAGAAGCAGGCAGAAAGGTACGGCAAAGCCGCAAAATTTTTGCCCGCCCCCTCCCCTCCTGGTTGATTCCTTTTATACACTTTCTCCTGCCATTTCTTAATCCATGCCCACATCCCTTTCCCTTCCTCCCTTAACCCATACCTAACCTCCACAATGCTACTTTGCTTCCTTTTGCTCCTGAGCCTCGCATTTCACCCAGTCCCTTATGATATTAATGTTATGCCCAGTGTCAAGATAAATAACTCAGTTAATACGACCTGCCCACTTCTGCCATCCACAATAGCCAACCACGGATTCCTTATTCACCCCGAACCACGCTTTAATGCAACCTCTGGGATATCCCACATAAGGCCACCCTAACAATTCAGCACAGCCCTGGCACCTTACTTGTATCATGGCTTTTTATTAACCCACTATGCCTGTCCATTAAATTATTATGCTATGATAAAATTCGCACCTATATACCAGGACCATCACTCATCTCACAGCAGGCACCCAGGATTAGGAGGAAACGCTCTGACCACTCACTATCCCTGTCCCTTGGTGCCCTCCTCAAATTAATCTTCTACCTTCTGATCTGTTTTGGTACCATTGAAATAAATCCTGGCCCCGTTGAGGTTTATTTTCCCTGCTGATCTATCCTCTATAAATGGACTAAGCTTCCTACACTTCAATGCCTGCAGCCTCTTAAAAAATTCTCCGTAATTCAGGCTGGGTGGCACATCCCTGCCTGACTTTCTGGTCATCTCTGAATCTTGGCTCAGACCTTGACCAAAGACAGTGTTGTAAACCTTACCAACTATCAGCTCTTCAGAGCAGATCGCCTTCCAGGGGTGGTGGGTGGCCATATACATTAAGGACACCATCTCTGCTACCTGCCTCATCAACACATCCAACCAAAGGAATTTGAATGTTTGTCAATCAAAATATCCCTTCCTAACTTGTCTTCATTTAAATTGATTGGCTGCTATAGGCCCCCTCAGCAGGCCTCAAATTACTATCTCACCTGGGGTCAATAACCAATCTAGGCCCTGAAGATACCATCATCCTTGGTGATTTGAATTTAAACTGGCTATCTAATGCATCTGCACCACTGGTAACCTTTTGTGACACCTATGGCTTTACACAGCTAATTAAAGACCCAACCAGGTTAACCTAAAAAATTCTAGCAACAGCTCACTCCTGGATATTATGTTGGTAAACAAGCCTCACTTATATACGCATGCAGGAGTACTACCGAATGATGTAAGTGACCATTGTCCCATAGCTGGCATAAGATCTTCACTCAAACCACCCAACCCTGCTGAATTTGTCCTCAAAAGGTCAAAAAAGAAGTTCAACATACCAGGATACCTCCATGACCTGAGTAACACAATATATTGGCAAGATTTCTACTTTACAACCTCAGTGGAAACAGCTCTCCAGGTCTTAAAGGACATTTTCACTAATGCTCTCAATATTCATGCACCATTCACCAATATCAGAACTAAAGCAAGGTCCTGTCCCTGGTTCACCACTGATCTTAAAACAGCCTTGCTAGCCAGAGACAAACTGTGGAAAAGGCAAGAAAACTAAGGATTCCAGAGACTGGCTAAATTTCAGAAAAGCAAGAAATTCATGTACAACACAAATAAGATCTGCCAAAGCTGCCTATTATAGAACTGAATTGGATGCCTCCTACAATAACCCAACCAGGCTCTGGGGAACTATAAAGGGTATCTTGGGCCAAAACTCTCCTGCCTTAACCTGCAAACTGCTACTAAATAACACAGAAATTACGGACAAACAAGAAATCCTAAATACCTTCAATGACCACTTCACCATAGCTGGACTAGCATTTGACTCTTCACCAGAAATCTCCTGAGATCTTCCTTGAACCTTCAATCCACCGTGGGTCAAAAGGCTACATCAACCTTCTCCTTCAACCCAATATCCTTGAAAGAAGTGGAAGATCTCCTCTCAATCTAGATACTTCAAAAGTGCAGGTACAGACTCCTGGACCCCTACTTCCTCAAGATTGCATCTCAAGTCTTATCTGGCCCCTCACTCATCTCTTCAATCTTTCCTCACCACTGGATCCATTCCTCCACTTGGAAAACAGCTCAAGTGGTTCCTTTACTCAAATCTGGTGATCCCATGGACCTCAATAATTACAGGCCCATTTCCATCCTATCAGTTCTTTCCAAGATGCTCGAAAAGTTAGTAAACTCACAATTAAGGGACGACCTGGATAACAATAACCTCCTAAATACAGCACAATCAGGATTTAGATCAAGGCATAGCACCATTTCGGCCCTAGCCAAAGTAACCAACGACTGGCAGATTGCTATGGATAAGAAGAACAGTACCTGTGCTGTGTTCCTGGATTTGAGCAAAGCATTTGACACAGTGGATCATGAATCATTAATCACCTCCCTTGGCTCACTAGGGTTGGATTCCCCTTCACTCAATTGGTTCAAGTGCTATCTATCAGATAGTTCACAACTGGTAAAAGATGGAAACTACCTATCCTCCTTAAAACCACTGTTAAGAGGTGTACCGCAAGGCTCTATTCTTGGCCCCATCCTCTTTGCCATCTATATTAATAATATTGATGCTAACCTCACTCAATCCAACATCCATCTGTTTGCTGATGATACTGTATTATATGTTAGCAATCCTTCATTATCTAAAGCCTGTGAACTGCTACAATCTGAATTTTCCATCCTACAACACAACCTAATGGATAAAAACTACTTCTAAATGCAAAAAACAAAAGCTATGTTCTTTACCTCAAAGAGTTGCTCTGCCACTACCCCACCATCCACCACCCTACAACTAACCACCTTACTTGGAGAGAAGCTGAATTGCTGATAACTTCAAATACCTTGGAGTCTGGATTGATAACAAGCTTGACTATTCTGTCCATATTGAGGAGCTACTAAAGAAACTGAGACAAAGGCTTGGTTTATTTTTAGAATAAAGCACTACCTCAACAGAGACTCCAAAAAGATTAATCCAGGCTTCATTCCTATCCTCATTGACTATGCTGACTTTCTGTATGGACATTGTTCACTCCCTCTTAAATAAACTGGACACCCTATACCACAGGTCCATCAGATTCATTACTGACCTTCCCTTCAGCACCCATCATTGCTCCCTTTATAAGGCAGTTAACTGGACATCATTACAACACAGAAGAAATAGGAATGCTGCAATTTGGATATTCAAAGCCTTATCAGGCAAGCTACCTGCCTATATCTCAGACTGTTTTACTCAAATTAATTCTAGGCCATACAACCTAAGGATCAGCAAAATTATCATTCTTAAGGTCCCCAATGCCTGCACCCAGTTTGGGAGGGCTGCTATCAGCTACTCACTAGCAATTGTTTGGAATTCACTCCAAAAAACCATGAAGCTAAATAACCTCCTACCCTTAATATCCTTCAAAAGATTATTCACCACCCTATTCCCAGAACTCTGCAACTGCTTCCACCAGGCCTAAACCCCGGCCCTACCTACCCCCTTTTTTTCGTGTTCCTATATGCTGATAAACTCCCGCTTCCAGTCCCAAGATTCACCCTCAAAATGCCTGCTAGGTCCTATAATCTACATATTACTCCTGATGTGCCCATTGCCTTCTGTCTCACAGATTAAAAGTTTTAATGTGCCGTGTACATATGTATATTGTTATATATTAGCACTTATGTCATTGTATTACTGTTTATGTTACCCCTGTCATTGTATTACTGTTTATGCTACCCTTGTCAATGTAATAACACTTGCACTTCTTAACCACTCAGGTCCATCTTGTAAATGAGCTATGCTCAATGATGTTCGCCTGATTAAATAAAGATTTTTTTTTGATTGATTGATAAGAATCAACCCCTGTGGGATAAGGGGGAGCTTGGGCTTGTGTTAAAATTTCTTGTCCAAGTCTCAAACTTTGCTCTGCTACCCTTTTTGCCTGAACCTGTTGTGCAGCAGTAGTGAGACCATCATGAGGAGGGCAAGCTTCCTGATTATGGGAAGCCCAGGGGCAGTGGCCATAGGCATGCCCTGTCTTTTTCACAGAGATTACATTTAAATAAATTAACTCATTGCCTCCACAGGAACTCTCTGAAGTTGCAGCACCTGTCTCCTGCATACTGTTAACAGTGAATCCTGGGCCTTTCTAAGCAAAATCAAGCCATTATGTGCATGATGCAAACAAATGCTAATAGCACAAAAACTGTAAGTGCTAGACACAAAGTATGAGTGGAAAACTTGTTTAGCATACAATTACCTTTCCAACGGTGGTATGTGGGCAATTTTTTTTATCTATGCAGGTCGAAACAGCAAAAAAAAAAAAAATTTCCACCAAAAAATGCACCGTAAGCCTTTTTTAGTTGGGAAATATGTAACATATCAACACCAAATTAAGCATCCAAACTTTAGATACAGTTTTAATAATTTGTAAAAAAAAAGAACAGCTATTTCTGTAGTATTAAATATATTTTTTCCCCATTTTAGTCAAGGTGCATTGATGAGGTTTGAGGGATGAATCTGAACCATACACACCATACCATAAACAAATGCATACAACTCCTAAAGTATACAACATGATACGCACAACATATCAGTGGCAAAGTTGTTCCACACAAAATTGCCCTTCCAACGGTGCTATGCAATCAACTGTGTTCAGTTTTTGTTTTATACTGGCTGAGATACTCAGAATGTATGTTTTCTTCAAAGTGCTTAGGTCATTAGTTCTTTATGACAATGAGCATCCCCTAAACAATGAAAAAGATTTCGAGTCTCTCTCAAATTTTGAAAAAAACAACAACTTGGGCCTCCCCATGGAAAAAAGTATATTTTGTACAGTACACCAGGAATAAAGTGAGACAAATAAAGTTTACTGAGTATGTTCTCTCTTCATTCAACTTATTGTTCTCCACCCTCAGACCCAGACCCCAGATTATCCTTGTTACTATTTTTCTGACTCTTGGGCCCTTATTGCTCTGTTTTCTTTCTATCTGGAACAACTTACCTAGCCACCTTCATCTCTCCCCCCTTACCATGTTAAGCAGCTTCACGTACTCTTCCCTCAGGTAACACCTGAAACAAACACTGGCTCTGTGTGCCTTTCCCAGTCACTCATTTGCATATAAACATCTGGTGTAGAAACACGCCTTGAGTCTGTGTGCCTTTCCTAGTCATTTATTTATTGAAACGTTTCACCAGGAAAGATACACTGAGCAACAGGATGCTCGTCTCACGGTACGTCCAGGGAGAGGGGTACAGGGATACATAGTAATTATGCATACAACATTCGAGTATGAAGGAACAACAATGAATACAACAGTAAGGGGGAAGGGTACTGGGGTACAGAACATTATACATGCAATTTACAAGTATTTGAGGAACAACAAGGAATATGTCAGCCCCTTGTTTAAATTAGGGGATCCCTGCGACCTTAACAATTATAGACCAATTTCCCTCCTCCCAACTTTGTCAAAACTTCTGGAAAAGATTGTCAGCAACCAACTAAGGGACTACCTCGAATCCAATAACCTACTAAACCCTGTGCAATCTGGCTTTAGAACTAAACACAGCACTATTTTGACCCTTGCCAAAGTAACAAATGATTGGTACCGAGAACTGGACAGCAGAAACTTTGTCTGTGCTGTATTTCTAGACCTTAGTAAGGCTTTTGATACAGTGGATCATAGCCTGCTTCTCTCTTCTCTGAAGAGTACAGGCCTGGACTCCATTTCTTTGCATTGGTTTACTGAGTACCTTGTAGGATGGCGTCAACAAATTAAGGCTGAGGGTGAGCTATCCCCACTCAAACCTCTACTGAGCGGAGTACCACAAGGATCCATACTTGGTCCCTTACTATTCGCTATCTATGTTAATAACACTGATGAGAGTATTAACAAGGCCAACATACACCTGTTTGCTGATGACACGGTTGTATATATAAGTCGTCCGACACCTGAAGCTGCTTGTGCTGACCTCCAGGAGGAATTTAACCAGCTCCAGAACCAGCTCCTCCATAAAAACTTCTTCTAAATGCTTAAAAAACAAAAGCAATGTTGTTCTCGCCCTATAGCCGTGTGATGAATCCTGCCAGCTCTGGAGCACTACCTCAGATTACTACAATTCTTGGAGAGAAACTGGAGTTTGTCTCAAAGTTTAAATACCTAGGTGTGTGGTTAGACCATAATCTATCATTCACTGAGCACGTCGAGGACCTTGTAAAGAAGTTAAGGCAGAGGCTGAGGCTATTCTTTAGAATTAACCAGTTTCTTACTAGAGATGCAAAAGTGCACCTTGTCCAAACTACTTTTCTTCCGCTGATCGATTAAGCAGATTTCCTCTATAGTCAATGTCCCAAAACCTCACTTGCAAAGTTGGATACGCTTTACCACAGGACCATCAGGTTTATTACTGGTCTCCCCATCTCTACCCATCATTGTTCCTTGTACAAAGCCATAGGGTGGCCCTCTCTTATGTTTAGGCATAATAGAAGCGCAGTCCTTTGGACTTATAGAGTCTTCTTGAAGCGGCTTCCACAATATATAATAGACTGTCTCCCACTAAGTGAGCCAGGGACATATGCCCTAAGAAGCACATCCTACATCACATTATGTATCTCCAAGGCTTCCTCTTGCTATGGCAGAGTGGCCATTATTTTCCTGTTGCCAACACTGTGGAACAAAGTACAAAAATTATTGAAATTAAGCTACCTCCGTAGTATGAATGCCTTTAAATCTCTATATGCTTGGTATGTGTGTGAGCCATGTAATTGCTACCCCAGCCCCTAATTTTAGTCCGAAGCATCAGGCTGCTGCCCTCTGTGCGTAGTTGAATGTATGATAGCTTGTAACCTTTGGAGACCTTAACTCTGTGAGCGTCTTTTGCCTTAAATGTTTCTCCCCTCTAGAAATCCCTGTAGGGTTATTATCTTTTCATGGCTTTCATGGCCGCTACACCTTACTCACCCTGCTGTCTTTTACATATTGCTTAATCTGTGGCTCTTATTCCCCTACCCTGTACCATTTAACTGCCCTATTTCATCTTTGTATTCCCTTTCCACTGCATTCCACTCTTACTATCTCTTTCCTTTGTCCCCTAACTCTCTTCCCTGCCGTAGACTAGCCCTTCAGGGGCTCCCTGCCCCTCAGGTGGGAGAAATGCAGATACCGGGCAGTTGTCGCTTCCATAGCCACCGCCTGAGACACCCAGACCAGACTCCTTACTAGCGAGGTGCGGCATTGCTGATACCCAATTGGAATGCGAGCGTGTTTTTTTGCTCTGGCATCTGATTGGCTCCTGCAGTCTGCTCCTGTGTCTCCCTCAATACTAAGCTAAAGTCTGATCTTCTGTCTAAAACTTGCACAAAAAAGAGCTGCACTTACTTATTGCCTAACAGTTATGACCTCTATTTTTTTCTGTTTAGAGTGTCAAGAGTTGGGAATCTGTTTGATTACACTCTTTTCTGAATTTCTGTGGTTGGGTCAGTCTTTAGGCATCACAGAATACCCAACTCTGTTGTCTTGCTGTTTTAGTTCTCCCGCTGGTTCAGATGTTCCATTTTCCACGGCCCAGTACTTAATACCAACCCCTTCTTCCACCTCCTGCCAAGGATATGCTCTCCACGGGCTACCTGCCCATACGCGTGGGGAAACCCGGGCACTGGGCGGTTGGCGCGCCACCTGAGAACCTAAGCTTGGACCCTCCATTAGCAAAGGATGGCATTAGCAGCCATCCAATCTGAACATGAGTGCTCTTTGGCATTGGCGTCTGATTGGTTCCTGCAGTCTGCTTCTGTGTCCGTTCTAAACCAAGCATAAATCTGATTTCCATGCTGAAATTTGCCAAAAAAAGAGCTGTAATTATTTTTCTCCTTGACTGTTAAGATCCTTATCCTTCTGTTTAGAGTGTTACATTTAGGGATACTTTGTGATTACACTACTTTTGAAATTCTGTGCTTGCGTCAGCTCCCTACACGAGCAGCCGATTACTTCTCCCTACTGAAGTTCCTACTAAGCCTCATCTTATGTCCTCCTTAAATATTACAGAAGCACTCTGAACTGATATGACTGATGTAACTTTGAGTATTTACTTGCATTAATTGCATTAATTGTTCTTTACTTGTGTTATTTGGCTGTATTGTAAATATCTCTGTATGCATTGTACCATTTGACCCGGAGCTAACCAGGTCCATCTTGTAAATGAGCTTGCTCAATGATGTTCGCCTGCATAAATAAATATTTTGATTGATTGATTGATTGATTGAATATAACAGTACAGAGACTGTATACAGTACAGAGAATTAATGCATGATACAGAATACTATAATATACAATCTTAGAACGTGTAATAGGAGAGGAAAGGGTATGGTGGGCTTTACTGGGCAGGGAACTACAAGGGTTAGAGGGGAAAGGGAGGAATCAGTTTACATATCAACAAACATCTAATGCAGAAACAAGCCTTGACCTGGTGTGCCTTCTAGTTGCCCATTGACATATAAATGCACACCTAGACACAAGCTATGGCCATTGGACCTTTCCTGGTCACCAGTTTGTGCATCAGTAAAGAAATTCAGCTGCCATTATTCATATTTAGTTTGCTTCATCCCATCACACAAAACATCCAAAACTTAAAATGTTAATACTGTACATTCTCAAACTTGACCAGGCCTCCCCGGAGTAGTTTAGGGCTTCCCTTGGGAGGCTGGCCTCACCATTTCAGAACCACTGGCTTAGGTGGTTCTTGATAGGCCAAATGTCTGCCATACACACCATGTCATAAACAAATGTGAATAACTCCTAAAGTGAACATGATACACACAAAGTGTTAGCGACAAAGTTGTTCAACACAATATTACCTTTCTAATGGTGCTATGCAGTCAATTCTAATCAATTCTGGCTGGCAAGTAATATTAAAACATGTGAGTGACATCTATAGATGTTACTAGGGCACACAGGAAGTCTGTAGATGACTTCTGTAGTCGTTCTGGGACACATTGCAGTACATTTGCTGCCACCTACAGGCGTATTCTAGGAGGCAATGAGTTAAGACAGTTAGCAGCAGCATGCCCATAATATAAGCAATGGCTACACCTGGACGAGTCACAGGCTGAGCTTAGATGGGTCTGAGCACCACACTTAAAGCATAAGTGGGGTTGGCCTGCATAAAAGAGAGCCCCCCTGTTTTTCCCTAGGAAAAAACTGTTGGGTAGGTGGACAGGTCCAGAGTTAGTGGAAAAAAGTTTTACCCTAATTCTCCAGCACCCATCCCAAATCTGCTTGCTGTCTAATGTAGGGGTTGGTTTCCCCAATACCTCACAACGCTGTCTAAGCCAAAAGAGAATATCCTGCACGTTGACCCCTTCGTTTTTAAACATGACTGTAATATATTTTACCGAAGGTTCGGTGGGTCGAATAGGGTGGAAAGGAATCCAAATGGGATTGTTTTTCTGGGCGTGGTATTGTGCCCAAAATCTGTCTAGGCCAGAGACAGTCTTAAAGCTGATGTCATAGTCTGAGTTTCCTAAACTTGTCAAGGCAAAGATTTCACAGGAAAAAAATTTGATTGGCCCTTTTAACAGCACTCTAACAATGTGAATTCTGTCAGGAGGTGATTCTAAGCCACCTTTATAAAGTAGGCGAACAGTGTTTCTCCTTGGGGCAGGCTCTCCTTTATTCTGAAATAAATCAGATAGTTTAAATATTGGTGCTAACCCAGCTAGAGACTCAGGATCATGTAAAACAGATTCAGAGGGGCCTAGTCTTACTGGTGCCTCTGCCAATAAATCTATACCCATATTAGCAGTGTCCTGCCTAGCTGTAGTACTAACATTTGATCCAGCACCATCAGTATCATTGTTAGATAGAACAAGAGGACTAGCATGCAATATATTGCTAGTAATAGAGTTACCCCAGGGTCTATTGGAGCTCATATCCTGAACCATGGTAGCTGCACTGTGCTGGCTTGCTGAAGTAGTTTCTGTGTGATAGGGAAATGTTGCAGGATCCGGGGCCCAGGATGCATCCGTATTTTTCATCCAGCCTCCATCTTCTAAGGCATGAGTAGGAGACCAATTGCCTTCCCCTAAGTTAGTGTTTCTAGGCATATTATCTTGTACAGCCAGGGGGGTGGGGTGTCCCGCTGTTCCTTGCTCCATCCTTTATTTTTTTCTTTCGCAAAGGAGAATATTCATTCTTTATTTGAAACAACATCCAATAAGTTTGAACCTTGAAGTGGAGCCATTGTAGAAGGTCGTCCCGCTCCAAGTCTGGATCTTGTACTTTTCATACCTTTTTTCATTTCTACCATGCATGGCTCTTGGCACATAGTCCAAGGACTGTCAGAGCTGCTAGCTGCTTTAGATGAGACAGTTTGTTCTAACATGCATACGGAGCTTCATGAGCTCCCTCGTTTAGCCATGCCATAGCAACCTCCATAGCATTTCCTTCTGGACCTCCTTGTACAGCTTGTGGTGTCATCTTGTTCTATGAGGGCACGCTGGAAAGAACTCCCAGCTCAACTTTCAGATCTTTTACTCGCTGCAGGTAACGCTCTTGTTTGGAGTGCAGTTTTTCAACTTGTTTACTCATATCCATAGAAATTACCATAGAGGTAACACCAGGAAGGACACTTACACTTTCTTCTCTCTGCTCCCCGGAGGAAAAAAACTCCACGTCCTCCTCCAAAAAAATCTGCTTCTGCCAACACCAAATCGACAGCCTCTTGTGAATTTATGACAGGAGCGGAGGCCTTCTCCACTACCACACACACACATCCATCTCTTCAAAGGTTTGCAAAGCGGTTTCTATGAGCAGCCGCCAAGGTTTACTGGAGAGTAGGGGAATTTTTTTATTCAAATCATCAAAAAATCAAAACAGTGCAAACATAATTCAAGCCATAAACTGTAAAACAAAGTATAAACATTCATGCATCCCCTTCTAGAATAATGAAATCATATTCCAAACATTTAGAAAAAAAACAGAAGTCTTAATAAAAAGAAAATACATATTAATTCATATAAGTCATATAATTGGGAGGCAGTATAGCGCAGTGGTTTAAGGCTCTGAGCTGCAAATCTGGAGACCTGGGTTTGAATCCCACAGTCCCCACTTGCATACTGTGTGACCCTGATCAAGTCACTTAACTTCCCTGTGCTCCCAGGTCACATCTGTAAACAAGCTTTCAGCTTAGTGTGCCACTCTTGGTTAAACAATTGAAAAAAAAAACAAAAAAAAAACCCACCTCTAATAATAAAGGAAATTCATGATTCCTAAACCCATCAAAAAATAATTCAGTATAAACAAAAAGTATAAAACAAATAAGTATTCCTGCACACATCCCCATCCAGAATCATTAAATCATATTCAAAAGAAAACCTTGTATAAAAAACTTTCATATTAAGTCAGATTGGTCATAATGAACCAAGGTAGTACAATAATAAAAAAGCCAGAGAATTCATGAAAACCAAAGGGAAAAATTCAAAGTAGTAATTAATACTCTGTACATGCTGTGGACCTCAAAGAACAGCCCAATATCATGTACCTCGACCCCATAAGAGGGCCTATCTAAGCCATTTAAAAGCATCCCATTGAGTATGCCACTGATACCTATCCATCTGTGTAGATTCAAGCAGTTAGACAGCCTGTAGTTCTTGTTGTACATGCCGGACTATTTCCACCTGGTTAATATGTTGCTGCTGTAGCACTAATCTGCATCGGATTTGCCAAATCCAATAAACCAAACAAGCCATTATAACTCTTAAAGAATTGGGGTCAAATGTCCGCCATCCCACAGGGAACACACCCTTAAACAATATTGCCAGACACATATAGAACCATATATCAGAACCCCAGCTAATCTGAAGGTAACTTCCAAAATTCAGTAATATAGGGACATAGAAAATAGAGATGGTCCATAGCTTCACCCTCGGATAAGCAATGTTCCCTTGGGCAGTAACGTTCTGTTAGCTCCTTGTGTTTATGGTTACTTTTTACATTAATACGGTCATGGACCCTCAACCAGACCACATCCCATGTCTTTTTTGGTATCCTGGGGTCTCTCTAAAGGTCCCCTATAGCTTTCTGTTTTACTACCGAATAATGCAGAAAGGGCTGATCTAAATAAAAATTACCCATCACCAATTTATATAAAAGCTTCCGAGGAGTAGTTAGTAACAAGGACTGGGTTATGTTCTATTTTTTGTAAAGGTCAAAACAGTCCATCCAAGGGGGGCTTAATTTCACCGTTCTTTTATTTTTATGATGAAAAGTCATATGATACCAATCTGTCATTACCTCCTCTAGGAAGGGTGACTCCCAAACCACCCACAGAGCTTTACTGTTGCGCAGCAAAGGTATCAAATTTGCCAAGAAGAAAATGCTCCGATAAAAAAACATGGGGCTCACCATACCTACGCCTCCTTCTTGTCTATCCAAGTATGTTACTCCCGTTTTAATGGGGTTCAAGTGACTTTCCCACAAACATGAAAAAAAACAATAATATAGCCAAGTTTCCAGTAGTTTGGGAACTGGAAACACATAACTGACAAAAGAAAAAGAGGAACCAAACAAGTTTTAATAAGATGGACCCTACTTATATGCCACCTATTCCATCTGGAAATCATCTGCTGTCCTTTACCGATGTGGTATGCCCAATTAAACAGAGGCATATCTCCCTGGCCAAAAAATATACCCAAGAGCTTGCAAGGTTCAAGGGCCACCGTCACTCCTCCCACCTTTTCCGGGGTCCAAGGGGTTCTACTTATGGGAATACATTGGCTGTTAGTTATATTAATCTCCTCCCCCCGAAACAGCAGATAAGGACCTCACCAAATTGTAGGCCCGTCTCCTTGACTCTACATCTGTAACCATCAAAATAAGGTCATCAACATAGGCAATACATGAAATAGAAGATCCCAAGGTATATTGCATGCCACAAATGTATGGAGAGGAAACCAATATCCTAACCAGTGGGTCAATGGTTAAAACATAAAGTAACGGGCTCAGGGGGCATCCCTGATTAACCCCTTACATGATCTTACAAGAACGTCATACCAATCTATTCTCATTGGGTCGCACAAATGCATCTCGGTAACAAAGCTGAATCCATGCAATAAAATGTCCGGGAAACCCATACCTACGTAAGCATTCCCACAAAAAGGCATGAAGCACATTGTCAAAGGCTTTAGACTGATCTAGATTAATCATAAACCCAGTAGCATGTCCCAGAGCCCCTTGTTCCATGATGGCCCAAAGTAAAAACAGAGCATCTGTAATGCTACGGCCAGGCACTGCACAAAACTGTGAGGGAGAAATCAAGGCATTTAAAACTTTTGACAGTCTAAAACTCAAAAATTTAGCAAATATTTTAAAATCTACATTTAGTAAAGTAATTTGCCGCCAATTATGCAAATCCATTTTGTCCTCCTTTTATACAAGAAAATGAGCAAACCTTCAAACATCTGTTCATTTAATCTTGTTTCAGTCAAGAATACCGGAAAAATGGTAAGCAACTCCTGTGGAATCAATTGTAACAGTAGAACATAAAGTTTGCTCGAGAGTCCATCCAACCCAGGAGCTGTCCCTTTCCTAAAGGACCGAATAACTTCAGTAAGCTCTGACAGGGTCAAAGGAGCCAAGAATCTAGCAGACTGATCTGAAGTCAGTTTCAGTGTCCCTGCAGCCTTTAAAATGTGCTGAAAAGAAATAGAACTAGTGACCACAGATTTCTGTTGTGCTACAATATGATGTTCAATTTCTAGCATTATATCCTCATTCCCTGTAAGAAGGTAACACACCCCATCCCGCAGTCCTACCAAATGCTGTTTGTGCACCCTAGCATAACAATTCTCCCGCTGTCCTACCAAATGCTGTTTGTGCACCCTAGCATAACAATCTTCTAAAGGAGTGGTTTGTTGTTTAGATCCCTGGCTTCCAAAGTGTTGTTCCATCTCCAAGGGATTCTGCCTACTGTATTGGAACTGAAACATCTCCAGTTTGACAGCAGCAATCCGTTCACTATTATCTGTCCCACATTCCACCTGCTCAGACAGTAATGAATGGAAAGTACATTGTAACTGCAAATCTCTTCTTTTGGATAACACTTTTCTGAATGGCCACAGTTTGTAAATAAAATAATCAGCCGCTCAGTATCAGCCCACCATTTCAAAGGGGAGCTATACAAAAAAATCAACAGTACTCTTACCCTTCAATAACATCAGCAACCCCTGAATTATGTTAGGATCATCTAACAGACAAGCATTCATATGCCAGACCCCTCGACCTCCAACCTTAGCAGTGATGAAAGTGAACAGGAACGCACAGGAACTCAGTTCCTGTACCTTTTTTGCAACAGGAACGGAGTTCCTGTGCTTCTTTCGACTGACACTGGAACTGAAATTCTTAAACCAGCAACATAATGACAGTTTCTGGGCCTGTGACCTGAAATCAGGGTTTCCATAACAACATTTGACTTGTTTGACAGTGCTATTTTGCTAGAAACACTTCAATATCTCTAACTGAATTTACTAGTGTCTAAACACATAGATGTATCTTGACACCGCTATCCTTCAGATTGAGGATCTTCATTCTGAATCTCATATTTGCCAATGACCGAGTTCCTATACTTCTTGTCTACCACTTGCGCCACTGAACCTTAGGGGCAACAGTTGAAACAAGAATACCAATAAGAGCATGTTCAGATGTTTCCATAGGAGTTGTAACAGAAAGAGAAATAGGAGTAATATTCAAGACCAGCCAAAAATCAGTATGGGATGAAAGGTTCCCTTTAAAAAAGGTATGTTTGAGCCTAAGGGACAAGCTGACCTGTGCATCTTTCAAACCATTTTGCTTCACTAGATTCTGCAAGAAGTCAGTATCACTATACATCTTAACCTTACTTGCTCTAGTATCAGATTCCAATAGACTAGTGTTGAAATCCCCACCAAACAAAACCTGTTTAGTGGTACACAGAAAGGGCTGCACCAACCTCAGCAATTCCACCTTGAGCGCTTTTGTTTGTGGGGCATAGATGTTAATTACCCTACAAGTAAGCCCCTCAGATCCTATATCCAAAAGCAAGGCTCTCCCAGGGTAGACATCCACCAATTTATGTACAGTAATCCCCGAATTAGAGAAGCAAATCCCCAACCCGCTACAAAGGTCCTACCCTATGGACCAATAAGAATCCCCTAAATACCAAGCATCTTTGACATTCCCAATATCCCTAGCAGTCCGCAACCTGGTGTCCTACAGTAAAAAAATATTATACTGTAACTGCTGTAAAACAGAAAAAGTAGTGTCTGTTTTGATGTCAGACTTGATACTTTACATTCAGGCTCGTAAGTCGAAGGGGTGATCCAATATGATGTTTAAGTAAGTCCTTGTTTCTTCACACTCGCCCTAGTAATTCTGGCTGGCTTCCCCACAGGTTTTTGTAAGACGGACAGTCTCGGACCATCCTTAGGCAGTTCCGTTAATGAAGACTGTGAGGAGGTATTGGAATCTGCATCATCCAATTGATCACTCCGGCTCTACAAAACGTCATAGGTATTGTGAACAGGAACTGGAACAGTACTTGCAGTACCCAGGAGGGATGCCCTCCGTCGAGAGCCCTTAGTCACAACCTGATATTCCTCCATAGGCATGGCTAAGGTGCTTGATGCTGGGGAAGGTGGGGGAGGGTCAGAAAGGGGTGGCGGTGGTGGCAGAATGTTCTCCTGCCTCGGAGCATCAGTCTGAGGGACTACCTCCATAACAGGGTCCACCACAGGAGTGGGGATGTTTGGTTCAGTGGAAGGTCTCATGGATTCTGCTGTGTCATGAGTGTCTGCTCTATGTGGATGGGGGAGAGGGGAGACCTCTGTGTACAAAACCCTCTTTTGGCTCTATGTAAATAGAACTCCTGTTCCAGGGAATCCTCAGAATTGTGGACAGCCCAGGGACAGGAACGGAATGAGTATTCATCGACCCCACACAGATTGCCGACTGGCAGGACAGTGCATAGATTTGCAGGGTGTCCCAGTTCCCCACACTGAAAGCATCTATCATGGGTACAGTCTGACTTAAGGTGTGAAAAAGACCCACATTAATAACAGCTCTTTGGCTACCCTTGGTCTAACAAGATGCCCCTGTCTCTTCCCAAAGAGAGGGACATCAGAAGATGTCTAATGCCCTCATCAGTGTGCTTAAGTTGTATCCTGAAAGTCCAACCCCCAGTCCAGAACCCATTGTTGTCCATGATGGGATTTGAATTACCCTGTATGTCTTCAGGCTTTTCCAGCCAAAAAATAATGTCATTTACCCTCACCCCCTCATTGCAAAACAAGATTGTAACAGTCTTAACTGAGGGTTTTGACAATGGGATGGCATAAAAAAGTACCTACTCAGGAGTGTCCTTAACCATATAATAGAGCTTCCAAAATCTATCCAAGAGTGCCGCAGAACAAAAACTTGCATCATAGCTGCTGTCTCCTGGTGCATGAATAAACGCATATACCTCCGCAGGGGTAAAATGCATTGAGTCTATTCATAAGGTTTTGCCCACAAACAGTCTGTCCAGAATTTTACTAATACCCCCTTTGACACGAATCCTGACAGCAAATCTCCTCTTAGCCGCTTCAGCAGGTTTGCAGAAAAGGCTGTCATAGCTAGTGTCTGTTTAGAATTTCTAGCAGAAGAATCATCTCAGGAAGTATCCCGTTCAGGGAGCAGAGTGCCACTCTCCCCATCATGTTCCTCAGTATCAGTAGAGAAGGAAACATTAGGTACCTGTTTAGAGTGCAGTACATCAGAGTCAGCTGAAATCATCCTGGAATCCAGACAGGTAGAGGGAGAAGCCTCCACCTCAGTTCACAGCCGCACCTCGCTATCACTGCCAGCGTCTGGTGCAGTTGCTACATTCAGGACCTCACTCTGTACAGAAACAACACCCACAGCTGTATCACGTACAGCCACATCTGTTATGTACTCTGGAGCCAAAATCTCACCCCATTACGGACAATGGTACTCCTTCGTGAGTTAGGCAACCCCAGGAGAGGAATCACAGGGTCAGGAATCCAACGGCATCCAGAAAGCTCCAACCAGCCTGCTGTAACATAGTACCTGGAGCCCACTCATCTGTGGACAGGATATCATCTGTGGAAATCCCAGAAGAAGGAACCACATCCATCGGTGCCTCTACTACAGCTGAGACCCCATTACCAGCAGAAAAAACATCTGTTGGCTGAATAATAATCCTCTTTCCAGATATTGCCTGCTGAATGTTTGCGTTTCTTCTCCTCTTCCAACATTTTCTTGTGAGTATTAAACTCTTTTTCTGCCTCAACCATCATGTCCGGCAATTGTTTTTTTGTTTTTTTTGTCTAAGTCCAGTTGCAACCTGCGTTCATCCGCAGCAACGGTAGACATAGAATCTTCTTCATCCAAATCAATATGTGCATCCTCAGCAGACAGGTCCCTTGGTGGCCCAAGTTCCTCTGGTGAAACCATCTCGTCTTCAGTCTCCAAATCCTTCAGCTGTTCATCCAAAATGACTTGGTCCCCAAGCGGTACTGCAGGAACACCTCCTGCCACCTCCAAGGGTCATTCTGGGCTGGAGACCTCCATGCTCCTCCAAGAGAGAGTGCCTCCCTATGAAAGAGTAAGGACATTTCTCCGGTGTCCAGGCCAAATTTCCTCCATTCACTAAAAATACCACCAACAGCTTAATCTGGATTTCAGTTGCTTACCATCTGTATCCCCCCCCCAGTCACCCCTGAAAAAGGGGACTTCCAGTCTCAGTGGGCCTACCAGGTTAACAAAATTCAATAAATAAATAAGTTTTCTTTTTTTTATGTCGTAACACCAGTCTGTTTTTCACTTTCTAAAAGGAAAAAAAAAGGACTGGCATCAAATTACCTGCTACATCAACAGCATCTACAGAATGTGAGCAATCATAAAATTTGTTTTTTAAACAAGGGACTTGTTGAGGTCTTAAGGAGGGTTGACAGTGTCCCTTTAAAGCAGCAGTGCTAGGAAAGAAAAATTGCGCTTTTTTGGCAGTTTATTCCCTATACTCTGCTGATCATATACCTCTTACTCTTTCCCTCCGGCATTGTACTATCACCGAGCAATTTGCCCAGTTATCCTCTGCTTTTGTTTACATTTTTGCCACCAAGGATGCTGCACTGGAACCCCCTCTGCTGCCACCTACACATGTGTATGACTTGCAGGGACATCGGGAATGGTCAGCAGAGGGTCCCACTGCCATAGTCAAAAGACGTGATGCGACCTGAAGGAAAGGTGCAACTGAAAAATATCAGCTGCCATATTTATTGTAGCACCACAATAATTCAAATAAATTGCAAATATCTAAAAAACTAAAGATGACTGCAAAAAAAAATATTTTCAGGTATAGAAACTGGAACTTCGGCTGCATGCTTACAGCTGAAAAGCAGTATTTTGATGGATCACTTCCTGATTTGGTAGTACTGCTGTTTTAACATTAGATATGGCAGCATGGAATGTCCATGGAAAACATTCTCCCATAAAAAGGGAAAGGATAATAACTTTTGCGAGACAGCACCATATTTCTATTCTCATGCTGCAAGAGACCCATCTCGATGAGAGAGAAATAACTAAGTTAAAAACAAACTGGGTGAAGGAGGTGTTTTTTTTTTCCCCAATAGGTACACCAAAAACTAGAGCTGTAGCCATATTAATAAACGAAAAAAGAGACTTGAAATATTTATTTTACAATACGAAGACCTAAAGGGCAGGATAATAATGGTTAAGTGACTGATTCTGGGAAAGGAATATATGATGAATATATGATGTTCTCACTATATGCACCCTTTACAGCACATCAGACATTTTTTGATGATATAACCCAGGGAAATGGAATATTAATTGGAGGGAGAGATTTGAACATCTGTCTTGATCTAGCAGTGGATAAGGCATCCAAACCAAAGATTAATGATAAAAACATCTCTTGATTTTATAATAATTTTATACACAATAACCAGTTAATAATGTGGCATTTAGCTCATCCCAAAACTAGACAATCTGTTTTTTTCCTGTCCAGCAGGAACTTCCTCAAGGTTAGACTATATGTTATATTCAGACTTTCTGTACAATTTCCTTGCTACAGATGTAAAAACTAGTCATGTCTCAGCCCGTGCAATGGCACAAGCTTCCTTTATTCCAGCTTGGGAAATTCAAAGACACCACACTGGAGGTTGATAATGCCCTTCTGAAATTTGAAGACTTTGTGAATCATGTTAATGCAATGATAACTGAGTTTTGGCATTTTAATTTAATGATGTGTAAAACATTACAGATTTCTGGGATGCTTTTAACGGCACAATAAAAGCATATATCACACCCTAGGGCACTAAACACAAAAAGAAACAGAAAAATACAATTATAAATATGGAAAAAGAGATTAAACAACTTAATACACAAACAGAACTAGGAAAGAGAGGCCTGGTAGAAAAGAAAAAATGGAGTGATATATTTATTCAAAAATACATTCGTACGCAAATAGACAAAGACACACATATCATCAAAACAACTTTTTACGAGAATGGTGATAAATCAGGGAAACTTCTATATCACATGCTACAAAAACATAAGAATAGGAATATACTTGTGCATATGCTAGCTATAACAGGAAACTTGGTAACAGAAGACAAACAAATAGACAAAATCTTTATGAATTATTATAAACCAAATATCAAACAAGCATTTGTCAATGCCGAATGTTGATTGCGTTAGTCCGTTGAGCTCGCTCACTGCCCCTGTGCCAATTGCTCATTCTGTTTCTCCCGGTGCTGCAGGCTGCTCTTTTGTACTGGGCTCCTGCCTGCGTTGGCATTTTTTTCTGCCCACAAAGAAATCTGCAGCTGTTCTGACAGAGCTCTGTTGAGGTGGGTCACTCCCCTTCTCTCACACGCTCATTCTGTTTCTGCTGGCGCTGCATGTTGCCCTTTTGTATGTGGCTCCCACCTCTGTTGCCGGCTTCTTCTGCCCACAAAGAAATCTGCAGCAGTCCTGACACAGGTCTGTTGAGCTAGCTCAGTCCCCCTCTCTCGCTTGTTCCGTTTCTGCTGGCACTGCAGGCTGGCCTTTTGTACTGGGCTTCTGCCTGCGTTGCCACCTTTTTCTGCCCACAAAGCAATGCGCAGCAGTCATGATAGAGGTCTGATGAGCTCGCTCACTCCCCCTCTCACTCACTCATTGTGTTTCTCCCGGTGCTGCTGGCTGCCCTTTTGTACTGGGCTTCTGCCTGTGTTGGCACCTTTTTCTGCCCAAAAACAAATCTGCAGCTGTCCCGACAGCTCCGTTGAGGTCGCTCTCTCCGCCTGTCTCACTCGCTCAGTCTGTTTCTCCTGGTGCTGCAGGCTGCTCTTTTGTACTGGGCTTCTGCCTGCACTGGCATGTTTTGCTGCCCACAAAGAAATCTGCAGCTGTCCCAACAGAGCTCCGTTGAAGTGGGTCACTCCCCCTCTCTCACTCGCTCATTCTGTTTCTGGTGGCGCTGCAGGGTGACCTTTTGTACTGGGCTCCTGCCTCTGTTGGTGGCTTGTTCTGTCCACAAAGAAATCTGCAGCAGTCCTGACACAGATTCATTGAGGTAGATCACTTCCCCTCTCTCACTCGCTTGTTCCGTTTCTGCCGGTGCTGCAGGCTGGCCTTTTGTACTGGGCACCTGCTTGCATTTCTGCCTTTTTCTGCCCACAAAGAAATCCACAGCAGTCATGATAGAGCTCCGTTGAGCTCGCTCACTCCACCTCTGTCACTCACTCATTGTGCTTCTCCCGGCACTGCAGGCTGCCCTTTTGTACTGGGCTTCTGCCTGCATTGGCACCTTTTTCTGCCCACAAAGAAATCCGCAGCTGTCCCAACAGAGCTCTGGTAAGGTTGCTCACTCTGTCTGTCTCACTCGCTCATTCTGTTTCTCCTGGTGCTGCAGGCTGCCATTTTGTATTGGGCTTCCGCCTCTGTTGGTATTTCTTTCTGCCCACAAAGAAATCTGCAGCAGTCCCGACAGAGCTCCATTGACCTCACTCACTCCCCATGTCTCACTCACTCTTTCCGTTTCTGCCGGCGGTGCAGGCTGCCTTTTGTCCTGGGCCCCTGCGCGCATTGCTGCCTTTTTCTGCCCACAAAGAAATCTGCAGCAGTCCCAACAGAGCTCCGTTGGACTCGCTCACTCCCCCTCCCTCACTCATTCTGTGTCTCCTGCTGCTGCAGGCTGCCCTTTTGTACTGGGTTTCTGCCCACGTTGGCGGCTTTTTCTGCCCACAAAGACATCTGCAGTAGTCCTGACAGAGCTCAGTTGAGCTCGGTCACTCCCCCCCCAGTCGCTCGATGCTAATCTGTCCAAAACACTGATTTCCGACAGCAACTGCGGTATTCGGCGCCGGAAGCGTGGAAACCCATTTCGGCCAGGATGTGAAAAATGACAGCTGTACTGTTCATAAGGAGGTGTGAACAAATGCCAGTGTTGAAAATCTGACATGAAAATATTACTAATTTGCAAACTTACAAGGGTGCGTGGAACCTGCACAACACAAGCTCGTAACACAGTCATTTTATGGAGTTTCATCACAAAATTTTCAACATAGGCATTTTAGCACTTCTACTCATTAGCAGTGTCAGTGTGATTTTCTTAATATGTCCCGAACACTGATTTCCCACAGTGACCACGCTATTGTGCACTGGAAGAGCGAAAACACATTTCGGCTAGGATGTGAAAAATGACAGCTGCACTGTTCATAAGGAGGTGTGGCAAAATGGCAATGCTGAAAATTTGGAGTGAAAATATTGCAAAGTTACGAGCGTGCATGGAAACTGCGCAATGCACATTCATAACACACTCATTTTATGGACTTTTATCACCAAATTTTCAATATAGGCATTTTAGGACCTCTGCTAATGAACAGTGTTACTGTCATTTTCATAATGTGTCCTGAACACGGATTTCCCACAGTGACCATGCTATTCTGTGCTGGAACTGCGAAAATACATTTTGGCCAGGATGTGAAAAATGACAGCTGTACTGTTCATAAGGAGGTGCAGAACAATGGCAATGTTGAAAATCTGGAGTGAAAATATTATAAATGCGTGAACTTACGAGCATACGTGCAAACTGCATAATGCACGCTCGTAACACAGTCATTTTATGGAATATCATTACCAAATTTTCAACATAGACATTTTAGGACCTCTGCTCATGAACAGTGTCACTGTCATTTTTGTAATCTGTCCCAAACACTGATTTCCACAGTGACCACGCTATTCTGCGCCAGAAGTGTGAAAACACATTTTGGCTAGGGTGTGAAAAATGACAGCTATGCTGTTCACAAGGAGGTGTGAAAAAATGCCAGTGTTGAAAATCTGGCATTAAAATGTCGCAAATTCGCAAAGTTACAAGTGTGCGTAGCAACTGCGCAATGCACGCTCGCAAAACAGTCATTTTTTGGATTTTTTCCACCAAATTTGCAACATAGACTTTTTGAGAGTCCACCTCATGAACACTGGCACTGTCATTTCATTAATTGGTCATGAAAGGTGATTACGCACAGTGACCACCGAATCACCTTTCGGGGCCTATTAACGCCATGACAGTGACAGAATTCATGAGGAGTGGTCCCAAAAACCCCATGTTGAAAATGTGGTGCCAAAATTCCCAAAAATGTCTGAGATATGCATCAAAGTTGAAAAAACCCTATTTATTCCATTATACAGCTTACCGGCATTTCCTCAGTTCGCGGTCGGCTTTGAAGAGTGAAGACATGTTCTCGGTCCACCGAAGATCGTTGTGCTGGACTCTGGAGGTATGTATGGGGTGAGGGGGGTGTGGGGAGGCTGAGTGTGCAGTGGGTGGTGCGGGTTGTGGGAGGGGGGAGTAAGGAGACCACCGAGGCACCGTTTCCTTCTTTACAGGAAAAAAAAAATATGACATCGCGGGATTTTTTTAAATTTTACAGGGACATGTGGCATGCTGGGGTGGGCTCCCAGTGTAACAACGGAGTTCTACTTGGGGGGAGCAGCTGTAGGCGATGGGGGATTGGGCACCCCCGTCAGCACACAAAGAAAAAAGAGGCGGTGTGTCACAGTATGCCGGCGGGATTAAGCACCCGTCGGCAGACAACAAAGGGGGTGACATTATGCTGGTGGGGATTGGGCACCTGCTGGCAGACAAGAAAAGTGCTGGGGAAGTTACATAATGCCGACTGGGAGTGGGCTCCTGTCGGCAACATTAGTATTGAAGCCGACGGGATTGGGGCCCCATCAAACAAACACGGGGAGGGGCACATGCTGCTGAGGGATTGGGCACCCCTTGGTGGGTGGTGAATATTGTTTGCGAACACGGCAAGCTGCCGCCGTTCACAAAACAATATCAGTGTTTTTAAGATTCCGCCTGCAATGACGGGTCGCCTCATTGCAGCGATCGGCTGACGCTGCAATGACGCAGGCGCGCCCCTCGATTGCAGCAGTTATTTTTACGTTAGCACGCTGGCTGAACTAGTGTCAACAGCAGCATGCCATGGCATTTGGGGAAGCAGGCCAAGCCTTTACAGGCTGTGGGGGCATTGGCCACAACAGTGCCGGGCCTCCACAACCTGCTTCTGGAGAAAGCTGCCGCAATATGTTTCTTGCGCATGCACACAATCATCATAAAAATTATCCTAAAAAAATACAAGAAAAAAAGAATATATTTCAAATGCACAAATCCCAGTCTTTAATGTACAATACGAACCATTTAAGGTACAGGAAAACATGTACATCTCTAGATATGAATTATTTGATAAATCTATAAGTATGCTATTCCATTTTATAATTTCCTATGGGACCACCCCGCAAATGAGATGCATATACTGTAGACATTGTGAGGTTAATTTGTGGAAAATGAACGTTCATGTTTTTGATATTTTTTGAATATTCACTTGTGTCTGTTTTTATAATTTGTGTATTTGTCTACACACCAATGCACAATATGTACTGTTGCTGTCAGAGAGTTTTTCACTATAACAATGGACACTGGTATCTGATCCACTCCCTGATGAAGAGGCAGTGCACCTCGAAGCATCAGGGTTACTGGTTTGGTGAATTATGGCCAAATAAACTTTTGATATATTTTCTTTCCTGTGCACTGTTTTGTGGAAATTCCCCTCGGTGGTGTAGGAGCATACCAAAAAATGGGAGGTCAGAATTTTCAATGTATGTTGAATACCAAAAGGTTTAAAAGTAGCCTCCCTGCTGTCAGAGAAATTCCACCATCCTCATTTTAATACTTCTCCACTGACTGAAAAGTGGGTGGGTGGGTGTCAAAATTCACTGTCTGACCTTTCTGCTGCAAAACTGAGGAGTTTCCTGACCCCCTGACTCCACTGCCTATGATTCCATTATCCTTTGAAATTTGTATATTAAATGATTTTTCCAAATTAAAACTCAAAAATAAACAAAAATACTATTGGCTATAATATGCTTGACATCAAAAAGGTTGCTTTTGGAATCATGGAACAACTCTACTTTTCCACACTGTAATCTTCATTGTTGGCACAACAATATTTAAACTACATTAAGTTTGAAAAGCTATATGTGAACTTCAATTTTCCATATGACCAAATGCATGCATCTTGGAATGATATATGTGAAATGTTACTGTTGCTACGTAGAATATAAACAGATTTGCTGGCCCTCCAGTGTGGTCGTAGTGCTACTGCCTGAGTCATCGATGATCCGAGTTTGGTAGCAAATCCATGACTCAGAGGGCTGGCCGGGGAAGGAGGATCGAGCATCCGAGGGACTGCTCTCCTGCTTCAGGGAGTGGGGGTACATGCATCTCGACACTTGCCTGACACTTGCTGGAGACCAGGAGTTGGAGACGCTGCACTGTAGAGAAGTATGGAAGGCTCTGTGGCCATCAACGCATGTCGCATGGGAGTGTGTAGCATGCATCATGATGGCATTGCATGCCTGCGCCTCACAAGGGACAAAGAAAACAGGAAAATGGTGCCAATCAGTAGGATGACATCAGTCTCCCACAGGATTTGTACCTAGCTATCCAGGCGAGAGTCCATGCAAACTGGATCTGGTCTCTGGTGGGGTTTGTGGGACCCCACTGATCCCACCGGGAGTAAGCCCTGGGAGAACAGCCGGACGAGGTAAGTCCTGAAGGATGCTGGGGTGAAGGGAGAGGGGAGACTGCAGGATGGGGGCCAGTTGGCACAGGGGGTATAAACAAACAAAAATACATATATAAACATAATTCATTCTTTAGTATATTTTTTAAGCACTGTATGGTGAAACTGCAGAAAGATTTATGCACAGACTATGTACTTTATCTGCAATTACAGAATCCATTTCTTTGCGTGTTTCATCAGTTACTTTGCTTATGAATGCATAAAATAAAGAAAAGAGTTAAATGGGTCTTTTGGATTTATGAACTGATGGTAAGTGAGTAAGCAATAACACACAACAGGGTTTGTGGTCATGTTACATTACCACACACCCAGGTAAGTTATAAGGCATGAGGCGCGACAGTGTGCTTTCATCCACCTGGGATGCATGGCAATTAAGCAATAATGAACGAAGAGCAGGTCATTTCTTCGAGATTAATGACTGGCTGGGGGGGGTGGCCCCAGGTGCAGCTGAGGGCTACCCCACTCATCAGTGAGAGAAAAAAGAACAAGCAGGGTATTAGGGTTGTCAGAACTAGTTCGGTAAGGATTCGAACCCTCCTCGAACCCTGGTGTTCGAGTTCTAAGCAGAACTCGAACACTAAGCGATTCTAAAAGGTTCGAATCACCGCGAGATGCGAGACGTTGTCTGTTTGCACTTGCGTATGTACGGTTCAGGTGGGGGGTCGAGTAAGCTGCACGAGCCGCGGGATCTGTGGGGGTATTTAGGGAGATGTGCCACGAGGAAGAGCGCAATTTGCAGAGGATCGGAGCGGAGGTAGCAGCAGCCTAGCTAAACTGTAGCGTTAGCGGTTAGCGTACCGCTACTCTTGTCCAGTGGCCACTTCCATCATCCATTTTCCTGTGAGACCGAGAACAAGAGAAAGGCTGAAAAAAGCTCAAAATCGGGTGGGAGTGGGACTAGGGGGAGGTTCAGGACAGGTGGAGGGATTAATCAAGAATTGGGAAGGGACTGGGGAATAGGGAGGGATCGAGACCGAGATCAATCAATATCAGGACTGGAGGAGAACTCAGGAGGACTCGGAGAGAGAATAAAAAAAAAATAAGAAGAAGTGAAGAACCTTTGTGAAATGTGATTATTTGAAACTGCAGCACTGCTCAGTTAGTGGTGCACACTGACTGCATACTCAGCAGCTGCCAGCAACAAGCATACAAGGGGGGCAAGAAAAGGCAAATAAATCTGAACCCTTCCCAGTGTAGTGTGTGTGTCACAGAGAGAAGCCCAGTGTGTGCCCCTTGACTGCACTGTACCCTACCCAGTGTGTGTTACAGAGAGAAGCCCAGTGGCCAGTTGTGTGGTGGCATTAACCTTACATGAGAGAAATGTAGAAATATAATTCTCATTCCCTGGGTTGTGTATGTGACTCCATCTCCTGTGGTCAGCCCATCACCCTGCTGCTGTGTGCCCCTTGACTGCACTGTACCCTACCCAGTGTGTGTGTTACAGAGAGAAGCCCAGTGGCTAGTTGTGTGGTGGCATTAACCTTACATGACAGAAACGTAGAAATATAATTCTCATTCCCTGAGTTGTTGGTTATGTATGTGACTCCGTCTCCTGTGGTCAGCCCATCACCCTGCTGCTGTGTGCCCTTGACTGCACTGTACCCTACCCAGTGTGTGTTACAGAGAGAAGCCCAGTGGCCAGTTGTGTGGTGGCATTAACCTTACATGACAGAAACGTAGAAATATAATTCTCAGTCCCTGGGTTGCGTATGTGACTCTGTCTCCTGTGGTCAGCCCATCACCCTGCTGCTGTGTGCCCTTTGACTGCACTGTACCCTACCCAGTGTGTGTTACAGAGAGAAGCCCAGTGGCCAGTTGTGTGGTGGCATTAACCTTACATGACAGAAATGTAGAAATATAATTCTCATTCCCTGGGTTGCGTATGTGACTCCGTCTCCTGTGGTCAGCCCATCACCCTGCTGCTGTGTGCCCCTTGACTGCACTGTACCCTACCCAGTGTGTGTTACAGAGAGAAGCCCAGTGGCCAGTTGTGTGGTGGCATTAACCTTACATGACAGAAACGTAGAAATATAATTCTCATTCCCTGGGTTGCGTATGTGACTCCATCTCCTGTAGTCAGCCCATCACCCTGCTACTGTGTGCCCTTGACTGCACTGTACCCTACCCAGTGTGTGTTACAGAGAGAAGCCCAGTGGCCAGTTGTGTGGTGGCATTAACCTTACATGACAGAAGCGTAGAAATATAATTCTCATTCCCTGGGTTGCGTATGTGACTCCGTCTCCTGTGGTCAGCCCATCACCCTGCTGCTGTGTGCCCCTTGACTGCACTGTACCCTACCCAGTGTGTGTTACAGAGAGAAGCCCAGTGGCCAGTTGTGTGGTGGCATTAACCTTACATGACAGAAACGTAGAAATATAATTCTCATTCCCTGGGTTGTGTATGTGACTCCGTCTCCTGTGGTCAGCCCATCACCCTGCTGCTGTGTGCCCCTTGACTGCACTGTACCCTACCCAGTGTGTGTTACAGAGAGAAGCCCAGTGGCCAGTTGTGTGGTGGCATTAACCTTACATGACAGAAACGTAGAAATATAATTCTCATTCCCTGGGTTGCGGATGTGACTCCGTCTCCTGTGGTCAGCCCATCACCCTGCTGCTGTGTGCCCTTGACTGCACTGTACCCTACCCAGTGTGTGTTACAGAGAGAAGCCAGTGGCCAGTTGTGTGGTGACATTAACCTTACATGACAGAAACGTAGAAATATAATTCTCATTCCCTGGGTTGCATATGTGACTCCGTCTCTTGTGGTCAGTCCATCACCCTGCTGCTATGTGCCCCTTGACTGCACTGTACCCTACCCAGTGTGTGTTACAGAGAGAAGCCCAGTGGCCAGTTGTGTGGTGGCATTAACCTTACATGACAGAAATGTAGAAATATAATTCTCATTCCCTGGGTTGCGTATATGGCTCCGTCTCCTGTGGTCAGCCCATCACCCTGCTGCTGTGCACCCCTTGACTGCTATGTGTGATGCCTATGCCCAGCAGCCCAATCATTCTGTAAGCCTTGAACCTGGGATCCTTTAGTTGCAAACTGTCATATTCTTCAATTACTTTCAGTCCACGGTATCACAGATGTCACACAACCAAAATAAAATTTTGGAGTTGTAGCCAGCGATCCAGATCACATTGCTTTGTTACACAGGAATTGTTTGGGTGTGGGTGTGTTCACCGCAGTATACTGGTAGTACTGGTACTTACTGTCTGTTATGGCTGACAGCAACATAGATGAAGCATCTAGTGCTGGTGTTGGAGCAGGTGTTGGTGGTAGTGGTAATCCTGGTGCTAACAGAAATAACCAAAATGTTTCACGTGATAAAAATTCAACAAACAGCAAAAGAGCAACAGTGAAGTGTGGTAAAGGGGGACCTTTTAAGAAAACCTGTAATGCTGCTGGGGTCACACGGAGAGGCACCATAAGGTATGCCATTCATGCTGTTAAGATCCCTGTGACTAGCAGCAATAATGCAAGTGACAGTGAGTCCCTCTCTGACTCAGACAGTAGCTCTTTGTCTCAGTCCGACACTGTTGTGTCTTCGACAAATCATTACTTCCTCAACAAAGTGAAATGAGCAAGTCTGCTGACAATGAATCAGGTAGTGCACTTGCAAATACATCCAGCACTGTTGGCAATGAAAGGACATATTCATTGAATCCACCACTTCTGTGTTGGCCAGCAATGAAAATCCATCAGAGTCTTCTGCCCACTCTTCTAGCACCAAGGATCATGTCCCAGGTTCTGTTAGGACAGGTGAAAGACACAAACAGTCTTTAGCTATCTTCCTAGCACTCAAACAAAATCTGTCACATCTGAGGTGTGGAATTATTTCTCTGTCAGTAAAACCGATCCATGCAGAGCAATTTGTTCCCTGTGTAAACAGAGTGTAAGCCGTGGTAAAGTTGTGTCATGCCTTGGCACTACAGCTCTTAAACGCCATCTGAAAAAGCATTCAGTTTTGCTTGATCATCCAAAACCCATGTCCTCCATCTTCCAGACCGCACGTGAGAAGGGTCAGGAATCTGAAATGGATACTGAATTGTCTGAACTTGATGCGGCAGAACCACTGCCAGCCCTAGGATCACTGTTACCACCAATGCCAGCACCATTAGTACCAGTTGCACATCCAGTGATGGCACTGAATGTATAAGTCCTAGTCCACCATCTCTGCGTCCATCTGCCCATCGAAGCACGGTGTATAATAAACCAGCAGGGACATGTTGCAAACTGCTAACACTGTCTCAGGCATTTGAACGGAAGAATACCTTTACTAGAAATCATCCAAAGACCCTTCATCTTAATCACCGAATTGGTGAACTGTTAGCCGGAGCCCTTCTCCCATACTCTTTGGTAGATTATGAGGATTTTAGGGAGCTCATGACATTAGCAGAGCCTCGTTACAATGTTCCTCATCGAAGGTACTTTTCCTATGTTGAAATACCAAACATTTATCAGGCTTTAAAGCGACAGTGATGCTTGCACTTAAAACTGCAGAGGGTGGGGTTATTCATGTCACAACAGATATGTGGACCAGCACTCAAAACATAGATTACATGTCCCTTACCGCTCATTGGGTCACGTTTTCTTGTGCTTCTTCAAAAACAAAGACACCCAAAAGATGGCGCTGCTGCATATAAAGAAGTTTGGGCAAAGTCATACTGCTGCAAACATCTTGCAGGAACTAAATGACCTCCTTGATGAATGGGTTTATTCTCACGGTCTAAAATGTGGCTTCATAGTAAGTGACAATGGAGCCAACATCTTAAAAGCAGTACAGGATGGAGGATTTCTGCATGCTTCTTGCTTGCACATTGCTTACACTTAATTGTGGGATTTCTCAGCAATGAAACACAAGTGGATGGTATGATTGCTGTTTGCAAAAATTGTGACTCACTTTTCACATTCAACCAAGGCTATCACGGACATTGTCGAACTGCAAAAAAAACACAAGCTGCCCCAGCAAAAGCTGATTCAAAATGTTTCCACTCGTTGGAACTCAACGCTTTATATGCTGCAGCGCCTCTTGGAGCAAAAGCAAGCTGTACATGAGTACTGCTCCAGTTACATTATTGGAGATGGCATTATGCTGTCTGTGCTGCAGTGGAAATTAATGGAGACAGTGTGCTGTATCCTAGCTCCTTTTGAGACAGCTACAAGGGACATGTCTTCTGAAGGTGCATCTGTGAGTCAGGTTATCCCACTCATAATGCTCATTTCACATCATCTTAGTGTTCTAAATCTACAAATAGAAAAAGGCAGATCTGAAGCGCAGACAACATGTCGCCTGTATCATGGGAATCTCATAAAGAGAATGAGCGAGTGCTTCAAAACCAATGACAAATTAGTTGCAATGACGAAATCAAGACACTACATCCTTGCAACTCTCTTAGATCCCAGGTTCAAGGCTATACATCTTCCAAAAACAGATGATGTAGAGCAGTACAAATGTATGTTGCTAGATGAGCTGCAGCACTCACAGGAGTCAAACACAGACACGCACAGTACCCTCAGGTTGTCATCACCACAACATGCAGATTCATCTTCACAAAGGGATACAGAACTGGAAAAGTCACCAAACATTAACAGTAGTTGTTCCACAACTGCCACTTCTTCAACCCTTAGTAGCAAACTAAATCTGTGGCAAAACCTTTCCCAAATTGCTGCCATACCAGCTGCTTCTGCTGATTCTCTTCTGAGCGGTCTCTGTCCATCATGGTAGACAGTTACCTGCAAGAACTGCCTATTCTATTGATGCTTGCCTTTGAATACTGGAGATCAAAAGTCAATTTGGACAGAGCTGTATGATGAAGCCTGTAAATATCTTGGTTGTCCTGCAACAAGTGTCTCTTCAGAACGCATGTTTAGTACAGCTGGCAATATTGTGACAGACACCAGAAATAGGTTGCTGCCAGAAAATGTACACATGTTAACTTTATTAAAGTTAATAAGTCAAGATTTTTGTATCCCTACAAGAGTATACAAACTGATCCTGAAGTGATTGATGTTGTGGATGTTGATGGTGATGACAACTCAGATGGTGGTGGCTGGTAATATTGTGTGGGGCACGAATCTCTCTGCACCAAAAGGAAACTTTTACAGACTGTGATGACTTTGGTTGTCGCTCTCTCCTTTCGATCTACTACCTTGGACTATATAACCCCAAAACTTTCACCATTTCATGGCAAACTGCTTTGTAGCTAGGGTCTAAACTAAAGTCAACAAGTTTTATATACAGAGCAATTTTAACATCAGTGGAACAGGCCCAAATTTGGCATAAAGGGCCACTGTCACATCAATCCTTTCTGTATCATATTATTTATAGTTAAAGTGAAAACATATATTTTGGATTTACCTTCTGTGACTTTGTGGTGCATCAGTATGGGCTGGGACAGGAGACGGTCTATTTTTCAATTTTAAAGAGGACAAAACAATGAGTTCTAATTGGTAGCTGTTTATTATTTTTTCAATTACAGAAATGTTAGCCATAAATGAAAAATGGATGCTAGTACATGGGTGAGGGTTGTGGGTTGGTTTAACATGGGTGTAAGGTGGCATGGGTGCTACTGCACAGATGAGGGTGGTGGAAGAAAAGTGGAATGGGTGATGGGGTGAAAGGTGGTGTTGTTTTAGTTCTTTCATTTACAGATTCGTGATCAGCTGGGAATGGTGAGGAAAAAATGATGACAGACCAAACCTACTGTACACATAATATATATTCTTATTAAATACATTGCAAACTGCTGCCACCTAGCACAATTGTTCTGTCCCCTTTAAAAAGAATAAAGGAATCAGAAATAAAAGAAAATCTGCATCAGCAGTTTTCACAGAATGTGACGTATCATAAAGTGTTTTTGCTTTACAAGTAGTGATAATTTGATACATAATGGGGTTGACAGACGTTGTCCTTAAACATCACATGCCAACTGCTGCAGCTACATTAAATGTTCCTTAGTATGTGGTGAGAAACCACTTTTTATTTATGTGACTGAAATACAGATTTTATTGAAGTATCAGCTGCAAAATGCATCATCTTAGAAAGCTGTAAGTATTACTTCAATTTGCCAACAAAAATGTTGGTATATGTATGCATTACCTTAGAAAATTGCATGCATTTTTGCCAGCAACAATGACTGGCATATTTTTTTTTATTCAAATGTCTTGACTGACTACGTTATGACATAATATGTTTTGCAACAGTTCCACATGCTGCTGCTGTAGTACTTGGCTTAGCTTTGTTATAAAAGCTATCTTTTAAACATAGCAACTTTGATTTACTCATTTAAAACAGAAAGCAGAAAATAGCTGAAATTAGGTAATATCAGTTATTTTTTCTCATAATTCATGACGATGAGTATATATAGCTGAGTACATAAATGGCTAATGTGCTCTTTCTTTCTAAGGAACTATGATGCAGCTGCAGCAGGAAAACTTTTAACATACAGTGGGTGGGTGGGCCTGTTACGTATTAAGTTGCTGGCTTTAGCAAACAGAAGAAACCATAGATAAACCTAGTTGTATTCCTATCAATGTCACACAAGATAATTTCTCTGCCCCTTATATTGAACAGTTTTTCCTTTACATGTATTTTATTACTATCTTCGTTACTGGCAGCACAATAAAAAAAATAGGGTTCGAGTTCTAAAAAGTTCTAAAAAAGATTAGAACCCTAGAACTTTTTCAAAAGTTCTAGACTAGAACTAGAACCCAGAACTTCAGAGGGTTCTGACAACCCTACAGGGTATAATGAGACTAAAGGGGTAGGAGGGAGCTATGATTGAGAGGGACCAAGAAAAAGCAGACTTGCTAAACAGGTACTTCAGCACAGTCTTCACGAGTGAAAAAGAGGGATAGAGACCAGAGCTGTTGGAAAAGGGAATGGAGGATAAGAAGGTGGACACAGGTCCTTTCAAGGGGATCAGGGTGTTGGAGGAATTGGGTAAATTAGGGGTGGACAAGGCAATGGGTCCAGATGCATTACATCCCAGGGTGCTCCAGGAGATTAGGGAGGAGCTGGTGGCACCACTAACGGGGCTGATTAACCTATCTTTAGATACTGGGGGAATTCCAGGGGACTGGAAAAAGGCAGATGTGGTGCCATTGCATAAAAGTGGAGGAAAGGAGGAGCTGAGTAACTATCATTCAGTAAGTCTTACCGCAGTGGTGGGTAAGCTGATGGAGGTACTCCTAAAAGAAAGATTAGTACAGTATCTGGCAGAGGATAGATTGCAGGATGACAGCCAGCATTGGTTCACAGAGTGAAGGTCGTGCCAAACAAACCTGATTAAGTTATTCGGCTGGGTGACAGAGATACGTGATCAGGGAGGGGCAGTGGATGTGGCCTCTCTGGACTTCGTAAGGCCTTTGACACCATCCGTCACAGGAGACTGGTGAACAAGTTGGTCAGCTTAGAGGCAGAGAGGAAATTAACAAACTGGGTGGAAAACTGGCTTCAAGGCAGAGTTCAAAGGGTGGTTGTGAATGGGGTTGACTCCAAGGAGGAAAGGGTGACAAGTGGGGTACCCCAGGGGTCGATATTGGGACCAATACTGTTTAACATTTATGTTGAGGATATAGCAGAGGGTCTACATAGGAAGGTGTGCCTATCTGCAGATGACACAAAGATCTGCAATACGGAGGACACGCAGGGGTGGGGGGGTGGAGAAAATGAAGAAGAGCTGATAAAACTGGATGGTTGGTCGGAGAGATGGCATTTGAGCTTCAATGCAAAGAAATGCAAAATGATGTACAAAGGGCACAGGAATCCAGGGACCACTTACACACTGAGAGAGGTGGAGATTTTGGTAATGGAGCAGGAGAGGGATCTGGGGATTATCATATCAGATAACCTAAAGGTGGCAAACCAGTGCAACAAGGTGGTTGGAAAGGCTAACAAAATGCTAGCAGGCATAGGGAGGGGTATTACAAGTAGGAGACGAGAGGTGATCATGCCACTATATAGGTCCATGGTTTGCCCATACCTGGAGTATGGGGTACAGTTCTGAAGACCGCATCTACAAAGAAACCTTGATAGGGTGGAGAGAGTCCAAAGAAGGATGACCAAAATGGTGCAGGGCATGCACATGAGGACATATGAAGAAAGGACGGAGGAGCTTGACCTGTATCCACTGGAGACAAGGAGGGAAAGGTGGGATATGATTGAAACTTTTACATATCTGAAGGGAATAAACAATTTAAGGGAAGGGAGCATCTTCAAGATGAAGGAAATCCCTAAAACTAGGGGACACAGCTTAAAGCTGGAGGGAGGCAAATTTAAAGGAAATGTGAGGGGGGCACTACTTCACTGGGTGGGTCCCTGGAACAGACTCCCTAAAGAGGTGGTGGGGGTAAATAGGGGAGTTCAAGAGGGCGTGGGATAACTACATGGGCTTAAACAGGAAATGGAAGGTTAAGCACCCAGAAGGTATTAGGGAGTCTTGGAGGGGTGGTGCAAAAGCGAGAAGTAAGGGGGAGGGACAGGGAGACCTCTGGGTGGGGTAAAGGGCAGACTCGATGGGCCTTTTTCTGCCGACAAATTTCTATGTTTCTATGTCACAAAACACATTACAATAAGCAGTTCCAGAGGAAATGCAGCTGAGTCAGGCTCAAAGCACTTAAGACAGAACAATTAAATACAGTTTTGAAAAAATCCATACAGATCATCATATAAAAAGATCACAGGATACATACAGAAAGAAACTGAATAAAACAGTTTAACAGTTACAATTGTACTGGACTGCTGGGCAGACTTCAAAGATCTCTTAAACTGATTATTCTTGAGGAGATTCTGTAGTGCATCAGGCAGTTCATAGAAACATAGATTTTGACGGCAGAGAAGAACCGCCTGGCCCATCTAGTCTGCCCATTTCCCTACTTACTTAAACTCCAGATCCTAAATGATCATCAGCTTACCCTCTCTTTCCTATCACTAGGGTTGCCTTCTGTCTATCCCATGCATTCTTGAACTCACCAATCATTTTAGCCTCTACCATCTCTGCTGGGAGGCTATTCAAGCATCCACCACCCTTTCTGTGAAAAAATACTTCCTCACATTTTCCTGAGTCCCCTCCCCCCAGCCCCATATTGTGACCCCTTGTTCTTGCATACCCTTTTTCTTGAAAGATGCTGCCCTCCTGGGTGTTGTTGATTCCCCTGAGGTACTTGAATGTCTCTATCATATCCCCCCTCTCCCTCCTTTCCTCCAGGGTATACATATTGAGGTCTTTCAGTCTTTCCTTATATGTTTTCTGGTGCAATCCTTTCACCATTTTGTTGCCCTGCTCTGGACCTCCTCTATCCTGTCAATGTCCTTCTGGAGATGTGGTCTCCAGAACTGAACACAGTATTCCAGATGTGGCTTAACTAATTGTCTGTACAGTGGCATCACCACCTCCTGTCTTCTACTGGTGATGCCCCTCCCTAAGCACCGCAGCATCCCTCTGGCCCTCCCCACCGCCTTTTTGTATTGCTTGGCCACCTTCAGGTCATCTGTTATGTTTACCCTTAGGTCCCTTTCCAGTTTTGTTGTTGTTAGTATCCCCCCCCAATTTGTATTCCTCCCCAGGATTCCTGTGGCACAAGTGCACGACTTTGCACTTTTTTTAATTGAATTTAAGCTGACACTCTCTTGACCACTCCTCCAATTTGCTTAGGTCTCTTCTCATTTTTCCACACTGTCTGGAGTGTCTACCCTATTGCAGATCTTGGTGTCATTGATTAACCAGTTAGCGGCGCTGACAGCAAATGACCACTTGCCCAGTTGATCCCTCTGGAAAGGAGGCTTAAGGGCTGGCAGTATAGCCTAGAGGTTAGAGGAATGAGGTGTGAATGAGCTTGATACATTCAGCAGACCAGACCTGAGTTTGATTCTCACAACCTCCACTTGCATACTGTGTGACTCTGAGCAAGTCACTTAACCGCCCAGTGCTCCCAGGTCGCCCCTTAAAACAGGCACTTGTGCCTAGTGGGCCTTAACCGGTTACCAAAGACTAAAATAAATAAAAATAAATATTCCTGGCCATTTTCTGGTGTTGCACTTGTTGGCGAAGGTGCAGAAGCAGTTTGTTAAAGCAGTGGGTGCTAGGCCCAGGGGCACCTTGTTGGCTAGCAGACAGGTCTGGGGTGTTATTCTGAGGGGTAAAAGTAACCAGTTAGTGAATGCGTAAAAGATATAACTATGAGTGCGGTTGTCTGCACCAACTACAGAGCGGCACATCTTATTTCAGATCAGCTCTGCTCTGTTTAGCACCATGTCACAGGCAGCTGTGTAGACAGGGAGGCCACAATCTGTAAGTGACAGCACTTTCAGGAACTTGAAGGTCTCTGTCATATCCCCCCTCTCCCTTCTTGCCTCCAGTGAGTACATGTTCAGTGCCTTGAGGCGCTCCTTGTAGGACTTGCACTGTTGGCCCTGAATCCTTTCTGTTACTCTGCACTGTACAATCTCCAGCCTATCCCTACCTTTCCTTTTTTATTTTTTTTTCCGGCAGGACCCTGTCACTTTTGTCGGCCCTGGTCATGGCCCCTGGAAGCCTCTACCACTATCTATGGCTGCCAGGGTCCCCTAGTCACCCCCGGCTTGCCCCCCGGAGGGCAGAGCCATGGTCACGTTCTTCTGTGATCACGGAACCAGTATCTGGTCGGGGGACCCGCAGCGATAGTGGTTGTGCGAGGTCTTCCGGGAGGGCTTCATTTAGACAGTGGCCCTCGCCCGCCTATGTTTTCTGTCTTTTTCCTCATGGAGTTGGGGATGTGCAATGATGCCAGTGTCCGCCCCGCCTCCCAGAGAGATTAGCGTCGGCAGCGTGAGATCTCCTGGCCTCTGCCAGGAGTCCTCAGTGCTCCGAGTGCTCCCCCCCCCAGGAGAAGGAGAGCAGTCCATAGGACGCTCCATCTTTCTCCACCTGGCCGGCCCTCCGACGACCCGGGTCCGTTCCCGAACCCGGGTTACTGGCGTCGTGAGCGGAAATCCCACCGCTGCACCAATGGGCCGATCCCTACCTTTCCTGAGGTGAGGACTCCAGAAATGGATGCAGCACTCCAGGTGTGGCCTCACTAAGGGGAAGTTAAGCATTACCTGCCATAATTATTTCCTCAGCAACAAACTGCACTCTCACACATAGAGGACTATGACTTCGGCAATGGATTAAACAGCAGAAGCAGATAACCTCCAAAGAGACAAGGATACTGTTTCCATGCAAGTTAACCTAGTACTGACGACCAGAGGGAATGTAAATAGAGACAATATATAAACTATAAGACAAACTATGTCAGAATGTTATGCGCGTCAAAGTTTTCTGGGAAATAATAAACTCACTTTAAAGATTGTACCCGATTAATAACTTACGAAATTAAAACAGTGTCTGTGTACTGTAGGCCAAATCGTCAGAAAAATGTCTTTCTGTACTCAAGCATCCTAAGCCAATCAGGAAAGCTTTGGCTCTTATGTAGATTTTAGTGGTGTATAGAACACCCTAGATATGAATCGAATGACAAGGGATTGCATTATGGCGCCTGAATTTAGGGCAAGGTACGCTACACAAAAACTGGAATGCCGTACACCAGATTTTAAACAATCACCCAAAGCAATTACTGAGACAGCATGACAAACATGTGACACTGACTAATTAGTTTAAAGACTCCCTGATGCCATTGGAAGCACTTTGAAAAAGTGTAGTATTTAGACACGGTTCAGCTTATTTATCATATTCACCTATAACGTTCATCTTTATTTCTTCATTACTAAGGACACTTGGATGTATAGCAGGATGTCTACTCTGTCTGCTCTGACTACTTGTCTAGACTTGACATGACAGTTCTGTTAATGACATCACAATCTATTACAATGGAGATAAGTATGACATCATAACAGGGGATGTCAGGGGTAGACAAGCAGTAAGAGCTGACGAAGTCTAGGGGACAATGATCTTGGTTTCATGCCATTGTCATCAATAATTGAGAAAAACAAGGAAACAATTACAGAATATATATGAAATATAAACTGTTTTGTGTCTAAACCTTACATTTTTTTAAATCTTGTCAATGGTGTCAGGGCTCTTTAAGTGTCTTTGTTTGCTGGCTGGACTGTCCCCACAACTCCCGACCTGACAGCCACAACATCCTCACAACCCAGAAAGATGGCCACCCCAGAAACAGCAAACAGAACAAAAAAACCTTTAAGAATACTGTACAGCCTCCACTATCTGTGCAACCAGACCATTGTATACCCAGGAAATAAGGTGTGTGATATTTGCCGATTGCAGCCGTTTAATCAATAAATGTGAGCAATAAAAAAGTTAACTGCAAAGGCCAAAATTAATCAGTAGGGGACAAAGGCACACACAACAGCCTACCAGTTCCACCTAACCATAAAGATTTCCATTTTGTGACATGCAATCACACACAAACATAATCCACAAAATCCTTGGCATTCATGATTTACAATGGTCCTGACTATACTGTCACACATACTACATGCTTTTGCTTGAAGTCATGCTACATCACGTGTGTAACTTCATACTCATTGTATATGATTAATTTGCTGTGTCTTTTGGGGACATGAAAGGATGTTAACCATGCATGCCAGGACAGGGTGGGGGGGGGGCACTGAGGACATGGCCCTACCACTTCCATAACTGGTTGGACCTGGCCCTCTCAGTTTTTGCAGTTATGTTGATTTACTACTAGGGAGGACTGTACCTTTAAAATGCAACATGTGCAGTAAGCAGTGCTTACTTTCTAATCACTCCCATTGTAGCTTGCAGGGTGTCAGCAGATTTCTGAAAAGTGAAGTCCTGTAGTGTTAATTGGCATGCGCTGGGCTCGTGGCCAAGTGGTCTAACTTTAAAAGTGAAAAGAGGGGCCAGGCCTTCAGGTGGGCATCAGAGAACTAGGCACTGGAAGCTGCTGTCAGTCAGTGGGGGTGGGCAGTTACTCCACAGATTACAAATTTGGATGAGAAAAACCTGTTTCTGGGGGTGAACCCATTCATTGTGTGTGTGGGGTGATTTACCCCTTATATCCTTGGTCCTAACACCTCTCAGACCATTCAACCACGAATGATGTCAGAGTAAACTGTTGCCAAGAAATGTTGATGTTAATTTCTGAAATGGGTTAACTACACTTATCAGGATGAGGTAGTCAGGAATCAGACTTGGCATCCCAGAATGTGCTGTAATACATGACACATGGCATGCACAAGAACTATCATTTAGATTTTAAACTTGGCAAAACTGAATGAAATCCTCATAGCTATATCCATGTATTATACAGCACTTCAGTTTGGCCCTTTTCTACTATGCCATGGTCACACTGCATGTTATACTACACTTAAGTCCTCTTTTTAATTTTTTACCAGCATAAACACTGATGAACAAAGCTAATTTTCAGGGAGGTCCTGGGATGGGATAACAGCACAGAACATGGTTACAGTTGTACAGAAATTGTTGCTGATGGAAAAAGACAGCAATACAGTGTAGAGCATTATAAAAATACATGGCTATAGAAATTAGCATTGTAACATGACCTTATAAGTAGAGCTGTGCAGAACATAAAATTCTGCCCATGGAATGTTCGTGGAATGACCATTCTGATTCCGCTGAATTTTGCAGAATTATTCTGAAAATTCGGTGGACGTTCACCAAATTTTAAATTTCAGTTATTTGGCTATACTTTTAAAAGCATGTGTCCAAATAACACCAAATATAGAATAGAAACAGTACCAAATGACTTACAAAAGTATACCAGCTTTCAAAATCATAGGTAGAAAGGGGGCAGAGATATGGGTGGCCAAACATTTAATCAAAACTTAATTTTCAGATATTTTGAGATAATTGTAAAATTTCTTATCCAAATTTCTCCACAATGTCAGGATTTGGAGAAGCTTCCAGCATGATTATATGCACCATGTTTTTACTCTCAAGCTTTAATTGAAGCTGAGTTATAGGTAGCCAAACAATTTGCCAAAATTTAGAGTTCTGTAATTTTAGTATAATTTTGACAGTATTCATTGAAGTGTTATAAAGTTTGACAGGTGTACATGTTATCAATACATTTGTATATGTACTGTACATAGTTTCAGATTTCTAGCTGCAAATGGGGCCTGAGTTATAGCCAGCCAAACTTATTGCCAAAATTTAAATTTCAGTTATTTCCCTCTAATTTTAAAGCAACATATCCAAATTTAACCAGAGTTGAAACATTTAAACTACTATACCACTTGGACATTTCTGAAAAAAGTTCATATTTGCAGTTTTAAATGGTACTAAATTAAAAGTAGTCAAACATTCACAACATTTAAAAATTAAATTTTGCAAGAATGTAAACTACAAATTTATAAACCCCTGAAACTTTAAAACTAGACAATGCAATACCATTACATTTGTCAGGTTCTTAGACCTTACAACAAGACTGTGCATGCCAATTTTATTAATTGCTTGCTGCCAGAAATTGCAAAATAACAGGTGCACTTAAAGTCAAATCCAATGAGTCTGTGAAAATTGTAGAATTTCATGAAAAATTACATAACACTGGAATTTGGTAATTTTACTCAGCCTTATTTGGAGGATTCTAATTAAAGGATAGGGGTATGAGAAGCAGGTATTGCGGGGTCACCTGAACCTGGTAACCCTTTGCAATACCTGCCTCTACACAGTTTCACCAAGAAATGGACAACTGAGCTGGGTAGAACAACAGTGGTAGACCCTGAGGTTGGACCAAGGAAGCACAGAGCATCAACAATTCCAACCTGAATGCAGGATATTTAAGGATCACATCCAGTAAATTTATGTATGATCCAGGCAGCCTGATGTACGTGCAAGTTTGGGACTTAGACATTCTCAAAAAGATGTAGCGGGGGAAGACAGTGTCTAGGGCACCAGGAAGGAAGAAATCTGGCTATTCCAACAAGGTAGGTTGATAGGAAATGGAGTAGGTGACTCGTGTTTTAAGGGAGTTTGTCACTGTAAAGAACAAAGAGGATATCAGTGGGATCAGTAGTTCTACTGAGTCAATCCGGCTGTGCCAAAAGAGGAGGGGGGGGGATAGTCACCCAGAGAGGAACATCAGGAATGCAAAAAGCTCAGCCCAATTTGTCAAATGTAGTAGTTATACGTGCATTGTTATTGTTAAATTCTACCTAAAGAATTCTGGATGCTTCATCTATATGCTACAATAAATATGAGAGAAAATGTTACCAATAATTCTTTTGTTTCTACTGCAAATTTAAAACTGCTAATCCAATTTATCCAGTTGTGTTAGACACCAGGATACACAGACTATGAATATGCATGTCAAATGTTAAGTCTATGCCTGCAAGAGCAGAGAAGTTACAAACATCTACATTTTGGAAAGTTTTCACATTTTGCAAATGTTTACATAGTAAAGTTGCAACTTAAAAATCTCTAATCAAATTCTCTCCATATTTAGATAATTCTGTAAGCATTACAAAAAGGTTATTCATGCTAATTTGCACATGTCTCGCTCCAAAGTTGCCTGAGTTATATGCAGATAGAATGTTTTCACTAAATTTCCAACAAAAATACAAGGACCGATTTTGAGCACATATAACTTTTAAAAGTGATGCATCATAGTGTCATGAAATCTGGTACATTGTTAGAACACCTATCATCAAGGAATCATGCCAAATTTAAGATCTCTGATCCAATGGACGGCTGAGATATATGCAGATAAAAATGTTCATATAAAAATAAAATGACGGTCTTTGAGCACCTATACCTTTGAAACTATCCATTCAAATGTCACGATATTTGGCACGTTACTTGCTCTCCACCCAAAGTGAACATGCCAAATATCTGAGCTCTAGCTTAAACAGTAGGCAAGCTATGACCAAATTACTAAACGTTAAAAATTCTACAAAATACTGACAAAATTCCATGAAATGTTACGGAATGAAGCAAAATTGTGTTGACATTCCACAAATTCGGAATGTTCCCAATCCACACAGCTCTACTTATATTTTGCTCCCGGTTGCCATTTTGGGTCTGATCTAGCAATGGATGGTTACTACGCCATGTGGCATCTATGGGAACAAATATGATAAGTAATACAATGTATGCAATTATGAGGATATAGCATTAGAGAACAAGTTGACTTTCAAGAGAACACAAATCTACTGAACCAGCAAATGTAGCAAACAATGGGACAATAGAAACAGATTTTGTTGACAGAAAAGGACCTTTAGGCCCATCCAGACTGCTCCTTGTCCCTGCCTATTATTTATTTATTGTCTCAAATTACACAACTTTTGAGCCAGTAGCTCATTTACAAAGGTTTCACGTCCAGTACAAACAACGAGATATACAACGGTATTTAACATATGCACAGTCAGTTCCAGAGTTACACAGTATGAGGGTCAGTACGCTGTAGGCCAATGCAATATCAATTCAAGTGGCAGCCTAGTTGACTGTGTCAGTAGGAAGGGGAGGAAATGGCAGCCAAATATAGCCTTGTCGAAAGGGGAAGAGTAGTGTGATAGGGCACAGGAGTGAAACCGGCCTTACCAGTTGGATTTGGTCCTGTGCACCAAGCATAGATAGGAAAAGAGGGAATATCTGGGGGGTGCAAGGATGAGAGAGTAAAGGATATAGGTATTATGGGGCAGAGGAGGAGACACAGGGGTGGGCTTTGTTGTAGGCAGAGGTAAAGCAGGCTAACTGGTGCACTCACATTTACCCATCAGAATCAGATGCAAACTATTCCGTCACCACCGGCCCTCATGATCATAGGTGTCATTCCCTCCCCTCGTTCCTCTACCTGATATACCTCTGAGCTCCACAACACCAGAATCAACAGTAGTGTTTATGAAGAAGAAAGAGCTCGTGGAGTGTCAGCATTTACAGTTGCTGCCGAAAAGCTTATCAACCAAATCTTTTAAAACAGTGACATTTAGGTCTCCCCCTCCTTTCGGTGTGCCTTTTAGTTTATACCAGGTAGACGTTTTATTGGGCCAGCAGGGACTGTGTAGGATGGGGCCGCTAGACTATCAGTGAGTGGAATGTTGTAATTGAATATCCTGATGGGGATTGTAGGAAAAGGGGGGTGCCACAAGCACTAAGGCACTACAGTAATTCTATATGGGATTAGTGATCTGGCGAGGCAGGGGTGACCATGAGCACCCCGGGTGGCTGACATACAGTACTGTATATCTGAGTGGGATCGGGGTACCACTAGCACTAAGGACTTACAGTACTGTATATCTGAGTGGGATCGGGGTACCACTAGCACCAAGGACTTACAGTAAGCCTGAGTTGGGTGGTCCAGGATAAGTGATGAAGGTGAGTACTGCTAGCACCAGGGACTTACAGTTAATCTAAGTGGGATCAGGTGTGGAAGGAGGGTACCACTATTATCAGAGACATACAGATCTTCTAAATGGGATCAGGTGAGTGACCAGGAGCACTAGGGATTGTACATTTCAGAGGTTCAGATGGGGGTGGGGGAAGGTGACCGGTTTCTTTACACAGGCACTAGTGTTGCTGGGGGAGTGTGCAGGCACCACTGTGCTTGTTGTCAAGAGAAGGGTTTTGGAGGTGATAAAAGGCACTGCTACAGCAGACTAGTAGTGCTTCCAAAACCAGTTCAGTACACCACTATGTTCTGTGTGGAAGATGTTCACTCCATTTGCCTGGATGCAGTGGTTGATTTCGTATGACATTTGTTTTATTTTTCAATGTTTGTCCAGGAAAGACACACTAAGCTGAGGTTTGTTCCCGGGTGCATCCTAGGAGCTCTGGGAAGTTAAGTGGCTTGCTTGTGGTCACACAGTATGCAAGTGGTCACTGTGGGACTCAAATCCAGTTCTGCATGTTTGGAGCTCAGTGCTCTGAATCACTATGCTATACTGCTTCCATGCTAACCACTTGGTGACACGCTAAGTGCACCTTATGGTTATAGCTGCACCCACGTTGCTAATAGACTGTCCGCCATCCTATATACCATTAGTATGGCGCTAAACCTCTTAGTGTGGTGATAATGGTTTGAGTATGGGAGCATACATGATGACTTTTTTGACCAACTAACAAAGAGTGCTGCTTAAATTCGTTATTGAAAAAACTTCATTAATGCACTATTTAGGGTTCCAGCATTAAAAGTAGGGAAATGTCGTGTTAGTGTTTCCAACCCTAACATCTCCCCTCCCCACTCTGCAGGCAGCAACAGCCATGGGGTGTGCCTTAGGGTTGTCATCCCTAACACTCACACCATTCCATGAGTAAATAAGCTGAGATGGGTACAGCATATGAGAATGGGGTGACCATTAGAGTTGACAACCCCAAGACACACCCCACGCCTGTTGCTGCTTGCAAGGGGAGGAGAGAGTGTTAGGGTTGGAAACCCTAACACAACATTTCCCTACTTTTGATGCTGGAACCCTAACTAGTGCATTAACAAAGTTTTTTGCGAAGAATTTCCTTACTTTTTCAAATAGCATAATCATATCCTTCTTTGCCTGTGGGAGGGCCCTGCACTCCCATCCACGCATAACTTTTGAGATATTGTAATCTTATCCTTATTTCCCTTTGGGAGAGCAGGGCCTTTGATGCCCTGCGCTCATATCAGTCCATAACAGTATCTGTATTTGAGTGTGGGAGTGCAGGGTCCTCTAGGCCCTGTGCTAGTATCATCCATAATTTTGACATATTGAAATCATATCGTTATTTCCCTGTGGGAGCACAGTGCCGTCTGATCAGTCCACAATAGTATGCATATTTGTGGTCCCATCCATCCAGTTTTAAAGATACTGTAGTCATCTCCCATCCCATGCTGAGCAGCACCAAAGAAAGATCTAACGTTGCAGTGTTATCCTACAGGAATCACAGGATAAATTGAAACCTGTATAACTCCACACCAAGGGAATATCTTTTTACCAAACCAGCAAAAGGCATTCAAACCCCAGGAACTCCTCAGTATGCTTAAACTATTGCAATTGGCCTCTTGTGTTGAACTGCCCCGAGGAGAATGGAACATATGTAAATGATGGAGGTATCCCATGACTTTGGTGACTGCGATTGCGCACCTACCAAAAGGTCAACTCAGTCATGGTGCCCGTCATCAGGGCGACTAGAGAAGGAGGGCGACTGGATGGGGGGGGTGCATGAAATAGCGACATCCTGTTACTACATGCCTACGCATGCAGGGGGGGAAGTGAGCACGCCAAGCGTGTGGTGGGAGGGGATGGAGGGGTTGTAGGCGGTGGCACTGTGGCAAGCATCCGAGCTGCTTCCATGGTGTGGTGGGTGGATTCAGAACTGTAGCCAGAATGGTGCTGGGTTTGGGTCTGGGCGCAGGTACTTTTTGTTGCACCCGGCCTGAATTTTTATTTTGTCCGCGTTTGCACCTCCCCGAATGCACTCCTCCTGGGTGAGAATCCTTAAGTAGGGGGTGTGGGGAGACAATGCCCAGCAGGGTATGGGGCACATCCTCATAACATGGAAAATCCCAACCCCTGGTGCCGCTTTTGTTGTGCTACCGGGAGGACACGCCAAAATATTTTCTCGGCGATGTGTCATTACCTTAATCTAAGTGATTCGCTGTTATCACTTAGATCCAATGATGGAACCCTCATTGGCTTGTGTCAATTTCAAACTGCTGCCCCTACTAACTGTTGTGTTCTGAGAAATGCTCAGATTAATTTCTCTGCCTGCCTAGATAGACGCCTTAGAGAACTTTCCTCTACATCTATTAACGTTATTGTTTTCCATTTTGGTAAATGTTTTTATTTTCTATTTTCGATTGCTGCCCCTATTCCTTACCTTTTCAGGTTAGTTACCATAGTTTAGTGAGTTTTTGCGCATTTTTGCAGTTCTTCAGTGGTTTCTAGGAACCAAGGGGAACCGTTACCTCAGTGGATTTTCCACAAAATTGTTTACTTTTAAACATTAGCATCCTGGTTCCTGTCTCAGGGACTGTAGTGCTACATGTTTTTTCATTTGAATTTTTTTTTTCGTGTTTCCTTTCCTGTCAGGAACCAAACATTTTCTTGATTCCCTGCATTTAATTCCAGTCAGGGAACCGATCACTTTCTGATATTTATTATTATATTTTACTGTCTTGGAAACAACCGATAACTTATTTTTCTATTGGGCTGTTTACTTGGAGTTTCTGACACTTGGCATGTCAGAGGCACCAAGAAAGAAAAAGAGAACAGGATCGACTGGTTTTAAAAATGTTATCAAGTGTGGCCAAATCGTTGCCACGGCTGATAGGCATGATTTTTGTCTTGTGTGTCTGGGTCCTAGCCACATTTTTGCCAGTTGTGAGACTTGTAAGATGTTCTGTCCCAAAACTTAACAAAGAGGGCACTCCTTCCTCTCCCTCTCCTAAGCCCACTGAAGAGGCTTCTTCCTTACATGCCAGCTAGGAAGGATAAATCCAGAGAATCAGTGGACACTAAACACTGATAAGACTGAGGCTTCAAAATCTAGGAGACCAGTGGAACCTGCTCCTGAACCAGTTCCTGCAAAGAGAAAACATAAAGAGAAACATGTCACTGCACCTCCTGCCGAAAAGGCAAAGGGGCTGTCAGATGACAAACTGACTATGCCCTTGGCTGAGGACATTGCTGAGGCCTTGCAGATTTTACAGGACCTCCAGGCTGTAAGTCTTCTGGTTCCTTCCCTGGTTCCATTGGTTCCTACTTCTGCTCCCCCAACTCAGGAATCAGTGTTTTTGTATGATGAACCAGAGGATGAGGATGAGGGGGAACCTACTGAGCCTAAAGTTTCCCCGGAACAAGACTTTAGTTCCCATCCCAGAGGACCAGAGAATTACTCCTCTCACAACTCTTTTGTGGGACAAATGGTGGACACCCTCATTTCCATACAAGAAGCAGTAGAGGATGAGGAAGAAGCAGACTTTCTGGATATGATGGGTCTTACCCCCACGAAGAGACGTTTGCTTCCAGTTCACAAGTCCCTTAAGAAAACTGCTCTAAAGCTACTACAAAACCCCACTACTGTTCCAGGGGTGCATAGAGAAACTGATAAGAAATATCAGCGGGAGAGAACCAATGCAGAGTTTCTGTTTACACATCCAGACCATGAGGTGGTAGTACAGGCGACTGCTTGTGATAAAGCCAGGGTATCTTTAGCTTCCCATTCACCTGACAAGGAGTCCAAAAAAATTTATATTATGGGGAAGAAAGAATAATTAGCAGCCTCTCTTCTCCTCAGACAAGCCAACTATATGGCCTATACAGTTCAGTATCAGAAGGCCTTCTGGTCCACTGTTTTGGCCATGACTGACCAGATTTCTGGAGAAGTTGCAGTGGACCTGGCTGAAATAGCTAGAACAGCTTTGGATGCCACAAAGTACCAGTTTTATATGGGTGAGGACGCCAGTGATACTGCTGCCAGGCTGATGGCCCTCACTGTATCCATGAGATGGTTTGCCTGCCTCAGGGCTACAAATCTGTCCCAGGATACCCAGACTAAAGCCATGGATTTCTCCTGTGAGAACAATTCTCTTTTTGGGGACAAGACAGAAGCTTATATGAAGAAAGTGGAAGAGTACAAGACTACTTACAGCAGTAATTCTGCCCCAGACAGACCTTCCACATCTTACAGGTCCCAAGCAAGGGGAGGCGGGGTAAGGGCTCCTACACCAGGCCTTTTATTCCAAGCCCAAGCATTGCCAGACTACCAAAAGTCCAGAGGGTACTTTAGAGGTAGAGGAAGAAGGACTGTAAGAAGGTTCGAGCCAGCACCTCAGGCCAAGTCCCAGCCAAAGTAGAACCCCTGACGTGCCTGCCCAGGTCACCTCCCCATTTCATCGCAGGCTGACTCGCTTCTTCCTCCAAGCATGCCATACCATCACCGCAGACAAGTGGGTCTTGGAGGTAGTGAGCCAGGGTCTGTCCAAAAGTTTCAACATGCTCCACAAACTGAGAAGCAGAATTTTCAGCCCGGCAACCCCAGTGAAAGGATTTTGCTGGAGTAAGAAGTTGCCAATTTACTGATCATCAAAGCAGTGGAGCCTGCCCCCCTTTCCCAGACAGGCAAAGGCTTCTATTTCAGATACTTCCTTACCCAAAAGAAAAATGGGGATTGGTGACTCATTCTGAATCTCAGACTTCTGAACAAACACTTAACAAAGCCAAAGTTCAAAATGGTCACTCTGGCCATGATCATTCCAACTGTCCAACTGGGGGACTGGTTGGCATCCTTAGATCTCAAGAATGCCCATTTTCACATTCCAGTCAGGCCCAGCGACAGAAACTATGTGAGGTTCAGACTCCCCTCAGGACACTACCAGTTTGCAGCCATGCCCTTTGGTCTAACCTCTGCTCCCAGGGCATCTGCCAAGTGCCTAGCTGTGGCGGTAGTACGTATGAGGCAGCAATGGTCACAGTGTACCCTTACCTAGATGACTGGCTAGTCATAGGACAATCTCTCCAGTACACCAGAGACTTTCTGGCTCTCACTCCGAGCACTTTGGAGTCTCTGGGATTCCTGGTAAACACCCAGAAGTCCCAAGTGGAACGTGTTAAGGCCCTGGAATTCATAGGGGCAGAGCTGGACACCCTGCAAGGAAGGGCCTTCCTCCCTCTGGACAGTGTAAACAATATCCTGGAGCTGACAAGCTCTTTCAAACTGAACAGACCCAGATAAGCAAGGCACTTCCTACAGCTCCTGGGCCACATCACAGAAGCTACAGCTCTGATACTTGGGTACAGGTTTCAAATGAGGGACATTCAGTTCCATTTAAGGGCTCACTAGTCCCAAAGCAGAGACCCTCTAGCCAAGCTAGTGCCTGTCACAAAAACACTATTACAGGGATTGCAGTGGTGGCAGGACAGAGAAAGCCTCAGGGAGGGAACCCCTTTTTGGCAGGAAGCTATCTCGGGCATACTTACCACAGATGGCTCTCTCTTAGGCTGGGGGGCACACATGGACGACCTCATGGCCAGCAGTACATGGTTCCCCCAGGAGTTACCTCTGCATATCAAATTCCTAGAGCTCAAGGTGGTTTACCTGGCTCTGCAGTCATTTGCACCTCAGGTCAGTGGCAAAGTGGTACAATTTAGGACAGACAACACTACCACCTTGTATTACATCAACAAACAGGGAGGCACCACGTCAACCTCACTGTGCACAGAGGCTATGAAGGTCTGGCACCTTGCTTACTCCCTGCAACTGTCTCTATCAGCAATTCACCTGCCAGGAAAGGACAACATCCTGGCAGACTCCCTTAGCAGAATCAGTCAGAACCACCCAAGTGGTCCCTAAACAAACAAGTACTGGTCTCAGTTTTCAGAAGGTGGGGCACACCAGAGATAGATCTCTTTGCCTCCATGGATAGCCATCAGCTGCTACAGTTCTATTGCAGACCTCTGGCTCAGGGGATGGTGCCAGTGGATTCCCTAGTACTAGATTGGTCAGGGAGATTCCTTTATGCCTTTGCCCCTTTCCCTATGTTGCTCAGAGTTCTCATAAAACTCAGATCACAACCAGCAACAATGATCCTGGTGGCATCAGATTGGGCAAGACAGCCGTGGTACTCCCTCCTGCTAGCTCTAACAGTGCCACAACTGATTCTCCTCTCTCAGAATCACAATCTCTTGACATCCCCTCACAGTGCAGAATACTGTATCCCAGCCTCAGGTCTCTCAACCTAAAAGCCAGGCTCTTGAAGACTTTTGCCAATATGCACCTCTCTGAAGAAATCTTGAATGTACTCAGGGTTTCCCAGAAACCCTCAGTCAGGAAAACTTATACTTTCAGTCTGGTGTGAACACAGAAGTGTTACTCCCTCTCAGGCCGGGTTACCTGTCCTTCTGGAGTACCTGACCCACTTGCACTCACTAGGCCATAGGCCTTCTACCTTAAAGATACACCTAGCTGCCATTTCAGCTTATATTTCAGCTGGTAAGGATATATCTATAACCTCTCACCCTGTCTTCAAGAAGTTCTTTATATGACTCCTTCTCCTCCACCCTCCCTTCAGGGAGTCAGTCCCATCTTGGGACTTAATCATTTGTATTGCTAGGCTCATGGAATCCCTTTTAAACCTATAGCAACTGCAGAGATCTAAAATATGTTACCTGGAAGACTGTCTTCCTGGTAGCTATTAATTCAGCTAGGTGAGTAAGTGAGCTACAGGCCCTGTGCACAGATGTAAATGACATCTCCTTCCACTCAGATAAGGTGGTGCTCAGGAAGGACTTTCAGGAAACAGGAAATTCCATCCTTCGTTGGTTTCATGTTTTCATCTGAAAAAGTCCATAACACTGTGCCAATCTTTTTCACTGTCAACCCCAGCTCAAGTGAGCAGAAGTTGCATAGCCGGGATGTCAAGAGGATACTCAGCCATTACCCTGACTGGACCAAAGCTTCCAGGCCAGAGCACACTTAATTGTTTCTTACCTATAGGGAGGTGGGTAAAGGTAAACCAGCTTCCAAGTGAACTATTGCATGCTGGATAGTAGCCTGCATACAGTTCTGTTATAGTAAAGTTTGCAGCTTCCTCTGGGTCTCAGGGCACATTCTACCCAGGGTACAGCTGCATCAGTAGCTGTAGGAAGGGACAGACCCTTACTGGAGATTTGCAAAGCAGCTACATGGAAAACTGTTCACACTTTCACCAAGCACTACTGCTTGGACATACTGTCCAGAAGTGATGCCAGGTATGGCACTGCAGTCCTGAAGAACCTTTTCCCTAAATAAGTTCTGAACCCAATCTCCAAAGGTACTGCTTGGTAGTTTGCAATAGTTTAAGCATACTGAGGGTTTCTTGGGGTTTGATGAAAAAATTACTTACCTTAGTAATCTTGTTTCTTTCAGAGGATTCCTCAGTATGCTTAAAGCTCCCACCCTGCCTTACCTTCAAGAATCAGGAAAAAAGGTTTTTTTATTCTAAATCCCTGCTGGTCACTAACTGTTCTGTACTTTTCTGGTTACTTGTTGAGTTTCGAACCAGTCTGCACTGTCTTCTTTGTCCCTTCTTACAGGGACCATGGTTTTGGGTTTAATGTGGGATTAGTTTTTATTTAGATAGGCTTCACAACAAATTTGAGCATTTCTCCGAACACAGCATTTACCAGGGGCAGCAGTTTGAAATTTGCATGAGCCAATGAGGGTTCAATCATTTACATTCGTTCCATTCTCTGAGGCAGTTCAACACAGGAGGCTGACTGCAATAGCTTAAGCATACTGAGGGATCCCCTGGAAGAAACAAGATTACTATAGTATTTTTTTCCATCTGTAGGGCAAGCCCATTGTACCCTGAAAATTTCATACAAAAATTGGAAGTCATGTCTTCATGGTGGAGTGTCAAAGAAACGACTGCGTATGCTTCACATTACAATGTTATCTTATTGGAAACAAAGAAAAATGTAAACCCCCCCAGAACACCAGCACAAAGTAATCTGCTTTCACCAAACCAGCAAAAGACACATTCATGGAGCAAGCCCTTTGTACCCTGAAAGTGTCAGACCAAAATTCCAAACTGTTTCTTCACTGTAAAGTGACAAAAACCAAAAAACAAACAAAAAAAACTTACAAAATTTTTTTTTTGCAAATTGCAAAACAGGATCCTGTTTTGAGCTTTCTTTTTTTGCAATCTGCAAAAAAGCAAAATCCTTTTTCTCAAATTGTGAAACAGAATCCTGTTTCGGGTTCTTTTTTTATAATTTGCTAAAAAAGAGAAATCCTTTTTCACAAATTGAGAAACAGGATCCTGTTTCATGATTCTTTTTTTACAAATTTGCGAAAAAGGATTTCAGCATATTAAAAAAAACATTTCCAGGTAATGTATGAAAAAAAACTAGCACTAGAATCTAATAGAATGGGTCCCGATTAGCAGAACACGTGTTGGTTGCTTCAAAAAAACATAATTTTTTTTTTCATATGTACTTTAGTCTTTTTGTCCCCCATTTTTCTGCCTGACCCGGGACCCTGGCAGACATGTACATGTGTGTGCATGGAGGTGCATGTGCATGCCGGGTACCGACTTAGCCCCTTCCACCCCACCTAGCTATATGCATACAGGCCCTCACGCCTATGCTTCACTGGACCACCACCCAGTTGGAGCAGAATTATGGAGGGTGCAGGCATCCACCCCGGGAAGTGAGAACTTCCTTACAGCTGCTCAATCCTGCTCCCTCTCCCCTCACGCCAGCTCTCTGACAACCCGAGGTTGTTCCTGAACCCGGGTCACCAGCGTAGCACGAGGTAAGGTGTGCAGCGCCTCAGCCCTCAGAGCCACTGGGCCAGCATTTTTTCTGTTTTTTTGGTTTTTGTTATCTATTTTTCCTCCACCTCTTGGCACCCCTGCCAGCCTCTCCTTTGGAGCGCCAATGCCCCACACCCCTACTTGACCCCACACCACCATACTCTGACCCACCATGCAGTCTTACTATTGGGTAACCCAACCTATCCTTGTGTCAGGAGGGTTCCTCTCCTCTGAGGGGGGAGTGCCTGTAGGCAAACTCCGTATCCCTGGTAAGCTGCCACAGGGTTGTTCCGGGCTAGTCCGGGGGTTTGTGGTGGTGCAGGCCAGGCACTAGTCATCCAGTCGGCAGGGAGCCGCTATTTCCATTTTCTCCCCTGGAGCGCAACGTGCCAAAATGTCTAGGCATACATCAACGTCTGCTATGCCCCCAGTTATTTGGGTCAGCATACTGTGATACCTCTGGTCTCCACTGGGGGTCAGCAGATGCCGGACCACATCTCCACCCTCCCCCCTGGAGAAGGTGAGCAGTCGTCAGATGCTCAATCTTCTCCCCCAGCCGGCCCTCCAGTGATCTGAGTCCATTCCTGAACCTGGGTTGCCGGTGTCGCATCCAGAAATCCAACCGCTGTGCTGACAAGCTGACTTTTCTGTTTTTTGACTTTGTTTGCCTCACTAAAAAAAAACAACAACAAAAAGAAAACAAGATGGTGGCAGCACGAAAAGGATTCCCCATTTGCAACAAGGGATTATTCATTTGTGACACAGGATTGCCCATTTGCAAAACAGAATCCTGTTTCGAGGCTCACATCTAACTTTTCCCATTGAAAATAATGGGGCATTTTAAAATGTAATAACTTTTGAATGGATTAATATTTTTTCATCAAATCTTCAAAAGGCACATCTGTGACCAAAGACCTTTCTACACTAAAAATGTCAGACCTAAATCCCAAGCTGTATTTACACAGTGGTGTGGCAAAGCATTTTACAGAAAGAAAACTGTAATTTTCACATTCTTTGACACTCTGAATTTCCGCACCCACATATCAGACTGGAATGAAGCTTTGGTCCCTGATAGTGCATGCTAAATTGCATGCAAATCAGTTGAATGCTTGTAAAGATATTGAAATGCAATATTTTGAGTTTAACATAGATTTGAAGGTTGAACCCTAACTATAGGGTCACAACCTTTAACACCTGTATTGCTACACCCACACATCCGACCAGAATGAAACTTGGCACATCAAGAGATCTTTGGTCCCTGATAGCACATGCAAGATTTCATGCAAATTAGTTAAAAGGTTAGAAATATAGAAACATAGAATTTGATGGCAGATAAAGACCGCTTGGCCCACCTAGTCTGCCCATTTCCCTACCTAATGGATAAGCCGCAGATCCTAATTAACCAACAGCCTACTTCCTCCTACCTCCCCACTAGAACTGCCTTGTCTGTCCTCCGCATTCTTGAATTCCCCCAGTGTTTTTGATTCCATGACCTTCTCAGGAAGGCCGTTCCATGCATCCATAACCCTCTCCATGAAAAAATACTTTTTCACATTACCTCTGAGTCATCCCCCTTCTATCTTCAAATTGTGCCCCCTTGTTCTTGTACATCTCTTTTTCTGAAAGATGCTACCCTCTTGGTTGTGAAGTTATTAAAGTGCAAAAAGCATGAAAAAAGATTCCCCATTTGCAACAAATGATTACCCATTTGTGACAAAGGATTACCCATTTGTGACAAAGGATTGCCCATTTGTGACAAAGAATCCTTTTTCGAGGTGAACATCTGCCTTTTCCCATTGAAAATAGTGGGAAATTTCAAAATTTAATAACTTTTGAAATGATTAATATTTTTTCACAAGGCACCACTGTGACCCAATACCTATATATCCTAAAAATTCCAGAACAAAATTCCACACCATTTTTGCACAGTGGCATGACATAGAATTTGACAAAAAAATGGTAATGTACATGTTTTTCGATGCTCTGTATCTCCACACCCACACATCCGATTGGAACAAAACTTGCCACATCAAGAGATCAGTGGTCCCTGATGGCACATACAGAAGTTCATGTGAATCGCTTGAATGGCTGCAAAGTTATTAAACTGCACAATTTTGAGTTTAACATAGAAGTGAAGATGTAACCCTAACTATAGGGACACGATATATACTCATACATACAACATGAGACGGGGTTAAAATGCCACCATGAAAATGGTCTCTTGGCTGATGACAATACTAAACAGCAAGATTTTGAAAGTATGTTGCTGTAAGTGTTGTCATAAATCTTAAAGGTTTGTGTCATCACAGAGGAATACTACACCAATCAGAGAGCAGCTTTCACAGTGCTGATGACATCACAATAGCCCTATGCAGTACTGAAGCCAACAGTTAAAATTAAATCAACAGTACTAGTTAGTGAGCAAAAAAATGAATCCTATCTTTTTTAGCAGTAATATATTCCTGATAATCTTAAATTCTTCATTGGGGTATTTTAAATTCATTCAGCTATTTTGAAGGCTCTGTTTAATTACACAATTTGTAATTTGCATGGATTTACAATAAAGATGGCAGCCCCCAGCATCTTTAAAAAAATTCCTCCCTGGAGGTCACACTTAAACTGCACCCACTGTATTCATAATGCATATATGGGAGGGTGTTGCCAGCAAATGTTTCTGATGGCCAACAGCACAGCGCCACCCTGATCTACTTACATCCATGATTGTGGACCTGGCAAAGGAGCAATAATTTTTGAAAACTTCAGCATACTCTCCCTTGCCTCAAGAACGGAATAAAGTGAAAAGGAAATCAGATGTATTGATGTTTTAGGTTGCCATAACTGCTGACTAAATTATTGAGATTTTTAACTAGTACTGCTGCTTTGAAGTGGACAGTCATACAATCAGCAGATTTAAAAGCTATAAGTAGTAAATTGATATAGTATAAACAAATACATAATGGGTCTGCTACTCTTGAGTTATGGTTCTGTCCCCTCACACTCAAAGATATTTTGAGTCGGATCGTTGCATATCCCCATGTCCATTGCTAATCTACCCCTCCTTCTCCACTTTGGAAGGATCCACCCTCGATTCTCTAGCCTCGTATAAATACCTGTGCATTTGGCTTAATCAGCACCTCGACTACTCCATCCACATTGACTCTATATGTGCAAAACTTCGCCCCAAACTCAGAGTGCTCTTTCAAAACAATGAGTCCATCCCCCTTCAGCTTCATCATGTCCTACTATCTAAGACCATTCTCCCCCTGTTCAACTACAGTGATATTATCTATGCATCAGACCCCACCCCCTGAAATGGTGGCCTTGATGGAAGGGGGATGCCTGGATATTGTCGCAGTCACAGAAACATGGTACACAGAGAACCATGACTAGGATGTCAACATACCAGGGTACACAATCTACAGGAAGGACAGGGAGGGAAGAAGAGGAGGAGGAGTAGCTCTCTATGTAAGGGAAGGGATCAAAGCAACAGAACTAAAGGGTAAACAGGGAGGAGAGGAGGCAAGGTGGGTCACCCATGAGACTGGAAATGGCTCCACAATCCACGCAAGGGTTGTATACAGACCCTCGTCTCAGGGGGAGGAAATGGACAAGGAAATGATAGAAGGCATCCTTGGGATGGCAGAGAAAGGGTAAATATTGCTGATGGGGGAACCGAATATGCCAGATGTTGACTGGAACACCTTTGCTGCAGCCACATCCAAGAGCAGGGCCATTCTCAATGCCCTACAGGGGGCATGCCTCAGACAGCTAGTTTTGGAACCCACTCCTCGGGAGAGAGCAGTCTTAGACCTGGTACTCTCAAATGGGGATGGAGAGAGGATCTCTGATCTTGAAGTGGGTAGCCATCTGGGAACAAGCGACCACCAAACAGTGTGGTTCACGATAAACTTAGCTGTAGAGTCACACCACACAAAAGTGAAGGTACTGGACTTCAGGAGGGCTGATTTTGTCAAAATGGGAGAGTGCCTCAGAAAAACACTAGCAAACAGGCAAGAAGGTGGGGTGGAGCAACAGTGGGGAAACATCAAAACCGCTATCACAGAGGCAACAAGTCTTTGTGTGAAGCAAATAAACAAATCAAAACAAAAGGAAAAAACACTATGGTTCTCAAAAGAAGTGACAGGGAAGGTAAGGGAAAAAAAGATAGCATTCGGGAAGTGTAAGGAAACACAGAAGGAGCAGGACAGAGAACTGTACCATTTAAAGCAGAAGGAAGCGGGTAAGGCAGTCAGAATAGCAAAGGCCCAAATTGAGGAAAAGATAGCCAACTCAGTTAAGAAGGGGGATAAAACCTTTTATAGGTATATTAGGGAGCAAAGAAAGACTAAGGCAGGGATACTGAGGCTGAGCAAAGAGGAAGGTGGTTGGGCAGAGAGCGACAGTGAAAAAGCAGAGATACTGAACGAATACTTCTGCTCAGTATTCACAATGGAAAAGCAGGGGGAAATACCTAATCCAGTCAACAGAAGCACTCTGGATAGGGGGGTTGATATTAGTCCTTTCACAGAAGAAAGGGTTCTGAAAGAACTCTTAAAACTGAAGGTGGATAAAGCAATGGGGCCTGATGGGATTCACCCCAGGATTTTAAAAGAACTAAGGGAAGAACTAGTAACACCACTGACTACCCTTTTTAATAAATCTTGGGACGATGGGGTGGTACCTGAGGACTGGAGGAGGGTGGATGTGATTCCCCTTCACAAAAGTGGGAGCAAGACAGAGGCAGGAAACTACAGACCTGTCAGTTTGACCTTAGTGGTAGGGAAAATGATGGAATCACTTCTGAAGGAAAGAATTGTTGAATACCTAGAGGCCAGTGGGGAACAGGACCCAAAGCAGCATGGATTCACAGCGGGAAGGTCATGTCAGACAAATCTAATTGATTTCTTTGACTGGGTGACCAAAGTAGTAGACCGGGAGGGCTGTGGACATGGCCTACCTAGACTTTAGCAAGGCATTTGACACAGTCCCACAAAAGATTAATAAACAAATTAGCCAGCCTGGGAGTGGGTCCTAGGGTGGTAGCCTGGTAAAACACTGGCTGGACAACAGGACACAGCGGGTAATAGTAAATGGAGTCCACAGTGAAGAAAGGAGGGTTACTAGTGGGGTACACTGAGGTTCAGTACTGGGCCAGTCCTTTTAATGTCTTTATAAGTGACATTGCAGAGGGACTGGAAGGAAAGTATGTCTCTTTGCAGATGACACAAAGATCTGCAACAGGGTTGATACACAAGGTGGGGTGGAAAGGATGAAAAGGGACTTGGCAAGGTTGGAGGAATGGTCAAATGTATGGCAGCTTAGATTCAATGCACAGAAGTGCAAAGTAATGTACCTGGGAAACAAAAACCCAGGGGAAGAGTACACAATGGGGGGTGAGATACTGACAACAACAAAAATGGAAAGGGACCTGGGGGTAGTCATATCAGACGACCTAGAGGTGGGCAAGCAATGTGAGAAGGCAGTAAGGAGGGCTGGGGGGATACTGGGGTGCACAGAGAGAGGCATCACCAGTAGAAAACAGGTTGTTGTTGGCCCTCTGTACAGACAGTTGGTAAGACCACATCTGGAGTACTGTGTACAGTTCTGGAGACCCCATCTCCGCAAAGACATAGACAAGGTGGAGGCTGTCCAGAGGAGGGTAACCAAAATGATGCAGGGTCTGCATCAGAAGACATATGAAGAAAGACTAAAGGAACTAAAGATGTATAGCCTTGAGGAAAGGAGGGAGGGGGGACATGATAGAAACTTTCAAATACCTCAAGGGAATCAACAAAGTCCAAGAGGGTAGCATCTTTCAGAAAAAGAGATGTGCAAAAACAAGGGGGCACAATTTGAAGATAGAGGGGGACGGCTCAGAGGTAATGTGAGGAAGTATTTCTTCACAGAGAGGGTTGTGGATACATGGAACAGCCTTTCTGAGGCGGTCATAGAGTCAAAAACAGTGGGGGAACTCAAGAATGCATGAGACAGACATAAGGCAATTCTAGTGGGGGAGCAGGAGGAAGTAGGCTGTTGGTTAACTAGGATCTGCAGCTTATCCATTAGGTAGGGAAATGGGCAGACTAGGTGGGCCAAGCGGTCCTTATCTGCCGTCAAATTCTATGTTTCTATGTTTCACTACCATGCTCTCCCATTTAGATACCTTCCTCCACTCCTTCTGCCATTTCAAAACAAACTCCCCTCTTAGGACTCACCACTGCTCCCTTCTCTCCTCCTTAAACCTGTCCCCCCTCTCACATAGAATGTACCTCCATTCCCTAACTTTTATCACCAAGTACTGGTTTGACCTCCTCCCCCATACCTATCCTCCACCCTCTCCTCTGCCCCTGCTCCCTCCTACTCCCTGCACTCTTATCTCCCCCGCACCTTCTCCATCCCTTACAACCAGTCTTCCTCAGGCTTTGCTGCGATCTCATCCCACCTCTCCTGCCTCTGGAACCAGCTACCCCCTATCCTTCAAGACTCTCCTTCCCACCATGCCCTCACGTGTCTAATTAAGCTCATCCCTTCCCCTCCTTGCACCTGCCTCCCCTCTCACTCCTTACTTTAACCCCTTCCCCCCTTTGCTAATCTAAACTTGCCTCTCAGGACTTCTGGGTGAAGCTCTACAGCTCTCCTGTCATTTTTCATCTTTTTACACTGTAATTCCTCTAAGCTGTTCATGAACAGTCCTGTTATTTCCTTTCTGTATATTTTGAAATTACTTAGTATGTATTGTAATAATCTAGCTGCTCTTGTATAGTTCTGTGTATTTCTTTCTGTATATATTTATATATGTGTGTGTGTGTGTGTGTGTGTATGTATATATATATATATATATATATATATATATATATATATATCATAATTAATCTGTATGGATTATAATAACCTGTATTTTCTCATTACTATTTCATTCTGTTTGTATATCCTGAAATTGTATTTTTGTATTCCTTGTACCCACCCCCCAGTCGTATCTAGAAATGAGCCTCAGCTCAGTGTGCCTTTCCCGGTTATCAACTTTAAATAAATAAATACAATAAAATGTATATATATAGAGAATAATGTATGGACAACCATACACAACAAGACTGTGTTTCCATCAAGAGGTTGAAATGACAGCACATGGACCGCGAGAGCGAAGCTCGAGAGGTCCTTGCTGTCATCTCAACCTCAAGATGGAAACATTTGCCGAATTGTGTGCGGCTGCCCATATTTTATATAGTACATGGTTTTGTACACATACTGTAAATCACCAAAGCGTTACCTCCCTAAATAAAAACAATAAAAATAATAGAAAAAAAATGTCATTTCTTTGTTCACTTTTATGATGAAAGTTAAATTTATAGACTTTTACAATTTGGGCACTGGGTGGTTAGTAATCAGCTAGGTGCTGGGTGAATAAGGAATTTAAAATGTTATGACCTTTGAACTGTGCTGAACAACTTCTCCGAATGCACACAACAGCACCTTGGAATGTGCACAATGGTTTAGAGTGTGCACAACAAGAATTTTGAGCAGCCAGATTTTTATACAGAACAAAGTCCAGTCATATACTATTATTATATACAGAACTGGAGTGAGGGGTAAAAATGACGAGATAAAAAAAGATTGTCTCAGCTAGTGACACCAGTGACTACAAAATATCAAAAAATATTGTTGTTATTGTTTTCACAGTGGATATTACTAAGGTTACCGTGATCCCATTTGAATACCAAACCAATCAGAGAGAGCAGTTTCCACAATGCTGATGACATCAGAATACCTAGTCCACCACCGAAGCCAGCTGTTAAAATCTGAAGAAAAATAGCCAACTCTTCAAACTGCAGATTTAACAGCTATAACTTGTAAACTACTGTTGTACATATCGAGTATACAATAGCCTGTTTCAAAATATCACTTGTGAGTGGGCAGGACTTCCATAACTCACTCGTGGCTCTGCCACTCGTGAGTTACGGTCTTGCCCACTCAAACATGAAGATAAATTACATATTTTAAGTCAGCCCATTGCATATCCTCTATTTATAAAGAGATACAGTATCAGAAACATATTTCTTCAAATGTGCTTGGTCATTTTCTAAGAGGCACAGTTCCCGTAAAGAAGGGGAAATGTCACCGAGGAAGTGCAATCAGTGTACCAGAACTCTTAGCGCATCACTTCAGTGAAGAGCACCTCAGGGTCTTCCATCCAATAGACAGGACCTCTGACTAAGGATACCCCTTGTCCGAGTACTTTTACACTGAAATGCTTGCCTTTTAAAAGGCCTCAGATCGACATCTGATCAGAAGGATTTAACTACCGCAAGAACCCCTAACTGGTACATCCTGGGCAATTAGTCATCAGAACGTGTCCAGCTACATTCCTTCGAAGGGCCTTAAGCTGAGAATCACAGAGCAGTCAAACTGTGTCTGAGATGGTCAGCTATGCCCAATCAGTTATACATCAGCGAGGTGTTCCAGTGTGGTGCAGAGCTCAGCTGCATTACGCAGGGTGCATCAGGTTATGAATTTGCAGCGCTAGAAGCATTTGCCTGCTTGGGGAAATTTGTCCAGCAGTCTAACACAAAAGCTGGGATGTGGTCAGCCTTGATTTCTTTTCTCCAGCAACAATGAATTGGGCCCACTGTCATCTGCAGATCCATCTCTAAAGGTCTGAAGGAAGCATCTGTTAGCTTGTTAAGCTGTTCACAGGGAATGGCCAAAGTTGCAAAGTTTCCACTTGACAGGGGGATCTGTTATAAACTATAACTTCATGAAATCCTGCCAAAGAAAAGGGAAACTGTCTGGTACTGTAGTGGGAGGGAAGTATCACCATAACTACAAAAACTAATGCCAGCTGTCCCTCTATCATCGTCCAGATACTATAGCAATTCTGTAATAATGAAGTTATTCTGCAGAAGCATAACTGTACAACTTTTAAATGACTCTGTTTTGAAGAGGAAACTTTGCTTTTATCTGGTACAGTGTTATGCAGTCTGCAGAATGATACTGATTCTGGAGTAAGCTAAGACTCAAAGCCAGAAAGCAAAGAGTGTGAACCTTTAGAACAAATTCTGCCCAACTAAAGTGTTCCAAATATTGTGGCCAAATAAAGGTATTTTTATTTTCGTAACTGTAAGAACAAAAATTGGTACCAGGTTAACCCAACAATGCAGTGCAACAATGACAACTTCACATGATACACTGTGAAACCTGGCCCTTGTTGTATCACTTGAGATAGCAAACACCTACACAATGATCGTATTTTAAGAAATAATGGTACTCCCAAAAAGAGAGCAGGAGGCAAAAAGGCAATACTTTTGCTTTAGTCTTTGTGGACAGGGGGAAAGCATCAAAATCCTTTTTTTTAACCAAGGTAACTCTTCCCCCTTCCCCCACTATGATTGATTGATGTGTTCACATTCTGCACAGTATTAGTGTCTAATGTATTTGTGCACCTTCTGAATCAAGCAGATTCCGAGCTTCAGCAGCGGGCTGTAAAGTTAAAGGATGTTGCATCTGACGTGGGACAATTATGGAGCGTTTGTAGAAGTACAGTTTTTAGAATAGCATCCCTGCTGTATCCTGCATCTTAAATAAATTGAATACAGCTGGTCTCTTTCAGAGTTTCACCAGGAAAGACATACTGAGCCGGTAAAAGCTCATCTCTAGATACTGGGAGAAAGGGAGAACAGTTCAACTTAGACAATGAGGTACAAAAATGTATAATATGTAAATACTAGATGAGACACATGTCTGTGTCTTCTATTTTCAGCGTTTGCTCTGTGTGTGTGTGTGTGTGTGTGTGTGTGTGTGGTCTTTTGGCACTATGCACTCTTGCTTAAAGCAGAACCAGGTCAAATTACGGCACTGAATATCCTTCAGGTAATAGCTCTTCATAATGTTTGCTTGCCTGTTCTCATTAATGCATTCAGTAATTATCAACTTAATGTTCACAACTTATAGGAATTTAAAGGAACTGCTCGAATTAATGTTCACAACTATGGGTTGGTTAGTTTACATTACATGTTTCACTGTTAGGAGCTCTTAAGCGTGTTCTAATGGGGGCAAGCTTATATTTTATGTTTGTTAGGACATTATCATCATGTAGGGTGACATCTGAAAGGGCTTGGGTTTTTCTGACTTGATAAGTTTTTGGACTGTATCCTAAGCATTGCTGCAGTAGGCGCTATATAGTTAACAACCAGATGCACTGAATTCAATCTAATGGTGTTATTCAGTGCAGTCCCAAACATGCTTACTATTATGAAGTACCGAAGGACCTAGAGTAACTTGTCCTGCAATTAAATTACTTGTTTTTCTCTTTGAGCCAGGATATTTTATTATGTGTTTTATGCGTTTCATGTATATGTGAACCTGAATAAATATAAATGACTATATATATATATATATATATATATATACACACACATACTGTTGACGTTTTATACAATTGAAGTTATCCAAAGTTTGGAAAACAATATGGCTTAGTGCTGCATCTTGTTGGAATAGGCACGTAGCAACTGGGGTCACTTGGCCCATCTTTAGCCAAGACCGTTCACCTCTATATTACAGTAAATTCAGACCTTTAACTGTTGCTGTAAAAGTATTTCAGCAAGCATAAGACATAAATTAAGCTGCAGCAGAGTGCAATAAAATTTTAATGAGCAATTTAAGATAGCTAATAAATAAATAAATCCCCTCATCACTTTGTATGCTTGATTTGGAACCAGTATTAAATAAAATACTGCTCATCCCCATAAATAATTACATTTCTTCTCCTGTGCTTTTAGTATGCAAAGTAGTCCTGTCTATAGGAGATGTAACATTTCACCTTTTAGTATAATGTTGTGCAAAAGGGTTTCTCACCACATTACCTTCTGTCAAGTCCAGTCTGAGTTGATATTAATCACAGTTAAAACATTGTTGCTTAGCAGGACCATTTACTTTTGAGCTGAGTTTTTTTTTTTAGAGTGCAGAAGCAAAACAGAAAGATGATAGTCTGCATATGCCTTTAATGTTGAAAAAGCTGATGAGTATTTAAAAAAAAAAAAAAGTTTATATTTGACCTAGCACTGGGTGCAATTGATTTTTGCTTTTTCATGAAGAGTTTTGTTCTGCAAAATGCACAAATAGTGAAAATCTGCATTTTTCGTGGAAAAATGTACTGTGTTTAAATCATTATTTTCATGTAAAAAAAATCCTGATTTTATGCACTCAAAAATTGCTCAAAAATTTGTGACTTTTCATTAAGGCAGAGATTAAGCTCTAAAATGATCAAATCCTTACTGTATTTGTGATAACTGTTACAAAAAATTGTGGTTTCATGTGATTTTTTTTTACAAGTTAACAACCCATTTGTTTGCCCTGTCCTAATATGAACTTATATTTGCCGTGCTTTTTTCTTCTTCTTCGAATTCTGCTTAATAGAGATGCCCTAGATTTAAGGGATGTTTTAGCATATACAGACACAAAAAATTAGGAAACGCTACATAAATGGGGGCCGTATATGGAAAATCTGTGTACAGACAAGCACACTCCTGCTCTTTTTGGTGGCTTTAATTTCAACCCATATTGATGTATTTTGTTGTCACTACTGACGTACAGCATCCCCATCTGACATATTATAAAGATATGGCCATCCTTTGAGTGATTTTCTAATATCCAACAAAACATTTTAAAATATAACAGTCGAACACGAGTCAGCTTCTGTTTCATTTATTTCCTGTACTATGACTTTAGGCACTTACGAGGCTCATCTTCATGATCCTAAATAGCAAACCTTGCAAAGTGGTAACACGTTTATTTATTTGTTAATTTGTTGACTGGGAATGGAGGGCTACTAAATATGTTCTTGTTTTCAGCCTCATCTCAGGGTCGGTGGGTGGGGGATACAGGAAGTACTGATTGATTCTGAACCCAGAACCAAATTAAGCTGTTGGTGGTTTTAGGAACTGGAGAAAATCTTGTCAGCTGGCACTGGGGAAACGCCCCTCCTTTTACGGTAAGTGCCATGAGATCATTAACATCCACCTGAAAAAAACACCAGAACAGACAGATGGACCTTGGTTACCATCCCATCCAAAAGACAGCCCCTCATGGTGACAGTGGCCCCCTTATTTCATGTTGCAGCATCAATGTGATTACATATAATCAAGGGGAGAGTGCCTCCTGCAGCGCTACCAACCCCTCTCCCTGCACCACCTGGTGTTCATTGGAAGTCTTCCCCTGACTACAGAATAGGCCTGATCCTCCTTAGCTTGTGAGAGCTGATGGAATCTGGTTCCAAGGGGTGATACAGCTTTTGGCAGAAGTACTTAAGTAAATCAGTGTGTCATTGGTCCAGAACCTCATTTTTCCTACCCATACTGATGCCAAAACCTCCTTTCTAAGCTTGGTACACTGTACCACAATAAACCCTGCCTTCATTTCCCAGTCCACCAAGAGATCACTCTCACAGCCGACCTTAGACACCCCAGTCCCAGCAGTTGCTGGGGGCCCCCCACTCATAAGGCCCACCAGACTGAAGCTGTACAGGTCCTCAGCCTTTCAGATTTCCTATTTGTTTTCATTGAAGCATTTCATTCCCTGTGTGCTATTGTAGGATCACACAAGGGGTGTCACTAGGTCAGACAGAATCCTCCAACAGTACATCACAATACTATAAGAAGACTTGCTAATGTATACTCAAGGGGCCACAGAAGCATAATGCTGGCTCTGATCATCCCTAAGATGTTAAGGGCCCCAGAAACAGAAAGACAACTCTGATCATCCACAAGATATCTAGAGCCACCAGAAACATAAGACCAGCTCTGATCATCCTCAAGATGTCAAGGACCCCCAGAAACATAAGGCCAGACCTGATCATCCTCAAGATGTCAAGGGCCCCTGGAACATAATGCCAGCTCTGATCTTTCTCAGTATGTCAAGGGCCCCCAGAAACATAAGGTCAGCTCTAGTCATCTGACCTCAAGATGTCACAGGCCTCCAGAACATAAGGCCAGCTCTGATCATCCTCAGTATGTCAAGAGCCCCCAGAATAAGGCCAGCTCTGATCAATGGCCCCCAGAACAAGGCCAGCCCTGATCAATGGCCCCCAGAACAAGGCCAACTCTAATCATCCTCAAGATGTCAAGGGCCCCCAGAAACATAAGGCCAGCTCTGATCATCCTCAAGATATTAAGGGCCCCTGAAACATAAGGCCAGCTCTGATCATTCTCAAGATATCAAGAGCCCCCAGAACAAGGCCAGCTCTGATCATCCTCACTATGTCAAGGACCAGAGGGCAAGGCAAGCACTGATCATCCTCACAATGACTGTGCTGGTGTTTGATTGTGCAGACATGGTTTAAGTCCAACCTTCCTGGTCTGGACCTCTTTCCGTGGTGTTGCCCTTAATGGTCTAGCTTTTTCCCATCCTTCCTCACTGTATTCTAATGTCTCTCTCCCCTTCCTGGAGGCCTACTGATCTTGCACTGCTCTTTGACTTGACACTATCCCCCCTTATCTCCCCTCTCTCCTTTCCTTTCCATCCCATTCTTCTGCTCTCTCAACTTGTCTGATGTTCACTCCTTCCATATCCCTTACTGCAAATCTACCGTTGGTCATTTTGTCTACTCTGTCTGCGACCCTACCCTATGGAATAATCTCCCCCCGCATCTGACTCATTCTCACGCCACTCTGTCAAACTGCTCTTGCAAGTAGGGATGGAAGAAGAACCAGTTCGGACATGTTCAGCACCCCTCAGAATCAATGTCATTCTCTGTAATGGAACCTTTTCAGAAACTTTATTCAGGTTCTGATAAGGGTATGATAATTTTTAAAACATTGATTTCAGATCTTAATATACTCCCACAGCAGCTCTTCACCTAGTGAGAAGACTGATGTTGTTATTGGTGGTTTTAGAAGGGCCTAAAAGGAGGCTAGGGGTAGTATAGTACCACTCCAAGTTGTTTTTCAATTCCTTTTCCTTCACGACAATAGTTTAAAGGTGGGCAGTAACAGAACAGTTTTTGTACATTAAAGTGAAAGGTTCTGAAGGTTCTGATGATGTTCGGATAACCATTTTTTAGAACCTCAGACCCTTTTATGGTTCTCCTATCTCCACCTGCTAGCACACTTCTCTACATCATATACCTGGGGCCAGCCCTAACCCACCACTTGCATGGCACCTTACATCATTATTATGTCTCCTGATTTAACCAAGATGACTTCAGCTGTCGCTAAATGATAAATTATATCGTATATTTATTAATCTGTAAATTTTATTAAACTAGTAAATCTGTAAAATGTAAATTTGTTTTTACTTCTCTGCTGTATTTTGTACATTGCACCGTGCTTTTAACTTGCTAGTGTTTTCGTAGTCTTCCCATGTAACCCCTCGCCTTGTAACCCCTCCCCTGCGTCATGTCTGGACATTAGCTCCAGCTCAGTGTCCCATACCTGGTCAAATCATTTTAAATAAATACATTTACTTTTCTCATTCAGTATTACTCCCTCTCCCCACCTTCCTCTTACCCTCTCTGGAACACTGGATCTCCTTTTCTTCTCCCTCCTTCCCTCCAGCAAAACTACTGCAGGCCAAACCACTTTCTCATATTGTTTCCTCAAGCTCTAGTCCTCTCTACCCCTGGCTATCTGCTCTGCCTCTTCCTTCTTCTCAAGTTCCCTGTTTGTGACTTTACTGCCCACTTACTGCAACTGCACTTGACCCCTATCACAGCATTGCCCTTCCCTCCTCCCTGTTTAATGGGTGCCCCCCCGACTTAGAACAATATCTCCTTGACCACTTTCAGCCCACAGTTTGTGTGTATTAATCTGCTCATAACTGAGTTTACATCTGGATTTGCCTGTTACTATTTGCACTTGTTCCTTGTACTGCCCTTGCACCTTTTTATTTGCTACGCTGGTTTTGTAAGTGTCAATGGCTCAGCAGGTCACACACTCACCTCTGGGGCTGTAAGATCAAATGGTCATGGGTTCTAGCGCCACACCTGGCATTTGGGGTGATACCCATGACTGACACTGTAGTGCAGTATGGGGGGGGGTGCTGCACTGCGGAGGTGCCTTACTTCAGATCAGATATTAAAGTGACGTCCTTTCTGCTCATCTCTGGTCACTGTCCAGGTGTAAGTAAAAGATCCCATGGCGCTTATCGATGAAAAGCGCGGGAGTTTCCCCGTGTCATGGCTAACATTCCCCCCCGCCAATAAAACAGCTCGATGCAACCTGCCTCCAGGGTGCACCTGGAAACAAGCAAGAACAGCTTAGTGGGCCTCTCCGGGTCAGAAAATTACAAATAAATACATTTTCTGCAATTCGCAACTGTCCAGCTGTATTGTATTTTTATCGCTCTTTCATCCTACTGTACTTGGTATTCTGTTTACTTTCACCATTGTTATTGTCTACTGTTGCCCCTCTCCTGCCAGGACGCACCTAGAAACAAGCTGTTAACCAGCTCAGTATGTCATTCCTGGTGACCCTCCTTAAATAGATACCCTGTAAGTGCGTCCATACATGACACTTGAATCTTTGTTGCCCAGATGTTGTCGTCCCCTCGAGTTTGTGATGTCGCAGTCTGTTACTGTGGAAATGATTGTGATGTCACAAATGGAGGATTATGAGAGGAAAGCAGAAAAAACAGGTGATGTCTAAGACACAAAGATCATGTTTTCATGCAGATGTCCTCAGTAATAAAAAATGAGAGTGATGAATACAGAACATTGTGAAACAGAAGCTGATGCGAGTCTAAAAATGATATTTTAATAGATTTTTTTTTACCTTGACATAGTACTTTAAACTGTTATTTCTATAAGAATAGTTTAGGCAGGGTGCACAGACTAGATGTGCCAAATGTCTGCTGTCAATGTCTAGGTATCTATGAAGCTGTTTTCCTGAATTCTGAAAAATCACTTTAATAAGGATTTTGATTAAGTCTAACCCGAATTTTAGCATTCTAATGTACATTTAATAAAAATAAATAAATAAATAAAAATGTCATGACCCTGCCAACCTTGGGACAGAAAAGTGTGGCAGGTTTCATTTAATTGTGTGTAGGTTTGCACAACATTTTGAGGAATTTATTTCTGTTTTCATTTGATGTCCTGGAATGGTACACTGCATTGCTTTTTTCGTTTGTTTGTTTTCTTGCCAGGAGAGGCACACTAAGCTGAAAGCTTGTTTACAGGTGCGACCTGGGAGTACATGGAAGTTAAGTGACTTGCTCAGGGTCACACAGTATACAAGAGGGAGCTGCAGGATTCAAACCCAGGTCTCCCGGTTTGCAGCTCAGAGCCTTAAACCACTGCTCTATATTGCCTCCTTGACTGCCTCGTTGTAGACATAGGCAGTTCATTTCCAGGTATATCCTGGGGAATAAAGGACGGGAAGCAGATACAACACCCTCCCCCCAAAAAATAACCCCCAGAAAATGCTATAGAGCATATTATACAGCACAAGATGTCCTAAAAATAAAAGCCTACATTTTAATGAAAATCACACATGAAGAGCACAAAACAAGTTCTGTACTGTCCTGTCTAATGGGGTGTAAAACAGAAGAGTGCACTTAATGAGTTTACTAAAGGGAAATCGTGTAATTACACAAGAAAATAGTCTGGAACAACTTTCAATGGTGAAATGGTTAAATGAAAAAAAAACAGACTTAGAAGGCAGCAGAAAAAAACATAAAAAAAACCCAACAGCAACCACCGCCCCAACCGCAATCTGTGTCTGCGGTCTGTAAATTCAATTTCATTTGTAAACAGCAAACAGAAAAATTTTGAACTGTGGGTTTCAAGTGATCTGTGAGATCTTATCTGTTTTTAGTTTAAATTAACAGCAGAGTCTAGGACGATGACAACTGAATCCAATTATGGTGAGGAGGAGGCACCCCCTAGTTACATTTTCAATATGCCAAGGGGAACAGGTATGCATTTGTTCAAAAGGACATCAAAACTATAGTACTCATATGTGATCAGCAGGTGTTTGTCATCAGGCTCTGATATGCATAAATTATAACTGATAAGGAACTATAAAGGACGAGAAATTACAAATACATAGGAGAGACAAATGGGAGGGGTACTGTATGTCTGTGTAGCAGCAGAGAGCAGTTTGTCTGACCTTTGTACATGGCAGTTTGATTTTTATGGTTCGTGATTTTTCATACTCTCTTGGGCTGGGTCTATTTTGGTTTGGTAAAAGCTTTTCCTTGTACCCTCACCAAGCAGCACCATCATTTCACCAGAATCAGGTTACAGAGCACCATTTCATCAGAATCAATGTAATTACAAAGTTCCTTTCACCAGAACCTGAGGGGTACAAAGTTCCTTTTCACCAAACTCGGAGAGGCTGCAAAACTCTATTTGACCAGAATCGTAGGGTTACAAAGTCCAGTTTCATTAGAATAACAGGGGTTGGCATCCCCACCTTTCAGTTTCTGTATGACTCAGTCTTGGCCGTGGAAATATTTTTAAGGTTTAGAGGGGCTTCAGCTACATTCATAGGGGTTACAGTGGAAGTCATCAGGGTTTCAACTGCAATCCCAGGCAACTAAACCTACACCCAGCACTCACCCCGTTATATTCTGGTTCTCTTGATTTGTTTCCAAGAAGGCTAGATGAAAGTATTCACCTAAAAGCACAGTTCCCTCTGTACATGAAAAATGTTCTGTCTTCTTCCAATCTTTTCTAAGGAGACTGTGCAGATGTTTAAGGTGCTTCAATCAAGAGAGAACCCTACGCTATTTTTTTCAAAAGGTCAGGGTATGAAACTGGAATTTTAAGGAGGGCTGCTTAGAAACCTGAGTGGTTCTTAAAAAGTTGTTAAAAACCACTCCAGAATCCAGTTGAAATGCAAGAGATGTAGTGCTTACAGTTAAGAAAGTAGATTCAGATTTGAATCACCTTAAGGATAACAGCAAAAGAAGTATTTTGATTTGTCTTCTGTGGTGCCTCAAGATGAGACCTCCACTGTCTTTTTAGAATTTTGTGTGAGCATTTTGTATTCTATATGCTGAGCACAAAGGGGACCACTGCTAAGTGCAAGCTTTTCAAGAGGATGCTTACAGCTTGCAGAGTAAGAAAAATGTGCTCAAAACGTACATTAAGCACAGCATTGAACCAATACCTTTTCTTCCAATGAATATATTAACAAATTCACTGCAGTTTAAGAGTTCAGTATATGTTACATTTTGTCAGTTAGTACAGCGGCTTTAAGTCACTCGACACAGTTCATTATTTGGGGAAGTTGTACTTACTGTATTTAGATGCCAACTGAGCTGTGAGCAAGCAGTCCAGCTTGCTCAGACTTACTAGTACCAGGGTCTGCACTGTTGTGGTTAACCTTTCTCTAGGTCCCTGAAATTCACCCCTTCTTTTAGCCACTAACACCCTACAAGCATGTTTGTTACATTGTCTATCAATCTCATAGTCGCATGCCCAGCCACCACTAACGTGTGACATTTGATAGACTCGAAAACTAAACATCCCTTTCTCACTTCAGCACCTCAGGAAGAAACACACACACAGTTATCAAGTTTTTGTTCAAAGTCTTACAATTCTGAAACTTTTGAAGAATCAGAAATGTGACAATCAGCATACCCAACTTGAAAGCAGGAATCCCAGGGACTTACCTTGACAAAGAAATAAGGTTAACAGAGTGCTCAGAAATATTAAAGGCATCCTTTCTCTAATAATCCTTTCCCCCTGCCTTCAGAAGCAGGAGGTCACTCCTTTGCCCTGTAGGGCCAGGTTGCTTTGGAAAGGCAGCAGTATATCTGTTTTTCCCAGTAAATGGTGATGTTGTTTTTGAGCAATCCTTCAATCTGGTTTGCCCATTGTCTGGAGGAAGTGGTTCGCAGAGCAGTTCTCTCTCGCTGTATCTCTTTACAAAGTGTGCAGACCTAATGATGCTCACAGATACCCATTCAGTAGGTGGCTAGTCTCTGCTAATGGTGGACTCGTCTCCGTTGGTCCTCCTGATGGTGCTCAGTGGACTCAGATGCCGCACACTGACTTGCACAAAAATTGATTCAAGTCCAGCGCTCATGGGTTGTTTTATGCCAGCAATAGCAGCTTTGGGGTTTGCATGTTGCAGAAATGTAATTATTGTTCAGCAGGAGATAACAAAATCACAGAATCAAGACTCATGCACAGGGATATCCTGGTAGCTAAAAATAATCCGGGGTGGGGGGGTCGATGAGTGTCTGTTGGCAAACTTTTGCAGACTGAAATCTTGAGGAAAAGTAGTTTCCACCCTTGATGAAACAGGGAGAATGTGACGCAAAGTTCTGCTCCTCCCTTCTGGAGACGATGTCACCTCTGTACTTCTGCAGCAAGTGCTGGGTTCCCAGCTGGGAATGCAGTGCTGGGGTGGGGAGGAAGGATAAGAATCTTGTGGAGGTGAAAAGAAACCTTCAGTTAGTGCAGAGCTGCTTTACAAAAATTCACAAAAAACAACTGGAAGCAGAATTCCCATCGGCACACAGTCTGTTTAGAGTCAGTTAGAACCACAACTGTCAGAACCACAAGGAAGGCTTGTTAACTGTTCAGGAGTGCAGCAGCCTTGGTTATACTGGTAGTGCCTGCCTGACTACCAGACTGGGATGTTGCAAGAAGCTGGCTGGTCCTTTCGTCTCCTCTCAGACTAAGCTCACTATCTCTCTCTCTCTCTCTCTCTCACCAAATGAGACTGATGTTGCTCATATCTGTTGGCCAGGCTCCTGGAGGGACTGTGAATCACTGAAGTGAGCAGCAAATGGACGATCAGCTACACCCAGCTAATTAATTGAGCTGGGGAGAGAGGCTATAAAAGAAAGAGAGAGAGAGAGTGCCAGTGAAAGGAGGTAGAAGTGAAACAAAGGACGCTGGATACAGAGAGGGAAGGACAAAAAACAGGCACTAGCCTTAAAACACATACGAGACATGCTGACAGCGGAGCACATTTTTTGGGAACTGTGTGTAACAGATAAAACCTAGCAAACTGTAACTTGTAACATGAAGTAGGTTTTATGTATATTTTTTTTTTATGCACATACATCCTGTGTGTTATTTACTGGGCTTTGTTTTTTTCCTCATTTCAGGACTTTTTAAAACCAATCCCAGAGCTCAAAGCTAGACCAAAGGTGTCTTTTTTAATTTATTGTTATTTATTTTTTGTAGGGGAGGGGATGTCTTCAAGCTGGCAAACCAAATTATGCTATACATCTTCTAACTGGCTAGCCACGGAGGCTAACCCATTTTATTTCACTTCTGAAGCAGAAAGAGATGTAACAATGAATACATTTAAAATACGTTTTGCTTTATTGCCAACGCATTCAGTTTCCTAAACAAGCTTTGACTTTACCCTGTCTTTGTAGGAAGATTTTTTTTTCTTTTCAGTAAAAATGACACTAGTTAACCATTCTCCCTGCCTGGCACCTGGAGTCAAACTGCAGTGTGTGTGTGTGTGTGTGTGTGTGTGTGTGTGTGTGTGTTGTTTGGGGGGGGGGCTAGGGCTGACACTCCTCACAATACACCACTTCAGTTTGGAACACTAGCTTTGTTTTTGCATTTTGTATTGAAGTAGCAGTGTTTGACAGCGGACAACCTATTTCATCATACCTTTTTATAGCAAGTATATATTTCTGACATCACAGATTCATCATTGATGTATTTTTATTTCCCTTAGTTATTTTTAAAACATCTTTTAATGCTACTTTGGTAATTACTGATAAAAGTCAAAAGAAATGGATATATTGACGTTTCTGACAGAAGTACATTATTGCTAGAAAACTGTATGATGAATATTTTGCCACTAACAAATACTGCTGCTTTATTTTACAGAGAACAGAAAAAAAAGTCCCAATTTAAAGCAGCTGTATTTAAAAGCAGAACAATGCCATTACATCTTTTTTTTTTTGTAGTATGTATTGATTTGTAGTAGTAGTTTTATTTCTGGCAAAGTATCAGTACACAGTGTACATTTTCTTTTCATTGCACTTTCCTGCTGAACTGAGATGTGGGGTTTTGAAGTTTTCAAAAGTCCTAGTTCTCTGACTCACTCACTATGAATAAATAAAACATTTTGGCATGGTGCTGTGCTGTTTACCATCAGAAATGTGGCTAGCACCCTCCTAATACATTCACAGTAGGAATGCAGTATATAATGTCAAAGAGTGAACTTGAGGGAAGGATGTTTTTTTAAATTGCTACTGTCAGCCATCTTTATTGACTTAAGTCATCAATTATAAAATTAGCAATAAAAACTGTTTTAAAAACACCTGAGAGGAATAAATATATGCTGATGATGCCCAAAATATTTTGATGCTGAAAAACTACATGATGATTTTTCTTCTGTCTCACACATACTACTGCTTTAAAGGAAAACTACACCCAAAACTTGAAAAAATATGTGTTGTGCAGAGTGTTTTAATTTGTATGTGAAGTTCTAGTGTTTCCTTCCCTCTGACTGGTATTAGGAGTTTTTCCCAAATTAGCCTGCTAGCTTTATGCTAGTTTTACGACCCGTGGGGATCTTCATACTTGATAGCCTAATTGTATTTCTTGTTCCCACAGTGCATCTTGTCTCATGTGACTGTGATGTAAGAGAGACTCAACATTCAGTACACACATGCCAAACAAACTAAATATCTTGGAAGCTTTAGAAGCTGCACAAAAATTACTAGCAACAAAGTTTTTCAGGGCAGTAAAATCTTTAGGATGAGGGTGGTCACCAAGCTGAATTCTACAGATTTTAAAATATAGTCATCTCTATTGTTGTGAACTGATCGTAATGCAATGCTTTCTGCTGGATTTATGGGCTCTACTACATCACCATCACCTGAAACAAAGTGCATTGTAGGACAAAGAAATACAATAAAGCTATTTGATATGAAGATCTCCAGGGGTCGTAAAACTACCCTAAAGCTAGCAGGCTAATTTAGGAAAAACTCCTAATACCAGTCAGAGGGAAGGAAACACTAGAACTTCACATAAAATTTAAAACACTCTGCACAACATATATTTTTTTCAGGTTTTGGGTGTAGTTTTCCTTTAAAGAGGGGTTCTGGTCACCAGCAAAAAAGCAAATGGTGTCCACAGACCATAATCACCCAAAACTCTGAAAAAAAATTACATTTCAAGCTATTATTTTCTTTATTAGGAAGGGTGCATGTATAAAAACAAAAACTTATGAAATTAGCCATTCAAACCCTGTAACCTCATTGGTCAAAACATCTCAGATGACCATGGATTATTTTCTGACAACTGCATGTTTCACATCTACTACATTTTTTTTTACAAATAAAAGCCCATTTTTCAAAGTGGAATAACACACTCCATGCTGTGCGGTTAGTAGAGAATAATGTACTTCTTGGGAAGCTGCAACACTTGGCTACACCTCATGCCTAACAACCCCCTAAGGCATACATTATTCCCTTACAACCACACACCTTGGCATATGTTATTCCTTATGTAATCCTTGTATCTTTATAGTCCAGTTTGCTAGTATGCTATTGAAGAGCTTAGTTCACAATCCTCTGCATGTGATGTCACAGTCTGCTACTATACAATCTGCTGTGATGTCACAAGCAGAGGATTTTGACCTCCTCGTGAACAGTGTCAAGGGAAAATGCCCTTTAAAGGGGAAGGAAACATTGCCAAGATCACTGCAGTTCTGTAAACCCATGAAAAGATCTTTCAAACATGGTACTGGACATAACTATATATAGTGGGTTCCTATATCGGAATACTGTAGCTAAATCATCTGTAAATGAAGTCAAGGCAGCAGCCATTTCATGGAACCTTGAGATACATGGTGATGTCACTGAGAGGCAAGCAGTATGTTAATTACAGCCTGCCCATTAGTTGCATCTCTCTCTGTTTCAAGATTCCATGAATTAGCTGTTGCCTTGATTTCATTTACAGATAATTTAGATATTTACATTTCAGAACTCCTGACACCAGAATGTTAGCCCAATACTTTGTTTCAATGATCTTTTCATGGTCTTTAATTATTTGAGTGATCCAGGTAATGTTTCTTTCCCTTTAAAGGACATTATGAAATGGTCCATGAAAATCCTGTAACTTCATTGGTTAAAATATGTCTACGGCCATTAATTATTGTCTGACAACCACATGCCACATTTGAATTACATATTTTTTAAGAAATAAACCCACATTTTTATAAGTGTGTTTACACCCTCTAAGGTGTGTAGTCATAACAGAATAATGCACTTCTCTGGTGGTAGCAGCAGTCAGATATACGTCGTGCCTAACAACCACCCAAAGCATGCACTATTCCCTTATGATTGCATACTCTGTCATGTGTTATTCCTTACAGGATCATGGTCTAAGACACATATCCTTATTTTTAATGAAAAGAGTGGCTTGAAATTCCAATTTATTTTGGATGGCTATGTAACTGAGATCTGCTGATACCAATATTTTTTTTTTGTTACTGGTGAGTGGAGCCACTCTTTATTCACAATGTAGATGTCAAGTGAAAGAATGTTCTGGGTGTGCTAGGTGATGCTGGGCCCACTTGGATGTTTTCCTTTATGCTGGTGGGCAAGTCCAACACCATTGTTATCAGGTTCAGAAATGCTAACGATGTGAGTAATAACTGATGAAAGGGAGCATGTTCATCATGGGATATATATGGATATCTTGGCTGCATTATAACTAAGCAACAAGACATGACAGGGTGTTAGTTGTGGTGGCACACTTGCATGCCTAGGGGCATAGTAAGGCTGCAGGCCAAGTGCCTTCAGCCCCTGGAAGTGCAGTTGTGACACCACAACCAACACCTGGCCTTGTCTTATTGGGCTTGTAAAATGGGTATTTTAATAAAAACATCAAAAGAAAAGTTTTCAAGTTGTTTAAAATATGTAAAAAAAAAAAAAATGATGTAAAAATTCGTAAAATGATTCCTCTGCAGCATAGGCAATATTAGCAAGCTACCAGTAGAGGGCTCTGCAAGAATAGCTAATGACCAAGAGCTTTTTAGAGTACACATTTTTATGTTTGCTTGCACGCATGTGCAAGAAACATAGTGCCATCATCTGAGTTTTCGGAGGTGTGGCAGCCCTCTTCCAATTCAGTCAGTGTGTTTGCAGGTGCGGCCGCAGTTCTCCAATGCCTGCTGAGCTGTCTATGACAGCTCCAAAATGCAGTGGCATACAGTTCAAAGGGGGAGCTATGCTTCGGTAGCAGCGATCAGATATCGCCTGCTCATGCGTGCTCCCCTACACACACACACACACATATACACGCTGCGTGCTCGGCCCCCCCATGCACACAATCTTATAGCCTTGACAGAGGTGCCCAATCCCAGTCGGCTGTGCTGCGTGCCCCCCAAAAACATAGTTCCATATGCCACGCTGGGTGCCCACCCCAGCGTGGCTACACTCCGTATAACTAGCGGGTGCCCAATCCCCGTCGGCTCCACTGTCCCCAGAGTACAGGGTGCCACGCTGGGGCCCACCAGCGTGGCAACAGATGCTGAGGGCTGACAGGGGTGCCCATTCCCCTGGCCGGCTCCACACCCCCCCAACCAGTTGTTCTTCCTGCCACGCTGAGCCCACCCCAGCGTGGCAAAGCATCTGTCATTTAACAAAAACAAAACCTGAAAGCGGTCCTTGAGGCTCTGCCCCCACCGGCGCCCACCCACTGCGCACCGCCTCCCACACCCCCTCACCCCCATACTTACCTCCGGACTCCGGCGACCATCTTCGTGGACCAGGAACACGTCTGCACTCTTCAAAGCCGACCACGAACTGAGGAAATGCGGTAAGCTGTATAATGGGATAGATAGGGTTTTTCAACTTTATTGCATATCTCAGGCATTTTTGGAATTTTGCACCAAAATTTCAACATGGGGTTTTGGACCCTTCTCATGAATACTCTCACTGTCATGGCATTAATCAGGCCCGAAGGGTGATTTTGCAGTCACTGTGCGAAATCACCTTTCGGGACTGAGAAATGAAATGACACTGCCACTGTTCATACGGTGGGCTCTCAAAAGCCTATGTTGAAAATTTGGTGAAAAATTTCCTAAAAATGACTGTTTTACGAGCGTGCTTTGCGCAGTTCCTACGCACACTCATAAGTTTGCGAATTTTCAATATTTTCAATCCAGATTTTCAACATTGCCATTTTATTACACTTCCTTATGAGCAGTACAGCTGTCATTTTTCACATCTTGCCCAAAATGTGTTTCTGCCCATGTAGCGCGCAATGGCGCAGTCGGTGTGCTAAATCAATGTATGGGACATATTAAGAAAATCACAGTGCCATTTTAATGAGCAGAGGTCTTAAAATGGTTATGTTGAAAATTTGGTGAAAAAATTCATATAAATGACTGTTTTACGAGCTCGCGTTGCGCAGTTCCTACGCACACTCGTAAGTTTGCGAATTTTCAATATTTTCACTCCAGATTTTCAACATTCCCATTTTATTACACTTCCTTATGAGCAGTACAGCTGTCATTTTTCACATCTTACCCAAAATGTGTTTCCGCCCATGTAGCGCACAATGGCGCAGTCGGTGTGCGAAATCAGTGTATGGGACACATTAAGAAAATCACAGTGACACTGTTCATGAGCAGAGGTCTTAAAATGGCTATGTTGAAAATTTGGTGAAAAATGCCTAACAAGCATTTGTCAATGCCGAGCGTTAAGCTTGCAGGTATTTGCAGTGGTGTTTGGCATGTGGTGCTTTACCCTAATGCCTCTTGCGCGATTGCTGGTATTTGCACAATAAATTGTCAGCATGATCTTTTGTTACCCCATTGTGTGCTACATAGGAAACATGTTTTGGGCAGGATGTGAAAATGACAGCTGTACTGCTCATAAGGAAGTGTGGTAAAATGCCAATGTTGAAAATCTGGAGTGGAAATATTGAAAATTCGCAAACCTATGAGCGTGCGTGGGAACTGTGCAATGCACGCTCGTAAAACAGTCATTTTTAGGAATTTTTCACCAAATTTTCAACATTGCCATTTTAAAACCTCTGCTAATGAACAGTGTCACTGTGATTTTCTTACTGTGTCCCATACACTGATTTCGCACACCAACTGCACCATTGTGCACTACATGGGCGGAAAGACGTTTTGGGCAGGATGTGAAAAATGACAGCTGTACTGCTCATAAGGAGGTGTGGTAAAATGGCAATGTTGAAAATCTGGAGTGAAAATATTGAAATCATGAAACTTACGGAGCGAGCGTAGGAACCGCAATAATGCACCAGAAAACAGTTATTTGTAGGAATTTTTCGCCAAATTTTCAACATAGCCATTTTAAGATCTCTGCTCATGAACAGTGACACTGTGATTTTCTTAATGTGTCCCATACATTGAGTTCGCACACCGACTGCGCCATTGTGCGCTACATGGGCAGAAACACATTTTGGGCAGGATGTGAAAAATGACAGCTGTACTGCTCATGAGGAGGTGTGGTAAATGGCAATGTTGAGAATCTGGAGTGCAAATATTGAAAGTGCATAGAGCTGTCTAGTGTAGGAACTGTGCAACGCACGCTCGTAAAACAGTCATTTTTAGGAATTTTTTCACCAAATTTTCAACATAGCCATTTTAAGACCTCTGCTCATGAACAGTGTCACTGTGATTTTCTTAATGTGTTCTATACATTGATTTCGCACACCGACTGCGCCATTGTGCACTACATGGGTGGAAACACGTTTTGGGTGAGATGTGAAAAATGACAGCTATATAACTCATAAGAAGGTGTGATAAAATGGCAATGTTGAAAATCTGGAGTGAAAATATTGAAAATTTGCGAACTTATGAGCCTGCGTAGGAACTGCGCAACGCACGCTCGTAAAACACTCATTTTTTGGAATTTTTGCACCAAATTTTCAACATGGGGTTTTTGGGACCCCTTCTCATGAATGATGTCACTTTCATGGTGTTATTCAAGGCCAAAGGGTGATTTCACACAGTGACTGCGCCGTGCCTGAGAAATCACCCTTCGGGCCCGAATAACACCATGACAGTGACATCATTCATGAGAAGGGGTCCCAAAAACCCATGTTGAAAATTTGGTGCAAAAATTCCAAAAAATGACTGAGATATGCAATAAAGTTGAAACCCCCCTATGTAGCCCATTATACAGCTTACCGGCATTTCCTCAGTTCGCGGTCGGCTTTGAAGAGTGCAGAGCGTGTTCCTGGTCCACGAAGATCATCGTGCGGGTCAGAGGTAAGTATGGGGTGGGGTGTGAGGGAGGCTGGGCGCAGTGGGTGGGTGCGGTTGTGGGAGGGGTTTGGGAGACGGTCGCGGGACCGCTTTTGTTTTACAGGGAAAAAAAAAGACGACGTGGAAGTTTGCCACACTGGGGTGGGCTCCCAGCGTGGCAGAAGATATGTGGGGGCGAGGGCCGGCGGGGGTTGGGCACCCCGTCGACAAACAAACAACGTTTGCCACGCCTGGTGGGCCCCAGCGTGGCAGGAAAGCTTTGGGCGCGGACGCTGGGGAGCACGTGACGGAGGGGACGGGCGGTGCTCAGTATGGCAGCGTGTTTTCCTTTGAAGCAGAGGAACACTGCTGTCATACTGAGCTCCTACATCCATTGGTGCAGGACAGCCGCGCTGCTCAAGGGAGCAGTGCATTGGATGGGAGGCACACCTCCAGTGTGCTACTCTGCAAAAACGTTCCTTGCGCATGCGCGCAAGTGAACGTAAAAATGACTGTTTTATGAGCGTGCATTGTGCAGTTCCTACGCACACTCGTAAGTTTGCGAATTTTCTATATTTTCACTCCAGATTTTCCACATTGCCATTTTATTACACTTCCTTATGAACAGTACAGCTGCCATTTTTCATATGTCGCCCAAAACATGTTTCCGCACATGTAGCACACAATGGTGCCGTCGGTGTGCGAAAGCAATGTTTGGGGCAGATTAAGAAAATCACAGTTACATTGTTCATGAGCAGAGGTCTTAAAATGGCTATGTTGAAAATTTGGTGACAAAAGTCCATAAAATGACTGTGTTACAAGTGAGCATTGCGCAGTTTCCACGCACCCTCGTAAGTTCATGACTTTGTAATATTTTCAGTCCAGATTTTCACAAGTGGCATTTTTTCACACTTCCTTATGAACAGTACAGCTGTCATTTTTCACAACACGGCCGAAATGTGTTTTCACACTTTCAGCGCAGAGATGTGTGGTCGCTGTGGGAAATCATTGTTCGGGACAGGTAAAGAAAATCACAGTGACAATGTTCATGATCGGCGGCACCAAAATGCCTGAGTTGCAAATCTGCTGTAAAAATCCCCAAACTAATTACATTACGGGTGTGCGTTGCACAGTTTCCATGCACGTTCGTGACTTCACCAGTTTTTTTAATATTTTTACTGCAGATTTGCAACATTGCCATTTTTTACACCTCCCCATGAACAGTACAGCTGTCATTTTTCACATCCTGTTCGGAATGTGTTTTTGCACCCGTGGTGCTAAATGCCGTAGTCACTGTGCATAAGCAGCTTTCAGCTAACAAACTGATATTGCCACTGTTCATGAGGTGGGGGTCTCAAAAAAAACATGTTGAAAATTTGGAGTGAAAATACCAACGAATGCCTGAGGTGTTAGGGTTTCCAACCATAACACCCCACCCTGTAGAGAATGACAGGCATCAGGGGTGTGACTTGGGATTCTTGCCTGTAATGCTCATACCATTCCACACCCTGCAGCCACTGAGAGGCATCGAGGTATGCCTTGGGCTCTTTGGCCCCAAAATTCACCCCATTCTCCTATACCGCACCCATCTCACCATATTTCCTGATGGAATGGGGTGCGCATAAGAGCTAAAGACCCCAAGGCACACCATGACACTTGTCAGTGTCTGCAGGGTAGGGTGTGGTGAAATGGTGTGGCCGTTATGCCTGACGACCCAAAGGCACACCCCAATGCCTGTCACTCTCTGCAGGGTGGTGGTGGGGTTGGCTTCAGTTCAATACTTCACTACCATTCCTATTATGCAGCTCTGTAACTTCTACACTACCAATGCCAATGCCAGCAAGCAAATATTCGGCATTGACAAATGCTTGTTATTTCTGGTACTGAGGAAGGCTGGTATCGGGACTTGTTTTTACCTATTGGTTTTGGTCTCCCAATCCAATGGGTATGAACAAATTTTAGCCATTCAGGATGCTGGATTTCACATACCCATTTTACAGAGTACAAGGTGATGCCAAGAGCCTTTAATCACCCGAGATGCCCATATATTCTATGATAAATAAACACACTGGAGTGTTCTGTGATTTTAATCACATTCTTCACTTCCAGAAGTCACCTGTCAGTGGACAATCCACATTCGTCTGGAGACTCTCCTTCTTCTGGAACCCTCTTCCTTCTCATCTTCAGACCTCTCAGCTGTCCACTAAAAGGCAGGTTTGGCATCTGTAAAGCCCTGCATGTGACCACTCATCTGCCCCAGATGGCAACTGCCTGTAAGCTTGACTTGAGATCACTAGTTTTTGTTGGCTGTTGGCATCCAAGTGTCCAAACCTGCTCAGGTTTCCAGCTTCTCTGCCTGGTTGTTTTGTAATATTGCACTGAATCTGCTATTTACATATTTTCTGTATGATCTGCACTCAGCTGCATAATTTCAACAGAATCGTAGGGGGTTGCAAAGCTTCCCTAACCACTGGTGGTTCCAAGGTGTTGCAATGGACATCATAGGGTTTGCAAAAAAATCACAAGGCTCTCAAGTGCAACCCCGGCCACCTCAAATTACTACCCACGCATCTGTACTGTACTTAAACTGAATTTTTTTTCTTTATCATTTTAATACAGGTAATGGCCAGGTTACTCATACTGCTTAATATTGCTGTATTTTATTCAAGCAATAAGGCACAACAGTGTGTGCATTATTGTGAGATAATGTCAGTTCTTGGGAAATGAGGCACAAGGCAATGCTATGTGCCTTTCACACCTGAGAAGCTGTTATCCCACAATTACACAATCACCATTATTGTGCTTATAAAAATGGTTCCCCTGGTTTTTAGTTTAAAAACTGAGTAATGAGTGTCAGAGAGTTAAGTATTTCTAAGCACTGCTGTTGTGCTGGAATAATGCATGGTCATGTGATCACATCTGACCAATCAGAGGTCTTGATTTCTCTTATCTATTTTTGTTTGTTTCTGGTGTACTTTATTTTTCTGTATCTATCTTACAATCTGCATCTTCCCCCAGGGGCTGGAAATCAATTGCTGGCAGCCAAACATTGATTATTCCTGGATGAACAATTTCAAAGCCATAATAAATTAATAATAAATTATGCATACATCTCCCCCAGATTACACCTTACCTACAGAGTCAGAGAGATCAATGGGGGCTGGCCGGTGGTGCACAGGGCTTAGGCACTGTAATCATCTCACCTTTTGTCATGCTAGTGACTGGAGTTAGGGAATGAGTTCAAGTCGATGGGGTTCAGTGGGGGGAAGGGCTGGAAGAGGATCAAGCGGCTGCCTGGCAGCTTTCCTCTCCTGGAGTAGGGTGGTGAGCCATCCTGGGCCTTGGATGCCATCAGGTGGTGGCTTGGTGGCAGTGCCAACACTGAGGAGGCTGACAGTAGTCAGTAAGGGTGGAAAGGGTTATGGTTCTGGCTCTCTTATGTGCCCCACTGTGCATGCATCTTCCGTGCTGCTACAGCTCCAGAAACCTAGGGGACTAAATAAGGGGGGAAATGGTGGACCTAGGGCTTCATGAAGCCTCACCTGAGGTGCCACAACCCATCCTACTGCTTCAGGTCCAGGCACAATTCTGGATGAGAGTCTCAGGGGAGGGGGAGGGCAGACCTCCCCCGGCCCCACTGTGGGGGGCATTCATGGCAGGGAAACCTAGCCCTGGACAAAGACAGGTGAGGTAAGGAATGGCTGCAGGTGCCTGGGGATGAGGCTGAATAGCAGCCCAGTCAGACCAAGGAGGACAAAAACCTTTATATAACAAAATAAATAGCAAAGGGGACATGCGGCCAGTGTGGAATGAGAGGAGGGACCAACGCGCAGTGTGGAATGAGAGGAGGGAAATTTGATTTATTTATTTAAAAACTGGTGACCTGGAAAGGCGCACTGAGCTGAGGCTCATTTTCCAGTGTGAGGCACGGGAAGGGGGCAGGGGATACAAAATACGTGGCAAAGATAGACTTCACAGTAACAATACAGTGCAATCACTGCACTTGTGGCCCTGGCAGCTAACAGACCACCTGACTGACCCCCCCCAGACAGATTCAGACAGCCCATCTGCGGGCTTCCCAAGCTGTTCCTGTAGCCCTGGCTCTCTCCAAGCAGGCCGCAGCTAACAGACTGCCCGACTGACCCCTGGACAGATTCAGACAGCCCATCTGCGGGCCTTCCAAGCTGCTCTTGTGGCCCTGGCTCTCTCTGAGCAGGCCGCAGCTAACAGACCACCCGACTGACCCCTGGACAGATTCAGACTGCCCATCTGCAGGCTTCCCAAGCTGCTCCTGCGGCCCTGGCTCTCTCTGAGCAGGCCGCAGCTAACAGACTGCTGACTAACCCCTGGACAGATTCAGATAGTCCATCTGCGGGCTTCCCAAGCTGCTCCTTTTGCCTTGGCTCTCTCCGAGCAGGTTGCAGCTAACAGACCACACAACTGACCCCCGTACAGATTCAGACAGCCCATCTGTGGGCTTCCCAAGCTGCTCCTTTTGCCCTGGCTCTCTCCGAGCAGGCCACAGCTAACAGCCCACCCAACTGACCCTGGATAGATTCAGACAGCCCATCTGTGGGCTTCCCAAACTGCTCCTGTGGCCCTGGCTCTCTCCGAGCATGTTGCAGCTAACAGACCGCCTGACTGACCCCCGGACAGATTCAGGTACGCACTGGACCTCCAAAACTTGTGGTTTTGAATGCCGCTGTTTTGACTGGATGCCCAGTGGAGGAACCAGGCACTGACTGGCAGTTTCTGCTCCTTGTCTGATTTTCCAACGCCTGGCGCTTCCTGATCTCAGGGAAATCTCTTTCTGTTCTGTGTTCTGGACCGAATTTTTGTTAATGTAATTATTTATGTTATGCATCAATTGGTCTTACTTTACCTGTCATTTTAGCTAGTCTATTACAAGCCACTAGTCTAGCCTCTCAGTATTACTTGCTACTGTGAGACTAGTGCTGGACAAACTGTGTTGTATAGTAGCTGATGTTTGACTGCTTGACCTAGCTACTGAGCAAGACTGCTGCAGTTTTCCATTTCTGCCCTACTGCCAAACCCTGTCCCCTTCCCCACACTGGTCACTCTGCCAGTTATTAATTTCTCCGCCCCACTTGTAATGCTCTCTCTCTAAACAGCTTAATTTCTTCTCTGCCTTACCTACAAACCCTTCCCTTACACCCCCCTGCTGCTGCTGTCCTCCTCAGACGTTCCAGTGCCAAAGCACAGACCCCCACCTCCCGTTAACTCCTCTTCTATCTCTAAATAATTGCCATGCATTTGCCACCTCTTTACCTCATGCTTTGTCCTTCCCCATTGCCTGCCCCCCACTGAGCTTGCTATTGTACTCTAGCTGTATTTAATCCTCTGTCTTTCCTTCCTTGTTCCACAGACAGCCCATCTGCGAGCTTCCCAAGCTACTCCTGTAGCCCTGGCTCTCTCAGAGCAGGTTGCAGCTAACAGACCACCTGACTGACCCCCGGACAGATTCAGGTATGCACCGGACCTCCAAAACTCGTGGTTTTGAATGCCGCTGTTTTGACTGGATGCCCAGTGGAGGAGCCAGGCATTGATTGGCAGTTTCTGCTCCTTGGCTGATTTTCCAAATCCTGGCGTTTCCTGATCTCAGGGAAATCTCTTTCTGTGCTGTGTTCTGCACTGAATTTTTTTTTTCACTCACCCCCCCCACCTCCTCACAGTATTAAATAGACCCTTGCTCTGCCCCTTTCCTTAGTCTAGCAGCTGATTGGTCACTCTGCTGCTTACCCATTCTTATGCTATTGGCCTCCCTGTCTTCAATACCTGACTTGACCCACTTTCTTACTGCCCCTTTTTAAAGTAGTCTCTCCCATAGGGTTGCACATTTGCTCTCAACTTTTTCTCCAGCCACTCCAGTTAACTCCTCTCAATTACTGCTCTAACCTGCCCTATTGTTAGGGACCTCACCCTAATTCGACAATATACCCTTTCAATTCTTACACTTCCACTACCTATGATGACATACCCAGTCACAACCAAACCATCCCAGTAGCTGGCACCTTTGCCTTTGTGTAGGTTGCTAATTCAATCTATAGGCTGCAAGGACCAGACAGATCAACTGTGTCTGCTTTATGCAAGGCATCACCATGTGGGTGCCCCACTAGCTCCATTTTCTGTTCCTTCTTTTCCTTGTGCCATGCACAGTACACAGGCTCTCCCAATCTTCTAGCTGGAGGGAACATAGCCTTCCGGTGGGCTGTCATGTGCACTGTAACTCACCCTATAATTATCTTTGTGCTCTTAGACTCCCCCACCTGCAGCCCTTTGTTCGAACTACTATTAGTGGCGGGACTTGGGCCGAACTGCCCCAACAGGGCGTATCCATCACTCTACTGTGCACTTTCCTCTCTTTACATCTCACAGCCAGGGTCTTTGTAATTGCTGTCTTAGGACAGACCAGATCTAAATACGGGGTTCTATTTACTCGGCCTGATACCCCTTGTAGAAGAACACGGGCAAGAGATTACAAAATGACTATTGCTGCGCTAATGAAGCTCTTACTTTTCCTTCTGTTGTGCTCAGGAGACATTGAGCTTAACTCTGGCCCAGCTAAAGTTCTTACTTCCCCATCGGATCCAGCAAAACTAAAAGGAATGTGCCTTATGCATATGAACACATGCAGCCTGTTAAAAAAGCTTACCTTGATCCAGGCCTGGATCAATCATACCACACCGGATGTTTTGGTGATCTCTAAATCATGGCTCAGGCCTTCTACGCCTGACAGGGAAATTAACATCCCAAACTATTCATTATTTAGAGCTGACAGGCTCACTAGAGGTGGAGGAGTGGCCAGCTATGTCAAGGACAAATACTCAGTTTCATGCCTAGATTCGTTATCCGTTGCAAACCAATTCGAATGCCTAGCATTTAAGGTTGAGATATCCTCCTCCACTGTGCTTTGTCTCATAGGTTGCTATAGACCCCCATCTGCTGGCTCTCAAATCCTCACCCACCTAACTACTATTATGGGGCATGGCTCCCTTGAAACAGTTATCCTTGGAGATCTTAACCTTGATTGGATGTCCAAGGCCGCTGCACCACTTAAGAAGTTCTGTGATGCCCATGGGCTGATGCAACTTATTGGTGAGCCTACACACCCTAATTAATAAGAACCCTGCTAATAGTACACTGCTTGACGTCATCTTAGTAAGTAAACCGCACCTGTTTGCCCATGCAGGAACCTTCTTCTCTGATGTTAGTGACCATAGCATCATCATCGCCGGCGTAAGATCAGTCCAGAATTCACTATCCTCATCAAGGTTCTCTACTAAGAGGTCCAGACGTAACTTCGATCAGGCTGCCTACCTTGATGAGCTAAAATACTTGCTGCATTGGCAGGATGTTTACCCAGCTAACTGGGTCCACTTGGCATATGACATCTTTTCTGAAATTGTGACTGGGGCATTAAATAAGTATGCCCTTCTTGTAAAAGTTAGGGTAGGGAGTAGAACCTGTCACTGGTTCTCTTTAGAACTCAAAAGAACGCTGCTGGACAGGGACAAGCTTTGGAAAAAAAGCACAAACAACTAAGTTTCCGATGGATTGATGTCACTTCAACAAAGCCAGGAATACATGCACCAAGATGATAAGAGATGCTAAGACCTCCTTTTATCATTCAGAACTGGATTCTGCTGTCAGGAGCTCCTTTAAAGTTTGGAAGTCCATTAAGGATATGTCAGGACATACACCGGGAAACTCCCTGCCTGCAAAGATTACCTCTGGCAGTGCCACCATCTGCGACAAAATGGAGATCCTGGATGCATTTAACAACTACTTTGCTACTGCAGGGCTGGCATTTGATAACTCCCCTGCATGTTATTTACACTTCCAGTTGGGTGCATAAAACTCTGAACCTCTTCTTACCAACTCAGACTTTTCTCTCCAGCCTGCTTCATTGAAAGAGGTCGAATAACTTCTATTACAGTTGGATACCAAAAAAAAAAAGTGCGGGTGCTGACTCTCTAGACCCATACTTTCTAATGGTCACCTACCATGCTTTAGCTGTACCAATTACTCACCTATTCAATCTCTCACTGTCCCTTGGAATCCTACCACCCTTATGGAAAACAGCTCATGTTATCCCTCTGTTTAAATCTGGGGACCCCTGTGATCTTAAAAACTATAGATCGATTTCTCTACGCCCTATACTGTCCAAACTGTTGGAAAAAAATGTAAGCAAGCAGTTGAGAACCTATGTAGAAACTATGAATCTTCTAAACCCAATGCAATCTGGCTTTAGAGCACAGCATAGCACCATTACGGCCCTAGCCAAAGTGACCAATGATTGACAGCGAGACCTGGAGAATCGAAAATTCATCTGTGCAGTGTTCTTAGACTTAAGTAAGGCTTTCAACACCATCGATCATGGCCTGCTCCTTTCCTCCCTGAGGACGATAGGACTGGACTCACTATCCTTGCATTGGTTTGCTGACTACCTCTCTGACCAGTGGCAGCAAGTCAAGGCAGAAGGTGAACTTTCTTCCCTTAAACCTCTGCAAAGAGGGGTCCCCTCAGGGATAAATTCTTGGTCCCCTACTGTTTGCAATTTACATAGACAACATTGACACCAACATAACTAAGGCCAATATCCATCTGTTCGCAGATGACACGGTTCTTTATCTAAGTTGTCCTTCGCTAGAAGCTGCCTATGGAGACCTACAATCTGAATTCAATCTACCTCAGAGCCAACTCCTAAACAAAAAGCTCTTATTAAACACCAACAAAATGAAGGCAATGCTATTTTCTTCACTTTTCCATGCTGCAAACCCAGCCAGTACTGGCTAAATTCCACAGATCACAATAATCCTGGGAGAAAACCTAGAATTTGTCAATAAATTCAAGTACTTGGGAGTGTGGCTCGACCATAGACTTTCCTTTACGGACCATATCGAAGATCTGCTAAAGGAATTGAGGCAGAGGCTTGGACTCTTTTTCAGGATTAATAACTTCCTTACTAGCAATGTCAAGCAGTGGCTGGTACAAACAACGTTTCTCTCCTTGGTCGACTATGCTGACTTTCTTTATAGTCACTGCCCTGTCTCTCATCTTGCTAAATTGGATACGTTGTATCACAGGGCTCTGAGATTCATTATTGGCCTACCCTTTTCCACTCATCATTGTGCCCTTTATGCTGCCATGGGGTGGCCCTCCCTTCAGTACAGGAGAAACAGAAATGCTGTACTCTGGACGTTCAGAGCTATTATCAAAAAACTACCCCAATATATCTCTGATTGTCTGCCGCTATGCGAGCTTGGGAACTATGCACTGAGAAATTATTCCTTTATTTCCTTAAAGGTACCTAAGCTAAGAACATGCTTTGGGAGAACAGCTATAAGCTTTTCGCTAACGTCTCTATGTAACAAAATACAAAGATCATTAAAGCTTAGTACCCCAGTCAGTCTATCCTCCTTCAAGACACTATATGACCATTTGGTCAAGGAAATTTGCAACTGCTTCCCTCGATCCTAAACTTCCCTGCACTTATAACGTACCATGGTGGCGTTGTCCTCTCTACTATGCCTGACCTTGTGGCCTCTCCTTTACATTTCTCTAATACCTAATTGTGCTCCCCGCCCTCCTGTCCTGTGTCCTCTCCGAGGCTTCATCTGTCCCTCGTCTATCCCCTACCACTCTGCCTGTACCCTATCTCGCCTTGCCTACCACCCCCCTTCCACCCTGTTACACTGTTTGTTTTCTCTTTTTTTAACTCACTGTCTGTCTTGTTTCTTATGGCACTGTATGTAATATACCATTACCTAATAATTGTCCTCGTTAGTACTTCCAGCTACTTTTACTAGACTCATTATACACCATGAAGGAAATGAAGCACTGTTTCCAAACTGTTTTCCACTTATGACTATTTTTTAGCTATTGTATCTCTGTATTGTATAATATTACTGAGGTGTTATGTTGTGACTGTTCATATATTGTATATCCTGTGTTCTGTGCTAACCAGGTCCATCTTGTAAATGAGCTATGCTCAATGGTGTTTGCCTGGATAAATAAAGATTTGATTGATTGATTGATTGATTGAACATGATGAGTACAGGTATAGGTGTTGAATGAATAGGCAAGGCAAAAAAAAACTTGATGGAAACATTTAAGTTTTTATATAGGATAAACCGAGTGGGTAGCTGTACAGTGATGACCTTTAGTCCAAGCACAAACACTAGAGGCAATGCAAATTATGCATTGGGCAGGAAAATCTTGAAAGCTGATTGGTCGGCAGCATTCTATGCCATATGTAGGGCCTGTTTACATACAGTGATATCCCTGCACCCTGTCTAAGCCTTTCACCACAGAAGTCACTCACTTTGACCAAGTACCCTCACACAAACAAAAGGCTCCAACTGCAAATCCAAACCCACAGGGGCAAACTAATTTGCAGCATTCAAGATAAACAAAATGTGTTGCCCACTACCACAACATCAGAAAATTTGCCGGATTATGTGTTTTCTGATCAGTCCACCATGAGTGATTGCCACCATCGCACCTCTGACTGTCCCCCTGCAGCTACACTTACAACCACAACCTTTACTGTGCCTTTGCTTGCTGCTGACAAAACTGAGTCTCCAAGGAAAAATCTGGACAGAAATCACAGTTCCTGCCAAGTGACTTGATTACTGACATTGTCGGCAACTGGGACAGTGAAACTGTGGCGATTCAACTCTGGAGACTGCCAACGATTCTTAAAGACTAATTCAAATGACTCACAAACAGCTTGCATCAAAATGGCACTGTTAAGTTGGCCCATTGGTGGAGAGTTGAATTTCCGCTTGCAATGCTGGTGACCCAGATTTGGGAACGGACCCAGGATGCCGGAGGGCCAGCCGGGGGGGGGAGAAGGATTGAGCATCCTCAGGACTGCTCTCCTTCTCCGGGAGGGGAGGAGGGGTGTGTGATCAGTGCTTGATGGACCCCTGGTGGAGGCTAGGGGTACCACAGTGACTGACACCAGAATGGCACTCAAGGGGTGGGGTGGATGCTGGCATCATTTTATGTCCCTGCCCCTGCCTACAGGAGGGGAAAAAAACAAGCTGCCGGCCACCCTAGATGAAGCCAGCCCTGAGCTTCAACCAGCTTCCAGGATGGCTCCTTTGACCTATCCTGTCGTCTGCAGCACAGTGTCTGGGTTGGTGCCACAACCCTGCCCTGGGGAGTAAGCCAGAGGGTATCAAAGGGGCACGTCTAATGTGGAGGTGGGAGCGAGGGTCTGTGATCTGGCTGAGGTTCCGGGTGGCTGGTGGCTGCAAGAAAGTGTAATGAATAATAATAATAATAAAAAAATGCTGCCGTTACCCTATTGGGAGCAATCCCAGTGTGCCAGCACAGCAATAAAGTGGTGCTCTGCCTGCAGAAAAAAGCAACCACAAACCTTTCTTCCCGAAAGATGAAATCCTCTGGAATTTCTCATCTGCACCACTCCAAAAGCAACAAAAATGCTCCCACTGCAATTGATGGCCTCTGGGTTAGTTACCATTAAGTGAGCATAAAAAAGCCTAGTTTATTGTATCTATTAAAGTTATCTTCCATTAACTGCATGTGCTATGTTATTTATTTATTTAGTTTTTGTTGACCGGGTAAGTATACTAGACAAATCCTGCCTATTTTCAGGCCCAGCCCGGGAGAGGGGGATACAGATGAATGCCCACTGACCTTGAATCAGATTAAGCTGTTGGTGGCATTTTTAGTGAATGAGGGAAATTTGGCCAGGGCACTGGGGACATTCCCCTACTCTGTGAAGGCAGAGGGCGCTGTGTGGCTAAGCAGTGGTGTTACTCAGTGGTGACTGAGTTCTGAGCTGAAGCAGACGTGCAGAAGGCTGAGGAGTGCGTCTCCTCCTTAGTTTCCCTGGCAATTTTACAATGGAGACCAACGCTGAACATTTGGTGAATTCTGAAGGAATCCTACTGTTTGAGGAACCTGAGGTTATGATAGATGCAGCAGGAGATGAGATTCCCCGTGGTCAGGCAACGTTGAGTGAAACTGATTTGGAAGCTTCGCGGCTAGAAACTGCCTTACGATTGTGACTACAGGAGGCGGAACAATGCTGCATAGATGCGAGGAAGAGTTTGCAGGATGCACTGGAATGTCAGAGGGCACAAACATTGGAGCAGGAAGCGGAACTATGGGATGGCAAAGTGGCTGTGGTAATGGAAGAAGACTCGAGCAAGGAACAAGGGAGTCTAGTTGGAGAGGGATTACCAGGAATCCCGCCAAGCGTTTTGGAAGTACAGCAGCATGAAGAGGGACAAATGATGTCAGAGGAGCATGAGGAAGCTCCAGGGGAGACGAGCTGTGACCAGCACTTGTTTCCTGAACAGCAGTCAGAGGCAGGTAGCGTAAACTCCACCAGACTTGTATTGCCAAAAGTTAACCTTTCATTTAGAGCCTCTGTAGGACACCCAAAACAACTCTTTACTGAACGAGGGAAAAGTAGAAATTTGCTAAATAAAACAGGGGGGGACTCAAAGAAACCCTCAGATCGTTTTCTGAGTGAAAGTCGTGACTCAGAGGACTGGGTGGACACAGCTTTACACGCTGCAGGTTGGGTAAAAAACCCATCTGGACAAAGCTGGGATGCAAACTTCAAGGATGACTCTCTTACTGCAATTTCTGAACCTTTTGTCCCCCCCCCTTTGCCTGAGATGGTGCTATCCTCTTGCCTGCCTCCGGGACAAGCTTCCCCTGAAGATACCAAGATGTTTCAGCAGCAAGATGACTCTCATCCTTTATTACAGGTTATCAAAGACCAAGAAACAGCTGATTTAAATGACACAGTACAGGGGGTTTGTTTTGAACCAGAGGTGCTGCCTCAAGGTCTTACTTCTGTAGAAAGGTCTGAAAATGTTTTTTTAGGGGCTGGACCTGATAAAGTATGGCATGGAAAGGTAACAGAGCATTCATTTCCGGCTGGTAAAGGTCCCTTGTTAGAGCCTGCAGAACGGCGTAATGCTGTGCATTTAAAGTTCAGGGGTGACTTAGATGTGATCCCAGACAGGAAATTTGTAGGCAGAGTATTATTGAAGGATAGTATGAAGTTCTTTGCCTATGAAATTTATGCCTTAATACATGTGCCAGGAGATGTATTATTTGATGTAAGTTTTAAGCATCCGGCTGGGTTAGAAAGGTTCTGGAAACAATACCGGTTACTGAAGCTTTCCCCTTTATGGAAACCATTTTTGACAATCCCGTTGACAAAACCCTTAACAAAAAAAATCACAGTTCTTTTTTGGAATGAAGGGGTAAATGTAGCAGATATTACTTATTGGCTACAGCAGCATTGCACGGTTCAAGGGGCCCTGGAACCTATTTTGGATGAGGAACAATTATGGACAGGGGGGTGGAATTATCAGATAGTACCGAGATTAATAAATGGACAAACACATCATTTACTGAATTTGTTTCTTTTTGGGCAGGGACAGGGGAGTGATCTTCTATTCTGGGCAGCCGAGGGCGTGTTTTAAGTACGGGGTGGTGGGTCACCTGAGCAATGTCTGTGACAAACAAAAGTGTGGATTATGTGAAGATTTGGGGCATGTTGGGGCTCATTGTCGGCAACCTTTGAAATGTAACCTTTGTGATGAAAAGGGTCACTCCTTTCGTACCTGCTCTTGGGCCTCACATAATAGCATATATGCTTTAGTTCGGGCTGAGCAGGACGTATATGTAGCCACAGCCCAGAGAGAAAAACTACGTATGATGGAGTTGTTATCGAAAGGACCTATTAGTACCCCACTACCACAAAGGGTTCCTAAGAAATAGGGGGAGGTAATGGTGGAAGAGGTAGCAGGGATACAAATTCAGGAAGACATAACCCAGTGTAAACCGAATAAGAGAGGGGAGGATGTGATGGTGGAGGGGCCTTTAGAGGGTGATATAGTTCAGGATTTGGACCAAATAGTGCATACGGAGGAAGGACAGCTTTCTGGGCCCCCAGTGCAAACAGATACGGAGTTTAAAAGGGTCACTAGGTCTAAAGCAGCGAAGTTGGGAATAGCTGCCTTAAAACAAACCAAAGAGGTAGAGGAGGTAACAGTACAGAATTCTTATGCTTTATTGTTTGAGGATGGGATGGATGAGGATGGTTGCGAGTTGGATCTCTCCTCAGTGGCCTCCTCTTAAACAGATGGGATTTTAGAGATAGGCCCTACAGAAAAGCTAAAGACTAGGAAGAGGAAAAAGAAAAGATGTATGGTGTTAGTTATTTTTCTTTTTTCCTTTCTATTTTTTTCTGGGGTTTGATGGCTGTGACTCTTTGTACAATCAATGTTAATAGCATCAAGGCCTCTGAGAGATGGCAAAGCACTTTTCTGAACCTTAGTATTGGAGATGGGCACTTTTTTATTACAAGGTACTAGACTACACTCTCTGGTTGAAGTATAAAATGCACAAAAAGATTGGACGTGGGGAGTTTCTTTTTGGTCAGTTGGTGAGGATGCATGCTCTGGGATAGGGGTGCTTTTTAAAAGTGAGGTTAAAGTATTACATGTGTATGACTTAATACCAGGGAGGGTTTTGATTATGGATGTAGTTTTGCAGAAAGAAGTGTTCCGGGTGATAAATATATATGCGCCACAAAGTAAAGCAGAGAGGTCTGGTATGTTTAGACGTATAGAGCCTTATCTACACACTTCAAAGTTGGTTTTAAGGGGTGGAGATTTTAATTGTGGACTTGCAAATAGGGACTGGGGAAGAAACACAAAAAAAGTGTTTTGTGATACAAATTCTTTAAATACACTTATGCATCGCAATCACATACAAGATGTATATGATATCTTACAATTAGAACCAAGTCATACTTTTTTTAAAGGTAAATTATCTACTAGGATCAATTTCTGGTTAGTATCTGCATGACTAACCTGTCAAACAGTGAGTGTGCGACCTTTGGAAACCTCTGATCGTTTAATGGTAGTTTTATGTTTAGGGACCACACAGAAGGTAATGATTGGGAGAGGGTATTGGAAAATGAATATTTCCAAACTTCAGGATGCATTGGTTGAAAAGGGTGTTAGAACCTTGTTGTATGCAAGGAAAGATTTATGTTTCCTGTATGATAGTCCCATAGAGTGGTGGGAAGATTTTAAGAGAGATTTACAGGATTGGTACGGTGCAGTTACAAAACAGCATGCAAAAAATGAATATATTGCATATTTAAGATTAAGGGCACAGTATTTACGAAACTTAACTCAGGTAGGAGATAGTATGGGTACGTCGAACAGGCTTCAAGCTATAAAAAATCAGATGTTACAGAATTTGGACGGTGTGGTTCGCAAAAAAGCAGTACAGCAGAAATATAGTACACAAGGGACGAAAGACGAGGTTAGCCCCTTTGAGATTATAGCAGGTGAGGCGAACAGTAAGACTTTGACAGGTCTTAGGGATAAACAGTGAATTTTAAAAGAATATAATCAGAATATTATGCTTCTTGTACAGCAACACATGGCAACTACTTTTCAGGGAAATAGGAAGGAATCCTTTAATTTTTTTCCAAGGCATAGAAATACCAGCTTTAAGCAGTAAAGAGGAGAATGTTTTAGTTGCTCCTATTTCTCAGGCAGAAATTTTAGAGGCTATCTCGCAGTTATCAACTAGGACAGTTCCAGGTAGAGATGGGATACCTAATGATTTGTACAAACATTATAGAGATATTTTAGCCCCCTGCCTTGAAGTACTTTTCCAGGCCATATGGGAGGAGGAAGACTTGCACCCTCTATGCAGCTGGGGATAATGTTTTTTCTTTTCAAGAAAGGATCCACAGGATTTACACAATTGGAGCCACTAACATTGCTGAGCATGACTATAAAATACTTGCAAAAATACTTAACAAGAGATTAGCACAAATAGCACAGAGGGTGATTCTGCAAGAGCAGACGTGTGCCATCCCAGGCAGAAATACTGTACAAAACCTGGCAATTATTAGGGAAATTGTAGAACAAGGTTTGAGACAAAATTTGAAAGGTTACTTGATGGCAGTATATCAGGAAACTGCTTTTGACGCAGTTAGTCAAGAATATCTTTGGCAGGTTTTAAGTCATTATGGAATTCCATCAGGGTTCATAGACATAATAAAGATTTTATATAAGGAAGCTCAAGCTGTGCCTTTGGCTAACGGGTTTTTTGGGGTCCCGATTTTTTTGAAGAATGGGGTGAAGCAGGGTTGCCCAATGAGCCCCTTGTTGTATGTTTTTGGTTTGGATCCTTTATTGAGGAAAATTGGGCAAAATACGAGAATTGTGGCAATAAAAAATTAAAATGGGTATGAGTTCTCAAAAGTAGCAGCTTATGCAGATGATTGCATTTTTTCTGTAGCTGATGGTGAATCTGGCCTCGCAGTTGTATCCATGATACAAGAATCTTCTAATAGAACAGGTATCAAGGTTAATATGACCGAAAGTATTGTTCCGATTCTCAGAGATAGCAATACTGTAAAGGAGTTTCCCATTGCGATGACAAAAGAGCAGGTGAAAATTCTGGGTATCTATTTTGGTACTAAGGAATCAGAATCCTATAATTGGAATCTGGCCTATGATAAAGCACATCTGAAAGTGAAAGACTGGCTGAATTGGAAAATGTCAAGGAAGAAAAAAGTGTATCTTTTAAGTGCCTATTTAGCGCCTGTTTTTTATATTTATCCCATGTATTTCCCTAGCCATATAACATGCATATTAAAGTTTCGGGTTTATTCTTTCACTTTTTATGGGGTAGCAGATTAAATCTGGTTAAAAGGAATCATACATATAGAGCACGAAAAAAAGGGGGTTTAAACATGATACAGCACATAATCTACCTTTTTGGGAATTTTTTCTATAGTTCTATCCTCCCTTTATTAATACAGACATCTAATTCAGGACAAGTTTGTTTACAACTTTGGGGTAAGGCCTTTTTTGAAGCATGGGGTAGGGGGAAATGGCACCCTGCAGAACGTTTACTTCCTAGTTATGTGCAAAAAACAATTCGATATATACGTATTTGGAAAACAGATCTATCTTGGTGTAAGGGGAAGAAGAAAAAAGGTTTTTATCAGGCAATCTTAGGTTCTTGGTATTGGGAAGATCCAATATTTCAAGTTCCCACTCAGATTAATACTGCCTTGTTATTGGAAAGTATGTTAGAGGCAAGGATTCCTTGGAAGATGCAAGATTTTGCCTGGCTTTGTGGTCACCAGAAACTGCAGGTGAAAGGCAATCAGAAGCATAAGCAGATAAATGAGAGAGAATGTGGAGAACAAGCATGTGCTGGGGTAGTGGAGACAATGCAGCATCTCTTTTTTGAATGTATTCATGTGCAAGGGTTCTGGAAATTGCTGTCAAATCTCTGGGGAGAAAAATCATTTTTACTAATCGATTATAATATTTTGGTTTTAGGACAAATCCCAGCTACGTGGGCAAAATGGGCAAACAGTACATTGCACGTTATTTTGGTATGTATTAAATGGTCCATTTGGCATGCAAGATGTTTACGATCCTTACAAGGTAAAATAGTACAACAGCAGGATGTTTTTTTTCATATACAGCAAGAATTGGACAGTATCCAGGGTTTTAAATAATTGATTAGCAGTTTTTTTCTTGGGACAATACTAACTGTACAGAAAGTATTTATATAGGTTTTCTACGAGTGTTATGTTTGTTAAACACAGTCAGGTAAGTGCTATGCATTTTCACAATGTTTTAGCACTTTTATGAGCAAAACGCTAATCAATGTTTAGAGTTAAATAAATCCCTGGTATCTATGCATATGAAAAACGTACTTTTGGTAAGGATGTGCTTGCAAAATTATGGAGAAATATTGACTGGGTGGGGTAAGGGGTTTTGTCCTAAGTCTAGCGGTTAGCGATAAGAAAGAGTGTTAGATAATTTTGACGGACAAAATGTATTTCTAGTTTCTCTGGCCCTTAAAATAGTGTTTTTGTTATAAGTATTTGGAGTTTGTTTCTGAATGTTTTGAAAATGTTCCCCTACTCTTATAGAGGGGAGGGAGGCGGGGTGTGTTTCCTTATGCTCAGAATCTTTTTTTTTTTGTATGACCTCATGCTTATTCATGTTTTGTTTCTTTCCTTTTTTTATGATTAGTTTTGATGGAAATGATTTGTATTTTCCTTTGTGAAGTTTGTTTTTGATTTCAATAAAAATTTCCCCTACTCTTTGTCAGTAGGGGAGCTGCTGCTATGGAGGAAGGTGTACTGGAGGATCATTCTGCTGGTGTGCCTGTGGGTGAGAAGGTCTCCAAGTCCACAGGTCCAGCTCAGGAGACCACACTAGAGAACTTGGATGTATCAAATGCAGTAAGTATGAAACAATTTGCCACCTCTCAGATCAAAGAACAAGGATGTCATGGACTTTTTGATTGTGATGACAGTTGGTTACATGACATTCTGCAGCAAAACAAGGAATTGTGTTGTGCTACTACTAAAAGTGCAATAATAAAAACCGCGATACCTGACACTGCTACTGAGCAGGGTCTGGATGTTTCTATTGAGTTTATGCAAGAAGCAGCAAAGCTAATCTTACAGTAAGAGATAGCTGTGAAAAACTCTGTTCAGGAAGGGATGCCTCGCCCAAATGAGGTCGTCACTCTACCTTCATTCCAGACACCCGAGTCACCTCTGGTGAATGTTTTTCAGTTGCAGCAGCAAAATCCCTTGACAGGAGCAATGAATTCTGACTTGTTTTCTCAAACTACACCTTCTGTAAGTACACCTAACAGTCTTCCTGAACAGCCATCTGTTGCAATTGTTTCCTCACTGGGGTTACGGAAAGATAGAGAGGCTGATTTGATGGCACAGCCTGTTCAAGGATCCTACCCATCGTCTTTGGAGCGCTCCCTGCTAGCTGCAGGTTGGAAGTGGGGCACTGCAGGGATTTAGATCCCGGATCAGGCCCATAGCCCGATTCCAAGGGACTCTTCTTCTCCTAGTACAGTTGGGTTTGTACCTGATAATGTTACAGCTGATGCCCAGAGATTAGCACAGCAGTGTACTTCTACTTGGGAAAGCATTTCTCAGCCTGGTTTAAGCCCCCAAAAAGTTATAGAATCCTCAATTTCAGAAGATGACGGTGTAACATCGATTCATTGGGCTGAGTCAGGGGGTGAGGGGCAGGAAGCTCCTAGAACTGCTCCTAATTTTCAAAAGTGTGCAAAAACTGCTTGGGAGTCTTTTTGGAGGAAGGACCCCTCTACAGGGCCCCCCCCTTGCAAAGACGCAATGCAGTTCGCCTGGAATAACTTGGGGGCCTGGAAGTGGCTCCTGATTGCTTATATATTGGTCATGATTTATTGAAGGGATCTTTTGTTTTTTTTTTAACAGAAATACATGCTTCAATACATGTTTCTGGCTCTGTCCTTTATGATATAAGTTTTACTTCCCCACAGGGTCTTGACAGATTCTGGAACAAATATGATGCTTTCAAGTATACTGAACTATGGTTGCCTTTCAAGGCAATACCACTGACAAAACCATCTATAAAAAATGTCACTGTTTTATTTCGTAATGAAGCTGTCTCTATTCATGACATTGTTTACTGGTTGCAGAAACGCTGTGATGTGTTGTGGAATCCTAGACTTATTTTTAATGAGGAATGTCTTTGGAATGGGGGGTGGGTTATACAGGTTCGTTTAAGGCACAATACATTAGGTCCAGTACGTCTTCCTAATAGTTATTTTTAGGTAATGAGAGAGGCCATTATTTTTACCCTGGTCAGCCCAGAACTTGCTTTAGGTGCGGGGCATATACTCATTTGGGTTCAGCATGCGACAGAATTAAATGCAATCTGTGTTTAGCTTTTGGCCACCATAGCTTGGATTACACTGAGGATTTACGTTGTGATTTATGTGAGGATGTTGGGCATGCTTTTAGAGCCTGTCCTTGGGCTACTCACAATAGAAATGATCGTGTTAGTCAGGATTTTATTTTACAAGAAGCCCAGAAAAAAGAAATACAGACATGAAAACAGAAAACTAGTCAGGCCCCTCCGGAACATACAAACTCCTCACCTCCACCCCTTCGGGCCCTTCTAATGCTGAAGCCCACAATGTGATTATAGAAGCAATTTCTACCCCCATAGTACCTCCTCAGAGTACTGATACTGTACTTTCTCCTGCAGTTTCTGGATTGCCTTTAGTGACCAAGGACATGGAAATCCAAATGCCTCCCCATGGTCAGAGAGTACGCGAAAAAGAGGGGTATGAAGCAAACGCGGCCTAAGTCTAAAGTTGCTAAAGCTAGCATCCCAGGGGATGAAGATATTATTTTATCAAATTAATTTGCTGTTCTTAGGCCCTCTACGGTAGATTCCGAACAAGGAGGAGACTCGGAGGCTTCTTCCCTCGCTCCTTTCTCCTCCGAATCTGATGGGGAATGAATTGAAGTGGGAGCTGATGAGGATCAGGCTCCTAGGATTCATACTAGAATTCGTAGGAGTTCTAGATTAAGGAAACCTCCTTAAAATATCCTGTATATTGTGCCTATGGCCTTTCCCTGTTTAGGAGTAGCGTCTATTAACGTGAATAGTATTCGGAATCCCAAATGTAGGTTGATAACGCTCTCTGTGTTAAAAGACCTACATTGTGACATTTGCTTATTACAGGATACTAGGTTAAATACTCTTTCTTTAGTTCGTTCAGCACAACAATTGTGGTGTTGGGGCCCCTCTTTTTTTTCATTTGGCACAGGGGTTTGTGATGGAGTGGGGATATTGCTTAAAGGGGATGGGTTTAGGGTGTCACATCTTGTTGATATATCAGAGGGTAGAGCTCTTCTCTTAGATTTTACATTTAAGGGATTTGGGTGGAAAGTGATTAACATCTATGCCCCTCTCACAAAACAGGAATGTTTTGATTTATATCAAAAAGTCAGTCTTTATTTATACACGACAAAAATAGTGATATGGGGGGGGGGATTTTAACTGTGTACTGGATAGGGGAGCAAATGCAACTAAAATGTACTGTGATTCCAACTATCTTACTTCGCTTATTAACCAGAGTGGCCTACAAGATTCCTTTCGATGTGTTCATACAGCAGGGGGTCATACTTATTATAGAGGTGCACTTTCTACTAGAATTGACTTTATATTTACAAAAAAGAATATTAGTATCTCAAGGGCAGATATCATTCCTTTAGAGACTTCTGACCATGCAGTCCTTCTGATTGTACTGGGAGATGATATTGGGCCAAGATACAGTAAAGGATACTGGAAACTAAACATTACACTTTTAAAGGAACAGAGGATGAAACACAAGATTATTGAATATCTTAAGGCACGAATGTCTGTTGCATGTTTAGTGGGTAACCATAGTACATGGTGGGAGGAAACAAAAAGAGGTTTAAAAATAGTGTTTCAGACACATTTTTCTAAAAGTAGGTTGAGTCAGTATAAAGATTATCTTAAACCCCAGTTCCAACTTAATAAACTCTATTCTGTTATTAATATTCAACATATTGGGTTGACACCGCAGATCCTTAATTTAAAAAAAGAGATGTTGTCCTTACAATATTCAGGAGCTGCAGCTATGCTAAATGAGCATAGGATTTGCTCCCCAAGGAAAACTGGGTTTGGTGAGGCCTTTAAAGCCTGCTCACACAGGGCCTCTGATACACTTCTGGATTCTTTTAGATTATGAGATGAGACTTGTGTGTCCAGTGGGTCAGCAATATTACAGGCTGTTTCACAATTTTTATCAGATATGTACAGAACAACTCCAACTGATATTTCACAATTAACTTCATTTTTGTCATCGGTTCAGGTTTCATATATACCTGAGGATCTTTTAAGGAATCTTACTTTACCTATTTCTAAAGTTGAGATTGGAGAGGTTATTAATCATTTGAAAAAGTCCACAGCCCCAGGCATTGATGGCCTTTCTTCTGAATTTTATGTAGAGTTCACTGAGATATTAGAGACTATATTAATGATGGTATTTAATGCAGTGTTGGGTACCCTGGATATGCATTTTTGTATAGCAGTACAGATTTTGATTAATAAGAAAGGTGACAGGAGAATTTTGGATAATTGGAGGTCGTTGAGTTTGTTAAATACTGATTATAAAATATTATTGAAAATTTTACATAATCGCCTGCTTAACATAGCCTCATTGCTAATTATGTCAACTCAAACATGTTCTGTTTTGGGGCGCTCAGTTACGCATAATTTATTATTACTTCGGGAGATTATAGAAAGGGGTAAGGATGGTCAAACTCAGGGATTTGTCATTTCCCTAGATCAGGAAAAAGCCTTTGATCATGCACCACACCATTTCATTTCTTTAATATTAACACATTATGGGATTCCAGCTAGTTTTGTAAACTGGATCTCGTTGTTGTATGATAATGCTAGGACAATGCCCTTTGTTAATGGTCATCTGGGATCTTATATTGATATATCAAGGGGAGTAAGACAGGGATGTCCACTCAGTCCTTTACTCTATGTCTTGTGTTTGCATCCACTGCTTTGTCTTATCCAGCAGGATTCACATATTGTTGGGATCCCTACACTGGGGGGTGATATGGACATTAAGGTGACTGCTTATGCAAATGATTTATGTGTTCTAGTAGCTGATTACACTTCAGGTATTCAGGCTCTTAATTGTATTGAAGAATTTTCTAGATTATCTGGAGCGTGTTTGAATATTGGAAAAAGTATTATTTATCCATTAAATAATTCCAGTATTTGTCCTATGTCCTAGGAAGGTATTCAGGTGTCTACTGACCCCTTTCAGTTTTTGGGAATTTGGTTTGGATGGGGGGGTGATAATGGGGTATACAATTGGACAAAGAAATTAGAATTTGCAAAAACAAAGGTGGAAGTCTGGAAAAATGGAATCAGACTAAAAGGAAAAAGGTGGTGGTAATTAAAACTTTTTTTCTCCCAATATTTATTTTCCTTAGTTCTGTTTATCCTTTACCTAAATCTTTGGAAACTATACAATTAGGACTCATATTCCAGATAATATGGGGAAGCCGTCTAAATCCTATTAAATGTGAAATAATATATTTATTGATAGCAGAAGGCGGGTTAAATTTGATTAATCCAGCACTTTTATTCTTTTGTAATTTTTTCCATGTTAATTTCATTGAGTTGACTAAACCAAGTCTTGCTATATGGTCCTCATTTGTTAGTGAATGGCTAAAGCCTCTTTGTAACATTTGGGAAGAACAAGGGGTTTTGAAAGCACAGGTTAAGACAAGCTGTGTTTTTTTTTTCTGGCCTGCTCTTAGTAAACTAAAAACCTGGAAGTTACAGTTTAACATATAGCCTAAATTCACCACTAAATCACTTTATTCTACAATTCATATGTCTATTAATCCACCATTTCTTTCCTTTAGGCAAATAGAGCCGAGTTATACTAAACTTGTATTGGAATCTTTGAAAGACCCTTATATTCTACCAAGAATAATGGATGTCTGTTGGTTAAGTGCACATGGACGTCTTTTTGTGAAAGGTAATGCTAAACATAAAAAATAGAGGAATGGATGTGCCCAAGGGTATCTTGTATTACACAAGAGGAATCAATGGTAAACAGTTTTACAAAATGAACCGCATCAAGATGGACTGGTGCTATAACAGATGTACGAACAAAGTTCCAAAAAAGTCAGCACCCAGTCCAAGCCAGATATGGAAAATAAAACATTTATTTTAGACAAGTGCATCAGTGCAAACATACCGGTTTCTAAAGGACAATGCTCACAGACATGAAACAAACATCTTACGTTTCACAAGGCTAAACACCAAGCTTCATCAGAGATAAATTACACACATATTTGATAACCTTAAATAGTGTTAAAAAATTGTGCAACCTTAACAATAACAATTAATACAAAATGCATTCCTCCATTTATTTTCAAGGATAGCACCTAAAAGATCTATCAATTAGTGCCCACATTCAATAATTATTTAATCATTAATTGAATGTATGAATAAAGGCCAATTATATCAATTATTTTTAATTATAACAATTGAAATGAATAATCGTTAATTTATTTATTGGTACCATCATTCATTAAACATTTAATGCTTAAAGGCTACTATAATCAAAATGTAGCTGGTATCTAATTAAACATTAATTTAAAACTAACTAACATCGACCAAACATTGGAGCACAATTAAATAACAAGGTACCTTTAAAAAATGACCAAGTTATACCAACAATGGAGAGCATTTAAGAGAGTACCCAATATAGCACACTACTATTTGCAAAGCTTAACTATATACAAACATTAAGTAAATTAGCTTTTTACCTCAACGTGTTAAGTATTACTATATAATGTATGGTAAGTGCCTATTAACCACCATAATCAGCAGTTACACAGCTTTGTTATGCACTGTTTAGAATTTTAAAAGTTGTTAACCACACTTCGGAACTTCCAAACAGTGGCACAACAAAAAAGAATGCACCAGAGTTCCATAATTCTCACACATAGAATGCAAACAGTGTTTATTTGACCATACACTATAAAAAGATGATGGCTGGGGATCGGGTGACAACTGCGCTGAAATCACCTCTCATGGTTGCTAGAGCTACAGTAAACCTCTCGAGCTGCGCTCTTGAGGTTTGCCATGTTGCCCTAGCAACCACTCGAGGTGATTACAGTGTGGTTATCACCTGATCCCCAGCCATTATCCTCTATATTATACACTCCATTAATTTAGAAACACCATCACGTCTCTTAAAGAAATTCTGCCAAATCAATATTTTCATTAAGTCCAAAACCTTCCCTGGATTTGAGCATAAATATCCAGTAACTCTCACGTTGTCCTGTTTTCCTTTTTAAATCACCACCCCTCGGTCCTACTCTTACTTTTTCCAATCCTATGGATTTAATACCATGTTTCACTCACACATCAATATTGTTAGCTATATGTTGTACTATAGCATATGACATATCATGTTTTTCTATAGCCTGTAGGTGCTCACCTATCCTAACCTTAAATTGACGTATTGTACACCCTACATAAAAATACCAACAAGAGCACTGTAACAGATACACCACTGATGTAGTATTGCACAAAATCAAGTCTTTAATTTTAAATGACTGGCCTGTAATCAATGGTACATTTTTTTATTGAATATCTATATGTTAAAACTATATGGGGTACAATAGCCACTAGGTGGCACAATGGATACTGGAATAATATTTTGTATGAAGAAATTGTTGGTGGCTTTACTTTCCAGGACTTGGGTATTTATAAGGGTACATTACGTATAATTTTTGCCTTTATAAAGTCTGTTTTATGGCAAACAAGATGTAAGTTTGCTTTACAGCAACTATGTCAAGATCCTAAACAGACTGTTATTATTATAGAGAATGAACTCTTGAAACAATGTATGTTTGAAAAACAATATATGCCTTCAGATTGTGGGGTCCTCTGTTGGATGGAGGTACCATTACTTAAGGATAAAATAGGATAGTTTTCTTAGACCTTTTTTGGGGGGATTTCTTGTTTCTGTTTTTTTATGTATCATGTTTCTTTGGAATGTAATGTACAGTTTATCCTAAATAAAAATTTCCCCTACTCTTTTCGATAAGTGCCATGGTATCTTTAACAGCCACCTGAACTACCACAAATCCAGGCAGATAGGACCTTGGTTTAACATCTCAATCTGAAAGACGGCACCTCAGAAGTGGAGCACCCCTCTCATGCTGCACTACAGTGTCAGTACTGGGATATTAACCCAAGTGCCAGATGTGGGAACTGAACCCACATCCCTCTGATCTCCCAGTCTCAGAGGCGAGTGTGCTACCTACTGAGCCACTGACACTGATTTATTTTATTTATTTAAACGTTATGACGGTTACCCTGATTAATGATTCTAACACTGGGCTATTTTATGTACTAATGTACTTCCGCAGTTTAAAAACAGTAAACACGTTTATTGTTAAACCTGTGTTTGTGTCTTTTTTTACATTACTGTTGGGGTCCAATGTACAATCACAATACTACACTTCAGGGCATGCTTTATCATATGACATCAGCACTTCCTGTGTGTGCAAGGCACTCAGCTTCACGTTTCACAACGCAGTTGAGCTGTGCTGATATCCTAGGATAAAGCATGCCTTGTCATGTATTATTGATTAATTATAAAAAGGGCAAACAGAAAGTCTCAACTGATTGGCTCACAGACATTCTAAGTCTCTAGAGTAACTGATGGGAAACTTGAGACTGGGGCCTTATCACAAGAAGACACAGCAGATCTGTACTCTAGAATGGGACAAACAAGATCTGTCTAAAATTGTAAGTATTTGAAAGAAAACTGTCAGGCAGACATTTGAACTTCACATGAGTTTTCTGCTGTAGTAGGCAGTGGGCAGATAGGGCTGAATATTCAAATAAAAGTACACGTAGACCACAAACTTTTGTGCTGCACTTGTGCCTGTGCTCACTCCAGCTGTTGCTTTATTCAGTCAGATAGCAAGCGTCACTCTCCGACTATCAGACCATGTCAGCCAAGCACTAATCATGCCATGTCAGCCAAGCACTAAGTGCAACTATGCTACCCCGACATGGAACTGGGCTATGTATAACCCACAGGGAGTAGTGCTACCCAAAATGGGATAGCACCAAAACCCATGTGGGCTATATTCAGCCCAAACATGCAAATGAGTCTATTGGGCGTGCACGGTGCTAGGGTCCATTTGCATACCAATTATGAGCTCATTTGCATGGGACACTGCAGACCCTTAGTGCCATTGCAGTGGGAAACCAGCAAGCTTTGGTGGTCAAGTGTATCTCCCCACCCTTATCACCCATTTCTAATGTATAAACAGAGGTGGGTGAAGTTGGGAAGCTTTGATCCTCGAATTAATCCACAAATTTAGTGCAATTAATGGATTAATTTATGGATGCGATGTGTGAAGTTTCACTTGTGACATGCAAAATTTTGCCCACCAAGTGCTGAATTTCACCATTTAGGGGCAAAATTCTGCCATTTGTGGGTGAAACTCTGCCATTTGCAGGCACAATTCTGCACTTTGCAGTGAAATTCCACACAAAAAAAAGGTGAAATCACATATGCAAATTTTAAGCCTAAGAGCAAAATTTAGTGGATTGCTCTGCAGAGACGAATTTGCCAACTTCACCAGTGAATTTAAACATCACAACATCTCTATGTATTAATATGTCCTTGTAGTTTCTAGTGTATAACTATGCCTTGGTGTCCAGTGGTTCTTCCACCCCATGATTACTTCTCAGAGCTGTCAGATTCATACAATACCCTGGTGTCCAGTGGTTCCCCCAACCCTTGATTACCCATTGACACTGTTTAAAATGAGTCTATGGTGGTTCAGTGGCCCCCTCCAACAGCCCAGCTGACATCCCATATCACTACATCCACCTCACCCCTGGTGGCCGGCCCTTTTCTCAGCTCAGTATGGCTACCAGCTCATCCCTCCTCTCACCTCCTTAGCTGGCCACCATATGAGTGGTCAGCAAACTCATGTACATATCTGTGCTGACTGACAGCTCATGCAGTGGATGCTGAGATGGGAGTAGGGATCTTCAAGTCACCGTATCAAGCTGAGAAGAGCGCTGGGCAGGTGAGGGGGTTCAGGGAGGTGTGATGTTAGCTGAGTTGTTGCAGGCCAACAGATCACCAGGGACTCATTCTGAACAGTGTCAGTTGGTGACTGGGGTGGAGGAACCACCGGACACCAGGCTATTTTATGGATGCAACAGCTCTGAGGAGCCATTGTTGGGTGGGGAGACCACTGAACACCATTGCATTTTATGAATGTGACAGCTCTGAGGAACATTTGGGAGGTGGGGGGAGCCACTGGACACCAGGGTATTTTACAGATGTGATAGCTCTGAGGAGTGATTGGGGGTGGGGTGGGGGAACCAATGAACACCAGGGCATATTTATACATTAGATATGGGCATCAGGGGAAGGTGCGGGTGTTGTCAAGGCATAGGTCAGGAAGCATAGACAAACCAGGGGGAGTTGTAAAATTCACACATAGCATTTTATTATTAATAACAATAAAATATAAATAAAATTGTGCAGGATAGTTCCTGATACAGGCAGTTCAAACATACAGAAGTTCTTCCTCTGAGAGTCTCTTTAAAATCTCCAGTTCTCTCTATCTCTCAACTAAACATTGTAATCTTTTTATCAGATGTTTTCCACTGGCAATTAAAGTCTGTATTCTGTTCTTGTAAATTATTTCACCTGTGTTCCACAAAATGTATTAAGACTTTATCAGTTTCTCACCCATGACCAGCCTGAAGAGTACATTAGTCTTCTTAACAGGTGCAACCAATTAAGACATCCTGTCCCAGGGCTGATTTCCTGTTAATAATTCAGCAAACAAGATTGTATAGATCAAAATGCACCCACGGTTAACTCTCTGTGTTCCAGATAAACCCAAATAGCTTACTACAAATATTTCAATAATGTGATTATATACATTTGCAAAATAACAAATCCCAGTTTCACATACAGATTCATATGCTGTATATATTTTAACCATAGAGAAGCAAAGGAAGAAAGAAAGACTAGAAACAGCAAGTGAAGGAAGGGAGAAAATGGTGGAAATTGTGGAGCAGTTGGAGTGGCCAACTCCTAGATGCCACAAGGAAAATTTGATTGTGCATTCAGACTGGCAAGAGACAGACAAGTGACAGAAGAGGAGAGGGCAGAATAAGTCCTTGCTTTTAACTCTCTCTGCATAACAAATGGAACAGGGTCTTATCCCAACCCTGTCATGGGGGGATATACTAGACCACCAAAGAATATGTATACAGTAGAAAAGGGTGATCAGGAGTGGGGGGACACACTAGACCACCACAGCATATGTATCAAATAGAAATGGGCAGCTGAGAATGGAATCACACAACACTGACAGGGATGCTTGGAATATGCTCAGTGGAGTGATCGGGGTAGGGGAACCACTTGACTCCAGGGCAACCTTGAGGTGTTGAAATGTGAGTTTGGGGGTGGGCAGCTGCAGTGCAGCCACCCCACCTTCAGGAAGGATGCAGGCTTACAGCCCAGTTAAGAGGTGGTCTGCAGCAGCAGTAAATGGCTGCAAACCTTTGAATGTACGGCAATGCCGGTATGCATGATGGGACCCCCTGATTTGCATAAGCACAGCAGTATTTTAGTGCTTTGGTGCTGCTGGGTTTGCAAGGTGCTCCCATGCCTTCTGAATATGGTCTGGCCAGGATATTATTAAAACAGCTTTTATAGCTAACTTTATAATTAATGACTCATGTCATTCAAGATGGCTGCCACTAAATTGAAAACAAAAATCTTCTGCTGAGGTTACCTGTTTAATGTACATTCTAGATTCCTAATGTGGCTGTATTATGATGGTATTACCACACGTTTCTGATGGTAAGCAGCACAGCACAGTACCAAGATATTTATTTTTGTCATGGCGGGCATGGCATAGGAGTGGCATTTAAAACTTCAGAATTCCATATCTTGGTTCAGGAATGAAAGAAAACTAAAAGAAAAAGGAGTATTTAAATATGTTTGCCAAAAAATGCTGAAAAATATATAGTATATGGTTATTAACAAATACTGCTGCTTTAAGAAACAGGGAGGGAGCAGGTTTAAGAAGGATGTCATAATGTACTTGTATTATGGAAATGGTAGTGGACAGGTGGAACTAACTGCCCGGCAAGGTGGTCTGTGCAAAGTTAGTGGTTCTGTTCAAGTATAGGTGGCATAGTTTGTGGAAATGGGGGGAGGCGATAAAGCAGGAGGGGGGAGTTGGTCTCATGGGCTAGGCAGGGGTAAGGGCAGACTAGACTGACCAATTGGCCTTCTCCTGATGTCATGTTCTACGTTTCTATGTGGTGGCCCCCTTTTGACTGACACCCCAATGGTGAAACATGGAAAATTACCACTACAGCGACAGTCGCTGTAATGGTCTGTTTCCATGTTTCGCAGTCTCCCAGTGTCTTGCCCCCTTCCTGGACCAACTCTGACCTGGAGTTGAGAATCTTAAAGCCCTGGGTGTGCATGGGGGATGTGGGGGTCACAGCCCCCCACAGAAAACACTGGGGGGCTTGGGCAGCACAGTACCTACATCTGTATTGTGCCATTGCCATGCGGGTGGTTGACAGGTTTACTGTTGACCAAACTTGGTGCTTCCATTTCTATGTTGCTGCCATGCTGAGCCTGTCAGCTCATAAGCACTAAACACAGAAAAAATGCAGTGCGCACTCCCCTCCTGTGCAGTTCTTGAAAGTAAAGTAATGTACAAAGTGCAGTCACAGTTCAGGAAATGTCTAGTGCTTTATAACTAGATGAAATGTGCTGTTAGCAAACACTCATCCGTGTCCACAACTGTGTTCTGCAGGATGATTGACTCCCCAACATTTCATATTGTGTGGCTGCTTTTTCAAGAGCTGGAGTCCAGTTTTACACAGTATTCTGTTGTACTCCAGTTTTAAATTGATTGATTGACTTAATTAAATGGTTTTCAACAAGAAAAGCATGCTGATCTGCAGACAGCTTGTTCCTAGATACAGCCAAGGGAAGGGGAAAAGGAAGCATAAAAATAGTTAACATACAAATGCAGCAAAACCAACAAAAACGTACCACATACATGGCAGTGCAAGACAATAAAAGTAACACATGCAATAAAAATAACATGCAATAAGTATAGCATGTGTACTAGAAATGCCATGTGCACTAATTATAGCATGTGCAATAAACCAGTTATGACATATGCAGCATTACTATGGAGAAAATTGTCTGACCCTACAATGAATCACACAGTCTTACGACTGATCATTAATCTTTATTCAGATAATTGGGCAGTCATAAGATATAATCTTACAGAAAGTTTAACATATCCTTTTAATACGAACTGGGGAGTGAAACAAGGCTGTATCCTCACACCATTATTTTTTAATCTGTTTAATAATGATTTACCATTTTTCTAACAGAATCTTCTCACTTCCCTTCAGTGGGTGAGATTATAGTTCCCACACTCATATAAGCAAATTATTTAGTTTTAATTTCACTCTTCCTTTTATGATTAGAGAAACAGCTAAGATTCTTGCAACAGTTTTGCTCTCAAACAAACTAAGTACAAACATCAAAAAGACCTAAGTTTTAACTATGGGTGAGCGTAGACCAAAGCATTCTTGGCATATAAATGATGCACCTTTAGATATAGTCTCAAATTATCATTATTTTGGTTGTTACATTGCTGCAAATTGTAAGAAAACTAAACACATCACATATACTTTAAATAAACGTTGTCAAAGCAAAAGTGCATTGCTGAGATTTGATGCAAAATATGGAGGACACTCTATACTTTCAACTTTATGAATTGCAGAAATAAAAGTGAATCCCATAGCGCTATACCCGCAGAACTTTGGTACGATGATCCTAAAATTAATTTAGAAAAACCTTTTACTCAATTGCATAGAGCTATTCTCCAGTTACAGAAATGTACACCTCCAGAAATAGCCAGAGCAGAGCTTGGTGGAGTTTAAATAAAGTACTTAGCCCTAAAAGCAAGCCAAATTAGCATACTGGATTAGATGTATGAATTTAGATCCCAACACACTTGTAAGGAAAGTGTGTAGATGAAAATGCTGCTTGGTTAACTCAAGGATGTTCTTCACCTTCATTAGAGCAACTTGTGGAAGCCTTAAATTCTATAACACTAAATCATTTGTGAAAGGATTCACAAGTAGGAATAATCATTTCCCAGAGTTATGTCACAGTAATCAAAAACAGACTTAAGCAAATATATTATGGTGATGATATGAAAAAATAAGGATGCTGAGGTTGTATCATAAGTATGCACAAAATAAAATAAATCATGTTATAGAGCCATATTTGCTTCATCTTTCAGAAAAAAAGGATAGTGCTGTCTTCTTAAAGTTTCGTCTAGAAGTATATCCCTCTAAAAATTTGAATTATATTGTCTCAAAAGATAGGACACACTAAATTGTGATTGTGGTCTTAAAGAATTATAAACTTTATCTCATGTATTGCAAAAAATGCTAAAGGATGAGGAAAAAACTTATTGAACGCTGTTTCTACTCAGATACACTTACAAATGAAGAGATTCTATGAATCTTAAACTCACCAGTGGAATTCATTACCCGTGACATGGTGCAATATATGAAATGGATACTTAATATTATGAGGTCTAAAACTAATAATACAGGAAAGAAGGACAAGAAGTAAACTACTTTTTTGAAGATATCCTTTCTAAGGGTTCAGTGTATTGGAATTTTGATATCTATGACAAAATACACTCATTTAATTGCCTGATTTTGAAATAATTGTATAGAAATGTGTCTTCCTCATCATGATAACTGAGACTTGAAAACCTATTGTCTTTTTATTTGTAGATTTTGGAATGTGAAATTTATATATTGTTTTTATATTGAATTTTGTAAATACTTAGAAAGTCAAACAAATAAAGGAAATCAAATTGAACCGACGTATGCAATAAAAATAACATGCGTAATAATTATGACATACACAATAAAAATAACATGGCCAGTAAAAATAACATGAGCAGTACATAAACCTTGTGCAATAATTATAACGTGCAATAAAAATAATGTGTGCATTAAAAATAACATGGCCAGTAAAAATAACGTGCAGTACACATACCTTGTGCAATAATTATAACGTGCAATAAAAATAACATGTGCATTAAAAATAACATGGCCAGTAAAAATACCATATGCAATACAAATGCCATGTGCAATAAAAATAACGTGGAGTATTTATAACATATTCAATAAAAATAACATGCAGTAAAAATAACATGTGCAATACAAATACCATGTGCAATAAAAATAATGTGATTTAAAAATAACATGGGCAGTAAAAGTAACGTGCAATACAAATACTATGTGCTGTAATTATAAAGTGTGCAATAAAAATAACTTGCAGTTAAATGACCATGTGCAATAAAAATATGATGCAGTAAAATAACGTGGAATATTTATAACATATGCAATAAAAATAACGTGCAGTAAAAATAACGTGTGCAATACAAATACCATGTATAGTAATTATAAAGTGTGTAGTAAAAATAACATGTGCAGTTAAAATACCATGTGCATTAATAATAACATGCAATAAAAATAACATGTGCAGTAACAATAACGTGCAGTAGAAATAACAGGTTCAATACAAATACCATATGCAATAATTATAATGTGCAGTAACAATAACATGTGTGATAAAAATAATATGGTCACTACAAATACCAGCTCAGACATGATGAGCAACCCTAGGAGGCATACGTCAAGTACGGTCCAGCCCCTAGCCTTACTGTCTGCTAAGCTTCACTGATCTTCACCCACTGGGAGAGAGACCAATCACAGAGGGAATGCAGACTCCAACAGGTGCAGAAGCAGGGATTCCTTGACAGCAGCTCTACCTGACTGAATCCCCTTTGGAGTGTACAGTCCAAGAGCCTATCTCTGCTGAGGTGACTTCTCTCCTCGATCGCTCTGCTCAGACCCAGCCAGCAGCTGCTCTCTCAGCATAAGAATTCCTAGCTGCTGTATGTAAATCAACATTTATACTGCTCTACCACTACTGCAATAATGGTTGACTAATAGAAAGCTCTCAGCTGGAAGCAACAGCTCAGACACAAAGGGCACCACTAGGAGGCATACCCCAAGAGCGATCCAGTCCCTAGCCTTACTGCCTGCTGTACCCACCACTGAAACAGTGGTCAGCTAATATAAAGCTCTCAGACAGAAACAACCAGAATCAAAAGCTCAGACACAAAGGGCAACCCTAGGAGGCATTCATCAAGTTCCACTAGCCTTAAAGTCTGCTGAGCTTCACTGACCTTCACCAACTGGGAAAGACACCTTTTCTCCTCCAGTCTCTAGTTGTGCTACTAAGTGGCAGACCTTAACAAACTGATTGTTTTTTTCAGCAATCTGGCTAACAAGATGACTTACCTCACTGCCACAATAGCTGAGGCAGGACTAGACTGGGTGGCCATGACTGAAACATGGTTCACAAATAATCATGGTTGTGAGATGACTATCCCGGGGTACAACTTGTTTAGGAGAGCTAGGACTGGGAAAAAGGAAGGGGGGTAGCTATTTATGTTAAAGATACCATCAATGCTACAGAAATGCAGCAGGCACTAGGGGCAACAGAGGATCTATGGATCACAATAGGGGCTGGGAGCCGGAAACCCATTCAGGTAGGAATAATCTACAGACCCACAAATCAGGAGGAAGCCAGGGATAAGGAAATCCTGGAAATGATCCTCCAGAAGTCAGACAAAGGGGATATGGTGCTGGTGGGGCATTTCAATCTGCCGGACATAGATTGGAATACCCACAGCAGCATCACAGAAGAGTGGGACATTTCTAGTCACACTGCAAGAAGCAGGCCAAAGTCAACTAGTGACATCACCCGCAAGTGGTAACGTGGTTCGAGATCTGATATTCACAAATAGCGATAGGTTTATGGGTGTCGTAGTAGGGAACCACCTGGGCAACAGTGATCATAACATGGTATGGTTCAGGGTAAAAAGGACTGTTGACTCTACACACTCTAAACTGAAGGTCCTTGACTTCAGGAGGACAGACAAGGCCTGCCTAAGAGACAACCTTAGTAACCTGACAGAAGGGAGCGTTGAGGAATCTTGGACAAGGTTGAAGGATGCAATACCCATGGTTACATCACAGTATGCCCATCAGGTTAATAAGAACAATAGGAGGAAAAACTCACTATGGTTTTCCAAGGAGGTGGCAACCATGGTGAGAGAAAAGTGCATAGCCTTCAGAAAGTACAAGGAGTTGGGAAACGAGGCAGACAAAACAGAATATAAACAGAAACTACAAGAGACAGGGAAAGTGATAAGAAATGCAAAGGCTCAAACAGAGGTTAGGATAGCTCAGGAAGTAAAAAAGGGTAACAAAACCCTCTACTGGTACATATGTGAAAAAAGGAAGACCAAAGGGGGCATTGTTAGAATCACAAAAAAGACGGACAAACCACAGATCAAGACGAGGAGAAGGCAAAGGCACTCAGTGAGTACTTCTGCTCAGTCTTCACACAAGAAGCAGATGGTAATGAACCTACAATAGGCACAAAGAAGTGTCCAAGTGAAGGAATAGACACAGGTCCCTTTACTGAGGAAAGGGTCCTGGAGGAAATAGACAAGTTAAAGGTAGATAACGCGATGGGGCCAGATGGGATACACACAAGAATACTGATAGAACTAGGAAGGGAACTGGCAGCCCCCTTAGCAGTGCTCTTCCACAAATCATTGAGGAGTGGGGAGGTGCCAGAGGACTGGAAGAGTGCAACAGTAGTACCACTCCACATGAGTGGAAGTAAGGAACAGCCAGGTAACTACCATCTGGTTAGTCTAACATCAGTCATAAGAAAACTGATAGAGTCTCCACTGAAGGAAAGAATCATAGATTTTTTGGAGCAAATTGGCCAGCTTGACAAAAATCAACAAATTTTTATGGCAGAGAGGTCCTGCCAGACAAACCTGATTGATTTTTTCAATTGGGTCACCAAGACAGTGGATCAGGGTGGGGCAGTGGATGTGGTTTACCTGGACTTCAGCAAAGCTTTGACTCCGTTCCACACAGGAGACTAGTCAAAACACTGGAGAACATGGGACTTAGGCCCAAGGTTACAAACTGGGTCAGAAACTGGTTACATGGGAGAACTCAGAGAGTATTAGTAAATGGCACTCTGTTTGTGGAGGGGAAGGGAGGGTGACTAGTGGAGTCCCGCAGGGCTCAGTTCTGGGGCCGATCCTCTTCAACATATTCATCAGTGACATTGCGGTTGAACTGGAGGGAAAGGTGTGCCTGTTTGCAGATGACACCACAATCGGTAACAGGATAGACACAACAGAGGGACAGCAAAGCATGGAAGCTAATCTCCAAAAACTGGAGTAGTGGTCCAAGACCTGGCAATTGAAATTCAATGACAAAAAATGTAAGGTCATGCACCTGGGAAAGCGTAACCCAAGGAAACTATTCAATGGGAGGTGAAAAGATGGTGGCTACCAGACAGGAGCGAGACCTAGGGGTGATCATATCAGATGACACCAAGGTCAGTAGACAATGTGAAAAGGCTGCACTAAAGGCTAGAGGTATTCTGGGATGCATAGGGAGGGGCATCACGAGCAGAAGACATGAAGTAATCATTCCCTTGTATCAGTCCCTGGTCAGGCCTCACCTGGATTACTGTGTCCAGTTCTGGAGGCTACACCTCAGGAAGGACAAAGATAAACTGGAAACAGTACAGAGAAGAGCAACAAAGATGGTGCAGGGTTTGTATCAGAAACCGCATGAGGCAAGACTGGATGACCTCAAATTATACTCCCTGGAACAATGCAGGAATCATGGGGACATGATAGAAACATTCAAATACCTTAAAGGGAACAACAAGGTGCATGTGCAGAACCTCTTTCAGGTAAAGGACGACAGCAGGACTAGAGGGCACAACCTTCGACTTAAGGGAGGAAAGTTCAGAAGCAAAATGAGGAAATTCTTTTTTACAGAGTGTGCTGTGGAACCATGGAATAGCCTGTTGGAGTGAGTGGTGAGATCCAAGACAGTGGGGGAATTCAAGCGGGCATAGGATAGGCACTGTGGGATACACAAGCATGCAGCTAAGTAAGGGGGTAGGAAGCCGAGGGAAGACTTCTTGGATTATATGGTCCCCATCTGCTGACAACTTCTATGTTTCTGTGTTTCATGTGCAGTGGCAATAACATGCAATACAAATATCATGTGCAGTGATAATAATGAGCAATACAAATACCATGTGCATGACAATAACGAGCAAAACAAATACCACGTGCAATGACAGTAACATGCAAATAATGTGTAATAATTACAACATGCGATAAACCTGACAACTGCAGTGAAAACAATGTGCAATAAAAATAACATGTGGAATATGGAACAGTGCAAAGTGTGCAGGGACAAATAAATGCAATACAACAATACAAAGTAAACATTGTGCTCAGCCACAATAGGCAGGTAGCCATATCCAAGATGTCAGGCAGGGGAGTAGGGGCACAGTAGGGATCACAAGCAGGAGCAGGCATGAATGGTGTTGTTATGGAGGAGGGCCTTCTGAGTGGAGCAAGAAGAGGAGGAGTGGATCAGTGTATGGGAAAGGAGAAGTTAGCTAGGAGCCGGAGTGGGATGGAGGGGGCCTGTGTGAAAATATGGCTTGATTGCCAGTAGTTTTCATCCAGGGAGAATGAGAAGGAACATGGATCAGAGTTACAAAGGAGAAATTAGGAAGGATGAGGAGAGGGGATAAATGAACTTAGATAAGAAGACAGGGTTCCACACAAGATGTAGAGATGAGGGAGGCATAGTGGCAGAGGTGTCTACCCTCTACAGGGAGGAAGAGAGAGAGGTGTATAGGAAGCTATGGTGACTGCAGGGAGAACAGTCAAGGGAGAAGTGCAGAAGGCAATGGAGATGGGCTCCAGTAGGAAGGGTGGATTGTGGAGCAACCCTGTCCGTAACACCCCCATTGTCAAGAACCATGAGGATCATTTTTACAATTCCACAGTGAGACACAGTCTTTATTTAAGCAATAACAACTGAGAAGCTAGTCATTTCTGGGGGATTCACAACTGGTTATGGGGAGGAGTGGCCCAAAGTGCAGCTGTGGCACACTTCCCTACAGCCAGTTGTTAACTCAAAGAAACTACCAGCTTCAAGGTTTTTATTGTGATTATAAGTCTAATCACCATAACAACTTTCTATCTTACAGTTATATTTACTTTTCCTTTTTTAGCGGTATGGCATGCGCTATGTGGCATGAGTGCGTCGATGTTGGGTGCTGCATAAAATCAGTTGGCAGCTGGATTGGTAATTTCTAAAATGTTAATGACTGATCCAGTAGCCAATTAGGAGCCTCAATAGGCTCATGAATATTTAATTAGACGTATAATCCTGTATAATGAACAGCGAGATGCAAGCTTTATTCCTGTATAGTGCCCAGTGAGATACAGGCTTTATTGCTGTATAGTGCACAGTGAGATGTAGGCTTTATTCCTGTATAATGTGCAGTGAGATGCAGGTTCTGTTCCTGTATAATGCCCAGTGAGATGTGGGCTTTATTCCTGTATAATACACAGTGAGATGCAGGCTTTATTCCTTTATAATGCACAGTGAGATGTAGGCTTTGTTTCTGTATAGTGCACAGTGAGATGCAGGCATTGTTCCTGTGTAATGCACAGTGAGATGCAGGATTTATTCTTGTATAATGCACAGAGAGATGCAGGCTTTATTCCTGTGTAATACACAGAGAGATGCAGGCTTTGTTCCTGTATCATGCACAGTGAGATGCAGGCTTTATTCCTGTAGAATACACAGTGAGATACAGGCTTCATTCCTGTATAATGCACAGTGAAGTGTAGGCTTTGTTACTGTATAATGCACAGTGAGATGTAGGCTTTATTCCTGTTTATAAAATGGGCTAAAAAAAAATTCTAAAACCTAATTGGCTAAGAGCCTCTCAGAGCCGTGTCCTTATAGTGCCATATTGCTGCAACCTGCACTTCTTCAAAGAGACCTGCCGCTGCACAAGTGGCATATCGTTGTGCCCGCGCTATCACTTTATGACAAAGCAAGCAGCTCAGCGGGTTGTCAAGGAAGGCTCGCACATTCACACAGTGTATCCTCACAGCAGCGGCAACTACAGCGCCTTGGTACTCAAATAAACCACCTATATGCCACTGCCTGTGACCGAAACCCCCCCTTTCTACACATCCCTAAGCATAAATGTTTGGCGCATAATTTTTGAATTTAATTTTATTTAATTCTTCCCATTTTACTCACTCGCTGGCCATTTCCTCCACGCGCTGCCGCTACCCATAAAACTCTGATAGCGCTTCTCACATTTCCCTCCATTTCTCAAGTGGAGTCTCCTTTCAATATCAATACTAGTCTAAAACTGTACCCATTACTCGCAAAATCATGTATTTCTCTGTTACAGTTGCACTTCGGGGAAGCAGGAAACTGCAGTCTACGGCGGCCGGTAAGAGACACGCTCACTCCCACTCAAATCATCCCAACTGAAACTGATACAACCAGACAGAAAAATATACAAAAACAACTAAAACGTACACTACATAAATAGTTTTATACATGTTTTTCTTTGGGAGAACCTTCACAGCAGATGTGTTCCCTGCTATGAAACATGCTCGCTCTTATACCCTTGGTGCCAATAGCTGTAATTTGAACTGAGTGGGCAAACAAAAACATATTAAACAAAAAAAGAAAACAAAACACATGGTTTCAAGTCTTTCTCTGGGTCACTGTGTGATGATTGGAGACACTCACACACCACTGCCCTGTAGTAACTTTCAATGAAAGAGCTCATTCCAAGACAATGAGAAGGGCTATTTTTTACTTTTTACTCCAATTATCACATTTTTTACTATTTTTATGCACATTTCTGTCTGCATTTTTTTTAAATTAACTTCTTTGTGGAGGGGCCCATTTTATAAGTGGAATAAGGCGGCTCCGGTGTGGTTATGGCCTGATAAGAGCACTTCCCAGGTGCTAAAGGCACTCGGCGAAAGCGCCTCGTGCCTCATTACGCACCAGGGGCGTGCTCTTATCAGGCCATAAACCACACCTCGTGGTGTCTTATTCCTTACATAATGTACAGTAAGATGCAGGTTCTGTTCCTGCATAATGCCCAGTGAGATGCAGGCTTTATTCCTGTATAATACACAGTGAGATGCAGGCTTTATTCCTTTATAATGCACAGTGAGATGTAGGCTTTGTTTATTTTTTTTTAACTTTATGTTTATTGCATATTAACATAAGCAATACCATATAGTACACTCTTGCAAGGCATAGAAAAATAATTAATCTCAGTTATACATCCAATGTAACAGGTTTTGTTAGCCTATACAATCTGGTTTAAGGAAGGGGGGTATACCCTGCTATTAAGCATGCATTTAAACAATTTAGTCCAGTATAAGCTGCACCCCACATAGACTTTTGGTAGTCAATCCCTTAATGATTAAATCCATACATGCATCACAACACAAAGTGTTGATATGACCCCATAACCGAAGAGTAAACACTGTTTTGTAGCACTTAAAAACTGTAGTTCACAGGTTTCAGAACTTTACACTATTAATCCATTAACAGAACAACTAGTATCCACCCCCTAGATGTTAGTTAAACTTCACATTTAATTGAGTTAAAAAAAAAAATATACAGTATATATAACATTTCCTGCCATTCCGCTATAAAACTCCATAATAACCTAGAAAAAGTGTTCAACGTGTGGGGTTTTATTCCCTTAATGGGCAGAATGCTAAATAAGTACTAGTGTCTTTAGAGAACAAAAATGTCAGCAAAACATTACTGCTATCCATCCCAAGTTCAGGTCTCTTCCTCAGATTCTTCTCGGTAACTGGTTCCATGGGCATCAAATTCCTTGGCTATTGCTTCAGTCTTTCTACCAGCTTCAAGGGGATCTGTGTATTGAAAAGTCCCCCCCCCCCATAATAGATGCGGAGACGAGCCGGCGTCAATAAGGAGTGTGTCACTCCAAGAGACCTGAGTTTGTGAACAACCGCATCAAATTTTTTCCCGCGCGCCTCGCTATGTATGAAAGATCGGGAAACAAATGAATGGTAGCCTCTTCGTAATTCAGGCATTCAGCAGATCTGGCTGCTTGAGGGAGTAAGTCCCTGGTAACTGCACTGGCGGTTACTAACAAAACCGTTCGGGGAGCTTCTGTCTGAGGCCCTGCTGCACGTGGGGTAATTCTATATGCTTTGTGCAATTGACTGGCTATTGGCTCGGGGCTAATCTGTAATGCAGCAGGAAGCCAAGATTGTAAAAACCCCAATAAATTATCTTCTTCACTCCCCTCTGGAAGCTGAACTACCCGAACATCAGAGGCCCTGTTCACGTTCTCCAAGGCCTCCAGTCGATACCTTAATTGCGAGTTCTTCTGCACCAGCTTCGATGTAGTATTCAAGGCTTGTGTAGCAACCTTTTCTGCTGAGGCGGCTGTTTGAGATGCTTCTAATTTTACATCTTGATCAGCAAATCGCTGTAAAATTGACTCGACTTTCAGATCGATTGCTTGGATCGAGATTTGTATTGCTCTCCACGGGGGTTCAGGCCCAGCCGCCGGCAATGTGGGTAAGGAAGCGGCCTGCGTGTCCACTTGTGAGGGGGTTTTATTACTGCTCCTACCTGCCTTCTGCGTACACCCCGTTATGATATTCGGCACCGATCTCCTCAGAAGAGAGCCTCTTTCCACCTATGCTCTTGGAATCGAGATTAGTTGACGTTAGAACAGTAAAATTTCACTTTAAAGCTCTAGAAACTCGGAGCCCAGTTAGAGCACGTCTAGTCCATAGGTGTGCTCCACAGCACCCCCCAGGCTTTGTTTCTGTATAGTGCACAGTGAGATGCAGGCATTGTTCCTGTATAATGCACAGTGAGATGCAGGCTTTAGTCTTGTATAATGCACAGCGAGATGCAGGCTTTGTTCCTGTAAAATGCACAAAGAGATGCAGGCTTTATTCCTGTGTAATGCATAGTGAGATGCAGGCTTTATTCCTGTAGAATACACAGTGAGATGCAGGCTTTATTCCTGTAGAATGCACAGTGAAATGTAGGCTTTGTTCCTATAGAATACACAGTGAGATGCAGGCTTTATTCCTGTATAATGCACAGTGAGATGTATGTTTTATTCCTGTATAGTGCACAGTCAGATGCAGGCTTTGTTCCTGTATAGCGCACAGTGAAATGCAGGCTTTGTTCCTGTATAATGTACAGCAAAATGTAGGCTTCATTCCTGTATAGTGCACAGTGAGATGCAGACTTTATTCCTGTACAATGCACAGTGAGATGTAGGCTTTATTCCTGTACAATGTACAGTGAGATGCAGGCTTTATTCCTGTATAATGCACTGTGAGATGCAGGGTTTATTGCTGTATAATGCACAGTGAGATGCAGGCTTTGTTCCTGTATAATGCACAGTGACATGCAGGCTTTATCCTGTATAGTTCACAGTGAGATGTAGGCCTTGTTCCTGTGTAATGTACAGCAAGATGTAGGCTTTATTCCTGTATAGTGCACAGTGAGATGCAGGCTTTGTTCCTGCACAATGTACAGCAAGATGTAGGCTTTGTTCCTGTACAATGCACAGTGAGATGCAGGCTTTATTCCTGTATAGTGCACAGTGAGATGCAGCCTTTGTTCCTGTATAATGTTCATTGAGCAGTAGGCTTTATTACTGTATAATGCACAGTGAGATGCAGTCTTTATTCATGTATAGTGCACAGTGAGATGAAGGCTTTTTTCCTGTATAATGCACAATGGGATGCAGACTTTGTTCCTGTATAGTGCACAGTGAGATACAGGCTTTGTTCCTTTATAATGTACAGCGAGATGTAGGCTTTATTCCTGTACAATGCACAGTGAAATGTAGGCTTTATTCCTGTATAATGCTCAGTGAGGTGCAGGCTTTGTTCCTTTATAGTGCACAGTGAGATGCAGGCTTTATTCATGTGTAGTGCACAGTGAGATGAAGGCTTTATTTCTGTATAATGCACAATGAGATGCAGGCTTTGTTCCTGTATAGTGCACAGTGAGATGCAGGCTTTGTTCCTGTATAATGCACAGTGAGATGCAGGTTTATTACTGTTTATAAAATGGGCTCAAGAAATCCTGTAACCTGATTGGCTACAACATCTTCTGAGCCGTGTCCTTATCAGAAGATATTGTAGCCAGCCGGCATTACCCTCCACTTCTGAGCCCCACTACAGCAGCAAATCAGTGAGCTGTGCCAACCCTAAACAAAAGCACAGGCTGGCACAGCTCACAGCGGGTCAATGGCAGGCTCTCTGAATAAAACCAATCTCTGTTATGCAGCGCCCCCCTCCCCATAACCAAGCTGAACGTACATAGAATCACTGTAAATAATTAAGAAAGCAAACTTTATTCTCTGCTCCATGACATAAAACAAGCCTGTCTCTTCAAGTGTCCACCGTCCCAACAGCCTGCCTGGATCCACTGAGCATCCCGCATGCTGAAAAGAAAATGGCTTTCTTCACTAACACTCTCCATCCAGATATACCAAGTGTGCCTCCTGCATCTTCCACTGTTACAAGCTACAGCAAGTTACTTCAGTAATGGCAAGAAAAACAGACACCTTTTTTTAATTGCAAACTGTCAAAATTAAATCTTGCACTGGTCATAAGGATGACTGCACAACAGCGCCGACAGTCTGAGCGACCAGGATTTCCCCTCTCCCAGGTTGCACCCCCGCCCGCCCTAGGTAGGAATCCTAAGTAAGGGGTGGGGGTGAAAGCCCATGAGGGGGTGCGGGGTGCAAAGCACCCGCATTAAACAACATACTATTTTTCATTCGCCCTAGTGGTTTTGCGCCCTTCCGCGGGTTGCCGTCCTACAGTATCCCTTGTCACATAGCACCACCAGGAGGAGGCGGCCAGGCTGAATGCTCCTGAAGGAAGCAAAAGCCAGCTGGGGTTGGGGCCATCCAAGCGCTGATGCAGCAATGGCCATCCACGATGAGCCGAGGAGCTTGCTCCTTTGTGGTGGGGGGGGGGAGTGGCGGTAGCCCAGTGCATGCTGCTGTGGCCAAGACTGCCAGAGTCTGCGTCTGACATCCAGGGTTGGTGGGAGGGGCCAGGGAAGAAGGAGAAAATGCACGAAAAAGTTATGTGCCTCGGCCACCAGAATGACAGCCCCCTTGGTCCTTGCTCTGTGTGGATCCTCACTAGCCATGACAGTGGGCGGAACAGTAGCCAGGGCTGGGAATCCGTAGGGACCTGAAGGAAGGGGTAGATGACGGTTGAAGGGCCAATAATAAGGGAAAATAAACCATGCAGAAATCGAATACATTGAAAAATAAGTAAATAAATAAACACAGAATGTACTCTTATGCCTAAAACACTTTGGGGGCAGGGGGTCAAAAATGTGGTTCTATTTTTTAGATGCAGGTGCACAAAATCCACCCAGACTGTTAGACCACCTTAATGATGGTCTAATGCCTGAATGTGATTACCACACATATTGCACTTTGAAAACAGTGCATGCTAGCTGGCCCAGTGGCCCACAGGGCTGAGGCGCTGGATGCCTTACCTCATGTCACACTGGTGGTTCAGGGATGGACTTCGGTCGTTGGGGAGCCAGCATGGGGAGTGGGAGGGTGGGAGCAGGACTGAGCAGCCAGAAGGCAGCTCTCCTCTCCTGGGGTGGCTGTCGCCCTCCCTGTAGTTCCGCTGCTATCGGGTGGCAGTCCAGTGGTCAGCATAGGCGGGAGGGGGGCAGCAAGTAGGAGGAGGGCACCTTGAGATGTGACATGTGTGTGCCTCCACACACACATGCATGGCTGAGGTAGGGGGACATGCAAGAAACAGGGGAAAAAATCTGGCATAAAAACCTATATAGAACAAGCATTTGTCAATGCCGAATGTTGATTGCGTTGGTCCGTTGAGCTCGCTTAGTGGACCTCTGTCAGTCGCTCGTTGTGTTTTTCCCAGTGCTGCAAGCTGCTGTTTTGTACTGGGCACCTGTCTGCATAGGCGCTCTTTTCTGTCCACAAAGAAATCTGCAGCTGTCCTGACAGAGCTGCATTGAGGTGGGTCATGGCCCCTCTTTGACTCGCTCATTCTGTTTCTCCTGGCACTGCAGGATGGCCTTTTGCACTGGGCTCCTGCCTCTGTTGGTGGCTTTTTCTGCCCACAAAGAAATCTGCAGCAGTCCCGACACAGGTCCGTTGAGCTTGCTTACTCCTCCTCCGTTACTCGCTCGTTCCATGTCTGCCGGAGCTGCAGGCTGGCCTTTTGTACTGGGCTCCTGCCTGCATTGGCACTTTTTTCTGCCCACAAAGAAATCTGCAGCAGTCATGATAGAGCTCCATTGAGCTCACTCACTCCCCCTCTGTCACTCACTCATTCTGTATCTTCCGCTGCTGCAGGCTGCTCTTTTGTACTGGGCCCCTAGGTTCATTGCTGCCTTTTTCTGCCCACAAAGAAATCCGCAGCAGTCATGATAGAGCTCCATTGAGCTCACTCACTCCCACTTTGTCACTCGCTCATTCTGTTTCTCCCGCTGCTGCAGGCTGCCCTTTTGTATTGGGCCCCTGGGTTCATTGCTGCTTTTTTCTGCCCACAAAGAAATCCGCAGCAGTCCCAAGACAGCTCCATTGAGCTCGCTCACTCTGCCTCTCTCACTCACTCATTCCGTTTCTGCCGGTGCTGCTGGTTGGCCTTTTGTACTGGGCTCCTGCCTGCGTTGCCACCTTCTTTTGCCCACAAAGAAATCTGCAGCAGTCACAATAGAGCTCTGTTGAGCTTGCTCACTCACTTCCCCTCTCTCACTCGTTCGTTCTGTTTCTCTCGCTGCTGCAGGCTGCCCTTTTGTACTGGGCTTCTGCCTGCATTGGCACCTTTTTTTGCCCACAAAGAAATCTGCAGCTGTCCTGACAGAGCTCCGTTCAGGTCACTCACTACGCCTGTCTGACTCACTCATTCTGTTTTCTCCTGGCACTGCAGGCTGCCCTTTTGTACTGGGCTCCTGCCTCTGTTGGCACCTTTTTCTGCCCACAAAGAAATCTGCAGCAGTCCCGACAGAGCTCCGTTGAGCTTGCTTACTCCCCGTCTCACCCGCTTGTTCTGTTTCTGCCGGCGCTGCACGCTGCCCTTTTGTACTGGGCTCCTACCTGCATTGCTGCCTTCTTTTGCCCACAAAGAAATCTGCAGCAGTCACGATAGAGCTCTGTTGAGTTCGCTCACTCACTCCCTCCCCCTCTCTCACTCATTCATTCTGTTTCTCCTGCTGCTGCAGGCTGCCCATTTGTACTGGGTCAATGCATGCATTGCTGCCTTTTTCTGCCCACAAAGAAATCCGCAGCAGTCCCAACAGAGCTCCGTTGAGCTTGCTCACTCCCCCTCCCTCACTCGCTCATTCTATGTCTCCCGCTGCTGCAGGCTGCCCTTTTGTACTGGGCTCCTGCCTGTATTGGCGGCTTTTTCTGCCCACAAAGAAATCTGCAGCAGTTACGATAGAGCTCCGTTGAGCTCGCTCACTCCCCCTCTTTCACTCGCTCGTTGTGTTTCTCCCGGTGCTGTAGGTTTCCCTTTTTTACTGGGCTCCTGCCTGCATTGGCACCTTTTTCTGCCCACAAAGAAATTTGCAGCAGTCCCAACAGAGCTCCGTTGAGCTTGCTCACTCGCCCTGTCTCACCCGCTTGTTCTATTTCTGCCTGTGCTGCACGCTGCCCTTTTGTACTGGGCTCCTACCTGCTTTGCCGCCTTCTTTTGCCCACAAATAAATCTACAGCAGTCACAATAGAGCTCTGTTGAGTTCGCTCACTCACTCCCCCTCTCTCACTCATTCATTCTGTTTCTCCAGCTGCTGCAGGCTGCCCATTTGTACTGGGTCAATGCATGCATTGCTGAATTTTTCTGCCCACAAAGAAATCCGCTGCAGTCCCAACAGAGCTCTGGTGAGCTTAATCACTCCCCCTCCCTCACTTGTTCATTCTGTGTCTCCCGCTGCTGCAGGCTACCCTTTTGTACTGGGTTCCTGCCTGCATTGGTGGCCTTTTCTGCCCACTAAGAGATCTACAGCAGTCCTGACACAGTTCCGTTGAGGTCGCTCACTCCCCCTCTGTCACTCATTTGTTCCGTTTCTGCCGGCACTGCAGGCTGGCCTTTTGTACTGGGCTCCTGCCTGGGTTGCCACCTTTTCCTGACTACAAAGAAATCCACAGCAGTCACAATAGACCTCCATTGAGTTCGCTCACTCCCCCTCTCTCACTCGCTCATTCTGTTTCTGCCGGCGCTGCAGGCTGGCCTTTTGTACTGGGCTCCTGCCTGCATTGCTGCTTTTTTCTACCCACAAGGAAATCCACAGCGGTTATGATAGAGCTCCATTGAGGTCTCTCTCTCCCCCTGTCTCACTCGCTCATTCTGTTTCACCTGGTGCTGCAGGCTGCCCTTTTGTACTGGGCTCCTGCCTCTGTTTGTGCCTTTTTCTGTCCACAGACAAATCTGCAGCAGTCCTGACAGAGCTCCATTGAGCTCACTCATTCCCCGCTCTGACTCACTTGTCCCATGCCTGCCACTGCTCCAGGCTGCCCTTTTGTACTGGGCTCCTGCCTGCGTTGCCGCCTTCTTCTGCCCACAAAGAGATCTGCAGCAGTCACGATAGAGCTCCATTGAGCTCGTTCACTCCCCCTCTCTCACTCGCTTATTTTGTTTTTCCCGCTGCTGCAGGCTGCCCTTTTGTATGGGGCTCCTGCGTGCATTGCTGCCTTTTTCTGCCCACAAAGAAATCTGCAGCAGTCCCGACACAGCTCTGTTGAGCTTGCTAACTACCCCTCTCTCACTAGCTTATTCCATTTCTCCTGGCACTGCAGGCTGGCCTTTTGTAATGGGCTCCTGCCTGCATTGCCACCTTTTCCTGCCCACAAACAAATCCCCAGCAGTCACGATAGAGCTCCGTTGAGCTCGTTCACTCCCCCGCTCTCACTCACTCATTGTGTTTCTCCCAGTGCTGCAGGCTGCCCTTTTATACTGAGCTCCTGCCTGTGTTGGTACCTTTTTCTGCCCACAAATAAATCTGCCACTGTCCCGAGAGAGCTTCGTTGAGGTCGCTCACTCCCCCTGCCTTACGTGTTCATTCTGTTTCTCCTGGTGCTGCAGGCTACCCTTTTGTACTGGGCTCCTGCCTGTGTTGGCAACTTTTTCTGCCCACAAAGAAATCTGCAGCAGCCCTGACAGAGCTCTGTTGACCTCACTCACTCCCCCTCTGTCACTCACTTGTTCCATTTCTGCCAGCGCTGCAGGCTGCCCTTTTGTACGGAGCTCCTGCATGCATTGCTGCCCTTTTCTGCCCACAAAGAAATCCGCAGCAGTCATGATAGAGCTCCGTTGAGCTTGCTCACTCCCCCTCTCTCAGTCGCTCATTCTGTTTCTTCCGCTGCTGCAGGCTGCCCTTTTGTACTGGGCCCCTGCGTGCATTGCTGCCTTTTTCTGCCACAAAGAAATCCGCAGCAGTTCCAACAGAGCTCCGTTGAGATCACTCACTCCCCCTCCCTCACTCACTCATTCTGTGTCTCCCACTGCTGCAGGCTGCCCTTTTGTACTGGGCCCCTGCCTGCGTTGGCAGCTTTTTCTGTCCACAAAGAAATCTGCAGCAGTCATGATAGAGCTCCGTTGAGCTCGCTCACTCCCCCTCTCTCAGTCGCTCGTTGTGTTTCTCCTGGTGCTGCAGGCTTCCCTTTATTACTGGGCTCCTGCCTGCATTGGCACCTTTTTCTGCCCACAAATAAATCCGCTGCTGTCCCGAGAGAGCTCCGTTGAGCTCGCTCACTCCTCCTCTCTCAGTCACTCATTCTGTTTCTTCTGCCGCTGCAGGCTGCCCTTTTGTACCGGGCCCCTGCATCATTGCTGCCTTTTCTGCCCACAAAGAAATTCGCAGCAGTCCCAACAGAGCTCAGTTGAGCTCGGTCACTCCCCCCCCCCCCCACTCACTCGATCCTACTCTGTCCCAAACACTGATTTCCAACAGTGACTGCGGTATTCTGCACCGGAAGCGTGAAAACACATTTCAGCCAGGATGTAAAAAATGACAGCTGTACTGTTCATAAGGAGGTGTGGAAAAATGCCAGTGTCGAAAATGTGGCATGAAAATATTACTAATTTGCGAAGTTACAGGGGTGTGTGGAAACTGCACAACACACGCTCATAACACAGTCATGTTATGGAGTTTCATCACAAAATTTTCAACATAGGCATTTTAGGACCTCTGCTCATGAACAGTGTCAGTGTGATTTTCTTAATGTGTCCCGAACACTAATTTCCCTCAGTAACTGTGCAATTGTGAGTCGGAAGAGTGAAAACACATTTCAGCCAGGATCTGAAAAATGACAGCTGCACTGTTCATAAGGAGGTGTGGAAAAATGGCAATGTTGAAAATCTGGAGTGAAAATATTGCAAAGTTGCAAAGGTACAAGCGTGCGTGGAGACTGCGCAACGCACGCTCATGACACACTCATTTTATGGACTTTCGTCACCAAATTTTCAACGTAGGCATTTTAGGACCTCTGTTAATGAACAGTGTCACTGTCATTTTCATAATGTGTCCCGAACAAGGATTTTCCACAGCGACTGCGCTATTCTGCGCTGGAAATGCAAAAACAAATTTCGGCCAGGATGTGAAAAAACAGCTGTACTGTTCATAAGGAGGTGCCGAACAATGTCAATGTTGAAAATGTGGCATGAAAATATTGCAAATTCGTGAAGTTACAAGCATGCATAGCAACTGCACATCGCACGCTCATAAACAGTCATTTTTTGGGATTTTTTCCATCAAATTTGCAACATAGGCTTTTTGAGAGCCCACCTCATGAACACTGGCACTGTCATTTCATTAGTTGGTCCCAAAAGGTGATTCCATGCAGTGACCTGGAAATCACCTTTCAAGGCCAATAAACGCCATGACAGTGGCAGAATTCATGAGGAGGGGTCCCAAAAACCCCATGTGGAAAATTTGGTGTCAAAATTCCAAAAAATGACTGAGATATGCATCAAAGTTGAAAAAACCCTATTTATTCCATTATACAGCTTACCAGCATTTCCTCAGTTCACGGTCGGCTTTGAAGAGAGCAGACGTGTTCCCGGTCCACCGAAGATCATCGCACCAGACTCTGGAGGTAAGTATGGGGTGAGGAGGGTGTGTGGGAGGCAGGGTGCGCAGTGGATGGGTGCAGTTTTGGGAGGGCAGGGAGGCGGTGAGGACCTTTTTTTTACAGGGCATAGAATAAAACCATCGCAGGATGGTTTTTTTCTTTCAGGACCATTTGGCACGCTGGGGTGGGCTCCCAGCATGCCAACACAGTATTTTTTTGGGGGGGCAGCTATAGCTGAAGGGGGATTGGGCATCCCCGTCAGCACAAATGTGTGGGGTGCAAGAGCCGAGGGGGATTGGGCACCCTCTCGGCACAAATCTACTTGGTGTTTGGGGGGGAATTATGCCGACGGGGAGTGGGCTTCCCCATCAGTAAATGAACCTTGGGGGAGAATTATGCAGATGGGGAGTGGGCTCCCCCTTCGGTAAATACTTTGGGCGAGGCATAATGCTGACAGGGAGTGAGCTCCCCCATCGGCAAATGAAACATTTTTTTGGGGGGAACGTAATGCCAAGGGGGATTGGGCACCCCCCTCGACACAAAAAGAAATGGGGGGGCATGCCAATGGGGACTGGGCTCCCTGTTGGCAAGCTGGATAGGGAATTCAAGGGACAGCCCTGCAATGAGGGGTCACTTCCTCATTGCAGCGGATGACGCTACAATCACGAGGCGGCCCCCGATTGCAGCGGCTAAAACTTTTCTAGGTGGTGCACCGCTGGCTGAACTAGTGTCAGCAGCAGCATGCCACACCACTGGGGATAGCTGGCCAAGTCTTTAAAGGCTGTGGGGGCATTGGCCACAACAGTGCCTTGCCTCCACAACCTGCTTCTTGGAAAAGCTGGCGCAATTTGTTTCTTGTGCTTGTGCGCAATCAACATAAAAAGAGAAAACTGTGCATGCCTCAAAATTTTGACGCATGTGCCTTTTTTGCTGTTAATCTGGTAAAGTGCTGCAGCTATGCCAGGATGTTTCAAAATATGGTGCAAACACCCTGACGCATTTACCGTGATGCAGCTGCATTGTTAAAAAATGATGCAAGTGTTGCATCTGATATGTTGAAAATCCCACCCTATAACTTTATAAAAGGCAGCAAAGATAAGTAAAGTACGTGTTGTTATAGAGCCAGAAAAGGCAGAACTATACAGCCACCTCCAGGCTTCTATTCTGAAGTGGCCCAAGCTCCAAATTGTGCTGACAAACAATGGGAGGGAATTCCATAATAAAATGTAAAAAATCACAGGAGTGGGTCCTAAAACAGAAACTGAGTAAACATACTGTAGAAAAAGTGCTCCAGTGAAAATGTGTTGAAGTGAATCCCACAATTGCCCAAGTAAGAAAAACGATGCCAACAGAAGTAATAACCATGCCCAAGTAAAAGATGGAAAATGTATGGCATGGAATTTAAGTAAGTAATAGCCCAAGACAGGGCTTGCATTTCTAGAGAATTAATGTTTCTGTTTCACAAATTGTTGCACCCATCTCCAGGTTAACTTGCACAATGTAAGAAAACCATGCTCGCCTGAGTAACATTGTCCAGCTTTTTTATTCAAGTACTTTTTTTACCCTGATTCTCCATTCATATCTAAAGCTGGCTAAAGTGCAGGAAGTGCACTAGTAATGCATGACAGTTCTGTTAAAAAAACAAAACAAAATGGTAGGTTAGTGGTTAGAGCACTAGGGCGGTATTCCCGGGGCCTCGGCACAATTCCCAGTAGGTCACGTTATTTCTTTCTCACAACAATTTGTGATAACATTTCACCTGTTCACTGGTCAGGCTTCATCGGAGTGGACAGTGAACAAGAGAAACGCTAGTGTTTGTGGCCAGCACTCTGATGAAGCCTGTCCAGTGAACAGGTGAAACTTTAATTAGTTTTGTAGTAAAGCTGTCATGCATTGCTGGTGCACTCTACACTTTCAACAGTGCTTTAGCCAGCCTCAGATATGAATGGAGAACCAGGGTAAAAACAATTGGCCTGGTGGGTGCAACATTCTGTGAAACAGAAGCCTTGTAATAGTGTACCGGGGAGTGGCATTTCTCTTTAAACTCTGGAGAATTATTGCACGCCCTGTCTGAACTGGAAGGCACGAGGCAACAGCAGAGTGCCTTTCAATGTACCTAGAAAGTGCATTAATTCCATCTGAAAGCAGGGTACTGGGCTTATAAAATGGAAAAGGTCTTTGTTAATGGAAACATTTTTTCTTTTGTTTATTTATTTATTTCAATCTAGGATTGCAATACTTTTGAGCCGAGGCTCTTTTACAAAGGTTCCATGTCAGCGTGTGCAGCAGTAATCATTTTTAGTTACAAACATGTAGTCATTGACTTACAGACATGTAATAACCAGTACAAAGACTTGGGCTATGAGCAAGACAAAGGAGGAGGGGTGGGTGGGGGAAGTGAGTGGGAGCTCAAGGGAGGAGAAGGTGCAGGGGTAGGGGTGTGGGAGGTGGTTGGGGCAGGAGTGGAGATACAGGGGGAGGTGGGTGACGGCAGGAGACAGTGCAGCCAGGGGGCCTTGTCGAGTGAATATTGTGGAGTTAGGCTGCTGCTAGCTAGATTATGTTAGGTTGATGACAAACCATGCATTTACTTGGAATTAATGCATAGTCAGGTGATGTGTTTTGACCAATAAAGTTGCAAAGATTCTGTATAATAATAACATTTTCTTTTATTTATTGGTATTTCAAATTACAACAACAAAATGTACATGCTGGACACCAACAGAACAACAACGACAAACAAACAAGACACAAATATCCCCCCATGCCCCCTACCCACACACCCCACCCCTAAAGGGGAGAGAAGTATACCAGACACAGATCCCATACAAAACATTAAACTGTACCTAAGAAATATAATCCACAGGAACCAATACCATAACAATACAGCTAAAAGATAATGTTTAACCCCACCATAAAATATCCCAAACAAGAGGGAAAAAACAAACAGTAAAACAAGTAAAACAAAAATCCCAGCCAGAGAAAACCAAACCAAGAGGGGGTCCACTCCAAGGCACTCAAACGGTGTATAACATGTGCTTCCTAAGCATGTAATTGGTTTCAAACACTGGCAATCATTTTCACCAAGTGGAGGATGAAGAGGAATTCCTGTAACTATTCCTGATGAGATAATAAAGCTTGATCCTCCAATGCCGGAATAAACAGCAATAATTAAAATAGAATTACATTTTGTTATTTACAAGAAGTACAATTGGCTATATTTGAAAAACAATTCATTAATGAATAGTAAATTAAAAATTAATTCTTGGCCGGCTCTGTGGCACAGAGCGAAGGGGTTTGCTTGGCATGCTGGTGACCTGGGTTCACGCCCCAAGCCCGGGTGTCAGCAGCGGAGACTGGTGGGGGGGGGGCAGTTTGGAGTGTCCTTCAGATGCTTCCCCCCCAAGGGGTGGGCAGGCCTAAGGCACCTGGAGGTGGCTTGGCTCATGTTCTAGGCGGTGTGATGCCCTGACACACTGCCGAATGTCCTCACCCCAGGTTGCTGTTGTGACCAGCCCATTGCAGGAGGAGGGGAGTGGAGAGGGCAGAAAATGGAAAGCAGACCCTGCCCCTCGGTTGACTGGATGACAGCCACCAGTCCCAGTCACCATGAAGCCCTGGAAGTGTCCGGGCTGACCTTACCACACCTGAGATACATATCTATGCCTATTATGGGTGCTGCTCCCCTGGAGGGGAGCCCTGTGGGGACCCTCCCAACAAAGGGTTAAGTCAGGTTACCCAGGGGCTGGGGGATTGAGGGGTGGTAGTGGATGGAGATGGGGAAGAGTGGCAGGTGGGGCATAGGCTGTCCGAAGGAGTGGCTGGCTGGTGGAGCCCGAGCAGAAGCAAAAAAACAAAATCTAATTTGTGTAGTTCTAGGATGTGCATTGACAAAAGATGAGTGCCTTGTGGGATCCTCAGGTTTCCAGTTGTCTTGGTAGCACAGCAGGTAGTACAGCAGGACAGTATCCTGAGAAGGCTGGGGTTCGAACCCCAGTTGGTAGTGCAGTAGAATGGATTTCTGAGCAGATTAGGATTCAAATTACAGCTGGCAGTCCAGTTAATTGGTATTTTGAGCAGGCCTGGGCTAAGGAGGGCAATTATTTGTTTCTCAATTCTAAGTTATAGTCAGAACAGGTAGATGGAAAATGTTATAACTAGAAATCAAAAAGGGACAAATAGCGAGCATAAAAAAAGAGATGAAAACAGGAGAAATAAGAAAAATTAGCAATTTAACTTCAGATTAGCAATGACAAATTTGTTTTTCACAAGTGAAAATCTCACAAAAATTCCTTTTTGAACAGTTTTAGTATTATGAAAATCTCACACAAAATCACCCATTTTACACAACATTTGTATTTTTGTGCATAAATCACTGGAATGCACGTGAAAATAGGACTGTCATGCAAAACACAATTGACAGACAAAATCTGGTAGTTTTCTGCCAAAATGATGAATTTCAAAGAATATCTTTCAGTGAAAAAGTATGACTTTTGTACAGTTGTGGCATGTTTACAAAAAATTCTCCAAAATACGAAATTAATTTCAGCCAGCCCTATTTCGGCTGGAGTGGATGAGTGAAAATGCAAAGATTCAAATAGTAAATGGCAAACTATTGGGGGGATTGGCCTTTTCAAGTGTATTGTTTTGCCCTCTAGGAGGAAACCACATAACATGCAAAATCTAGTTTCAAGTAAGTCCTGGGCAAGAAGCAGCACAAAAGAAAGATATTTCAAACAAAAGTTTACATCTACCTATACAATGCTGCATGGCTGTAGAGACCAGGGCAGCACAAAAACCTCCTTTAAAATGATTATTAAACATTTTTTGGGGTGTACATGCTACTTATTTATTCAATTCACTTTTAAAAAAACATACCCTCCCAGTGGTTCATGCAGAAAATGTGCTGCCTAGACTTTCCAGATTCTGTGTTGCGGTCCATATTCAGGCACTTTCGGAATTTGCATGAAATGCCGTCTCATCCATCACTTATTTGCTAAAGTGGCTGAACTTGCGTACGCTGAAAGGTGATGGCATGGCTTCACGTACATGTCTACATGCTAGGCTGGAGATGGTCTCAAGTGTTTGTCTATTGTAGAGTATTCGCAGTTTTCGTAAGTTTAGTCGATTTATGACTTTGCCCAGGGTATGTGCACTAGAACCTGTTTTTGAGCTACTGCTGCTTGTGTTTATTTCAGACATTTACAAATTTTGGACAAAATTAAAATTCTAATCCATTTCACAGTATAGACTTAAAAAAGCACAACCTGAACAATAATAGCTAGATGGTATGTATATAGCCTTTAATCAGGATAAGCGGATTTTGAAATTGCATTTGGTAAACATGCTGAAATCGTATGGTTTGGACACCGGCAAAAGCAGTCCAGAGGAACTCGGCTTCCCTTTTATATAGACTCATGATGCAGCATTTTTTACAGGGAGCACATGTGACCATGTTCAAGTTGTTGGCAAGCCACATGACCTGCAGCAGCCAATCAGCGTGGAGCACATATTGGGGCCATTTCCAGTTCTTTTGTACAGAAGAAGCACCTGGCTACTGAAAACAACTCCTTTATTGTTATAAAGATAAATTTTTATTCAGAAATTTTAGAATCATCAGAGAACTGTGCATTATCATGCCAATTAACTAATTCACTACATTTAACTGTAATTTCAGGCAGGCAGGCTAGAGAAATCACGCTGCAGAGCAGAGGGAACAGACTGCACCTTGAGAGTCTGCACTGGCAGCTGAAGGCCCCGCTGTAGAAAAAGGAGGAGGTGGTAGAGTGAATTTAGCAAACTAGGAATGGTGCAGAGAGATTTTAGTTTGGAAGGATTTAGTTAAATATTTGTTTACTGAGTAGCAGTGGTGTAGAGGGCACAGAAATGTATCTCAATATATTTCATTTTATTATCCCCCACACAGCAGAAGCAGGGCAGTGTTAATGGGGGTGGGTGAAGGATTTATGTTACACATTTTTTTTCTGACTGCTGGTGGTGTAGCAGGGAACAAAAATACATATTTTTACCATTATGCATGTGTGTGTCTGTGTGTTTATGTGTGTATGTGTGTGTCTGTGTGTATATGTGTGTCTGTGTGAGTGTGTATGTGTGTGTGTCTGTGTGTGTATGTGTGTGTGTATCTGTGTATGTATGTGTGTGTTTGTGTGTGTATGTGTGTGTGCATGTGTGTGTATGTGTGTGTGTATCTGTGTGTGCCTGTGTGTGTGTGTGTGTGTGTGTGTGTGTGTGTGTGTGTGTGTGTGTGTGTGTGTGTGTGTGTGTTAGCCTGTCAGTGTGGAAAAGTAAAGTAGGCTGCTGCATTGAAACATAATCTCTCAGTGGGGTGGAGTGTGATCAGTCAGTCAGGTGTGAGAGGTGTTGCCTGTTGATGTTGCTCGTCCCTATCACCCCATGAGTTATACGGCACTGTCATATCATGTTATATCATACTATGTCAGATTATCTTATATTTATATTATCACATTATATTACTGATGACCCCTATTAATTCACCGATAATAGCTCTGATGAAACGACGAACTGGATATAACGTTGTACCCAGTATTTATGGCATTTTCTAGTGATTACGGTTCTGTTGTCTGAGTTTAAAACCATGAGCTGGAAAGACCATTCTTGTGCCACTGTGAAAGAAAATAAAAAGTCACTCACCACGCAGCTCTTATTTTCTTTCTCTCTCATGCAGGGCACTGCTGCACAATCTCAAGCTTCCTGCAACAGTACTTATAAAAGTCAAAACATACACTACAGTACCTTGTGCTTATGAAGTATTTTTACACACACTCAGTATGTGATGGCCACATAAACCTCTTGAGCTTTGCTTTTGAAGTTTATGGGATATCACACACCTCAAGTGTGTAAAAACACTTCATAACACACAGTCACCTATGCATTATTCTCTATATAACAACTGGTGAGCACATTTTTCTGTGAGCTCATCCAGTTATTATTTGGCATAATAACCATCCAGTTATTATGGCAGACACGTGCAGAGTCTGAAAGTATGAGCGTGAGCCCTGTTCTCACAGCCACGCAGCTGGTGTCAATGAACAGTCTCACTGCGGCTGTGAGAAGCTTTGCACTTACTGTGTCCCGTTCAGTCTGAAAACAGAACTGCTGATAAAACAAGTGCCCTTTGTAAATACAAGCTTTATAATGGATATTTAAAACATTCATTAGTGCCCTAATCTCTGCACTTTTTTCCTGTCCCCTACCTCCCTCTAGCAGCATTCAATAGCCATAACTAGAATCTGTAAAGTGACCAAATCTCGTGTCAGACAGTGACTGAAGAAAACCAGGAGATAAGAAAAGAATAAAATGATACATTTTTTATTGCCATTAATGCATTTTAGAGACTTGTTTTCAAAGAATCTAAATATTGGCAGCACTGTGCCAAATACAGTACAGTTCAATGGTTGTTTCTCTCGCATTTTAAAAACTGCAATTTTCAAGTGTTAGAAACTCGATTTCTACTGTGTTTCTCACTCTGCTGTTGCAAGCCCTATTCCTTCTGTGTTCCTTGCTTTGATATTTGTTTTAAAATACCATCCCTTGCAATTCATAAGGTATTTCTAATAACTTGTGCACTGTTTTCCTGTTAAACGGTTGCATAGTTATTGAAGTACAAAAAACGGCGATTTAACATTAAACTGCCTACTCAACCCTAACTATAGTGATGGTGTCACGACACTATATCAAATCATTATGCTGTCTTCTACTATATACTTGTAACCCCAAGGTGGCGCTATCCCTAGAGTTCCAACCCCTGCCTATATCTCTAGCCACAGGTTGAGGGGCCTGGATTCAATATTAAGGTGCCTCCACTCAGAGTAACAATAGTGGGGGTATCTACCTAACCTGGTATAGCCCTCTGAGGAGCTATAACCACCCACAAACCCACCTAGTGATCTTGTACTTCTGGCAAAAGTTAACACGCAGTCAGCAATTAACATTAATATGCACACACCCTTTACACTTACCACCGGGGTCTGGCCTTCAGCAAATTCCCTGGAACCTCCTGTAAAGGCAAGGTTAGCAAAGTAGGTGTACACTTGTATCACAGTAACCCAACTAATAATATACTCGTGAGCCAGGTTAAACATGAAACAACAATCAGATTCATTAAGGGGGTTGTGAACAAGGAAGAGGCATGAATCTAGATGAATGATTGCTATTCTGATTAAATTCAGACTACTTTGCATGCACTTTTAGTCCCGAATAATCAGTCTTACAACACTGGGTGCCCAGGATGTTATACTGGCTAGCCAGAGGAGTTGCCTGGGGGTGGCCTGTGTTGCAGCTGTTCTTAGGGCCCTTGATGGAAAGAAAAAGGCAGTTAGCATGCACAACAGAGCTTTGATTATTTGTAATCCTGGCTGGTTGGCCCAGTCTCTTGTAACCCAGAATATCACTGAAGCAATTGGATGGTACCACAGATAATTAAATGATTTGTTGCAGGGAGCTACCCTGGATTTACTCACGCTACCAGTTGGCTGTGATGAGTCTGGTGGTATGGAGACCTCATGTAGTTCACCAAACAGCATAGGAAAGCAGGGCCAACACAACACATCTCCACTTCACGGCCTTTCCCTCCAGGTGGCTGCAACCTGCGAGTTGTCTCTGTGCAGGGGCTGGATCCTCAAAGCTGGTCTCTCGCCAAAGAACAGTCTCTGGTGCAGGAATGGTCAGCTAGGGCCGAGGTGGGCATAGGCCAAAGGCTGAATAAACAATTCAGGCAAAGTTCAGTTTGTTTGCTGGTGAATGCCTCTAGCTGGCAACACAGTTCAGTCACTGGCAAAACAGACCACAATCCACGATAAATATTCAGCACATTTAACAGGAAAACATTAACTTCTCTAACTCTCAATTCGATAATCAGGCCAGTTGCTATTGCAGTGGATTCACTGAGCAAACCTCTTGAACATTAAATCAGTCTCGAACAACCTCTGGGCTGAATGCTTCCAGAAGCTTCCTCTTGGTCCAAATCTCAGGCTGTACCTTCCAATATTTCGGAGCTTTCTACCGCAAGTAAAGGTTCATTTTTGGATTAGTCCAATTACTGCAATCAGGCAGTCCAACTGCAGGAGAACAGTAGCAGGGAGGCAAGTCAGCCCTCCCCTGCTGATTTTCTTCAGCTCCTTCCATGGAACAGCTGCTTGAAAGCTCGAGCTGCTCAATCTTCAAACTCTAACTCCAACTGAACTACTGTTTCTAACAGTACTGGGGATTTCCCTTGGTTTACTGAGTTCTGGTTGGCTGGGGGAGCTGTTAGTCACAGTTTGGATGCCCCCTTCAGTTCAGTTTACGCGCCAACCCAAAACCTACAAAAACTACAGATTTTACTTCCCACGAGGCACTTGAGCTAAGGACCCTTAAAGGCCCTCTGAGTCCCACTGGTCCAAATGCTGGAAGTCCTAGACCAAATATGCTGGCTTCCATTCATATAAACAAAGCTGCTAGTAATCAGGTTAGAACAAACTCTATTTCAGATATAATAGCAGGTTAGCAGTAAATAATTACAGTACTAGTTCAGGCTCTCTCGGCTCTTCTATCAACAGCAGAGTGGAGCAAATTAAAGCAGTGTCTGGCTGGTCATGAGCTTTGATGCACTCGGACCCAGCCCAGACCATTTACTATACACATACTGGCTAAAGTCTTAGGCCCTGTCCACACTACCCGTCTGTAACGTTACAGAGTGCCCAAACCATTACCGCAACGGTTTGAGTTTACACCTGTAACATTACAGAAGGCGTTTTCATAACCATTGTTGAAACCACATATGAGGTGGTTTCAACAACGGTTATGAAACCGGTTACCCCTCGATAACGTTACCGGGCATAGTGTGGACCGCGTGGCACCGGTCCCCTAGCGCAGCGCGAGCTGCATTGTGGGATCGGGTGCCACGGTAACGGTCGCCCAGCTTCCTAAGTGTGGACTGGCGGTGCCAGTCCCGTGACAGACACCACGGCAGTGTGGATACACTGCACCGCTCCCCAGTTGTAACGGTTTCTATCCGTTACGGAGTCTGAGTGGTGCAGTGTGGACGGGGCCTTAGAGTGACAGGCGCAGAGGCACAGCTTGGCATTCTCATGTAAAACAACAGGATCAAACAAATAACCATTGATTCACTACCTCTGCAGAACATCTGCTCGACAGTGGGCATCGATGGAGCCCTGGGAGACACCTGAGGTAAGCCCTCCAAATTGGGGGGGGGGGCTACATATTATTACTCTATCTTATGCTGATTTTGTCCCATAGATAGTTTGAGAGTTCCTTGCTAATTAGGAGTCTAGGGAGGTTCTGGTTTAAGTTTGTCTTATTTAATCTGAAGGGGTGGGATGGGATGATGTTCTTACTATCTGTGAGACCTCCTCTCCTTTATCCCTCCCCTTCTTCTCATTTATGAGGTTGATATATGGTGATCCCTCTCTTTCTCTTTCTCTCTCCCTCCATATAGTTTAGCTGAGTTTTGTTAGTCATTAGTGTTTTTCGTCTAAAGTTTTATTTCAGTTGGACTCTTATTTATTTATTTTTACTTTATCCTAGAGGGTATGTATCAATAAATAGGTCTTTTTGCAGAAATGGAGATGTATGGGTCAGGGAATAGAGGGTTTCCTCTTTCTGTCCCTTGAGACTTTTGTTGGGACCATGAGGCTATGACTTTTTATTGTACAAGTACAAAGATTTTATTGATTGGCAACAGCCATTGCAATATACAAGACATAAAAAACACTTAAAAATATAAATACAGTACAATAAGAAAACAGATTTGCTCAATGCAGTGCAACACTGTTTACAGTTTCACTAGCATCATAAAATAAGCAACATAACTTGAAGACAATTATTAACATAAAGGGCTGGATATTCAAACTGCGCCATTCATAGGCGCAAGCCCTTGCGCTGCGCAAAATAGTTGTGCAGGGGTGTATCTGGGGCAATATTCAAAGGAGTTGCGCTATTGAGCAACTCCTTTGAATATCACCCCCCAGCCACAGCCACCGTGTATGGTGCAGTGGAACTTGTGCCACCGCAAGTTGACAAAGTGGAGCATTCAACTTGCGGTGGCGCAAAATACGTTCGCTCATCGCAAAATCGATATTCAAAGGTGACATGCAAATGGGGCTATAATTCATGCAAGGTGCAGGGGCCATTTGCATCTGAGTATAGCCCCATTTGCATGCCATTACATGCAGTACGCGCGATCGAGGACTTGGCCTGAGCCTCTGCCGGGAGCAGGCCGAGAGCAGCGCCCTGCAGCAATCGCGGGCAACAGGCGTAAAAACCCCACCACCACCACCCCCACTGGCCTGATCACGGGCATAGCTTAAATATCCCCACCTCACCAGCCCGATCGCGGGCAGCAGTGTCTCCCCCACACATCCCTGGTGGTCAGTGGACCCGATAAGCCCGATCGCGGGCTGAGTAATTAAACACCCCCACCTCCTGAATATATCCCTGGTGGTCCAGTGGACCCGATAAGCCGATCGCGGGCTGGAGTTTTCAAACACACCCCACCTCCCGATCCATATCCCTGGTGGTCAAGTGGACGAAAATCCGATCGCGGGATGTAGTTATCAACCCCGAACACATCCCTGGTGACCTAGTGTCCCACCCACCCACCCATGAAGCCCCACCACCCGCTCCCCAACAGCGGCGGGCGGCAGCATCCCACCCGCCTGCTGCCCGCCACCGCCGACTGACTGACTGGTAGGGCTGCGCCCATTGGTGCAAGAGCAGAGCCAATGGGCATGCAGCCCCGCCGCCTACGACCGATCCAGTTTTGTGAATGAATTTCATTCACAAAAGCTGGGCGGTATGGACTCGCCCATTGGCTCTTACTCTGCACCAATGAAGCGTCTGGAACGATCGATCGGCGGCTGTAGGCTACAGAGGCGGGTGAGATGCCTCGCGCTGAGGAAGGGGCGGGGTCAGTGAAACTGAGTGAGTGAGGTTCTGTCTCGAGATGTTCGAGGGCTGTGCTGCCGTGATCGGGCTGGTGAGGGCACAGAGAAGTGGGTTGGGGCCAGCCACAGGTGGAGCTGCTGTGTTGCACCCTGCAATGCAGCAGCTCACCTGTGGGTGGCCCTCAACTTGATCCTTTTTTGTGGCTCGAGTTGTGCAGGCGCGGGTTGGGGTTGCACCTGCACAACTCTGCACAGCCCGGCTGAATATCGGGCTGTGCAGTTTGCATGTTCCTCCCCTCCAGTTCAGTATGCATTCATTTGCATTGCTGTTGCTCAACATGTTTTCTGTGGCATAACTGCCTCCTGCTGAATATCGCAGAATGGAGCAAGTCCGGACTTGCGCAGGCGCAACCCTATTGCGCATGGCGCAACCCTTTTGAATATCTGGCCCAAAGACTATTCATTCCAAAAGTTAATTAGTTATAAATGAGTTGTCATCAGGAATCTAGCAAGTTTCTGTAAAACATTAGGATCCTGAGAGGTAAATAGATAGAGCACTATGTTATCAGGGGGGAGACTAAGACCACCTATTATATCCCCCAACCATCGCTTCCTGTTTTTTTTTCATACAAGGGGCAGCCCAAGATCATGTGTTTAAGATCATCATATCCGTTAGAACTGCATTAACAGCAGGAGTCCACAACATTAGACCTTTTTTGTCTGTAGTGAAGGTATTAGGCATTAGACTTCCAGTCTAAACCTGGTAAATGTTCTGCGCATTTTAGGATTAGTTAATTTAGACAAATAACATTCATAACCCCATGAGGTCTTGATCTGTCTATACCAGCTTTGTAATTTTAATGCAGAAAGTTGAGAGAATAATCTACTTGAATCCGGGTCCCTTAATCTAATCTTAATAGAGGTAAGTATTTCTTCCCATGGACTAGTGTATATATTATGCAAACGATATCCCAATCCTGATGGAAAGATTCTTTTTTTAATTAACTGAATGGATGGATGAGCATATCCCAGAGTGGAAAACTTTATTTCTTCTTCCAGACAAATTCTAGGTAGCCGAGTGTCCGGTAGAAGGAAGGTCTTTAAAAGAAACATTATCTGTCTGTCTCTCTAACTAATGAGAGCACAGAGTGTTGTCCTAATTCTGATTTAAGGATACAAGATGGAGTCCCCGGTGGTACCATAAGAACATGTCTGTATAGTTTATTAAGAATAGTTTCTATGGCTAACAGGTTGGATGAGTCCCAAATCTCAGAAGCATATAATATGTTTGCCCTTATTTTTGCTTTGATTACCCTCAGTATGCCATTGACCCTAGTTTTACCCATCTTTGCATTGAAAATTTTGAGTGCATTAGCAGCAGTAGTTATCTTAGTTTGCATTAGTTTAAGATGTCATATTTTGTGCAACTCTAACTCCTAAATAGTCGTAATGGTCTTCAGCTTCTATTTTGTCCTCATCTATCCAGAATTTTGGAGAAATTTTAGATATATTCCCAGAGATAACAATCTTGGTTTTATTTTGGTACCATAAGAACATGTCTGTATAGTTTATTAAGAATAGTTTCTATGGCTAACAGGTTGGATGAGTCCCAAATCTCAGAAGCATATAATATGTTTGCCCTTATTTTTGCTTTGATTACCCTCAGTATGCCATTGACCCTAGTTTTACCCATCTTTGCATTGAAAATTTTGAGTGCATTAGCAGCAGTAGTTATCTTAGTTTGCATTAGTTTAAGATGTCATATTTTGTGCAACTCTAACTCCTAAATAGTCGTAATGGTCTTCAGCTTCTATTTTGTCCTCATCTATCCAGAATTTTGGAGAAATTTTAGATATATTCCCAGAGATAACAATCTTGGTTTTATTTAAATTTATCCTTGGCATTTTATCCTTGCATAAACCCACAAAATGTTCCAGCTTCCTTTTTAGTCCTAATGCAGAAGTGAATAAGAGTACTATGTCATCTGCATAGGCGAGACAGTCAATTCTTTGCTCTAAAATGTTTGGGGCATGAAAGTCGGGATTACGGATACTTTTCAATATGCTATTAATATCAATTTTAAATAGAGTGGGTGCCAAAAGGCAACCTTGCCTAACACCTAAGTTAGTTTGAAAATATGGAGTAGTATGTCCATATTGATCAGATTGAACTTTAGCCCATGTTTTATCATGTAGCCTGATCAGAATATCAAGCAAAACTCTATTGAGTCCCAAGATTTTCCGGTGTTTGCCAGAGAATTTTCCAGTTAAGGCTATCAAAAGCGGCCCAAAAATCGACAAAACAGCAAAACAACTTCCCTTCCCTAATTTTAGTATATTTCCAGATTAAATTATCCCACATGTAGCAGTGTTGTATAGTTGGTCTGTCCTTCCTGAAACCATTCTGAGATTCACATATGAGTGAGTGTTCATCTAACCAATCTAAAAGTCTACTTAGACTACTTAGAATTATTGTAGAAAAGATTTTCTGAGTTACATCAATCAGGTTTATTGGCCTGTACATCTTAGGATCATTAGGATTTTCTTTCTTGTATATGGAGAATATAAAACAACCCTGCCAACTGGGAGGGAATTCTTGTATTTGAATGAATGCGTTAAACACTATACAATACAGGAGTTCACCATTCCGGAAATGATTTAAATATATCTCCTATAATCTTGTCAGGACCAGGGGCTTTATTAGATGCCAGAGACCCTAGGACTAGTCTAATTTCTTCTTCTGACATGAACATTGGAAGAGGAAAGCTTGCTAAGGTTGTGTTACCAGGTTTTAACTCAAGAGTTTCTTCTCTAGAATAGTATAATCTTGACAAAATATGACACCCATGTATTGGGAGTAATAGATGTCTCAACTTTAGTTGAGTGAGGATATTGCAACACAAGTGGACATTTTTCATGCACTATAGCTCCAAGAAGTGTGGAGACTGAACTGTTTCTACTTGATAGACTGGATCCTTTCTAAGTCTTCTACGAACATACATACGGATATACGAAACTTGCCAGCAGAAACTGGCCTTATGGTCTATCAAGGCTGCTCGTATGTGCAGCTAGCACCCTTATTTTGCAGCTGCCCCTCACCTGACCCACCTACTCCCCTCCTGGAACTGCTTAGTGTTCTTTACCCAGCCCCCCCTACCATGCCCTGCCCTTTTGAAAGTCCCCACCATTCTGCATGCCACCACCCCGTCTGGCAGAGTGTTCCATTTCAACACAACCCTCTCCATGAAATAATGCCTTCTCATTTCACTCCTGAACCTGCCTCCCTTCAATCTTAGCCTGTGCCCCCTTGTGCCCCTTCCCTTCCTCTGCTTAAGCAGCCCCTATGCACCAGGTTTGTTGATTCCCCTCAAGTAATTCAAAGTCTCAATCATGTTCCCCCATCCCTTCTCTCCTCCAGGGTGAACTAACCCAGGTGACTCAGCCTTTCCTCATAGGTTCTGCCCTCCATCCCCTGTATCATTTTCGTCACCTTGCACTGCACCCGCTTGAGAAGCCAGATGTCCTTCCTCAGGTACAGATGCCAATATTGCATACAGTGCTCCAACTATGGCCTGACCAAGGACCTGTAAAGGGGCAGAATCACCTCCTTGTGCCTGGATGAGAATCCCCGCATGATGCACCCCAGCACCCTACTGCCCCCTAGCCACCACCCTCCAGCATTGAGCAGAGTTATTCATGCTCCCCATTACTATGACCCCCAGGTCCTTCTCCTCCTCAGAGATCCCTAACCCCACCCCACCCAGCCAATATTCCCTCCTCTGGTTCCTCGCCCTAAAGTGCATAATTTTGCTCTTCTTTGCATTAAATCCCAGTTGCCACCTTGCTGACCACTCCTCAAGCCTGGTGAGGTCACCCTGTAGCCTCTGCCACCTCTCTATGTAATCCACTACAGCTCCCATCTTGGTGTCATCCACAAACAGACTGATCCTGCTCTCTACACTGTGTGCTATATCCGATATGAACAGTCCAAACAATACCGGCCCCAGCACAGAGCTCTGTGGCACACCACTGGTCACTGGTATGGAAGAGGAGAGTTCTCTCCCCACCACCACCTGTTGCAGTCCATCCCCAAGCTAATTTCTGATCCAGCCAGCCATCTTAGCCCCCACCTCTACATGTTCTAGCTTTGCCCCAGTCGCCCATGAGATACTGAGTCAAAATCCTTGCTGAAGTCCAAATATAGGACATCCACTGCATGGCCCTTGTCCAGTTCCCTTGTCACCCAGTCATAGTATTCTATCAGGTTGGTCTGGCATGATCTCCTTGGGACGAACCCATGCTACTGCCCATCCTGGATATCATTGACCTCCAGGAAGGTTACCAGTCTCTCCTTCAAGATTGATTCCATTAGCTTACCCACCATGGAAGCGAGGCTTACAGGTCTGTAGTTGCCCATCTCATCCTTTGGGCCACTCTTGTGGATAGGCACCACATGAGCAAACCTCCAATCCTGTGGTATGCATCCCGTATCTAGGGAGGTGTTGAACAGGTTAGTCAGTGGCCTGGCCAGCACCTCCGCCATCTCCCTCAACACCCTAGGGTGAATGCCATCAGGACCTGGTGCCTTATCCACCCTAAGTGCCTTCAGACCTTCAAATACCTTGCTCTCTTGAATGACTATGTCAGTCACCTCCCCCCGCACTCCTCCAGTTCATGGAGGTAGCGGACCTCCTACCTCCCTTGTGAACACAGAGCAGAAATATTCATTCTGTACCTCTGCTTATTCCCCCTCCTTCTCCACCCACCCCCTGCCCTTCCTAATCCATACTATCCGGTTCCTGCAATTCCTTTTTTCTCTCATGTGCTTAAAGAATTCCTTCTCCCCCTCCCTTATGCCCTGAGCCAGCCTCAGTTCCTTGGTCGCCTTGGCCTCCCTTACTAACTTGGTTACTTCCCTGGCCCTCTTTGCATACAACTCCTTGTCCTGGCCCCTCCCAGTTCTCTTCATTCTCCTATATGCAGCTTTCTTGGCTCTCAACCCCTCCAACACCCTCCTGAACATCCAACATGGCACCTTGGCCCTGGACTTCTTGCTCAGAGTCCTGGTGCATGCTACAGCAGCCTCTCTCAGACCAGATTTTATGATCTCCCACCTTTGGTGTGCATCCATCTCTGACCTAATTCTCTCAAGTCTCCTCAGTATTTTCCTCATTCTTCCAAAGTCCACCCCCTGAAGTCCACTACCTTTGTTGCTGACCCCACTGCCTCCTTGCCCAATGCTTAACTTGAACCATACCAAAAGGCGGTCATTCCCGGATAGTGGTTCCTCTACGCGTAGCTCCCTCACCATCTCCCCATTTGCTGGTACTAAATCTAATATGTTGCCCAGTCTGGTTGGTTCCCCAACCATCTGCACCAGATGGCTACCCTGGAATGCTTCCAGAAGCATCTGTTTCTTGGTGCTAGTGGTGGCCTGAGTTCCCCAGTCCACCTCAGGTAGACTGAGGTCCCCGACAATCACCACACTCTCCTTGCTACATACCCATCGAATCTGATCTGCTAATTCCTTATCCATCTCCATGCAATGTGCTGGTGGCCTATGCACCCTCCCTAGCCTCAGTTTCCTACCCTTTGGGTCCAGGAACTGCATCCCCATTGCCTCCGTCCTTCCCCTCATCCCTTGTGCACCTGATCCCGTCTTTTACATAAACCACCACCCCTCCTCCCTTCCCCCACTCCCCTGTCCTTTCTATGCATCCTGTAACCAGGGATTGTCAGATCCCAATTCTGGTGTTGGTTAGCCCTTGTCTCTGTGATGGCCATAACATCCACCTTTCCTATGCTTAAGACAGCTTGTAGCTCAGTTACTTTATTACCCAGGCTCCTCACATTTAGGGAGACTACCCTCCACCCAGCCCCTGCCTTTTCCTTGCTCCTCCCCCCCCCCTGCCTGATTCCCCCCTCAGCCCTCCCTCCCTCCTTACATACCCTACTGTCTTGGGGTTTGCTCATAGCGCTCCCCTACCTCGCAGCCCTGTATACTATCTGAACACTCGCCATCCCCATTCCTAGTTTAAAATTCCCCTGGAAGTTATGTACTCCTCCAGTTTCTGTTTCAAGGCCCCCTGCCCTGCCCTATTGAAGTGCAACCTGTCTTCTGCATATAGGTCACTGTTGTCCCATGTGTTCCCCCAGTCCCCCATGAGTCCATATCCTTGTGAACAACACCACTCCACCAGCCAAGAATTGAATTCCTCAATCCTGTCTTTCCTTGCTCTGCTCACCCTGGGTACCGGTAGCACTTCTGAGAAGGCCACCGAGCACCCAACCTCCTTGCACAACTTCCCTAGTTCTTCATATTTCTCCCTAACCACCTCCACCTGAGTCTCCACCAAGTCATTTGTGCCTACGTGCACCACCACATGAGGCTTTTCCCTTCCCCTCCTGACACATCTTGGCATGGCCTGCCCCCCTTCCAGCTGTTAAGCCCGGTATAGCTTCCACCCATATCCTAGGGCTATAGGTGGATATCTAGGACTATGTTGTATTACAGAAGACTTACCTCTTCACTATATACCCTCTGTTACATTGATGCAACTCTTCCTTATTTAGTGCTATCTATTCTATGTACTTATCAGTTGATTGTTTGTTTTCTTCTTTTTAACCAGGAGAGACACACTAAGCTGAAGCTTGTTTACAGGTGCGACCTGGGAGCACAAGGCAGTTAAGTGACTTGTTCAGCGTCACACAGTATGCAAGTGGGGGCTGTGGGATTCAAACCCAGGTTTCCAGGTTTGCAGCTCAGAGCCTTGAACCACTGTGCTATACTGCCTCCTCACATAGTTTTGCTATATGGTTGCTTTTATCTTATGTATCTTACTCATTTCCTGGAGAACCTTTTCAATAAACATGGTAAATATTAAAAATAAAAAAAAGGAGATTAGCACCAGCTGATCTAGGGTGCCTGAATGCTCATTCCATTGAACCCTGAGGGGCCACTGCAGAATCCTCATGTGCAGCCTGGTCAGAGGGCCCATCACAATGGCCACTGCCATGAGGCCTAGTAGCCGGAGGAAAGTTCTGGCTGGAACATGCCAGCTCTGAGCCACCTCCTGAGCCTGGGCAATGAGTAGAGTCCAGGATTGTCCCTATGTATTGTAATCTCTGAGAAGGGGTCAGCACAGACTTGGATTGACCATGATGCCCAAGAAGGGAACAGCTGCAGGGTGTGTTCCAGAGTGAACAACAAGAGCTCACTGGACTGGGCTTTCAGTAACTAGTTGTCCAGGTATGGGAACACATAGAGGGCCTCGCCTTGCAGGGCCGCTGCCACAGTTGCTAAGCACTTGGTAAAGACCTGCGGCACAGAGGATAAGCCAAAGGCAATACCATGAACTGGTAATACTCCCCCGGAATAGGAACCGCAGGTAACGCCTGGGAGGGGAGCAAACCATAATATGCAGATAGGCATCCGGCATATCAAGGGAGCATAGTCAGTTGCGCTGCTTGACCTGGAGGCTCAAGTCTCGAAGGTAGAGCAGGGGCTGACGACCTGGAGGCTGATGGCCCCTTCACAGCCCTCTGATGGGCAGGAGGAGAATCCACTGTGGGGGGCCTGGAAGTCACAGAGGCTTGCACGGAGTGCAGCGCTGATGCCAAAGCTGTCGATGGGGTGATACTGGGAGAAGAAGAGGAAGAATCCAGGGGGGACCAGGATCGCTAGTGGGGGCAGCAGTCCCTGGGCCATTCCTTATCCCATCGGGAGTGCTTCCCCGAAGATTTGTCCCGTGCCTTAGTGGCCTGCAAGTCTGTAGAAGACACCAGTGACTGGGCGGAGGGGGCCACGGAAGACCACTGCAATCTGCTGACTACCTGTTGCTCCATGAGGAACTTCTGCATGGCTTTCTTTCACAGGTGCCAGGTGGTAAAGTTGAATTTCTGGAAGAATTCACAGGCTAGGACATTATGTCTAGGCCCAAGACAGCAGACACAGAGCTTGTGTTCGTCAGTGCGGGAAATCTATTTTCCGCAGTAGCAGCAAACAAAAAGAGCTGATGAAGGAGTAGTTCTCGACGTACAAAGGAGAAAGGAATAACTTTAAAGAAAAGTGATTCGACGACAAAAGAAAATAAAAGGTAAGCGAATTTTGGAGGTTGAACTGAGCGACGAAGCTTCTGCGGAGTCTGTGTGCAAATGGTTGACAGCGGGAAAGAACTGAGGAGCACAGGGCCATCTGTGCTTTTATAGGGAGAGCGAAATCGGAGCCTGATGTCGGCATAGGTGACCCCCAGAAGGCTGCTGCAGAAAAGCTTCTGGGGGATCTTGATGCCTGACAGCTAAGTTCCATAGGTGCGACCTGATGACAGAGATAATCCCAGAAGAAGATCATAGTGTAAGATAGCAACATGGGTTGAAAACTGGCTAACTGGCAGGAGCCAATGGGTGCTGATAAACGGGGAACATTCAGGTGAAGGAGTAGTGGTGAGCAGAGTACCACAGGGCTCGGTGCTCGGACCAGTCCTTTTCAAGGTCTTCATCAGTGACATTATGAAGGGCTGGAGGGGAAGGCATGCTTATTCACAGATGATTCCAAGATATGCAATAGGGTGGACGAGCCGGGGTGTGCATAAGATGAGGAGGGACCTCAAAGGTTGGAGGAATGGTCTAAAGTACCGTAAGTGGCAACTTGGGTTCAATGTGAAAAGGTGCAAGATTATGCACATAGGAAGCAGAAACCCGGGGGGGGGGGGGCGACACATGAACTGGGGAGAGTACAACTGTCAGTCACAAAGCAAGAGAGGGATCTGGGGGGTTGTTATTATGGATGACCTAAAGGTAACTAGGCAATGTGAAGCCACAGTGGGGAAGGCTAACCATATGCCTGGCTGCATAGGGAGGGGTATTACCAGTAGAAAGAGGGAGGTCCTGTTGCCCCTTTACAAGACACTGATAAGGCCTCATCTTGAGTACAGCGTTCGGTTTTGGAGGCCTCATCTAAAGAGGGACATAGACAGACTGGAGGTGGTGCAAAGGGGGGCTACAAAAATGATGAGGGGTCTGCAGGGGTTGTCCTAGGAGGCTGAGTGAACCGAATATGTATTCCCTGGAGGCAAGGAGGGAGAAGGGTAATATGATTGAGATGTTCAGATATCTCAAGGGCATAAATAGGGTACAAGGGGGAAGTGTTTTTCAAAGGAAGAGTTGCCAAACGATGAGGAGTCATGGCTGGAAGCTAGAGGGGGGACAGTTCAAGAGAAACATAAGGAAGTACTTCTTGGAGAGGGTGGTTGACACTTAGAATAGTCTACCGGAGGAGGTGGTAGGGGTAGACACAATTACTAGCTTTAGTAATGCTTGAAACAGACACAAAGGGATTCTGGTACTAAGGGAGTGGTTTCCGGCATAGGAGATAACTCTTGTTAGGTGGGGCTTAATTGGGTGGACTAGGTAGGCCTTGAGGTCCTTCTTTGCTGACATCTTGTATGTATGTATGTATGTATAACCTGAAGGCTAACTCCTGAGGAAGGGTCCCCATCCACCCTGTACCACCATATGAGGCCAGATGCCTAGAAAGGTTACCCGAGACCAGGCTATGCTGAGATCTTCAGCATAATCAGACTCACATTTGCCAGTGCCACTAGGCTTCCCAGTAATTGGCTCTCAGTATCCATATTGCGTTGGCCAATCTGAACCACTTCCAGACCAAAGGGACCATAGGATTCTGTGCAGCTCCCTAAACACCCTTGTGCCTGCTGCAGGGTTCACCTAACATGTGGCAGCCACTGATCAAAGCAACTGTCCAACCTGTCCTGCAAGAGTGGACCTGTTGCAGACCTTGGCCAGGTTGCCACATCTAGCTGCACCCACTTGCTTAGTGGACTTGGCCCTTGGAACCTGACGGATAGTGGGGCACACGGTATCCTCGACCCAATGGATAGTGGGGAGCACAGTATATTCACCAATTCAACCTCTGGCTGTGTCAGACCAGCTGCAGTCCCTTCCTTGGCTACAGGAAGGGTTCTGGCCGAGTGGCTCCCCTCAGGTTGACTGATCCCAGACTTCTGTAGCCTTCACCTATGTTCTCCCCTGGGAACCTTACCTTGTCCCTTATGTAGCTTTCCTTGCAGACTCTCTGGTCTTGTGGTTACCTTGCCCATGGGAACCCTATGTTCCTTAGGTGGCAGCGTATCCACCAAACAAGCTTCTTTCCATGCTCAGTGCCTGCAGGTGCTCTTCCAGTGCTCTTCCTAATCTGAGATCACTGGATGTCTGTCTCTTACTGGCCATCATGCTACTGGAATGGCTGAAATAAGAAGAGGCTGCTGTTCACCACAGCAAACTCATATTACTAATGGTCCTGCCAAGCCCTTGACAATTGTCTTGATTGATTGAATAATTTTGGCCCCTGGGGAGGGCCTTGCCATGGCAGTCTGATGTCCCTCTAATGCTCCCCTTGGCTTCCTATCATTTAGTTGTATATATGTATTTCTCTTGCTTTATTTATTTATTTATTACTAGTATGTGGTTCTAACCCCTTAATAAACTGGAGTAGAAGAAAGCACTGAGGGCTGGAAGCATTGCCTGGTGTCACCCGGATGGCAAAGGCAGGTGTGGCTTTTGAAACCCAGCTCTGCTGGTTTGCTCCATGCCCCCATTGTGCCATTGCAGTGCATTGTGTCACCCCTGCTGCATCTTGGCTGGATGTAGTCTTGCAGGAGCTGGCCATTCAGTGGGCATGGGAACACCTGGCTTCTTGCCCAACATATGGCCCAACCCTCATTGCTTCCTAGTATTTATTTTTATATTGTCTTGTGTGTCTAGCTCTATGTTTGCAAGAGGCCAGCCCTATCCATGGCCACACCGAGGATGCCGTGGGTGATTGGGGGGAAGGAGAAGGACTCCACAGCCACATGGCTGTGTCCGAGAGCAGACCATGTAGCACTCCTCCTTGTAGGCATGGTTGGGGGCTAGGACTGCAGTGAGCTGAGCTTCCCTGACAATAGTGATGCTCAGATAATGCCTTTGTGGATCTGATTGCGATCATCGGATAGTGGCAGTATCCATCCTGGGATCCAACCTGGGAGCCGACCTAAGTCAGAGGTCATATCCCACGTCGGATCCCGCACTATCCGATATTGGATCCAGGGATTCGCGGCCAGATCCAGGAATCCTCGGTCAGATCTAGCATCAAATCCAGGGATCTGATAGTCGGATCCATGGTCGGACAGTGCTACTATCTGACCAGATCCACTATCTGGCCAAACATTGGGTACCTGGTAGTATCCTAATTCATAGGCTACTATTCGAGCAACACTGCCTGACAATACTGTGATCTCCGACTACATTTCACATCTGTTGTCTGTCTCATTTGGGCCATACGCACGGGTTGATGTGCTGCAAAGTTAGTAATGTAATCATGCTTTAAAACAATGACATCTGATGGATTTTCAAGAGGGCTTAAGTGTCGCCATGTAACTTAAAAACAAGCATAGCAACCCATGTTGTTTGTCGTGGATTGTCAATGTTTCAATGTTCAGTTGGCTGGCAGTATAGCCTAGAGGTTAGAGGAATGAGGTGTGAACAAGTTTGATTCTCACAACTTCCACTTGCATACTGTTAGACTCTGAGCAAGTTACTTAACCACCCAGTGCTCCCAGGTCACCCCTGGAAACAGGCACTTATGCCTGTGGGCCTTATCCGGTTATCAAAAAAAAAGACTAGATAACCATCGTGTACTGGGGGGAAAAAAATGATGAATTTGACATGAGGTTGCCAAAATACCAGAAACGTCATTAAAATAAAAAAACACAGAAGTAACTGGTTCTGAAAACAGCACATCCTCTTCATCCTCATCCTCCTCCTCCCTCTTTCATGAATCATTGTTTCTTGACACAAAAATAACAAATAACAAGCACTTGTGAATGACAAATGTTCGCCACTTGCATTGCTGTTGTACTGGGGTCCTGCTTGTATACATTTTTACTATATTTACCTAGGATAGACCAGATGAGATGCAATATGTCATTTTCAGTGGTGTCCGGCTTTTACACTTTTTAAGATTGTATTTACCCAGGATAGGCAGCTGAGTGGCAATATCTAATATTCAGTGGGCTCCCACATTTTGACCCCAAATTTCGAAGTCTTTTTATGACTTGACGTTATGATCAAGATAGGTGGATTTTTTAAAATCCCATCTGAAAGGTGATTTCACTGTGGGACTGTGAAAACAAGTCTCAGAGAGATTTGAAAAATGACAGCTGTCATGTTCAGGGGGTGCGGTAACACAAAGGATATGTTGAAAATTAGAGGCCAGATATTCAAAACTTTGCGCTGGGCGCAAAACGATTGCACCACGGTTGTGCCACATTTGCGCCAGGTTGATATATTTAAAAGGCCAAACAGAGCTGGTGCAACACTTTAGCACCGATGCTAAAAGATAATGTATGCACAGTGCAGGGGTGGGGACATGCATACAGGCACGATGGTGTATTTAAGCAATATACCATGAGAGGGTGTGGGTTATGCTGGGATTTACCCATGTCTGGTATGGTTTGGTCATGAGGCTGCAGGCTGGGTAACTCCCAGCATAACCCATACCCTGGAGTGGTATATTGCGATTATACAACTGGCACTAAATAAAAGTTTAAGAAAAAAATATTAAACAGTTTAGATTAAAACAAGCATTTGACAATGCTGAACATTCACTTGCAGGTATTTGCAGTGGTGTTGGTACTGGTACTGGCTTCAGAGGAGAAAGAGAAGGCAGCAGTGAGAGCAGGGGGGTGCTGCATGGTGGAAGTTGCACCGTAAATGGTCCCAGAACTGATCCCTGAGGTACCCCGCTAGTCACCCCCTTCTCCCCTAATTGGATCATATTACCATCACCTTCTGCCTCCTGTCAGTCAGTCAGTTCGTAACCCAGTTTATCAGATTGTGCCTCGTGGCCAGACTACCCATCTTGTTAATCAGCCTTCTATGTTGGACGTTGTCGGAGGCTTTGCTGAAATCAAGGTAGGTGACATCAACCATCCCTCCCTGATTTACTTCCTCAATGAGGCATTAGGGTTTCCAACCCTAACACCCCACCCCCACCCCTACCCTGCAGAGAGTGACAGGCATTGGGGGTGTGCCTTTGGGTTGTCGACCATAAAGCTCACGCCATTCCACCCCCACCCTGCAAACACTGACAGGCATCATGGTGTGCATTCGGATCTTCGGCCCTAACAATAACCCCATTCCATAAGGAAATAAGCTGAGATGGGTGCAGTACAGGAGAATGAGGTGAACATTAGGACTGAAGACCCTAGGCATGCCCCGATGCCTGTCAGTGGCTGCAGGGTGGGTGTGGGAGAGTGGAATGGTGTGAGTACGGCTGATGACACCAAGGCACACCCCCAATGCCTGTCAGTCTCTACAGGGTGGGGGGGGCCTTACAGTTGGAAACACTAACGCCGTTGGTGTTTGTTGGTATTTTCACTCCAAATGTTTAACATGGAAGACTAGGTTTGCTGGCAAAGACACCTAGCTTCACCTGACTCTTTTCTTCTAGGTTTGCTTGTAAGGACAGAGCAAGGAACAACTTCATCAGAGCAAGGAAAAAGATTAAGGCTTCTTTTTGCTAGGCAGATTTACTGTGTGTTACTTTTTTATTTTCTGCTCACAAGGTTTGATACTGTGTTTTGCTTATATTTTACTGCTGTAACCTTCTCTGATTCAAATTGCTGTTGCAGGGTATACTTTCTGCTGCATTATTACAGGGTGTGCCTACAGGTTTGCTACTGTTTTGTGCTTACAGATTACTGTTATAATCTTCTCTGATTCAGATTGTTTTTTGCAAGGTATATCTTCTGTTACTGCTTTGTTTTTCTCTGTAGCAAAGTGTTTTTTGCAGGGTATATCTTCTGTGAAATTGTTACAGGTGGTGCTTACAGGGTTTACAGTTTTATCTATCATTAGGCTAAGCTTTCAAGGGCTACTGCATTTGTTGTTGGTTGATTGTTTCTGCTCTTACCTCCTTGTTTCTTTCGTCTGTGGTTCATTTTTTGCAGCAGGGGAAGGGCCCTGCCACCCACCCCCATCCCCAACCACCCATGCTACACTCCTTTTATAGAGTAGTACAGTCGTGACATTTCCTGTAGCAAAGCAGGAAGGAGAGGATCAGAGGGGTATCCACACAGTGACCTCACTTACAGGGGCAGTAATTTAAATTGTTATAACAAGTTATACAAAAAAAAAAAAAATCAAACATTTGCTTTCATTTTCCTGCTAATTACTTGGACCAGGTTAAAAACTCGGCAGCTCAAGTGGAATGGATATTATTAACTGCAGGCACTACAGGACACTTTTCAAAAGGGCAATTATACAGGATTTAGGATGCTGTCCTACATGCTGGACCATTGGAGATCTAAGGGCTCAGCTCCAGGCAGCATGGGCAGAGATTGTGCTCCTCAAATCGCATATTCAGGAGGAAATATATTGTAAGAACCACCTGCCATTTTCCCAACATCCAACTGAAGCGCCTCGACCGCAGAGGGTAGTTGGTCCGGAAGGTTGGCAGGTGGTTAGGAAGGGAAAATCGAGTGCCCCATCACTCAGTGCTCTCCAACGTATCACCTCCACAAACCATATAAAAACTACAAACAGGTATCTGCCTCTATCTCCAAAATCAAACAAAGGGGTAGAGGACACTGCAGAGCAGGACACTGCTGCACAGGAGCTAGTGCTACAAAACTCGCCAAAAACAGGGACCAAAACAAAAAAAAAGCAAAAGGAAATCCAAAACACTTCTGATCATAGGAGACTCCAAGATTCGGGGAGTTGACACCTACCTCTAGCCGTGGGTAATGGTCAGATGTCTCCCAGGTACATCAGCGTGGAGAGACACTGACCGCATTGCTGAAATTGTGCCAAAAGCAGGAGAAAACATTGATGTCCTGGTACACATAGGGACTAACAATCTCGCCAGCCAGTCAGTTGTGAAGATCAAGGAACACCTGACCAGGTTGGGAGACAAACTGTCATCCATTTCATCCAACATCTCCTTCTCTGCGATCCTGCCAGTCTGGGAGAGGGGGGCAGATGGATGGAAGATCAGAGAAGGGGAGATAGAGGAGCTAAACATGTGGTCTAAGGGCTGGTGCCAGGAAAAAGGACACAAATTTGTAGGTAACTGGCAACAGTTTTGGGAGCGAAAGTTCTTTAAATTTGATGGACTGCATCTGACTAAGGAGGGAGTCAGTGCATTGGGGCAGAAGTTTGACATCTTTGCAGAATATTTAAACTAGCCAATGGGGAGAGGGGTGCAGCACCCGATACATTGAATGGGAAGAACACCCCTTCCCCCTCAGTTAGTGATCAAACAGGAGTTCAGCATGTTTGTAGTTCATTTGCATCACCAGATAAAGAAAAAGGTCCGGCTCCCCATACGACGTGCAGGGGAAATGCTGAACCTCATCTAACAACTAACGCACAGAAATCTGGCAAATGGAAAATCATGTACACAAATGCCTGCAGTCTGGGAAACAAGATCCCAGACCTGCGGGCAACAATGACAGGGGCTAAACTGGACATAGTAGCCATTAGCGAGACATGATTCACCAGTAACCACACTTGGGAGATTTCAGTACCTGGCTATGTACTGTTCAGAAGAGACTGAGGTGCAAAAAGGGTGGGGGAGTAGCCCTTTATGTCAATGAAAATATCAAAGCTACACAAATTGAGAATACACATAAGGAGCCAGAAGAACTGTGGGTCACCCTGGAAACAGAAAATGGGACAGCCATATGAACTGGGTTGTCTACAGGCCTCCAGACCAGGGGGAGGACATAGACACATTACTGTTAGAAGATATACAAAACATGACAGCTATATTCTGATAATGGGAGACTTCAACATGCCAGATACAGATTGGTCAATACCAGCAGGAACATCAACCAGAACTAGACACATAGTGGATTCCCCTGCAGGGGGAGGGCCTCAAACAACTGGTAAAACAACCCACAAGAGACGGGGCCATCCTAGATCTGGTACTGACTAACGGGGAAAGGATCACAGAACTCCAGGTAGACGGTCATCTGGGGGCCAGTGACCATCACATGGTATGGTTCAATTTGGCCTGTAGAACTAAATCATCCCATTCCAAGGCAAAAATATGGGACTTCAGAGGAGCTGACTTTAATAAGATGGCCAACAGAGTTAAGCTAGCCCTGGCGAGAAGAAATGCAGGTGAGGGGGTACAGGCAAAGTGGGCAAGCATTAAGGATGCAATACTTGAAGCAACATCCCATTGTGTTGCAGAGAAAGGCAACAGCGAAAGAAGGAGGAAACCACTTTGGTTCTCAAAAACAGTAGCAGAAAAGGTCACAGCCAAAAGTGTGGCCTTCAGGAAATATAAGGGAATGCTGTGGGAAGAAGATAGGGAGGCATACCAAACACCAAAGGGGAAGGCAGTAAGGCAGGCAAAGGCCCAAACCAAGGAAACACTAGCAAGAAGGCTACAAGACTTTCTATAGATACATTAGTGAAAGGAGAAAGACCAGAGGGAGTATTGCTAACATCAAAGGGGATATCAGGGAGTGTGTGGAGGAGGACCAAGGAAAAGCATCTATCCTAAATAGATAGATACTTCTGCTCAGTATTTACTGAGGAGAACGTAGGGCAGGGCCCACAGCTCAGCACCATGAACACGGGGGGAGGGAGGTGTGTACAAGTACCTTCACAAAAGAAAAGTTCCTACAAGAGCTCGCTAAGCTCAGGATGGACAAGACAATGGGACCTGATGGCATACATCCCAGGGTACTAAAGGAGCTAAGGGTGGAACTAGCAGAGCCATTATCAGAACTGTTTAGTGAGTCTCTGAGCACAGGAGAGGTCCCAGAAGACTGGAGAAGGGCTCATGTGACCCCGCTCCACAAGAGTGGTAGCAGGGAGGAGGCAGGGAACTACAGACTAGTCAGTCTTACCTTGGTAGCGGCCAAGATTATGGAGGCACTTCTTAAGGAAAGAATAGTGCAACACCTGAAATCCATAGGAGCACATGATCCAAGACAGCATGGGTTTACAACAGGAAGGTCCTGTCAAACTAATCTCAGAGATTTCTTTGACTGGGTAACCAGAGTGGTGGACCAAGGGGTACAGTTGATTTCGCCTACCTTGACTTCAGCAAAGCTTTCAATACTGTTCCACATAGAAGATTGATTAATAAGCTGGGTAGGCTCGGGGTGGGTCAGAAGTTGGTCAACTGGGTGGCAAACTGGTTGGCGGGCAGAACACAGAGAGTGGTGGTAAATGGTATGCAGTCAGAAGAGATGCAAGTCATAAGTGGGGTGCCTCAGGGATCAGTACTGGGGCCAGTCCTCTTCAGTATCTTCATCAGTGACATTGCAGATGGACTGAAGGGTAAGGTTTTTCTGTTTGCAGATGACACCAAGATCTGCAACAGAGTAGTTGATCTAGATGGGGTGGGCAGAATGAGAAGAGATCTGGATAAAGTGGCAAAATGGTCGGAAGAGTGGCAGCTGGGGTTTAACGCAAAGAAGTGCAAGATCATGCACATAGGGAAGAGAAACCCTGAAGCCACCTATAGGTTGGGAGGGGAGTTGCTGGCAATCTCAAGGGAAGAAAGAGACTTGGGCATCATCATCACAGATGACCTGAAATCATCCAAGCAGACCTCTAAAGCAGTAGGTAAGGCTAGGGGGATTTTGGGGTGTATTAGTAGGGGTACCACAAGTCATAAGAGGGAGGTAGTAGTCCCTCTTTACAAGACACTGGTTAGGTCCCATCTGGAGTACTGCATGCAGTACTGGAGATTGCACCTGCACAAGGAGATTAACAAAACAGAGGCAGTCCAGAGAAGGGCAACCAAAATGGTGCAGGGACTGCATCAGAAAACATATGAGGACGGATTAACAGAGCTCAATATGTATACCCTAGAGCAAAGGCGGGAGAGAGGTGATATGATTGAAACATTCAAACATCTTAAGGGCATTAACAAGGCAAAAGAGTCTAACATGTTTCAATATAAGAAAAATAGCAGGGCAAGAGGACACAGCATGAGATTAGAGGGAGGCCGATTAAGGGGTAATGTGAGGAAGTTATTTTTCACAGAAAGGGTGGTGGATCGTGGAGCAGCCTACCTCAGGAAGTGGTGGATATGAATACAGTGCAGGGCTTCAAGCAGGCATGGGATATGCATAAGGGAGCAATACAGGTGAGTATGAATAGATAGGCCATTGACAGAGTAAAGGCCTATGTCACATTCGTAAGGTAGAAAAAATGGGCAGACTGGATGGGCCTTGCGGCCCTTATCTGCCATCAACTTCTATGTTTCTATGCTTTTTTTTGGGACCCCACCTCATGAACAGTGGCTCTATCATTTCATTACTCAATCCTGAAAGGTGATTTCATGCAGCGACTGCGCCATTTGGCGCCACTGGTGTGAAAACACATTTTGGGCAGGATGTGAAAAATTACAGCTATACTGTTCACAAGTTGGTGTGAAAATCTGGCAATGCTGAGTATTTGGAGTGAAAACATAAAAATTTACTAAAGTTACGTGCATGTGTAGCAAAATTTTAATGGCCGCACATAACTCGGAGGGGTTTGGGGTATTTTTGTACCAAATTTTCTACTTGGCCTTTTTGGGATCCCACCTCATGAACAGTGACATTGTGATTTCGTTAATCCATCTGGAAAGTTGATTTTGCACAGCAATTGCGCCATTCTGCGACACAGGTGCGAAAACACATTTTGGGCAGCATGTGAAAAATGACAGCTGTACTGTTCACGAAGAGGTGGGAAAATGGCAATGTTGAAAATCTGGGTAAAAATATTAAAAACTGGCAAGTTCGAGCGTATGTAGAAACTGTGCAATGCGCTTATGTCTCACGGTCATTTAGGGTTTTTTTTTCACCACATTTTCAACATGGGCATTTTAGGACCCCCCACCTTAACACTGGCTCTGTCATTTCGTTAATCAGTTCCGAAAGGTGATTCCGTGCAGTGACAGCAAAATCACCTTTTGGGACTGAGTAACAAAATGACAATGCCTGCCGGTGTTCATGAGGAGGGGTCCCAAAAAGGCTATGTTGAAAATATGGGGCAAAAATTCCCCAAAAATGGCTGAGATATCAACATAAGTTTAAACCCCCATTGACAGCCATTTTGTGGCACTTACCTTTGTTTCTTCAATTCGTGCCATGGCTTTGAGAGTGCAGATGTGTCCCAGTCCAGAGAAAATGCCAGCCACCGACCTCCGGAGGTAAGTATGGGGTAATGGGGTGGTAAGGGGAGGTGGATGCACAGCGGGAGGGCTGGGATGGGGGAGGGAGATGGGTGAGATGATGCGAGGACTGTTTTCTTTTTTCAGGTATTAAAAAAAAAAAACATTGGGGGACTGTTTCTTTTTTACAGGGAAACACTGACATTCTGACAGCAGATAAGGACCGCTTAGCCCACCCAGTCTGGCCATTTCCAAAGGGGGGGGTATAGATATGGGAATACTGAGAGTGGGTTCCCCAGTATCCTGGAATATTGGGGATACAAATATGGGAACAGTGGGAGTGGGCTTCAATGTCCCTCAGTGGTGGCGCTGTTTTTTTTTTATTGTCGACGCAGGGGTTAGGCCCCTGGTATGACTTTAATAAAACCATGGCTAATGTAAAGGCGGGGGGGGCAAATACAGAAAGCCGCACCATGGCTCATGAGAAAACCTGGGTGGGGGAAGCAAAGAGTGAGGACCAGAGACAGAGACCGCGGTTGCGGGTGGCATGAGCCTCCAATACAGAAAGCCACACTGCGGCTCATGAGGAAGCCTGGGGGGTGGCAAAGAGCAAGAAACCAGGGACAGAGAGCATGGCATATGACAGGAGCTGCAAATACGGAAAGCCGCACCGCCGCTCATGAGGAAGCCGGGGACAGAGAGCACAGCGGTGGGTGGCAGGAGTTGTGTAACTAATGCCATGCGCATTAGTGTCAACTGTAATGTGCATGGCCAGAGTTATGGTAATGAAAGAAATGAAGTGCATTCCCATTGGAGCGGTTCATTTCTTTTAAGTAGACAACATGCCATGTTGGCAAAGCTGAACTTGTGTCATGACCGGAGCGCCTGGTCATTGGTGTACACTGCCAAGCCCACTGCAATTTCTGCTGTAATTGGCTTGGCGGGGACACACCTCTCAAATGCCTTATTGTCCCAATATGTTCCTTGTGCAAGCGCAAGTGAATGCAAAAACAGTGTTTTTTTATTGCTTTTTAGCATGATATCCTTCCTCATTAGAAAAATAGTCCTTGGCTGTAAGGTAGAACATGGTAGAAGGCTGTCATCTGCATCCTCCCCTACTTGAAGTACACACACACACACACACACACACACACACCTCATAGGAAGCTTCCTTTTTTCAAAATTTCATATACACACTCTCTCTCTCTCTCTCTCATAGGAAGCTTCCTTTTTTTAATTTCATAATTTTTTTTTCTGGGTGCACGGAACCCCTCGCAGTCGCCAGACTGTCTTACATTGTAAAATCCTATCCCCCTTCCCACTTGCCAAAACTGTCTTTGCCTTGTAAAATCTGATTCATCAACCCACCACTTTTACTCACAGCCTTCTAACAGCCACATGGGTCCATGTACTGTATTTTTAAAGTGCCAAAGCACTAGTGAGACTGGAGAGGGCTTATGAATATGCAAATCAGCTCTGCCTTCCTGATGGACACAAACAAGGAGCCTAGGATGGTCAGCGGTGAGCAACTTCCTCGTGGCAGGCAGTTTTCTTTTTACGTTTGCTTGCGCGCATGCGCAAGGAACGTTTTGGGAGAGTAGCACGCTTTGGAGGTGTGCCTCTCCCTTTCAATCCACTGCTCCGTTGAGCAGGCGTGGCAGTCCTGCACCAATGGGTGTGGGAGCTGTGTATGACAGTGGTGGTCTTTGCTTCAAAGAAAACCACCGCTGTCCACAGAGCACCAACGCCATGCCGCCCCGCATCACGCCACCCCCGCATCACGCCGCCCCAAATCTTTGCTGCCACGCTGAGGAGCCCACCCCAGCATGGCAAGCGTCCATGTCGTCTGCCGGCAGGGCTGCCAATCCCCGTCGGCTCCACGGCCCCCCGGGTCATCCTTCTGCCACGCTGGGAGCCCACCCCAGCGTGGCAAACGTCCCACATAGTCTTGTTTTTTTTTTTTACCTGTAAAGCAAAAACGGTCCCACGGCGCTTCTCCCAGTCCCCCCTCCCACAACCGCACCCACCCACTGCGCACCCAGCCTCCCCACACCCTCTCACCCCATACTTACCTCCGGAGCTTGGCGACGATCTTGATGGACGGAACATCATCTGCACTCTTCAAAGCCGACATGAACTGAAATGCGGTAAGCTGTACAATGGGCTAGATAGGGTTTTTCAACTTTATTGCATATCTCAGGCATTTTTGGATTTTTGCAAATTTTCAACATGGGGTTTTGGGACCCTTCTCATGAATGATGTCACTGTCATGGCATTATTCGGGCCCGAAAGGTGATTTACACGATCGCTGCAGGAAATCACGCCGGGCTGGGGCCATGACAGTGACATCATTCGTAAAGATCCCAAAACTCCATGTATGGTATGCAAAAATTCCAAAATGACTGTTTTACGAGCGTGCGTTGCGCAGTTTCTACGCAGGCTCGTAAGTTCGCGAATTTTCAATATTTTCACTCCAGATTTTCAACATTGCCATTTTACCACACCTCCTTATGAGCAGTACAGCTGTCATTTTTCACATCCTGCCCAAAACGTGTTTCCGCCCATGTAGCGCACAATGGCGCAGTCAGTGTGCAAAATCAATGTATGGGACGCATTAAGAAAATTATGGTGACACTGTTCATTAGCAGAGGTCTTAAAATGGCTATGTTGAAAATTTGGTGAAAGAATTCCTAAAAATGACTGTTTTACAAGCGTGCGTTGCGCAGTTCCTACACACGCTCGTAGGTTTGCGAATTTTCAATATTTTCACTCCAGATTTTCAACATTGCCATTTTACCATGCCTTCTTATGACTAGTACAGCTGTCATTTTTCCCATCTCACCCAAAAGGTGTTTCCGCCCATGTAGTGCACAATGGCACAGTCGGTGTGCAAACTCAATGTATGGGACACATTAAGAAAATCACAGTGACACTGTTCATGAGCAGAGGTCTTAAAATGGCTGTGTTGAAAATTTGGTGACAGAATTCCTAAAAATGACTGTTTTACGAGTGTTCATTGTGCAGTTCCTATGCACGCTTGTAGGTTTGCGAATTTTCAATATTTTCACTACAGATTTTCAACATTGCCATTTTACCACACCTCCTTATGAGCAGTGCAGCTGTCATTTTTCACATCTTGCCCAAAACGTGTTTCACGCATGTAGCGCATAATGGCAGTCAGTGTGCGTAACCTCGGTGTATGGGACACATTAAGAAAATCATAGTGTCACTGTTCATGAGCAGAGATCTTAAAATGGCTATGTTGAAAATTTAGTGAAAAAATTCCTAAAAATAACTGTTTTACAAGCGTCATTGTGCAGTTCCTACGCACAATCGTAAGTTTGCGAATTTTCAATATTTTCACTCCACATTTTCAACATTGCCATTTTACCACACCTCCTTATGAGCAGTAAAGCTGTCATTTTTCACATCCTGCCCAAAACGTCTTTCCGCCCATGTAGTGCACAATGGCGCAGTCGGTGTCAAAATCAATGTATGGGACACAGTAAGAAAATCACAGTGACACTGTTCATTAGCAGAGGTTTTAAAATGCTAATGTTGAAAATTTGGTGAAAAAATTCCTAAAAATGACTGTTTTACGAGCGTGCGTTGTACAGTTCCCACGCACGCTCTTAGGTTTGCGAATTTTCAATATTTCCACTCCAGATTTTCAACATTGGCATTTTACCACACCTCCTCATGAGCAGTACAGCTGTCATTTTTCACATCCTGCCCAAAATGTGTTTCCGCCCATGTAGCGCACAATGGCGCAGTTGGTGTGCGAAATCAATGTATGGGACACATTAAGAAAATCACAGTGACACTGTTCATGAGCAGAGGTCTTAAAATGGCTGTGTTGAAAATTTGGTGACAGAATTCCTAAAAATGACTATTTTACGAGTGTTCATTGCGCAGTTCCTATATCGCTTCGTGAGTTTTCAATTTTCAATATTTTCACTACAGATTTTCAACATTGCCATTTTACCACACCTCCTCATGAGCAGTACAGCTGTCATTTTTCACATCCTGCCCAAAACGTGTTTCCGCCCATGTAGTGCACAATGGTGCAGTCGGTGTGCGAAATCAATGTATGGGACACAGTAAGAAAATCACAGTGACACTTTTCATTAGCAGAGGTTTTAAAATGCCAATGTTGAAAATTTGGTGAAAAAATTCCTAACAATGACTGTTTTACGGCGTGCATTGCGCGGTTCCACATGCGCTAAATGCGTTTCACGAATTTTCAATATTTCCACTCCAGATTTTCAACGTTGCCATTTTACCACACTTCCTTATGAGCAGTACAGCTGTCATTTTTCACATCCTGCCCAAAACGTGTTTCCGCCTATGTAGCGCACAATGGGGGTAACAAAAAGGTCATGCTGAAAATTTATTGTGCAAATACCAGCAATCGCACAGGGCATTAGGGTAAAGCACCATACGTGCCAAACACCACTGCAAATACCTGCAAGCGAACATTCGGCATTGACAAATGCTTGTTTTATTTTATTTTAATGAAATTGATACATCATTAACTTTAAGTGCAGGGCGTGGAAGCATTTACTTTTATTGTGGAGCTGACAGTTGAGAGGGAGAAGCTGTAAAGGGCTGCCCGGTGCTTCGGGTGGCCGATTGCTGTTATTTAGTTATTATTTATTTGTTTAATTCAGAAGTTTAAGAGTTTAACCGGAGGCGGGAGGGACTCCTTCTCAGAGGAGGCAGGAGTGGTCACTGCAGAAGCTGGAAGGAACAAGGGCCAGGTTTATAGTAATTGCAGTGGCTTTAGTGAGTGTGAGGTGATTTTTAAAAGTTGCGTTTTTTCTGCTGCTGGGGTTTAGTAGGACGGCAATCTGGCATTTTTATTGTTTGTGTTTTCGGAGTTGGATTGATTGGGGCAGATGCCGCTGACTGGCACCTTTTCCCATGGATCATGCCAGGATTTACCATGGGTAAAAGGTGCCAGTTATCCAATCAGAATGCGTGATTCTAGGACCCCATTGTATAATCAAAACTACAGTGCCGTGCAACGTGTGTTAGCATGACATGTAGTGCAGCACAAATTGCCGCCTATGAAAAGATAGTCTTAACTCCAGGCAAACCAAGAATGGAAGGGGGGTGGACACAGCAGCATCGGGGAACAAGGCTGTATGCAGCCAATGAGGAGTCTGTGAGGGTGGACTATCACCCTGGGTTACTCCATATGCACAGGCACCCAAACTGTGGAATACAGTGAGTCAACATTGCTTAGAAGATAACAATCATGTAAATAATAAAACTGAGCTAAAACTCCACTTGCAGCAACAAACTATATGTAATTGTGTTTAATGTGACACTAAGCTAATATTTGTGAAATGTGTTGTTGTTCACTGTATGCGTGTACTGTACACTGTATCATCTCAGCCACACATGTAGTGGCACCGGGTCGTTCCTGAAAATGGGCCTTGGCCAAGTGTGCTTACCCAGTCAACAAAGTGATAGAATAAAAGGAAAAATAACAAAGGAATGCTAAAGACATGCTGCTCACTAACCCATGTCGCCATCATCTGGCACCTGTTCCAACCCTGCCAGGCATTAGCGGGTGCCCCAACGCCTAGCAGACATCATGGCAGTGTGTCCATACAGCACACACCTCCGGTACCCCCCATTGGGGTACACCAACACAATCCAGCACACATGCAGTACTGGGGAAATGGAGGGTGTTGAGGGGAAGGTGCGCAGGTGGGCAGGCTGCACCACATAGTAGGTGCTGCCACAAGGCTGGGGCCATCCACACAGTGCACATGTTTCAGTGTTTGAAATACCCCAACACCAGTGTGCCTGTCTGATGGTATTTGTCACCCCCCCTGCACATCTGTACAGACAACATGGTACACACGGCCAGACATGTGTATGTTACTGTGAGTATCTCATGCCAGTGGCACAGTGTATGTGGGTCACAGCACAGCACAGCATGAGAGTGGTGTCCACAGTCAGAACACACCTGCCAGCTGGGTCTGTCACTGTGTGGAGAGCATCAGTCATTGATGCCTGACACACCATAGGCATTGCTGTGTCCCTCACAATACTAGCCACTATGGTACTGTAGAGTCTGCTATACACTGTAGCAGGGACTACAATATGTCTATGGCATGCAGCACCACCACCACCCGTGCCTGTGGTTCTAGTCCCCTGGGGCACAATAGTTTCTGCTGCTGTGTACAAATGTAGCCTGCAGCTTCCGGCAAGTTGATCTAATCTGACATATTTATTTGTTTAATTGGTGGTGCTGTGAGCAGACCCAGCCTGCTGCTACTGACCTTTAGTTCCAGTCTGACCTACAGGTAGAGATGTTGCTTAATTATATTGGACTGCGAAATTCCAGCAAAATCGGCAATTTCGTCATGTGAAATATTTTGTGAAATTCACCAATTACGCAAAATATTTTGCCGGGTGTCAAATTTGGAATTCCGCCTGCGTAATGTGACATTTCACAGGTGAAATTTTGCCTTCTGCAGGTGAAATTTGGCATTATGCAGACTAAATTCTGAATTTTGCTTCTGCAAAAATTTTGTGAAACAGGCAAATTTTGTGAAATATTTTGCGGAATGAAATTTGCCAATTTCGCACATCTCTGTCTACAGGTGGAACTGTGTGCAACCTGCAATAGCGTCGGGCAATCCACATAGAAATGCATGCAAATCAGGCCATAATGACATGCTAATGTGGCTGTTTGCCAACGGACTGCCTAAGTAGGCTCATTTGCATATCACTCTTGAATATAGCAAACTTTTGCCCCGGGCAAATGTGTTAGTGCCAGGCAAACGTGTTAGTGCCGAGCAAACTTGTCTGAACCATAGCACAGTTCTGCAGTATTTGGCCTGCACTGTTGTTTGCAGTTTTTGTGAATCCACTTCTTGGCTAGCACAAACACTGGCCATGTAGTTCACCTTTGCCGTACTCCACATCTGTGTGCACTGGGCTGCTGTTGTGGTTTGCACTGTCCGATTGCTGTATTCAGAGCTGTCTTGTTTGCTGGGCTATTTTTGCACTGCACTCAAAGCCCTGTTTGCACAGTCATTTGCATGCAATATTCAACTGATTTACACCCTGGGCTATTCCTTTGAATATAGCATGCAAATGGTTCCGGGCTATTTTTGCATACCGGGTAGTGCTAATTTTGCCCTGGGGCTAAATTTTGAATTTTGGTCCCCAGGAGTCAAAATCTACAACAATGAAGTTATGAGTAAACGTTGGAACAATTCACTGCTTCTTTGTAACTTAGTTGTTTTTTTCACTTTTGGATCCCAAATTTTCAACAGTCTTTTTCAGACTAGTCCTTCTGAGCATGACAGATGTCATTTATGAAACAGTTGCCAAAACTTTATTTTGTACCACAAGTGTGAAAATTCATTTTATGCCACAATTTGAAAACACAGTTGTCATGTTCACAAGATCGTGTGAAAAAATGACCATGCTGAGAATTTGGGGTCAAAAATATTGAAAATTACCAAAAGCCACAAGTGTGCATTGAAAAATTTCTATGCACACTCAAAACTTTGTTGATTTTTGAATATTTTTACCCCAAATTTTCAACATAGCCTTCTTATGACCCCACCTCATGAACAAGGGTGGAGAAAAATTTCAACTTCTGCCTAAAAGATGATTTCATGCCACAGGTGCAAAAACACATTTTGGCCAGGATTTGAAAAATGACAGCTGTCACGTTCATGAGGTGATATGAAAAAATGGCTATGCTGAAAATATTGAAAATTACCAAACTTATGAGTGTGCGGTGAAAATGTTCAATGTACTCTCATAACTTTTGTTGTTTTTTTAAATATTTTTACCCTAGATTTTCAACACAGCCTTCTTAAGACCTGTCCTCATGAATAAGGGCGGAGAACATGTTTAAATCCCACCCGAAAGGTGATTTTGTGTAGCTACCAAAAAAAAATATCACCTTTTGGGATTGATTTTCATAACTTATACATAGATACATAGACAGTGTTGGCAGATAAGGGCCTATGGCCCACCTAGTCTGCTCATTTGAGCTTGTAAGTTCAGTTTGTTTTCCTAGAAGTCTATTTCCCCTTACCCCTGACCTCTAGAATTCCTTTATGTCTATCCCATGCATTCTTAAATCCCGTGATTGTTTCAGCCCCCACCACTTCCTCTGGCAGGGTGTTCCACTTGTCCACCACCGTTCTGTGAAGAAATTCTTTCTCATGTTTCCTCTGATCGTCCTCCCTCCAACTTCATCCCATGCCCTCTAGTCCTGAAACATCTTTTCGCTTAAAAATAGTGTTTTCCTGCACCCTGTTCCTCCCTGTAAGATACTTGTATGTCTCTATCATATCCCTCTCTCCCTCCTCTCCTCAGGAGTACATATTCAGTTCCTTCAACCTGTCTTCATAGGACTTGTGATGCAATCCATGCACCATCTTTGTTGCCTCCTCTGAACCTTCTCTACCCTGTCTATGTCCTTACGTAGGTATGGTCTCCAGAACTGTACACTGTACTCCAGGTGGAGCCTCACTAGTGTCTTGTATAGTGGAATTATGACGTCCCTTTCCTGCTGGTGATGCCCCTGCCTATACATCCCAGCATCCTATTTGCTTTACCTGATGCCTTGTCACACTGTTTCCCTACCTTGAGGTCATCAGAGATGACAACCCAAGATCCTTTCCTGCTTGGTGCATGCTATATCCTCACCCCCCAACTGATATATTGTGCCTGGGTTTTGTGCCCCATATGCATTATCTTGTACTTCTTTGCATTGAATTTCAACTGCCAAACCCTTGACCATTCTTCAAGTTTCTGCAGGTCCCTTCTCATTCTGTCTACACCCTCTGGTGTGTCTACTCTGTTACAGAGCTTTGTGTCATCAGCGAACAGTGAAATTCTGCCTTCTAGATCCTGTGCAATGTCACTGATGAAGATGTTGAATAGGACGGTCCCAGCACTGATCCTGTGGTACCCACTGGTCACTCTTCCCTCTGTGGAGTGACAGCCATTTACCACCACCCTCTGTGTCCTGCCACCCAGCCAGTTACCTACCCACCACACTACTGTCCTGCCCACCCATATTCCCCAGTTTGTGTAATAGTCTTCTATGTGGCACAGTGTCAAAGGCCTTGCTGAAGTCCAGATAGGCCATGTCCACTGCCCTCCCTGATCCACCTCCTAGTCACCCAGTCAAAAATTCAATGAGGTTGGTCTGACATGACCTCCCCTGGTGAAACCATGCTGCCTGGGTCCTGTAGTCCATTGACAACCAGATGTTCCACCAATCTCTCCTTCAGTAGTGCTTCCATGATCTTTCCCACTACTGAGGTGAGGCTGACTGGTCTGTAGTTCCCTGCTTCCTCTTTGTTCCCACTTTTGTATAAGGGGACTACATCTGCTGTCCTCCAGTCTTTGGGTACCTCCCTGTTTCCAGTGATTGGCTGAACAGGATAGCCAGAGGTTCAGCCACCACCTCTCTTAGTTCTTTAAGGACCTGGGGTGCACCCATCTGGCCCCATTGCTTTATCAGCTCTTTTACTTCCAGTTCCTTCAGGACCCTTTCGTGTAAAGGGACTTGTGTCCATTTCTGCACCATTCTCACCCTTGTACTCCCTTCAGACCCATTACCCCCTCTTCCTTAGTAAAGATTGAGCAGAAATACCTGTTCAATATGTCAGCTTTACTGTTGTCATCCTCCACGCCGGCTCCCATCCTCCCCTTCAGTCTCACTGTCCCTCCCTTGTCTTTCTTTTTCACTTATGTACCTGTAAATGTTTTGTCCCTTTACCCACTGATTTTGCAATGTGTTCTTCTGTCTGAGCTTTGGCTTCCCTTACTGACTTCCTGCCTCCCTTTGTTTCTCCTGGTACTTCTCCCTATCCCTTCTGCCTGTGTCTTTTTGTATTGCCTGAATGCAATCTTTTTGGCTTTCACTTTCTTTTGCTACCTCTTTGGAAAACCATAATGGTCTCCTCTTCCTTTTCCTCTTGCTAACCTGCTTAATGCATAATTCTGTTGTTCTTATAATCCCCATTTTAAATACTGCCCACTGTTCCTCAACCCCTGATTCCTGTCCCATTCCCTTAATGCCTCTTTCAAGTATCTCCCCATTTTCCCAAAGTCTGCCCCCTAAAATCCAGGATCGTGTTTTTGTGTGGTTTGGTTCTACTCTTTCTGTGATTTCAAACCACAATGACTGGTGTCACTGTTACCCAGGTGCTCCCCACTGTTACCCCATCACACTGTCCCTGTTTGTGAGCTCAAGGTCCAGTATTGCCTTCTGCCAAGTTGGTTCCATGACCAGTTGCTTGAGGAAGGCACCCTGAAGGAGTCCAGGATAAATCTGCTCCTAGTTGATGCTGCTGCTGGGATGCTCCAGTCCACGTCTGGTATATTGAAGTCTCCAACCAGTACTACCTCACCTTGTCTGCCATCCTTTGGATGGCTAGCATCAACTCCCTATCTGTTTCTTCCTCCTGGGCTGGTGGTCTATAGACCAGGCCCCATTTTCCTTTCCAGCTTAACCCACAGTATCTCTCCCCATTTGTTCCTCCTGGATCTGTGTGGCCCTTATGTCATTTTCACATACAGTGCCACTCCTCCTCCTTCCTGCCTGCTCTGTCTCTTCTGAATATGTTGTAACCAGGTATGGCCATCTCCCAGTCATGGTTATCATTACACCAGGTTTCAGTGATGGCCACAATGTCCAGGTCTGACTGTACCATGACAGCCTCCAGATCTTCCATCTTGTTGCTAAGGCTCCTGGCATTTGCACACATGGCTTTCCATGATTTGACCTCCCTAGACTGCTTCACTGTTCTACTCCAGCCCCTTCCTTGGTTGTCATTTATCCCTGGTTCTCCTTGCTGTCTGCCCTTCTGCTGAATTTTGCCCCTTTTCTGCTTATCCACCTTTTGGACACTAATCTCCATCTTTTGCACACTGCTTTGCAGAGATAGCCACCTCTGGTTCACTGGTTCCACTGCTAGCTGTGGGGTGAGCAAGTGAGGTACCGTCCTTGCTGGCCTGCCACCCCTTTGCTAGTTTAAATGCTTGTCAATGTAGCATTTAAACTTATCATTGAGTGCTTGGATTCCCCTCCAGGATGGATGCAGGCCATCAGGCTTGAACAAACCTCCATCCCTCCAGGTGGGTCCCCAGTCACCAATGAATCCAAACCCTTCCTCACAGCACCAGTTCTTCAACCATGAGTTAAAGTTCCTGGTGCATGCACTCCTATGCTCTCCCTTGCCTCTCACAGGTAGTACTTCTGAGAAAGTGACAGAAGTAGCTACTTGCTTGAGACCCCCTCCCCAGTTTCCTAAACTCTTCCTGAACTTCCTTTGGCTCCCCATTTGCCAAGTCATTAGTACCTAGGTGGATAATGACATCCAGCTCATCCTCCCGTCTTGCCTTCCCAGTGATCCCCAGTATCTTCCTTCCATCCCTCCATGCCGTGGCACCTGGTAGGCACCTCACCTCCCTGTCCTCCCCCTTCTGTGTTCCTAGCTGGATCCCTCTTACGATGGAGTCCCCCCACCAGGATTCGCTTCCTCCTCCTCTGGGGTCCACTGCTTTCCCCACTGAGGTCACCTCCTTGGCTAACCTCCACATCCTTTCCTTCCACTTCTCTGGGTACCTTTATTTGGTTGTCCTCATTTGCCAGTGTGGCATATGAGTTCTTGAGAGGAATAGGATCTGGGATGTGCCTCTGCCTGACTGCTCTAACCCTCCCTGAGCCCACTGTCATCCAAGTGCTCCTCGTCTCGGCATCCTTTGAGGCAGCTGCATTGGACTGGGTGGTCCCTGGATAGGGTGATGGTACTCCTGACCCAGTTTACTTCCGCTCTGAGTCTGGCTAACTCATCCGCAGTCCAGAGATGCATGCAGATAGGGCAGCACCTCAGTGTCCAGAAGGTCTGCCTGAATATGGCTGCCCACAGCCACTGCATTGCACCACTCCCCACATTATACTGCAATTCCACTACTTCTCTGCTACTGAAGCTCTTAGTTCTTTTTATTTATTTACAGTACTAAAATCCTGTAACTGATCCTCAGATATATATTTTTTTTAAGGAAAAGAAACCAATAAATAAATAAATGAGTCAAAACACTTGTCGTGCTGAGGGTGGTCTTCTTCCCTTATGCCCCTCCTACTTCACACCTCTTACTATACCCTGTGTTTAGCTCCTGTCAATCAGATTTATCAGGCATATAATTGAGAGTTGGGGGAAGGGGTGGGGGGCAAAATTGCAGCACTTCACCACATTTGTTCATGAGATTGGGTCCCAGAAAGACTGTTGAAAGTTTTGGGGAAACAAAATCTTAAAAAATGAGTAAGTTATCAGGACAAGTTCAAACCCATTGAAATACATTGAATCGCACACCTGGTTTCCTCGGATCCCAGTCCAGCAATGAAGAGTGAAGACATGTCTCCAGGTCCTGGGAGGATTACAGCATTGGACTCCCAATAGGTAAGTAAGGGGTTGCTGGGGTTTGGGGTAGTGATTTCTGAGTGGGCGGGTCAGGGGGAGGGTAATGGCAGAGCTGTGCTGGCGGCAACAACAGACATTGATGGACGATTTTCTTTTTTTACAGGATACATAAAGGTAAAAGAAAGACCATGAGGGACAGTTTTCTTTATTTCAGTTACTGACAATTGGGATTAGACATCCCAGTGTTGGTGCTATGTTTGGTGATCAGCTCTGCTTGTTGAATGGCATTATGTGGATCAAAGGGAACAGCCGCTCTAAGATTTGGCTGGCCTCTTTCTTTGAACTGCACAAAGTTTCTGCCAATCAAGACCAGAAGAGTGTCGTGATTAGCCCGACTGATGTTTGGTCTGACACTGTCGAACCCCTTGCAGACTACCCTGCATTGGACCGACAGTGACACGCCTCTCAAGACCCACTATCATGTTCACTTTGAACAAGCAAGGGTGAACATAAAAATAATAAATAATGAACTATAGTAAAGAAAATTATATTATTACCGCAGTACCAGTATCATAATGTCATGGTCACATGTCTCATCCTCTGATGAATTTAGTTTATTAAATACAATGTTAAAGCAAGAATGGGTATCCATGGCCTTCTAGTCATACTGCTCATCTTCTCCTCTGCTGCCTCCTTTTTTCATTTTTATTTACGATTTCTGACCAGGAAGGACAAACTTAGCTGAGGCTTGTTTCCAGGTGTTTCCTGGGAGAACAGGGAAGTTAAGTGACTTGCCTATAGTCACACAGTATACAAGTCAGGGTTGTGGGATTCAAACCCAGTACTCCAGGTTTGCAGCTCAGTGGTTTTAACCACTATCCTCAGATCAGAGCAGTGCAAGAGGAATTTGAAGAGTTGGGGAGGGGCCTTAGACAAGTAGCACGTACGGTAACCTTCTCGGAGGTGCTGTCTGTCTATGGCAAGGATGATGCTAGGGTACTCTGCACCATGGGTTTCAATGAATGGTTGAAAAACTGGTGTGGAGCTCAGGGTTTTAGTTTCATTGGGGACTGGGGTGCCACCTGTAGGGATGGAGGCCTATACAGGCGTGATGATCTGCATCTGTCTGTGGGGAACCAGGATCCTAGGTGATAGGTTTAAATGCTTCATTGGCAAGCATTTAAACTAGCCAAGGGGGAGGCACTGAAAAGGAGCAGGGAAATCCCAACCTCCCCCCAAAAAACACAGTAATTAGTGAGGTAAACATCAAGGTAGAGAAGTCATTCGGGAGCAGGACAGGGGTAAATGCAAAAAAAGGCAAAGGCAGTAAGGACAGGGTTGGGGCTAAAAGGGGTAAGGCCATAAAAAAATGAAGGGTGATGAGTACCAACGCCCATAGTCTGTGTAACAAGTTCCCTGAACTAGTGGCCATGATGTAAGAGGGATGCCTGGATATTGCAGCAGTCACTGAAACATGGTATACAGAGAACCATGACTGGGATGTCAACATACCAGGATTTACAACCTACAGGAGGGACAGGGAGGGTAAAAGAGGAGGAGGAGTAGCTCTATATGTAAGGGAAGGGATTAAAGCAGCAGAACTAAAGAGTAAAGAGTAAAGAGACAAGGCAATGGGACCTGATGGCATACATCCCAGGGTACTAAAAGAGCTAAGGGTGGAACTAGCAGAGCCATTATCAGAACTGTTTAGTGAGTCTCTGAGCACAGGAGAGGTTCCAGAAGACTGGAGAAGGGCTAACGTGATCCCGCTTCACAAGAGTGGTAGCAGGGAGGAGGCAGGGAACTACATACCAGTCAGTCTTTCCTCAGTAGTGGGCAAGATTATGGAGGCACTCCTTAAGGAAAGGATAGTGCAACACCTGGAATCCATAGGCGCACAGGATCCAAGATAGCATGGGTTTACATAGATACATACATAGATACATAGACAGTGTCAGCAGATAAGGGCCTATGGCCCACCCAGTCTGCCCATTTGAGCTTGTAAGTTCAGTTTATGTTTTCCAAAAAGTCTGTTGCCCCTTACCCCTGACCTCCAGAATTCCTTTATGTCTATCCTATGCATTCTTAAATGCTGTGATTGTTTCAGCCCCACCACTCTCTGGTAGGGTGTTCCACTTGTCCACCACCCGTTCTGTGAAGAAATTCTTCCTCATGTTTCCTCTGAATCGTCCTCCCTCCAACTTCATCCCATGCCCCTAGTCCTGGAACATCTTTTCACTTAAAATAGTGTATTCCTGCACCCTGTTCCTCCCTGTAAGATACTTGTATGTCTCTAGCATATCCCTCTCCCTCCCTCTCCTACAGGAGTACATATTCAATTCCTTCAACCTGTCCTCATAGGACTTGTGATGCAATCCATGTACCATCTTTGCTGCCCTCCTCTGAACCTTCTCTACCCTGTCGATGTCCTTACATAAGTAAGGTCTCCAGAACTGTATACCATACACCAGATGGGGCCTCACTAGTGTCTTGTATAGTGCAATTATGACTTCCCTTTCCTGCTGGTGATGCCCCTGCCTATGCATCCCAGCATCCTATTTGCTTTACCTGCTGCCTTGTCACACTGTTTCCCTGCCTTGAGGTCATCAGAGATGATAACCCCAAGATCCCTTTCCTGCTTGGTCCATGCTATATTGTGCCAGGGTTTTTGTGCCCCATATGCATTATCTTGCACTTCTTTGCATTGAATTTCAAATGCCAAACCCTTGACCATTCTTGAAGTTTCTGCAGGTCCCTTATCATTCTGTCTACACCCTCTGGTGTGTCTACTCTGTTACAGAACTTTGTGCCATCAGCAAATAGGGAAATTCTGCCTTCTAGGTCCTGTGCAATGTCACTGATGAAGATGTTGAATAGGACTGGTCCCAGCACTGATCCCTGTGGTACCCCACTGGTCACTCTTCCCTCTGTGGAGTGACAGCCATTTACCACCACCCTCTGTGTCCTGCCACCCAGCCAGTCACCTACCCACCACACTACAGTCCTGCCCACACCCATATTCCCCAGTTTGTGCAATAGTCTTCTATGAGGCACAGTGTCAAAGGCCTTGCTGGAGTCCAGATAGGCCATGTCCACTGCCCTCCCCTGATTCACCTCCCTAGTCATCCAGTCAAAAAATTCAAAAGGAAGGTCCTGTCAAACTAATCTCATAGATTTCTTTGGCTGGGTAACCTGAGTGGTGGACCAAGGGGGAGCAGTTGATGTCACCTTGACTTCAGCAAAGCTTTCGATACTGTTCCACATAGAAGATTGATTAATAAGCTGGGGAGGCTCGGGATGGGTCAGAAGTTGGTCAACTGGGTGGCAAACTGGTTGACAGGCAGAAATCAGAGAGTGGTGGTAAACAGTATACAGTCAGAAGAGATGCAAGTCACAAGTGGGGTACCTCATGGATCAGTCCTGGGGCCAGTCCTCTTCAATATCTTCATCAGTGACATTGCAGATGGACTGGAGGGTTAAGGTTTGTCTGTTTGCAGATGACACCAAGATCTGCAACAGAGTAGATGATCCAGATGGGGTGGGCAGAATGAGAAGAGATCTGGATAAACTATCAAAATGGTTGGAAAAGTGGCAACTGGGGTTTAACGCAAAGAAGTGCAAGATCATGCACATAGGGAAGAGAAACCCGAAGCCACCTATAGGCTGGGAGGGGAGTTGCTGGCAGTCACAAAGGAAGAAAGAGACTTGGGCATCATCATCACCGATGACCTGAAATCATCCAAGCAGACCACTAAAGCAGTAGATAAGGCTAGAGGGATGTTGGGGTGTATTAGTAGGGTATCACAAGTTGGAAGAGGAAGGTAATAATCCTCTTTACAAGACTCTGGTTAGGCCCCATCTGAAGTACTACATGTAGTACTGGAGGCTACACCTTCACAAGGACATTAACCAAACTGATGCAGTCCAGAGAAGGGCAACCAAAATGGTGCAGGGACTGCATCAGAAAACATATGAGGACAGATTAATGGAGCTCAATATGTATACCCTAGAGCAAAGGAGGAAGAGAGATGATATGATCGAAACATTCAAATACCTTAAGGCCATTAACAAGGTGAAAGAATCTAACATGTTTCAATATAAGAAAAACAGCAGGACAAGAGGACACAGCATGAGATTAGAGGGAGGCCGATTAAGGGGTAATGTGAGGAAGTTCTTTTTCACAGAAAGGGTGGTGGATGCATGGAACAGCCTACCTCAGTAAGTGGTGGATATGAACACAGCGCAGGGCTTCAAACAGGCATGGGATAGGCATAAGGGAGCAATAAAGATAAATATGAATAGATAGGCCATTGACAGAGCAAAGGCCGATGGCACATTCATAAGGTAGAAAAAGAAATGGGCAGACTGGATGGGCCTTGTGGTCCTTATCTGCTGTCAATTTCTATGTAAGTAGATGAGTCATTATGGGTCATCCTGGAAACAGGAAATGGCACTGCAATCCGCATGGGAGTTGTGTACAGACCCACATCTCTGGGAGAGGGAATGGACAAGGAAATGATAGAAGGCATCCTTAAAATGGCAGAAAAAGGGGAGATATTGTTGATGGGGGATCTGAATATGCCAGATGTTAATGGGAGCACCTGTGCTGCAGCCACATCCAGAAGCAGGGTCATTCTTGATGCCCTACAAGGAGCATGCCTCAGACAGCTAGTGTTTGAACCTACTCAGGAGGGAGCAATCTTAGACCTGGTACTCTCAAATGGGGACAGAGAAAGGATCTCAGATTTAGAAGTGGGTAGCCATCTGGGAACAAGTGACCACCAAACAGTGTGGTTCACAATAAACACAGCCATAGAGGCAAGCCATACAAAAGCAAGAGTACTGGACTTTAGGAGGGCTGACTTTGGAAAAATGAGAGAGTGCCTCAGAAAAGCACTAGCAAATGGGCAAGAAGGAGCGGTGGAGGAAGAATGGGGAATAATCAAAACTGCCATCACAGAGGCAATGAGCCTTTGTGTGAAGTGAATCAATAAAACAAAACAAAGGAAAAAGGTTAAGGAGAAAAGGATAGCATTCAGGAAATATAAGGAAACACAGACGGAGCAGGAGAGAGAACATTATTAGTTAAAGCAGAAGGAGGCAGGGAAGGCAGTCAGAATAGCAAAGGCCCAAACTGAGGAAAAGATAGCCAATTCTGCTACAAAGGGGGATAAAACCATTTATAGGTACATTAGGGAGTGAAGAAAGACCAAAGGAGGGATACAGAGATTTAATAAAGGAGAAGGAATGTGGGCAGAGGGTGACAGTGAAAAAGCAGGGATACTGAACGAATATTTCTGCTCAGTATTCACAACAGAAGAGGATGGGGAGGTACCTAAACCAAACAAGAGAAACGCTCTGGATAGGGCGGTCAATACCAGTCCATTCACAGAAGAAAGAGTTTTGAAAAAAACTCTTGAAACTGAGGGTAGACAAAGCAATGGGGTCTGATAGGATTCACCCCAGAATTCTAAAAGAACTAAGGGTAGAACTAGTGACACCACTGACTACTCTCTTTAACAAATCATGGGAGGAAGGATGGGGTGGTACCTGAGGACTGGAGGAGGGCAGATGTGATTCCACTTCACAAAAGTGGGAGCACAGAACAGGCAGGAAACTATATACTGGTTAGTTTAACCTCGGTGGTAGGGAAAATGAGAGAATCACTTCTGAAAGAATGAATTGTTGAGTACCAAGATGCCAGTGGGAAACAGGACCCAAGGCAGCATGGATTCAGAGCGGGAAGGTTGTGTCAGACGAATCTAATAGATTTCTTTGACTGGGTGACCAAAGTAGTAGACCAGGGAGGGGCTGTGGATATGACCTACCTAGATTCTAGCAAGGTATTTGACACAGTTCCACACAAAAGATTAATATGCAAGTTAGCCAGCCTTGGAGTGGGTCCCAAGGTAGTAGCCTGGATAAAAAAAATTGGCTGGAGAACAGGACACAAAGGGTAATAGTAAACAGAGTCCACAGTGAAGAAAGGAGGGTAACTAGTGGGGTACCACAGGATACAGTACTGGGAACAGTCATCTTTAATGTCTTCATAAGTGACATTGGAGAACACCTGGAAGGAAAAAGTTCTCTTTGCAGACAACACAAAGATCTGCGACAGGGCTGATGCACAAGGTGGGGTGGAAAGGATGAAAAGGGAATTGGCAAGGTTGGAGGAATGGTCAAATGTATGGCAGCTCAGATTCAATGCAAAGAAGTGCAAGGTAATGCACCTGGGAAACAAAAACCCAGGGGAAGAGTACACAATGGGGAGTGAGATACTAACAACAACAAAAAATTGAAAGGGACCTGGGAGTAATTATATCAGATGACCTAAAGGTGGGCAAGCAATGTGAGAAGGCAGTAAGGAAGGTTGGAGGATACTGGGATGCATAGGGAGAGGCATCAACAGTAGAAAACAAAAAGTTGTTATCCCTTTGTACAGACAGCTGGTGAAACCCCATCTGGAGTACTGCGTGCAGTTCTGGTGACCCCATCTCCACAAAGACATAGACAGAGTGGAGGCTGTTCAGAGGAGGGCAACTAAAATGGTACAGGGTTTACAACAGAAGACATATGAAGATAGACTAAAGCAGCTTAATATGTATACCCTCCAGGAAAGGAAGGAGACGGGGGACATGATAGAAACTTTCAAGTACCTCAAGGGAATTAACAAAGTCCAAGAGAGTAGCATCTTTCAGAAAAAGAGATGTGCAAGAACAAGGTGGCACAGTTTGAAGATAGAGGGGGATGGCTCAGAGGTAATGTTAGATAGTATTTTTTCACGGAGAGGGTTGTGGATGCATGGAACTACCTTCCTGTGGAGGTTGTGGAGTCAAGAACAGTGGGAGAATTCAAGAATGCATGGGACAGACATAAAGCAATTCTAGTGGGGGGTAGGAGGAAGTAAGCTGTTGATTAACTAGAATCTGCAGCTTATCCATTAGGTAGGGAATTGGGCAGACTAGGTGGGCCAAGCGGTCCTTATCTGCTGTCAAATTCTATGTTTCTATGTTTGTCTGTTTATCCTACATTGCCTCCCTGTCTTCTCACAGTGTCAGTGCTAGACATGAGTGAGATATCATCAGTGACCTGGACTCTGATGATCCTGAGGTGAGCGGGGACATTTCTGAACTTTTTGATATTGAATGCAGAAGCCCTGCTGAGAACCTTTGGAGGAAGACTCAGACTTACTACCAGAGTACATTGATGCAGGCTTATCTAGCAGAGCCACTGCACCATTTAGCAGAAATAATGATTCCATCAAATTCTGACAAGATAAGCAAGTCATTTGGCCTGCATGGACTAAACTGGCTTTCTCGGATGCCCACAACATCGGTTGCTTGAGATGTTTCAGTAGCACTCCGGATCTTGCCTTACCACATTGCTCAAGTCTAGTTACAGAGAATGTTAAATTCTTAGCCTTTCTCAAAGTCAGCTTATCACAGATAAACTCTTCAGTTATTCGCATGTTCAACAATTGACATCTACTAGGGGTGTGCAAGTAACGAATAGTATTTCCTGAATACCACAAATAATGCAATATGTGTTATTTGGCTCAGAATAACAGGCAGTGGCAGTATTCACTGTATCTTTGCTATGCCTGGCCTAGTGGCCTCTCCTTCACACTTGCACTTGTATTTTACCGCTCTGTTATCTACTTGTGCTCTCCGTCCCACTGTCCTGTGTCCCCTCTGTGGCTCTTATCTCTCCCCTTTGGTACCTTCAACCACTCCGCCTGTACACCCCTTCCCCCTGCCTGCCACCTCCCCACTTCTACCTTGATTACACTGACTGGGAACACGCTGACTGTCTTGTCTCACAAGGCAATGTATGTAATATTCCATTACCTGTTGTCCTTGCATAGTTCACCCAGCTACTGTTGTAGACACATTTCTACATTATGAAGGAACTGAACCACTGTTCACCAGCTGTTCTCCATTTGTGTTACCGTTAAACTATTGTGTCACTGTTATTGTATAATATTATTCGGATGTTATGTTGGGACTGTTTATAAATTGTATATCCTTCGTTCCTGTGCTAACCAGGTCCATCTTGTAAATGAGCTATGCTCAATGGTGTTCGCCTGGATAAATAAAGATTTTGATTGATCGATCGATTGATTGATTGATTCAACTCCTGTTCCTATTCAGGAAATACTATCATTTACAAATAAACAATATGATGGAAGCTGTGATGTCTAATTCAGGAGTGCTTCATTCTGTTGGTGTGGGCCATGCAAGGTCACAGTTTCCAGGTCTAGTTTGAAACCTGGATTTCCTACATGTAGGTCTCAAATTCAAAATGCATTTATTTTTTTCTGCCTGTCATTCTCATATCCTCCTTGTTTTTCAAGCTTATCTGCGCAGAGACACGTTTTGCTACACTGATTTTTTTTTTGAGTTTGTTACATTTTTGACCACCAATACAGGCATGAGCAATTACCATCAATGTGGGCAGCACTGCACGTTGGCAGCTTCAGTTTAGACTGCCAGTTATGACCTTTGCTATAAAGTCTGCCTCTCCAATCCATATCCTTTCATTTAAATCCCCAAGATTTTCTGTCTCTTTGTAGGCCCAGTACCACTCCGGAAGCAAAGGTTTTATGAGATAATGGTGATTCCTTTATCTCACCAACCACAAACCACGAACCAAAGAGTGTCCGACGTCAAAAGGGCAACAATATAACATTGACTGACACAAACTGCACAATAACAAAACTATTTGTATGCTGGGGACTACGCCCCTTGCACCCCCATCACTAAATGATTATCAACTCTGGGGGGCGAACTTAGAAAATTTTGAAAAAACATCATTTAACAAAATGATCCTACACCAGGACCCAAACCCAGGTCCATTGGCTCTATAGGCAGTGGCTCAAGCCACTACGCCAAATGACCAGCTCAATAGGGCTTGGCCAAACACCATTCTATATCCTGCTATAGTGAGTGTAGCTCCCTGCTACACTCACTGTGCAGGATATCTCGATCTCTTCTAGCACTCGCTGTAAGTACAAGCGGTATTATTTAGTCGCTCATATTGAGCAGTTCAATAATACTCATGTCACTATTTACTGAAGCAAACAGTGGCACCATCCCCAGATGAAGGATCAGGATCACCAAGTGGGAGAAAATTCGAGGCAGAACAAAGAGGGAGAGGCAGAAGAGGAAAAGTTGCTTGTAGTTAACTGGCTCAAGGATCCAGCTTGGAAGACTAACTCTGAAAAAGTAAAAGGCATGCAGCTGATGAGTAATGGAAGTGAAAGAGGAAGGGAAAAAAGTAAGCAATAAAATATAACAAGGTGTGAGTTATTACTCCTGAGCCTCACATCTAGGTGCATTGTGATGTACAAGGCACTCATGCTGAGTGCTTTCAGCCACTAAGAAGTAACCCACCCCTGGAGTGTCTTATTGTGCTTATAAAAGGGGTCCACTTTAAAAAAAGGTTAAAGATAAGTTTACCAGTGCTGCTACTATTCCTGAACCACACTGCTTCGAAACCTTCTCCACCAATCAGGAGGCAAGATTTTCCTTACCCAGTTTATAAAGAGCATTATAGAGCATTGTTCTTTTTCCATCAAACAAAAAAATACAGTGTACTGGAAAGAATTCCAGGCTACTCAATTAAAAATAGATATCCATAAAGTATATTTTCAATGAACCAACAATACTAAGAGCAGTAGAAATGTGTCCAAGGTGAAAGGCATTGTGTTATCTCTAAATGGCTCATAGATTTTAGTTATTTGGCAGACACCCAAAGTAAATAGATTACATTGGCAAAGACCTACCACTTTTAAGTGATGAACATTTCAGGAAGACTGGAAGGAATTGTATTCTTACAGACAAGGTGACAAGCCAGTGAATGAGGGATGTAACAGAAAGCCGCATGCAGACTAAGGAGCACACGCTTTTCCAATCTCCATTGTAGACTGTGGGTTTAGGCCCAAAAGACCCCCAACAACAGGTGGTCTTCTTACCCAACTGTGAAAGACTCAAGCTTGCTAGGCCTTCAGAGCTGAACCCCAGCATTGCTAGTCAAGGGTGTTGCATCTTCTCTGCTTGGAGGGGCAAGACAAGAAGGTGGTTAGGGTCTATATAAAAAGTTCTGCATTCACACACCCTCCTATCCCTCCCTCCCCCAAAACTGCAATGCTAAAGGCAAGGTAGGTCAAGGTGTATCGAGCAAGCTGTAGAACTAAGAAGCCTATCTTGCATGGCTACTTGTGCCAAAATCATGTCAGTTTTGAAAGGCCATATGACATATGAGGAGAGATATGGCACACCATCACTTAATGAAGGAAATATTCTAATTATTTTATATTTTCCTATGGAATTCTGAAGTCTGACAGAAATTCATCATTGCCTTGTTTAACAAAGATTATCTGTCTGTCTGTCTGTCTATCCATCCATCCATTGATCTGTAACCAGCCTCCCTCCTTGCTAGTTCGATGCAGGTTACCAGAGAACACTCAGAGGGTTATGACAAACCCTGAAAGCTGTTCTAGGATAGGATTTGCCCAGAGACAGGGGGCTAGATTCACAAAGAGAGAGCCAAAATTGCTGCATGTACGGAAAAACAGCTTGCAAAGCTGTGGAAGTGCAAGTGCGGCATATTCTCTGTCAAAAGTTCCACAGGTGTGGAAATATGCAAAAAAGGCGAGTTATAGAATTCCGCATGTGCAGAACATGCGCGCATGTGGATCCGCAACTGCGGAACCAATATAAAAGGCCCAGTACACAGAACAGATGATCCATATTAAGTGGAGCAGGAGTCTTTGGCAGTCTTGCAACAGATGCAACAGAACCAGCACTCCCAGCGAGGCCAGCAGCCAGTCCCACAACTGGGACCACAGCAGCACCACCTGTATTAGCAGGAACTTGCATCACAGTGGCATTTTGTAACTGTTGGTTGAGTCTCTCCCTGGGGTGTTTATTCTGCCAGCTTCTGTAGCACATGCTTCTGGCTGTTACCACCTCTGCTTCTGCTGTCTGTGGGGCTCCTTTATGGGCTGCATTAGGTCATGTGGCCGTGGTTTGTTGTATTTCATTTTGTAATGTGTGCTGTTTGTGGTCTAACATCTGACACTACAATATGGCCCATAGGTTTGCTGCAGTTTGGTGTCTGCACCCCCACTATAATTGTTTCTCACTTGATAGTACACTGCCTGTCGCACGGAATGCATTACGCCTTGCTCTCTGTGGTGCAGCAAGTGCACAAGACTTTTTCTGCAACTGTAGAAAATCAGCGGCTGAGAATAGCCATTATGGGGATATGCCATACTTTTTAGTGGCTTTTTTAATTTTTGCATAAGAACTCTCCTGCAACTGTGTTTTTTCTGCAGTCTGCAGTGTATTTTTCCCACAGCTAGGATGTTTTGTGAATATCATGCAATGCAATTACCCTTTTTTTCCCACAACTGCACAATGTTTGGGGACTTTTGCATTTTTTGCACCTTCAAAGTGTTTTGGGAATCCAGCCCAGGATGTCTGGATGTGCATGCTGTAAGTGGCCTGACTTGGCTAAGAGCCAGAAACTGGAGCATGAACATTTATGGATCTGCTGTTCCCTGAATACACTATATAAAGGGAAGGCACTGGGGCATCGGGATCAGGAGCTTGGAGGGAGGAGCCAGAGTTGTAGCTGGGTCTAATGAGAGAAGCAGTCCAGCCTGTCTAGCTGTGACTGGGCTGAGAAAGCCTGTGGTCCCAGGGATGGTGGCAGGGTCCCTGGGATTGGGTGGCACTTGTACCCTCATGCCTGGTGTCATCGAGGCACAGGTCAGGAAGCATAAGGAAAACCAAAAGCAGTTGTAGAATTCACCAAAAATGTTTATTTACAGTAGCAGTAACATAAAACAAACAAGCATTTGTCAATGCCGAATATTTGCTTGCTGGCATTGGCATTGGTAGTGTAGAAGTTACAGAGCTGCATAATAGAAATGGCAGTGAAGTATTGAACTGAAGCCAACCCCACCACCACCCTGCAGAGAGTGACAGGCATCGGGATGTGCCGTTGGGTTGTCAGGCATAACGGCCACGCCATTCACCACACCCCACCCTGCAGACACTGACAAGTGTCACGGTGTGCCTTGGGGTCTTTGGCCCTGATGCGCACCCCATTCCATCAGGAAATATGGTGAGATGGGTGCGGTATAGGAGAATGGGGTGAACTTTGGGGCCGAAGAGTCCAAGGCATACCTCGATGCCTCTCACTGGCTGCAGGATGTGGAATGGTATGAGCATTACAGACAACAATCCCAAGTCACACCCCTGATGCCTGTCATTCTCTACAGGGTGGGGCATTATGGTTGGAAACCCTAACACTTCAGGCATTCATTGGTATTTTCACTCCAAATTTTCAACATGGTTTTTTTGTGACCCCCACCTCATGAACAGTGGCAATATCAGTTTGTTAGCCGGAAGCTGCTTACGCACAGCGACTACGGCATTTAGCACCACAGGTGCAAAAACACATTCTGAACAGGATGTGAAAAATGACAGCTGTACTGTTCATGGGGAGGTGTAAAAAATGGCAATGTTGCAAATCTGCAGTCAAAATATTAAAAGAACCGGTGAAATCACGAGCATGCATAGAAACTGTGCAACACACACTCGTAATGTAATTAGGTTGGAGATTTTTTACAGCAGATTGTCAACACAGGCATTTTGGGACCTCCGATCATGAACAGTGTCACTGTGATTTTCTTTATCTGTCCCAAACAATGATTTCCCACAGTGACCAGGCATCTCTGTGCTGAAAGTGTGAAAACACATTTTGGCCATGTTGTGAAAAATGACAGCTGTACTATTCATAAGGAAGTGTGGAAAAATGCCACTGGTGAAAATCTGGACTGAAAATATTACAAAGTCATGAACTTACGAGGGTGCGTGGAAACTGCACAATGCTCACTCGTAACAGTCATTTTATGGACTTTTGTCACCAAATTTTCAACATAGCCATTTTAAGACCTCTGCTCATGAACAGTGTAACTGTGACTTCCTTAATCTGTCCCAAACATTGCTTTCGCACACCGACTGCACCATTGTGCGCTACATGTGCGGAAACACACTTGAGGCGACATGTGAAAATGGCAGCGCTACTGTCATAAGGAAGTATAATAAAATGGCAATGTGGAAAATCTGGAGTGAAAATATAGAAAATTCAAGAAATTACGAAGCGCATGAAATGCGCATAACGACGTCAGAAACAGTTATTTTAGGAATTTTTTCACCAGATTTTCAACATAGCCATTTAAGACCTCTGCTCATGAACAGTGTCACTGTGATTTTCTTAATGTCCCATACATTGATTTCAAGACACCAACCGCGCCATTGTGCGCCACATGGGCGGAAACATCGCTTTGGGCAAGATGTGAAAAAATGACAGCTGTACTGCTCATAAGGAAGTGTAATAAAATGGCAATGTTGAAAATCTGGAGTGAAAATATTGAAAATTCACAAACTTACGAGCTATGTAGGAACTGCGCAACGCACGCTATTAAAACAGTCATTTTTAGGAATTTTTTCACCAAATTTTCAACATAGCCATTTTAAGACCTCTGCTCATTAACATTGTCACTGTGATTTTCTTAGTGTGTCCCATACATTGATTTCACACACCGACTGCGCCATTGTGCGCTACATGGGCGGAAACACGTTTTGGGCAAGATGTGAAAAATGACAGCTATACTGCTCATAAGGAGGTGTGGTAAAATGGCATTGTTGAAAATCTGGAGTGAAAATATTAAAAATTCGCGAACTTACGAGCGTGCATAGGAACTGCGCAACGCACACTCGTAAAACAGTCATTTTTAGGAATTTTTCCACCAAATTTTCAACATAGGCTTTTTGACAGCCCACCTTATGAACAGTAGCAGTGTTGCTTCATTACTCGGTCCCAAAAGGTGATTATGCCATGACAGTGACAGCATTCATGAGAAGGGGTCCAAAAAACCCCATGTTGAAAATTTGGTGCAAAAATTCCAAAAAATGACTGAGATATGCAGCAAAGTTGAAAAAACCCTATTCATTACATTATACAGCTTACTGGCATTTCCTCAGTTCACAGTCAGCTTTGAAGAGTGCAGACGTGTTTCCGGTCCACCAAGATCGTCGCGCCAGAGTCGGAGGTAAGTATGGGGTGAGGGTGTGGGGAGGCAGGTGGGTGCGAGTGGGTGGGTGCGGTGGGGCAGAGACTGCGTGGGACCGTTTTAAGTTTCAGGTTTTTGTTTTTTTTACATGACGATGTGGGGCGTTTGCCACGCTGGTGGGCTCCCAGCGTCGCTGGACAGCTGAGTGGGGGCGGGGGGTGTGGGCGACAAGGGATTGGGCACCCCTTGTCGGCTATAATGTGGCGGCCACGCTTGGGGTGGGCACCCAGCTGCGGCATATGGAACTCGTTTGGGTGGGGGCACAGCCAGCCGACGGGGATTGGGCACACCGCCAGCTACACAGTGTGTGCTTGGGCGAGCACGCAGTATGCGTGCCTGTGTGTGTGTGTGTGTGTGTGTGTGTAGGGGAGCTCGCATGAGCAGCCGATATCTTATCTCTGCTCACTGAAGTGTAGTTCGCCCTTTCAACTGTACTCCACTGCATTTTGGAGGTGTCATAGACAGCTCCAGCAGGCATTGGAGAACTGCAGCTGCGCCTGCAAACACACTGACTGAATTGGAAGAGGGCTGTCACACCTCCGAAAACTCGGATGATGGCACTATGTTTCTTGCACATGCGTGCAAGCAAACATAATGAGCTTGTTCATAAGAACTATGTGCAGAGGAAAAATTAAATACAGTAGTTTTTTCTTTCAATCTCTGTGTCATGTAATCTCAAAATCTTTCTTGCAATTGCAGTTTAGCTCTTATATGTCATTTCAGCCCCCACCCTTAGCAAGCATCCTGTTTTTGTACATTTCAGGGCAGGAGCTGCTAGAACACATTCTGCCTGAGCTGAGTTGCCCCCTTTTGCAGAAAGGCTCAAAGATTTGCAGTGAAGTAACCGCTAGAGTTTACAACAGCTTTCTGCAATTATCTCAAAATATAATTGTATATATTTCAACAGTAACACTATATATTTTCTAAACAAAAGTGATCCCATTATCGGTTACATTTTCATACAATGATTTGCATATATTTTTATATCAGAAGATATGCAACAGAGAAAAAGACAGACAGCAAGAGAGGACTGAGAGACAGAGAGAGGCAAAGAATTGTGAGATTGATGGGTCCATCAAGTCTGAGGTCTCACAGGAAAATATGGTTGCGCAACCGGACAGACAAATAGACCGGAAAGGACAGATCCTTGCATTTTAAACACTTTCTCTAACAACTGGGAAAGGGTCCTATTCCACCTGGTCTCCCTGGTCTCCAGGGATAACATCAGGAGCAGCTTAGAGGGTTGGAGACCCACAAGCTTACCTCGAGAGTAGCAGAGACCATCAACACCCAACAGGCACATTGGGAGAGTGGTGGGCCATCCCTTAAAGGAAGTCACTGAAAACCTTTTTTGGGTTCACTCGCAGCTATTTAGGAGCAAACTTTGAGTTAACCTTGCTAAATGAAATGTTATCCTGTGTGTAAAAAGTCCTAGGCAGTTCGAATAGAAACCATTGGCAGTGTAGCCAAAAGTTTGGGCATCAGGCAAGGAGGGACCCTGGCAAGGGTTGGGGTCAGTAAGTCCCCGTGTGAGGATGCCATGCATGGGAGCCTGTTCTTTGGACCACAAGGGTTATCAATGTGATGTCAAAAGGAGACACACATGGCCAGACCAACCATAGCTTTTAAGCATTTTGTAGCAGTATCATAGGCTGATATGATTAAGTAATAAGGCATGACAGGGTGTGCGTTGTGGTGGTATAATGGCACACCTAACATAGAAACATAGAAACATAGAATTTGACAGCAGATAAGAACCGCTTGGCCCACCTAGTCTGCCCATTTTCCTACCTAACAGATAAGCTGCAAATCCTAGTTAACCAACTGCTTACTTCCTCCTACCCCCTGCTAGGACTGCCTTATGTCTGTCCCATGCATTCTTGAATTCCTCCACTGCTCTTGACTCCACAACCTCCTCAGGGAGACTGCTCCATGCATCCACAACCCTGTCTGTGAAAAAATACTTCCTCACATTACCTCTGAGCCGTCCCCCCTCTATCTTCAAATTGTGTCCCCTTGTTCTTGCACATCTCTGTTTCTGAAAGATGCTATCCTCTTGGACTTTGTTGTTTCCCTTGAGGTACTTGAAAGTTTCTATCACGTCCGCTCTCTCTCTCTCTTCTTTCCTCAAGGGTATACATATTAAGCTCCTTTAGTCTTTCTTTCAGATGCTCTGGTGCAGACCCTGCACCATTTTGATGTTCTCCTCTGGACAGCCTCCACTCTGTCTATGTCTTTGCGGAGATGGAGTCTCCAGAACTGCACACAGTACTCCAGATGGGGTCTCACCAACTGTCTGTACAGAGGGATAACTACTTCCTGTTTTCTACTATTGATGCCACTTCCTATGCATCCCAGTAACCCCCCAGCCTTCCTTACTGCCTTCTCACATTGCTTACCCATCTTTAGGTCATCTGATATAATTACCCCCAGGTCCCTTTCCATTTTTACTGTTGTCAGTATCTCACTCCCCATTGTGTACGCTTCCCCTGGGTTTTTGTTTCCCATGTGCATTACCTTGCACTTCTTTGCATTGAATCTGAGCTGCCATATATTTGACCATTCCTCCAACCTTGCCAAGTCCCTTCTCATCTTTTCCACTCCATCTTGTGTATCAACCCTGTTGCAGATCTTTGTGTCATCTGCAAAGAGACATACTTTTCCTTCCAGTTCCAGTCCACCTAGGGTGAGTTGAAGCATGGGGTTGCAGACCGAGTGCTTCCACCACTCTAAGTGTGACATTATCCCACCACAACACACACCCTGCAGTGCCTTATTGCTATTATAAAGCAGTATTATTCATTGCATTTTATTTTCATTGGATTCATGGGATTGTATGTAGCCCCTCTCTGATGCCGTCCTGGGGAGGGCCACTGCCCCTGCCTTGCCAGCTGTTACAAGGTCCAGGGGCCTGGGATCCTATAGCTGACCTATGGAGGTCCTTTCCCAAAAGATAAAACCAAAATGGCAGTGCCGCCACCTAGAGTACATATTATTGGGTTTGATTACCTACAGTATAACCCCCTGGGATGTCATACCAACCCACCTCCCCAACAGTTACCCCAGGCATGGACTCACCAAGATTCGCTCCTCCCCACATTCAATTACCATTTACCTTTTCCATCTCAGCCAATAATGTGTGTAACCCCCCTACAAATGGGGGTTCCCAAAAGACTTCCAGGAGCTTGCTTGAATGCTCTGAGCCTGAATGGTGTTTGGCGTTTAAGCCATTTATCTGTGAGTGTTTTTAGAGCCTCTGGTACTGTCTCTTTAAGAGCTGTCTGCTTGCAGACATAATTAGTTTGTATGGGGGGACTGTGTGTTTCTCTGCTTGAGTACCACTCGAGCTGCTGCCAATTCACCCATTTTTGCGGTCACTAGGAGTGCAAAGGAACCTATCTGAAAGATGTAACTGTTTGCCAGAAATCATTTAGTGTAATAATGAAAATACAGTTTGTTTAACCTGCTTCTTTGCAGTCAGAACTGGTTTGCCTAGTTCCCCATTCTAGTTTTGAACTGCTGAACTGGACCAATCAGTGGGTTAAGGTAGCTCAAAATGGTGCCTTGGACGAATCAGAACTTGACTTGTAATCTGAGCCAGCCACAAGAGGATTGTATGGGCAGTGACTCTGGGAGATGTAGTTTGGACTTCGGCGCCTTTTTGGACCAACAGGGGCAGTCTATTGTGAGTGACAGCCAATCCAGCCAAGAACTGGGAGGAACTCAAAGGAAGTGCCTGGTTTTGTCTGCTGGAATTTCAGTTGAGCTCTGGCAGTGAAGCGGGAAGGAGCCCTGTGCTTTTTCCGTGTGCAGTTTTAGTCGGGAAACGCGTGTAAGGCCCCAAGTTCCGGTCTGCAGCTTGTGTAACTGCTTGTTAGGACTGAATCCGTCCTGTGAAGAGAAACAAAGGATATCTGAAGAGTAGAAACCAGGCTCACCCTGTAGAAGACTGGAGAAATTGCTGAATTGCACTCGGTCTGTCAGGAACTGAATCTGCTGTGTGTTCTCCCGGGTATTGTGCAGTAATTGCGATCGGGATAGAGAAGCAGCCTGCCTGGTATAGTACTTTCTTTTTACCATATAAATGTGTGAGGAGGCTTGTGTAGCTCAAATGAATCCTGTTGCCATTAAAGGACTTTTGCCTGTTACTGTTTACCATATAAATGTGTGAGGAGGCTTGTGTAGCTCAAGTGAATCCTGCCGCCATTAAAGGACTTTTGCCTGTGACTGTTTACCATATAAATGTGTGAGGAGGCTTGTGTAGCTCAAGTGAATCCTGCTGCCATTAAAGGACTTTTGCCTGTTACTGTTTACCATATAAATGTGTGAGGAGGCTTGTGCAGCTCAAGTGAATCCTGCTGCCATTAAAGGACTTTTGCCTGTTGCAGTTTGTCATATAAATGTGTGAGGAGTCTCGTGGAGCTCAAGAGTAGCCCTGCTGATGTTGAAGGACCCTATCTTGTTTGGAGGTCGTGAGTACTAATTCAGGGTCGCTCCGGTTGAATTGACACATTGAATCCAATGGAATTACTGTACTGCTGACTGTTTAACTAATTTTTCTTTTCTCTGTGTGAAAGGGCCTACCAGCTGCCAGTTTGGACTAGTCACTAGGGCTTGGGTACCCAGGGACAGTAACTGGTGGGATAGGCCTTGCACAGAGCCATAAGTAGATGAGTAAAGTGATAAGCTAATTAACCTGATTTCCCCTGTCCTTGTTAAATCCCCTAAATAAATCAGAGCTGCTTGTTTCAGCAAAGTTATACTGCCTGGAGGTATTTGTCTGTGTTAAAGTATTGTACTGTGATTGTTGCACTGTATCTTCTTATTTTACAGGGGTCCCAGTGCCTGAACCAGTCCTGGGGTAAGTGTATACTGTGAAGGTAATTCTATATACTGTGTGGGCCACTAGTGGGAAGAAAGGGGCTGCAGTGTCCCAGAGGGCTGTGACCAAGTTAGTTTAACTATTGCAAACCCTGACCTCTGGGTGGAGGCACCTGCCATCGGATCCAGGCCCCTCAACCTGTTAGTGGCAAATCAGGCAGGGTAGTAGCCTCTGGGATAGCGCCATCTAGGGTTACATCTTGGAGGCTCACTGCTGGGATTGTGTGTCCTCTAGTGGCCATATTTACAAACCACTGTTAAGAAAAATGGGTACCCGACAGAAGTGGCTGTGCACCGGCTGGTGGAGTGGTGTACTGGGAGGAGATCGACCCCAAAATGCTATGCTTATCCTGGACATCCCCTGGGTATCAATACGGACACTGTACAGGGAGTACTTTCCAAGGTGGAAGGTTTACAAACCCTGTGGTGGTGGGTCGGCATGCTAATCTGCTCACCCACACTTTCCTGGCCCTAGTAGAGTTTAAGGATCCCATAGATAGCTCCAAAGTGCCACAGACCATTACCCCAGAGGAGCCCTCACTGCTTGGAGAGTGATAACTAAGGACAGTAAAGACCCGGTGGGGAATGAGCCCCCACCACTGTCTGAAACTTTTGAGGAGAAATTTGCTAAATGGTTGCTGGGGGAAGGGAAAACTGTGGAGGACTTGATAAAACTATTCTTGCCACCTGGGGGTGTTCCTCCCCCAACACCCTCTCCCGCTCCAGTACCCGTAATGGTGGCTGAACCAATGCAGACACCTATTTCTGCACCTGCCATTAGTCATGACTCTTACCGAAGGTTGAGGATCTTCTCTGGCACCCTCCCCAACCCCCAAGGGGAGGATGACTGGGAGACCTGGATAGGCTATGTTGCCCCCCAAGTGCTAGAATGGCAATGCTCGGAAGCCGAAAAGTGAAAGAGGGTTAGTGAGAGCCCGAGGTCCTGCCCTGGCCACCATCCATGCTAAACGGCCAGTAACCCTGAAGTGACTGCACAGGCCTATCTTGAGGCCTTGGAGAATGTGTATGGGAGCCCAGATTCTGATGAGGACCTATGGTGGAGGTAAGAAATGACAACAGTACCAAGGGGAGTTGTTGTCTGTGTATGTATCTTGGCTGGAAAAATTGTTGCAAGAATGCCTCAGAAAGGAGTAGTTTGCCAGCGATTGAACTGGACCGAACCAGGTTGGACAGGATCCTTAAGTCTGCCCCTTCTCAGAACTGCTGTTGCTTCAATTCGCCTGGCAAATTGACTGGAATCCCCACCTCCTATGATGAGTTAATGAGAGAAATTCGAGGAGTTGAGAAAAGCGACCTTGGAGAGGACATGCACCAATAGCTGCGGCTACGACCCGAGTGACTGAGGGTGACCCATCAAGTGAAGTTCAGGGGCAGAGGTTGGCAGTCAATGAGTGCTCTGACAAGGAAAAAGATATGCCACAATGGGGCGAACTGTTGAGAGAGATCCGGGAATTCAAAAACAGTCCCTTTATGAAGGCCACGCCTGCAAGTACGGGCCCCGACCTATATCCGACTGCATCTGCTATGGGGTGGGGGTATCCACCCATGTATTTCCTGCTGATAACAGCTCCAAACTCAATTCCTTGACCATGGAAGTGGAGAAACTGACGAGATGTCTCCAAATGCTTATCACGCCGCAGACAGAGATGGCACCCAGGTTACCAGTTAGTAGTACCCCCGCCCTGGCTCCCAGTGTGGCGCCTCGGCCAGCTCAAACTCCAGAAAGTATGTTTTGCTACAATTGTGGGAAGGATGGGCACATGAAGAGGGAATGCCGGTCCCCAAAAGACACTGACAAAGTTGCATATAGGCTACAAGGAGAGCTTAGGAGAACATATCAGTGGTTAAGAGGTGCACAAAATGATCCCAGTAAGGGCACCAAAAATGCTAACTCACATCCTTTTGTGGTAAGGTCAGTTGCCCAGGCCCCCACTACCGCCTCTCCAGACTGGTCCAGAATAGTGGGTCCCTCCATGGAGACCACTGTAAAGGTGAATGGAGTGTCTAAAAGAGCTGTATTAGACAGTGGCTCCAAGTGACAATTATGTTCCAGGATTGGTATCAGAAGCATTTGTCAGACATACCCTTACAACCATTAGAAGGACTGCATGTATGGGGGTTAAGTGAGAAGCCTACCCTATTCCGGGTATATCCGAATTTGGCTGTCTTTCCCCACCTCCGTGGCTGGGTGGCCGAACAAGTAGAGACCCTAGCCTTAGTGTGTCCCCCACTGGACTGTATGATGGTGTCCCTTTGTTGATTGGAACAAATGCTCATATGTTCGGAGGCTGGCACAGTTGTGTTATGAAAAACAGGGGTCAAAGACTAGTAGAGCTTTAAGAGTTCCAGCTTTAATTAAGAAGGCCTATGAGGCACCGAGAGATGCTGAAAAAATAGAACCAGAGGAACCGGTCGGAATTGTATGGAAGAGGGATCCTGAGTCTCTGATCCTGGCGCCAAATGCCCAGTGTACCTTACAGGGAGAGGTCTGTATCAGAAAGGATGTTAACAATAAAATATTAATGTTGGATGCACCAGGCGATGGAAAATTGCCAGAGGGACTGCTGGTCAAGCCTAGTATTTTGCCCGCTAGAGCCCATGCTTATGCCAGAAGGGTAATGGTCCAAGTTCATAATGTGTCTGAAAGAGACATTTGAGTAAATAGAGGTTGCATCCTGGCTAATGTGTATTGTGCAGACACTGCGGTGCTACCCAGCAGCAAGAGTTCGAGGAAGAATGACAGAGTAACGCCTGACTTGTTTGATTTTGGCGACTCCCGGTTGCCAGCTGAATGGAAAGCGAGGATCAATGAGAAGCTTGCCCAGAGAGACCAGGTGTTTTCTTTAAAGGAATGGGACATAGGATGCATGCAAGGAGCTGAGCACAATATCCAGCTGCATGACGAAAGACCATTTCGTGAGAGGTCTCGACGCCTGGCACCTGCTGACATAGATGATGTGAGACGGCATCTGCACGAGATGTTAGCCGCTGGTGTAATACAAGAATCCAGAAGCCCTTATGCTTCCCCCATTGTGGTAGTGAGGAAAAAGAATGGGACAGTAAGGATGTGCGTGGATTATCGCACCTTAAACCGGCGGACTATCCCTGATCAGTACACAATGCCTCGCATTCAGGATGCTTTGGACTGCCTAAACGGGAGCAAGTGGTTCTCTGTGTTGGATCTCCGCAGTGGGTACCACCAGATCCCGATGGCCCCAGAGACCGTGAGAAGACAGCCTTTATCTGTCCGCTTGGCTTCTATGAATTCATGAGGATGCCTCAAGGGATTTCAGGTGCCCCAGCCACTTTCAACGATTGATGGAGCGTGCAGTGGGGACATGAACTTACTAGAGTGCCTGGTATACCTAGATGATGTTATTGTGTTTGGCAGCTCACTGAAGGAACATGAGAGCAGATTATTTAAGGTATTGGACCGACTGGAGGACTTTGGCCTTAAACTGTCCATTGATAAGTGTCAATTTTTCAAACATCAGTAAAGTATGTGGGACACATAGTATCCACCGAGGAATAGAGACCGACCAAGTAAAGTTGAGGCCTTGACCACCTGGCCACAGCCCAAAATCTAAAAGAACTGCAAAGATTCCTGGTTTCTGTGGTTATTATCGTGCTTCATCAAGGACTATTCAAGAGTGATCCGCCTTTACTTAACCTTACTCAAGGGTATCCCCAACCCACAAAAATACCAAAAGTCAGCGTCCTCAAGACTGAAAGAGTGTATTTTCGTCCGAGTGAAGTATTTGGGGCCCGCTGACTCGATTGTGAGACTGCTTTTCATGAGATCATATATCAACTTCCCATGCTCCAGTGCTGGCCTATGCGATCCAAGAAAACCTTACGTCCTGCACACTGATGCTAGCTTGCAAGGGTTGGGGCTGTGTTGTACCAAGAGCACGAGAATGGCCTGAGACCAGTGGCCTTTGCCAGTAGAAGCCTGACCCCATCCAAAAGAACTATCCTGTACATAAGTTAAAGTTCCTAGCTTTGAAGTGGCTATTGTTGACCAATTCCATGAGTACTTGTATGGGCTAAAATACTAGTAAAACTGACAATAATCCTTTGACCTATGTGCAGACCTCAGCTAAGTTGGATGCCACTGGCCATAGGTGGCTTTCTGCATTATCTATATACGACTATGCTGTCGAATACCGAGCAGGTCTGAACCACATAGATGCTGATGCTCTCTCCGAGGCCTGTTCCCAGAATGATTGGGTCAGATTGGCAGAACCTGACATTCGGGCACTCTGCTGGAAGTTTGACAGGGAGGAACAAATGTCCACGGACGCAGTGGACTGCATGGTGGATTGCTTGAGACCCTCTGAGAATTGCATACCTGCTGCTTATTGCCACTTTACTGCAATAGACATTGGTGCACTGCCTCAGCTGGACAATGACAGTATTCGATGGGCTCAGTCCCGCGATCCCATGATCAAATCAGCTTTAGAAACCCTCTGTGCAGGAAAAGATGTGTCCAAATTACGCTCCACTGATTTGAGAACTGCACTATTTATACAAAGAAGGTCCTAAGTTGAAACTGATCAATAAACTGTTATACAGAGAAACAGTAGACAGAGGGGGACAAGTAGACAAACAACAACTAGTGCTGCCCACTGCCTTTCGAGACTCAGTATTGAGGTCCTTGCACAACCACATGGGGCACCTTGGTATAGACAGAACACTTGACTTGGTGAGATCCAGATTCTATTGGCCTAAGATGGGGGCTGATGTGGAGCAACATATTCGAACTTGTAGTCGCTGCTTACAGAGGAAAGCTTTGCCCCAGAGGGCTGCCCCCCTTGTTAACATCACCACCAGTGCACCCATGGAGCTGGTCTGTATTGATTTTCTGAGTTTGGAGTCAGATCAAAGAAATATCAGTAATGTGCTGGTGGTCACTGACCATTTCACGAGATATGCCCAAGCTTTCCCCACCAAAGACCAGAAAGCATCCACTGTGGGCAAAAGTACTGTAGAAAACTTTTGTTCACTATGGGGCTCCACAAAGAATCCATTCTGATCAAGAGAGAGACTTTGAGAGTCATCTGCTCAAAGAGATGCTTTCTCTGTGGGGAGTGCAAAAGTCCAGAACCACTCCTTACCACCCCCAAGGGGACCCACAGCCTGAATGTTTCAACCGCACTTTGCTAGATATGCTAGGCGCCCTGCACCCAAAGGACAAGCCTAGATGGAGCCAACAAATTAGCACCCTGGTACATGCTTATAACTGCACCAAAAGTGATGCCACTGGGTTCTCCCTACGCCTGATGTTTGGAAGAGAAGCTCGACTCACCGTAGATGTGTGTTTTGGGGTCTGTCCTGATGGGGTTCAAGCGACAACTATTTACAGTATGTGCAAAAGTTAAAGGCCCAGCTAACTCATGTACTAACTGGCTCAAACCATGGCTGCCAAAGAAATCTGGCCAACAAAGAAAGGTATGATAAAAGGTGAAAGCACACGAACTCCAGGAGGGAGATCGGGTATTGCTAAGAAATCTGGGACTGCATGGCAAACACAAGATTGTTGACAGATGGCACCATCTCCTCACATGTAGTGGGCAAACTAGATGATCTGCCAGTGTACAAAGTAAGGCCTGAGAATAATTCAAAAGATGTAAAACAATGCATAGAAATCATTTACTGCCCATTGGACAAATCTTGATTGAGTCTGAGCCCCCCAGAAGATGCCCCCTCTGGACCAGTGACTACAGCTGCTGCTAAGAAAAGATCAAGAAAGTCTGCACCTACAGAAGCAGAGTTAAAGTGTTCCCCTCCACAAGTCCCAGTTGAGCATGACTGTCAGTCCATATCAGAAGAAAGTGAGAGTGACTTTGAATAGTATCCGTCTTACGAACTGAGTCAATTATTTCGGGGCAATCCCCTAGTCAATAATGGAGATGAAGCTGGGCCTTCTGGCCTGTCTAAGCCCCCAGCTTCGTCCCTGGAGCCAATGCTCCCAGAAAGTGAAGTGCAAAGCATCAGATCAGATGAAATGGAATCATTGTGCATGGTTGAACTGTTTGAGCTTTCAGGGGAGGAAAATGATGGATTGGGGCAAACTGGTGATACACCAGAACAAGAAGAGTATTTTGAGTGCCCTGATCGTCCACTGCCAGTGTCCGAAAGCTCTCCATGCGAGCCAGATGTTGTGGACTCAGAAACTGTAACTCCTGGAGCTGAAAGTGCCCCAAGTTCTAGCCTCTCTACCCCCATGGAGACTCCCCCGACATGTGAGAACAATGCTGAAAATGAGGCTCAGAGTGCAGAGACTGTAACAGTTCCCCCTAGAAAGACTGGTCGAGCTGTAAAGCCTGTGGTGCACCTCAGTTATGATTCACTTGGAAGGCCTGTGGACTTGCCTCTCAATGTTGTCCATAAAGAAGTGTATGTGTCCCCGAGCTCATTGCCCAAACTGAGCGTCAGTGCTAACTCAATTTACTTGTGTTGCCCTCTAAGTATGGTGCCCTTCCCGTCCAGCCCCAAAGGTAACTGATAGGAAAGGCCCCCTCTCTTCAGGTTTCATGCACAAGAGGTAATAACTTGAGTTATGGTACAATGTGTGTGTAATACTGTGTAAAGAGTGACGTACTGCAACGTTTCAGAAATGTGTTCCTGGTAAAGTGATATACTGACTGATGATTACATGTGTGAGCATAATGCCAATGTATATGGTTGCAATTGAAACTTATGGGGGCACTTGCTTGATGCGGACGTCAAGCTTTCCAAGGCCAGGAAGGGTGTAACCCCCCTGCAAATGAGGGGTTCCCAAAAGACTTGCAGGAGCTTGCTTGAATGCCCGAGCTTGAATGGTGTTTCATGCTTAAGCCATTTATCTGTGAGTGTTTTTAGAGCCTCTGGTACTGTCTCTTTAAGAGCTGTCTGCTTTAGACATAATTAGTTTGTATGGGGGATTGTGTTTCTGCTTGAGTACCACCAAGCTGCTGCCAATTCACTCCATTTTGCGGTCACTAGGAGTGCAAAGGGAACCTATCTGAAAGATGTAACTGTTTGCCAGAAATCATTTAGAGTAATAATGAAAATACAGTTTGTCTAACCTGCTTTCTTTGCAGTCAGAACTGTGTTTGCCTAGTTCCCATTCTAGTTTTGAACTGCTGAACTGGACCAATCAGTGTGGGTTAAGGTAGCTCTAAAATGGTGCCTTGGGCCGAATCAGAACTTGGACTCGTAATCTGAGCCAGCCACAAGAGGATTGTATGGGCAGTGACTCTGGGAGATGTAGTTTGACTTGGCTTTTTGGACCAAACAGGGCAGTCTATTGTGAGTGACAGCCAATCCAGCCAAGAACTGGGAGGAACTCAAAGGAAGTGCCAGTTTTGTCTGCTGGAGTTTCAGTTGAGCTCTGGCAGTGAAGAAGAAGGAGTCCTGTGCTTTCGGTGTGCAGTTTTAGGTAGGAAGCGCGTGTAAGGCCCCGAGTTCCGGTCTGCAGCTTGTGTAACTGCTTGTTAGGACTGAATCTGTCCTGTGAAGAGAAATCAAAGGATTTCTGAAGAGTAGAAACCAGGCTCACCCTGTAGAAGACTGGAGAAATTGCTGAATTGCGCCGGTCTGTCAGAAACTGAATCTGCTGTGTGTTCTCCCGGTATTGTGCAGTAATTGCGATCGGATAGAGAAGCAGCCTGCCTGGTATAGTACTTTCTTTTACCATATAAATGTGTGAGGAGGTGTGTGTAGCTCAAATGAATCCTGCTGCCATTAAGGACTTTTGCTGTTACTGTTTACCATATAAATGTGTGAGAGGCTTGTGTAGCTCAAGTGAATCCTGCTGCCATTAAAGGACTTTTGCCTGTTACTGTTTACCATATAAATGTGTGAGGAGGCTTGTGTAGCTCAAGTGAATCCTGCCGCCATTAAAGGACTTTTGCCTGTTGCAGTTTGCCATATAAATGTGTGAGGAGTCTCATGGAGCTCAAGAGCAGCCCTGCTGATGCTGAAGGACCCTATCTTGTTTGGAGGTCGTGAGTACTAATTCAGGGTCGCTCCCGGTTGAATTGCCACATTGAATCCAAATGGAATTACTGTACTGCTGACTGTTTAACTAATTATTATTTTCTCTGTGTGAAAAGGGCCCTACCAGCTGCTGCAGTTTGGACTAGCCACTAGGGCTTGGGTACCTAGGGACAGTAACTGGTAGGGATAGGCCTGTGCACAGAGCCATAGGTAGATGAGTAAAGTGATAAGCTAATTAACCTGATTTTCCCCTGTCCTTGTTATATCCTCTAAATAAATCAGAGCTGCTTGTTTCAGCAAAGTTATACTGCCTGAGGTATTTGTCTATGTTAAAGTATTGTACTGTGATTGTTGCACTGTACCTTCTTATTTTACAGGGGGTCCCAGTGCCTGAACCAGTCCTGGGGGTAAGTGTATACTGTGAAGGTAATTCTGATATACTGTGTGGGCCACTAGTGGGAAGAAAGGGGGGGTTGCAGTGTCCCAGAGGGCTGTGACCAAGTTAGTTTAACTATTGCAAACCCTGACCTCTGGGTGGAGGCACCCGCCATCGGATCCAGGCCCCTCAACCTGTTAGTGGCAAATCAGGCAGGGGTAGTAGCCCCTGGGATAGCGCCATCTAGGGGTTACACATGCTCACTAAAATTAGGCTCCAGAATCATCTCTGCTGCAAAACAATAACATCTCAATTTATTTACAAGGGGGGAGGGCTAGGATGAGGAAAGAGGAATAGAGTCTATGCAAGTATTTTAAAGATTGTCATCTCCCCAAAATCACATTTCCCATTTTGATTTCAAACCCATATCTCAGTCATTGCAGCCACCAGGTCTATCTAGCTAGCATTCTGCTGCATGTGTGCTCAAACCAAGACCCACAGGTTCCAGTCCACTCTAAACCCAAAGTCCTGTCACTGGGTACCCATATTTTAAGTTGCAGGCTTGAGGTGCAGCTGGTAGCCGGCGTTGGCGCACTTGAAGATTTTAACTTTAACTGTGTACATGCTTTCCCTTGGTTAGAGCTAAACCTTTATCTTTTCCCTCTAATCTTTAGCTCTACCTCCTGCCCTGATGGGCTAACATGTTTACAGTCCACAGGTGCAGGTCAGTTCCTGCAGTTTACTCACGGTTCTGCAGAATCAATCCTTGGAAGTCAAAGTTTGCCAAAGCTCTGGGGACTTATGGCAACACAGGAAGAACTGGGCTCGATGCTTGAAACAGGGGGCACAGAGGCTGCAGCTTGCTCCTTCTCTTCTTGCTTGCCGGTCTTGCAGCTTGTCCCCGTCAGCCCATTACAGGGCATGTGCTCAAGGCCTGCCAACTTCAGAGGACCCAGACTTGGAAGTGGCCCCATGGCATGGCTCCCTCCGATCAGAGCACCCTAGCACTTGGGTACAAGACCTGTGATCCCCTGCAGCGGCAGACCCCACTTGATGGGGGTTAATGAGTTCCCCACCAGGCCCTGGGGGTCAGCAGAAGCATTCAGCACCTTCTCTGCTTCTTCTCTCTTTCTTTCTCTCTTTTCTGCCACAGTGTGTAGCCAAAGCAATCTGGTTCTTTTCCTTGCTGTATCTCAGGAGCAGACAATCGTACACACCATCCTGAAAGGCACCTGTCCATCCTTCTGCTATCACAGTCTCTCAACTTCAACATAGCCACATTCTCGCTCTGACTCATATATATCTCCTGCACTCAAAGTCCCTTTTCTCACCATGCAGGTACATAGCAATTTTCCAAGTGAAGAGGTCACTTTCCATTTCTTCTCTCAACACATTCATATTCTCTGGTCCATCATTCCTCTGTATTCTGTCTTTTCCCAGGCTTAGATGCAACCTGTGTCGTTTTACCAGGCTCAAGACATAACCTTTGTCTTTTCCCAGGCTTAGACACACCTTTGTCATTTTTTTCAGGATCAGGGCACAACCTCTTTCTCCTCTTCCCATCACTTGGGTGCATCTTCAATTGAACATAATTCCAGTCTGCAGCTTTTCCTTTTCCATTCAAGCTGCTTTTATCTCACCGCTGTGGCGCAACTTCAGAACAACGTAGAACATTCAGCAACCTGCAGCGTTCCCTTTTCTCTTCAAAGTTGCTTCTTTCTTGCTTCTGCTTTCCCTTTTCCTGATGGGGCAGGCACTCTCTGCCCTAGGGATCAAATTGCTTGCAGACCCCCAGGCAGGCCCATCCTGCAGCCCATTCTCTCCAGGGCAAGAGCCCCTCCTCTTGGATGAGCTCCCACTGAAACAGACTCAAAACCCCAACTGTTCTGTCCTCTTGGGAGCTTTCTCTGCGCTCCCATTGGCTGGACCTACAGTCCTTCAGAAAAATGAATATGTATGAGGCTCCCTCGATGCCTCATTGGTGCAGAAAAAGGCGCCTAAACTTTCCCCGGTCTTTTCCTCCAAAAGTCTGTTCACACAGTCCCAGAGTCCTTGGCAAGAGTTCTGGCTTTGTGATTGGCCGGCTGGTGTCACATGGCTGCTACAACATGTTGGCTGAAGTAAACAGTGCCCATAGGATGTATATGGCTTTACAAATTTGCTGATGATTGTAGGCTGGGTGCCATAGTAAACTATAACACTGCAAGTCTCCTGCTGCAAACAGCATGTCACCTTATTTCACGATGGACCAAAGGAGCAAGTCTAGCTCTCAGTCAGGATAAATGTACTGTTATGCACTTGTGGAAAAAACAACCCAAGGCATAAATACACATTGGCTAACACCCCCCTAAAAACCATGGCATAGGAGAGAGACCTGGGGAGCTTGATAACCGATGATATGAAATTTACATCACGCTGCAATAAACATAACACAATAAGTAAATAAAATACTAAACTGCATTTTAGACACATAGAAGCAAGGAACAGAGATCATCATACCCTGTACCGCATATTACATGAGACCAGTGCTGGAGTATGGAGCCCAGGTCTGGTCACCATATCAAAAGGGAGATGTAGCTATGCTGGAGAGAATCCAGAAAAGAGCTACCAGAGGGATAAAAGGCATGGCAGGTAAAACTTATGAAGCGCAATTAGAATCTTTGAATCTGCTTACTTTGGAATACTGAAGAAAAAGGGGAGACGTGTTAATACACAAAGCATGGACAGAGAATGATTTGTGGGACATCCTGGGACTCGAAGCCTCCGGAAAGGTGTATAACACAAGAAACATAGAAACATAGAATTTGACGGCAGATAAGGACCACTTGGCCCACCCAGTCTGCCCATTTCCTACTACTGGATAGCTGCAGATCCTAGTTAACCAGCAGCCTACTTCTTCCTACCCCCACCCCCTAGAAAGGCCTTATGACTGTCCCATGCATGCTTGAATTCCACCACTGATTTTGACTCCACAACCTCCTCCGGAAGGCCGTTCCATGCACAAGGTCTCATCCTATGCAATTGAAGGCAAGACAAACAAAACTAGTGAGATCCAGCAAATGGTTCAATCAGTGAGCGGTATTTGAATGGAATAGATTACCTCTTGAGGTGGTGGCATGCAAAACTACAGAGACATTCAAACTTAACCTTGATAAATTCTACAAAGGCTAGAATGGGTACAATAAACTTACAGAGCACAACAGACGCAAGTCCTCTAGCTCTGAAATATTTCTAAGTTTCAAGTGTCCCTGCAGCCAAACTCTTTAACTTTATTATACATTTTCCCCACACAGCTGTAGCCACCCCTGTACCCCGTAAAGCAACTACACCTTTTAACCATTTCAACCTGCCCTGTCTCAGTCACTGCTGCCATTATACCTTGCCCCTAGGCAGCCCAGTATAACCCCAGTGCAGTCCATATAATGTTCCACTGTGTTCCCAGGCTGCAGTCTGTGTAGACTCTTTATTTATTTACTTTCCCACAGACTGGCAGCCTTCATGCCATGATTTTATTTATTTATTCTCCCTTCTGTCACTAGCGCCTTTTCTTTAGTGCCCCTAGGTGCTAAACAGGCTCCCGTTCATCTTTATTCATGAACTGCCTCATGAATATTAATGCAATGGCTCCCATATCTCCAGGCACGATTGGCACTCACATATTTGTCTCTCTGCCTTCTCCTGACATCCCTCAGGTTGCCCCCAGGCCTCCGGTCCCTCTCTTGCTCTGTACTGGTACCGGGACCACCAGAGAGACAGCCCAAATTGGCCACTGATCGGCCGATCGAAAATGCGCTACTGCACATGCATGGATCTCATCAGCATCAAAATGCCATTTTTAAAACTGGCGGCTGAACGAACTTGCTCCTCCAGCCCCGCTCTCTCTAAAAAAACATGCGGGGGCTGGCAGGAGAGGCAGGGGACATGGGCAGCAGCCAGGAAGCCCCAAAAAAGAATGGGGTGGAACCAAACCCCAGGGAAAACTAGCATTTTTGGGGTCTGATATGTAAGCCCCCAACAGGGGAGTTACATGTATGAGCTTAGAGTTCATGTGACGCTTAGTAGGCTCACCACTTATTCAGTGGTGATACTCATATCTCTTATTTCCCATGTACTGGTCTAATGATTTCTTAAATGCATCCATGGTTTTACTCATTACTATAGCTTCTGGTAAGGAATTCCAAGCTGCTACCACCTTCTGGCTGAACCATTTATTTCTCTTAGTGGTTCTATTTACTTCACCTTTCTTTTTAGCTCATGTGTATGAGTACATCTCCTTACACTCTGTGACATTAATCCAATTGTTTCCATGTGTATCTGTTATTTTTATGTTGGCTCGCACGCATGCCAGCCAACATATTGCATTAGAAGCAGATTTGGAGGTGCAGTCACTGTGGAATGCAGGCACGATCAGAAGGTGCGTCCCTCATTCTCCATTACAGCAGCTGCAGGCAGTGACCAATCCCCATCGGGCTTTAGTCCCCCCGAAAACACTCAGGTGGCACGCTTGGGAGCCCATCCCAACATGCCAAATGCCCTGTAAACCAAAACCATCCCACATGTGTGTGTTTTTTTTAACCTGTGAAAGAAGAAAATGGTCCTCATGGTCTCCTCGGCCCTCCCCCAACCTAGTGCCCACCCTGCATGCCCTGCTTCCCACACCCCTCTCACCCCATACTTACCTGTGGAGCTCGGTCAGACGATCTTTGAGTGGACCGGAACATGTCTGCACTTTTCAAAGCCGACTGCGAACTGAAGAAATGCCGGTAAGCTGTATAATGGCATAAATAGGGTTTTTTCAACTTGGTTGCATATCTCAGCCATTTTGGGAATTGGGCACCAAATTTTCAACATGGGGTTATTGGAGCCCTCCTCATGAATTCAGTCACTGTCATGGCATTATTCAACTCCCGAAAGGTGATTTGAAGAAGTCGCTCATGGAATCACCTTTCGGACTGATTAAGGAAACGACAGTGCCAATGTTCATGAAGGGGGCTCTCAAAAAGCCTATGTTGCAAATTTGGTGGAAAAAATCCAAAAATGGCTGTTTTATGAGCGTGCATTGCGCAGTTTCCACGCACGCTCGTAACTTCGTGAATTTGTAATATTTTCACTCCAGATTTTCAAAATTGGCATTTTCCACACCTCCTTATGAACAGTACAGCTGTCATTTTACATATCCTAACTGAAATGTGTTTTCGCACGTCCGGCGCAGAATAGCTCGGTCGCTGTGCGAAATCAGTTTTTGGGACAGTTTGAGGAAATGACGGTGCCACTGTTCATGAGGGGAGTTCCCAAAATGCCTATGTTGAAAATGTGGTTAAAAAAATCCTGAAAATAATTGGGTTACGGACGTGTGTTGTGCAGTTTCTAGGCATGCTCATGACTTCACCAATTTTTCATATTTTCACTCCAGATTTTCAACGTTTTAATTTTTTAACACCTCCTCGTGAACAATACAGTTGTCATTTTTCACATCCTGCCCAAAATGTGTTTTTGTCCCTATGTCACCAAATGGCATAGCTGCTGTGCAAAACTACCTTTCAGCTAACAAACTGATAGTGCCATTCTTCATGAGGTGGGCTCACAAAAAGCCTATGTTGAAAATTTGGAGTGAAAATACCAACAAACGCCTACAGCATTAGGGTTTCCAACTGTTACTCCCCACCCTGTAGAGACTTGACAGGCATTCGGGATGTGACTTGGGATCATTGGCTGTAATGCTCACGCCATTCCACCCCCACCCCCATGCTGCAGCAAGTGGCAGGCATTGACGTCTGCCTTGGAGTGTTCGTCCCTAAAGTTCACCCCATTCTCCTATACTGCACCCACCTCAGCATATTTCCTTATGGAATGGCATAAGTATAAGGCCCAAAGACCCCAAAGCACACCACAACACTTGTCAATGTCTGCAGGGTAGGGTGAGGTAGATTGGCATGAGCATTATAGCTGATGACCCAAAGGCACACCCCAATGCCTGTCACTCTCTGCAGGGTGGGGGTGGGCGTTGGCTTCAGTTTAATACTTCACACTGCCATTCCTATTATGCATCACTAACTCTTGCACTACCAGTGCCAGTGAGACAACATTTGGCATTGACAAATGCTTGTTATTTTAGTCTTTGGTAGCCGAATAAGGCCCACTAGGCACAAGTGCCTGTTTTCAGGGGCGACCTGGGAGCACTGGGTGGTTGAGTGACTTGCTCAGAGTCGCACAGTATGCAAGTGGAGGTTGTGAGAATCAAACCCAGGTCTGGTGTGCTGGATGTACCAAGCTCATTCACAGCTCGCTACTCTAACTTCCTGCCAGCCCATTGGATGCACTGTATACTAAGTATAGGTTTTTAGGAAGCAGTTTATTCCCGCTCTGATCCTAACGCAGCTTGACACATAATACACTTTATTAGTGTCATTTTTGACAGTTGTAAAAAAACAGAGGATGACATTTAGGGAGTGAACAGGAACAGTTTTTAAGTCTATGTCGTATTTATTTTCCTTTAGCCAGTCATTGAAAACGTTCATGGCCCAGCCAGTTTGACATTTTGTGTTTTGTTTATTACGGTTCAGTTCAGTCTTGTCAATTTCAGCTGTCGCTAGATTGCTGTGATTCTTTCTACTGTTAGCCTGTGATTCATCAGTGTTTGCACTTACAGTTGTTTCTGTCTCTGTTTCAAAGTAGATCGCTATTTTCTGTGCTAAACCTGCTGTTTACCCAGTCGGACCTCTCTTCTGATTGGGTCAATGCAAAGGTGAGCTCCGTTTTTTCAGTGTTAGTGAGGCGTTCAAAATCGCAGTTTAAAACTTTTTTAACCTACTGTTTGAATCTGTGAGGGAGGGACTTTTTTCATATATATATATATATATATATATATATATCTTTTTCTAGCCTTTTGTAGTTTTTTTCTCCGTATCCCCCGCACTTCTCGGCACATGGTCAGACGATGGTGGAGGTGCGATGCACACTGGAAGCCACTAGCTCCCTATGCCTACCCGATCGCCGCCTCCCTCCACCCACATTACCCCATCAGACCTCCAGCCAGTGGGGACGGGATTACAGAGGGTCGACAACCCACCCCCACCACTCCAGGGAGAGGAGAGCAGCCTGAAGGCTCGCTCAATACTGCTCCTCCCTCCCCCAGGCCAGCACCCTGACGACCCGATGTCATTCCTGAACCCAGATTGCTGGTGTAGTGCAAGGTGTGTCCAGCACTCAACCCTCAACACCACCCGGCCGGCTTGGAGAGATGGATTTCTATGTGTTAGGTGGTTCTGGTATCCACTCAGTGCTATTGTGCTCAGACAACAGCACTGGGTTCCAAACTGTTTAGCCTATCAGATTTCAGGATCTTTTCTAATATAATTTTACATTTATTGTCCTTCTGGGCAGATCGAAATATGTGTTAGCACAGCTTCTCCCCGTAGCATTTATCCTGCCTGGGGAAAATGCCACTGCACAATCCATCTTGAGAGCACCAGAGCTCCAAGGACCCCTAAAGGAGGTTATGGATCTGTAGAGTTGAAACAGACCAAGAACTGTAAACAAAAATGTAATTGTTCCGCTTGAATTCAGGTGGACCTGGAAAAGTTATGGTCATGGGGCGGGCAGCAGGCTCCTTGGGGTGTTGGGCTGGGTACCATCAGACCAGTGTTGGAGACAACAGACAGAATGTAAGCTGCACAAGGTAGAAGCCCCAGGAGATATTTGTAGGAGCGTTTGTGCGGGCATGGCTCATGAAATGTTGAAATGTAGTGTGAGCAGACAGCATTAAAAGGAATGTGGCGGGAATTGCCTGGAGAGCTGTGATTCTCCTCAGCAGCCTATAAAACCATCATGCTAGATCCCAGCTCCTGTATGGACGTTATAGCTGTTGTGTGGTCTCTTGTTATTTGTGCCCCAGAGTATTGTTTAAGGTGCTTCTGCTCCCCATCAACCCCTGACCCAAGATGTCAAGGTGACTAACAGTGGCGTAGAACTGGTCTTCAGGGCATAAGCGCGGTACTTTCCTGAATGAGATGCCTGTCACAAATGCACTCAGCAGGTCAGGCCCTCTGCTCCCACAGTGCCAACTTCCGAGTGCAGTAATGTGAACAGGTAACAGACAGGGTAACCCTCCTGTCTGCTTGTGGGTCCGAATCACCTTTGGTCTTAAGTTCTGGGAGGGGTTCAAACTGTGAACGTTATGCTAGCTGCACACAAATGTACAGGCTTGATAATATTCTCTTCAGGGATGCAATATATCTTTTGGCAAGGGCACCTAACCAGGTATCCAAAATGAACCCTTTAAAACTCTATAAAAGACCTTAGGTATATTCTTACCTTTACCCAGGTTAGTAACACCATCAAGCTCTGAACAGTTTTTGTCAGTCTTAACCCTCTATACGCACATGCAAAAATAACTGGCAGACCTAGGCAGTCTTTCAAAATAAAGATTTTACTAAAGATGATAAAAATATGAAAAATGTAAGCACAGAATAATATATCCAAGAGCATAAAATCACTTAAGAGAAAACAAGGAAAAGTACAAAACAAAAACTCCTACCACAATACATTTAGACTTTTTCTATCAAATGTATTACCTCTATAGTGCTTTTAGTTAGATCAGAGAGCTCTTTATTGAATCCCAAAATGATATGTCAAAAAGATCAGACACCAATATTAGTTTAAACTGTGTCTCTCCACCCCCTTCTGTGAGTCATCTAGCTCCTCCTTTTAGAACCAAAAAAATACAAACATGATTTCCTGTCAGGAGATATTTTAAATAATGTGACTTCAGCAAAACCTAATTTCCCAAATTATGACAGTCTTTAATCAAGCCTTTCCTTTGGACTGGAGCCTGGTTTCTTATTTTTCCCAAGGAACATCAAAGGTTTTTACAACTCTGCCATATGTCACTTAGGTGCAAATATAGCCAACAGAAATCAACTAAATGATGTCCTGTTTCTGAAGTCATAAAATGTATATTTTAGTTTCCCAGCTTCAGAGGCAGGTCATAAAAAGGCCATAAAATGCAGCTTCTCAAGGAAGTTAATTACATTACCGAGATCTCCTGGTCATTTCCTGTAACTGAAACCTGGGAGGGGGGACACCCATGGAGCACAGACTCACATATTATATTTTTGTATTACAGATATCATACAGCAAGGTGTTCCTGGTCCCCATCAACCCTGACCCGAGATGTCAAGGTGACTAACATGTGGTGTAGAACTGGTCTTCATGGCATAAGCTGGGTCCTTTCCTGGATGAGATGCCATCGGTATACCTCTAGACACAGGGGACCCCTGCCCTTACATATCTATCTATCTAGAAACATAGAAACATAGAATTTGATGGCAGATAAGGACCGCTTGGCCCACCTAGTCAGCCCATTTCCTACCTAATGCACAGGCTGCAGGTCCTAGTTAACCAAGAGCCTACTTCCTCCTACCTCAACTAGTATTGCCTTATGTCTATCTCATGCATTCTTGAATTCCCCCACTGTTTTTGAATCCACTACCTCCTCAGGAAGGCTGTTCCATGTATCCATAACCCTCTCCATGAAAAAAATACTTCCTCACATTACCTTTGAGCCATTCCCCCCTCTATCTTCAAATTGTGCCCCCTTGTTCTTTCACGTCTCTTTTTCTGAAAGATGCTACCCTCTTGGACTTTGTTGATTCCCTTGGTGTGCTTGAAAGTTTCTATCATGTGCCTCTCCTGAGTGTATATATATTAGCTTCTTTAATCTCTCTTCAGATGTCTTCTGGTGCAGACCCTGCACCATTTTAGTTGCCCTCCTCTGGACAGCCTCCATCCTGTCTATGTCCTTGCGGAGATAGGGTCTCCAGAACTGGATGCAGAACTCCATATGGGGTCTCACCAACTGTCTATACAGAGGGATAACAACTTCTTGTTTTCTACTTGTGATGCCTCTCCCTATGCATCCCAGTATCCCACCAGCCCTCCTTACTGCCTTCTCACATTGCTTACCCACATTAAGGTCATCTGATACGACTACCCCCAGGTCCCTTTCCATTTCTGTTGTTGTTATGATCCCACCCCCCCATTATACTAACATACTAAAATGCCAGCAGAATAGGCCTAACGGTCTTTCATGTCTGCTCGTTTGGTCAGTCCCCAACCTGGGTGCTGACCTTGCTGTCCCCCTCGCCTTCTCTGGCTTCTCTCTTCCCAGTTCTGGATATTCTTGCTGCATTGGATTTTGCTTCCAGAACCCTTCCCCTGTACCTGTCCCACCCCCTCTTGAACCCCTCCACTGTCTCTGCCTCCACCAGCCCCCTAGGCAGTGCATTCCATGGCTCCACCACCCTCTCAGTGAAGTAGCACCTCCTCCTTTCTCCCCTGAATCTTCCCCCCTCCAGCTTCCAGCCATGCCCTCTAGTGGCCCTTCCTCCTTCCTTGCAAGCACCCGACTGTTCCTCCCCTATTTACCCTCTTCATGTACCTAAAGACCTCTATCATGTCCCCTCGTCCCTTCTCTCTCTCCAATGTGTACATATTTAGCTCTTCGAGCCTCTCCTCATAGGTCCTGTCCCCAAGCCCCAAATCATTTGGTTGCCCTCCTCTGGACCCTCTCCAGGAGGTTAATTTCCGCTTTAAGTGTGGCCTCAAAACTGCACGCAGTACTCAAGGTGCGGCCTCACCAAGCAGTTATACAGAAGGAGTATCACTTCCCTCCTTCTGGAGGTGGTCCCCCTAGCGATGCATCCCAGCATCCTGTTGGCCTTGGCTGCTGCCCTCCTACAAGTCTCAGAGTTGTTCATCTTGACATCCACCACCACCCCCAGGTCCCTCTCAGCCATCGAGACTTGTAGCATTCCTCCCCAGGGTGTACACTTGGCCTGGGTTTCTGGCCCCCAGGTGGAGTACCTTGCATTTCCCTGCATTGAACCTCAGCTTCCACTTTCTAGACCATCTTTCCAGAGCCTCCAGGTCCCCCTGTAGGGCCACCCTTCCCTCCTCCGCATCCACCACCGCCCCCAGTTTTGAGTCATCTGCAAAGAGACTCATCTCACTCCTGATTCCTGTCCTTATGTCAGATATGTAGGCATTGAACAGAAGGGTCCCAAGGACTGATCCCTGTGGGACCCCACTAATGACCCTCCTTGGGGATGAGACTATCCCACCTACTACGACCCTCTGGGTCCGGTCCTGGAGCCAATTGCCTATCCATCTGATCATCTGGTTCCCCACCCCCATTTCTCCCAGCTTATCCAACAGGCCCACGTGAGGAACAGAGTCAAATGCCTTGCTGAAGTCTAGAAAGAGGACATCCACTGGTCTACCTAGGTCCAAGGCACTTGTCACCCAGTCATAGAACTCCACCAGGTTTGTCTGACATGATTTCCCCGGGATGAATCCATGCTGTCTATCGTCCAGGCACCCTGACTTATCCAGGTCCCCCCTAGCCTCTCCTTGACAATGCCCTCCATCACCTTGCCCACCACGAGGTCAGGCTGACAGGCCTGTAGTTTCCTCTGCCACCTCCCTTGATCCCCTTGTAGATAGGCACTATATCGCCACCTTCCAGTCTTGGGGCACCCACCCGTCCTCAGAGAGATGGTGAAAGCTCTGCAAGGGGTTTGCCAGGACATCTGCAAGTTCCTTCAGCACTCTGGGATGTAATTTATCCTGCCCGGTGCTTTCTCCGTCTTAAGGAGCTGGAGGCTTCCCTCCTCTCTCTGCTGTGATTTCCACTTCGGTACCCTTCTCCTGCTTGCCTCCCCCACCTGCCAGTGATGCCTCCCCTCTCCCAGACCTGCCGAAGGTAAGGGTCCCCCTCCTCAGTATCTCTGTCTCCTCCCATGTATGATGTAGCACCCCATTTCCTGGTGAAAACTGAGGTGAAGTACTCATTTAGTACCTCAGCCTGCTCCCCGGGTCTTGTGCCCATCTCTCCCTGATTTAATCCTGCTAATCTGCCCTTCACCCTTCGTTTTTCCCCAATGTATCTAAAGAACCCTTGTTCCCTCTCCTAATTTCCTGGCCAGGTTCTGCTCCTTCCTTGCCTTAGCCGCCCTCACCACTCTAGTGGCCCTTCTAGCCATCAGTCGTACCCTCGATCCCTTTCTCACCCTGAGCACTTGAATTGCTTATAGGCTGCTTTCTTTCCCCTACCACCCTCCTGGACCTCCCTGGTCCACCAACAGGGTTTTTGGCCCTCCGCATTTTCGTCTTACTCTTGCACAGGTGCTGGTAGCATCCTGCACCCTCTCCTGATGATTTCCCACCTACTATCAGCGTCCATGTCTGACCCAATCCCATCCAAATGCTCCTTAAGGATCCTTCCCATTTCCTTAAAATCACCCTGAAGTCGGTTACTTCTGCCTTTGTGCAGCCTTCTACCCCTCCTAGGTCCAGGCAGAACCAGACCATGGCATGGCCACTCCCGCCAATGGGTCCCTTACTCCAGGCCCCCAATCTGGTCACTGTCTGCCAGGACCACATCCAGTACCCGTGCCTCCCTGGTTCCGTCACCTGCTGAGTTAGGAACGCGTCTTGAAAGACATCCAACAACCTCTGTTCCCTGGTCACAGAGGATGTCATAGTCTCCCAATCTGTTCCTGGCATGTTTAAGTCCCCCAACACCACCACCGTTCCTCTGCCCAGTCTGCAGTGTCACCTAACATCTCCCACCAGACTGTCCTCCAGCTCCTCCGCCAGGGCAGGGGGTCTATACACCACTCCTATTTTTACTCTCTTTCCCCCCCTTGTTATCAAGGTGACCCAAATCACCTCCATGGTTCCCTCCGCCTCTTCTACTCCCCCTATGCCAATGCAGTTTTTGACTATCATTGCTACCCCTCCTCCCCTTACCTCCCCCCTGTCCTTCCTGAACATAGTGTATCCCTCCAGGTTCAGGTCCCAGCCATGTCTTGCAGTGGCCCAGTCTCAGTGACCGCTGCCACATCCACTGCTCCCTCAGTTAGCATCACCTGGAGCTCAGGCATTTTATTGCCCAAGCTCCTGGCATTTAGCAGGACTACCTTCCACCCTTTCCTATAGTTCCATTTCCTGCTCGTGTTCCCATGGGGATTTGTTTTCCCTGGTCTGCACTTTGCCAGTTGGCCTTTCCTGCAATCCTCCTGATCCCCAGGGTGGAGACAGAGTCCCTCCTTTATCGCACCCCCTGACAGCCTTTTCTCCCATCCCACCCACTTCACAAGTTTAAACCCACTTTTCACCAATGAACCCTCTATTTTCAACTTAAGGATTCCCTCCTCCAAATTGAGATGTAGTCTATCTCTAGCATACAGCTCCTTATCCTCCCAGGTCTCCCCAATCCCCATCAACCCATACCTCTGGCCTCACACCACTCCCTGAGCCACTGGTTTATCTCCCTAATTTTCATTTTGTGTTCCCCACTAGCCCTTGGCACTGGCAGGATTTCTGAGAAGGAAACTGTGCATCCTATGTCATGACAGACCCTGGCGAGCTCCCTGAATCTTGCCTGTATCTCTAGCTCGCTATTTCCCTCAATGTCATTTGTACCCAGGTGGACCAGTATGTCTGGGGAACCCCCACAATCCTTTGCCAGCTGATATACCTTGTGCTTAGCCCTGTGCACCGTTAGTCCAGGGAAGCATCTTGTTCTAACTGGCCAGGCTTCTCCCTCCCTATCCCATTTGATACCCTGATCATAGAATCCCCCAGCAGGAGCACTCTGACCACCTCCTTTTCCTCCATTCCCCCTTCCGTGTCCCTCATCCTTTCTACAGGCCCTCCACCCAGCTGGTCTGTGTTCCTCCTCTTCTGGTGCCACATGCCACCCCTCCTATTTACCATGCCACCCCTCCTCCAATCCTATGCCCTCTCCTCCTGAGTATCCTTCTGTTCCTTGCTAATTCCCCTCACTGCTCGCAACTGGTCCTTCTCCCCATCTGCTAAACTAGCCTGGCTCATCCTCCCTTCCTTCCTTCCTGTCTCCATTTAGTTTCCTCCTTGCCGTAGCTCCCTGGCCCCAAACCCTCAGCTCCCTTTACTGAATCCTCCTTGTACTTCTGGTCCTTCTCCTTTACCTTTCCTCCCAACTGGTTCTTCTCCTTGCACTTTCCTCCCTCTCCCCCTGCCCCTCCTGCTCTGATTCACTGCTCCCCATTCTCCTGCATTCCAGGTCCCTCCCTGTTCTTCCTGCTATCTGGCCCTGCCTCCTGCCTCCCACTCCCACCCCTTCCATCTCTAACTACCCCTGTCATGGCTACATCACCCCCTCATCCTTGAGCAGAAGAAGAGAATTGAAGCAGTTACTAGTGTAGGTCTGATCCACCTCCCGCCTTGCTTCCTTCTGTCCAGCCCTGGCCATCTGCCTACTTCCCTGAGAATGTTGTCCCTCCGTCTCCCTTTGTGGAGGGCCCCAGTTACCTGCCTGCTTCCTTGGTAGTGTCCTTTTGGAACCCCTCTGCCAGGTTCCCTATGTGACCCCTGAGTATTCTCCTGCACTCCTTTCCCTATGCCCCCACCCCCAGTGCTTGGTGCAACCCTGTGGGAGATTCCCAGCCCCTTCCCCAACCATACCACCCCCCTTTCCCCAGCTTTCTCCTAATCCCTCGCAACCTCCTCCCTAAGCTGTGCTAGCTGGTAGCACACTGGGCAACCACCGAACTTCCAAGCCCAGTCCAGTATCATGGCTGCTCCACACCCTGTGCACCCCACCACCCTCCCAAAGATGCCAGCCCTAATGATGTGTGTTTCCATCCCTTCCAAATAGGTTTCCTTGGGTGAGCCACCAGGTTCCCCCTAGTCCAAGATACCCCTACTGCCTAATCAGGTCACCCACTAATCTTACAGACAGTCCACTGTACCAGTAACCCTGTTACTAGGTGCAGTACAACACATTAAACTTATAAAGGAAATGAACAACTCCTAAAGCTCCTCTCTCCCAGCCTTTAACCTACCCCAGTGGCTAGAACTACATGAGCTGCACCTGCAGCCTTTTCCTCCAATTGCAGGGCAGGTGTTCCCCATAAATTGCAGACTTCTGGGGAGGAGGGTGGGGAGGCGGGTATTGGGCAGACATCTGACTCAGGAGAGAGTGTATCAGCCCTGTGTTCCCTCCAAGCCCAGCAGCCAAAGAACCAGGCCTAAGCATATCCCACCAAATAGGTTTTAAATCAGAAGAAATAGGCTCTACCAGCAGCCTGTTACACAGTGAAACATCCACAAAATGAGCCCCACTTACAGCCACCAAATCAGTTTACAAACATCCAGCAGCACCCAAAACAATACCCTGCAGCCCCTTAGAAGTAAGAAAAGAAAAGAACTAACCTACCAAGTAAAATCCACAAGAACCCTGTGAAAACAACAGCAGCAGCTACTGTCCTGGAACACAACTGATCCTGTCCCCTTCCCCAGGATTTTTGTTTCCCAGGTGCATTACTTTGCACGTCTTTGCATTGAATCTAAGCTGCCTTAGATTTGACCATTCCTCTAACCTTGCCAAGTCCCTTTGCATCCTCTTCACCCCACCTTCTGTATCAACCCTGTTGCAGATCTTTGTGTCATCTGCAAAGAGACATACTTTTCCTTCCAGTTCCTCTGCAATGTCACTTATAAGACATTAAAGAGGACCGTCCCAGTACTGAACTCCTGCGGTACCCCACTAGTAGAGACCCCTTTTCTTCAGAGTAAACTCTGTTTACTATTACCCTCTGTATCCTGTTGTCCAGACAATTTTTAACCCAGGCTCATACCTTGGGACCCACTCCAAGGCTGGCTAACTTGTATATTAATCTTTTGTGTGGGGCTGTGTCAAATGCCTTGCTAAAGTCTAGGTAGGTCATGTCCACTGTCCCTCCCCGGTCTACCACATTGGTCGCCCATTCAAATAAATCTATTAGATTTGTCTGACATGACTTTGCTGCTGTGAATCCATGCTGCCTTGGGTCCTCTGCCCCACTGGCCTCTAGGAACTCAACAATTCTTTCCTTTAGAAGTGATTCCATCATTTTCCGTACCACTGAGGTCAAACTAACAGGTCTGTAGTTTTCTGCCTGTGCCTTGCTCCCACTTTTGTGAAGGGGAATCACACCTGCCCTCCTCCAGTCCTCTGGTACTACACCTTCCTCCCATGATTTGTTAAAAAGGGTAGTCAGTGGTGTCACTAATTCTACCCTTAGTTCTTTTAGAATTCTTGGGTGAATCCCATCAGGCCCCATTGCTTTGTCCACCCTCCGTTTTAAGAGTTCTTTCAGGATCCTTTCTTTTGTGTGGACTGGTATCAACCTCTTTATCCAGAGTGCTTCTATTCTTTGATTTAGGTACCTCCCCCTCCTCTTCCTTTGTGAATACTGAGTGGAAGTATTCATTCAGCATCCTGCTTTGTCACTGTCATCCCTCTGCCCACCCTCCCTTCCTTTAGTAAGCCTCACTATCCCTTCCTTCATCTTTCTTGGCTCCCCTAATGTACTTATAAAGGTTTGTCCCCCTTCTTAATTGAATTGACTATCTTTTTCCTCAGTTTGGGCTTTTGCTATTCTGACTGCCTTCCTCACTTCCTTCTGCTTTAACTGGTAGAGTTCTCTGTCCTGCTCCTTCTGTGTTTCCTTATACTTCCTGAACGCTACCTTTTTCTTCTTAACCTTCCCCGCCACCTCTTTTGAGAACCATAGTGTTTTTTTCCTTCATTTTACTTTGTTGATTTGCTTCACACAAAGGCTTGTTGCCTCTATGATGGCTGTTTTGATTTTTCTCCATTGTTCTTCCACTCCTCCTTCTTGCCAGTTTGCTAGTGCTTTTCTGAGGCACTCTCCCATTTTCCTATCTATCTATCTATCTATCTATCTATCTATCTATCTATCTATCTATCTATGTGTCTGTCTGTTTATTTTTCTATCAGTCTATCTATCCGTAACCCCCTGGCCACTTTTTAACTAGTGTGCACACCCCTATTAAATATCTGGAAACACTGGTGCCCATATACTGGCATACCCATTTACATTACAAAAAGGCAGGTACCATCCTTGGCATTAGGATGTATACCTGGCTCATTTTCTAGAGGTAGAGAGGGGGTTGGGGTACAGAAACAAACAACATGAACCTTGTGTAAATAACACAACCCAGGCTCTGGGTGGAGGCTGCTAGGCATAAGCCAGATCTAACCTGCTGAGGAGGCCCCAGTAAATCCACACAACCAGAAGCAATATTCGGAATGTCCATAACAGTGACTGGGATTGTGCAGTATGGCTTTATTAAACAGATGGAAAGTAAAGCAGAAGTGGACCCCAGGTCGGTCCAGGCTGGATAGGTAGAATTCATGAACTCTCCTTGCATGCAGTATAGTTCATGAGCGACAAAAGAACAATCTTCTTCCACAATTCCCAAAAGGAGCATTAGTGGACACCTGGCCAAGAACATGAACATTTATTCCCATGAGTGTTAATCGGTGAATCTAAGCCACACACTCAGAACTCTTCTTCGCACATTAAGTGCATTTTAATGAAACTCAGTCACGCACCTCAATCTGCAGCTTCGCCACTTGCTCAGGTAAAAATACTGGTGCCCTTTATGAACCAGGAAAGCCCTGCCTTAGGCACTAGATGGTGTTCTACCATCCTTGGCCCCCAGCTCGACAGTCTCTGCCCTTCTTCAGGGTCACACCATTAACATCCCATTCCCAGTGAAATGCTAGAGGTCCCACACTTTAACTTGTCACCAGGTAACCAGAGAATAAACTGCACTCACTTGGGTACACAGTTTAACAGTACTTCACTCACTTGGGTGAAACTAGAGGTCTGACAGGTGCAATCCAGCCTTATCTATGGGCACAAGTACCTAGACTGTCGAAATCCCCAAGAAATGTGGAGATCGGTCTCCTAGAACAGTACTCTCAGAAGTTGTCCCGTCCACAAGGCATGGAACAATGAAAAGAAAAGAAAGGCACTCTTCTGGGTAGCCGATCAAAACAGTCTCAGGTCCTATCCAAGGCAGCTGAAAACACCACAGAACATTCAGGGGATTGCTCCTTGAGCCCACTGACAGCAAGCAGCTCCTTCCACTTCACGGGGAGTAGAAATCAGGAAATCCTGCTGTAACCTTGTCTCCACCACTTCACCGGAAGCTGGAAATGTCACTGTACTAGGGTGAGAAATCCTGGGCCCTCTCCTTAGAGCCCACTGGCAGTCCTTCTGCCACTCTCACCTCCTCACTCCACAACTGACAACTACAGAGTGAGCATTCTAAGCTCCACAGAGCAGCTATCCACAGAGTGCAGCTTATGCTGCTGTGAGAGTTCTAAATGACCTAATCATTCTTCCCTCTGGCTAGCTGAGTAAACAATGATGTCATTATGTAAAGAACCCCAATGAGCTCCCTACCAGCTGCCTGCTACCTTCCTAACAATAATACTGGTAGGATTCTAGTAACCCCAGGGGACTGAGTGGTTACATATCTATCTATCTGTCTATCTATCTATCTAGCTATCCATCTATCGACAGGCAGTATGTATGTAACTATGTATGTATGTATCTATCTATCTAGCTGTTTGTCTCTTTCTGTCTGTCTGTCTTTCTATCTGTCAACAGTATGTGTCTATGTATCTATCTATCTGTCTATCTCTATATATCTGTCTAGCTACATTATCTATCTATCTACAGTATCTAGCTATCTACAGTATCTATCTCTTTCTCTATCCAGCTACAGTATGTACAGTATGTATCTGTCTAGCTAGCTACAGTATCTATGTATTTATCCATCTACAGACAGTATCTATCTATCTATCTATTTATTCATCTACAGACAGTAATTATCTATCTGTCTGTCTGTCTGTCTATCCATCTATCTATCTTTCCATCTACAGACAGTACCTATCTATCCATCTGTGTGTCTGTTTGTCTGTCTATCTATAGTATCTGTCAACGTATCTATCTGTCTGTGTCTGTCTATCTCTTTCTATTTACAGACAGTATCTACAGTATCTATCTAACTTTCTACAGCCAGTATCTATCTATCTACAGACAGTATCTATCTATCTATTGATCTAGCTATACATCAACAGACATTATCTATCTATCTATCCATCTATCATCTAGCTAGCTACAGTATCTATCGATCCATCTACAGACTGCATCCATCTATCATCCATCCATCTGTCTGTCTTACAGTATCTGTCTATCTATGTATCTATCTGTCTGTGTCTGTCTATCTCTTCCTATCTACAGACAGTATCTATCTATCTATCTATCTATCTATCTATCTATCTATCTATCTATAGTATATATCTAACAATCCATCTACAGACATTATCAATCTATCTATCATCTATCTAGCTACAGTATATATCTATCTATCCGTCTACAGACAATATCTATCTATCATCCATCCACCCACCCATCCGTCCATCCGTCTGTCCATCTATCTAGCTATAGTATATGTCTATCTATGTATCTGTGTGTGTCTGTCTGTCCATCTATCCATCTATCTATCTACAGACAGTATTTATCTATCTGTTCATCTATCTACAGACAGTATCTATCTATCTAGTTATCTATCTATCTACAGACAGTATCTATCTATTGATCTATCTATCCATCTACAGACATTATCTATCTATCATTTATCTAGATACAGTAGCTATCTATCTATCCATCTACAGACAGTATCTATCTATCATCCATCTATCCATCTATGTATCCATCTGTCTGTCTATCTATATTATCTGTCTATCTATGCATCTGTCTGTGTCTGTCTATCTATATCTACAGACAGTATCTATCTATCTATCTATCTATCTATCTATCTATCTATCTATCTATCTATCTATCTATCTATCCATCTACAGACAGTATCTATCCATCTATCAATCCATCTATCCATCTATCTATCTACAGACAGTATGTAGCTATCTATTGATCTATCATCTATCTCTCTATCTATTTCTCTATCAACAGTGTCTATCGACAGTATCTATCTATCTGTCTATCTATCTATCTATCTAGCTACAGACAGTATCACCAGTATCTATGTATCTGTTTGTCTGTCTGTCTATCTGTCCTCACACATTAAAATCTCCATTCTTAAAGGAGACCTGCACTGATCCTACAAATCATTTTCTGAGTAGAAGCTATTTTTAAAACTAGCTCAAATTCTGTTATTGTTTCATCTTTACAGGCCTTTCAAAACCACTGCAGACATTTCTGAATTACACACAGCTGGAAGTACCATTTTGGAACTGTATGATGTAGTTTATGTCCCTTTCCAGCCACAGAGTCTCTATAGTGGAACACGGATGTATTGTGCCAACAACAGAAGAGCAGAGCAAGGAACATAATGTACGTCATACAGTTCTAAAATGGTAATTACCAGCTGTGTGTAAATCAGCAACATTCCCTGCGATAACTAAACAGCCTGCATTACTTGGAAAATGCCCTGCAGATTCAGCGCAGTTCTCTTTTAAGGCATTTATACAACATCAGTTTAAAAGGCACCGTAGTATTCACGCGAACTCTTTTATAGGAAGATGAAGGAGTTTCCTTAAGTTTAATTGCATACTTAGGTTTGAATGCAACTCATGGCTACTGCAGTCACCTGGCTTGAGAAAACTTCTCTCTCCCACTGGTAAGGTGTCTTGCAATGACACACCTGTAATGCGAATAATCAGCTGATGAGCACAAGCATACTGTATGAACTCTGGACTGCCAGTCAAGTGATTCTTCTCTATAACTTGTGTAGCCATACTTCACACTGCTCAGTGGGACATTTCTTGCTCGGAGTCATGGTACTTCTGTCAGTGACCATGTATGTAACTCAGAGCGCCTCTTCTATGTCTCACTACAGGCATACTGATCAGATGTACTTTATCTACCTTTAGAAATGGGCAAGAAATTTCCCAGCTTCTGATTGGAAGAGACCCCTGGCAAGGGGTATATGTGTCAACAGAGACCGGGATATAACTAGTCCAAATGCCAGCCTGCCATTGCACAAAAAATTACCACTGTGCCAAGTCTATTTTCAAACTTTTGGGATGCTATTTTTATCCCTCACTTATAAAAACTTCAGCTCTATATCCTTGCTCATAAATACACATCAGACACAGTAGCAAATAATATGATTTAGCCGGTTTAACAAGTTCGACATTTATTTTTGTACCAGCTCCCTCCACCTATTTCACTCTCCATCTCCTGGGCGTGCTTCTTCTCACGGTTCTGTACTCTGGCTGCTCCGCTCTCTGTGCTGCCACGACCCAGCAGCATGTCTTCATCTGTGGGAGTGGCAAACATAAAGGTATGGCTCCCTCATCCTGAACTGTGCACAGCCATTCTCCCAACCTCACTCTCCCGACCGCTGCTCTCAACCAGCAACACTTCTCTGTTTTAAATAAACAGAATTTAGAAAACAAGCACAGCTAAAAAATAAACAGATTAAAAACAGCAGCTCCTCTAGTGGCAGCTGCAGCACTAAATGGACTACTTTACAACTAAATTAATTTTGTATTAATTTCTACTGCTTTTAAGAATATTTTATAATTTTAAAAATGTTTTATACAAAAGTCACAAATGAACAATTTTCTAAGCACAATAATATCTTCCAGGGTGGGCGGTATGGACTATACTGGACCTTCCAGGGGCTATAAGGGTTTTCCCATGGTGCAGGGCCTAATTATACACCTGGGCAGTCCAATGTACCCTTATACTGCCCAACCTGCCTGGCATAATTCCTATATTGCTATGCCTCTTCCCCATCCCTCCCTGCATAGGTGGTGGCTGCTCACACTGCAAAATCAACCTCTGGTGATGGCCCTCGTGCATGTTTTAGCACAAGTGGCAGTTTAGAGTCACAAGTTGATATTCTGATGATATACTGATGACACAGCTGCTGCAGATATTTCACATTTTTCACACTAGATTTGTCTTCATGCTTAGTAATCCTTTTCATTTGGTGGAATATATTTCCACTAGTTTACCATAAGTGACACAACCTAACATGGATAAGCTGCATTAAAGTGGACTGGGCCTGAGGTGAGGCCGAGGTCCTTTATCAGCCAGGGGATGTATTTAATGTAGCTTAATCCACAACTTAGAGTATCTTATTCCACCAATAAAATGGTTTTAGGTTCATTTAAGAAAATATGTTAAATGGATATGTTACATTATCACATACCACGCTGAGCAACACTACTCAGGAAGCAGGAATGTGTCATGTCCATTTGAAAAGAATATTTATTACACGTTTGCATTGTAACTCAGGCAGATTGGCTAAAATTTGGTGACAAGTAAGGCGGTACTTGCTTGCAAAGTGGGCTGGTAGAACCAAACAGTTCCACCAGGGAGAGCAGCAGTTCATGCTAGGGATAATTGGAACAATCAGATATCTGTATTCGGATTCAGATACTTTGGTTTCCGGTCTTAAAGTCAGGATTTAGGATTTTTGGATTTAGGTGCTCAAAGTCTTATATCCTAAATTGCAACATTGCTAATAGGGGCCCATATATTCAAAGGAGATGCACCCGGCGCAACTAAGTTGCGCCAGTGCATCCCTGAAATGTGCCCCTGGTTCACATTCAAAGGGGGGTGATGCACTGCACAATTCTGGATGTGCCGTAACACAAAGATAATGTATGCGGCGCATCCAGAGGGGGCATTTCCATGCATATGCGGCACATCTCAATATTCAGAATACAGAATTGTCCCTTCCCTGGTAGTCCAGTGGCTCCCCCATCCCATCCCCAATCATAAACTAAATGTAAATTATCCCATATCCCTGATAGTCTAGTGTAATCCCCCTCAAAGTTGTGAATGAAAGCTTACAGTACACACTGCAAGCCCATTGGTTGACAGTGTCTACCAATGGGCTTTCAATGCGTACAGTAAGTTATCATTCACTGACAGCTCAGTCGGCGGGCAGCCATGGTGGTGTGTGGAGGGATGTGCTGCCCGCTGGTTCCGTGGTCAACTGGTCTTGCTGGGTTGGGGGGAGCAAGGTGGGATGTGGGTTCCTCAGTGGGTGGGGGTCCACCAGACCACCATGGATACTGGGTTGTTTCAAGTAACTATACGATCGGGTTCGGGGATGACAGGGGGTTACACTAGACTGCCAGGGTATGCGGTAGAAGACATTTATAAGTTACATTGCGGTTCAGGGATGGGAGGAGATTACACTAGACTACCAGGGATATGGGGTAATTTACATCTATTTTATGTTCTGGGATGGAAGGCCACTAGACTACCAGGAATGGGACAATTCTATATTTTGGCACGATCGGGATATGGGGAAGGGAGGGGGGCCACTGGATTACCAGGGATGTGTGGGGTGCAATTATTTATTAAATTAGGAATGTCCTACAATCCAAAAAATGGAAAACAGATCGGATTTTGATAGATCTGAACCCCACTAGTTCATGTCCTCATTTGAGTGTCTTCTCTACAGGACTAGCAGAAGGAGCTGAGCACACAACAGAGATGGAATAGCAGACTCCCCAGTGTGTATTAAATTATATCTGGACGGGCGTTTCTGTAACAATGAATAACATATAATCAGCCACATCCAGTCATGGTCTTTACTCTCTGCAATTAAACGGAATGCCCCATATTTAGCCATGGCTCACCATGTCTAATGATATAACTGCTGGTGTCAGTAGCTACAACTTTATCTATCTGTTTTAATAATTGTTACTATTTTTATTTGTTTTTACTTTTTAACTTGGGTAGTACCTTGAGATGCAATGTCATGGGTTTAGCGGTGGCCCTTCTTCAACCTAGTGTTACAGCTGGATTGTCTGAAGCACTGGGGCTTGCTCAGAATCACACAGTTAGTGGTTTTGGTATGATTTGAACCCGAGTTTCCAGATTTACAATTCTGCACTCTAACCAGTACGTTACGCTGTCTCCAAAATGTTTATGCATGCGTTGTCTTGTACATGGTGAGGCTCCTTGAATCTCAGCCTGGTGCTGGTTGCCTCACCTGACCATTACTCAAGCACAGCTAGTGGTGATTTTGATGTGGTATTGGCACTACTTAAAAGGAAAGTATCTCACCCCCTGTCATGACCAGAGAAAAGGTGTATCCCTTAAAAGCCCCCCCCCCTTAGAAGAGGTAGGGGTTACAGGGATAATCAGAATGAAGACATTTGTTTATTAAGGTAGGCCTGCACTGACAAAATGCTGGTCAAGTTAGGACGTTGTTGCATTCTTGCTGTGTGTGGTTCCACTTAATTCCCTATGCAGTGACTTTAATTCCACGGTCTATATTATAGTAAAGTAAGTAAATATGTATATATACTATATATGTATATGTACTATATATTATAGTAAACTAAGTAAATATGGCCTCTGCTGGCTGTCTCTTATGGTACAAGAGACTTCGAGTGTGAGGATTGGGCCAAAGGACTGCAAAGCGAAACCATGTGATTCTGGCTGCCCAAACCTCATGAGAAGAGTCTCTTATACCATAAGAGACATCCAGTGGAGGCTCTATTAACTTATTAGAAATCACTTAATTTAGCGAGACTGATTTATAATGAGTTTCAAGTCCTTTTTTTGCTGATGTCTGCCCTGCCTCCTGAAGACGGAAGCTCCGGCTGTCACACCCCTGGCTTCCACCAGGGGTCAGGTGAGAGTAGAAAGCTTTCCCCACCCTCCCTCCAGAAGAGAAGAGCAGTCTGTAGGATGCTCAATCCTCCACCCCCCGGCCAACCCTCCAACACCCAACCTCGCTTCTGAACCCGGGTCGTCGGCATCACGGGTGGTAGCGCTATCACTGTACCAGCAGGCCAACTCCCTTTTCTGTATTTCAAAGGCCAACCACCCTCCCTCCAGCTCTGAAGTGAACCGAGCCACTCCTAATGTTCCTACATGAGAGACCCCTGTGCCCAGGATAAGAGGTATAGTGACTCTGTGTACTGATTGGCTGAAATCACATTAGTGATTTATAATCACGCTTCTGCACCTCCAGCATTTACTCCACTGTGCTTTGCTTTTGCTAGCCTGATCAAGCAATGTGCCATTGATCGACAGCAGAGATTACAGAACTGGATTAATAAAGGCAAAGTAAGGCAGTGTTAGTGCTGGAGGTATTGTTCCCAACACGAGCCCATATGCTGTACACTGAGGAAGCTAAGAATGAACCTCCCTGTTAGCTATGAAGGAGAGCGATGGCAGAAACTGACGGAGAAGTGGAAAACCCATGACTGGTCAAGATAGCCGGCACTGTAGGCCAGTGAATGAATGCAGGAGCTACCAAAACAAGCATTTCTCAATGCCTAATGTTGTCTTGCTGGCATTGGTATTGGTAGTGCAGGAGTAATAGAGGTGCATAAAAAGAACGGCAGTGAAGTATGGAACTGACGCCAACCCCACCCCACCCTGCAGAGACTGACAGGCATTGAGGTGTGCCTTTGGGTCGCTGGCCATAACTCTCATGCGATTTCACCTCACCCTGCCATGCAGACTCCGACAAGTGTCGCGTTGTGCCTTGGGGTCACCAGGCCTTACGCTCACCCCATTCCATAAGGAAATACGTTGAGATAGGTGCAGTATAGGAGAATGGGGTGAACTTTGGGACCGAAGAGTCCAAGGTACAGCTTGATGCCTGTCACTGGCAGCAGGGAGGGGGTGGGGTGGAATGGCATGAGCATTACAGCCGACAATCCAAAGTCACACCCCTGATGCCTGTCAGTCTCTACAGGATGGGACGTTATGGTTAGAAACCCTAACGCCATGCTTGTTGGCATTTGCACTCAGATTTTCAACATGGACTTTTGTGACCCCACCTCATGAAAGCATTTGGGACCTCTGCCTATGAACAGTGTCACTGTGATTTTCTTAATCTGTCCCGAACATTGATTTCCTCAGAGACCGCGTACCATTGTGTGCCAGATGTGCGAAAACATATTTTGGGCAGGATGTGAAAAATGACAGCTGTACTGTTCATAAGGAGGTGTGAAAAAATGGCAATGCTGAAAATCTGGAGTGAAAATATTAAAAATTCTCGAAGTTATGAGCATGTGTGGAAACTGCGCAATGCATGCTCATAACACAGTCATTTTTTGTGGTTTTCACCAAATTTGCAACTTAGGTTTGGGAGCCCACCTCTTGAATAGTGACACTGTCGTTTCATTTATCAGTCCTGAAAGGTGATTCTCGCGAGTGTCTGCAAAATCATCTTTGGGACCGAATAACAAATGACAGTGACTGAGTTCATAAGGTGGGGTTCCAAGAATCCCATGTTGAAAATTTGGAGCCAAAAGTCCAAAATGGTCAAGATATCCACCTAAGTTGACCCCCCCATTGATGCCATTATACAGCTTATTGTAATTTTCTTCAGTTCACAGTCGACTTCTGAAGAGTTCAGGTGTGTCCCGCTCCACTGAAGATCATCATGCCAGGATCCGGAGGTAAGTATGGGATGAAAGGGGGGTGCAAGGAGGTGGGTGAGCAGAGGGTGGGTGCAGGTTGGGGGAAGGGGCGCTCCAACTCAATGACGGACCGTTTTCTTATTTTAGGAATGGACATCGTGGGAAGGTTTTCTTTATTTACAGGTGAAATTAAACAACTGTTGAGCACACTGGGGTGTGCTCCCAGTGTACCCCATGACTTTGGGGGGGTTATGTTGGCCACACTGGAGTGGGCCCCCAGTGTGGCACACAATGGGGGTGGGGGCAGCAAAATGCCAATGCGGTTGGCTTCAGAACACACGCAGGCACACTGGGGTTGGCTCCTAGTGTGCCACACAATCTTGAGGGGGGATATAAACATGCCGACAGGGGGACTGGGCACCCCTAAAGTCGGCTTGCTGGGGATTGTGAGAGGCAGATGGTGACAGCCGCCTCCATGTTTATTGAAATGTTTCAGCAGGCAAGGTGTGCCCTGCAATGACGAGGCGCTCCCTCATTGCAGCAGCAAAATTCTTTCAAGTTGGTGGCAGCGCTTCAAAGGGCTGTCATAGACAGCGTGCTCATTCATTGGTGCCACAGAGACCAGCCTAAAAAGCAGTGGCACCATTGGCCACAACACAGCTAAACTCCACAACTTGCTGCTCCAGCAGTTATCATGAAATGTTGCTTGCGCTATGCGGTGCAAGACAACATAAAATTGCTGCAGCATTTAGAAACTTTGAATGACAACTTAAAATGATTTTCCAAGATTCTGCAAAACAATGATTATTGGTGTCAGTGGACTCAAGTCTCAGAACATGAAAAATGAATTTTTGTGCCTCCCATGCCCTTCTGGTGCCCTCTTCTTCTTGCCCTACATTCCTCACTGCTGTCTTTATTAGGGGTGCTCGGATGCACCAAATTCCATTCCAACAGGGATATTTCGGATTTTGGATGCATCTGAATCCAATTCTAATCCAATTCTGACGTGATAGTCAGAATCAAAATCTGAATCAGATTCTGAACTCTGAAAATCCTAATGCAAAAGCTATAATAAAACACTGTACAAAGCTATTAATAAAATAAGGCAATACACTAAATAAAGTTTTAACTTTGAAATTTACAGTTACCCTGGTAACACAATAGCTTGACGTTCCCGTAAGTACACGATAGTTGCTATGTAACTACACTGTAACTGCATTGTAACTGTGATGTAGTTACATGCAACAAACATGTAACTACAGTGTAATTACTTCTTTAATTAATGATTACCCACCACACAGTTACATTGAAACGACACTAAAATGTGACCATTACCCTGTTACATTGGGTAATCCACAATAGATGATAGACCCGTAAATAAATAACACATTTTGTAATAATTAATTGCACTTACCTTATATCTGTAGTAGTCAAAGTAACTTACCTGATCTTCATTGTCCAATGTAGTCGACGAGTCCATGTTGATGTAATGATTAATTCTGTAGCCAGGGATCATCTTGTGATAATGCATGGAAATGAAATAACAGCTATGAATATTATCTAGAAACTGACCGAGGCAGCAGCCAAACGCACCAAGGAGCTGTTGTGTCATTGTTTGTCTGTGATGCTTCCTCAAGATTCTTCTGATGTGACATCATGTTAGCCATCAGCAGCATGTTTGATGAGTCAGTGACTTGTCCTGTGCTTCTTATAAGGCGCCGAAACCCCCCCAGCCTTTTGTTGTGTAAATTAATTCTCACTGCTTGCAGAATCACTTGATTTCTGCTATTTTCTTTATTTGACTGTGCTTTCCTGTGTCTCCCTCCAGTCAAGCCTTCCCTGCCCTCAAGCACCCAGTGAGCGCCGGGGCTATGCTCCGACAGTGGGTGGTCGGTGACCACAAGGCTGACCAAGGGGACCAGGAGGTCGGGAGAGAAGGCCAGGAAGGTACAGGAAAGCCGCAAATTTTTTGCCCACCTGCCCTCCCCCCATGTGTTACCTTTATAGGCATCTTCCCGCCGAATTTCTTACCTCCCGCCCACAGCAATATTCTAACCAATAATCTGTCAGTGGCCCTGAGGTGCCACCTGCTCAGCAGTCCTTTCCCTGTTCTCATTGTAGATAACCACTAATTGCCACATTCAAAATGGGGAGACTCCTCTTACTGTTTCTCTCTCTCTCAATTGTGGTGTTCATTGAGGATGAAGTCATCCCGATCCATACCGCACTGAATAATGCGGCCCACCAGCCTAGCCTCTCTGTTACACCTCCAGTCCCGATTCATACCGCACTGAATAATGTGGCCCACCAGCCTAGCCTCTCTGTTACACCTCCAGTGGATGTTGACCGGATCCTCACATATGTCCTACCAATGTTACATCATAATCAGTGGGGTAACCCCCAAAAAGGGACGCAACCTGTCATGTACTTATTATGCTGGATGCTCCATTATTGGGTCTACAGTTTCCCCTTACACCTGCCCACCAAATTAGCACTCTGTGACAGGATACCAAGTCGCAACCCCAAGTGGATCACCTCAAAGCAATGGCCACTGAGCAAGAAGAGAAGGCCCAAAGACAGTCCCCTCTTCCTGTCTTTCAAAGCCCTTACGAAACTCTTATTCTTTCTGCTGATCTGTATTGGTAATGTTGAAATCAATCCAGGCCCTCCAGAGGGGATCACCTCCCCAGCAGATCTAGCCTCCATCAAAGGACTAAGCTGCCTTCATATCAATGCATGCAGCCTCCTGAAAAAGCTTTCATTAATACAAGCCTGGGTCACCCATACTTTGCCAGACTTTCTTGTAGTATCCGAGACATGGCTCAAACCTGCAACAACAGACAGGGAGGTAAATCTACCCAACTATCAAATATTCAGAGCAGATCACCCAACAAGGGGTGGTGGTGTAGCTATTTATGTAAAGTCAAATATATCTGCATCTTGCCTTAGTGCAACATCATTGCCCAAAGAGTTCAAATGTATATCCCTTAAAATAACTCTCCCCAACATGGCAGCTTTTCAACTAGTTGGCTGCTATAGGCCCCCCTCTTCTGACCACAAGCTCTTAACCCACCTGGGGAACCTAATCAAACCGGGCCCTGAAGAAATCATAATCCTAGGTGATCTAAACCTAAACTGGCTCTCCAAGACAGCTGCACCTCTAGTATCATTCTGTGATACACATGGGCTTACACAACTGATAAATGAACCAACAAGAATCAATTTAAAGAATAGCAGTAGTAGCACCCTACTTGACATCATGCTGGTAAACAAACCCCACCTATTCTCACATACTGGAGTGCTATTCAGTGACATAAGTGACCAATGTCTCATTGCAGGAATAAGATCATCTGGCAAACCAGCTAACCCAGCAAAATTCCTTCTGAGAAGATCCAAGAAAAACCTTAATATTGAGGGATATCTCCATGACCTAAGCTACTCTGCATGCTGGCAGGAGTTCTACCTTACACATTCTGTGGAAAAAGCACATCAGGTGTTAAATAGCATAATCATAGGTGCCCTTAACACTCATGCACCAATCACTAGTGTTAGAACAAAAAGCAAAACTTGCCGCTGGTTTTCAGCCGACCTTAAATCTGCACTGTTGGAGAGAGATAAGCTATGGAAACTGGCAAGGAAGACTAAGGAACCAAATGACTGGATGCTGTTCAGGAAAGCCAGAAATAGCTGCACCAAAAAAGTAAGGGATGCTAAGGCTGCTTTCTATATGGCTGAACTTGACGCCTCTTACCACAATCCTGCTAGATTCTGGGGCACCATCAAGGGATCTTAGGGCAGGACTCTAGCACCTCTCTGCCATCTCAAGTGCACCTTAATAAGGTTGCTATCTCTGATAAACGGGAAGTACTGGATGCGTTCAATAATCATTTCACAACAGCTGGCCTTGCTTTTGACACCTCTCCAGCTAATCTACTGCGGCACAACTAAACTCCCAGTCTACTGAGGTTCAGAGGGCTGATTCTTCCTTCTCCTTCAAACTGGTTTTACTGAAGCAAGTAGAGGACCTAATGCTGCAATTGACACTAAAAAGCGCAGGTGCAGACTCTCTTGACCCTATTTTCTTAAAAATTGCAATTCATGTGCTTGCAGTTCCCTTAACACATCTTTTTAATCTATCATTAACCTCTGGCTCTATTCCTTCGATGTGAAAACAGCCCAAGTGTTCCCTCCAAAATCAGGGGACCCCATGGACCTCAACAACTACAGGCCCATATCCATTCTTCCAGTGCTTTCCAAGATGCTAGAGAAATTAGTGAGCATCCAATTAAGAGACTACCTTGAAGTTAATAACTCTTAAATCCTGCTCAATCTGGATTTAGGGCCAGGCACAGCACCATCTCTGCACTGGCCAAAGTCACAAATGACTGGCAAACTGAGCTAGACAAAAGAGCAGTGTCTGTGCTGTATTCCTTGATCTAAGCAAAGCTGCTCAACACCGTGGATCATGAGCTGCTACTCTCTTCACTGCACTCCATAGGCTTAGACCCACCCTCTTAAGTGGTTCAGATGTTACCTCACTGATAGAACGCAGCAGGTGAAAGCTGAAGGTGACCTATCCTCATTAAAACCACTTCTAAGAGGAGTTCCTTAAGGATCTATCCTGGGCCCTATCCTTTTTGCCGTTTACATTAACAACATTGACTCTAATCTCACCAAAGCCAATGTTCACCTCTTTGCAGAAGACACTGTTTTATATGTCAGTAACCCATCGCCTGCAATGGCCTGTGAAATTTTACAAACAGAATTCTCCCTTTTGCAACACCAACTACTTGAGAAAAAAATCCTCTTAAATGCAAAGAAGACAAAAGCTATGTTCTTCTCCACTAATAACTATACTAACACCTCCTCACCAAGCAATCTTCCCCAATTATCCACCATCCTTGGAGAAAGCCTGGATTATGTAGATAAATTCAAATATTTAGGGGTGTGGATTGGTAGCAGGCTTGACTACACTCACCATATTGAAGAACTTCTGAAAAAACTTTGCCAGAGGCTCGGCTATTCTTCAGAATTAAACATTTTCTAACCAGAGACTCAAGGCTGAGACTAATCCAGGCCTCATTTCTTTCACTTATCAGTATGCAGACTTCCTTTATGGTCACTGTTCTATTTCCTATTTAAGCAAATTAGATACCTTGTATCACAGAGCACTAAGGTTTATTACAGATCTGCCATTCAACACTCATCATTGCTCTCTCTGCTGCAGTTGGTTGAACATCCCTACACCTCAGAAGGAACAGAAATGCTGCACTATGGATATACAAAGCTTTGTCTAATAAACTTCCATCCTGTATTTTAGACTGCTTTTACACTGTACAAGCTGGGTCCTATGCCCTAAGAAGCAACAACTTCATCACGCTTAAGTTACCCAAAGCCTACAACCGGCATGGGAGGTCTGCAATCAGTTACTCTCTAGCAATGGCATGGAATTCTCTACAGAAGACCCTAAAGTTGGCCAACGTTATACCTCTAGCATCCTTTAAAAAGCTCTACATAAGTCTCTTCCCAGAGAAATGCAACTGCTACCACAAGGCCTAGTCCAGTCACATTCACAACCCTCCCCCTTTCAGTCAGCAATTATTATTGATAGCTCTTCCATAAATCATCCCTTAGTTTTTCCTCCTCGCAGCCCCTTATTTTGTATCTCAGCCCCTATCATACCTTTTACAGCTTGCTTCCTGACCAAGACCCTCCACACCAACTCCTGGCACTTACTTCTACCCCAACCACTCCTCCATACCTCCTGCTACTAGTAGCCTTAGCCCCTATCTGAATCTCCCAACGCCCTCCATGTTATCCGTCAGAGGCTGTTTATCATCATTTTGCAGTCATCAATCATTATATATCTGTTTGTCTGCTTTAGTTTGCCCTGAGCCTGTAATACGGGTTGCCCTGTGTTGCGTGTTGCTTTGGCTCCTCTACTGGGACTTGGACATTCTGGTTTCTTCTAGTGTACTTTTATTGTATCCTACCTTGTCTTGTTAGATTTTATCAACCTCTATCCTTCATTTGTATATATGTTTATATTACTGTATCTGTTTAAATACAAGTGTTCTGTATATATCTGCTACTGTACCTTCAATTTGATCCTTGACCTATCAGGTCCATCTTGTAAATGAGCTTTGCTCAATGATGTCTGCCTGAATAAATAAAGATTTTGATTGATTGATTGATTGATTATAAGATGTCATCATAGGCACTTGACTTTTGGGTGGCCAGCTGCCTTGATTATGCAATGTTTGCTGAAGATGTTGAAGTTATGCTGGTATTGTGGTTGACAATGGATGATGTGTTCACGATGGAGGGGTAATAGCTGCTGCTGTTATGCAGAATAATCCAAGGCATGTCACTGGAGGAGGATAGGCCACCTTTTGTGCTGGAGGAGGATAGGCCACCTTTTGTGCTGGAGGAGGATGCCTTTGTGCTGGAGGAGGTTTGGTGCTGGCACCCACTGGAAATGACTATACCTGCCAGACAAGAAGACACAAGGATACATGAAAAGACTGTTTTAGTCGGAGGCTTAACAGTATGGAGTAATGCCATGACATACCAGTGGAGTGAAATGGACATTAGCAGCATACTGTACTGGCACACTGTTTTAGACACTCACCATTGCAGTCGGCAAAGGTGCCCTTGAAGTGTGCCCTACCCTAGTGCTGGAGAAGGCTGGATGGCTGTGTCAGGAGATACGTTAACACAAGAAACTGTGCTTGCAGTGCTGAAGGAGGCTTTTGTGCTGGAGGAGAAGGCTTTCTTGCTGGAAGTGGAGGCTTTTGTGCTTGAGGAGGCTTGGTGCTGGTTCCCAACTGGCAATGGCTATACCTGCAGGAGAAGGAGACACAAGGGGACAAGAAAGGCAGTTTTACTCTTCGGGCATTAACAATATGGAGGACTTCTATTTTTTATTTATTTTATTTTTGTTTATTGAAATCTTGGATTAACATTTTTGAGGACAAGCTCATTACATAGGTTACACGTCAAGGCAAACAAAGAATAAGAACAATGAAGAAAAGCAAATGACAACACAATTGTACAGTAATGGTTATAAGAAGTAAAGTCACAGTCTTTGTACAGGTTGTAGCTATGTACGAAAAGCCAGAGTCTGTAAAATTAGCTTTGGCAATTATACAAAGGCTATGCCGAATAGCCAGAGTCAGGTTCAATAACTTAGGTGCTATTACAAGGATATAGGATAGCAAAGAGAAGAGAAAAATGAACTTGAGGTGGTGGAAAGATGACAGAAAATAGGCCAGAGGCTAAGTGTGACAGAAGGAGCAGAACAGAGTCAGGGGTGATGGTAACAGGCAGGGTACCACTTACAAGGCCTGCAAGTGGGAGGGGGGAAGTATGAACAGAAAAGTGAAGTATGGAAGGATGGGAATGGATTAAGGTAGGGGAGGAGGATGGGAGGTGAGGACAGAGTGCTGAGGGAAATATGAGCAGAAGTGAGGAAATACCAATCAATGTGGCACTCGACAAGAAGCAGAAAGTGTTCAGTGAAGGCAGTGTAGGGGTGGACTGGTGTTAGGACAGGATCAGGCCTGAAGAACACTCACTAGAAAGTTAATGGAAGCAGTCACACTGTGCTGCCATGACATACCTGTGGAGGAATATGGCCATTAGCAGCATAGCATACTGGCACACTGTTTAAGACACTTACCATTGCAGCTGATAAAGGTGCCCTTCAAGGTACACCCTGCCCTAGTGCTGTAGGGAGCTGCCTGACTGTGCCAGGAATTAAGCTGGCACAAGAGACTGAGTCTGCAGTCCTGAAGTAGGAAGCGTTTGTGCTGGAGAAGGAGGCTTTCTTGCTGTAGGTAGGGACTTTCATGCTGGAGGAGGCTTGGTGCTGGTTCCACATTGGCAATGGCTATACCTGCAGGGCAAGGGACAGTTAAAGACCATTTAGTCAGGGACTTTAACAGTATGGAGGAGCTTCCATGACATACCTGTGGAAGGAAACAGGAATCTTTTTATTTATTTATTCTTTGGTAACCAGGTATGGTCCACTAGGTGCAAGTGCCTATTTTCAGGAGCAAACTGAGATCACTGCGGAGGTTAAGTGACTTGCTTAGAGTCACACAGTATGCAAGTGGAAGCTGTGTGAATCAGTCCCATGTCTGCTGAATGTACCAAGCTCATTCACTGGTCATCACTCTAACCTCTAGGCTATACTGCCAATCCCCTCTAGTACCCTGTATGTGTTGGCTCACTGTCTGAGATACTCACCATGATAGCAGACAAAGAAGTCCTTAGTTATACCTTGGTGATGGAAGAGGTGGGTTGTGTGGCCACTGTTGATGGTTGTACCTGAAGAACAGGTAGATGCAAGGGACAGGACAAGAAGGTTTTAGTTGGGGTGCATCAACAGTCTGCAGACCTGTGCAGGGAAACAGACATTAGTAATAATGTGAGCTAGAGTGGTAATTAATACTGTCACATTTACCATCACATCAGACAAAGAAGGCCTTCAAGGTGCACCCTACAGCACTGGAGGAGGCTTTTTTTTTTTTTTGGCATTTATTTCTTTATCCCCCCTACATGCTCCAGGACCTGCCACACCTTCAGGCAGCTATGGTCTCCGACAACCCCTACTACTCCCACGAGCCTCTTTACCTTATATTGCAGCCTTCCCCCGGGGTAACCTGGCATAACTCTTCACCAGGTAGCTCCCTCCCCAAGAGGGAAGGCACTGGGGCGGCATCCAGCACACTCTCTATTTGGCCCCAAGGCTCTGCTCAGTGGAGATGGCTCCATTGGAGTTTTGAGGTGTCAGCTGACTGGCAGCCATCATCCTGCAAATCCTGGAGTGGTTCTGCTTTTCTGGTGCTTTCCCTATTGCAGCCCTCATGCAGTGCTCCCGGTCTCCACCAGGGGCTGCTGCAGGGAGTGATGCAGCCCCACTACCCACCCCAGGAAGAGAGGAGCGCAGTCCTATGGACATTCAATCCTTTCCTCCCTGCCGACCCCAGCGACCTGAGTCCATTTCTGAACCTGGGTCGCAGGCGTGGTGTGAGGTAAGGTGCCAGCGCCTCTGCCCTCTGCACCACTGAGCCAGCCCTGGAGGAGGCTTTGGTGATGGCTGGCTGGCTCTGCCAGCATCTACTCTGGTTTGGTGCTGGCTGGCAGCTGGCAATGGGTCTTACACTGGCACAAGAGACTGAGTTTATAGATGGAAGTTCTCATTTGGTTGGCAGTTGGCAACAGGTCTTACGCTGGCACTAGAGACCAAGTTGCTGGAAGAAAGTTCTTTTTTGCCTGGCTGGTGGCTGGTTGTTGGTGTCCAGTATTTACCAGGTGCTACACTGGCCCAAGAGTCCAGGTTGAGGCTTGTTGGTGGCTGTCAGGTGGCTGGCTGTTGGTGTCCAAAATTTACTGGGTTCTATGCTGGCCAAGAGTCTAGGTTGATGCTGGTCATGTCTGGTTGTTGGTGTCCGGCATGTACTGGGTCTACATTGGCCTAACAGTCCGAGTTGTGGTTGGCTGATGGCTAGTTGTTGCCATCCATCATTTACCAGATATTACGTTGACCAAAGAGTCCACATTGAGGTTGCAGGTTGCTGGTTGGTGCCTGGCTGGTGGCTAGCTGGTGGCTGGCTTGTTGTTGTTGGTGGCTGGCATTAACTGGTAGCTATGCTGGTCCAAAGTGTGAGTTGTGGCTGGCTGGTGGTTGGTTGGTGTCCGACATTTACTGGGTGCTATGCTGGTTGGCCAGGAGTCCAGGTTATGGCTGGCTGGTGGTTGATTGGTGGTGTCCAACATTTGCTGGGTGCTACATTGGCCCAAGAGCCCAAGTTGAGGCTGGCTGGTGGCTGATTGTTGGTGTCCGACATTTACTGGGTGCTATGTTGGTTGGCCCAGGAGTCTGGGTTGAGGCTGGCTGGTGGCTACCTAGTGGCTGGTTGGTTGTTGGTGTCTGGCATTTACTGGGTGCCACACTGGCCCAAGAGTCTGGGCAGTGACTGGCTGGCTGGTAGCTGGCTGGTGGTGTCTGGCATTTACCAGGTGCTACGCTGGCCCAAGAGTCCAGGTTGGGGCTCGCTGGTGAAAAGAAAACTCAGCACTCATGGATTATCAGACTTACGATTGCTGGTGCAAAATTTATTTGTGGCTAAAGTGCCACGGCAAGGTATCGGGTCAATATAGCAACGGAAAAAAGTTGCAAGCAAAACTACAAGTGATAAACAGCATGTGGCAAAACAGCTACAGGGGAAAAATAGTGCAAGGAAAATATAGTGAAGTTAGCAGTAGTGCTAACCCTGTAGTTATTGACCAGGACGCAGGGATGCAGAGGATAAGAGCTTTGCTGAGTGGCAGTCCTCTGAGCAGCTGTCATGGCTCAGAGGGTAGAGCCACAGGCAGTGGAGAGCAGCGGAGCATCTGTTGACCGAGGTTTGAGTCCCAGTCCTAGATTACTTTGTGTTTTTTTTTTTTTATTTTGAGTTTTGTTAGGTATTGACAATTCTCCCCACGCACAGGTTTCTCCCGATCTCTGAGTTGCCTCCCCACCAGAGGTAGTTATATTAATGTGGGGTGTTTGGGGGGGACAAAGACCCCCATAACAGAGGGTGCGGGGGACATAGCCCCCCACAAACAGTACTTTTGTCTGTGTGTTTTTGTGTAGCTGTTTTAACGCTTTGTGTTTTTACCGAGTGCTATAGTTGTTTTAGTTGTAGTGACTCTGGTATTTGACCGCACCATTTTTCATCACTATATTGCCCATGCCACAACAATGTAGTGTGATATATAAGGGTTACAAATGACCTGAGAAGCTCACATTAAAGCTTGTAGATACAAAATCATTTAGATAAGATTGGGTGAGATTTTCCCACTCAAGAAAACAAACTGCGGGTGGGAGTTAAGGGACTCTGGGAAGTAGGAGCCTAAGATAGATGGGAGTATGGAAGCTGCAGTGAGAAAGGGAACACAGGAACCAGGAAGGGGGAGCTGTTATTCTGTTCTGTAAAGAATGGCATCTTGCATCAGTATTAAAACTAAAGACACAAATACTACATACACATAAAGTCACTATTTACGAATACTATAAAACCATAATATGTTGACAAACAATGACAAGCAATACATTTTTGCATGCATTCTTTCATATAACAAAACTTTCTTTTAGATAATTTTATAATTTTTTGAAAATTTTTATGGTGTTTTTTGAGAACCAAAAAAGTAATTCTTCCTCCTCCATTACTGCTTAGGGTAGTGTGACTAATACCCAATAATGTACCATTGTACAGTATCTATTAACATAAGTGTCTACTTGATGTCGCTAAAGGCACATCACAAAAAGCAAGACAAAACAATACACCAGGTTACTATATTTATAATATTCACAATGTGTATGCTGGTCATTATAAACAAAGTAAAGATACATAATACAACATATGCATCATGCAATGCGAGGAAATGAAGCATAGAAAATGATGCATGTGGTAAATGACACACACACACACAGAGTGCACCATCATGACAGCAGGCAGCAACCATGGTAGACCAGTCTTCCGTTGACTTGATACAGACTCTACCACAGAGTTGTAATTACTGTATGTAGAAAACAGACAGACATAAATACAATAGATAAAGATATACATATATACTCCATGACATAGAGTCCTCGTGGTACTCTGCTGCAGCCCTTTAGCTGAAAGGCCATAGCTAAAAGGCGTCACACTGTGGGCACCTGCATGGGGTGGCTGTTGGCAGGAGACGGTGCATCCTAAGTGTGACACCCAAGGCAGCCCCGAAACATAATATAATTCAAGTGCAAGTCAATTAACATATAAGATATATGCAGTTGTGATACTGCAGAAACCAACGTCAAGGCACTGAATGTTGTCAGTAAACAGTGGGTTAAATTATACTTGTTATACGTGGATTGCACTGAGGGGTGAGTAAATAGTAGTATAAATTATTTTTAAAAAGGAGGTTTAAAAGGATGTATTGTTTATTGTATCTTTAAATATTACACATTGCATTTATTTCTATGTTATGAACATGGGATTAGGCATGATGCTGGGGTGCATTAACTAACTTTAATAGGTAATAAGTAATAGACAAAACTGTCTTTTAAATATAGTATACCTAGTAACATTGTGAGAAAGTTAGTATAATGTAATGTAATGTACTAGCTTTAACTAGGAGTAAATAATTAGGCATAGAATGGATAAGAACAAGAGGTATAAGCACATAGCTTCTCCAGATAAAAGGGGTTAAAACAAGGAAGTCAGTATTAAAGGGGAGGCTGTACGATCTATCAAATTTAGGAACAAATAAGAGGGTTGCAATAAGGAAATCAGGAGACATCTTGTCTGGGGTAAGATTACATATTATTTTCAGGGAAGAAAAGGAGTGAAGTAGTAGTAACAAGAGAGCAGGAAGAGGAACAAAAGTGAATGAACTTGCAAAGGCAGACACACCCTTTCTAGGGTAAGGTAACAGATTAGTTTAGGGAAGGAAAAGGGTGAGGTGGTATTAACATGGGGATAGCTAATGAGGCAGAAGGGTAAAAATATTTACATAGACACCAAGAGTAAGAAGGTAAGCAAAACGGGTTAGTGCAGTGCAGTGGTCGTGGTACAGCAGCCTTCAGGGAAACCTTCTGAGACTGAAGTCCCGCGCTGTCACCAGAACCAGTAACAGAACCAGAATCGGTACCAGAACCAATGTCAATGCCAGGATTCGTATGACACAACATTACTCAAGTTGTATGTATATTATAGCACAGACCTGGGGCATACTGGCATAACTTAAGTATGATTATTATTATTATGGTATTTCCATACCACTAATCTATATAAGGAAACATTTACAATCTCATATCAGAAAGATTCATTAGAAATATCATGACAAAAATTATTCTTTTCTTTTCCCAGCAAAAGCAATAAGCAAATAATTATTATGTTTGCTTACACGCATGTGCAAGAAACATAGTGCCACCATACGAGTTTTCGTAGGTGTGCCTCCCCCACTTCCAATGCCCTGCTCCCTTTTGCAGGCACGGCTGCACCACGCCAATGAATGTCGGAGCTGTCTATGACAGCCCTTCAGATGCAGTGGCATACAGTTGAAAGCAAAAAAAAAGCTGCAATCAGCGGTGGTAACGTGTAGGCAATTTGCATACTGCCGTCGGCAGGTAATTTACAAAAGTGCACTCTGCACTGCATCTGTAGCTGTCATAGACAGCTCCATTGTTGTCTACTCTTCCCCCCTCCAAGTAGCACGCTGGGAGCCCACCCCAGCATGCTCATGCGCTCCCGCCCCGCACACCGTATGGCCGACGGGGGTGCCCAATCCCCCATCAGCTTCACTGCCCCCCCAACAGACTTGTGGTGCCACACTAGGAGCCCACCCCAGCATGGCAAAAGTCCGACTGGGGGTGCCCAATCATCCGTCGGTGCCACTGTATGGTTTGTAACCCCCCCCAAAACTAGAGTTCCACGTGTCATGCTGGGAGCCCACTCCAGCATGGCAGAAGTCCGTATGGCTGAAGGGGATGCCCAATCCCCCGTTGGCTCCACTGGCCCCAAAAACTTCCAGCTGCCATGCTGGGAGCCCACCAGCGTGGCAAAAGTCCCACATAGTCTAAAGAAACATAAAACCTGAAAAAAGATCCCTAATTGACTCTCGCCCCTCTTCCCCAACCCGCACTCATCCCTCCATGCACTCCACCTCCCCACACCCCCACCATACTTACCTCCGGAGGCCGCATGATGATCTTCGTGACTGGGGAACACGCCTGCACTTTCAAAGCCGACCGTGAACTGAAGAAAGGCCGGTGAGCTGTATAGTGCAATAAATTTTTTTTTTTTCAACTTTGGTGCATATCTCTGCCATTTTTGGGAATTTTTTCAAAAATTTTCAACATTTGGTTCTTGGAGACCCACCTCATGAATTCAGTCACTGTCATTTTGTTATTTGATCCTGAAAGGTGATTTGCAGTCACTCGCATGGAACCTCCTTTTGGGACAAGTAATGAAACAACAGTGTCAGTTCATGGTAGGCCTAAAAACCTATGTTGAAAATTTGCGTAAAATTCCCAGAGTGCGGTGCGCAGCTTCCTACTGACGCGGTAACTTTGAGAAGTTTTAATATTTTCAGTCAGATTTTCAACATTGCCATTTAGCCACACCCCTTATGAACAGTATAGGTGTCATTTTCATATCATGCCCAAAATTGTTTTCCACATGAAGCGCACATTAGCGCGTCAGTGCGCAAATCAATGTTCGGGACACATTAAGAAAATCACAGTGACACTGATCATGAGCAGAAGTGGTAAAATGGCTATGTTGAAAATTTGGTGACAAAAATCCATAAAATGACTCTGTCACGAGCGTGCATTGCGCACTTTCCACGCACCCACGTAAGTTCACGAATTTGTAATATTTTCAGTCCAGATTTTCAACATTGACATTTTTCCATACCTCCTTATGAACAGTACAGCTGTCATTTTTCACACCCTGGCCAAAATGTGTTTTTGCACTTCCGACGCAGAATAGCGCAGTCACTGTGGGAATTTACTGTTCGGGATGGATTACGAAAATCACAATGACACTGTTCATGAGCGGAGGTGCAAAAATGCCTATGTTGAAAATCTGCTGCAAAATTCCCAAACTACTTACATTATGTAGTGTACTTTAGCAGCTCCACGCGACTCGGACTTCATCAGTTTTTGTATTTTTCAACCTAGATTTTCAACAACGCCATTTTACACCTCCTCATGAACAGTACACCTGTCACTTTTCACATCCTGTTCGAAATATGTTTTTGCACCTGTGGCACCAAATGGTGCAATCGCTTTGCAGAATCACCTTTCACGACTGAACTGATAGTGTCACTGTTCATGTGGTGGGGTCACAAAAACCCATGTGGAAAACTTGGAATAAAATACCAAGAAACTCCCAGGACGCTAGGGGTTTTCAATTAACGCCCCTACCTGGGACTGATAGAGCATCAGGGGTGTGATTTGGGATCGTCGACAGTAATGCTCATGCCATTTCACCCCATCCCCACCCCACCCCCACCCTGCAGCCAGTGACAGGCATCAAGGTACACCTTGGACCCTTGCCCCAGAGTCCACCCCATTCTCCTATACTGCACCCATTTCAGCATATTCCTTATGGAATGAGGTGAATGTAAAGGCAAAACACCCCAAGGCACACCTCAACACTTGTCAGTGTCTGAAGGGTAGGGTGAGGTGAAATGTCGTGACTGTCATGGGTGACGACCCAAAGGCACACCCCAATGCCTGTCCATCTCTGCAGAGTGAGAGTGGAGTTGGCGTCAGTTCAATACTTCAATGCCATTCCTATACTGCATCTGTCTAACTCCTGCACTGCCACTGCTAATGCCAGCAAGCAAACATTCGGCATTGACAAATGCTTGTTTTCTAGGCCTTGCAGCCTTTTGGCTTCTAACATAAACTTCTAATCTGAGGTACAGAACAAGTTAGCCTAACTAAACTGCATAACAATGTTAGTATTCCTATTACAAAGCAGTTGCCCCAAACTATATCCTAACTAACTTGTATCATAACTCTTGCATGCATGTTATAAATCAGTTATTCCCAAAACAGTAGCTTTAGTAGGCCCTCTGCAAAGACTATTAATATTTTACTTATGAGTCTGCCAATGCTAGAGGCAAAGAGTTATCCAGTTTCTACTACTTCTGTGGGGCCCTGTCAGCATCCAGTCAATGCCCGCTAAGGCAACCAGTCTGTCCCCAAGAGCTTGCTTGGAGTGTTCTCCCAGCCCACTAAAGAACCAGGATTTTAATAGTCTGGTATCGGGCCTTCCAGAAAATATGACATCTATGTAGTTTCCAAAGATAGAAAGCGGAACAACAGCTACATGGTTGCTTTAGTAACAAACAACAATTCAAATCACATAGAGTATACCAGTAAATACTTATGCAGTTTATAGCAATGCTAACAGTTCCTACGTGAGCAGTTTCCTTTTACTTATTTTATGCTTGGAGCTTAGATGTTGTTTCATCTCCTCATGGTCAGAAAAGATGTTATCTGTTTGGAAACCTTTAGCTACTGCTTTACAAAATGCTAACATCGTATACTAAAGTGTTAAAGATGCTAATATGCTAAGAATGCTGTTTATGACTTTCTTGTAAGATATGATTTTCCCTCTGCAAGTCTGTAATGTGCTTGCTCTTACAATTGAAATTCAAAATGCTTTGGCCTGGGTGGTCCAGGTCCATAGGAAGACTTCCCTGGTGTCAGCCCCATTCCTACAAATGATGTCTTCCTTGGGCTTTGCGCAGGGTGTTCCTCCATAACTCATCTGGGTGGCCACATGTTGGATCTGATGTTCTCACTGGGGCTTGAGATTAATTGTCTCAGGACAGATCGGGTCATTTGGTCCAGTCATTGTACAGTGAAGTTCTTGTTCGGGGTCTCCTTGTTAGCCATCCCTCTGTAGAGATGGTCAGCTATCTCCCTTTGCGGGGGTTGACCCCTGAGGGTTTTTTGGCGGTGGCTGACCTATCTAGTGTGGATAGTGCATGCGTCGGAGGTGTGTGCGTGGCAGTGGATGCCTATAATAAGGCGCTTGCTGGTGCGCTTGACTCCCTTGCACCAGTCCATGCATGACCCAGGTCTTCTCACTTGAGGTCCCCTTGGTATGATGGTGAGCTCAAGGGGATGAAGACCATGGGTCGGAGATTAGAGTGCTGCTGGCAGAAGTCTGGCCTGGAGGTGGACAAACTGGCCCTGCGTATGCACTATGGTGCATACCAGGGAGCAATAAGCCATAAAAAGGCAGAATTTCTGTCTAGGGAGATTGCTGCCGGAAGGAACCGACCAACTATGATATTTCGGACTGTGACAGGCTTTTACTTCCTTCCTGTCTACAGCTGAAGATAGCTTTTTCCAATGCATTGTGCAAAGAGTTTGCTCGGTTCTTCTCGGACAGGGTGTCTGCCATCAGGCAGAGGGTTCTGCCAGTGGGTCAAATTTGGCTGACAGTGATCACCATGGGTGTCCAGAGAGCTCTCCGCCTGGTTGGGGTGAGTTTAGACTGGTGGAGGTGGCTGAGGTCACTGAGATTGCTTCCGAGCTTCGGCACACCTTTTGTGAACCTGACCCGGTGCCAACTCCTTTCTTTATGAGATGTGTTGACTCCGTTGGCCCGGTGTTTGCCTTGATTGTCTGGTGTTCCTTGTCAGAGGTGGTCTTTCCTGATGTCTTGAAGAAGGCATTGGTGAGATCCCTTCTGAAAAAACATCAATGGACCCTGAGATCAAGGCAAATTACTCCCTATCTAATCTTCCATTTTTTAAGATTGTGGAGAAAGTGGTGGTGCTTCAGCTTGAGGAGCACCCGTGGCCTATGCGATTTATATGAGCTGCTCCAGTCCGGTTTCATGTAAGGTATAGCACTGAAACTGGGTATTGGTCTTCGGCATAATGACCTCCTTAGGGCTAGAGATCAAGGGAGGGGCAATTCTTGTTCTCCTTGATCTCTCTTCAGCGTTTGACACGGTTGACCATCGGGTGTTGCTTGACCACCTAAGGGAATTCTGCGGACTTGCCGGCATGGTCATCTGCTGGTTTGAGTCCTTTCTATCTAACAGGAGGCAGAGGGTGGTGATGGGAAAATTTTCCTCCTCTCCTGGTCACCTGTCATGCGGGGTTCCCCAGGGCTCGGTCTTGTCACCGATGTTGTTCACCATGTATATGCTGCCCCTAGGAGAGCTCATTAGGAAGTACAGTTTGGATTTTCATTGTTATGCTGATGAAACCCAGCTGTATTTTTCCTTTGCCCCAGGAACATCTTGTGCAATGGAAGTGCTAAACAGCTGCCTCGCCAAAATCAATGACTGGATGGCCTCCAGCTGGTTGCGACTGAACCCTGATAAGACGGAGGTACTGGCGGTGGAGTCGAACAGAGGGCGTAATAGGTTGGCCTCTGGTGCGGAGACAGGGCTCTTTCTTGGCTCTGTACCATTGAATGCCCCCTCTAGGGTGCGGATCTGGGCATTATTCTGGACAGTGGATTGATACTTGAGTTTCAGGTGTCTTCCACTGTCCATACCTGCTTTATCATTTGAGGAATGTTGCCAGGATAAAGCCCCTAGTTCTACATGGGACCTTCCACCTTGGTACATGCCTTTGTGGCGCCCAGGTTGGATGACTGTAATGCGCTGTATCTCAGGGTCTCTGGGGTACCCCTGCACCATCTGCAGCTGGTGCAGAATGCAGGCAGTGAGGCTGCTGACAGGACAGTCTAAGTACTGTCATATTACTCCAGTCCTGTGTCAGCTGCACTGGCTGCCAGTTAGGTGGAGGGTCCCCTAAGGTGGGCTTACTCCACCTTTAAGACCCTACAGGGCCTGGGCCTCTGGTTATCTGAAGGACCTTCTCATTCCTGCTGTCTCAACACCCCCCTCCATTCCTCCTTTAGAGGCCTTCTTGTGATTCCCAGGGCGAGGGTTAAAAACAGCTGGTGACAGAACATTTAGTGTTGCCCGCTCCTATCCTGTGGAATTAAACTACTCCAGCCGTTAGGGAGGCCCCTTCTGTGGAGGTATTCAATACCCCGCCTTAAAGCCTTCTTTATAATCAGGCCTTCCCAGACTGCGTATTATAGTCCTTGCTGTTTTAGAACCTATATGTTAAGTTTGCCCTGGCTTTTTAGGCTTTGGTTTTTATTGTCTAAGCTATTGTATATATTTTTGTATTGTGTTATATCTGTGATATTTATGATTTTCATTTATAATGTATAGTATTTATCTTTTAAAAAATGTTGGTACCCAGAGCCTCCGGGATGGGCATCTCTTAAATAAAATTTGCCTTGCCTTGCCATATGTACTCACCTGTCTGGCTTGGAGGCACAGGTTACTGGACCTCGAGTTGAAATGGATAGGGTGCAGAAGACCTTTTATGTTGCCCAGGAACCACCATGTCCACAGCCACTCCCCCAGAGGTTGCCTAGAAAGAGGCAGAGTGGATGGCCACAGTGGGATCTGGAAAGGTGGGGGGGTAGGGTACACTCTCTGCAATCTATACCATTGCACAACACTTTTGCCATACAAGCCAATGGGGACAACAGAGACAAGGTGCCTATCGTAGTGGATAGTAAGTAGGTGATAGTTCTCTGATGGAGAGAGTGAAAGGAGGCAAGGGGAATCACCCGGCCAATGAGGAAGCAATTGCTTGTGAGGACTCAGTTGTGAAGGGGATTGACTTGGGAGCTGGGGGGGGGAGTTAGGGAGAAGAGGTACTTGAGTGGTGCCTCAGCTGGGAGGGATGGGGAGCAGATCCTGAGGATCATTAGGGCAGCAGTAGGCAGGCAGCAGCTGGATATCATTGTCCATATTCAGATGAAGGATATAGCACAAGAGAAGTTAGGAGTAGTAAAGGGACATTTCTGGGAGCTGAGCAGGGATCTCAAACAAAAAGTTGCCAACTCTCAGATGGTGAAGGTTAAGGATGTAAGTGCTAGAGAGGAATACCATAGTAGAGAAAACTCCTGAGTACAGAGTGCAGATTAAAAGGGACGGGGCAGAGAAGAAGAAATGGGAATAGGAAACAGTAAATGGAGGCTATTGGATTAATGGGGTCAGAAATGGAGGAAGTAATAGGGAAAGGGCGAGTTAAGGGATAAGTCAGGGAACAAAGCAGGTAGGAGTGGGAGGGAGATGCAGGGAAGAAGATGGGGGTTTGGGAAGTGATGTGCACTAATGCAAGGAACCTCAGAAATAAAAATTCCAGCCCCAGACGTCACCTTGGCAGAGGCTAATTTAGATGTAGTGGCTCTAATGGAATTATGGTTTACCGAGCACCATAAATGGGAAATGAATATACAGGATATACTCTGTTCAAGAAGGACAGAGAAGGGAGGAAAAGGAGGAGGGTTTATTATATGTGAAACATAGGAACATAGAAAGATGATGGCAGAAGGAGACCAAAGGTCCATCTAGTCTGCCCATTTGTTTATGGACCCCTGCTGGTCCATGCCTGCAAAGCATTGAACTCTTACTAAGATGAGTCCCCACCCTCAACCTTGTGTTGCATGTATGTCTTGTCCCAACCAAGTTTGAAGGAGGTGATTGTTTTGGCCTCCACTACCATGGCGGGTAAACTTTTCCAAGATGCCAGCACCCTCTCAAAGAAAAAAAAACTTCCTGACATCACGTCTGAACCTTCCCCCTTTGAGCTTCCAGTTGTGCCCTCTAGTATTAGAGTTGCTCTACCAGACGTGAATGGAGTCTCCCTATGGCAGTTTCAGCAAGGTACAAGGCAATCCTTGACTCCCTGCAGAGGGCTTTTCTTAGACAGTTAGTCAAAGAACAAAATAGGGACAGTGCAGTGCTGGACCTGGTGCTTACAAACAGGGACAGCACTGAAGAAATCACTGTGACAGCCCCATTGGTAGTTATTACGATCGCCCCACACGGGTGGTTCAGCATAAAGAAAGGAGCACAGTCAAACTACACAAGGATGAGGGCTCTGGACTTTAAGAGGGTAGATTTTAGATAAATGGGTGACTGTCTCAGGAGCTTCCTAAGAGGGTTGGAGGAGTGCCAGGCAGGGGGTAGAGGCACAGTGGAAAAAAAGGGAGGGAATAACCAAAGCAACCAACCTATGCCTGAAGGCAGTAAGCAAAACTAGAAAGAAAAGTAAAGAATGATAGTTCTCAAAGGGAGTAGCAAAGGTGGTTAAAGAAAAAGGGGTTGCATTCAAAAGGTATAAGGAAACACAGAGAAAGGAGGACAAGGAGGACTACATAAAAAAAGTAGATTGAAGCAGGCAAGGTGATGAGGGGTGCAAAGGCACAGACAGAGGAAAGAATTGCTCAGGGAGTTGCTATAAGGGATAAGACCTTCTTCAGGTACATAAGCGAGAAGAGAAAAACAAGGGGATGGATAGTAAGAATTAAAAGGATGTAGGGGGAAGACTGTGCAGACGGAAACCAGGAAAGAGCTGACATAATAAACCGCTACTTTTGCTCAGTTTGTACACTTGGAGAGTGGAGGAAATGGACCACCAGGGAGAAAGAGTGATGGGTAAGAGAGTGAGGGGGGCACAGGTCCATTTTCAGAGGAAAACATACTGAAAGGACTTGAAAACCTAAAAGTGGATAAGCTATGGGACGGATAGAATTCACTCTAGGTGCTTATCAAACTGAGGAGATTCTGGTTGCCCCACTGAGTTTTTTTTTGTTTGTTTTTAACCAGGTATAGCACACGAAGCTTTTTTACAGGAGCGACCTGGGAGCACAAGGAGGTTAAGTGACTTGCTCAGGTCACACAGCATGCAAGTGGAAGCTGTGGGATTCAAACCCAGGTCTGGTCTGTTAGATGTCACCAGATTTTCAGCTCAGAGCCTTAGACCACTGTCTATACTGCCTCCTATCCTTGTTCAACAACTCACTGAAAACAGGAGTAGTTCCAGAAGACTGGAGAAAGGTGATGCTGTCCTCTATCACAAGCAGAAGCAGGAGGAGGCTGGTAACTACAGGTGGGTCATTCTCATTTCTGTGGTGGTGAATTTGATGGAAACATTAGTAAATGAAAGGATTACAGAATATCTTGAAACTAATGGGTTTTAAGATCACAGGCAACATAGATTCATAGGGGAAAGGTCATGCCAAATGAATCTAATAGATTTCCTTGACTGGGTGACCAGAGAAATTGATCAGGGTAGACTAGATAGGGTCTGTGAAGACCGAATAGGTAGGGAACATTTGGGCAGACTAGGTGGGCTAAGCAGTCTTTTCCTGCCATCAAATTCTATGTTTCAATGTTTCTGTGTTTCTGTATATGTACTGAGCTAGCGTTGTATAGCCTTATTTCATACAACCAGCTGTGGGTGGGCAAAAAAAGGAGACAGACAGAAATCTGGAATGGGGACGACGGTGTTAAGTTGTGACTGGGGACTGCTGGACTGTAGTAGGTACTGGAAGTGATGCCTTGTTCAGACTCGATTCCTGTAGTCTCTGAGTGATACAGTCAAAAATCCAGCTGCTGTGATGCACAGAGAGAAAACATGGGATGAGTGGTTATGGACACGAGGATAGGGGACAGGGGTGTATTTACAGAGGCACTCATTCTGTACACTTGCTGAATGTGTGTGTAACCTGCCAGCACTACAAACCAGACACACGAGATGGTTGATTATGACTGAGGATGAGACATGGTGGTACCTTTTGACACAATAATAACAGTACGCCAGCTAGTGCCAGGTACTTTAGTATCACACTGCCTGATCCTCTTCGTCCTAACATCCAGTGTCAGCAGTACTACCACCACTAAGATGGTCAACAGAAGAGTTAGCAAAACTGGCATCTAGTGGATGAGCAGGGCACTGGACCAACCTCTTATTCATTTTAAGAAATGTGAGTATCTCCACATTCACCACGCTCAGTCTGGTTCTGCTGTGGCTGACAATTGTTCCAGCAGCACTGAAATCGCTCTGAGATGCCCGCTGCTGCATGGGCATGATGGGAAGCACACAGCCTGCTGAAACAGTTCGGGCCACATGTATCTTGGAGTTCCAGTGGATCTGAACCATGGGAAAGAATTGGGTAGTCTCCTCAGTGGTCCTTCAGCTGACAATCAATGTTAATGGATCTCTTGAAAGTTGATTTCCTCTGGGTCCTCATCATCGGGGTCATTGACGACATTCACTACAACAGTGATGCCCCTGATGCAGGACGAGATACGTGATCATCAGGCTTCTCAATATTTGACTCATGTTCTTCTTTTTGATGTTCCTCAACCTCAAGATCACGGGATGGACAAGAATCAGCAATCTTCAACAAGCAGTCACTCAGAACATCTCACCGCTGTTCCACACCACTGTCAGAAGGCAGGATATTAACAAGCCGTGGGTCCAACATAGTTGCAAGGATATACTGATCCTCTGAGAACATCTGTTGAACTCTTTGGTTACCACGCAGGAAGTTTAACAATGAGACAATGACACCCTTTCCAACTTGTGATTCATCATCACATCTGGCTTCATACTGGGAACTCTTTTGCTCCAGGAATACACATAAAAATCAGAGCTGTGGCAGACTCATGCTCATGCATGATGAGGGGGAACTGACTTCCCTCTAACAACACGGAATGGCTTTAAAACCTCCACTGATGTCTTGACCAGATGCTAGCCACTGAAAGACACCATGACATCTGCTCCGCCAATTTTATTTTGGAGCAAATAGTGATGGATGGCCAGCTTCTGCTCTTGGAACTGGTCCAATATATAAAGTGTTGAGTACTGCCTCATCATACAGTCCTGTATCAGAGCATGTTCTGGAAGGCGTTTTTCTCTCTGCAGCCCACACAGTTCCCTCCTCTCCCTAGCAGAGTGTGAAAAGTGGGTACATCTTTTTTTAACAGTACCCACTATGTTTTCAACATCTCTGCCTTTGCTGAGCAGATTACGCACAACCAACTGTAGGCAGTGGATGAGAAATGGCACATGGGTGTACCTCCACAGATTTCAAAAGCATTGGCAGCATTGTCAGTTAGAACCACCCCAGCCTCCAGATCATTGCTCATCAGTCAGTTATCTACTGTATAACTTCCACCAGCTTGCCCAGCAAATTGCCTGAAATATGGGTGTTGTCGAACCCAGCAACAACCAGTGCTGTATGCCACCTGTGTGCAGCATAATGATGACCAGACCTTACAGTACTGGCAATACCTTCCAGCCTTTTGCCTTCTGTGTCAGTAAGGCACTCCCAACGTGCTGTCACTACCATGTAGTCCATTACTTGACCACTCATCCACGTATTGGTTGCCAGATGAACTTGTGAGATACTAGACTGCTGCAGGCTACTGCAAAGCTTAGAAGAGGCAATCTTATACAACTTGGGCAATGCTACTTGAGTGAAGAAATGGCTTAATGTTACATTACCAAGGCTCAGCCACATGCCCTAATCTGCAGAATACAGTGCTGGAGACCAAATAAAAGGGCAATAAGCTTTTCGCCAATGGCTGTACCACAGCCCTATTAATCTCCTTAGGATTATCTTGCCCAGATGCAAACTTCCTCTTGCATTCCACACTCTGCTGCAAGGTTAACTGCTACCTCATGAGAATGAGTGGGTATCTGCGGATGGTGGAGTAGTTGGCTCTTCAGACTGAGATGAAATACTCCTAGGTGTCTCTCTCTTTCTGCTCTCATGAGGCGCTCATCAGTCTGACTCTTTTTCTGGGACAGCTGAGCCAGTCATTGCAGCCCACGCAGTGATGATTTGTCGCAAGTAAGTGCGTATGCCAGACTTGCCAGACTGGTAGACAACCCCTGCTGACTTTCACCAAACATGCCAGACACCGTATGGCGTTAAGAGTCACCCTAGAATATTTTAACATATGAGAAGAGAGAAAGAAATAAGTGCCCAAGTTCCAGCTAAGGGACTTATTTCTTTCTCTTCTGTTTGTTTGAGTTCCATAGATGTGCACACTGCACTCTTGTGAATGAAAATATAACTATCTGTGCAGCTCCAGGTTGTGCTTTAGAAAGAGTAAGGTGCTTCTGGGAGCCTCAGGTTTCCAGTTGCTTTGGTGCCACAGCTGATAGTGACAGGGATGCTGCTTAAAATGTAGACCTACTCCATAGGTAGATAGAGGGTTACGATCAGGAGTATGGCATTGAGGATGCTCCCAGGGAGTAGACCTCTCAGGAGAGGAGTCCACTGCTTGATCTGTAATGCCTGGACTTCTGAGTTTTATGATCAGCAGGTTGCTTATGAACTGACCAACTCAGCTCCTCCCTTAGGGCAGTTCTTTGTAACACTAGGTCTCTTAGGAATAAAACTGCCATAATGGAAACCTTCAGTGTGGATTCCTGTGTGGACCTGGTATATATCATGGAGACTTGGTTGGGGATGATGCAGGTCCTGTGCTTGAGTCATCTATACTGCCAGATTTTCTGCATGGTGCAATGCCCTAGCCATGAGCACGGGGAGGCAGGGTAGTCATCTGTTTTAGATGTGTTCTGAGACTGATGGCATGCCCTCTGGGAAACACCAGATTGTTTGAATGTGTAACTGTTAAGGGTGGGCTGGCTACAGGGTGCAGGCTTGTGCTTGTATACCATCCCTCTGATTGCGGACAGGATTTCCTGTAGGAACTGGAGACATTCATGGCTGATCTGCTGGTGGAGTCATCCACTCTTTTGGTTTTGGGTGACTTTAACACTTGGATCAACAACAAAACCTCTCTTTTTGGAATGCAGTTCCTCCACATGATGTCTTCTCTGAACTTTGTACAGGCATTTGCCACTGGTACCCACCAGCATGGCCACACCTTGAATCTGTTTGTTTTTTATGTTGGCACACTTGCGCAGCCAACATCTTGCGGTAGTGCAGATTTGGAGGTGCGGTCACTGTTGGGTGAATGCAGGGCATGCATCAGTAGGTGCGTCCCTCATTCCCCAATCAGACTGTGTGCTGGCACCACACTGTGCATACCTAATGTGGCCATGGGATCAAACGAAAGGTCCGCTGCAATGTGAGCTAAGCTTGTCATACGCAGCGGACCTCCTGACGTGCTTTCCCTGGTGGTGTAAAAACTAAAATTAAAATGGCGGCATACTGCCAACTTCGGGGGTGTCCAATCCCCCTGTCGGCATACCCTGGCCCAATGTATATGCCGATGGGGAACCACCCCCCACGGCATAATGAATCCTCCCCATTTGTTAGTAGCCAAGAGGTGCCCAATCCCCTCGGCTCTTGCCCCCGCTTTCTGTGCGATGGGGTGCCCAATCCCCATCAGCTATAGCATCCTCCCTAGAAAACACTTAGGTGGCACTCTGGGAGCCCACCCCAGCGTCAAAGCTCTACAAAAAAAACTGTCCCCCGATGTTTATTTTTTAATTTTTTTTAACCTGTAAAAAAGAAAACTGTCCCTCACGGTCTTCCTGCCTGCCTCCCACCCCCACCCACTGAGCACCCTGCCTCCCCACACCCTCCCTCACCCCATACTTACCTCCAAAGTCCGGCGTGGTGATCTTCGGTGGACCGGGAACACGTCTGCACTCTTCAAAGCCGACCGTGAACTGAGGAAATGCCGGTAAGCTGTATAATGGAATAAATAGGGTTTTTTTCAACTTTGATGCATATCTCAGGCATGTTTTGGAATTTTGGCACTAACATTTCAACATGGGGTTTTTGGGACCCCTCCTCATGAATTCTGGCACTGTCATGGCGTTAATCGGCCCCGGAAGGTGATTTTGTGGTCACTGCGCGGAATCACCTTTCGGGACTGATTAACAAAACGACAGTGCCACTGTTCATGAGGGGGGCTCTAAAAAGGCCTATTTTGCAAATTTGGTAGGAAAAATGAAAAAAATGGCTGTTTTACGAGTGTGCATTGCGCTGTTTCCACGCACGCCCGTAACTTCGTGAATCTGTAATATTTTCAGTCCAGATTTTCAAAATTGGCATTTTTCCACACCTCCTGATAAACAGTTTAGCTGTCATTTTACATATCCTGGCCAAAATGTGTTTTCGCATGTCCAGCGCAGAATAGCGCAGTTGCTGTGCGAAATCACTTTTCGGGACAGTTTGAGGAAATGACAGTGACACTGTTCATGAGCAGAGGTCCTAAAATGCCTATGTTGAAAATTTGGTGTCGAAAGTCCATAAAATGACTGTGTTGCAAGCGTGTGTTGAGCAGTTTCCACGCACCCGTGTAACTTTGCAAATTTGCAATATTTCCATGCCAGATTTTCAACACTGGCATTTTTTCACACCTCCTTATGAACAGTACAGCTGTCATTTTTCACATCCTGCCCAAAATGTGTTTCCGCACTTGTGGCACACAATGGCGTGGTCGCTGAGAGAAATCAATTTTTGGGACAGATTAACAATATCGCAGTGCCACTGTTCATAAAGGGAGGTCCCAAAATGCCTATGTTACAAATGTGGCTAGCAAACTCCCAAAAATAACTGGGTTACGGACATGTGTTGCGCAGTTTGTATGCATGCTCATTGCTTCACCAATATTTCATGTTGTCACTCCAGATTTTCAACGTTGCCATTTTTTTATGCCTCCTTATGAACAATACAGTTGTCATTCTCCACATCCTGCCCAAAAATGCGTTTTCATCCCTCTGTTTCCAAATGGCACAGCCACTGTGCAAAACCACCTTTCAGCTAACAAAGTGATTGTGCCGCTTTTCATGAGGTGGCCTGACAAGCAGCCCATGTTGAAAATGTGGAGTGAAACTACCACGACATGCCTACGGTGTTAGGGTTTCCAACTGTAGCACCCCACCCGGTACAGATTGACAGGCGTCAGGGGTGTCCCTTGAGATCATCGGATGTAATGCTCATGCCATTCCACCCCCCCCCACCCTGCAGCTACTGACAGGCATCGAGGTGTGCCTTGCACTGTTCGGCCACAAAGTTCACTCCATGCTTCTATACTGCACCCATGTCAGCATATTTCCTTATGGAATGGGGTAAGTATAATGCCCAAAGACCCCAAACCACACCCCGACACTTGTCAGTCTCTACAGGGTAGGGTGAGGTACAATGGCATGAGCGTTATAGCTGACAACCCAAAAGCACACCCCAATGCCTGTCGCTCTCTACAGGGTGAGGGTGAGGTTGGCATCACTTCAATACTTCACTGCCATTCCTATTATGCGTCTCTATCTCCGGCACTGCCAATATCAATGCCAGTGCGACAACATTCGGCATTGACAAATGCTAGTTTCACTAGGTCTTGACATTAATGATGTCAGGGTTGATATGGTCATTTGGTGGAATCATCATGTGGTGCAGTTCCTTTGTGGGCCTCCCTGTTTTACCGCCCCTGTAAAGATGATCAGCTATCACTTGTCACAAGCCTAACCCCGTGGGTGTGGCAGGACTTCCTATTTCCAAGGATATCCCTCCTTTTTTTGGAACTCGTGTGCAGTTGTAGGGTTCAGGAAGCATTACCAACCTTCCTTTTCCTCAGTGGGAGGGTGGAAATGTAGTCATGAATCCCCCTGGCCCTTGTTCCTCATTCTCTGGTTAGAATCTCACTCCCAGCTTTGCAGTGTCTTGCTAATATGGTATTTTAAGATAGCCGAGTTGTTTTCATCTTCGCTTGCCAGGTGTACAGTCCTTACAAAAACCCCTCTGTTAAAAATGGTACATCACACAATCAGACCCCAGGCAGAGTTGATAAAAAATAATAAGTTTGCTTAAATAAAGACGGCACGGTAAATTCTATAATTTGGAAAATTTTGAGATGCCAACAGTACAAAAATAACTATTGGAAGGTTATACAGAAAACGTTATACACTGTGATTTCTAAAACTATACCTTATTCTGATGCTTTGAGTTCAGAAATCTCAAGTGTCCTTTCTGAGTAAATTCTCTCTCTCTCTCTCTCTCTCTCTGTAGGTAAGGCAAGTCCTTAGGAAAGCAGAATTTTTTGGATTAATAGAAATCAGTCTCTGAGTTTCCTTGTGGTGCCAAACTCAGGGCTGTCTTGGTGTAAAGTCTTTTGATTCCGAATTCTGACTTAAAGATCAATATTTCTGTTCAGTATGTGAAAAAGTCCACTTTCCACAACATACACACAGGTCTTATTCCAAGGGTTTTCAAGACCTACATATACTTCTAAAAGTACTGTAGAACAAGAATTAATTGCTATAAAAAATATTGTTATCATTATGCTGTACCTTTAAGGTGCGACATTAGTTTTACAATGTTGTTTGCTTTTCATTCATAGATTCCAGCAATGACCATGTGGTGCTGTTGTAACTTGGCAATGACCACTACTCTCGATTCCCACCCATGGAAAACAAACATGGGCGCTAGCGCTTGTTTAATTTTTTAATCTGCTGAACAAACATAACCTAAGTAGTGCAAAGTACAATAAATAATCGAGAAATCCATCATTGTCAGTGCCATTGACAGCGACACCGCATCTATCCACAGTGCATTTTGTGAAATACGACACTGATGTGCATGTGGATGTTTACCATCGGTTATAGCAGGTATGAGGGTCTGAAAAAAAATTTGTTAAAGAAGGGAGAGGAGGTGCTGGAACAGATTGTGGAGTACTGTTATGCTACCATTTACCGTCAGTCATTTCTTCATGACTAGCTGGCTCTTGTTCCTCCTCGGTCTCATCAATGGGGTCTGTTAGGGAAAGGGTAAAGGGGTTACAAACAAGAAATTTCTCTAAATGACAGTAGCTGTAATGACAGCAACAATATAATAGTGTTAATACTGTCTAGACAGTGGTTGTGTGCAACCTCTGGGTTTAAAGGGCAGACTTTTTCTAAGCTCTGAGGGTCAGGCTTTTTGGTTAGTTTTAACAGGTAATCCCTCTTAAAAGTTCTCACAGTACTTTCATTGATTTTTGATTTGTATTTGGCATCATAATGCTATATGGCATTCACTACTCCATGCTGAACTGCTTGTTGGCCAATCTCAGAATGGATCTTGGTGGGTGGGACACAATCAACCACTTTCATTTCTCTGGAGGAGGTGATGCACTCATTAGCTCCTCTGTAACATTTTCAGCTGTAAGCCTCGAACCTCTGGCCATGACACTCAGCAGTTCTGCATCAATGTCATCAGTCTGTAGCACTGAGTAGTCATGCTTTGCAGGTTTTTTTGGCTGGAGTGTTTAACCATTTAAACAAAGACATGCTGAAGCTCTCACCAGTACAATGCACAAAAAGTGAAGATCAGAGCTATGGCTGACCACTGCATTTGTCTGTGACAGCCATCAGGTGATCGTCAGCCAGTAGCAGAGTATGATGCTAATTTGTCGCACTGATAAAAGTGAAAGTCAGACTGCGATATAAAGTTGATGCGGTACTAAATAATTCTACAGTATTTAACAGCTTGCTAAGTTTTCTTGGCTCTAAGAAACAGCTCCTCCTCAGGTCTCAAACTTCAAGCTAATGCCTTGATTTTTGAAATGTGTGTCCATATGATAAAGTTGGAGTGGTGTTCTTTCTCAGGCCACACCCATCCCCTTTGGGATGGGTGTGACAGTTCACCTTGTCCTGCAGGTATCACTGTGGTTCCATGTCTAACACCTCTAACATATGGTTTATGCATAACCTTTTACTGTTTTGAGTTCATGACATTAGACTGCCTTCCCACTTGCCTTTTCCTGTTTTTGGAAGGCTAAGTGTCCATTTGGATATTTGGGATATGACCCTAACTGTCCGTTCGATCCAAGGGATATGACCCTTGGAGTACATAAACCTGTCTGGTCAGTATCTAGATGAATGCCAGGCCAAACTGGTTTAACAGTAATTCTTTTTCTTTGTTCAACTCTTCCTTGGCCTTTTAAAGAGACAGTGTCTTAACTCTGGAGTGCCTCACAACCAGGAAATATGAACATTAAATAGCGTGGTAATAGGCCTATCTTACAACATCCTCCTCCTCTAAAACAGAACCTGGGAAATGCGGCCTTATTGATGTCAGCATTTTCCCAGTTCTATTATTGATCCAGTAAGTGAGATAGGCCATCTCATGCCCCATTCTTAGACCCAGGCCTATGGGTAACCTCCATGTCATAAGCCTGCAAGGCAATACTCCATCTCAGGAGTTTCCCATTCATTTTCCCATTTGGCCCAACCATATATTTATTTATTTAGTTAGTAATTTATTGAATTCTCGGATTAAAATACCTATGAGTCAGGGCCTCTTTACACAGATTCCACATCAACTTTGAATACAAATTCAAGATAAAAGAAAAAATACAATACAGTTGAGTATAAATAATATTATAACAAGCATATATGTTATGGTTAGTGGGTTAAACAGATAAGGGTAAACAAGAAGGTGCAAAGCAAACTGAAGTCACAGAATTCATAAATATGAGAAATTGGATGAATAGACAAGGGCAAGCAAGAACCAATTACAAACCGTACTGAAACTAACTAGCGCAATTTCAATAAACTTCTACAAATCGCTAAGTTCAGCCAAAATAAAAGACACCTGTAACTGTCATTAAGTCTCTTCCTTCCCCATGTGTGCCATATTTATCCACTGGTAAGGTATAATTGATTTGTCATATTAACTGCTTTCCCTCTCCCTTCTACTCCTGGCTTTATCTATGCTTACGCTCCACTGCTACTCTGTCAAATCCTCCTCCCCCATATCAGTTGTAGTCTGTTGTTTGTTCTAGCTGCCAAAATACATGTATTGTACACACCAGTTATCATGTTTCATTTATCAGTATGCAACCTGTAAGTCGCTTCCCTGTCTCATATCAATGTTTACCACCTGTGGTCACCCTATGTGGTACCCTTGTATGTATATCCAGCTTGTATCATGTAACGCATTTCATGTATGTACTGTTATTACTCTATCTGCGCTTGTACTTAAGTGTTTATGTCACAGGACCTCCTTTAAAGAGCTTGCTCAATGGAGTTTTCCTGCAATAAACTTGAACTTGAACTTGAAGCAGCCAGGCGTGGCTTTGTCAGTTAGAATAAATCAGCCAGAAATTGACAACATCTAGTAAGGGGCAAACCAAGGGCTTTGGAGGATGGTGGGGCATAGGAAAGTGGGGACAGGTAGGGAGGGCAGAGTATGAGCAGTTGGGGTGTAGAGGGAGAGGGATGGAGATAAGGGTAGGTAAAGGTGAAGGGGAGGTACAGACAGGCTAGATGGAGGGCTAGACAGGGCAGTCACAATGGCTGTGCATGGCCAGTTATTGCCTAACGAGATGCCTGAAAGGACCAAGTGTGGGTACATCCAGGATATATGTTGGGAGACCATTAAGCCAACTGGGAGCCTGATAACTAAAGGAACGCTGGGCTTGTGTGGTCTGATAGAAGGGACTTGAAAGGTATGTCTAGATACACTCTAGTTTTATGGGAGCAGGGAGCATGTGTAGGGAGGAGCTGGGAATTTAGGAGCGGTTAGGCCCAGGCAGATTTTTTTAGCGTATAAGCAGGTATGGTACTTTATCCTGTCATTGAGGTTCAGCCATTTTGTCCTGGAGTACAAGTCGTACATATGTGTGTGGCTGTGGGCACCCGAAACCAGGCAACAAGATTTGTTTAGGGCAATGCTAAAGGTCGAGTCAGCTGCAGCACTGTAGGTGATTAGGCCTTAGTCCACAACTGAGAGAATGGAACTAGTAACTGCAGTTAGAAGTGCGCCTTGGGTCATGTTGTTTCTATGTCTATAAAGAATCCCTAATCAACCGACAGCAGCCTTGGAGACTATTTTGGTGTGGTCAGTGAAAGACAGCAGTCGAGGGTTGTCCCGAGGTATTTAAAGGTCTGAACTTGCTCAATAGGGGCATTGAGGTTGTTCTGTATGTTGAGAGTTGCAGGTTTTAGTCTGTTGTGGGGGTTAGCGAAGAGCATGGATTTCATTTTTTATAATTCATGATTAGTTTGTGCTGTGTGAACCATTCTTCAACAGTGGTAAAGCTATTTTGTAGCCTGCTAGTAAGGGAATGTGGGTCTGGGTGGCTGGCGATTTAATATTGCATCATTCACATATAAGAATAGGTCACCAGGGCAGGCTTGGGGAGGGAGTTAAGAAAGAGAATAGTAAGGGGCCCAGAATGGAGTCGTGGGAACCTCCGAGTGAACAGGTTGACAGGGATAGAGCATCACAGATTTTTACATGTTGAGATCTACCCTCCAGGTAGTTTTGAACCAACCACAGCCCCATTGGAGGCCCCCAGGGTAATGAGGGAGTCAATTAGGAGGAGTGATTTACTGTGTCAAAGCCTTAGTGAAGTCAATGTACACTGACCCCACTAAGTGACCAGGTCAAAGGCTTTGTGGATAAAGTTAGTGTATTCTAGTAGAGGGATGTGGTGCTGTGACTTTTCCTGAAACCATGCTACTCTGGGCATGGATGTTGTGCATGGTCAGGTACTCCAAAGCTGTGCAGCAACTATCCGTTCTAGGGCTTTCAGAGGGAGGAGGAGGATGGAGATTGGGTGGTAGTTGGAGTGGAGGGCTCTGTCTCCACACTTATGGATTGGGGTCACAACTGCGGCTTTCCATCATGAGGGAGTTGCCAAGGCAGAGTGACTTGTTCAGTATTTTGTAAGGCACAAGAGGACCATCGAGCATCAGGTGCAGCAGTTTCAGATCGAAAGTGAGTCACTGTTATGACATGTTTGCCAAGGACCTTATGTATATATTTTCTGGCAGCCCTAGGGAGACTGTTTTAAAGTGGGAGGGTAAGTGGGTTGAAGAAGGAACCATGTCATTACAGTTGGTTTGGGGGGTTGGGGGGTTGAAGGGAGTACTCCACTTAGGTCTGTGAATGCAGTGTTAAAGATGGTGACTATCTGCAGTGGGTCTTGGGTGATTGTCCCATCAATGCAAAGCATGGTGGGAGGGGTTTTATTGGGCTTACCAGTAAGTTCTTTTATGTTGTCTTCAAATTTCCTGTTGTCACCTCAGGAATTCGAGAATGCCTCGTTGTAGTGAGCCATTTTGGCTTGCTTGATAGCTTGGCTGCAGGAGTTTCTTGCCATTCGATATTATTGCCAGTGTGTGGGATTACCCGTGGCCCAAACTTTATGCCAGAGGTGGTCTCTGTCAGCCATCCAGATTAGAAGGGAGGGAGAGATCCAGGGTTTGCCACAGCTTTTTGTCTCTGCCTTTTTAAAGGGGCAAAGATGTCACAAGCTGCATTGAAAGTGGTTATGAAGTATTCCAAGGCATGGTCCACAATAGGCGCAGAGTCCAGTGTTGATCAGCCCTGGCTGAGGAGGTGAGCTTGAAACTGATTTAGTTGTCCTCTTGAGGACATGGTGGTGCTGCACTTGGTTGGGAGCTTGGGGGATTTATTGGACCGGAGGCAGATGATGGGAGAGTGATCACTAAGGGAGTCGGGAGAACCTCAGTGCTTGTAATTCTATCAGGCCTGTTTGAAAAAATAAGATCAAGCAAGGTAGAGCTACCAGTTCTGAGATTGTGTCTGGCCATAGAGGTTACTACTTGGGCCAGATTAATGGCTGAGGTAGCATCTTTGTAGATGCGACTTCAGGTGCTTGCCAATTTATATTGAAGTCCCTGAGGAGCATTAATTCAGTGGTAGGGAGGAGGTTCGAGAGGTTGTTGATTATTGCTGTGAAACCTATGGAGTGGTCACGTGGTGGGACATAGCTAGCGATGATAGTGAGGGTTTTTCCATGCTGCCCAAGGAGGAGCTTAACTGCAAGTGCTTGGGAACAACTACCAGTGACAATTTTGGGAAGGACATGTCTTTGGAGGGGGGGCTTTAAGGTAGATTGTGCAGCCCCTGCCCCTTTTCCCAATCCTGTCATCTCTGAATAGAGTGTAGCCATTGAGTTGAACAGCACTGTCAGGCATTTTAGGGGAGAGCCATCTTTTGATTACAATTAGGACATCAGGTCTTTGTTGGGTCACCCAGACCTGAAGGAGATCAATTTTTTGGGGGGAGACTCCTAATGTTTAATTATGCCAGTGTAAGGGCTCCATGGTTGCTGGTATTAAATTTAATGGCACCATGGTTGCTGGTATGGATCTGAGAAACTGCATAGGTCCTGGGTTAGGTGGATATTACCCAATAGTAGCAGGAGTAATAAGAATTCTGTATAATGAGGAACTTAAGTGCCTTAAGTAGGGATACAGGTTTGTGATTTTTGGGTGTGTGCACTATCGTGATGTTGTAGGGATGAGAGAGGTGGGGCAGAGATAAGAGGAGGAGGAGGAGGAGGAGGAGGAGGGGGAAGGGTGGTTGGATGTGTTTATTGTGAGATTAGCCAGTGGGATGGTGGTGGCTTGTGAGACACAGTTGGTTTCAGAGGCCATAGGGATACCCCGCAGGGGATGTAGTTGGTATGTTAATTCTGGCCAGGTGGAGACCTGGTAGTGGAGGGGTAAACAGGTAGCCAGGAGAGCTAGTAGAAGAAGGTATTGCAGCCAGCCCATCTTAGATGCTAGTACTTGTAGCAGATTGGGTAGGGTTTGGACAATAGTGTGAGCTTTCTATCCAGAGAACTGAGCACTGGCCTGGGAGTGTTCAGGGTTGCAAAAAATTCAGAGGTCTTACCCCTTTAAGAGAAATGAAATGTGCCTGACTGGAGAGGGGTGGTCTCTCAGCTCAGAAAGTATATTTAATTAAGGATGGGGGAGGGACAAAAAAATCAGATCCAGCAACAGTTCAGTAAAGTAGCTGGCTTTGGCTTAAATTAAGTAAAGCAACTGGCTTTGGCTTAAATTGAGTAAAGCTGCTCTTAAGTTAGATTTACAGTTCAGAGAAGCAGCCTGCAACAGAGCAGCAATGTGCGCCACTAATGGATTCTGGTCCTTACTAATGGGTTGTGGTCCATTGGGACCTTAAAATGCCTCCCATAAATATATGGTTCCAGTTTTTCAATGCCCAAACCTAAGGCAAGGCATTCTTTTTCTACTGTTGAATAAGCTTGTTCACGTGGAAGCAGCTTCTTGCTTAAGTATACAATGGGGTGTTCTCTCCCCTGATTGGATACTTGGCTGAGGACTGCCCCTATTCCCACATCTGAGGCATCTGTTTGCACCACAAATGTCCTGTTTTTAGTTGGGGCTGACCAGCACTGGGGCCCTACACAGCAAGGTTTTCAGCTGGGTGACAGGCTGCATCTCATGTTACCCTCCTAGGCTTTCTCTTTGTTAACAACCCAGATAAAGGAGCTGCTAGGGAACTGTAGTTGGGTACAAATTTCCTATAACACCCTGCTGTTCCAAGAAAGCTCTTGACTTTCTCTGGGTTTCAGGTGTGGGCCACACTGTAATCACCTCTATTTTCACTTAGTTTGGGCGGTTGGCCCCACTCTACCACATGTCCCAAATAGGTGACCTCTGTCATGACCACCTGGCACTTTTCTGACTTAATAGTCAAACCTGTGGCCTGTATTCAGCCAGACACCTCCCTCAGGTATGTCAGGTGCTTCTCCCAGCTATGGCTGAAATTAGCAATATCATCCAAGTAGGCAACTGCAAAGTCCTCTCTCTCCTGTAACACCTGATTTACTAACTGTTGAAATGTATCAGGGGCATTCTTCATCCCAGAGGGTATGACCTTGAACTCGAACAGGCTGATTGGGGTGATGAATGCTGACCTTTCCTAGCCCTGTCAGTGGGTTCCACCTGCCAGTACCCCTTTGTCAGGTCTACTGTAGTTAAGAGTATGTCACCCTCCCAGTTTGTCCAGTAATTAGATCCGTGCATGGCATTGGGTGAGCGTCAGATTTTGGGATGGCATTAAGCCCATAATAATCTACACAGAACCATGTAGACCCATCCAGCTTTAGTACCAGGACTACAGGTGAGGCCCAGAGACTGTGGGATTTCAGGATCACCCTTAGATCCAGCATCTCCCCCACCTCCCTCCTAACATCCTTGAGGACTGTCTCTGACACCTGGTAAGCTGTCCTATGTATGAGTGCTTTGAGGATGGCAGCTGAGTTTCTCCGTAGCCAGAAAGGAGACCCCTACTGTCTGCCAGAGGTACTGTGACCATGATTGCAGCAAATCCTGGCAGAATATCCTGTATGGAGCTGGTATGACTACTTGAAAGGTCTAGCTTACAATTTTCAGCTGCAGGTATGAGCCTAATAGTAGCTATTATGTGCGTCACTATTCTGTGGATTCTGTGGATTCACTCAATTTGCAGTCGCTATTTTGAATTTGCTATTTTGACGTTCACTGTAATTTACTTGCTATTTTGATATGGAACCACCTACACTGCATGAAGACCCACGAGAACCACAACAACAACAACAAGGCTAGCAGGCAGGAAGTCCAGGCTTCCACTTCCTGCCTGTCATCGAGGCATAGGTCAGGAAGCATAGGAAACCAGGAGCAGTTGTAAAATTCGTAAGTAGCATTTTATTTTTTTTCCAATAACAGTAAAATAAAAAATAAATTATTCAATATAACTATTTACAAAGGCAGTACAAACAGAAAACAAAGTCCTTCTCTGAGGGATTCTCTAATTTCAAGTTTCAGTTTCGCAGTCTCTCTCTCACTTTAGAAAATACATTGCTGCTCTTATTTCTGCCTCCTGAGCTCATTAAGAGACCAGAACTTTTGTAAGCATCTTTCCTTGCAGGTGCAACCAAACAGAACATGATGTCCCAGAACTGACCTCTTGTTGACAACTCTGCAAAAGAGTTAGTGCTGCATGTCAAGGTTAATCTGCTAAATCTCAAATAGCTTTTTGCAATCATTTCAAAAGTATAACTATATACAGTTTCAACCTAAGGGATCCCAGTATCACTTACAGTTTCACACAAAAATTCACATATATTTTTATAAACGATTCAACCTTGTCACACTGCCTGCAGTACGACTATAGCGAGATTGGATTTTGGGTTCAGGTTTCAGAATCAGATTCTGAAATCCAAAGCACAGTTTAGGATTTAGGATTTGGGGATGCCAGTATAGCGCAGTGGTTTAAGGCTCAGAGCTGCAAATCTGGTGACATCCAGCAGACCAGACCTGGGTTTGAATCCCACAGCTTCCACCTACATACTGTGTGACCCTGAGCAAGTCACTTAACTTCCCTGTGCTCCCAGATTGCTCCTGTAAAAAAGTTTTCAGCTTAGTGTGCTACTCCTGGTTAAATAACTAAAAAAATAAATAAATAAACATGGACGGAAATCCTATGATTGGGATTCACTCTGGCAGATTCTGTGCAACCTTAGTCTTTACTCACTAATCGTGTTTCCGATTCCCAACCACCAGCTCTCCTGAGAGGTACATGTGCTCAGGTTCTGGTATAGCTCGCGCAGGAGGGATCTCTGTACTGCCACCAGAGGAGGTATATTCACTGAAGCCACAGCTGGGGGGTTCTGTGCACTGGGGGGATCAGGTAGTATGGGACAAGCCTGGGAGTTTTAGCCAGCAACAAAATGAAGGAAAAAAACACTATGGTTCTCAAAAGAGGTATGGGAAGGTTCAGGAGAAAAGGTAGTATTCAGGAAGTATAAGGAAACACAGACGGAGCAGGACAGAGAACTATACCAGTTAAAGCAGAAGGAAGCGGGAAGGCAGTCAGAAAAGCAAAGGCACAAACTGAGGAAAAGATAGCCAACTCAGTTAAGAAGGGGATAAAACCTTTACAGGTACATTAGGAGGAAGAAAGACCAAAGAAGGGATAAAGAGGCTTAATAAAGGGAAGGAAGGTGGGAAGAGGGTGACAGTGAAAAAGCAGGGATACTGAATGAATACTTCTGCTCAGTATTCTCAAAAGAAGAGGAGGAGGTACCTAAATCAAAGAATAGAAACACTTTGGATAGGGAGGTCAATACCCGTCCATTGACAGAAGAAAGGGTTCTGAAAAAACTCTTAAAACTGAAGATGGACAAAGCAATGGGGCCTGACAGGATTCACCCAAGAATTCTAAAAAAATTAAGGGTAGAACTAGTGACATCACTGACTACCCTTTTTAACAAATCATGGGAGGATGGTGTGGTACCCCCGGACTGGAGGAGAGTGGATGTGATTCCCCTTCACAAAAGTGGAAGCAAGACAGGCAGGAAACTACAGACCTGTTAGTTTGACCTCAGTGGTAGGAAAATGATGGAATCATTTCTCAAGGAAAGAATTATTGAGTTCCTAGAGGCCAGTGGGGCACAGGACCAAAGGCAGCATGGTTTCACAGCAGGAAGGTCATGTCAGATGGATCTAATATAATTTCTTTGATTGGGTGACCAATGTAGTAGACCAGGAGGGACTGTGGACATGGACTACCTAGACTTTAGCAAGGCATTTGATACAGTCCCACACAAGATTAATACACAAGTTATCCAGCCTTGAGTGGTTCCCAAGGTCATAGTCTGGGTAAAAAGTGGCTGGACAACAGGACACAGAGGGTAATAGAAAACGAGTCCACTCTGAAGAAAGGGGGGTTACTAGCGGGTACCACAGGGTTCAGTACTGGGACCGGTCCTCTTTAATGTCTTTATAAGTGACATTGCAGAAGAACTGGAAGAAAAAGCATGTCTCTTTGCAGACGACACAAAGATCTGCAACAGGGTCAATACAGAAGTGGGTGGAAAGGATGAGAAGGGACTTGGCAAGGTTGGAGGAATGGTCAAATGTATGGCAGCTTAGATTCAATGCAAAGAAGTGCAAAGTAATGCACCTGGGAAACAAAACCCTAGGGGAAGTGCACACAATGGGGGGTGAGATACTAACAACAACAAAAATGGAAAAGGACCTGGGGGTAGTCATATCAGATGACCTAAAAGTGGGCAAGCAATGTGAGAAGGTAGTAAGGAGGTCTGGCGGGATACTGGGATGCATGGGGAGAGGCATCACAGTAGAAAACAGAAGTTGTTATCCTCTGTACAGTTGGTGAGACCTCATCTGGAGTACTGCATGCAGTTCTGGAGACCCCATCTCCAAGGACATAGACAGGATGGAGGCTTTCCAGAGGAGGGCAAATCAAAATGGTGTAGGGTCTGCACCAGAAGACATACGAAGAGAGATTAAAGGAGCTTAATATGTATACCCTCGAGGAGAGGAGGGAGAGGGGGACATGATAGAAACTTTCAAGTACCTCAAGGGAATCAACAAAGTCCAAGAGGGTAGCATCTTTCAGAAAAAGAGATGTGCAAGAACAAGGGGCACAATCTGAAGATAGAGGGGGACAGCTCAGAGGTAATATGTGGAAATATTTTATCATGGAGAGGGTAGTGGATACATGCAGCCTTCCTGAGGAGGTGGTGAAGTCAAAAATAGTGGGAGAATTCAAGAATGCATGGGACAGACATAAGGCAGTTATAGTAGCGAGGGTGCAGGTTGCAGGATTCTCCTAATCTACCATCCACCAGGGGATGGTTGAGAATTCCTGCAGGAGATAGCAGACTTCATCATTGACATGGTGTTGAGGTCCCCCAGATGGTTGGTTCTGGGGGACTTTAACGCCTCGGTCAACGATGAACTCTTGCATTTTGGTCAAGATCTCCTCCAGCTGATGTTTACCCTGGGCCTGACACAGGTAGTTACCTCCTCAACCCATATAAAGGGTCACTCGTTGGATCTGATCTTCCTATTGGGTATGGAGATAGCTGATTTGAGGGTGGAACCAGTCAGCTGGTCTGACCATCACACCATAGGGTTCGGCTTCAGAGCCCCCCCATAGGTCTGCCCCTACGGAGATGGTCCAGTACTGCCCTTTGAGGGGAGTTGTCCCTGGTGACCTGTCGGCGGTGCTGGACCTGTTGGGTTTGTCGGGTGAATGCTCGAGTCCAGGTGATCTCATATTGGCTTACAGTAAGGCGGTGGGAGATGCCCTGGACAAGATTGCTCTTGTTCATGTTCGACCTCTCACCCTTTGCCCAAGGAGCCCTTGGTTTTGTGGATCCTTGAAGGAAATGCGGCAAATTGGTCGAAGGATGGAGAGAGCCTGGCGTAAGTCTGTTCTAGATGCTCACAGACTTAGGTTGATGGCACATTATGACGGCTATCAATCAGAAATCACCCGTAAGAAGGCAGAATTCCTGTCCAGGGAGATTTCTGCTGCATGGAATCGACCAGCTCAGATTTTTTTGACCGTTGACAGATTGTGCAATCCAGTCTGTCTCCAGCCCAGAGAAGCATTTACACAGCTGAAATGCGAAGAGTGTGCTCGATTTTTCGCAGATAAGGTTGCTGACATCAGGTCTGGCATCACCTCGTTTTCTCCTATGAGGGATTGTGGTGATCAGCAGGAGGTGACATTCACCTGGTCTGTCTGGTCAGACTTCGGCTGACCGGAGTTCGTGGATATTGTTGAGATCATCCAAACATTGCGTCCCACTAGTTGTACCCCTTTTAGTAGGTTGTGTAGATGTTATCTGCCCGATCCTTGCTGAGATTGTCTGGCAGTCTTTGGAAAGGGGTATCTTTCCTGATCCCCTCAAGGAGGCGGTCATTCGACCACCCCTTAAAAAATCCTCCTTGGACCCAGACTGCCTAGCTAACTAGCGACCTATCTCTAACCTGCCATTTGTTGGTAAGGTTATAGAAAAGGCAGTAGCACGACAATTGGATGATCATCTTACAAGTCACGATATCTATAATATTCTCCAATCTGGTTTCAGGAAGAAGCATAGCATGGAGATTGCTCTGGTCCAGGTATTGAATGATCTCCTGATGGCCAGAGATCAAAAGGCACGCACCATCTTGGTCCTTCTTGATCTTTCTGCTGCATTTGACACTGTAGACCATGGTGTCCTTTTGGATCGTCTGTGGCTTCTTTGCGGACTGTCTGGTACAGTCCTCAAGTGGTTTCATTCTTACCTCATGGGCAGATCGTGGAGAGTGGCCACCGGAATGCATTTCTCTGGTGCTCAACCTCTGCTATGTGGGGTGCTGCAGGGATCCATTTTGGCCCCCATGTTGTTTGCAGTGTATATGCTTCCATTGGGAGATATCATCAGGTGATACAGCTTGAATTTTCACTGCTATGCAGATGATACTCAGCTGTATATGTCTTTTCTACCCAGACAGAATGATGCGCTCTCCGTGCTAAATAATTGCCTTGCTGAGATCAGATGTTGGATGAATACCAGCTGGCTGAGGCTGAATCCTGATAAGACTGAAGACTTGGTAGTGGACTCTGGTCACCTCAGGGCAGGTGTGAGGGTTAGACAGCCATCTGGTTTGTTTCTTGATGACGTCCCACTCATTACCTCAGGCCAGGTGCGTAACCTGGGTATTATTTTTGATGAGGGTCTGACACTTAAGTCTCAGGTGTCGGCCATCGTCAAAACCTCTTTCTACCATCTGAGGAATATTGCCCGGGTGAAACACCTGGTTCCCCTTGATGATCTTCCAACGTTAGTCCGTGCCTTTGTTACTTCCTGCTTGGATTACTGTAATTCCCTCTATCCAGGGCTATCTGGGATTGATATCCGCCGCTTGCAGCTAGTGCAGAACACGGTGGCCAGGCTTTTGACTGACACCTCTCGGTCTAGTCATATTACCCCTGTGCTCCGCGAACTGCAGCTGCCTGTTCAGTGGTGGATCACCTTTAAGAAAAAATTACTCACCTTAGTAATGTTGTTTCTTCTAATGGAGTCTTGCTATATTATGACATATGCAGTTTGTCCCAGCTTTAGAACTGCTCCGGAGGTGAAAGAGTTAACTTCCATGCCAGGCATGGAATCTTGGAGCGAGCTGGTTGAAAAAACTCTGTCTGTTGTTCTTCAAACTGAAACTGTCAGATCTTTCGAACAAAACCTCACTAAGGTTCTGTGTGGAAGCTGTAAACCTACACTAGCCAACTGGCTACTATAATATTAACACATTTTTCTGGTCCCAAAACCAAGACTCAAGTCAGGAGATCCAAAAAATAAAATAAAATAAAATACAACACCCAAACACCCCAAAAAGGAGGGGTGAAAAATAAGGTGGGCATCTACAAAGTGCCAACACTACACTGCCCACCCACATCCCAAAAGTAGAGGTTCTGAGAGGGGCAGGCAGGGGGGGAGGTCATAATATAGCAAGACTCCATTAGAAGAAACAACATTACTAAGGTGAGTAATTTTTCTTCAAACAACATGAAGTCTCTACATATTATGACATATGCAGAGACACAGCAGTACCTCCATGGAGGAGGGACAGAACTACTTAGGAAATAGGCTCTGAAGCATAGCTGTGCCAAACCGAGCATCCCTCCTAGCCTGGATGTCCAGGGAGTAATGCTTGTGTGAAAGTGTGTACTGTTTTCCAGGTAGCTGCTTGACATACCTCTAAGATAGGGATGTCCCTGGTCAGCTAGGGACGCAGCTGTACCTCTGGTAGAGTGAGCCCTCAGGCCTCAGGGGAACCTTACCCAGTTTTTGATAGCAAATTGATACAAGAGACAATCCACCTGGCAATGGATCTTTAGTGGCAGGTTTCTTTACCAACCTCACCATAAGTGAGGAACAGTTGGAGGAGTCAAACCTCAGACCCTTGGAACGCTCTATGTAGTAACTAAGGTTCTCTTTACATCTAAACTATGCAGCCTCCTCTAGCCAGAGGAGGAATGGTCAGTGAAGTACACTGGAAGAGATATAGATTGATTAAGGTGGAAATCTGAAACCACCTTAGCAACAACTTCCTGTTAGTCCTGAGGACTACCTTATCTTTGTGAAAGGAGATAAAATCAGGCTCACTGACAAAGCTTGTAATTCACTTATCGCCTGGCAGAAGTGATGGCTACCTAGAAACACAGTTTTCAAGTCAAGTACTTAAGCTCTGCTGAAGACAAAGGCTCAAAGGGGGTTGCATTAGCTGAGCAATGCAAACATTAAGATCCCAGGCAGGAGCAGGGTCCCTGAATGGCGGGTTGTGTGAAGCAATCCCTTGAAAAACTTGGAGAATACAGGGTGAGCAGAAAGAAGAGAGGGCTTTCCTGCTGAAATAAAAGCAGAGACAGCTGCCAATGCACTTTCAGGGTAGCGGCCTCAGCCCCAAAGTATTTAGGATGTAACTCATGAGGTCCAGGACTGTGGGCAAATCAGCAGATTCTGGGAAAATATGCTTCCTAGAGCACCATATGGAAAACCTTTTCCATTTAGAATTATAAGTAGCCCTGGTGGAAGGCTTTCAGAAGCTTTCAAGATTTCGAGCACACCTTGAGAAAGGTGTAGGTCAAGACTCTAACCCTCAAGAGCTAGGCCTTGAGGTTGAGGGATTTAGAATCGGATACCAAACTCTCCCTGGGCACAGGTTAACAGATTGTGATTCTGGGAGACACAGGAAGGTGGACTGCTAAGGACAGAAGGAGTGGATACCAGGGCTGTCTGGTCCAATCTGGAGCAATCAGAATCATCTTGCAAGGTTCAGATCTGATTTTGACTAGCACCTCGAACAAGAGAGGGAAGGGGGGAAAGGCATAGAGGAACTTCCCTTCCCAATCGAGAAGAAAGGCGTCCAGAGGGACTAAGCCCAACACTGGGGGCCTGCAACAAAAAAGCGAAAGTTGGTGATTGTCTGGGGCTGCAAAAAGATCTATCTGAGGGGTGCCCCACCTGGCAAATACTAACCCCAGTACTAGGGGATCCAGTGACCATTCGTGATGGCCCTGGGAACTCCTGCTTGAGAGCATCTGCCAGGACATTGTCCTTGCCTGGGAGGTGAACTGCCATGAGGAGGTGTTCTAGGGAATAAGCCAGAGACCATAACTTCATTGCCTCGGTGCACAAGGCCAAGACCGAGAGTGCCCTTGCTTGTTGATGTACCACATTGTAGTGGTGTTGTCTGTTCTGACCTGTACCACTTTGTTCTGAACAGATGCAGAAAAACCTGAAGTGCTAGAAAAACAGCTCTGAGTTCCAACAGATTGATGTGGAGCAGAGATTCCTGAGGGGACCACAATCCCTGGGTAGTGAGGTCGCCCATGTGAGCTCCCCATCCCAAGAGGGATGCATCTGTAGTAAGGGTCAAGGAGTGAGATTGAGGGATGAAGGAACCCCTGTCTCAGATTGCTCTGATCCTGCCACCACTGCAGGCCTGATCAGGGTTCGAGTTACTGGGATCAATTTGGTTAGAGGATCTCTCCTTTGAGACCAGAAGGCTCTCAAATGGAACTGAATGTCCCTCATCTGAAATCTTGCTCCTTACTACAGCTGTGGAAGCAGCCATGTGCCCAGGAGCTGTAGAAAGTGCCTTGCTTGCGGAGAGACCTGCAGAGTGAAGGAGGAGGCCAGAGCCACTCAGGGTCTTTACTCTTTCTAGAGGAAGGAAAGCTCTGGCCTGCTTTGTGTCCAGTTCTGCGCCTATGAAGGTAAGTAGCTGAACAGGCTCTAGAACTGACTTTGGAAGATTGTAGAAGAAAACCTAGAGATGTAAGCAGCTGCTGGGTAACCTGAAGGTGTGATTTGACTTGGTCTGGAGACTGACCCACTATGAGCCAGTCGTCCAGGTAAGGAAAGATGGCAATCTTTTGCCTTCTTAAGTGAGCAACTGCTACTGCCAGGCATTTTGTGAATACCCTTAGGGCAGAGAGTGGTGAGGGCATTGCTCTGAACTGGTAATGGCCTGAGGGCAGTTCGAATCTGAGTACTTTCGTGGGAGCTTCTGATGAGAACATGGAAGTAGGCATCCTTGGGTCCAGGGACGCCAGCCAGTCCCCTGGCCTTAGGGAGGTAAAATGATTCCCAGAGTCACCATTTTGAATTTTGGTTTTAAAAAGGTGCTTGTTTAGGTATCTTAGATCCAGGATGGGCCACCATTCTCCTGTCTTTTTGGTGTAAGGAAGTACCTGGGAGTACAGTCCTTTCTCTGGTGTAGGGGAGGAACCCTTTCACAGCTCTGAGAGCCAGCAGGGTTGACACCCCTGTTTCCAAAGCAAGAGCCTCTAATGGATTTGCAGGTGGAAAGGATCTGGTTCTCATCTTTGGAAATTTTTGAAGCTGAGAACCAGTCCCTGGCATTACTTCCAGGACCCCACTTGTCTGATGTTAAAGACTCCCGGTCCTGGATGGTAAGCCAGCCTGCCTGCCCACAGGTAATGGAGAATTGGCCCTGGGCATCCCATCAGGGTGCCTGTTTGGCAGGGGCTTTAGGCTGAGGGGTGGGAGCAGGCCTGCTCATGCCCCGCCTGCCTCTCCTCTGAAGAACCCCCTCTGGGCATAAGCTGAAGAGGAGGCCTGGGCTTGGTAAAAGGCCTGTGAAAAGGCCTGCCCCTGCCCTGAAAGCTGCCTCTGAGGAGTGGCTTGCCTCTCTTGGCCTGTGCACTCCTATAAGTGGTCCTATACTCATCCATTTTTTTCATGTAATTCTCTGTCTGCTCCCAAACAGAAATTACCCACACAGGAAAATCCATGGCCTTAGCCTGGGTATCCTGTGACAGGCTAGTACACCTGAGCCAAGCCATTCTACGAAAAGCTCACAGATGTAGCCATGACTCTTGAAGATACATCATTAGAGTCCACTGCAGCATGGAATTGCACCTTGGATGCCTCAATACCATCAGCAGCCACCTGTTCCAGCTCCTTGGCAAGCTGGCCAGGGACCTGTTTCACTAAAGCCATAACAGTATCCCATCTGGATTTCTGGTATCTTGCAACATAGGCCATATAATTTGCCTGTCTGAGTCCCAAGGATGCTGCCATTTATTGTTTCTTTGCCATGGCATCAATCCTCCTGGAGTCCTTGTCAGGGGGGTGTGAAGCCAAGGGAATATTTGCCTTATCACAGGCTGCAGCCTGCACTACCCCAACATGGCTGCATTGTTGTGAAAGGAACTCTGTATCAGGACCTGACAATGTGTACCTCCTGTCCATCTTTTTATCCACAGGAGGTAAAGAATTAGGAGCTTTTAAAATTTTTATTGTCTGTTTCCTAAAAAGATTTATGTAAAGGATGGAGACAATCTCCTGGACTCTGGGATATCCATCATTTCCACATAGTCAGGCTCCTCCTGTTCATCCACAGCTTCTTCCAAAGGGAGCTGGAGGGTTTCAGCAACTTTTATAAAACAGAAAATGAGAAGGGACTCAGAAAGCCTAGGGGAGGCACTCCTGAAGGTCTGTCTGGGAGATGTCCGGTTCAATGGGCACATCCAGACTTTCAAATCACATTCACTCTCTTCATAATCCTCCTCCCCTCCTCCGGTTCCTTAAAATTCCTCTATATCATATTCTTGAACGGTGGAACCGACCGAACGACCGTTGCGGATGGTGGCGGTTCGGATCGAACCGGGAAAGCGACTGGACAATTTGGATCGCTTTGGCTATCTCTGCAGCGGTTGGAGAAGGAAATTTTGGCTCCACACCTGCTGATTTTCTAGTCCTCTTTGCTGGAACTGAGCTCCCTCCGAGTCAGCTCTTCGGTTGCCAGTACTCGCCCTGGTCAGAGGGCACTCACCTCAGTTGGTTGGCACTAACCAAAAATGCCCTTTTCCGCAAATCGCCAAGCAAGACACCCTTATCGTTCCCAACTGTCACGGGTCGTGAAAACGTAATGAAATCAGTTTTTTAGAACCGATAAGAACCGGGAACCGCACTTTAAAATGTAATTTAATAAGTTTTAACAACAACCTGATCGGTTCAAACCGAACAGATAACAACGCTGCAAGTTGCACACAGAGAAATGTAAAACCTATCTATTACTTACTTATACCACAGACAGAGCTTGAACCGACCAGTTGCTTGGTTAAAATATATAAATGCGGTTTAAAACTAGTAATAACACTTTTAACCGACAAATGAACCGAGCAATAGGAGGAATCTCCGAGCACTGTTCAGTGAGGCGGAGTAAAGAATCTTGACAGTTTCAGTTTGAAGAACAACAGACAAGAGTTTTTTTTTCACCTGAGCTCGCGCTCAAGATTCCATGCCTGGCATGGAAGTTAACTCTTTCACCTCCGGAGCAGTTCTAAGGCTGGGACAAACTGCATATGTCATAATATAGCAAGACTTCATGTTGTTTGAAGGTTGGTTTACTGACCTTTAAAGCCCTAAATGAGCAGGGACCCGGTTATCTGTAAGACCTCCTTGTACCCTACTGCCCCATCCATCCCCCCCCCCCCGATCCACTGACAAGGGATTGCTGGAGACTCCCAGGGTTCGCACTGAAGACATCTGTCTCTCATGCCTTTTCTTTTTCTGCACCAACCCTTGGAACTCTCTAACTGAGAGAGTGCCTGACCGTTGACAGTTTTAAAACTGAATTAAAAACTGACTTATTTGATTTAGCCTTCCCTAAGTTTGACTAATTTTACTGTAATTTTATTGTATTAATCTGTTTTAACTCTGTTTATTTGATATTTGTTTATTGTCTGTACAGTGCTTTGGTTATAAAAAGTGCTTTAAAACAAAATTGATTTGATTAGTGAGGGTGGGAGGAGGTGAGGTTGTTGGTTAACTAGATCTGCAGCTTATCCACAATGTAGGAAATGGACAGACTCAGGTGGGCCAGCGGTCCCTATCTCGTCGTCAAATTTCTATTTCTATGTCTGCACCAGAACAGTGGGCATACATACATACGAACATATGAAAACCAGCAGAATAAGGCCATTTGGTCTTTCTAGTCTGCTTTCGTATTGCAGGGTTCAAACTTGATACTAACAGCACACACTTCCATCTCCTCATCCTTTCCATCCTCCCCTACCCATGATCCTTCCCTCTCCTCTATGCCTGTTGCAGCCTCTCTTGAAGCTGCCCCTTGTCTTCTAACAAGACCACCGCTTCCGACAGTGCATTCAAGTGTCACCACCTCTCCATTGATGAAGTGCTTTCTGCCATCCCTCCTAAACCGCCCCTTACAGATTTTCTCTGTTCTCCTTTACCTTCCTCCCTGCTCCCCAAAGGTGGCCTCCCACTTGACCTCCACTCATGACATCCTGGGCTCGAGGAGCAAGCCTGAGTCACCAGCATGCCAATTCAGCACAACAGAGAAGGCCAGTAAAAAAAATGTGGCTTTCAAGAAATTTCATACGAATATATGAAAATGCCAGCAGAAGCAGGCCTTACGGTCTATCGAGTCTGCTCGATTGTAAAGCTAGACCCTCAACTTGCAGCTGCCCCACATTCCCCACCCCTCTTCATCACAACCCCCGCCCTGTCCCAACCCCTCTTAAAGTCACCCACCATTCTGCAGGATACCACCTCGGGCAGAGCATTCCACCTGTTTACCACCTGTTCAGTGAAAAAATGTCTCCTGATTTCCTCTTGAATCTTCTCCTCCAATCTCAGCTGATGCCCTCTCCATATCCCTCCCTCTTCTAAGCTGGAAAATCCCTTCTGTATTAGCCTTATTTATCCCCTTAAGGTATTTAAAGGTTTCAATCATATCCCCTCTATCTCTTCTCTCCTCCAGGGACTACATGTTCAGCTCACCCAATCTATTTCTGTAGGACTTTCCCTCCACTCCCTGGATCATCTTGGTTGCCCTAAGTTGCACCCCTTCCAACAATTTGATGTCCTTCTTCAGGAATGGGCGCCAGTACTGCACGCAGTACTCGAGGTGCAGCCTGACCAGAGACCTGTACAAGGGAAGGCTCTCCTCCCTATTTCTGGAGGAGATTACCCTCGCTATACACCCCAGCATCCTGTTGGCTTCTGCCGCTGCCTTTCTGCACTGAGCGGAGTTGTTCAAGCTGCCCGTTATAAGCACCCCAGATCCTTTTCCTCCTCTGTACTTTCCAGTGGCACCCCTCCCAGCTGATAGCTCCTCCCCTGGCTCCTAGCTCAAAATACAGTGCCTTGCACTTCTTGGCACTGAACCCCAGCTGTCATGTTTCTGACCACTCCTGTAGTTTGGTCAGGTCCTCCTGCAGCCCCCTTCACCCTTCGATGTCATCTACCACAGCTCCCATCTTTGTATTATCAGAGAACAGACTGATCCTACTCCGGGTTCCGTGTGAGATATCAGCTATGTATATCCCAAACAGCACTGGTCCCAGTACCGATCCCTGTGGCACCCCACTTGTCACTTCCCTTGGTAATGAGAGTTCCCCCCACCAACACCCTCTGCTGCCTTCCATTCAACCAGATGACAATCCATCTGGTCATCTTTGTTCCCACCCCTATGTATTCCAGCTCCCCCCCCCCCCAGCCTCCTATGCGGCACGGAATCAAAGGCCTTGCTGAAGTCCAAATACAGGACATCCACTGCATGGCTCCTGTCCAGCTCCTAGTCACCCAGTCATAATACTCAATTAGATTTGTCTGGCAGGATCTGCCTGAGACAAACCCATGTTGTTGGCCGTCCTAGAGACCATTGTCCTCCAGAAAGGTCACTAGCCTCTCCTTTAGGATTGTCTCCACGAGCTTCCTCACAATTGATGTGAGGCTGACTGGTCTATAGTTACCTGATTCATCCCTAGGGCCACTTTTGTGAATGGACACCACATGGGTCATCCTCCTGTCTTGTGGTACACATCCTGTGTCCAGGGAGGTATTGAACAGGTCAGCCAGTGATCCTGCCAGGATCTCCACTAGCTCCCTGAGTACCGTAGGGTGAATTCCGTCTGGTCCTGGTGCCTTGTCCACCCTCAGTGCCCTAACTCTTCAGAACCTTTGTCCTCTGTAATCCCTATGTCAGGCACCCCTTCTCTCCACTACCCTCCACCCCTCCTTGGGCATCTGCCCCCCTTTCTCCTTCGTGAACACAGAGCAGAAGTATTCATTTAATGCCTCTGCCTGATCCGCCCCCTTTTCCACCCCACCTTCCTTCCTTCCTCTAATCCTCACAATCTGGTCCTTGTTCTTCCTTCTTTTTCTAACATATCGGAAGAAGTTCTTTTCTCCTTCCTTAATACCCTGAGCCAGTCTCAGCTCCCTTGAAGCCTGGCTGCTCTGACTAGCCTGGAACCTCCCTGGACTTCTTCGTATACTCATCCTTGTCAACCCCTCCACCCGATGTCCTGAATTTCCAAAATACCTTCCTCTTGGCTCTCACCCCCTCCATAACCTCTTGAGTCAACCAAATGGGCTTCTTTGCCCTTCCCTTCTTACTCCTTGGCTTTGTACAAGATCCAGTGGCCTCCATCAACCCTTTTTTAATAATGTCCCATTTTTGAGTAGCATCCATGTCTGGTTGAATTCCTGCCAGAGACCTACCCCAAATTTCCCCCATCCTTTTAAAGTCCCCCATAAAGTCAATCACCCTGGCCCCGTTCCCCCCATTTCCCTACCCATATTGAGCATTAACCACACCAAGTGGTAGTCACTCCCAGCCAGAGAGTCCTCCACCCCCATTTCTCATACAGCCTCTCCATTTGAAAGTACCAGGTCCAGCGTCCTCTCCAATCTGGTCGGCTCATGTACCAACTGCACCAGGAAGCTGTCCTGAAATGCTTCTAGTATGACCTTCTCCCTTGCTCTCATGGAGGTTGGAGTGCTCCAATCAACCCCAGGTAGGTTGAAGTCCCCCACTGCCATGTTCCCCTTCCTGTAGACCCTTCTGATTTGCTCAGCTAGCTCTCTATCCAGGTCATCCCCTTGCGCTGGTGGTCTGTATACTACCCCTATTCTCAGCATCCTACCTTTCGAGTCCTAAAACTGCATAGGGCCTCTGTTTTGCCTTCCTCCACTTCCTCCCTTATACACCTTATCCCTTCCACTACATATGATACCACACACCCTTTCCCTTAGTCCTATCTTTCCTGAATATTCTGTACCCTGGGATCTTCACATCCCTAGTCCTGGTACCAAGTGGCCCCATTTCCATGATGGCACAATGTCCACCTTCCCCACTGCCAGGACAGCCTGCAACTCAGTTGACTTATTACCTAGGCTCCTCGCATTCAGCACGACTACCCTCCATCCCGTTTCCTTCCTTACCTTTCCCTGGTTTTCCCTCCCCCCCCCGTGCCTCTACCCCAACTCCTACCCTGTTAACATGGAGGGTACGCTTGTCTGGCTCCCCTCTCTGGGATCCCTGCCTACCAGCTGTCCACTCACCACCCCTCACACCTAGTTTAAGCCCACCTTTGCTGCTATGTACTCCTCTATCCCCTGCTTCAATACTCCCTTCCCCATCTTGCTCAAGTGTAGCCTGTCCCCTGCGTATAGATCATTATTGTTTCAGGTTTTGCCCCAGCCACCCACTAACCCATACCCCTTGGATCAACACCATTCACCCAGCCATGTGTTGAACTCTCTAATCCTCCCTTTCCTCACCATACTCGTGCAACGCACTGGGAGCACCTCTGAGAATGCCACTGATTCCCCCAGCTCCTCACACAACCTTCCCAGCTCTTCAAACTCTCATTCACAACCTCAGTTGTCTCCCCTGCCAGGTCATTCATACCCATATGCACCATAAGATCGGTTTCCTCCTACCCTTCCTTGCACACTTTAGAATTGATTGCCCTCCCTGCCCGCTGTTAACCCAGGTATAGACTCTACCCATATATGACTCTGCCTTTCCCCTTACTGCCCCATCTTATCCCTTTTAGTATGGAATCCCCCAGCACTAGTATCCCCCTCATTATTCCTTGTCCCGCACCACCCTAATACCAAGGTATCTATCCTAATGGCCCCACATTTGTAGCTCTGCCCTTCCCCCCACCCCTGACCTGTCTTCCTTCCCCTTCAACTCCCTTCCCCCTCCACCCTGACCTGTCCTTCTCCCTCACTGTTCCTTCTCTATCCTCCACATCCCTCCCAACCTCCCTGGACCCCCTACCTTCCTGTCTTCCTGCCAGCATTGCTCTTCTTCCCTCCCCACTCCTTTGACTGTCCCTCCAACTGTGCTCCTCCCACTTTACCCATGTCCCCTCCTCTGACTGACTACTGTTCCTTGTGCATTCCCTCCTGTCTCTCTCCTGCCCCCTCCTGGAGATCCTTCCCCCCTCTCCTCCTCCACCAATGTTGCCAGAACTTACCTGATAGGGCCTCCCCCCTTTTCAATTGTTCTGTGCCTTCCTTCATAATTGCCTCTGCTACTTCCCCTGTGTGCTCTTCAACACAGAAACATAGAATCTGATGGCAGATAAGGACCGCTTGGCCCACCTAGCCTGCCCATTTCCCCTACCTGATGGATAAGCTGCAGATGCTAGTTAATCAACAGCTTACTTCCTCCTACCCCCCACTAGAACTGTCTTATGTCTGTCCCATGCATTCTTGAATTCTCCCACTGTTCCTGACTCCACAACCTCCTCAGGAAGGCTGTTCCATGCATCCACAACCCTCTCTGTGAAGAAATACTTTCTAACATTACCTCTGAGCCGTCCCCCCTCTATCTTCAAATTGTGCCCCCTTCTTCTTGCACATCTCTTTTTCTGAAAGATGCTACGCTAGTGTACTTTGTTAATTCCCCTAAGATACTTGAAAGTTTCTATTATGTCCCCCCTCTCCTGCCTTTCCTCAAGGGCATACATATTAAGTTGCTTTAGTCTCACCTTGTATGTCTTCTGTTTTAGACCCTGCACTATTTTGGTTGCCATCCTCTGAACAGCTTCCACTCTGTCTATGTCTTTGCGGAGATGGGGTCTCCAGAATTGCATGCAGTACTCCAGATGGGGTCTCACCAACTGTTTGTACAGAGGGATAACAACTTCCTGTTTTCTACTGTTGATGCCTCTCCCATGCATCCCAGTATCCCCAGCCCTCACTACTGCCTTCTCACATTGTTTGCCCACCTTTAGGTCATCTGATATAATTACTCCTAGGTCTCTTTCGATTTTGTTGTTGTTATTTATCTCACTCCCCATTGTGTAATCTTCCCTGGGGTTTGTTTCCCAGATGCATTACCTTGCACTTCTTGCACTGAATCTGAGCTGCCATATATTTGACCATTCCTCAACCATGCCCAGTCCTTTTCATTCTTTTCCACCCCACCTTGTGTATCAACCCTGTTGCAGATCTTTTGTGTCGTCTGCAAAGAGACATACTTTTCCTTCAGGTGCTCTCCAATGCTCACTTATAAAGACATTAAAGAGGACTGGTCCCAGTACTGAACCCTGCGGTACACCACTAGTTACCCTCCTTTTCTTCACTGTGGACTCTGTTTACTATTACCCTTTGCGTCCTGTTGTCCAGCCAGTTTTTATCTAGGCTACCACCTTGGGACCCACTCCAAGGTTGGCTAACTTGTATTAATCTTTTGTGTGAGACTATATCATGCTTACTAAAATCTAGGTAGGCCATATCTACAGCACCTCCCTGGTCTACTACTTTGGTCACCCAGTCAAAAATCTATTAGGTTCATCTGACGCGGCCCTCCTGCTGTGAAACCATGCTGCCTTGCGGTTCTGTGCCTCACTGGCCTCTAGGTACTCAACAATTCTTTTCTTTCAGAGTGATTCCATCATTTTCCTATTACTGGGTCAAACTAACTGGTCTGAGTTTCCTGCCTCTGCCCTACTCCCCACTTTGTGAAGTGGAATCACATCTGCCTCCTCCAGTCCTCAGTGCGCCCCATCCTCCCATGATTTGTTAAAGAGAGTAGTCGGTAGCGTTACTAGTTCTACCCTTAGTTCTTTTAGAATTCTGGGGTGAATCCCATCAGGCCCCATTGCTTTGTCCACCCTCAGTTTCAAGCGTTCTTTCAAAACCCTTTCTTCTATGAATGGACTGGTATCGACCCCCCTATTCAGAGTGTTTCTCTTTGGTTTAGTTACCTCCCCTCCTCTTCCGTTGTGAATACTGAGCAGAAATATTCATTCAGTACCACTGCTTTTTCACTGTCACCTTCTGCCCACATTTCTCTCCCCTTTATTAAGTCTCTGTATCCTCCTTGGTCTTTCTTCACTCCCTAATGTACCCTATAAAGGTTTTATCCCCTTCTTAATGGAGTTGATCTATCTCTCCTCAGTTTGTGCCTTTGCTATTCTGACTGCCTTCTCTGCCTCCTTCTGCTTTAACTGTTAAAGTTTTCTGTCTTGCTCCTTCTGTGTTTCCTTATATTTCCTGAACGCTATCCTTTTCTCCTTAACCTTCCCTTCAACCTCTTTTGAGAACCGTAGTGTTTTTTTCCCCTAGTTTTGTTTGTTGATTTGCTTCACACAAAGGCTTGTTGCCTCTGTGATGGCTGTTTTGATTATTCCCCATTGTTCCTCCACCCTCCTTCTTGCCCATTTGCTAGTTCTTTTCTGAGGCCACTCTCATTTTCTCAAAGTCAGCCTCCTAAAGTCCAATACTCTTGTATTTGTGCTGGCTTGACTCTATGGCTGTGTTTAATATGAACCATACACCGTTTGGTGGTCACTATATCTCTAGATGGCTACCCACTTCTAGATCTGAGATCCTTTCTCTATCCCCATTTGAGAGAGCACCAGGTCTAAGATTGCTCCTCCTGAGTGGGTTCCAACACCAGCTGTCTGAGGCATGCCCCTGTAGGACATCAAGTATGACCCTGTGGCTTGGATGTGTCTGCAGCAAAGGTACTCCAGTTAACATCTGGCATATTCAGGTCCCCCATCAACAATATCTCCCCTTTTCCTACCATTTTAAAGATGCCTTCTATAATTTCCTTGTCCATTTCCTCCCCCTGAGATGGGGGTCTGTACACAACCCCTGTGCAGATTGTGGTGCCATTTCCTATCTCCAGGGTGATATAGTGACTCATCTCCCTTTTCCTGGTCTCCCCCCCATTTAGCACCTCTAGTGGGGCAAATCTATTCTTCTGTTCTAAGCCCACTGCCTGTACCACTGTGGTCGATAGTCCTCCCCTTGCTCCCTCCTTCCTTGTCCTCTGCACAGGCTTTGTACCGTTATCCTGTATCACCCTCCATTCCCCCAGGATTCTCTTGTGCCCATTGCTGCCCTTATCTGGGATTCCTGTATCTCCTCTGGTGCTTTCCCTTATGCCCATAGAAACATAGAAACAAAGACTTCCCTTGCATTTGTGCTCCCCAACTTTCCTCCAGTCCCCATCCCATTTTCCCCTTCCTACAACTGAGTTTGCTCCTTGTCCCCCTGCAGCTCCCCTTTGGGCTGAGCCTTGTGACCCCACAGTCCCCCCTCTAGCTGCTGTAGCTCCGTCGGTGGGACCCCTCCCATCCTGCCATCCACTCCTCTCCCTTTCCCAGCTTAGAGCCCATCTCAGCCATCCCATCTCCTCCGTTAGCTGTGCAATCTGCCTACAAACCATACATCCCCCCATTTTCCAGGCTATATTCAGTACCATGGCTGACCCACAACCAATGCACCCTATCACTCTCCCAGAGATGACCCAGCCCTTGAGGCATTGGGACTTTGTCCTGGATCTGCCCGCACCTTGCTCCATTTGCCCCTTCAATGTGGTCCCCCCCCATTTTCTTCTCATGCCTATGTGAAGCTTTTGGATTAGGCCCAAGGGTGAGATTTTCCCTGACTGTTTAAAAGCTATGTGTTTCCATGCCCTGTGGCTTTCATACCTCTAGACAGGGATTGAAATGGGCTGCACCTAGCACCTGGTAGCCCTGTCCACCAATCATAGGGTAGCTCCTCTCCTATAAATGTGCAGTACTCTATGGTGGGTGGGATTAGGGCTCTACCCTGACTCTTTCCCCACCGAGACCTCTCAATCCCCACACAAAGGTACAAGGTCAAACTGCAGCTTCCTGTCTGAGCCCCACACCTGAGTGAATCTCCCACACTAACAGTTCCAAAAAATTCAAACAAAAACAGATTAGATACCACAGCCCAGGATTTCACTCAGTAACAGTTGTAACTGATTTAAAACCCCACCACCTTATCTCCTCACAGCACAAGCAGTTCCAATATCAAAATTAAACAGAAAAAAAGAAATAAACCACATGTCCCTGAACAGCTCTCTTGCTCTGCTGCTCTCCCAGTGAAACTGTTAGCCAAAATGGAGCCCATTTACCCCTCCCCCCCCCACAAGGCCAAACTGCAGCTTCCTGTCTGAGCGCCACACCGTGAGTGAATCTCCCACACTAACAGCTCCAAATAAATTCAGATAGCACAGATTAGATATCACCGTTTCATGAAACCTGACTCTTTGCCCTTTAGACTTCACCTTCGCTTACTGCATATCTAAGGCTACCAACTCTCCAAGGCCTAAAACTGGGACGGTCCATCCTGACCATGACCCCCACACCGTGTCACTCTCATGGGCACCACTGCAGACAATGCATGCACACAATCAATTACATTTTGCTGCTTGCTTTGGCCATGCCTCCCCACAGTAACACCAGTAGCAAACATTCAGATTAAACCAATACATCATTCTGCTGTAGCAAGTTCCAAATCGTGATGTACAGGAAGTTCATTGGAAGCAAACCTGCATTAAATTCTGATAAGACATTCGAGCTGCATGTATTGCTCCTCCTGACAGTCCCATCCAACCCACTTACACTCACCTCATTTATTGAGCAAACTTCACTTTAGTGACTATCATCGCCACACCAGATTGTTTTCACACACTTCCCTACAGCTGATCAGGTTTGGGTACCTCAGTTCCCTGCTGCCAGACTCTTCTCTGCCTGGAGTACCTCTCAGGTGCTGGCAGGCAGATGTCCACATGTGCTGTTTGCACCACTACCCAGTCTAATCTAACAGGAACAACATGCTTTAATGTGCTTCCACTGACGTGCTTGCAGTGCAACATAGGTGCAGGGATTGAAGTTGCAAACTGCTGTCCAGCCCTAGCAGTGCCACAGTAGTGCTGAAATAACTGTCACTGACAGTTTAGCAGTCAGCAAAAAAAAAAAAAGGGACAAAACTGGGACAAGTAAGCAAAAAAAGGGACAAAAATGACATTTTGCAAAACCCGTGGGGACACTGGGACATGCTGCCTAAAATAGGGACTGTCCTGGGAAAATAGGGACTGTTGGTAGCTTTATGCATATCCTGCCCTGACATCATAATCCTCTGCTTGTGACGTCAGAATAATTTTTCTGGCAGCAAGTTGTGATGTAATACACATAAGATTAAAACTTTACTGCAGGAATTAACACTGTGAACAGGTGAAGTGAAATGGAGGAAGATTCTGTTTTAATGAAAAAAATGTTATTAGTAATAAAAATGTAAGGCCTTTCCAGTATGCTCACTCCAAGTCTTCTGAAGGGATATGGCATTGGGGTTCTGATGCCCTGATTGGTTGAGATTAAGACTGCAGTACACTGAGGAGTCCCACAGAGGACAAAACATGTGTCTGCACTTAGTCATTTTCATCCTGTACTGGACGGATCAGATGTACAAGCCTATTTAGAAGGTGATGTCCGTTATGGCAAGGCCTTGTCACCCTGACTTGCACAAGTGTTTGCATACCCATGATGCTTTGCGCTGGGAATTCAGTTTGAAAGTATGTGTGTGTTTTGGAGAGATACACAAAAAACATAAATGTAAGGTCTAGAAATTGAACTGTTTGGTGAATTTTCTGTCCCTGAGTTCTGATGCGGTGAACTGTGATTTATTTGCTGTAAACCATAAATCCCTTTCAATAAGCCTAAAGCTTTCACCAATAAAAAAGAGTACCAAATAAACTGTGCTACCCATAGAAAGGTGGTCATTGCAGTAAGCAGGCTCAAGATAGTCTACAATTGTGGAAAATCCCACAGGACCACTGAGAGATGAAACAGGAATTGTTCTGACAGTACCAAACTGTGGGAATTTATCAGAGCACTCCAGTGATGCAGGGTTTGCAGAATACCATGGCGCTTCCATGGAGACTAGATCCACAAGTCGACTCAGGTGTCCTAATGTGGATTGGAAGGGGGATGGGTGTATCATGCAAATGAGATGCTCAGCAGCCAGGGAGGATGTGAAGAAAGAGCAGGCAGCATCCATGCACCCCCTGCCAACCTACCATGAAGCAAAACTGGCAACAGCTACAAATCCATCTTTTTCCTAGCCCTGCCAGCCACGGGAAATGGTGCGGTTAAAGTAACAATTAGTGACTTTTTATTGACTCCCTCGAACAATTCAGGCAGTGCAATGAAGTATTCAGCATGGCAAGAAGGATGCATGGAGGCCGACCTATCCATGCAGCAACAGTGCTACTGCTTGCAACACCGACAACTGGGGTTCAGAAGCAAACCTGGGGTGTGAGGTCAGTCGGCCCGGGGGAGGAGGATCAAACATCCATAGGATTGCTCTCCTCTCGGGGGGGGGGCATGGAGTCCGAAGCATGCTTGGCCCTTGGTGGAGGCTAGGGGGAAAGGCAATTTAGGATCGCCAATGTGGAAGGAGGAGTGGCAGACGTCAGTGCACATCACATAGGTGCAATGCATGTCTGCTCCCGCAAGAGGAGAAAATCTGGAAAAGGACCAGCGGGTAGCATTACACTGGTTACTCACTGGTCCCGCACTTGACAACCTGGGCCAGCAGCAACAAACTGGATCCCATTCGATGGGGTTGGGGACTCAGTTGACCCTATTAGGGGGATAAGCCCTGGGAGGAAGAGGCCTGGTAAGTCCTAATGGAAGTCATGGTGACAGGGCTTAGATGACCAGAGGACAGGAGCTGCTCTGACCATTGGAACATAAACACATTAACTAAACAAAAACAACCAAAAAAAAAACCAAGGATGCTGGATGCACTGGGAGGTATTTGACAGTACAAGGAAGGAGGTGATTCTGCCCCTGTACAGGTTCCTGGTGAGGCCACACCTGGAGTACTGCACCCAGTTCTGGAGTCCGCATCTGAGAAAGGACAGGGTTGAGCTAGAATCTATGCAGCGAAGGGTCACCACGATTATCCAGGCTCAAGAGGGCAGACCCTATGAGGGATGGCTTGAGTCAAGGCCCTTAACATGTGCTTGCTGGAGGCCGGAAGGGAGAGGGGAGACATGACAGAGACATTCAAGTTCCTGAGGGGAGTTAACAGAGAGAACTGTGAAAGCCTATTCAACAGGAACAGTAGTGCAACCACGAGAGGATATGAATGGAGACCAGTGGAAACTTCAGGAGAGACATAAGGAAGTTCTACTGTACCAAGAGGGTGGCAGAGCCATGGGACATATCAACAGAAGTGGTGAGGGCAGGAACTATACATGGGCTCCAATATGACAGAGACATGTTTAAAGGGAAACAATGGAAAAGAAAAAGCTTTCCTCAGACACTGCAGAAACTCTCAATTAGTGCTGTCAGACAGTAACAACTTTATTTAATGATTTAGAACAGTTACCCACAACTTCCACTTCCTGTTGCTGGCAGCAGCCATTTCATGAGCAGCAGTGAGCTTCCTGAGCTCACTGTATGCTAATATGCCTGTTTGATCTCAGCTATTGGTTGGCAGGACATATTAGCATAAAGTGAGCTCAGGAAGCTCTCTGCTACTCATGAAATGGTGGCTCCCAGCAATAGAAAGTGAAAGTTGAAGGCCACTGTTTAAATCACTAAAAATCAATTAGAGTTAATTGTTAAAAATGTTACCATCTGAAACCACTAATCAGGCATTTTTGTAGTGCCTGGGTAAAGCTGTGCCTTTTCCACTGTTTCCCTTTAAGGATCTTATTATTCCAGGAGGAGGAGGAGCTAGGGAGGTGGGGTGGGCTAGGGTGAAAGATGGAGGGCTTGGGGTAGAAACACCTTTCAAGACATTAGGTCAAGGGGATAGGTAGGAAACTCTTTCTGGGCTGACTGGTTGGACCCTTGGTCTTTATCTGCGGCTACATGTATGTTTTTATGTTTCTAACAATTTATTTATTTATGTATTTTGTTCTTGATAACTGGGCAAGTGAACTAGACATTAAAAATGCCTATTTTCAGGCATGACCCAGGAGAGTACAAGTTAAAACACTCAAAACACAGTGGTACAGGGAACATAACATTAACAATTGCAAAAAGTAGTCAGTAACAAGATACAAGTGTGGTTGAGGTAGTAAATGCACAGTGTCAAGGAAAAAATAAAGAAAGACACAGCATAACATTTCGAAAATCACAGGGTGAGGCATTAGCAATGCTATAAGGTGAGAGAAATGGATGCAGTGTGAGAGAGAGATAGAGAATAGTACAGGGAGCCCCAGTCAGAGTAAAAGAATAATACAGGTTAGCTGAACAGACGTAAAGCCATAAACATGACTGCATCTGATTGAACAGCATGGATAGGCAGAAATCAGGTATGCAAAGGGAGATATAAATCAGGGAAGAGTGAAGCAGGTGCAGGGGTCAAATGCTAAGAGGTAGTTACATAGATCATGTTTGAAGCAGACATGAGTTACAGTGGAGAAACAGAGGGATACAGGTGACGAGTTTCCAGTAATGTGGAGCATAATGGGAAAGCCTGGAGAGTCCACGGCCGTTTATATCTGGGTACCATCAGTAGAGTCTGTTCACCTGAGCGAAGGGGGCACTGTAGGCTTGGTGGAGTCAGCAAGTTGGGCTGGAGAAAAGGCAACTGAATGTGTATTTCACCCGTACAGGTATCTCTTGGCAGTCGTGCAGCATAAGGTGATGAGAGAAGCCTCAAGAAAGAATACCCTCACCCACCACAGATGGTTCTGTTTAGAGCGTAAACTAAACAGCATAAGACACTTTATAAGAACTTTCATCCTTCTGTAAATTACATCATGATTTGAACTGCATAGTTAGCAGTCATCAGCTTCCAGTCAAACTCCAGGGCCTCAAGCAACTGAATCACAAGCTCTTGTTTTCCTTTCTAAACCCCAGGGAGGCTAGACCATGCATGGTATGCTTAGCAATGCCAACCTGACAAGTTGAAAATGCGGGATTCCAACAGTGAGTCAGGGGCCAAGAAATACGCTGGTCAACACATCAACAAGCCATGCATCATTTTTCCAGTAACATCCCAGGCAATGATACCGCAGAAATAATTTGATTGAGGAGCAGATAATGCGATTGCAAAACTCAAGTTTGTGCTGCACTTTTACCCAGTCATTCAATTTCTCCCTTTCCATACTAAGCGCGTAGGTACGGACCTGTACCAGCACGGTGGTGAACCCTTTCCATATTAAGACGTAGTAGTACTGGACCCATACCAGCACAGTGAGTGAACCCTTTCCATATTAAACGCATGTAGTACTGGACCCGTACCAACACAGTGAGTGAATGCTTTACATACTAAACACATGTAGTACTGGACCCGTACCAACACAGTGAGTGAAACCTTTCCATACTAAACGCATGTAGTACTGGACCTGTGCCAGCACAGTGAGTGAATGCTTTCCATACTAAATGTATGTAGTACTGGACCCGTAAAAGCACAGTGAGTGAACCCTTTCCATACTAAACGCATGTAGTACTGGACCCATACCAGCACTGTGAGTGAACCCTTTCCATATTAAATGCATGTAGTACTGGACCTGTACCAGCACAGTGAGTGAATGCTTTACATACTAAACGCATGTAGTACTGGACCCGTACCAGCACAGTGAGTGAATGCTTTACATACTAAATGCATGTAGTACTGGACCCGTACCAGCACAGTGAATGAATGCTTTCCATACTAAACGCATGTAGTACTGGACCCATACCAGCACAGTGAGTGAACCCTTTCCATACTAAACGCATGTAGTACTGGACCTGTGCCAGCACAGTGAGTGAATGCTTTACATACTAAACACATGTAGTACTGGACCTGTACCAGCACAGTGAGTGAACCCTTTTCATATTAAACGCATGTAGTACTGGACCTGTACCAGCACAGTGAGTGAATGCTTTACATACTAAACGCATGTAGTACTGGACCTGTGCCAGCACAGTGAGTGAACCCTTTCCATACTAAATGCATGTAGTACTGGACCCATGCCAGCACAGTGAGTGAATGCTTTACATATTAAACGCATGTAGTACTGGACCCGTACCAGCACAGTGAGTGAACTCTTTCCATACTAAACGCATGTAGTACTGGACCTGTACCAACACAGTGAGTGAATGCTTTACATACTAAACACATGTAGTACTGGACCCATACCAGCACAGTGAGTGAACTCTTTCCATATTAAACGCATGTAGTACTGGACCCGTACCAGCACAGTGAGTGAACCCTTTCCATATTAAACGCATGTAGTACTGGACCCGTGCCAGCACAGTGAGTGAATGCTTTACATACTAAACGCATGTAGTACTGGACCCGTACCAACACAGTGAGTGAACTCTTTCCATACTAAACGCATGTAGTACTGGACCTGTACCAACACAGTGAGTGAATGCTTTACATACTAAACGCATGTAGTACTGGACCCATACCAGCACAGTGAGTGAACCCTTTCCATACTAAGCATGTAGTACTGGACCTCGTACCAACACAATGAGTGAACCCTTTCCATACTAAACGCATGAAGTACTGGACCCATGCCAGCACAGTGAGTGAACCCTTTCCATACTAAGCGCATGAGTACTGGACCCGTGCCAGCACAGTGAGTGAACCCTTTCCATACTAAGCGCGTAGTAGTACTGGACCCGTGCCAGCACAGTGAGTGAACCCTTTCCATACTAAATGCATGTAGTACTAGACCCATGCCAGCACAGTGAGTGAACCCTTTCCATACTAAACGCATGTAGTACTGGATCCATACCAGCACAATGAGTGAACACTTTCCATACTAAATGCATGTAGTACTGGACCCGTACCAACACAGTGAGTGAGCCTTTCCATATTGTAACACCCCCAGACCCCCATCTAGGGGCACATACATCGCAGATCTTCCTGGGACCTTAGGAGTGGGCCACCTTAAGTGCTAAGTCACCCAGACAATGCACTCCCTTAACAAGGCAGGAAAGATGTGGCCTACCTTACCGGCATCTTCAATCACCTGTGCACTCTCCAATTCACCCATCGGATCTGGATTCTCCTCAAATGCTGGCACACTGGACCAGAACTCCACTCTGCATGTCACCTGAATCTCTTGAGCCCCAGAGCCCCTTGGTCCCGCCAAAGCGGGTGGAAATTCATTTGTAATCAAACTATTTAGCTGCAAAGAAGGAGAAGGGAAAATGGTTTCCATTTCATTAGCTTACCCCTTTAGTTAAATAAAGCACATCACTGTTATTCTTCTCCCAACTAGCTTTTTATTTAGCTCCTGCATAGCAAATGATTCCCAGCAATGCAGGGTCACCTACTTCATACAAATAAATAAAGCATGACCGTCAATTATACAGGAACTCAGGAACAAATGCACCTGGGAAATTTGGAAAGCCAAAGCTGTCCACTACCAGGAGTCACTCTCCTCCACTTGGGGCTCTCGTAAGTTCTGGAATAACATTAAAGAACTTAAATTAAAGACCACATCTGGAGTACTGTGTACAGTTCTGGAGACCCCATCTCCACAAAGACATAGACAGGGTGGAGGCTGTCCAGAGGAGGGCAACCAAAATGATGCAGGGTCTGCATCAGAAGACATATGAAGAAAGACTAAAGGAACTAAAGATGTATAGCCTCGAGGAAAGGAGGGAGGGGGGGACATGATAGAAACTTTCAAATACCTCAAGGGAATCAACAAAGTCCAAGAGGGTAGCATCTTTCAGAAAAAGAGATGTGCAAAAACAAGGGGGCACAATTTGAAGATAGAGGGGGGACGGCTCAGAGGTAATGTGAGAAAGTATTTCTTCACAGAGAGGGTTGTGGATACATGGAACAGCCTTCCAGAGGAGGTCATAGAGTCAAAAACAGTGGGGGAATTTAAGAATGCATGGGACAGACATAAGGCAATTCTAGTGGGGAGTAGGAGGAAGTAGGCTGTTGGTTAACTAGGATCTGCAGCGTATCCGTTAGATAGGGAAATGGGCAGACTAGGTGGGCCAAGCGGTCCTTATCTGCCATCAAATTCTATGTTTCTATGTTTCTAGAACTTAGTGGAAAAACCATCCCCCTCCCGGCCCAACTGCTGGTAAATGGCTCCCTATCCCAAGACCCTTTCTAATTGTGGATACCCTTAACTCTGCCTTTTCCGATCTCAGTGGTGTCCTTCCCCATTTTTTTCGACCTGGCCCCGAGCTGCCCCCAAACCCCCCATCCAACAACCACCCCACCTTCAGGCTCCATACACTCTTCCCACATGAGGCAAGACCTTACCTTTTTTTTTTATTTAGTTGTTTAACCAGGAGTAGCACACTAAGCCGAAAAGCTTTTACAGGAGTGACCTGGGAGCACAGGGAAGTTAAGTGACTTGATCATGGTCACACAGTATGCAAGTGGAAGCTGTGGGATTCAAACCCAGGTCTGGTCTGCTGGATGTCACCAGATTTGCAGCTCGGAGCCTTAAACCACTGTGCTATACTGCGACATTACCTTAACAAAGCCCTGAGCAAATCGCGCTTTAGTAATGATTCACTGGACCTCAGTCTTGTCCTGCTCACCCTAGACACTATAATCACCCTCCTCATGGACATCCTCAACCAATCTCTCTGCCTTGCACAATTCCCAATATGCAGGAAACCAGCCGTCATTACCCCAATCCTTAAAAGTGGGGACCTTACCTACCTGGCAACTACTGCCCCATCTCAATTCTCCCCCTCATCTCCAAGGCTTTAGAAAAAATAGTGTCAGACCAACTCACTGACTCTCACCAAATATGACCTACTCCATCCTAAACAACATGGCTTCAGGAGGGGACACAGTACTATTGCTGCCCTTCTTGAATACACCACCTTCATCAACAAAGCTCTTGACCAAGGACACTTGGTTGGCTCTACTATATTGATTTAACCAAGGCTTTCGACTCCTATTAGCACCGCTTCTCTTACAATCCCTGCCCTCTTGGGGCTATTTCTGAAGCCACCGCCTGATTTAAAAGCTATCTGAGTGATAGAACCCAGAGGGTCAAGTTAAACACTGCACTCTCACCCAGTAAACCGGTTCACTCCGGGGTCCCCCAAGGCTCTATATTGGGCCCCCTCCTGTTTAGCATGTTCTTGAACACCCTCTCCAAGGCCTGCTCGGGTCGGCTGCTTCTCTACGCCGATAATGCGGTCATATTCGACAGTCACCCTGACCCCCTTTCTCTTCAAGCCTCCCTGCAGCGCTCCTTCACTGAGGCTGAAGCCTGGTTCTTGGATCACTGCCTTGTCGTGAACTACAAAAAGACCAAGGCCATGCTCTTCATCCACAGACAAAACAAACATAAGAACTTTCCCCTCACCATCCTCAACTCCAAGGTCTCCCCCACTTGAACTGGTACCCACCTTTAAATACCTACACCGGCCCGGTGGCACTGAGGGTTGAGACGCTGGATGCCACACCTCATGCTATGCCGGTGACCCATGTTCAGGAATGGACTCGGGCTGCTGGGGGTCGAATGGTGGGAGGAATGAGCATCCCAACAGATGCTCTCCTCCTCCTGGAGTGGGTTACCGGTTGCATACAGCACCCATAGTTCCTCTGGCTGTGGAAGCATGGGCAGCAGGGGCACATGGCTCTCTGGAGACAGGGAGGGGAGGACGCTGTCCGACGCTTGGCGATGGTGTGCGTCAGCTCGTCGTTTGTCTGGATGTTGTCCTCTGTGCCGGCGTCCTCAGGGGTACAGAGTGAAAAATGGGGGAAAAATACATACAGCCCCAGCCCAACATGCAGCATGAAACTGAGGGGTGAAGCTTTGAAAGGACCTGGCGGATGGAGTAGGAGGGGTTACAAGCCCCCTCTGAAGCCGAGGAGCCAGGCAAGTAAAAAAAAAAAAAAATACCTAGGCATCACCCTTGACTCCTCTCTCACTTTCCTTGAACACATCAATCTCCTCTGCTCCGCTGTCAATGCTAGAATAGGGCTCTTGTACAGGCATGAGGGTTGCCTGCCCCAAATGCCCTAAACCTTGTGACATCTTCAGTGCTCTCACTTATCGACTATGGGATTGTCGTCTAGGGCTCCTCTGACCCCACCGCCCTACGCTGTATTAAGGTCTCCCTAAATAAAGCCTGCAGATTTGTCATAGGATGTGATTGGTGGACACATACCTGTGAGCTCTACCATCGCACCAACTGGCTTCACTTACGGACGGCTCAGATACCAGACCTGTCTCCTTGCCAGAAAGCTCTCACTCTGTTCCTCCAAACTGGGACTTTGCCATCTTGTGCAACACTCCACCCAACCCCGGACAACTCAAAGCTCTCTGTTTGCCCCTTTCTTGGTACCCCATTGCAGGACTTCCCTGGGCCAACGCTCCTTTTTCCACAGGGCCCCCCTCTGATTTAATGAACTACCTCCTGCTGTCTCTCTGGAGCAGCATCTACAGTAGGCCCATTTAAATCCCAACTCCGCTTGGAAATTCTCTCTCACTCCTGCTGTGACTGTGCCTAGTCCCTATCTGCAGTGTGGACGCAAGTCACCCACCACTCTCTCCCACTTCCCTTTTGACCTGGGGTCTGCCCCTACCACTTGACCCTGCAGAAATTGTAACCAGACCGTAGTTTATTGATCACTGTCTTTTGATACTGTAACTACTGTTGTTTACTGCTCGCTGTCTGACTCGGGTTGGATCTCTCTCTGCCCTTGAATTTTGTGCTTGTCCTCTTTTCAACATTTTAATATTGCTCTGTTCTTGTCTTTCTTGTGCCCTGTTATGTTATTTCATTTTTGACATGGAACCTTTGCAAGAGTCCTTGACTCAAAGGTTGTAATTCCAATTGTTTCAATAAATAAATAAAATAAATAAGCAGCTCCATGGGGCTAATGGAACCTTTTTTACACACATACTGGCTGGACATTTAGAGCAGCAGAAACAATGGATTTAAAGCAGTAACAAGCAAGGATTATTTTACTCTCTCTTGGACGCCTTACCCAAGGACCTCATGGCCCAGATCCCTACATTTCTTGGCTCTCTGGATCTGGTAAGCCAAAACTTTCTCTTTACTGCTGGGTTAATCACTCTCACAATGGCACTGGTCGTCACCCTAACTGCGCAGCCAGGAAAGCAGGCTGCTTCCCCTACCTGGACCCCTGGGCGCTAGGCCAGGATTTTTCCTTAAGACCTAATAACCCACTTGAGCTTGGCTCTGTGACTGGTGCTACCCTTTCACCACCTACTCCCTCATCTCGCTCAGCCTCTCATCTCATCTTCAAGGCCCCCCTGGTGCAGCAGCCCCAAAACCTGGCCCTGCTCCAGCACTCTAGCCCCATACTACTGGCTGTCCTGCCACTGGGGAGCCCCTGGGCACTGCCCAGGCCAGGCCCCTCTGAACAACCTGTCTTTGCAGAATTTCTGGCCCAGATTAGCTCCGCTTTCTGCTGTCCCTTCTACAGGGAATCCCTTCCAGACCCACATACCCTTAGCACATTCTGGGCTTGCATTAAGTTCCAGCCATGAGCTACCCTCCCAGGCCTATCTTTCAACCTGTGACCCGCCCGGCCATCATGTACCAGTGCCCCGGGACCTGCCCCTCCAAGCAGGCCCCATATTTGGGTGACGGATCCCCTGGCTCCCTCTGCACACCCGGGCCACCCTGCCACACCGGGTGCAAAGTAAAACCACTGCCACTGGCTCACCTCCTGTGAAGGCCCTGCCACTGCCCCCACAGCCCTGGCAGCCCAGGAAAAACACGCTTTACAGGGGCCTCTAAGAGCGCCTACCATTCCTGGCCCCACATGGCCACCTGCAATCCACACCCCAACAATGCAGGACCTGGCTAACCATACTTCCCCCACAGAGCTCCATTCCCCCAGCTTCTCATCGCCATGCGCTGAGAAAACAGTCCTGTCTACACCTGGGGGGTTCCCCCACTGGCCCCCCTGTACTAGCTCCCTTACTTGCCCACCTCTCTGCTCTTCCAGCCACCTCCAACCCCAGCCTAATGCCGGGCTGGAAGGCCCTGAAGCGTCCTGCCTGCTCCCTTATATGCTCCTAAACTTACTCTCCGCTGCCACACTAGGCGTCCAGCAGCCACTATCCCCAGAGCACTAAAAACTCCTAGCTCGGGAGGGGAGGAGGGTGGAAAAGAATGCCTACATTGGGAGCATAAGCCCTCCTTTAAGGGGCTTACCCTCTCCCCACTCCAGGAAATCATTCCCTCCTGGGAATGATGGTAAGGCTCCAGTGATGGTCTCCTCCCATCAGACTAGGAATGCACACCCCCCAGTCTTCTGGCAACAGACATACCATGCCTGGTCTCAGACACCACCAAACCTGCCTCTCTAGCCCAATGCACTTCTAAAACTCTAAAACCTACGTGCGCCAGGAGATGATCTAAATGGTTAGGAACAACTGTCATTATTCTCTACCAAACAGACAATCTTAATCATGCATCATAATGATTAAACTTCAGTATGAAACATTTACATCAACAGTAATGAGGTAGTTTTCTAACAGTTTAGCTTTACCCCAAATACCTCCTACCATTTTTATGTTGGCTTGCCACGCTTGCGCGCAAGTCAACATCTTGGGAGAGTGCAGATTTGGGGGCGCGGCCACTGTTGGGACGAATGCAGAGCACGCTTCAGTAGATGCATCCCTCATTCCCCAATCAGCCTGCATGCCCGACACCATACATACATAATGGGGTGAGCACATCTAAGAAAGGTCCGCTGCATTCGAGCAAAGCTTGTCATCTGGCGGTCGCTCGCTTGCGTGCTCACCGCCATTATGATCATAGGTCGGTGAGCGGCAGCCGCCTAACGTTTGCTGACATCGGGGTGCCCAATCCCCTGTTGTTAACCGCCCGCTTGTGTTTAGGTGCCAACGGGGAGCCCACTCCCGTCGGCATAAACCCCCCAATGTTGAATGCCGAGGGGTGCCCAATCCCCTCGGCTCACATCCCCTGCTTTCTTTGTTTGCCGATGGGGGTGCCCAATCCCCATCGAGCATTACTCTCCTCCCCATGTTGTGCCCGGCCAGGGGCGCCCCTCCCCGCATAAACCCCCAATGTTGAATGCTGGGGGTGCCCAATCCCCGTCATTTACTTTCTCCCCCGCCTCGTGTTGAGTGCCGACGAGGGTGCCCAATCCCCTCGGCTACTGACATCCCCAAAAACAGTTAGGTGGCACACTGGAGCCACCCCAGCGTGCCAAATGCCCTGCAAGCGAAAACTGTCCCTGATGGTTTTCCGTTTTTTAACCCTGTAAACGAAAATACGTCCCTCGTAGTCTCAATGCCCCTCCCCCACCCGCACCCACCCACTGGGCACCCTGCCTCCCTCACCCCCACCCCAAACTTACCTCCAGAGTCAGGCGCGACGATCTTTCGTGGACTGGGAACACGTCTGCACTCTTCAAAGCCGACCGCGAACTGAGGAAATGCCAGTAAGCTGTATAATGGAATGAATAGGGTTTTTTAAACTTTGCTGCATATCTCGGGCATTTCTTGGAATTTTGGCACCAAATTTTTAACATGGGGTTTTTGGGGCCCCTCCCCATGAATTCTATCACTGTCATGGAGTTACTCGGCCTCGAAAGGTGATTTCGCAGTCACTGCACGAAATCACCTTTTGGGACCATTAAGAAATGACAGTGCCAGTGTTCATGAGGTGGCCTCTCAAAAAGCCTATGTTCCAAATTTGGTGGAAAAAATCCAACAAATGCCTGTTTTATGAGCGTGCGTTACGCAGTTGCTACGCAGGCTCGTAACTTCGCATTCGCAATATTTTAACGCCAGATTTTTAGCATTGTCATTTTTGTACACCTCCTTGTGAACAGTACAGCTGTCATTTTCCACATCCTGCCCAAAATGTGTTTCCGCACTTCCGGGCGCGCAATAGCACAGTTGCTGTGGGAAATCAGTGTTTGGGCCAGATTATGAAATGACAGTGACACAGTTCTTGAGCAGAGGACCTAAAATGCCTATGTTGAAAATTTGGTGATGATACTCCATAAATGACTGTGTTACGAGCGTTAAGGCTAGTAGACTGTACGCACGCCGCACTGGCCGCATTTGTGATATATTTCTTCATCCTGGATTTTCACCATTGCCATTTTCCACACCTCTTGATGAACAGTACAGCCGTCATTTCACATATCCTGCCCAAAATGTGTTTTCGCACTTCCGCGCAGAATAAGCGTGGTCGCTGTGTGAAATCACTTCTTGGGACACTTTGAGGAAATAACAGTGACATTGTACATGAGCAGAGGTGCTAAAATGCCTATTTTAGAAATTTGGTGCGAAGCTATAAAATGGCAGTGTTGCAAGCTGCAGTTGCATATTTCCCACGCACCCTTGTAACTCCACAAATTTGGTATATTTGCATGCCACATTTCAACATAGGCAATTTTACACCTCTTATGAACTGTGCAGCTGTCATTTCTCACATCCTGCCAACATGTTTTCCTGCACTACCAAACACCCAAAGGGACACCCTAATGCTTGTCACTCTCTGCAGGGTGGGGTGGGTTGACATCAGTTCAATTCTTCACTGCCATTCCTATGATGCATCTCTAACTCCTGCACTGCCAATGCCAATGCCAGCAAGCCAACATTCGGCATTGACAAATGCTTGTTAAAACAAGTTACACTGTATACAGTCCCCTCACTCACACATATTCACTCACACATTCTCTCTTATCTTTCGAACCGAACATTTCTATCATGATTATAAAATGGTTCATCAACAACATTATTTTTAAATTCAAAAATGTTCTGATTTTAAGGATAAGAACTGTAGACAGTCTCCATAACTCTGCTCCATAGAGCAATTGTCCTGGCGCAGTTCATAAGTCCAAAACTCCAGAAGGCCTAGGTTGCAGGCCCCCCACCTGGAGGGAAACAATGTTCTGGATCTGGCTTGGTGGCCACAATCCCGAAGGAATCCCAGTCCAGAATGTAATATTTGGTCTGAGTCCTAGCCAAGTCCTGGACCAAGGTGAAATGTCTGAATAATGTTAGGCCAGACCAAGTCCCTGTGTGATGCATCGACCGTGTCTGCTTATTCATCCGCTGATATGGGGCACCTCCTCCACCAGGATGATTCTTTAAGCGTTCCATCTGTTCCTTAAAGATCCATTCCTCCCTCATCTTCTCGATGATGTCCTATATCTGTTCTGGCACATAGGGATAGTTCATATGAGGATACTCTACCCATAGCCTCCTGTGGACCCACCTTTTGGCCTGACTCCATTTGAGCATGTCCTTCACGCTGGTCCTCCTGGCTTGTCCCATTGTTAGCCATATACCCCATTGATACTTTAAGTTTAACGGGTCACTAGGATTAAACCCGTCTATCCAGGTCTGGAGAGTTTTAGCCCAGACTGTGAGGTGTGGGGTGTTGTCAGCTAAGGTGATTACAGGGCAGTAGTATGGTCTGGGAATTGCCCTGGTCACCTGATAGTCCTGGAACTGAATAGTGCTACCAATATTTTTCTCCTCATTCAGATTCTCTAGCTCCTTTCGATCACCAATGCTTTCTCTTGCTGGTGCTGGTGCAGGACCAGGCTTGGAGCCACTCCCAGTAGGCTTGATTCTAAACTTCGTTCCCGAGTAAAGCTCTGACCTAGTTGACAGGGCCTGTGGGCTACCGACAGACAGGGGCCGTGGTGAAGATCACCCGGGCCCTGGAGGATTTCAAGCTGGTTGTCTGAAGCTCCTGTCCTTCCCTTTGCCATTGGGATAGCCAGTAGCTGGTGCTGGGGAGTAGGGCAGCTGGTTGTGCTCCCTGTCACCTTCCTCCTCAACTTTTGCTCCTGCACCTTCCTCCTCTACAGCCTCCACAATAACAACTGGGGATTCACTTCTGGTCTCATCCACCTGGGCACGAGTGCTTTCTCCCAGGGACAGTTTCTCAAAACCTCCTGAATCCCCACTGGCTGGTGACCACGGCACAAAGGGGCTGGTGGTGAAACTGGGAGGGAACATGTCCAAATTTGGAACTGGAAGCCTGCCTACATACTATGGGCATATAGGCAACCTGGCAACTCCTTCCCCCTCAAACCCACACTTCACTAAGCGTTCATTTTCTCTTCCTTTTCCTCCAGCTTTCCAAAGCCAGGAGAGTAGTGAGGCAGGAACCATGACCAAGGGTTCCTACTGGGGGTTACTTCAGGACCTTCTTCATTCCTGCCAAAATGCGCTGCCAATCTATGGTGGATGCCTTTTAAGTCTCTTCAACCCTCCAGTACCCATAGCTAAAATCGCTTATCCAACTGGTTCAGTTGTCCATTTGCGTTATTTGGCAGCCCAGTCCACTTGTCTGACGATGAGTGTGCAAAGGAAAAATTATTTTCTCTTTTCCTTTCTCTCGCTGGGTTTGTTCTCCTGCTCTTTATCACCTCACTCCCTCAGCTCCACTCTCTCGGATTTACCTTCTTGTTGCAGCTGCTGTAGCTCGTTCTCCAGCCATCCTCCAAACAGAACCCTATCTGAAGGTCATGTGACCAGCGGGTCACATGTACACACCACACTAGCAGGCTGAGGTCTCCACCTGCTCCAGGCCACTCCCACAGCTATTTTTTGCTGTGGAACAGGGCCCATCCAGGCCAGGAAGCCTGGCAACACAACGGACCCCAAGGCTCAGGATCTGGCGGCGTTTCGAGGTTCAGGGACCATCCCGTATGAGCCCCCATAGTATAACACCCCTGGCTCCCCCGTCTAGGGGCATTTACATTGCAGATCTTTTGGGGCCTTAGGACAGGCCGCCTCAAGCACTAAGTCACCCAGACAATGCACTCCCTTAACAAGGCAGGAAGATGTGGCTTACCTTACTGGCATCTTCAATCGCTGTGCACTCTCCAATTCACCCATCGAATCTGGATTCTTCCAGAATGCTGGCACACCGGACCAGGAACTCCACTCTGCACGTCACCTGAATCTCTTGAGCCCCCAGAGCCCCTTGGTCCCGCCAAAGTTGGGGTGGACATTTCATCTGGAATCAAACTTATGAGAAATTATTTTAGCTGCAAAGAAATGGGAAAGGCGAAAATGGTTTCCATTTCATTAGCTCCCCCCTTTAGTTAAATAAAGCACATCACTGCTCTTCTTCTTCCAACTAGCTGTTTTATTTAGCACAGCAATGCAGGGTCATATGCTGCATACTAATGAATAAAGCAGCTCCATGGGGCTAATCAAACCTTTTTACAGACATACTGGCTGGACATTGAGAGCAGCAGAAGTGATAGATTTAAGGCAGTAACGAGCAAGGATTCTTCTACTCGCTCTCTCTTGGAATCTTTACCCAAGGAACAAGCTGGCGGTGGGGAGCGGGGCAGATGGCTCTGCTCCGCGTCACCTTCCTCCTGAACTTTGGCTCCTGCACCTTCCTCCTCTACAGCCTCCACAATAACAACTGGTGATTCACTTCTGGTCTTATCCACCTGGCTGTCCTGCCACTGGGGAGCCCCTGGGCACTGCCACCTCCTAGACCCCTCTGAACAACCTGTCTTTGTAGAATTTCTGGCCCAGATTGGCTCTGCTTTCTGCTGTCCCTTCTATGGGGAATCCTTGCCAGGCCCACATCCCCTTAGCACACTCCAAATCCTATCTTTTGACCTGTGACCCGCCCGCCTTCATGTACCAGTGCCCTGGGACCTGCCCCTCCAAGCAGGCCTCATATTTGGGTGAAGGGTCCCTGGCTCCCTCTGCACACCCATCCACCCTGCCACCGGGTGTGAAGGGAAACCACTGCCACCGGCTTCCCTCCTGTGGAGACCCTGCCACTGCCCCCACAGCCTTAGTGGCCCAGGAAAACACACTTTACAGAGGTCCCTAAGGGCTCCTACCTTTCCTGGCCCCACGTGGCCACCTACATTCCCTGCTCCCATTGACGCAGGACCTGGCTAACCATACTTCCCCCACGGAGCTCCAGTCCCCCAGCTCCTTGTCACCATGATGCTGAGAAAACCATCCTGTCTACACTTGGAGGGGTTCCCCCCACTGGCCCATCCAGACCACTGAGCTTCCTTACTTGCCCACCTATCTCTGCTCCTCCAGCCACCCCCTCCAGCCTCAGCCTAATTCCCAGGCTGGAAAGACCCCGAAACTTTCTGTCTGCTCCATTATATATTCCCTAAACCTACTCTCTGCTTCCACCTTGAGGCGTCCAGCAGCCAATATACCCCAGAGCACTAAAAAAACTCCCTAGCTCGGGGAGGATGCATAAATTGGGAGCATGAGCCCCTCCTTTAAAGGGGGCTTACAATACTAAATGCATGTAGTACTGGACCCATACCAGCACAGTGAGTGATGCTCATAACAACCAATGTAAACTGGTCATATGGATTTGTCTGAGTAATTTGACACAGCAACAAAAATTGGCATTTGGAAGCATACAGTAGTTACTCGCACATAGAGATCTGGGATAGGGTAAGGGAGGAAGTGGCCCATTGGCAACTCCAAGTTGGCCTGAGTAGGACCCATGAATTTGGGTTCATCTTTGAGAATTCATCCAAACCACTTCTGCTCCCGGCGCAGTAATTACCATGGGATAAATCACACCACTCAGCAAAGTGAGGCGTGAATTTGAAAACACTTTACAAGTTTGCAGACATCACAGAGTGCCAACTTGGTGAAGTTGTGGCCAGGGGTAGTGGCACTTTTTTCTATCTGAAGTGACAAAACTTCACAAGCAAAGTTGCCACTTGAAGAATTTATGCGAAAGTGCCACTTTGTGTGGAAAACCGTGCAGAAATGGTGAAGTTGGCGACGCTCATCAGAACGTTGTGAAGTTGAAGTTTTGCATCTTTGTGGCAAATCATATCGGGTCAAAATACTGTATTTTGGAACATAGCACGGTAAAAACTGTTCAGGCCTAAAAGTGTGCGTGGTTTCAGGGTTATTTTATTTATATTAGCATGGTTTGTGACCACATGCTTTTGTAGTGTCCGTGTAGCACACTTTTGACCGCACCATTTTCAACACGCAGTTTTGACCTTGACCACAGCAAATTCACTGGTAAAATTTCAATTTGCTGCCTCTCATAGCAATGACTATATAAGCATTAATCACAGACAGAGGGCTCTGCCGATGGATTAATACCGCTGAAGAGAGGTTGGTGCCCAAGGGTCCAACCATCAGAAGGCATTAATCACCGGCGGAGCAACGCCGTGAAATGATTACGTCGCAATAGGCCTTGCAGTGGTGACGAGCCTATGTTACCGTGTGTCCCTTGTGCCGGAGACCCCATGTGAGAGACGGAGACAGAGACAGTTTGCAGAGCGGCAAGGGTTTTGCAGTGCCATGTTACAGGTGAAATGTTTCTGTCTGATTGTGCTAGAATTATTTTATTTGACTCAAATGTTGCATGTATGGAGATTGCATAATGGATACCAGTGGGATGTTAATACTACTAGAGATACCATCAAATGATTCTCATTCATTAAAGGGGCAGTGGTTACATTCTGATTACAGAGTCCAGCACAATTTGTTTTTTGTTTTTTATATCACTATATGAAGTATTGTATCTAGCTAGCGAGCGCCGCAGGTGGCGTGCAGGGGTGGTGACGGAGCGGGCAGGTCCCCTCTACTGCTGCGGTGGCCACAGGTGGTACTAACCGAGCGGCATTACCCGTGGGTTAATCACCGTTGGTGTCACCTGGCCCTTTCAGCCAATGCTGTTCCTCAATTTCGCTGGTCTCTGCAGTGCCATGTTACAATAATCACTAATTGCTTGTGGCAGGTGGTGCTGGCATGCATCTGCTGTGGATCTATGTTTGTGGTGTTGCGACAGAAGGCTTCATTTTCAAAACAGCATCATTGCCGCAAGCCCCAGGTGCGCCAAAGATACGGCGAACCAGGCTAGCGGCAATCTCTCAGCCAGAGATTGGGATTTTTGTTCCCATGCAGCATCTGCCACAAGTTAGATCAACTTTTTCTGGTCTGGCTTGCAGCAATCCCGGGGATCCATGTCACGGGGCTTGCACCAAAGAGTTTGTACAAGCTGTCGTAAATTGGGTAATGTGTCGCAACTACATCCTCTGTGGCACAGAGGATTAATGCAGCTGCATCAATGCAACGGTCTGACACAGAGCTAGATGTAAGCCTTGCACCACCCTTTGAAAACTGGAGCCCAGAGTCTGCAAAACCCACAAAGACCACCATGGCCCAGTGTGGGCAAATAGTTACTATTCATTGTTGGTCTCAAGGTGTATACCCCCTTGTAGTCTCTACTTTGTATCTGTGCCAATTACAATAGTCTCTCTGAGTCTGTCCCCACTGATTTTTAAATTATATTATTAATCCCTCCCAAAAAAAACCAAAAAAACAAATTATGCATAACAAAATTCAAATTAGAGGGAATAATTGCATGAGAACATCAAAAAAAATTGTGTGTTGAGGAACAGACTGTCCAAACCGAATACAAACAAGTCTCCAGTGCAGGATGGATTACACCCTAGAGTACTGGGCAAATTGACGAATGAAATAGCAGCACCCCTAACAAATACCTGTAATGAATCATTGAGGACAGGAGAAATTCCGCAGGTATGGAAGGATGCTAATGTTGTCCCCATATATAAACAAGCATTTGTCAATGCCGAATGTTGATTGCTTTGGTGTGTTGAGCTCGCTCACTGCCCCTCTGTCACTTGATCAGTCTGTTTTTCCCAGTGCTGCAGGCTGCTCTGTTGCACTGGGCTCCTCCTGCATTGGCACCTTGTTCTGCCCACTAAGAAATCCTCAGCTGTGCCGACAGACCTGCATTGAGGTGGCTCACTCCCCTCTCTCATTCACTCATTCTGTTTCTCCTGGAGCTGCAGGCTGCTCTTTTGTACTGGGCTCCTGCCTCTGTTGGTGGCTTTTTCTACCCACAAAGAAATCTGCAGCAGTCTTGACACAGGTCTTTTGAGCCTGCTGACTCCCCCTCTCTCACTCACTTGTTCCGTTTCTGCCGGCGTTGCAGGCTGGCCTTTTGTACTGGGCTCCTGCCTGTATTGCCGCCTTTTTCTGCCAATAAAGAAGTCTGCTGCAGTCATGATAGAGCTCCATTGAGCTCGCTCACTCCCTTTCTGTCACTCGCTCATTGTGTTTCTCCTGGCACTGCAGGCTGCCCTTTTGTACTGGGCTCCTGCCTACAATGGCACCTTTTTCTGCCCACAAAGAAATCCACAGCTGTCCCGACAGAGCTCCGTTGAGGTCGCTCACTCCCCGTGTCACTCACTCATTCTGTTTCTCCTGGCGCTGTAGCCTGCCCTTTTGTACTGGGCTCCTGGCTCTGTTGGTGCCTTTTTCTGCCCACAAAGAAATCTGCAGCAGTCCTGACAATGCTCCATTGAGCTCGCTCACTCCCCTTCTCTCTCTCGCTCATTCCATTTCTGCTGGCATTGCAGGCTGCCCTTTTCTATTGGGCTCCTGCCTGCATTGCTGCCATTTGCAGCAGTTACAATACAGCTCCATTGAGCTCGCTCACTCCCTCTCTCTCACTCACTCATTCTGGTTTTCCTGCCACTGCAGGCTGCCATTTTGTACTGGGCCCCTGCGTGCATTGCTGCCTTTTTCTGTCCACAAACAAATCTGCAGCAGTCCCAACAGAGCTCCGTTGAGCTCACTCACTCCCTCTCCCTCACTCGCTCATTCTGTGTCTCCTGCCATTGCAGGCTGCCCTTTGTACTGGGCTCTTGCCTGCATTGGTGGCTTGTTCTGAAGAAGAAATCTGAAGCAGTCCCGACAGCTCATTGAGCTCGCTCCTCCCCTCTCTCACTCACTCATTCCATTTCTGCCGGGCTGCAAGCTGGCCTTTTGTACTGGGATCCTGCCTGCGTTGCCGCATTTTCTGCCCACAAAGAAATCTGCAGCAGTCACAATAGAGCTCCGTTGAGCTCGTTCACTACTGCTCTGTCACTCACTCATTCTGTTTCTCTTGGCGCTGCAGGCTGCGCTTGTGTACGGGGCTCCTAGCTGCGTTGGCACCTTTGTCTGTCCACAAAGAAATCCGCAGCTGTACCGACAAAGCTCCATTGAGGTTGCTCAGTCTCCCTCTGTCACGCACTCATTCTGTTTGTCCTGGCGCTGCAGGCTGGCCTTTTACTGACCCCTGCCTGCATTGGCCTTTTTCTGCCCACAAAGAAATCCGCAGCAGTCCTGACAGCACTCTGGTGAGTTCGCTCACTCCCCCCCCCAACTCAATCTCTTGTTCTGTTTCTCCCAGTGCTGCAGGCTGCCCTTTTGTACTGGCCTCTTGCGTTGGGGCCTGTTTCTGCCCACAAACAAATCCGGAGCAGTCCCAACAGAGCTCAGTTGAGCTTGGTCACTCCCCCCTCTCACTCGTTCCATCTCAATCTGTCCCAAACACTGATGTCCCACAGCAATTGTGCTATTCTCCGTCAGGAGTGCAAAAACATATTTAGCCAGCATGTGAAAAATGACAGCTGTACTGTTCATAAGGAGGTCTGAAAGAATGCCACTGTTGAAAATGTGGCATGAAAAAATTACAAATTTGCGAAGTTACAAGGGTGCGTGGAAACAGTTGAATGCATGCTTGTAACACATTTATATTATGGAGTTTTGTCACCAAATTTTCAACATAGGGATTTTAGGATCTCTGCTCATGAACAGTGTCACTGTCATTTTCTTAATCTGTTCCGAACACTGATTTCCCACAGCGACCGCGTTATTCTGTGCCGCAACTGTGAAACCACATATCAGTCAGGATGTGAAAAATGACAGCTGTACTGCTCGTAGGGAGGTGTGAAAAAATGCCATTATAGTGTATAGTGGACCCTTATTGTGCATGGAAACTGGAGGTTCTAAAAACGTTGCTCTGCTGCAGTTCAAAAGGTCATGGAATGCGATTGTACCCTACTGCAGCAGAACAACGTTTTTTGAAACCTCTAGAGGTTCCACACGCTCAGTCTCCTACCATTACTCAGCGGAAATGACAAGCTCCACACTCCTGGTGGCAGTAGTAAAAGCAGTCGCATCACAGCCTCAAAAGACGCAGGATCAACCAGATATTGTGAAAATGCAGGATCAACCAGATATTTTTAGTTTTAACAAAAACAACGACCGAGCGATCCACAAACCAACTCCCGCTCACTTAGCGAGAACTACGACCGCCATGTTATTTTTTTTGAAAATCCCTCCCACACTGGAATGACAGCCAATAGAAGGCTGCTCGTTAAACAACGTAACATCTGTTCCCTAGCAACCACGCTCACCACCTAGCAAGCATGCCCTAACTTGAACAGCAGGATGGAGCAACAAACTTTTTTTTTTATTTTAAAAATTAAAACTGTAATTGAAAATGTGGACTATACACTATAAAAAATAACGCATGGGGAACCTCATGTGCAACTAGCCTACTGTACCACCTCGGGGTTCTGATTACCACGGACCTCTCGAGCTTTGCTCTCGAGGTCTGAGGTAATCAGAACCCCTCTGTGGTACAATAGGCTGGTTGTGCATGGTTCCCCATGCACTATTCTCTATGTTGAAAATATGGCATGACAATATTACGAATCTGCAGTTACAAGGGAGTGTGGAAAGTGTGCAATGCACACTTGTAACACACTCATTTGATGGGTTATCATCACCAAATTTTCAACTTAGGCATTTTAGGACCTCTGCTCATGAACAGTATCAGTGTCATTTTATTAATCTGTCCTGGACAGTGATTTCCCACAGCAACCGCTCTATTCTGTGCCAGAACTGCGAAAACACATTTCGGCCAGGATGGGAAAAGACAGCTGCACTGTTCATAGTAGGTAATGAGAAAATGGCAATGTTGAAAATCTGGCGTGAAAATATTATAAATTCGCCAAGTTATGAGCATGCGTGCAAACTGCGCAACGCACGCTCATAACACAGTCATTTTAAGGAGTATCGTCACCAGATTTTTAACATAGCCATTTCAGAACCTCTACTCATGAACAGTGACACTGTCATTTTCTTATTCTGTCCCGAACACTGATTTCTGACAGCGACTGCGCTATTCTGCGCCAGAAGTGCGAACATACATTTCCGCCAGGATGTGAGCAATGACAGCTGTACTGTTCACAAGGAGGTATGACAAAATGCCAATGTTGAAAATCTGGCATGAAAATATTGCAGATTCACGAAGTTACGGGCGTGTGTAGCAACTGCCTGCGCTACGCTCAGTAAAGCGTCATTTTGTTTTTATTTATTTATTTATTTTGTGAAATCAGTTTACAACCTTTGAGCCAGAGGCTCGTTTCCAAAGGTACCTCGTCACATTAAAGACATACATAGAGTTTTAGGTTACATAGCACAGGTTTGCTAAAAATAGGCGTTCATCAGAGGCGCCACGTCACACTGAGGTCAGACAAAATACATTTAGGTTACAGGATACAAGTAATTGAGACAGGTGTTACACAAGTTGGTATCAAAATTGAGCAATCTAATTGGCATACCATAAAACAGCAGGCACTCGCCAGGTTAGAACATAAATGCAGATTGTACGGGAAGAGGTGGTGGGGTGGGCTGGGTGGAGAGCCGCCGGTGGACATTGTCAAGAGAAGTCGAGGTGGAGGCTGCCTTCAGAGACAGGAGCAGCTATGAGTGTTGATGAGTTGGTTTCAAGGGTGGTTTTGAACTTGGAGATGGTGGTGGCATTGGTGATGGGGGCAGGAGAGAGTTAAACCAGGATGGGGCTCTGTAGCAGAAGGACCTCTGGCCACGGCTGGTTCTGATCTGGGGACCATTAGAGTGGTCTTGTTGGATGACCGTGTTGCAATAGTGGGTGGGGTCTGGTGGATGGATACCGTCACCCAGGAGGAGAGCCGAGTAGGGTTTTTTGTGAGGAGGCAGGTTTGATATCAGAGCTGTTCATCCAGGGTAAGGAGTTTAGCCTTGTCATACAGCTGACAGGTCTGTGTGAGCATGAGGGCACCAGTAATCAGTCTGCAGGCTTTATTCAGGGTTAAGTGAATTTTTTTGAGTGCAGTCGTGTCGGCAGCACCATAGACTGGTAGGCCATAGTCTACAAGAGACAATACGGAAGACGTAACAGCGAGCCGGAACGCATTTGGGGGAAGGCAGGTTCTATGGCGGAAGAGGATGCCAAGCCGTGTGTTAGTGACGGATGTTAGTGCATCAATGTGGTCATGGAATGTGAGGGCTGAGTCGAAGGTAACCTCAAGGTATTTGTAGGAGCAGACTTGTTCCAGTGGCTGTTTGGTACTAGGAAGGATATGGAGTGGGTGGTTGCTAGCTTTGTTTTGGGGGTGGGAAAAGAGCATAGCTTTGGTTTTTAAGATTAATGATGAGTCTGCGCTCCTTAAACAGGCTTGGCATCATTGAAAGACTGCTGTAGGGTGTCCTGAAGGAGCGGGATTACGGTGGGTGGAAAAATGACAGCATCATCTGCATACAGAAGAATTTTGCCAGGGCATGCACTGGGCAGGGTGTTCAGATAGAGTGAGAAGAGAAGGGGCCAGGATGGGCGTCGAGGGACCCAGAGTGTATGGGATGAGTATCAGAGAGTATCCATTGATTTAACACACTGTGATCGAGCGACTAGGTAGCTCGTGCACCATGCTAGTGGGCCAGCCGAGAAACCAGTGTGGCAGAGAGCATTCAGCAGAAGAGGATGGGAGACGGTGTCGAAAGCCTTTGAGAGGTCGATGAACACTGCACCAGCTAGGAGCTGGTATCCAAGGAGGAGTGTAGGAGTTGGAGAATTCAATTAGTGCAGTGCTGGTACTGTGACCAGCACGGAAGCCATGTTGCTCTGGGCATAAGATGTTGTGCTTAGCCAGATAATCAGTGATTTGAATGGCCACCACTTTCTCAGGGCTTTGGGGGGGGATGGAGATTGGCCAGTAGTTGTGCCGGCGACCTGCCCCTTTATGAATGGGTGTGATTATGGCTGTTTTCCAAGCCGTGGGAAATTGTCCCAGGCAGAGCATTCAGTTAATTAGGCTGGTGAGTGGGGCAAGGACTTCATCTAGCACCAGCCTGAGGATACTGGGGTCCAGTGAGTCACTGCAGGACTGTTGCTATTCAGAGCTTTGATTAGGATGGGTCTGGCTTCCGGGCAGAAACCTTGGCAGGTGGAAGCTGGGGTGGTGGAGGACAGGGGGAGGTTGGTTGGGGGGAAGGTCAAAGAAATTACTAGGGAGGACTGAGCTAAGGTCAGTGAAAGCGGTGTTGAGCCAGTTAGCTATGATGGCAGGATCGGTGGAGGTAGTGCCATCACTAGTGAGCTGGGATGGGGCAGGGGAGCGTGATTTTCCATTTAGCTGTTTAATATTATCCCAGAAAGTCCAGGCCGAACCCCAGGAGGAGGTAAGGGTGGCCTGGTAATGGTCGGCCTTGGCTTTCCGGACGGCCCAAGAGCACTTATTCCGGGCTGCATTGTAAGCTTGTCTATCAGACAGCCGACCCGTTTCAGTGGCAAGGTGCCAGAGGTTATCCCGATTTCTAAGCAATTGTAGAAGGGCAGGGCTAACCCAGGCTGCATTCTGCTTTTTGGATCGGATTTTGGTGAAGGGTGCAAAGAGATCACAGGCCATGTTGAAGGTGTGTGAGAAGAAGGCGAGGGCAGTGTCAATGTCGGATGCACGATGAATGGGGGACCAGTTTATCTGGGTGAGGAATTGTTTAAGGTTTTGCAGCCCACCAGGGCGGAGGCACCTGCGGAGGGTGGTCTGGGCTTTGGGTTTGGGATTGGGACTGCCCAATGAAATAGGATAGGAGTGGTCACTTGAGGAATCTGGTAGGACCTGGATGTTTTGGTTTTAGGGTCGGTTGGTGATAATTACATCCAGAAGGGTGCTGGTTCCTCTCTTTGGGTTTATTCTAGTGGGCTGGGTGACGAGTTGCGTCAGGTCTTGGGCGGCAAATGAGTCTAGGATTGTGGAAGAGGAGGTGCTGAGCCAATTTACGTTAAGGTCCCCAACTAGGATTTGTTCCGCCTTATGGTGGAGGGAGGCCAGATAGTCAGTTAAAGATACCAGGGTCGGGTGCTGGTTCTTTGGGGGAACGTAGGCAGTGGTGAGATAGAGAGGGCCCTAGAGGGGTCCGGGGTGAGTTGAGGTAGAGCCTGGGCCCCATTTACAAGGGCAAGGTGGGGCGTGTCCAAATATTGTGTCCCTAGTGTGATTGCACAGCCTCCCCTGTTGCTACTCGGTCCTCCCGGTATAAGGTATAGCCTGGGAGGGAGACAAATGAGTCAGGGGTGATTTGGACAGCCAGGTTTCAACCAGGGCTATGATGTCTGGTTGATGAGCCATGGCCCAGCACTGGAGGCGTCAAATTTTTTCAGCAGGCTGCATATGTTTATGGAGGCTATTTGGAGACCAGTGAGCCAAGTAGGTGGGTGGGAGGGCAGGGGCCTGGGTTGGGATGTATGTTCCCCGTCAGGGAGAAGGAGAGAACTGCTCTGGCCAGAGGGTGGCAGAAGGAGGTTTACGCCTGGGGCGATAGGAAGAGAAGGGGGTTTCGTAGCACAGGGGGTGGGTAGGGAGCACAGGCAGAGAAGGCTTGAGTGATCAGATGCCCAAGGGAGTAGAGGGGAGGAAGGTAGTGTCTGGATGGGGGTGAGGTGGAGAGCATATGGGGTGTGTGGAGGAGGAGGGAAGGGGACGAGCAGTGGTATAGGAGGAGGGTAGGTAGGAGCACTAGAGTAGTGAGGCTGAGGGTTAACAGGGACAATAGGGTTGGTGGAAGGCAAAAGAGGAGGAGGAGAAGAGAGAGGCAGGTAGGCAGGAGCCAAATTTCCACCAAATTTGCAACATAGGCTTTTTGAGAGCCCACCTCATGAATACTGGCACTGTCGTTTCATTAATCGGCCCCCGAAAGGTGAAACCAGTCCAAGACTATTCCAACCGCCCCAATAAATCTCATATACTGCACCAGTTCCTCATGCTCGACAGTGTCAAAAGCAGAAGATAGATCCAAAAGGACCAGGAAAGATACCTCTCCACGGTTCCTCACAAGGAGCAGATTATTTGAAACCCTTACCAGGCCCTTCTCAGTACTATGCCAAAAATGAAAAGCAGATTGGAAAGGTTCATAGACGTGAGAATTCTCCAGGTGCTCCCTAAGATGAGCCACTACCGCTTTCTCATTGACTGCCCAAAAGGGTAAGTTAGAGATCTGTCTAAAGCTCACAGTTCCATCAGAATTCAAAGTAGCCTTCTTTAGGAGAGGGCGAACCACTGCCTCTTTAAGGACAGTAGGAAACACACCCTCTGTCAGAGAGGCATTGACAACTGTAGTGAGGGCTGGACTGATCACTGCCTCTTCACTCTTATTAGAGAGCAGAACAGGATCCAACACATAGTAGCTAGTCGCAGCTCAGAGCACCCTGTGAATCTCTGACAAATCAGCCAGACAAAACTCATCCCAGATGACCCAATTTTCCACCAACTCCCATTCTCAACCATCGTAATTATGAAGAACACTATGGAGAAATCTCGGCCCAAATATCAGCGATCTTGGCCAAGAAGAAATTTGAACCTATCATACCTCTTGTGAGAAATCTCCTGAAAATCTTGAAAGCGACACTCAGGCTGGAGATGTCCATCCACTAGTCTAAAGAGAGCAGTGGGTCTGTTGCTCTCAGCTGCAATGATGCCTGAGAAGAAAACTCTTTTCATGGCAATCATCGCCTCCCAGTATTCTCATCAATGAGCAACCAGGACCAGACTATCGTCTTGGCCAGATTTTCTCCACCTATGCCCTAACCTCTGACCCCTCACTCTAAGAGCCCTGATACAATATAATATAATTTAATATATAATTTTTTTTTTTTTTATGTGCCAAGAAAGCATGAATCATGAAATTGAACTAGTGGTTTGGGCTTGCAGCTTGACTTCCTTCCCTGATAATGTTTTCAGTAGCTGCTAGTGACAATCGGAGGGATCTTTGAGGAACTGGGCAGTAGAATGCAACAATTTTTGGGAGGGAACTAGACTTTAAATTTCTGGATGGAGTACGTCTACCCTGTGAAGGGGAACTGGAACCAGTTGAAGAAAAAAGAGTGGGTACTGGACGGTGTGCTTCTGGATTGCTCAGGGCAGTTTGATTACCAGATGCACTGGATAACCAGCAGGGAAGGCTACTTGCACTGCAATGGGAGTGGAACCAGTGTATTTCTGGGAACTAATGAACCATGGGTTCCTTGGCTGTACTGTCGTATGCCCAGCCCTTGTTCTCACAACCCCACAACCATAACTCCCAGTTCCTATCCCTCTGTGAACTGCTCCTTCTTCACCACCACCGCTTGCATACGAACATATGAACATACGAAAATGCCAGCAGATTAGGCCTTCAGGTCTATTGCGTCTGCTTGAAATACAGTTCACAGTTTGATAACTGCTGCTGCCCCTCCCTTCCATCCCTCTCTTGATTTCCATTCAGAGTTCCCCTGGCCTCTACCCGCCCTACTTGTACCCTGCCCATGTATCTATCCCATCCTTTTTTTTTTTATACTTTCCAACCACTGGGCATCCTTCAGGAGTGCCCACTCGGAGAGACCACTACTCCTGGTCTGAACCCCCCGCATCTCCCGGAAACACTCCCCTGCACGGATCCATGGCAGGCTTGACCCTCAGATCACCTCCGAGGCTGGTTCCGCCCTACCCCCTGGCGGTAATCGCCTAAGTGTGAAGTGCCTACCTGGATCCTGTACGGGCCCCGGTGAGGAGATCCTGTTGCGTCTGGGCCAACTGTAGGATGTGGCATTCCTCTGGGGCCTCCGTCATCTCACTGGAGGACTGGAAGGCTTTCTCCTTTTCCTGTTCCCCCCATGGGAGCTCGGACATGCAATGACATCCAGCATCTGCTGAGCTCCGCCCGTTGCCTTCCAGCTCGTTGCTTATTTCTAGCTACCCCGGCATTGCCAGGGGTCACTCAGGAGTGGCGCCACCCTACTTCTCCCCAGGAGGAGGCTGTCTGACAGATGCTTCATCCTACCCGCCCCCTGCCGCCCCGACATCCTGGGCTCATTCCCGAACCGGAGTCGTCAACATGGCGTGGGGTGCATCTAGTGCCTTAACCCTCAGCGCCACTGGGCGGCGTCCCATTCCTTCTTAAAACCTCCACTTATTCCCATGATACAAACTCCTCAGGTAGTGCATTCCAAGGCATCACCACCCTTTCTGTGAAGTAATGCTTTCTCAGGTCTCTTCTGTACTTCCCACCAGCCAGTTTCAGGCTATGACCCCTCGTTGTCCCTTCCCCTTTCAGTTTGAAGCCCCCCCCCATGTTTATTAATACCTTTCAAGAATATAAAGGTCTCAATCAGAAATTATAAGTGGTGGAATTGTCATGGTGGAACAGGTATCTGCTCCTTCCTCCCCACATCCCTTTCTCCTCTTATTATTCATGTTTTCTACATGCACTGGCAACACACACACAACAGTTGATGATACAATGCAGCTGCTGTGAGCTGGCAACAATGATGACTCACAGTAGTCATAGTGATTCTTAGATGCCTATATTACTGTACATGCATGCCCGGTGCACACACAAGCCACAGTGCTGTACAACTTGTGAGGTGGTAGGGAAAGCAACACCACCAGGCCAATCCCCCCAACACTGACAAACCACACACCACCCCAATGGGAGACCTTGAATCTCTCACAGCAGTCTCCTTTACTTTTCACTTTCTGACTGGCTGGCACGCTCACACACAAAGGCAAAAAAACAGAAGACGCATTTCTGTGCCCCACTGCACTGCCAGCAGTCAGTGAAATAATTAGCTGACAAATAAATCCATCAAAACCATTTTGCAACCTTTCCCAGTCTGCTTAATGCACTCTGACCTGCCCCTGCTGTACAGGGCAAAAAAACTAAAAATAATATAAAACAAGTTGGACATGCTGACTGTATATGCCCTGTAAAAAGTAATGTGGCATGTCACTAAAGTGCCAAAGGGAAATTTTTTATTTAGTTATTTATTTATTTATTAAATTCTCGGATTACAAATACCTTTGAGCAGAAACTGCTCATTTACAAAGGTTCCACGTCAAAGGATGAGGGTCAACATACATACAGAGGTAGTAAAAGAATACACAATAAACACCAAAACAACTAAAAGAAAATAAAGATACTCAGTTATAACATACTTTGAGATAATATTCATATAACGAGCAGCTTGAGTAGGCAGCTGGCTGCGGTAACAGGAAATAGAGTTCCTTAGGACCTGCTTTGCTGCTGCTCAACACACCAGATTTGGGACAGTCACTGAATGCATATTTGGCACGCCATAGACAGTTTTAAACACCAGCGAACACTACAGTCGCTTGGGGCCCACTGTTTATTGGGGCTCCCAATCAGAACAGTTTATCTTTTTAATTTTTTTTAGCTTAGTGTCTTCTTTAAACAGCAATGAAAGGCTGTGTGGCTCCTTCTGATGTGGTATCATTATACCATGAAATGCCTCACCAAATTGGGACCCAGTCAATAAAAGGTGGATGGGTAGCAATGGATGGGATGGGGTTGGAAGAACAGCCCCAAGGACTAACACTGCTGTCTCCCCTAAAAAATGAAATATGCCACTGGTTGTACTAAAAAATAAAACAGTGTGCATTTGGGCTACAGTCAAACACACTGGGTGAAGGTGGGCTAGGTTGGGAGCCCAATGCTTCATTAATCCTGCTGGGACCCCCAAAACCCTATAGCTGGTCCTGCCAGCATTGACTCATTCTTAGTCTAAGGTAAGTATGGAAAGATATGATTGGCTGTGCCATGTGTCAATTATACTTGTGCTACCCTAAAAGAAATCTCTTGACCATTTGAAGAGACTAGCTAATTTTTTTATTTTAGTCTTTGGTAATCAGGTAAGGCCCACTAGGCACAAGTGCCTATTTTCAGGGTGACCTGGGAGGTTAAGTGACTTGCTCAGAGTCACACAGTATGCAAGTGGAGGTTGTGAGAATCAAACCAAGGTCTGGTCTGCTAGATGTACCAAGCTCGTTCACAGCTCATTACTCTAACCTCTAGGCTATACTGCCAGCCCAAAATAGAACTGGACAGCAGGAATTCCTAAACAAACAAAAAAAAAACATTTTGTTGGATACTTAAAGTATGTTGCTGAGATTGCACTAATATTACAAATACAAAATGTATTACTTTCATTTGCAGAGACACATGCAGTAAACAAATTGTAGGCTAACAAGAAGAAGACTAGCTAAAATCCCATAGACATCCTCTAAAAATCAAATTCCGCTATAAACACTTTTTCCCCTTCATATTTTATTTTCTCCTGTCTAGCGGTACCCTTCATACCAGCCACTTTAGCCCCATTACTATGATCTCTTTCAGAGCTTACATGACTGTGTCTTCCTGCCAGGCTGGGCCCCTCCACCCCGATGGGTGCAGGATTCCCACTGCTACTGCAGAGCGGATCTGGTTTCATCACGATTACCTTGGTTGTGGGGTGTGGCATGCAGTGGACAGAATCATCCTGCCATCTGGGGTTACCCTGGTTTTGTTGCCCCTCTCCACTTCCCTAGACTTTAGCTGCTCAGGCTGCTTGTCTACACTTGACATGTCAGCCCTCTGTTTGGGACTGTGACATCACAGTCTGTTGCAACAATTATGATGTAAGTAGTAAGTACATCTTTGTTTGTGTCAGGAGGTGTACAAACGGCACTGAGCCTTTTCAGTGGTGTCCTGTAATACAGCAACGACAGAACTGTAGTTTCAAGAATGGTGATGATATCAAAATAAAAGACATTTAACAACAGGCAATTCATTTATAATCATCAAAAAGACAACATAATAATGCACACATAATTTACATAAAATACACATTTGCATTAATGGGTTTAAAGCAATGCTGTATAACAGTGGTGGAAGAGTTTGGCCTGGCCAAAAAGCAATTCAGCTGAAAAGCAGGGGAGAGGTCTGCCACTTGGGCAGAGATTAGTACTGTGTCAAGTTTACAGAGTCCGACAGAATGGGTTCTATGGAATTTTGGAAAACTCCACCTAATTCCATTGGCAGCAGAATTCTGAAATTTTGAAAGTGGATATGCTTTGCTGATAAGTTATCAACGGTTTACATGAAGCACGATTCCTTTTCAACAATCTGTGAAAGATTATTTTGTGGTTCACAAAATCCAAGGAAATTTATTCTGTGGTTTACATAAAAATGTTTTCTGGCCAGTTCCACAGAATTCAAAAGAAATTCTGAAAAGCATTTTGAAAGCGAAATATCCATTCTGCACAAGTTCTGCTGCTGGAATTCTGCAGTGCCCCAGTTGTAATGGAGATGTAATGGGAGCCTAGTCCATAAACAAGGAATAGTGTTTGTATAAGAAAACAAACAAACAAAAAAACCTAAATGTGCATGCCTGGGACTACTCTACCTCAACAGGGAAACATAAACCCGATCTGATTACTTGGGGTGGTGGTGGTGGTGGTGGTGGTGGGGGAACTAGCATATTACTAATACAGTTGGAGCACTAACAGAAGACAGCTATATATAAATTGAAAAAGTAGGCTGTCTTCGTCCACCAGGAGAAGCCACCCCAATTTGCAATATTAGTTGTAGTGGTGGGTGTATCTGGGGAGCGAAGAATAAAGTGAGCTAATTTATTAAAAGTGATGTCCAATCTCCATCTTAGGCCCTTTACTTTTCAGCCTCTTTTTGAACTCCCTCCCCCAAGCCTGCCCTGGTGACCTACTCCTCTATGCAGAAGATGCAGTGCTCTTTGCTAGCCACCCAAACACGCACTCCCTGACCGTGGACTTACAAGACAACTTCACTGTAGTCGAAAAATGGTTTGCAACCCACAAACATATTATGAACCATAAAAAGACCAAGTCCACGCTGTTCGCCAGGCCCCACAACAGACAAAGAAATGCCCCACTTACCATTCTGAACAGCCTCAATGGCCCTATTGACCAAGTTCAGCCCTTTAAATACCTTGGTATTACACTCGACAGTGCCTTATCCTTCAATGAGCATATCGATATAGTCTCAAAAGCAGTCAAGTGTAGGTTAGGTATCCTCTACAAGCACAGAGGCAGTATTTCCCAAGAAGCACAGGACAGCAGTAACTAGCTCCATGCTGTCACTTGTGGACTATGGCCTGATCATCTATGGCACTGCCACAGATTTATCCCTCAAAAGAATCAGCACTGTCCTCAACAAGGCCTGCTGCCTGGTCTCGGGCGTTCACCACAGGACACACTCGTGCAAGCTGTACTCCCGGACAAAGTGCTTGAACCTAAGGGACAGAATTCAATACCACACTGCCTTATGCTATGAAAATTAGCATGGGCCTAACCCCCAACTCCCAGCACCCTCTCACATGTGCCCCACATTAGCATAGCACTAGGAGTGCTAACAGAAGGGTCTTCCAAGTCCCTTTCTGTCGGACCTCCCAAGTCCAATGCTACTTCAGCTACCGGGTGCCTAGCTGGCTTAATAACCTTCCTGTTGACATGGTGGGAGTGTCCAAGCTTGGTCCTTTGAAGCATCTCCTCAAACAGCACCTGGTAATTTGCAGCAGCTGCGACCGCTCCGCTTAAGTAGCACTATCCTTGTAACCGCCCCCCCCCGCTTCCCCCTCTTCTTCCTTCTCCCTCTCCTCCCTTTCCACTCCTCTCCTCGCTCAGGTCTGTTGGCCTGAGCTGCCAATTTGACTACAGCTCTCTGACAAAGCCAACCTCTGGCTGCACCCACCACCTGGCAGAGCCAACCTCAGGCTGCCCTCACCTCCTGTATGCCTGCTTGTCTCGCCCCTGGCAAACATAGGGATTCAAACCTTATTCTCACTTCCAACCTTGCTCTCACTTAACCTATACACCCTTACTTATGCCAACTAATTCTACTCCCTCCTGCTACCCGACAGTTGTCATTCCTTGCCTACCTCTTGAATCTCTTGATACCCTATTTTATCATGTGTTGCTGCAATTTGATGATGTTAAAGAGCTGTTGACTCTTCGACCCTGTCTGTATATATTGCTTTGTCATGTAAGAATACTCACCTGATGTTTGCACCTATTCAAATGAGTCTCTAACCCTTACGCTTTATCTGTATGTATTGCAATGTTGAACTTGACGTGGAACCTACTGTATGTAAAGGAATCCCTGATTCATAGGTAATTGTAATCCGAGAACGCAATAAAATAAAATAAATAAAAAAATCTGTTCAAATGGGTGACTGATGCTGATAACACAAATAGAATCTCCATAACCCAACGGCAGGGTCAGCATTGAGGAACTATTTTTGTTTAACAGTTTCAGAGAAACAATCTTTATGCTAAAATAACAAAAATAAATGGCCCAATTTTTTTATCAAAAGACATCTAACAAGACAGGAGAAAACAGAAATCTAAAATGAAACAAAATTTTTATATAATATGCAAGGCTACATCACAGGACCCTCACCACCTCTTTGACATCAAAATGATTTTTCTCACATTCTTCATTTGAGCGTCTTCCAAACAGAGAATTAACTTCTTTGTGTTTGAGTACAATACTGCACCTAAATATTTAATAAAAGTAATTTGTACTGTTGGCTGCAAACTTGCTGAGCTCAGCCTGCATAGTCAGCTGGATGGATGAGCACTAAGTGATGATGGAATGCTTTTTATTAAATATTTATTGAAAAACAGATCATAGAACAAGTACATCGAGATTGAGAACTGTGCCTGTATGCCACTCCTGGGACTCTACTGACATCAAAAAGTGGTCGAGGTGTGCTCTTCAAAGTTTATGGTGTCGGAAAATTCTATGAGTAGAACGGTGTTGTATGATCTGCCATTCTGTAGCACATACCTCATTTATTAAAGTTTTTCATTTACATTTTCCTTTATTTCCAGCCCCCTTGGGCTCCTCTCAGCCCTGACCTCTTTGCCATTATCCTCATGGCTTACTCCCCATGGTGGAGCCACAGAGTAGGAGGGCCCCATCCAGAGCTGAATATCTGTCTCTGCCAGAGGTAAGCAGAAACATAAATAATCATGGTAGAAAAAAGACCATCGATCCATCCAGCCAATGAGTCATTTGCTGTCATCTAGCAACCTGGCATTTTTTCAACATTCTTGTTTCTTGTTTTTTCATTTAGTATGCTTTACCTCTGGCACCTGACCGCACACCTTCAGTCCTCTGCTATCCCTGGAGATTACCATAACTCCTTTCTTCCCCAATGGGTAACCCCCTTCCCCATGGGAAGGGCTGCCCAGGGCCACCCCATACCCCCTGGAAGAGTTGAAGTGTTGGTGATGGAGTGATAGCCCAGTTGGTGGTTCGGGACCTGCAGCAGGGTGGCGAATGGCATCCTGCATGGTCGGGGGGTTTTATTCCATGTTTTCCCCACCCTGAATGTTCGAAGGTGGCATGTTTTGATGCCAGAGTCAGAGCTGCGATGTTCCCTTCCCTTACCTCTGGCCCCAGCCTGCACCGCCACCTGTGGTCACTGATGTGGCAGTATAGTGGCGGAGACCAGGAACTCTCCCTCTCCCAATGAGGCGAGCATCCACGGAATGTTCAACTATCCTTCTCCAGCCAGTCCTCTGGTGACCCGCTTCCTCCTGAACCTGGGTCATCAGTGAAGCAAATGGTACCTGTTACCAATCGTCGTGGGCCAGCCACACCATTTTGTTTCTAACCCTGCCCACCCACAGGGACCTGGCACTGATGGCCCCAAGCGTATAATACATAGTACTAAGGCATTTAGAAGCTAAGGAGATGATAAGCCCTTTAGGTGCTTCTATCCAGTCACACATAATACTGAAGAATGTTGCCATCCAACATATGTCTGTCTAACCAGAGTTTGAAACTTTGTTTACTATTACTTATTATGACTTCTGAGGGCAACCCATTCAGGGACACCGCCCTTTGTGTGAAAAAGGCCTTCCTTTTATTTGTATTAAAGTTTTAGGTTGCAGCTGTAACGGTGCCCTGGTATATTCCAAGCTGTTTTTAAATTCAAGGTTTAATTCATTTAATAATTAGTTGTTCTGCATGATGTCATAACACATCAAAAGGTCTCCCCTTATTCTCCTTGTCTCCAGGGACATACGGTTCAGCTCCAGGAGTCTTTCCTCGTATGAATTATACTTCAAGTCATAAATCTTCTTTGTGGCCTGCCTCTGTACCTTCTCCAACATGTCCACACCGCCTTGATATAGGCCCCCACACCGGGCTGCCACAGTCCAGCAGCGGCCTCACATAAACCCTGTACAGCGGCATAACCACCTCTCTACTTCTGCTTCTAAAGTTTCTTTTTATTGTCCACAGTAATTTATTTGCCTTATTGACCTGGTTTGTATATTGCATCTTATATGTTAATTTATTGTCGATTATTATACCCAAATCTCTCTCCTCATCCGAGTACCTTACGGTTTGTCCATTCACTGAGTAGTCTGCTATTTTGATTTGTTTACCTAAGTGTATGACACAGCATTTATCTGCGTTAAAGCTCATGCTCTTTTGGGCAGCCCAGTTATTTATTCTATCGAGATCCTTTTGTATAGAAGCGATGCCCTCATCATCTGAAGTGATTCCTGCATATTTACTTAAGCCAGTTTATGGTGTCTCTCCCCTTGCCAGCTATAAGCATCCTAAACAGCACCGGACTCAGGACCGACCCCTGCGGCACCCCGCTTGTCACAGGCACCAAACAGGAGTAGTATCCATTTATGCGTATCCTCTGGGTCCTTCCTGTCAACCATGCTTGCACCCATTTGATTATCCCTGTGTCCAGTCCAATGTCTATTAAGCTATTTATGATTTCAGGGTGTGGGACTTTATCAAATGCCTTTGCAAAATTGAAATAAATACTTTAATCGACTCCCCTATCTAGGGCAGCGGATATCTTCTCATAAAAACAAAGTAAGTCTGACAAATGATCTGCCTGCCTGAAAGCAGTCTGCTCCCAGTCAATGTTTTTTTTTTTAGCTCCCATTTTCCCATTTGCAGTTTATACTGATCTGCCACTAGAGGCATCTTATTTTTCTTATTAATCCTCAAACCCACTTATCCAACTTGCCTCTGCCTTTTTCCTGTTCTAATCACCGTTATCCCCTCCCTTGTTTCTCACTTTTAGCATATTGTACTTTGAAGAAACAAAACACACAAGAAAGGCCCACCGGTATAATTAACCTTGCACTGTGCTTGGGACCTTGTGTGCGCCCTTACTGCTGCACTCCTTGGTATCATAATGTCTCTTATAACGGCTCTGTTTCCTAGAGGCATTATATTGCTCTCGCTAGCGACCCTATCTGACCTTGCCTGTGATACATTTCTAACATCTATCCCGGCAACACTGGATAGTAATCATTTATGTTTATAGTACTATCATCTTATCCCAATGCTGTGACTCTCTTACTGTGCCATGGAACCTGCATTACCCTGGTGACTGGAGGTTGCCATTTCATCAGCCCTAGTTGGCTACCCTTTGCACTCCTCCTTGGGACCTTCAAGTTACAAGCCAACTGTAGCGCTCAACTCAGAGGAAGCTTTACAAACTCAGCAACAAGCAGTTAAAGGAATATCTGTGCGGACTGGCCTTACTGTTACTGCTGCTCTCGGGCAATATTCACCCCAACCCTGGCCCTCCACAACTTACGGCATACCCACCAGTCATCTACTGGGTTACTTACAATTCACTTAATATATGCAGCCTCCTCCCCAAAATGGACGTACTGAATGCATGGATCTTACAACATAACCCAGACATCCTCTCAGTCGTAGAAACATGGCTTTCTCCAAAAGTAGCGGATGCTTCAATTTCCATCCCAGGCTACACAGTCTTTAGACAGGATCATCTCTCCAAGCATGGGGGCAGTTGTGCAATCTACCTTGGAAACAACCTTCAAGGTCTTGTCCTAACTCTGCCCAAAACCGATGCCATGTACAGCCCTTGCCATAAAAGTACTTCTAGGTACACAATAAAACCCTCACCATGTTTTCAATCTATATTCCTCCCAGACAGCGGCCTCCTGGTTTGATTCACTCCTGGAGTGTTTGGCTCTCTGAGTCTTAATTTGGAAATTATCATGTTAGGAGATTTCAGTATCAATTGGTTCTCTCCTGACACAAGCCCTTTCAAAGATGCAGTATCCATGAGTTCACCTCACCCAGCTAGTCGAGTCCCTCACTAGAATCAACTATAAAACTGGGACATGTACCTTAATGAACTGGGTGCTGTCTAACCACCCTGATCATATATTGGACACAACCCTACTTCCAGATGCCTTCAGTGACCACTCCCCAGTCTTGTTTCATTGGGTGAACAAATTCTCTAAATCGCCCGCTAGAACAATTACCACTAGGGTACTCATCCGTGGGCATCTTGAATCACTAAAAGCTGACCTGCGTAATCAGGACTGGTCAATGGTTAACACAAATAACAACACTGACATTGCCCTCGAACAATTCATTCTTCAGTTCAACGTTATATGTGATAGACAGGCCCCCCATAAAAAGCGTAAAATCAAAGGCCGCTGTAATCCCTGGTTTTCTCCAGATCTCCTTGAGTTTCTGAATGCCAGGGACCATCTATAGCACAGGTCTAGGTCCCTGTGTAACCAGGCCGACATCCAGAGGTACAAAGTGGCTAGAAACAACTGCATGAGGGCTATTCATACGGCAAAAAATCAATATTATAAGGAAGTGCTCTCTCGGACTGGAATGATGGCAGAAAAGTTTGGACAAACCTTAAAGAGGTCACTGGGAGAGACTTCAGATCTGCCCCTACCATGCTTAACATTGATGGTGTACCCTCACTCAGCCCCATACTTATTGCTAACACTTTTAATAATGCCTTCATGGACCTGAGTGATGTCCTGCCACCTGGCCACTTCTCTCACCCCCTCGCAAGTGACTACTCTGGGAAAGAGACTCAGCACCCTTCTCATCCTCCTTTCTACTTCAAAACCCTCTCAGCCCATGAAGCCAGGAATTACCTACTCAAGGTATTAGGGAAATCAAGATTTAGTGGTGACACCCTGGATCTTAAGTTTGTAGTCCTTATGCTGGATGAAATTCTGTTCGTCAGACACATATTATTAACATGTCATAGTTACTCTCAATGCCCTCAGAAGTGAAATCTGCCACTGTGACACCAGTTTATAAGTCTGGGGATCGACAATTACTGGGAACTGCAGGCCTATCTCTATCCTGCCCCACCTCTCAAAAGTTGTTGAGTGTATAGTGGCTGACCAACTGGTTGAATACTTAGAAAAATATCAATGCCCACAACAACACGGGTTCAGAAATGGTCATAGTACCTACCGCCCTTCTGGAGTTCACAGGCTTTATTCGCCCTCCTAGATCAAGGACACCTGGTAGGTGCTGCTTTCATTGGTTTAACCAAAGCTTTCAACACAGTGAATCATGCCCTCCTGGTCGAACAGCTTACCACCATTGGCCTAGCTCGTGACAGCATAGCCTGGTTTGAAAGCTACCTGCACAACCATACACAGCAGGTGAAGATTGGTAACACCCTCTTGGATAGCAGACCTGTCCTATCTGGAGTTCCTCAAGGGTCCATCTTGGGCCCTCTTTTATTTAGCATTTTCCTCAACAACCTTCCTTACTCCTGTCAGGGTCACATCCTTTTATATGCTGACAATGCTGTCTTGTTTACATCCTTTTATATGCTTTTGATGCTGTCTTGTTTACCAGTAATACAGACCCTAAGGTTCTTGAATCCAGGCTACAGAGTAATTTGGTAGTCGTAGAAAGATGGTTCCATAAGCACAAGTTAGTTATGAATTACAACAAGACTAAACCTATGCTGTTCTCCAGCTCCCAAAATAGGCACAGAACTTACCCTCTTTCTATCACCAACGAAGAGGGCTCTCCCCTGGAGCTAGTTTAGCTCTTTAAATATCTGGGGATTACTATTGACAGTACGACGACCTATGCCTATCACATTGACAACTTTGCTAAGGCTGTTAACACGTGCATTAGGCTACTTTATAGGCATAAGCAATGTTTGACCCCAGAGGCTCTTAGCCTGGCCATTCAAAGCTCTCTTGTCTTGCTTATTGGTTACAGCTTACCAATCTATGGATCAGCTACTGAAACAACTCTTCGCTGCATCATAGTTGCACTCAACAAAGCATGCCAGCTCCTTACCGGCTCAGACCATCTGTCCCATACCTGTGACATGTACGCTCAGGCTAACTGGCTTCAATTCAAAGGTAGACTTACGTATCAAACATGTTTACTGTCCAAAAAAGTAAGCTTAGGCAAAATGCTCCCAGGAGTACAAAAGCTTATTACCCCCATTATCAACCGTCATTGCGCCAGAAGCACTATTACCGATTTTTAATATACTCCACTGTCGCACCTCTGGGACAAAGGTCCTTTGCCTACCGTGCCTCGCTATGGACGAACTTGCTGCACCATGACATCACTTCAGCATCCACCTTGGGCTCCTTCAAGATTAAACTTAAGCAACAGCTAGTTGCTGATGCCAGTTGTGACTGTTTCCAATAACCTTCCTTCTTGTGACCAGCACTTATTCTAACCTTATGCTATCCTGACCTTATGCATAACTGTTCTCAGCATGTAAATAACTGTTCTAAGTCGCTAATCATTCTCCTTCACATTTCCTCTTGATCCCTTCCACTCTTTCCCCTCACCCCTCTATGGCTTTCCCCCTATCCCCCTTCCCTCATTATATCTCCTGAGCTCCCTTGCTCACTTTAAAATGCTTTGTCCCATACCTTCTCACCACTGACAAGGCCCCTGGGCTGATGCCATCCCTTACCTTGTCGATTATTAGATATTAGGCAGAGTCTGTACTCATTTTCCTGTAAAGGGTCGTTTCATAAGACCCCACCCCTCTAATATGACCCTCTGAATTCCAGGTTATAATCAAATATGCACCGTGGCATATATTGTACAATGCCACATGTATTGGAACTTCTGTAGTTATACACTCTTGTAATGTCTTGTATAATTCCTTGTTTTGTTTGTTCTCCGTCTCATACTTTTCCAAAATGTATTGCTCGTCTGACGTGGAACCTATGAAATGAGCTTGTTCTCAAAGGTGTTATCCGAAATTTCAATAAATAAATAAAAAAAATCTGTCTACTTTTTTGGAGATGAGAATTCATTTCATCTTTGACTACTGCTTCCAGCAGCTTTCCTGGTACTGATGTTAGACTAACTGGGCGGTAGTTTACTTAATGTGCCCTGTCCCCCTTCATATGGATAGGCACCACATTCGCTGTCAGCCAGTCTAGTGGGACTTCATTTTTTTCCTAGAGATTTTGAAAATACCAGTTTTAGTGGTGTGGCAATTTCGAGGGATGGTAAGTTTAATATGGCGTTAGATATATTATCCGGTCCAGCAGAAAATATATTTTTTAAGTTATTTATTTTGTCAACAATATTACTTTCTGTTATCTGTATATGGGTAGAGGCATTCGTCAGATTACTTTTGCAGTCTTTTGAGAAGACAGTCCCAAAATAAAATTAAATATATCTGCCATCTGTTTAGGATCATTTACCATTTTACCTTCTACAGCTAGCGTACACAGGCCCTATTAGTTTTTCTGAGTGAATTTACATAACCGTAAAAACTGTTGCATGCTGTCTTTTCTTGCCCCTCTAGTAAGCTTTTTTGCATGTTTTGTTTACTTTTTTTTAATTAACCTTTTGCACTGCCCTTGTACTTCTTTGAAATTCTCCCATATTCCTAGCATTTTTCTTTCTTTGTATGATTCATACAGTTTCTGTTTTTTCCTTAATAATGTTTTTATTTTGTTGGTGAACCACTTGAGTTTTATTCCTGTACTGTTATATTTATTTTTCTTTTTGACATGTTTGTTGCATAACGCAAATATGTGTTGCTTAAAAATTTCCCACATATCATTTACTGATTTGTCTTTAAAGATAACTTTCCGTTTAATCCCTTTCAACTCAATATTCATGAGCTCCCTATTTGCTGTGTTAAGGAGGTAAATTTCTTTGCAACCCTGAGTAAGCGGAATATGTTTGTTTATGTTAAAAAGGACGCAGTTATGGTCACTATTTCCTATAGGAGAGACAACCTACAATCCTGACCCTTATTTCCTTGGTTGCCATTACTAGATCCAGCATATTACCCCTCTAGTGGAATAGGTTACCTATTGGATTACGTGTATTTGGTTTACTGTATCCAAAAACAGTTTACTGGTTACTTTATTCCCTTCCATTCTTTCCCAGTTTATGTCGGCAAGGTTGAAATCCACCATCAAAACTACCTCTCCCATAGCACAAGCTCTTTCAATCTCATTAAGAATGGCAGTACTATCCCCATGGTTTAGTCCTGGGGGTCTATAGCAAACCCCAATAATTATAAAGGTGTTCACCCTAGTTTCTAGCCTTATCCATATGGTTTCTACTTTGTTTGATTCTTGTTTAATTTACTCTGAGATATCCATTGACTTCATGGAGTTTGATATATATTTTGCTAACCTCCCTCCCTTTTTCTCTTTCTTATAGAGGTAGTATAATGCATATCCAGCAATTTCTCTCTTCATATGTCCTGAGCTGTCCACCAAGTTTTGATTAAGCTGACTACGTCCAGTTTGTTATGTATCATAGCTCCTAGGTCATCCTTCTTATCCCTCACACTTCTTACGTTGGCCAGCAAGCACATCAGATTGTTTTTGTCAGTTGCTTTACCCCACTTGCAATTTACTTTTCCCCCTTTGTTTAGCGTGGATGGTCCCTTTTCGTTCCACCCTCCCCCCCAGCTAGTTTAAATGCTTCTTCACTTCAGCAGCTATATGGTTAGCTAGGGTTGCCGTTCCGAGGGGACTAAGACGTAAACCATTCTTTGCATATAGGCTGTCTTTTTGAAAGAAGGTATCCTATGTATGTAGGAAACTTATTTTGTCTACAGCACATTTGTTTATTAATCTAGCATTTATCCTTTGGATGGAGTGATTTATTTCTTTATCCACCTTTAATTTGGGGAGCAATCCAGAGATTATAGGGGTTTGTCCAGCTTGTTTAATGATACCAGCACATTCCAGTAATTCCCTTGTCACATCCTTCTCATGGTCCCTCCCTATGTTGTTTATGCCAACATGAATAACTACTTTCTGAGTAGCAGTCTTTGTATCCAGTATTTGGAGTCTTTCCTGATATCTCCTACACTTAGCCTGGTAAGCAATTTATAACTGTGTTTGCTTTGTTTTGTTTGCAAATAACCAAGTCCGTTTTCCTTAGTATTGGGTCTCCTATAACAAGAAATTTTCTCTGCCCTCTTCTCTCACAGTTTGTGATGAGCTGGAAGGGATATCATCGCCTAGATTTATGCCAACGATTTGCCCCCATCCCCCATCGGCCATAGGGGCTTCCTAGCGCCCTCCTTCTTTTATTTTTGGGGAATTTTGTTATAGTGGCCCAGCTGATATCTTCCTTTTCCATTTCTTGTGCCCCCCTTGGCCCCATAGCATTGTGAGTGCTCTCTATGGTTGTAGTAGGTTGTGAGCGTGATACCAATTTGTGCTCTCTTTCCTCTTCCATCTGGGCTATTTTATTCTCAGGGATGCTTAATTTCTCCCTCAAAGCTCCCAACTCCTTACATTTAGTACATATAAACTGTCCCTTAGTTATATTTCCCTCCTGAGAGGTATACATCTGACATTCTTGGCATTTAATAATTGCCCTGTTGTGAAGCAATACTCTCAACAAACCCTCAGTTACCTCCATATTCTGCATTGCAATATGCCTTGTTGTTTGTATCTTTCAGTTATTTCTGTTCTGCGTTAGTTGTTATAATGCTTTCCCCAATGGTACGTTGTGGCTGTTGTAGTGTATGGGTGCCCTTGTCCCCATGCCCGCTAGACCGATGTGCATGTCTCTGCATGTTCTCATGCTCACCACACACTCGCCAAGCTCATGTTGCTCACTCTGGAACTGCTTTAAATCCCCGAGGACCGAGTGATGTCACTCCCGCCTTGTGAATTCTCTAGTCCAAGAAAGTTATTATTTAGCAAAATCACTGTTTCTTCAAATTCACCAGCCTATTTTACAGTTATTAGATAGATACTATCCCTTGGATAAGGTTTTATTTATTTATTTATTTTGCAAGTCGGATTTACAACTTTTGAGTCAGGGACTCATTTACAAAGACACCTTCATGCAGGGAGGGTAGACATGGTTACAGTGTGAGATACAACAGTGGTAACATACAGGTGCAATACAGATAACAAGAAGAACACAATATAACAGTGGTTTACTGAATAAAGTTACAGGCAGTAAATAGGAATTGTATAAAGTATAACAATAGTAGAAGTCACAACCCTGGTCGTACCGGAAATACCTAAGTGGAAGGGTGGGGGGACAGGGTGAGGAAAAGAGAACAAAAAAAAAGAAAAGGGGGGAAGCAGTCTAATGGACATTGTCAAGGCTATGGGCATGAAACGGGGCGGGACCCCAACATTAGGCTGATTAAGGGCAACTACAGCTTCGGGTGCCAAAGAGGTGGTTACAGAGAGTGACTTTAAAGGGACCAATTTTGGGAGACTTAGTGACAGAGAGTGGGAGGGAGTTGAACCATGTGGGGGCACTATAGTGGAAGGACCTTTGGGCTAGGGAGGTCTTGGTACGGGGCACCAGAAAGGTGGCCTTAACTGAGCTACGGGTGGCAACGGATGGGGAGGCAAGCCACAGGGATGCAGTGACCCCTGGGGGGGAGAGTCCTAGCAGGAATTTTTTGGCAAGTAAGCAGGTTTGGTAGTGCAGGTGCTCCTCCAAGGAGAGCAGGTTGGTGGTGGAATAGAGCAGGCAAGTATGGATGCGGAGGGATGCACCGGTCAGGAGCCTGCAGGCCTTGTTTATTGAGGTCTGGATTCTGGTGAGGGTAGTATTGTCAGCCACAGTGTAGATAGGTAGGCCGTAGTCCACTAGGGACAGGACAGAGGAGTTGATGGCCAGTTGGAGAGCGCTTTGGGGGAGGCAATCTCTGTGGCGATAGAGAAGGCCAATCTGAGAGTTTATGGCTGAGGACAGGGTATTGATGTGGGAGTGGAATGTAAGAGCCGAGTCGAAGGTGATGCCCGGGTACTTGTAAGATGACACCTGCTCGAGAGGGTGAACATTACTGGGGAGAATGCAGAAGGGGCATTTTGGACTTATTCTGGTGATGCAAAAAGAATAGATTTTTTTTTTGAGGTTAATGACCATCCGGTGGTCAAGGAACCACTTTCAGCTTGGTTGAAGGTGTACTGCAGATTCCTGTAGAGATGCAGGGTCAGGGTGGGAGGCAAGGAGAACCGCATCATCGGCATAGAGGACCATATTGCCCAAGCAGGGGCTGGGGAGGTATTGAGAAATAGGCTGAAAAGAACGGGGCCCAAGATGGGACCCTTGGGGGCCCCTGAGCAGAATGGGCAGGGGTATTGGACAGGTGCAGTTTACATACATTGCTGTGATCTGGCAGATAGGTAACTGGTGAACCAAGCCAGTGGGCCAGGGAGAAGCCAAGTTGGTGGAGGAATCAAGTAGGAGGGTGACAGACAGTGTCAGAGGCCTTGAGAGGTCAATGAACACTGCACCCGCTACATGACCAGAGTCTAGAGCAGAGTGAAGCTGCTGGGAGAACTCCAGGAGGGCTGTAGTGGTGCTGTGTCCAGGGCAGAATCCATGTTGTTCTGGACACAGCAGGTCATATTTGACCAGATACTCGGAGAGCTGAATGGCCACTATTTTTCTAGTGCTTTGGAGAGGGGAGAATGCAGATGGGCCTGAAATTGTTAGGGAAGTTCTAGCTCCACTCTTATGGATAGGGTGATTTCTGCAATTTTCCAGGCACTGGCAAATTGACAAGACATAGTGACCGGTTTAAAAGGTTGGTGAGAGGGGCTAGTACAGTATCTAGGACTAATCGGAGAATCCTGGAGTCCAGGGGATCACAGCTGGGGTTGTTGCTAGCTAAGGCTTTTTGCAGATGAGGCCTGGCTGAGGGGTGATATGGCATGAAGGTAAAAGGGGGCAATCTGAGTTGGGGGGTGGAGGCAGGGATAGGGTCGAAAAAGTAGTTGGGGAGGACAGAGCTTAGATCTGGAAAGCCATATTGAGACACTTAGCTATGCGGGAGGATCAGCAGTGACGGTACCATCTATGGAGAGTAGTGATGGTGGGGGAGTGGGTCTTTCCATTGAGCTCTTTCATATTGTCCCAGAAGGCACAGGATGAGCCCCAAGTGGATTCAAGGGTGGCTTGATAATATTTGGTCTCAACGTCACATATAGCCCAGGTGCACTTGTTACATGCTGCATTTTAGGCTTGTCTGTCAGCCAGTTTGCCTGTCTTGACAGAAATATGCCAGAGATTATCTCTTTGTTTCAGTGTTTGGATGAGGGATGGGGAGATCCATGGGGTGTTGTGTTTCTTGGTACGGATTCTGGTCTGGGGGGGCAAACAGGTCACAGGGCTTGCTGAAGGCACTGGAGAAATAGGCTAGGGCAGAGTCAATATCTGTTGCGAGTAGGACTGGGGACCAGTCAAGCTGGGCTAGGTGCATTTTTAGCTTTCTGAGACCCCCGGGGCAAAAGCGCCAGCACAAGGTGGCCTGGAACACTGGTTTTGGTGTAGGGGATGACCAGTGGCAGAGGACAGGAGCGTGGTCACTAAGAGAGTCTGGTAGTACATTAATATCCCTGATTTTATGGGGGCGGTTTGACAGAATTACATCTAGGAGGGTGCTGGAGCCGCCTAACTGGTTAAATCTAGTGGGTGAGGTAACTAGTTGGGTCATATCTAGGGCAACGAAGGAGTCCCTGATATGGGGGGCAGTGGTACTCAGCCATTTGACATTAAGGTCACTTATGATGAGCTGCCCTGCCTTGTGTGGGAGTGTGGTGAGGTAATCAATGAGGGAGTGGACAGCTGGTCCCTGGTACCTCGGGGGTATGTAAGAAAAAGAGGGCCCTTGGCTGGGTCAGGGGTAACCTTGAGGGTGAGGGCTTGGGCACTAAAACTGAGCTTGGGGGCAGGAAGAGCATGGCTTAAAGTATGTCACACATAAGACTGCACACCTGCACACATTTGTCTATACAGTCTTCCCTGAACAGAGTGTAGCGAGGAGGAGATAACCGAGTTGTGAGTTTTTCTCGAGGCCAGGTCTCGACTAGTGCTATAACATCAGGACGGTGTTGTACAGCCCAGCACTGGATAGCGGCAGATTTTTAGGAGGCTGCAAATATTCATGGATGCAATGCTGAGGCCAGTACTAGAGTGGGGTGTGGGGTGGCTAGTTGACAACGGCCCGGGGTTGGGGTGTATGTTCAGAGAGGCGGAAGGAGTAGAGCAATTAATCTGATGGTGGTCTGTGGTGACCGGGACCATAACCAGGTACCGATCGAGAAGTTCTACTAGTGGGGTACAAGGGATGGGTAAGGTGTGGAGGGTAGGTATGGCAAGGAAGAGGTGGGCCCAGGGTGTCCCAGGGGAGGGGTGTTGGTTGGAGGTGGGTGCCGTAGTAAAACAGGGGTGTCCAGGATGGGGGTTGGCTGCTGTGGGGTGGTAGAGGGGTGGAGCTCAGGTGGAGGGTGAGGGGCAGGATGGGACGCTGGAAGAGCAAGAAAGGTAACCATGAGAAGGCTGAGTGTGATAGCCGTGGTGCCCATTACTGTTTCTATTGGGGGTAAGAGAAATAACTGACCTTCAGTGAGTATGACTGCCGCTGTGGAGTAGTTTTTTTTCTAGTTACAATATGCAAAAGTGAGAACAAGGCAGGGATAACGGTGATTAGAACAGGAAAAGGCAGAGGCAAGGTTGGAGGATTAATAGGAAAATAAGATGCCTCTAGTGGCGAGATCAGTATAAACTGCAAATGGGAAAATGGGAGCTGAAGCCAGTCAGGGAGGCAGGAGTGCTGAATCTGCCTATAATTTCAGAGCACCATCCACCAACTGGGTTCATGGCTAGCAAGCTAGACTGGAGTTGCTTTTCTGAAGCGTACCTGGAATCTTTCTCTTGAGGGCAGGCTGGGAAGCACCCTGCGGCTGGCTGCGCTCAGCACCAGACTGCTAGTGCAGAAGATGGAATCTCCCTCAGGGAATCCTGAACAGAAAAGAAGAGAAGGGAGAAATCAGCTTATATGTACCAACAGAACAAAGGCTTCAGAGTTTGGGAGGTAGGCTAAGTAAGGAGACAAAAGAATTCTGTAACAAGGTGAGAAATTCAGGGTGCTAAGTTAGCCAGAGAGGGAGAGAATGGCTGTGGAGTGTAGCTAGTATTAAGCACCAGCAGTGTCACCAGTATACAGAGGAAAAGGCGAGTGGGGTTGGGGGGCAGATGGGAGAAACAGCAATTCAGCTGTTAGACAAAGCAGTTTTTAACTTCAAACTTTGTTAATACTTAAATAGCTTAAGGCAGTTGAAACACTCCAAAATGGAAGTTTACTCACCGGTAAAGGTGATTATAGGAGCACCTTCTTACAGCACTCTGAGTCTCAACACTTGGGTAGTTAGCTCTCTTCTCATAGGCTGATGCACAAAGGAATCCCAAAATTTCGAAATCCGATCCCTCTCCTATTCCTGCTGCTCCCAGAATCCTCAGTGTGATACCTTCCAAAGTTCGTTTATCCTGAAAGTAGATTGTTAGGTAAACAAGAAAAAAACAGAGAGTACTCTGTTTTCCAGGTGGAATAATACACAAGACGGTGATGTTATGTCAAAACTTAGTGTTTACTACGTATTGTTTTTATAAATCTTGACACCCTGATACACAGCAACTGACTGTGCGGGATGTATGTGCTATAACTGTATACATTTAGATCAAATTACAGACGTTTTAGATACATTCCTAGAAATCTCACTCTATATGTTTACCTTAACTGAGTCACTATCTATATATATGTATACATTTGTTCCTCCGCAATGGGTGGGATACGGAGTGCTGTAAGAAGGTGCTCCTATAATCACCTTTACCAGGTGAGTAAACTTCCATTATCTATCGCACCTTCTTACAGCACTCCGAGTCTCAACACATGGGACGATTGTACAGCAGTATTAGGCTTTGTCCTGGGTGGGAGGAGGAACTGGGATCAATGCTGTCTGAAGCACTCTGCGGCCAAACTCTGAGTTACCAGTTAGACCTGTGTCTAATCGATAGTACCTGAGAAAAGGTGTGCGGGGACTCCCAGGTTGCTGCCTGGCAAATTTCTCTGATCGACGCAGAATTGCGTTCCGCCCAAGATGTGGCAACTGCTCGAGTGGAGTGGGCCCTGATATTAACTGGAGGGGTGTTGCCTCCACTCCTGTAGGCCCTCGCTATGGCTTCTCGTAGCCATCTAGCAATAGTGGATCTGGAAGCAGCCAAACCTTGTTTATTGCCTTGGAGTAAAACAAACAGCCTGTCCGTCCGACGAAGACTTTCCGTCCTGGTCAGGTAGGTCTGAATTGCTCGGGCTGGGTGTAGGTTGAGTAGGGTTTCCCTGTGGGGGTCCCCTAGTTGTTGGTTGAGGATAGGGACTGAGATCTCTTGGGACGTGTGGTAGGCGTTGGCCACCTTCGGGAGGAAGGATGGAATGGGTCGGAGTACGACCCTGTCGGGGAAGAAACAGATAAAGGGTTCCCTACAAGACAAGGCCTGTAATTCGCTAGTTCTCTTGGCTGATGAGATAGCTACAAGGAATACAGTCTTCATCGTAAGGACGGGTAAGGGGATGGACTCAATGGGCTCAAAAGGTGGGATGGCGAGAGCGTCCAGTACCAAATTGAGGTGCCACAGGGCTGTCAGGGGTCTTGGGGTGTGGTTGATAAGGGTTGCGGCTTTTAGAAAGGCTTGAACCAAGGGGTGGGCTCCGGGAAAATGTCCATCGGTTTGTCCCCTTATGGCCCCTATTGCGGCCGTCTGTACCCGCAGTGATGAGGCCGATAACCCCTTTTCCAACCCTTTCTGCAGAAACTCTAGTATGTTCATAATATTACATTGCGAAGCGTTCAAGTCCAGGCTCTTGCACCAAGAAGCAAAGGCCCACCAATGTTTGTTATAGGTCCTGTTAGTGGAGTTCCTTCTGGCTTGCAGTAAGGTGTCTACCACTGCCCCTGAGACCCCAAGTCCTAACAGTCTAGCCCTTTGAGTGGCCAAGCCGTCAGTTTCAGCGGTAGAGGGTTCTCGTGCCAGATCGGGCCTTGCCTGAGGAGATTGTGTTGATGAGGTAATCTCATGGGATTGTCTGATAACTTTTCTCTGATTAGGGTGTACCAGGTTCTCCTAGGCCAGTCTGGGGCTATGAGGACTACCCTGCTGCCCGTGTTTCGGATCTTCTGTAGTACTGCAGGTAGCATGGCTATTGGGGGAAATACGTAGGCCTTCCTGAATGTCCATGGGGTCGATATGGCATCCACTGCTATTGCTCTCTTGTCCTTGAATCTGGACATGTAGGCCGGGTTGGGTATTGGTTGCTGAGGCCATGAGGTCGATGTTGAAGGGCCCCATCTTTTCTGGATTTTGTTGGAAATCTCTGGATGGAGTTGCCATTCCCCTGTTGCAGCGTTTGTCTGCTCAGCCAGTCGGCCCTCGTGTTCAGGTTTCCTGCTAGGTGAACTGCTGTGAGACTGAGTAGGTTCTTTTCTGCCCATTGTAGTAGTATGTCTGCCTCTTGAGCCATGGTTCTGCTTCGTTCCTCCCTGTTTGTTGATGTATGCCATTGCTACTCTGTCTGAAAGCACCTTTACTTGGTGTCCTTGAAGTTGGCCCTTGAAGTGTGAGAGCCAGATGGATGGCTTTGGTCTTTAGCATGTTGATTGGGAGTCTTGCCTCCCTGTTTGACCATTTCCTTGGATGGTCTGTCTCTCCAGAACAGCACCCCAACCTAGCAGGCTTGCATCTGTTTCGAGGGTTCTTGTTGTATCTCTCTCAATTGTGCCCTTGAGAAGGTGTGTGGATCCGCCCACCAACGTAGAGACTTCCGCACTGCCGGTGGAATAGTTACTCTCTGGCTGTAATTTTGTCGACTGTAACTCCAGTTTTCTAGTAGTAGTCGTTGTAACTGTCTCATGTGTAATCTGGCCCAGTCTTGCAAGTCTATGCAAGCTGCCATGACCTCCAGTAGTTGCATGAGATGCCAAATGGTTGTATGCTTCTTCTGCATAATTCTGTGGCAGTGTGCTGTTAATGCGCGGATGCGTGTCTGAGATGGTCTTACTGTGCCGGCCACTGTGTCGAATGTTGCCCCCAAGTGATCCAATTCTGTGGTCGGGGTCAGGTGGCTCTTTGTTTTGTTGATGATCCACCCGTGTTCGGAGAGTAACTGTTGAGCTCTGCGCATTGCTGTTCTTGACTGTTGTACCGTTCTCACCCGTATCAACCAGTCATCCAGGTATGGGATCACATGAATGCCCTCCATGCGTAATTTTGCTGCCAGGGGTGCCATAACCTTGGTTAATAGTCGTGGGGCTGACGCCAACCCGAATGGCAGGCATCGGTACTAGAAGTGGTATCCCAGAATGCTGAACCCGGAGAAATATCTGGTGGGAGGGTCTGATAGGTATGTGTAGATAGGCATTCTTCAGGTCTATTGAGGTTAAGATGTCTCCTCTGCATATCGCTGCGATGGTGGATCTTAGGGTTTCCATCTTGAACCTCTGGTACCTGATAAAGTTGTTCACAAATTTTAGGTCCAGTATGGGTCTGAGGTCTCCGTCTCTTTGGGACTAGAAAGAATACGAGTAGATGCCAAGAATCTCTCTTGAATCGGACAGGCTTTATGGCTCTGCTGTGTAGCAGTTGGTGAAGGATGGCCCTGCATTTCTTGCAGGTTGCTTTGTCCCTGGAGACATGAGTCTATATATCTGTCCCTTGTTGGGACTGAGTTGAATTCTATGGCATAGCCCTGGAGATGATCTCTGGACCCATTTGTCGCTGATTGTGTCGGCCCAGGTTGTTGAAAATTGCTGTAGTCTTCCTCCCACTGCGTCCGATTTGCTCCTGGACCGGCGGATTCTCATTGGCGAATCTCTGCTGGATTTGACTGTCCTGAACCCTTGCTTTCCATTGAAGTGGAGCCTGCCCCTGTTGTCTGAAAGTTCTGTCTGTTGCTGAAGAAATTGGGCTTGAATCAAAGGAACATCTACCCTGTCCTTGGTGACCATGCCCTCTTTGGGTCTTGTTGAAAAGTGTCTGAATCTATTGTTTGAAAAGACGGTAGAGTGGCTCACCCTCCTTGATACCTGTCATCCCCTTTCTTTACTGTGAACTCCTCCATTCTGGGTCCGAACACCTTGTCTCCAGAGAATTGCAGTTTCATGACCCTAGACTTTGACTCTTGATCTGCGTTCCACAGCTTCAGCCATACCTGTCTTCTGGCTCTATTGATGGAAGCTGCTGACTTGGATGCCGTCTTAAAACTGTCAATAGTGGCATCGGCTATGTATTTGATTGCTTGTATGGCATAGTCCATGGTGGTTCCATGGGCACTTGTTTCGGTATGTCGAGTTGGACTGCCTCTAACTATCGGAGTACCGCCCTTGCTGAATACGTGGCGGCCATGGATACTGCGATGTTCATGATCATCATATCATGAACCTTCTCACAATTTCATCAACCTTTCTATCCATGGGGTCTTTTAGGGCTGAGGCTGATTCCGAGGGCAGAATGGTCTTGTTGCTAAGGGACGCAACCTCTGCATCCACTCTGGGGGAAGTTGCCCAGAGCTTCTCTCTGTCTGCTGGAAGAGGGTACCGTCTCTCGAAGGTCCCCTTCTCCCTAGTCTTAATGGGATCTGGGGCATCCCATTCCTTGGTTAGTATGCTCTCTAGTGCTTGGCATACTGGGAAGAAGGCGGAAGATTGCTTCCTCTCTCTCACCAGGGGATCCAATCTGTTGTCCGGCTGTTCCACCGGTTCCTCCATTCTGAGCATTTGACATACTACTCTAATAAGTTCAGGGATGGCTTCAAAGGGACATAGACATGCGGCCATATCCTCCTCGCGTTCTTCCTCCCCTTCGTCAGAGTGATCCTCTTCCGACGCATCCGGTGAGTCATGAGATGGAGGGTCGGCCCTAGGGTGCTTAGGAAGATGGGTGTTGCTAGGTGACCTGGGTCTCTTGTTTGTTCCCAGCGAATCGATCCTGTCAAGTAGTTTTTGAAATAATTGTAGTACGCGCTTGGGAAGCAGTGGAGACATTATCATTTAGGGATCTTCGTCTGTGTGAGTCGAGTTGGGTGAACTCTCTGGGTTCAGAATCTACCAGGCATAGTGAGCAAAGGTCTCCCGGTCCGAGAGAGTAATATGTTGGGGCACTTTCTGCACAGTCGTCTGGTGGACATGTTCTGCAGAAACGTAATTTAATGGAGTTGTTCAGGGACATACTAGACTTCAATGTCAACAGATCAATACAAAGGAAAAGGCAAATTGACTTTGTTCTCCTTGCTGGCCCTTAAGAACGTGGGAGGACCTCCGCCTGGTTCTTTAAATAGAGCACTCTTAATAATATATTGGGGAGTAGGCACGTATATCTGGGCCTTAAACAATGAGCACTAGATAGTCTGTGATTCAGAGCCTTAAAAATTAGTTTTGCACAGTTTTGTCATAAGGTGTACTGTGCCTTTAAGAGAAGTGTGGACAGACGGGTGCCATTTGAAAGCGGCAGAGTGGCGCCGCCATTTTGGGAAGGTACTACTTCCAAAAGGAGCTCCCCAGAGATGGCGCGAGATCTTGGACGAAATCTTGCGATGGTCCCACTGAATATGGCGTCGTGGAGGGGTGAGGCGCTATGAGAGCACATCGGGGATCAGCAAGGACACCAGGGGCTCTGGGGAGGCAAGACAAGAATCAAAGGCTACAAAGGAGGATCAGAGGGCTGCCTAGGAGGTCAGATGAGTCCCTCCTCATAAAATAGCCGGAAAAAAACATCTGGAAGCAGTAAAACGGAGGGAGAAAGGCAGAGGCATTAGAAGAGGAGGCCCGAAAGGTGGTTGCGGTTGAACAAGGTGAACCGCGACCCCCCAGGTACAAAAGGATGCTGCGGCGGGTATCAGGATGCCTCGGGGCGGTCGCGGTTGAACAAGGTGAACCGCGACCCCCTGGGCACAGTCACGTAAGCATTTTCAGCATTTAGAGTCCATGGAGGCGGTCACGGTTGAGCAAGGTGAACCGCGACCCCTCAGACAATTGGAGCGCCCCCATGGGTGAGGCAGCAGCCTTAAATCTTCGTCGGCTGCCTGGATAAACCGACTGGGGGGGGCTGCTCTGGTCACTTCGTTGACAAAAGAAAGGGTTGCTTTCCCCTCCTCAGTTGAACGAGGTGAACTGGGAGGGGGGGTTAATGGTTAAACAACTGAATGCAACACTGGTATGGTAGACAGTAAACAATGATTAAAAGACTTGCTACTTCTAGGCCCTGCGTCTAAACAGATTATGCCAAAAATATCAGAATAAGCATTCCTTTGGCTAACAGGGGGCCTTCAGTCTAAGTGTGTCATAAGCGGCACTCTGGGAGTTCAAATCACTTGTAAAATGCAGAAAATATTTAGCTTACCTTAGGGCTTGGCACAGAGCCAGATGAAAACGTGACCAGCCTGGGAAGATGCACAAAGAAAAACTGAGGATTCTGGGAGAAGCAGGAATAGGAGAGGGATCTGATTTCGAAATTTTGGGATTCCTTTGTGCATCAGCCTATGAGAAGAGAGCTAACTACCCATGTGTTGAGACTCGGAGTGCTGTAAGAAGGTGCGATAGATAATGCTATAGTTTCCTGCTCTTAACTATTTAAACAAGCATTTGTCAATGCTGAATGTTGATTGCATTGGTGTGTTGAGCTTGCTCACTGCCCCTCTGTCACTCGCTCAGTCTCTGTCTCCCGGTGCTGCAGGTTGCTCTTTTGTACTGGGCTCCTGCCTGCGTTGGCACCTTGTTCTGACCACTAAGAAATCCGCAGCTGTCCCGACAGAGCTCCGTTGAGGTGGCTCACTCCCCTCTCACTCGCTCATTCTGGTTCTCCTGGTGCTGTAGGCTGCCCTTTTGTACTGGGCTCCTGCCTCTACTGGTGGCTTTTTCTGCCCACAAGAAATCTGCAGCAGTCCAGACAAAGGTCTGTTGAGCCTGCTGACTCCCCTCTCTCTCGCTCATTCCGTTTCTGCCAGCGCTGCAGGCTGCCCTTTTCTATTGGGCTCCTGCCTGCATTGCCGCCTTCGTCTGCTCACAAAGAAATTTGCAGCAGTTACAATATAGCTCCGTTGAGCTCGCTCACTCCCTGTCTCTCACTCGCTTTCATTCCAGTTTTTCCCGCCACTGCAGGCTGCCCTTTACTGGGACCCCGCAGTATTGCTGCCTTTTTCTGTCCACAAACAAATCTGCAGCAGGCCCAACAGAGCTCCATTGAGGTCTCCCTACCCTCCCTCACGCACTCATTCTGTGTCTCCTGCAGCTGCAGGTTGCCCTTTGTACTGGGCTCCTGCCTGCATTGGTGGCTTGTTCTGGCCAGAAAGAAATCTGAAGCAGTCCCGACACAGCTCCATTGAGCTCGCTCACTCCCCCCCTCTCTCACTCACTCATTCCGTTTCTGCTGGTGCTGCAAGCTGGCCTTTTGTACTGGGCTCCTGCCTGCGTTGTCACATTTTCTGCCCACAAAGAAATCCGCAGCAGTCACAATACAGCTCCATTGAGCTCGCTCACTACTGCACTGTCAGTCACTCGTTCTGTTTCTCTTGGTGCTGCAGGCTGCGCTTGTGTACAGGGCTCCTGGCTGCACTGGCACCTTTGTCTGTCCACAAAGAAATCCGCAGCTGTCCCGGCAGAGCTCCGTTGAGGTCGCTCAGTCTCCCTCTGTCAAGCACTCAATCTGTTTGTTCTGGCGCTGCAAGCGGTCCTTTTGTACGGAGCTCCTGCCTGCATTGGTGCCTTTTTCTGCCCACAAAGAAATCCGCAGCAGTCCTGATAGAGCTCCATTGAGCTCACTCAGTCCCCCTGTCTCACTCACTCATACTGTTTCTCCCACCGCTGCAGACTGGCCTTTTCTACTGGGCCCCTGCCTGCTTTGATGCCTTTTTCTGCCCACAAAGAAGTCCGCAGCAGTCCTGACAGCGCTCCAGTGAGTTCGCCACCCCTCCCTCACTTACTCTCGTTCTGTTTCTCCCAGTGCTGCAGGCTGCCCTTTTGTACTGGACTCTTGTGTTGGGGCCTTTTCTCCACACAAACAAATCTGCAGAAGTCGACAGAGCTCAGCTGAGCTCTGTCACTGACTCTTTCAATCTTAATCTGTCCCAAACACTGATTTCCCACAGTGACCGTATATTCTCCGGCAGGAGGCAAAACATATTTTAGCCAGGATGTGAAAATTACAACTGTACTGTTCATAAGGAGGTGGCGAAAAACTGCCACTGTTGAAAATGTGGTGTGAAAATAGTACAAATTTGCGATGTTACAAGAGTGCGTGGAAACAGTTCAACGCACGCTTGTAACACAGTCATGTTATGGAGTATCGTCATCAAATTTTCAACATAGGGCTTTTAGGACCTCTGTTCATGAACAGTGCCACTGTCATTTTCTTAATCTGCCCCGAACACTGATTTCCCACAGTGACCGCACTATTCTGCACCGGAAGTGCGAAAACACATTTTGGCCAGTATGGGAAAAATGACAGCTGCACTGTTAATAAGTAGGTGTGGGAAAATGGCAATGTTAAAATCTGGAGTGAAAATATTGTAAATTCGTGAAGTTATGAGTGTGCGTGCAAACTGCACAACGCACGCTCGTAACACAGTCATTTTATGGAGCATCGTTACCAAATTTTCAATATAGCCATTTCAGGACCTCTACTCATTAACAGTGTCACTGTCATTTTCTTAATCTGTCCTGAACACTGATGTCCCACAGCAACTGCGCTATTCTGCGCCAGAATTGCGAAAACACATTTCCGCCAGGATGTGAACAATGACAGCTGTACTGTTCACAAGGAGGTGTGACAAAATGCCAATTTTTGAAAATCTGGCATCAAAATATTGCAAATTCATGAAGTTACGAGCGTCCGTAGCAACTGTGCAGCGACGTAAAACAGTCAGTTTGGGATTTTTCCCACCATATGCAACATAGACTTTTTGAGAGCCCACATGAACACTGGCACTGTCATTTCATTAGTCATCCCCAAAGGTGATTCCGCCGCAGTGACCTGTGAAATCACCTTCGGCCGGATAACGCCATAACAGTTCAAGACTATGAAGAGGGGTCCCAAAAACCCCATGTTGAAAATTTGGTGCAAAATTCCCAAAATGCCGAGATATGCACTAAAGTTGAAAAACCCTATTCATTCCGTTATACAGCTTACCGGCATTTCCTCAGTTTGCGGTTGGCTTTGAAGAGTGCAGGCGTGTTCCCGGTCCACTGAAGATCGTCTACGTGAGCTCGGAGGTAAAGTATAGGTGGGGGAGTGTGGGGAGGCAGGGTGCACAGTGGGTGGGTGTGGGTTGTGGGTGGGGCAGGGAGACTACGAGGGACCATTTCCTTTTTGCAGGGGAAAAAAAAGGCGTTGCGGCACCATTTTCCCTTTACAGGGGCATGTGGCACGCTGGGGTGGGCTCCCAGCGTGCCACAGGCTTTCTTTGGGGCCAGCAGTAGCTGATGGGGATTGGGGACCCCTTCAGCACACAAGGGGTTATCATTATGCTGACGGGGACTGGCCACCCGTCGGCAGGAATAAAAGCCGGAGGAGTGTTACAGAATGCTGTCGGGGATTGGGGCCCCCGTCGGCAAATAAACATGGTGGGGGGTTATATTATTTGTTAACACGGCGGCAAGCCACCGCCATGTTCACAAACATTATCAGTCTTTCTAGATCCCTCCCTGCAATGTCGGGTCGCTCCCTCATTGCAGCGGATGGCTGACGTTGCAATGACGTGGCGGCCCCTGATTGCAGTGGCGAAATTGTCACAAGTTGGTGTCAAGGTTCCAAACTTGTGTCAGCAGCAGCGTGCAAGGGGATTGGGGATGGAGGACTAAGCCTTTTGCAGGCTGTGGGGCATTGGCCACAAACAGTGCCGCACCTCCACCGCCTGCTTTGAGAAAGTTGTCGAATATGTTTCTTGCACCGCGCAATCAACATAAAAGGTTGTAGTTCCCTACTATCAATTCAAATTCAGCAGTGGGCACAAAGACACATCACAGATTTAGTTGCAGAGGTTAGGAAAAAAGAAATTTAGGCAGCAGACAGATAAGCTCCAGGGTACTGTGCCAGGCAGTTCAAATCTCCAGGAGCTAAAGCCAGTCAGGCAGAGATGGAGTGCTGAATCTGCCTCTAATTTCAGGCACCATCCACCAACTGGGTTCACGGCTAGCAAGCTGGACTGGAGCTGCTTTCCTGAAGCGTACCTGGAATCTTTCTCTTGAGGCCAGGATGGGGAGCTCCTTGCAGCTGGCTGCACTCAGCACCAGACCGCTAATGCAGAAGATGTAATCCCTCTCAGGGAATCCTGAAGAGATCCTGAACAATATTTTGCACCCTGTAGTCCATGTACAGCATTTGTGGACTACAAAACTCTACTCCTTCCTCCTTCCTGCTTCCTGTCAGCAAGTATATCATGTATCTGTTGATCAGCTCAACGTTTTTTTACTTGCTTCACCCAACAAGCTCATGCACGCTTCTTAGGCTTTGCAAAGTGACAAAAATGCAGAATTCAACCTGTATTAAGCACTGTTGCTCACTCTGGAACTGCTTTAAATCCCCCAAGGACCAGAAGTGACGTCACTCCCGCCTCGTGAATCCTCTAGTCCAAGAAAGTTATTATTTAGCCAAAATTACTATTTCCTCAAATTCCCCAGCCTATTTTACAGTTATTAGGTAGATACTATCCTTTGGATAGGGTTTTAAACAATATTTTGCATCCTGTAGTCCACGTACAGTGTTTGTGGCCTGCAGAACTCTACGCCTTCCTCCTTCCTGCTTCCTGTCAGCAAGTATATCATGTATCTGTTTATTAACTTAGCATTATGTTTGCTTGCATGCATGTGCAGGAAACATAGTGCCATCATCCGAGTTTTCGGAGGTGTGTCACCCCCCTCTTCCAATTCAGTCAGTGTGTTGGCAGGCGCGGCCCCAGTCCTCCAATGCATGCTGGAGCTGTCTATGACAAGCTCCAAAATGCAGTGGAGTACAGTTGAAAGGGGGAGCTACGGCTCAGTGAGCAGCGAAAAGATATCGCCTGCTGTCAGCAGCTCCCCTACACACACACACACACACACACACACACAGGCACGCATGCTGCATGCTGCCCACGCACACACTGTATAGCCGACAGGGTGCCCAATCTATCGGTTCCACGCCTCCAAAGCATCCAGGGTGCCACGCTGGGAGCCAACCAAGCGGGCAAAATGATGTAACGGCCGACAGGGGTGCCCAATCCCCGTAAACTCGACTGTCTCTCCCCACCCCCATGCTCGCCGGACAGGGTGCCCAATCCCCGTCGGCTTCCTATCCCCCGAGTACAGGGTGCCAAGCTGGGAGCCCACCCCAGCGTGGCAACAGATGCCATGGCCGACGGGGTGCCCAATCCCGTCGGCTCTGCACCCCTCAGCCATCCTTCTGCCATGCTGGGAGCCCACCCCAGCATGGCAAACGCCCCGTGTTGTCCAAAACCCTGCAAAGAAGAAACCTTCCTCGCAGTCTCCTGCCCCCCACACACCCACCCACTCGCACACCCTGCCTCCCCACGCCCTCACCCCACATACTTACCTCGGACTCCAGCGGATGATCTTTGTGGACGGGAAAACGCCTGCACTCTTCAAAGCCGACCACGAACTGAGGAAATGCCGGTAAGCTGTATAATCACGATAGATAGGGTTTTCAACTTTGTTGCATATCTCAGGTATTTTTGGGAATTTTGCACAAATTTTCAACATGGGGTTTTGGGACCCCTCCTCATGAATTCCTGCACTGTCATGGCGTTACTCGGACTGATTTCGCAGCCACTGCACGAAATCACCTTTCCAGAATGATTAACGAAACAACACTGCCAGTGTTCATAAGGTGGGCTCCCAAAAGACTATTTTGAAAATTTGGTGGAAAAATTCTAAAATAACTGTTTACGGCGTGTGTTGCGCGGTTCCTCGCACGCTCGTAAGTTCACGAATTTCAATATTTTACTCAGATTTTCAACATTGCCATTTACCACATCTTCTTATGAACAGTACAGCTGTCATTTTCACATCTCACATAAATGTGTTTTAAGCCCATGAAGCGCACAATGGCACAGTCGGTGTCTTGAAATCAATGTCGGGACATTAAAAAGAAAATCACAGTGACACTGTTCATGAGCAGAGATCTTAAAATGGCTATGTTGAAAATTTGGTGAAAAAATTCTAAAATGACTGTTTTCGAATCGTACGCTATGTAATTCTCATGCACGTCGTAAGTTTGCAATTTCAATATTTCCTCCCAGATTTTCAACATTGCCATTTTACCACACCTTCTTATGAGCAGTACAGCTGTCATTTTCACATCTCACCAAAATGTGTTTCCGCCCATATAGCGCACAATGGCGCGGTCAGTGTCGCGAAATCAATGTATGGGACACATTAAGAAGGATCTTAAAATGGCTATGTTGAAATTTGGTGAAAAATCCCAAAAAATGACTGTTTCACGAGCATGCATTGCATACAGTTCCCTTGCGCTAAATAAGTTCGCGAATTTTCAATATTTTCACTCCAGATTTTCAACATTGCATTTTACCACACCTTCTTATGAGTAGTACAGCTGTCATTTTCACATCTCAACAAAGCGATGTTTCCACCCATGTGGCGCACAATGGAGCAGTCGATTATGAAATCAATGTCAAGGACAAATTAAGAAAATCACAGTGACACTGTTCATGAGCAGAGGTCTTAAAATGGCTATGTTGAAAATTGGTGAAAAATTCTAAAATGAAGCTGTTTCACAGTGCGTTAGCAGTTCTCATACTTTCGTAGGATCATAATTTTCAATATTTTCACTCCAGATTTTCAACATTGCCATTTTACCACCTCCTTATGAGTAGTACAGCTGTCATTTTCACATCTTGCCCAAATGTGTTTACGCCCATATGGCGCACAATGGCGCAGTCGATGTCTGAAATCAATGTATGAGACACATTAAGAAAATCACAGTGACACTGTTCATGAGCAGAGGGTCAAAATGGCTATATTTAAGAATTGGTGAAAAAATTCAAAAAATTACTGTTTTACGGCGTGCGTTGCGCGCAGTTCCTATGCATGCTCGTAAGTTTTGAGAATTTAATATTTTACTCAGATTTTCAACATTGCCGTTTTATATACACTTATGAACAGTACAGCTGCCATTTTCATATATGCGCCCAAAATGTGTTTCGCACATGTAGCGCACAATGGTGCTGTTGGTGTGTGAAAGCAATGTTTGGGACAGATTAAGAAAATCACAGTTACACTGTTCATGAGCAGAGGTCTTAAAATGGCTATGTTGAAATTTGGTGACAAAGTCCAAAAATGACTGTGTTACGGTGAGCATTCACGGTTCCACGCCACCCTAATAGTTCATGACTTTGTAATATTTTCAGTCCAGATTTTCACCAGTGGCATTTTCCACACTTCATATGAACAGTACAGCTGTCATTTTTCACAACATGGCAAGTGTGTTTTCACACTTTCAGTGCAGAGGTCGTGGTGCGCTGTGGGAAATCATTGCTCGGGACAGATAAAGAAAATCACAGTGACACTGTTCATGATCGGAGGCACCAAAATGCCTGAGTTGACAATCTGCTGTAAAAAATCCCCAACCTAATTATATTACGGGTGTGCATTGCACAGTTTCTATGTACGCTCGTTACTTCACCATTTTTTTAAATATTTTTACTGTAGATTTGCAACATTGCCATTTTTTACACCTCCCCATGAACAGTACAGCTGTCATTTTTATGTTCGTTTGCGCGCATGCGCAAGGAGCGTTTTGGGAGAGTAGCACACTTTGGAGGTGTGCCTCTCCCGTTAAATCCACTGCTCAGTTAAGCAGGCATGGTGGTCCTGCACCAATGGGTGCGGGAGCTGTGTGTGACAGCGGTGGTCTTGGCTTCAAAAGAAACCACCGCTGTCATACGAGACCACCGTCACGCCGCCCCGTGTCGCCGCCCCAAATCCTTGCTGCCACTGAGAGCCCCACCCAGCGTGGCAAACCTCCAGCGTTGTTTGCCGACAGGGGTGCCCAATCCCGTCGGCTCCACGGCCCACAAGTCATCCTTCTGCCATGCTGGGAGCCCATCCCAGCGTGGCAAATATCCATGTCGTCAATTAAAAAAAAAAAACTTGTAAAGTAAAAGCGGTCCCACGCAGTCTCCCTGCCCCTCCCACAACCCGCACCCACCCACTGCCACTCCAGCTCCCCACCCCCTCTCACCCCATACTTACCTCCAGAGCTTGGCGGACGATCTTCGGTGGACAAGAACACGTCCTGCACTCTTCAAAAGCCGACCCACGAACTGAGGAAATGCCGGTAAGATGTATAATGGGCTAGATGGGGGTTTCAACTTATATTATATCTCAAGGCATTTTTGAAATTTTTGCACAAATTTTCAACATGGGGTTTTAGGACCCCTTCTCATGAATGATGTCACTCTCATGGTAAAGGGCCGAAGGGTGACTTGAGTCTCTGTGCAGTCACTCGGCGAAATCACCCTTCGGGCCCGACTCACGCCAAGGACAGTGATATCATCTATGAAGGGGTCCTAAAACTCATGTTAAAAATTTGGTACAAAATTCCAAAATGACTGTTTTTATAAGTGTGTGCTATGCAGTCCTACGCAGGCTCGTAAGTTCGCTGAATTTTCAATATTTTCACTCCAGATTTTCAGCATTGCCATTTACTACACCTCCTTATGAGCAGTACAGCTGTCATTTTTCACATCCTGCCCAAAACGTGTTTCCACCCATGTAGCGCACAATGGCACAGTCGGTGTGCGAAATTAATGTATGGGACACAGTAAGAAAATCACAGTGACACTGTTCATGAGCAGAGGTCTTAAAATGGCTATGTTGAAAATTTGGTGAAAAAATTCCTTAAAATGACTGTTTGACGAGCGTGCATTGCGCAGTTCTGTGCATGCTCTTACGTTTACGAATTTTCAATATTTGCACTCCAGATTTTCAACATTCCCATTTTACCACACCTCCTCATGAGCAGTACAGCTGTCATTTTTCACATCCTGCCCAAAACGTGTTTCCGCCCATGTAGCGCACAATGGCACAGTCGCTGTGCGAACTCAGTGTATGGGACACATTAAGAAAATCACAGTGTCACTGTTCATGAGCAGAGATCTTAAAATGGCTATGTTAAAATTTGGTGAACAATTCTAAAAATAACTGTTTCTGAGCGTCGTTCGCAGTTCCTCTACGCTCGTAAGTTTGCAATTTTCAATATTTTCCTCCAGATTTTCAACATTGCCATTTTACCACACCTCCTTATGAGCAGTACAGCTGTCATTTTTCACATCCTGCCCAAAACGTGTTTCCGCCCATGTAGTGCACAATGGCGCAGTCGGTGTGCGAAATCAATGTATGGCACATGGTAAGACAATCACAGTGACACTGTTCATTAGCAGAGATTTTAAAATGCCAATGTTGAAAATTTGGTGAAAAAATTCCTAACAATGACTGTTTTACGAGCATGCGTTGCACAGTTCCAAGCACGCTCGTAGGTTTGCGAATTTTCAATATTTCCACTCCAGATTTTCAACATTGCCATTTTACCACACTTCCTTATGAACAGTACAGCTGTCATTTTTCACATCCTGCCCAAAACGTGTTTCCGCCTATGTAGCACACAATGGGGGTAACAAAAAGGTCATGCTGAAAATTTACTGTGTAAATACCAGCAATCTGACAGAGCATTAGGGTAAAGCACCATACGTAAGAAACACCACTGCAAATACCTGCAAGTGAACGTCTGGCATTGACAAATGCTTGTTTACTTCCTGTTCGAATGTTTTTGCACCTGTAGTGCTAAATGCCATAGTAGCTGTGCATAAGCAGCTTGCTAACAAACTGATATTCCCCCTGTTCATGAGGTGGGGTCACAAAAAAACCATGTTGAAAATTCGGAGTGAAAATACCAACGAATGCCTGAGGTATTATTGTTTTCAACTATAACGCCCAACCCTGTAGAGAATGACAGGCATCAGGGGTGTGACTTGGGATTCTTGCCTGTAATGCTCATACCATTCCACACCCTGCAGCCAGTGAGAGGCATTGAGGTATGCCTTGGACTCTTCGGCCCCAAAGTTCACCCCATTCTCCTATATCGCACCCATCTCACCGTATTTCCTAATGGAATGGTGCGCATAAGGGCCAAAGACCCCAAGGCACACCGTGACACTTGTCAGTGTCTGCAGGGTGGGGTGTACTGAAATGGCGTGGCCGTTATGCCTGACAACCCAAAGGCACACCCCAATGCCTGTCCCTCTCTGCACGGTGGTGGTGGTGGGGTTGGCTTCAGTTCAGTACTTCACTGCCATTCCTATTACGCAGCTCTGTAACTTCTACACTACCACTGCCAATGCCGGTAAGCAAACATTCGGCGTTGACAAATGCTTGTGTTACTTGCTCCACCGAACAGGTTCATGTGCCCTTCTTAGGCTTTGCAAAGTGACAAAAACACAGAATTTGGCCTGTATTAAGCCAAATACACACACTATGTCAGCAGAAAAAGGCTTACATCCAGTCTGGCCACCCTCCCTAACTTCTAAGCTCTGACCCTAGTCTGCCCTTCCCTTTAGTTTCAGCCCCCCCCCCCCTTCTGACTGAGCCCAAATGCCTTTCCCATCCCTGCTTGAAACTGCTTCCTGATTTGGTCCTTACCACTGGTTCTGGTAGCTTGTTCCTCTTGTCCACTAATCTGTCCATGAAAAAGTGTTTGCAGACATCTTTCTTGAATTTTCCCCCTCTAGTTTAAGTGAGCCCCGTCCCTGTAACACGAGTTCAAGGAAAAAATTCCAAGGCATCCGCCCTGTTAATCCCCCGCAAGTCCTTGCACATTTCTTTCCTGTCTGCCCTTTCCGATCCTTTCTTGAGGTTGTACATGTCCAGGTTCTGCAGCCTTTCCTAGTATGACTTGCCACCTACTCCCTGGACCATCTTGGTTGGTCTGCATTGTACCACTTCCTCTCTGCATGCAAGCCAGGACCTCTCCTTCCTGCCTCCTTCCCTCCTGGGAAATCAAACGGCAGTGACACATGTATGTGTTCCAGGAAATCTGATTCTACCATTGTAGAAAAAACTGTGGGAGAGGTGTATGCTCTCATGTGACTACAGTATTAAAAGAAAGAATATGAAGCCCACTCACCTACCAAGGCAATTTCAAATAAATGCTTATTTTTAACAGCAGTGATTGGCTCCTAAATGAATCCCCGGTGTTTTCCAGTTTTATGTGGATAACTAGGAGGGGGCTAGGTAGTTGTGCCAGGATCTGAAGCAGCTGGAAATGTGGTCTAAGATTTGACAGTTGCATTTCAGTACAAAGAAAGGCAAGGTGATCCACACAGGAAGGAAAAACCTTTGCAGGGAATACTGGATGGTTGGGGTGAAATTAACCAAGACTGTCCGCCACCCCAGGTGCATGGAGGGCTGCAGCACTTCGCCATGCCTGCAGCAACACCGGTGATCCGGCTTTAGGAATGACCTCAGGTTGCTGGGGATCAGCCGAGGTGGGGAGAGGACTGAGCATCCAAGGAACTGCTCTCTTCTTCTGGGAAGGGTAGCCCAGTTATCTTGGCGATTTACTGCCAGCAGATGGAGGCCGGGGTAGTGCAGGCTCTTGGAGACTCAGATGGGTGTGGGCTGTGGTTCTGTGGTGCATGTGCAGTCTCACGCATGTTTACTTGTGTGTTGCTGCAGCAGCCAGAGGGGAGAGGGAGAAAAGCAGAAAATGGAGAGGGTGGGCACAGTGAGGCCCGCCTCCACCTCCACCTGTGCTGCCACTCAGTCCCTGGGGCAAGTCCAGATTTGTGCATGGGGAGAGGATGGCCCTTCCTCCTCTGTCTCCACTGTGGAGACTGAGGGGGGGTGGTGGTTAGTGATGGGGGCAGGGATGGGGTTGAACAGCAGCCTACCTAACCCTGAGGAAGGAACAACTTAATGGCATAACAAAGTTAGGCATGACAGGAGAGGAAAGGGACCTGAGGGTAATTATAAGTGATAGAGTCACTGCACAATGCAGTAATGCTTACAGCAAGGCAAATAGAGTGTTATAGTGTATGGTGGTATGCTGTTCTGGATGGAATTCCATCCCTAAAACAGCCTTGTTGTGCTGCAGTATAGGCATCAAATTGTTGAGCTGCAGCAAATACATCACTGCCGCAGCACAACAACATCGAACATCTTAACGCATGTGCACCGAAGCGGCCGCAGCAGTGAGAGGTGGTCAGGAAGAGAATGGCGCCTGAGAAACTTTACCACAGTATGCCCATTTTAAGTTCTACGAGGGACATTTTTTATTCACAGGAGCCAAGCAGTGGTTGCCCATACACTAGAAAAGATTGTCTGTGAGCAGCCATATAGTACATAAACAAGTCAGTTTTTCAATGTTTGTGATTTCCATGGTAATGAGACCTCTTGAGGTGCGCTCTCAAGGTCTCTAGTTACCATGGATACCACTCGATTGAAAAGCTGCCTTGTTGTGTATGATTGCTGAGACACAATCATCTATAGGGTGCATTAGCAGAGGCTTTGACAGCAGAAGGGAAGAGGGGATTCGACCCTTGTACAGGCCACTGGTGAGACCGCATCTCGAGTGTTGTGCCTAGTTCAGGAATCCACACCTGAGAAAAGAGAGGAACAGGCTGCAAGTGGTGCAGAGAAGAGCCACTAAGATGACTCAAAGGCAGGCAGGATGACATATGTGGAATGATTCAAGGACCTCAAGATGTATTTGACAGACAGAAGGGAGAGGGGAACAATGTAAGTTTCTAAGAGGGATAATTGGGGGGGGGCACAGGGAACTATTCACCAGGAATAAATACAGTATAACTAGGGACATGAGTGGAAATTGAGCCTACCAGGTCATAATGTCAAACGTTTAATGGCGTACGACATGACATTATAGTTAACCCGTAAGAGCGCTGTCTAGGACAGCAAATGGTGCAGTACCGTGTATACTGCTGTTTGCAGTATTGCACCATTCGCACACTCCCAGGCAGAGGATAAGACCTCTACTGGGAGTAGGTTCCACTGAGCAGCTGCTTTGGCTCACTGGACAAAGCCACAGCAGCAGGAACCCAGGCACTACATCTGGGACCAGGTTTGATTCCCACTCCCAGACATTTAATTTTTTTCTACACTTTGTACGGTCCCGATTGGACCACCCCCTCTGGAGTTGCGAATCTTTAGTGGGGGCCGGGGGTGCGACCCCACTGTGAGGGGTGTGGGGCAGAGCCTCCCCACAGAAAAAAGGTTATGCTGCATGGCACAAATTATGCTGTGTTGAGCGGCATGATTTAGCCATGTGGCTTAATGTGTTGCGGCATCATGACCCCGTGCAGTAATTGGGGGGGGGTTGGAAAGATGTCATTAAGTTATTTATGTGGTAGAGCATTGGAATATATTTCCCAAGAAGGTGGTGGAGGCAGGGTGGGACAGATACAGAGAGATAGTAAGGACTCAGGAGCTGCACAAAGGGATAAGGGCTAGTCTGGCAAGGTGTCAGGCACGTGGTATGTCACATAGATGATACCATACAGGGCGGCCTTGATGGACAATGAGCCTTCCTCTGCCATCACCTTTATGTATCTACATATAGCATGGTTTCAAGGAGCTTCACCATAAAATCAGCTGAAACTTTTCTTACGTTACCAGAAACTGGCTAACAGATATTTACAAAATGGAGTGAATTACCTTTAGTTTGAATGATAGGTTAGAGTCCATTATGAACCACTGGAACACATGGGTACTGTACGTAATGCAACATTATCCTGCTTTTGTCCTTTAGGAAATCGAGGAGGAGGGATGGCCCCCACATCGCTTGGGGGGGGGAGTTACCTCAGAGCTGGGGTTCGAGACAACTGCCTGGAAGATCCCTCCTTACCCCTCTGCCACTTAGTACTACCGTGTGTCATGGGGAATTTAGAAGTTTAATTAGAACCAATAGGGGTCTCATTGCTGTGTAAAGTGCCAGCGGGTTTAAGGGATATTACTGTATATGGTACCATCTACAAGCACCCGTGAGATACATTATTTTTGATCAACAGATGTACTGTGGTTACACAGCGATCGTACACATGGGGCCTTTGTTGTTGTAAAACTTAAACATACAGTTACAAAACCAAACACTTCTCACAAGTGATGTTCCTCTTCCAATGAGCAATGGAAGACACAAATCAGTTGCTTCTCTCTGAGATCATGCGACACAGCATCCTGCTTTTCACTTTCCAGAGACGAAGCACTGTAGTGGCTCTATCACTTGTACATTATTGTCCTGTCCCTCTAGCTCATTACTATAAATGCCATATTCTAAGTCAGGCCATGGCGTATCCCATTTTTATCTGCAGACATGAATGGCAAGACCTTCATGACTAACTCGCGGCTTCACCACTTGCAAGTGAGGGGTCTCGCCATTCACTGGTGGAGATTAATGTGTTATTCCACTGAGACCCCTTATGTACTCCCTATTTATATTTCCTGTGCATGTAAAATACTTACCTATAGATAAAACATTATTTTGGGTTCTCATTCTATTTTTTAAGTTCCTGCACGCATGCACAAGGAACGTCTTGCAACAGTAGGTCTTTTGGAGGTGTGTGACCCTCCTTGTCAATGCAGTACTCAGCGTAACAGGCATGACCCTAGAGGACCGATACATGCCGATCTGTGTATGACAGCAGCTTGGCTGCATTGGTCTTCACTTCCAATAAAAGTTCCGCTGCAATAAGCTGTGGTAGCGTGTATGCAATTAGCATATGACGCTAGCCAAACTACCGTCATGCACAGCTACGAGCATGAAATCCCTCCGCTTCCTCCTCTGCTAATGTACCCCTCCTCATTAGTGTTCTTCCGGACCCACATTGTGTGCCGAGGGGGGGTCCCCAATCCCCCTTGGCTCATGTGCCCCTCCCAGCACTCTGTGTGGCTGATGGGGGTGCCCAATCCCCCATCGGCTGCAGCTCCCTACAACAAACAACCAGTTGGTATGCTGGGATCCCACCGCAGCATGTTCTTGCCCCCCCAATGCACACTGTATGGCCCACGGGGGTGCCCAATCCCCACTGGCTGCACTCCCCCGCCCAACAAACACATAGGTGGCACACTGAGAGCCCACCCCAGTGTGCCAAAAAAAGTCCATTTCTTTGTTTTTTTAAGTCCTGTGAAAGAAAAAAACAGTCCCTCGGTGAGTCCCTGCCCCCCCCATCCCGCGCCCACCCTCTGCACAACCAGCTCCCCACACAACCCCCTCACCTCATACTTACCTCTGGAGCCTGGTGCGATGATCTTCGGTGGACCGGGAACACATTTGCACTCTTCAAAGCCGACCACGAACTGAGGAAATGCTGGTAAGCTGAATAATAGCATAAATAGGGTTTTTCCAACTTAGGTGGATATCTCGGCCATTTTTTTTGACTTTTGGCACTAAATTTTCAACATGGGGTTCTTGACACCCCTTCTCATGAATTCAATCACTGTCATTGAGTTATTTGGTCCCGAAAGGTGATTTCCTGGTCACTGCGCGGAATCACCTTTTGGGGCTGATTAATGAAACAACAGTGTTGCCATTTATGAGGTGGGCTCTCAAAAAGTCTGTTACAAATTTGGTGAAAAAATTCCAAAAAATGACTGTTTTATGAGTGTGTGTTGCTCAGTTTCCACGCACACTCATAAGTTTGCAAATTTGTAATATTTTCACTTCAGATTTTCAACATAGGCATATTTTCACAGCTCCTTATGAACAGTGCAGCTGTCATTTTTCACATCCTGGCCAAAAAGTCTTTTTGCGCTTCCGGCACAAAATAGTGCGGTCGCTGCTGGAAATCAGTGTTCGCTACAGAGTAAGGCAATCACAGTGACACTGTTCATGAGCAGAGGTCCTAAAATGCCTATGTTGAAAATCTGGTAACAAAAGTCCACAAAATGTCTGTGTTACGAGCATGCATTGCGCAGTTTCTATGCACACTCGTAAGTTCATGAATTTGTAACATTTTCACTCCAGATTTTCAACATTGCCATTTTTGCACATCTCCTTATGAGAAGTACAGTTGTCATTTTTCACATCCTGGTGGAAATGTGTTTCGAGGTCGCTGTGGGAAACCACAGTTTGGTACAGAGTAACAAAATCACAATGACAGTGTTCATGAGCAAATGTCCTAAAATGCCTATGCTGAAAATTCAGTGAAAACATTCCATAAAATGACTGTTTCTGACGTGCGTGCGCCAGTTCCACCCCCTTTTCGTAACTGCGCATTTAATATTTTCACTCCATATTTTCCACATTTGCAATTTCCCACCTCCTTATGAACAGTACAGCTGTCATGTTTCACATCCTGGCCGAAATGTGTTTTCACACTTCCGGCACAGAATAGTGCGGTCCCTGTGGGAAATCAGTGTTTGGTACACAGTAAGAAAATCGTAGTGACAGTGTTCATGACCAAAGGTGACAAAATGCCTACGTTGAAAATTTGGTGAAATAATTACACTGAATGTCTGTGTTACAAGCGTGCGTTACACAGTTTCCACAAAGGCTCATTCCCCTGAGCACAACAAGGGCATTAAGGTTTCTAAGACAGACACTTAAGAAGTATGAGGGTGGAATGTTAATCAGATGCAAGAGGAGTTGCAGAGGGGTACTCTGTTGAGATATGGATGCTGAAGGGACATAGATACAATTGGCGGGGGGGCTACATAAATGCCAAACACCAATGCAAATACCAGCAAGTGAATGTTTGGCATTGACAAATGCTTGTTATTTTATATAGCTGTTTGACCCATTGGCTGTCACCTTCTCTTTCCTTCAGGTTTTCCCACTGGTAACTTCCAAGCCCTCTCTGCCATCTCACCTCAGTGACCACAGTGAGCAGGGATTCACACAGGGCAGGATCTCAGAGTGCCAATGATTGTCATTCAGACGACTCACAGCGCATGTTTTTTTCCCTTGGCTTTCTCCATTGTGTCCCTTTCACTTCCTGATGGTGTGGACAGGCAGTAGCCAATAGTGATGTGGGGAATTTTCAGATCTGGTGGAATGAAATTTCATGGAATGCCACAAAATTCCATTGAATTTTGCCAGAAGGGGAATGGCAAAACTCCATGGCAGAATAATGCAGAATGGGTTTTCAGCTATATTTCTATGGAATTAAAGTCCACGGATCTTGATATAGTCTGTGGAAATGGTTGTGGAATGATTTTCCAAGGGAAATGTATATTTCACAGTAACAGCAGACAGAATTCTGCAGAATGTCCAGCAAAATTCTGAAGGAAATTCTGCCGGTGAAATTGTCGCTCTGCGCTAATTCCGCTGGTGGAATTTTGCATTCTGCACAGCACTAGTAGCCAATTATTGACCTAGGCATGCTCACAACATCCTGCTGCGGGGGAAGGGGAGCAAGCTCCTTGCCACTTCCTAGAGGTGCTACTGTGGCATCAAAACTCACATTCAGCCCTCCACTGGCTGAGATGCACTGTCAAGTGGCAGCTGTCTCAGCATTGCCTGTTCCCTGACATGGCTTTCACAAGACGGTTCCCGAATCTGAGTCACCATCACAGCAGCCCAACGTGCTGCTGCAGGCCCATCGGCAGCCCTTGGCATCTCATTCTTAACTGTCATGAAAGCTTTGACTAGGAGAAAGAATGCCTCATTAGACTTGAAAAGCCCCTCACAGAGACTGTTTAAAAAAAACAGATGCTTTTTAAACACATTTTAAATAAGGATTCCTGGAACTGGCTGACTCTGATCCAATAGGATTTTATAGAAATTTAGGAATTTCCAATTCTAAATCCTATTTAAATTCCGGTTACTGTAAGTACCCTTCAACAGGAATTGGAATGAAAATGGGAATACTTAATCTTAATTCTTAAATTCTAAATGTTAATTTTCTATGTAAAAACATTGGGCTGGATTCTTAAGGCCTGTAAAAATTCCACAGCTGAAGGAAAAACTCGGCACCAGTTGGTTGCCACTTGCAGAACTACAATTTCTCCCACAGCTGTGATATTCTCAAAAATGGAGCCTTTTTACGACCGGTTCCATGATACATGGCAGGTTAGAAACATAGAAACATAGAATTTGATGGCAGATAAGGACCGCTTGGCCCACCCACTCTGCCCATTTCCCTACCTAATGAATAAGCTGCAGATCCTAGTTAACCAGCAGCCTACTTCTTCCTACCCCCAACCCACAGAATTGCCTTATGACTGTCCCATGCATGCTTGAATTCCACCACTGTCTTTGACTCCACAACCTCCTCTGGAAGGCCGTTACATGCATCCACAACCCTCTCTGTGAAAAAATACTTCCTTAAATTACCTCTGAGCCGCCCCCCCCATCTTCAAATTGTGCATCTTTGTTCTTGCACACCTCTTTTTTTGAAAGATGCTACACTCTTGGACTTTGTTGATTCCCTTGAGGTACTTGAAAGTTTCTATCATGTCCCCCACTCCCTCCTTTCCTCGAGGATATACATATTAAGCTCCTTAAGTCTCTCTTCATATGTCTTCCGGTGCAGACCCTGCACCATTTTAGTTTGCCCTCCTCTGGACAGCTTCCATCCTGTCTATGCCTTTGCGGAGATTGGGTCTCCAGAACTGCACGCAGTACTCCAGATGGGGTCTGATCAGCTGTCTGTACAGAGGGATAATAACTTCCTGTTTTCTACTGGTGATGTCTCTCCCTGTGCATCCCAGTATCCCCCCAGCCCTCCTTGCTGCCTTCTCACATTGCTTGCCCACCTTTAAGTCATCTGATATGACTACCCCCAGGTCCTTTTCCATTTTTGTTGTTCTTAGTATCTCACCCCCATTGTGTACTCTTCCCCTGGGTTTTTGTTTCCCAGGTGCATTACCTTGCACTTCTTAGCATTGAATCTAAGCTGCCATACATTTGACCATTCCTGTAACCTTGCCAAGTCCCTTCTCATCCTTTCCACCCCACCTTGTGCTTCAGCTCTGTTGCAGAATGTAACCAATGAAGTATAACTTCACATCATCTCTGTCAATGCCGAATGTTGCTTGCTTCTATGTGCTGTTCAGGTATTTGGAAGTCATTGGAGTGCAAATATTGAAAAGCTGCGAACTTACGGAGTGGCAAGTGGAGAACCATGAACGACGTCAGAAACAGTCATCGTTAGGAAATTTTCACCAATGTTCAACATAGCCATTTTAAGACCTCTGGTCATGAACAGTGTCAGTGTGATTTTGTTAATGTGTCCCATACATTGAGTTTGCACAATCGACGTTTACCGTGCGCTACGGGCGGAAACACGCTTTTGGGCAGGATGAAAATGACAGCTGTACTGCCTCATAAGGAGGTGTGGTAAAATGGCAATGTTGAAAATCTGGAATGGAAATATTGAATTCGCAAACCTCTGACGTGCGTGGGAACTGTGCAGCGCACACTTTCGTAAAACAGTCATTTTAGGAATTCTGTCACCAAATTTTCAACATTGCCATTTTAAGATCTCTGCTCATGAACAGTGACACTGTGATTTTCTTTAATGTGTCCCATACACTGAAAGCCCCCAAGACACGATCATGCGCCCATTGTAGCACTACATGCAGCGGAAACATGTTTTGAGCAGGATGGGAAAATGACAGCTGTACTGCTCATGAGGAGGTGTGGTAAAATGGCAATGTTGAAAATCTGGAGTGAAAATATTGAAAATTTGTGAACTTACGAGCCTGCGAGGAACCGCGCAACGCACGCCAGAAAACTGTAATTTTACTAATTTTTCAATTTTCAACATAGCCATTTTAAGACCTCTGCTCACGAACAGTGTCACTGTGATTTTCTTAATTTGTCCTGACATTGATTTCACACACCGACTGCGCCATTCTGTGCTACAAGGGCGGAAACACATTTTGGGTGAGATGTGAAAAATGACAGCTGTACTACTCATAAGAAGGTGTGGTAAAATGGCAATGTTGAAAATTTGGAGTGAAAATATTGAAATTTCGCGAACTTACGAGCCTGCGTAGGAACTGCGCAACGCACGCTCGTAAAACAGTCATTTTTTGGAATTTTTGGACCAAATTTTCAACATGGGGTTTTTGGGACCCTTCTCATGAATGATGTCACTGTCATGGTGGTATTCAGGCCCGAAGGGTGATTTTGCAGTCACTGTGCAGTCACTGCCTGAAATCACCCTTCGGGCCCGAATAACGCCATGGCAGTGAATCATTCATGAGAAGGGGTCCAAAAACCCCATGTTGAAAATTTGGTGCAAAAATTCCCAAAAATGCCTGAGATATGCAATAAAGTTGAACCCCTCCTATCTAGCCCATTATACAGCTTACCGGCATTTCCTCAGTTCGCGGTCGGCTTTGAAGAGTGCAGGCGTGTTCCGGTCCACCAAGATGTCGCGCCAGAGTCCGGAGGTAAGTATGGGGTGGTGGGGTGTGGGGAGGCTGGTGCGCAGTGGGTGGGTGCAGGTTGTGGAGGCGGGTCGAGCGCGCCAGCGGGACCGTTTTGTTTACAGGTTTAAAACAAAAAGGCGTTGTAGGACTGTTTGCCATGCTGGGGTGGGCTCCCAGCTTGGCACCAGCTATGGGGGTGACGAGGCAGCTCAGCCGGCGGGGATTGGGCACCCCGTCGGCTACAGGATGCAGGCGCTGCGCCTGCGTGTGGGGGAAACTCACGCTTATCGGTGTTCACTGGAAGCGCAGCCCCTTTAACTGAGATTGCATTTTGAGCTTGTCATAGACAGCTCCAAAATGCATTGGCTTAAAGGGGCCCCGCCTGCCTGCTCACTGACTGAATTGGAGGAGGAGGTGACACACCTCCAAAATCTCCGGTGATGGCACTATGTTTCTTGCACATGCGTGCAAGCAACATAAAAAGGGGAAGCTAACTACAGACAACATCAGAATTCACTGGTTCTTCCTCACTCAGAGTGTTGTATGCAGCTCTGGAGCCCACTCTTGAGGACTGACAGGGACAGGTTGGAGGTGGTGAAGAGATGAGTCACCAAAATGATACAGCAGTGACAGGGAATGTGCTGCAAGGAGAGCTCTGAGGATCCAAACATGTACTTGCTGGAGGACAGGAGAAAGAGAAGCAATATGACTGAGACATTCAAGTACCTCCACGGAATATAGAAAGCAGACAGCAGCGAGTTGTTTACAATGACTAGTAACACAGGTACAATGAGTAACTCCCTGAAACTGTGGGGGAGGTGTGGGGGAAGTTCAAAGAGGATATCAGGAAGTACTTTTTCACAGAAAGAGTGGTGATGGACTGGAAAAAGTTTCCAGAGGAGGTCATCAGGTCTGAAACAGTGGGAGGGTTCAAAAGGGGATGGGACAGTCACATGGGAATAGAGTATAAAGGGAGACTGGCGGGGTAGGGAAGACTGACAGGGACACAGTCCCAAAATTAGACAGGCTTGAGTAGACAAGATGGGCCACTAGGCTATCATCAGCTGTCATTTTTACGTTTGATGCGCCACTGCGATCAAACGTTTTGCTAGAGTGAAAGGAGACTTCGGGGCTATGTCACTGCTGAGACCCTTACAGTTAAAAATAGCATGGTCTCAGCAGTGTAGACCAAAGACCACTTGTTGTGGTCATGACACCACTGGCAGCTTGCTAGGCAGAATCTTTGTGTATTTCAAAGGACTGAAGCCACTCCAATCAGAGAGGGCCTCGGTCCTTTGATTTGCATGAAGACGGTCAGCCAGCAGCTGATTGGCTTCCAATGTCAAGAACACTGACACAGCTGAGCGGTCCTTGTGGCTGGCTTTCTTTCTCCTGTCTGTACCTCCTACCGCCTCTCTCCTTCCCTTGTAAGTGGAGCAGGATGCCCACCCCCGCTACCACTTCTCTTGACACCCCCCTGTCATGCACCACCACTCCCTAGGAAATCCAACACTGAGGGGGCCAATCCCAGTGTTGGAATCCAGTCAGCTTAATGTAAGTGAAGCAGGGTGCCTACCCCCGCTATCACTTCTCTTGACACCCACCCCCGTCATGCAACACCGCTCCCTTAGAAGTCTGACACTGGGGTGCCCAATCCTAGTGTCGAATATAGTCCCCTTAATGTAACTGGAGTCAGGTGCTTACTCCGCTACCGCTTTTCTTAACCCCCCTGGTCATGCACTACCGATTCCTAAGAACCTCGATACTGGGGTGCCTAGCCCTAGTGTTGGAATGCAGTCCATTCCTCAATGTTTTGTTTCAAACCTTGTAAAAAACAAAACCATCCATCAATGTCTGTTGTGCCATTTCTTCACCCCCCACTCAACCCTCCCAAGCTCTTACTTACCCACTAGTTGTTCAATGCCCACTCGAGAGGGAGCAATCTTAGACCTGGTTCTCTCAAATGGAGATGGAGAGAGGATCACAGATGTAGAAGTGGGTAGCCATCTGGGAACTAGTGACCATTGAACAGTATGGTTCACAATAAACACAGCAACAGAGTTAAGCCATACAAAGGCAAACGTACTGGACTTTAGGAGGGCTGACTTTGCCAAAATGGGTGAGTGCCTAAGGAATGCACTAGGAAATGAACAGGAAGGAGGGGTGGAAGAACAATGGAGAATAATAAAACTGCCATCACAGAGGTAACAAGTCTTTGTGTGAAGCAAATAAAACGAAATGATGTAAGAAACCACTATGGTTCTCAAAGGAAGTGGATGTGTAGGTTCAAGAGAAAAAGAAAGCATTCAGGAAGCACAAGGAATCACAGAAGGAGCAGGTCAGAGAACTGTGCCAGTTAAGCAAAAGGAAGCTGGGAAGGCAATCAGAACAGCAAAGGCCCAAATCGAGGAAAAGAAAGCCAACTCAGTTAAGAAGGGGGGATAAAACCTTTTATAGGTACATCAGGGAGCAAAGGAAGACCAAGGAGGGATAGTGAGGCTTAATAATGGGGAGGAGGTGGGCAGCGGTGACTGTAAAAAGGCAGAGATACTAAACAAATATTTTTGCTCAGTATTTACAAATGAAGAGGGGGAGGTTCCTAAAACAAACAGTAGAAACATCCTGGATACAGAAGTTGATACCAGTCCATTTACAGAAAAAAGGGTTCTGAAAGAACTCTTAAAACTGAAGGTGGATAAAACAATGGGCCCTGATGGGATTCATTCCAGAATTCTAAAAGAACTAAGGGTAGAACTAGTGACACCACTGACTACCCTTAACAAATCATGGGAGGATGGGGTGGTACCCGAGGACTGGAGGAGGGCAAATATGATTCCCCTTCACAAAAGTGGGAGCAAGACAGAAACAGGAAACTACAGACCTGTTAGTTTAACCTCAGTGATGGGGAAAATGATGGAATCACTTCTGAAGGAAAGAATTGTCGAGTATCTAGAGGCCAGAGGAGCACAGGACCCAAGGCAGCATGGATTCACAGCGGGAAAGTCATGCCAGACAAATCTGATAGACTTCTTTGACTGGGTGACCAAAGTAGTAGTAGATCAGGGAGGGGCTGTGGACATGGTCTACCTAGACTTTAGCAAGGCATTTGACACAGTCCCACACAAAAGATTAATATACAAGTTAGCCAGCCTGGGAGTGGGTCCCAAGAAGACATCCTGGGTAAAGAATTGCCTGGAGAATAGGACACAGAGAGTAATAGTAAATGGAGTCCACTCTGAAGAAAGGGGGGTTACTAGTGGGGTACCACAGGGTTCAGTATTAGGACCGGTCATCTTCAGTGTCTTTGTAAGTGACATTGCAGAGGGACTGGTAGGAAAAGTATTTCCAGATGACACAAAGATCTGCAACAGAGTTGATGCACAAGGTGGGGTGGAAAGGATGAGAAGGGACTTGGCAAGGTTAGAGGAATGGTCAAATGTATGGCAGCATAGATTCAATGCTAAGAAGTGCAAGGTAATGCACCTGTGAAACAAAAACACAGGGGAAGAGTACACAATAGGGGGTGAGATACTAACAACAAAAAATGGAAAAGGACCTGGGGTAGTCATATCAGATGACCTAAAGGTGGGCAAGCAATGTGAGAGGGCAGCAAGGAGGGCTGGGGGATACTGGGATGCATAGGGAGAGCATCCAGTAGAAAACAGGAAGTTATTATCCTTCTGTACAGACAGCTGGTCAGACCCCATCTGGAGTCCTGCATGCAGTTCTGGAGACCCAGTCTCCGCAAAGACATAGACAGGATGGAAGCTGTCCAGAGGAGGGCAACTAAAATGGTGAAGGGTCTGCACCAGAAGACATATGAAGAGAGACTAAAGAAGCTTAATATGTATAGCCTCGAGGAAAGGAGGAGAGGGGACACGATAGAAACTTTCAAGTACCTCAAGGAATCAACAAAGTCCAAGAGGTAGCATCTTTTAAAAAAGAGTGTGCAAGAACAAGGGGCACAATTTGAAGATGGGGGCAGCTCAGAGGTAATTTAAAAGTATTTTTCACAGAGAGGGTTATGGATACATGGAACGGCCTTCTGGAGGAGGCTGTGGAGTCAAAAACTGTGGTGGAATTCAAGCATGCATGGACAGTCATAAGGCAATTCTAGGGGGTTGGGGTAGGAATAAGTAGGCTGCTGGTTAACTAGGATCTGCAGCTTATCCATTAGGTAGGGAAATGGGCAGACTGGGTGGGCCAAGCAGTCCTTATCTGCCATCAAATTCTATGTTTCTATGTTTCTATAATCCTCTCTGGCCCACAGACATGTCTTCACTCTTTATAGCCCAACTGAGAACTGAGGAAATCAGGTATGCCGTTCTATGTATTTCAATGTGGTTTTGAACTTTGTGGCATAACCTGGCCATTTTTTGATATTTTGGCCCAAAATTTTAAATATGCCTTTTATTGTAACACCACCTCATGAACAATGCAAGTGACATTAGGTAAGTCTGTCCCCAAAGGTGATTTAACAGTCACTGTGTGAAATCATATTTGGGCAGGAGTTAAACATTTTCCACCATTGTTTACGAGATGGGGTCATAAGAAGGCTATGATGAAAATCTGGCGAAAAATATGAAAAAATAAAGTTATGCGCCTACATTGACGTTTGTGACATGAGTTGTAACTTTGGTAATTTTCAATATTTTGCCCCCAAATTTTCAAAATAGCCATTTTGTCACAGCACGCCATGATTATGATAGCTGTCATGTTTCAAATCCTGACCAAAATGTGTTTTGCATCCCGAAAGATTATTTCGCAGTCGCTGTGCAAAATCAACTTTCAGACAGAAGTTAAATTTTTCTCCATTATTGTTCATTAGGTGGGGTCCTAAGAAGGCAATGTTGAACATTTTGGGCAAATATGTTGAGAAACAATAAAGTTATGAGCCTATGTTGGAATCTACAAGCGAAGGCTCGTAACTGTAATTTCAATATTTTGACCCAGACTTTGAACAAAGCCATTTCTTCACAGCACCTCATGAATATGACAAACAACATTTTCAAATCCTGGCCAAAATGTGTTTTCATATCTTGAAAGGTGATTCAGTAACGCTACATAAAATCATCTTTTGGGCAGGAGTTCAACATTTTTTCTCTGCACTTGTTCATGGGGTATGGTTATAAGAAGGCTATGTTGAAAATTTGGGGCATAAATGTTAATGTAACCCCCCTACAAATGGGGGGTCCCTGAAAAGTCTTCCTTGAACTTGCCTAAATGCTCACTGCCAGGCTGATGTCCGGCATTTTAGCAGTTAAACGTTATTGCCAGAGCGTGCCTGTATAGCCTCTGTGTACTGTCTCTTTAAGAGCTGCCTAGATTGCAGTTATAATTAATCTGGGAGGGTGAATGAGTGTTTCCATGCTCGAGTCCCGCCTGGGCTGCCTGATAATAGCTCCATTTCTGCCATCGCTAATTGTGCAGAAGGAGCTCTGTTAAAAGATGTACTTGTTAGATGATTATCTATTATAGCAGTAAAGATATCGTAGTTTTCTTACCTGCCTTCTCATAGCATGGACAGTTTCAGCTTATCACCACCATTTTGGTCCTGGACTGCCAAATTTGACCAATCAGTACCTTGGGGACTCTATAATGGAGCCTGTCCCCAGGAGCTTTGTAGGAATTGTAGTTTTGGGCTTTGGCGCCAAACCAGACCTGGAGGAGGAGCCCTTGTTGTGACTGACAGATGGATCAGCCAATTGGATCTTTTGGATCGAAGGAAATCCCCAAGCTGACTGCAGCAGAGAGCAGAAATGACATGGAGCTGGAGGAGGATGAGCTGCTGTCTCATGGGGTACCGTGAGGACTTGGCGGAAAGGCTGAGTCTGGCCTGTCTGCCTTTATCTCTCCCGCATGGAAAGGTAAGAAAGCCTTATTTCAGACTGTGCCTCGAACTACTCCTTGGTGCCCGAGTTATGGGCACGATGAACAGAAGTCAGAGCTAAGCGGTGAAGTAAAGAAGCAACAGCTCGAGACAGTCGAACAGCCGTGCTGCATAGTTTTGCATGGGAGAACTGTGGAAAGGCTTGAGTTTGGCCTGCTTGTTTGCCTGATGCCCCTGAGAGGAGAAGAGAATTATTTTGGACTGAATCCGAGTTTGTGAGAAAAGTAAGCCACTGAATTGTTACCAGACTCACACCTGAAGAAGACTGAGGATTTGCTGCATGCGATCACCTGTCAGGACTTCCAGCCACCTCTGAATTCCTAGTTTGTGCAGAGACTTAGTAATTGCGACCGGACAGTAATTTGCCTGGTACAGTAGAATTTCCTTACATGTAAATGTGCTGTGTGCTGATAGTGGGTCGTGATTTGGTTCCCCACTGTGTGAATTGTGTTCTGCTTGCTGGAGGCGGCATCCAGCTCCAACGGACTAAATCTGTTTGCATCTCCTTTCGGCCTGGGCCTTGCCACACTGGCCTAGCCAGACTTCCAGTTGCACAGAGAAATCCATCGATGAGAGTCCTGCCTGTGGATCAGTCCCCTGCTCCACGCTAAACAGGAATGAAACCTTGGTGATTCATGTGGGCCCCGCTTCTCCTGGCACTCCAGATCAACAACCTGCAATCTCGATTTTACGTCCTGCCTGTGTCCAGTATTGGGCATCGTGAGTAAACATCAGGTAGCTCCTGCAACAACAGCTTAATCTAAAGTGTGTCATCTGATTGTCTTGTTGCCTTTTCTGTCATGAACTGAGCCCTCCGTCTCGGATTACAAATAGTGTGTGTTGTGCATGTTGTTTTCTTCCAACACAGGGCCCCAACCAGCTGTGATGCAGGCCTACCTAGGGCAACGTTCTGGCTAGCCCACCTCTTCCCCACCTGGGGACCCAGAGTGTGTAACTTTATAGGGACTCTGAAGTGCATGCATAATGGTCTGATTGCTACAGCCTTTAAGCAAATTAACCTGATTACGCCCCTCCCTTGTTCAAGCCCCCCGAATAAATCAGATCTAACTCTTTTTGCATTTAATCTGACAGTTTGTGCCAAAAGTACTGTACTGTTGCTATTTGCTGTGCATAACCTTGTTTTACAGGGGGTCCCCAGGGTCAAGCCAGAGGAACCAGCCCTGGTGGTAAGTGCAAACAGTCTGGGTACTTGTATCGTGTACCAGGGGTATTGTGAAAGTGATTATTGTACAGTGTTCAGGCCACTAGAAGGGAAAGAGAGGGGTTACAGTGTCCCAGAGGGCTGTGCCCAGGTTAGCTTGACCACTATCAACCCTGACCTCCGGGTGGAGGCACTCGTTTCAGTACCCAGGCCCCTTAACCTGCTACTAGCCAAGCAGGCAGTGGTAGTAGCCCTTGGGATAGTGCCACCTAGGGGTTATAAAAAAAAAATGTCAATATTTTGACCTCAGACTTTCAAGATAGCAATTTTTGCATATCTCCTCATAAACTTGACATGCATCATTTTTAAAATCTTGCACATGATGTGTTTTCACACCTCTGGTGAGAAATGACATTTCACCCAATATACTATAAATGGTACATGTCATGCCTATAAGCGAATCCTATGCCAGACCGCGGTGCTAGCACTACCACTTGTGATGCCATCGACCCAGGTTAGGAACAAGCCGGGAGGATGGAAGGCCAGCCAGGGAGGAGGCTTGAGCATCCGGTGGACTGCTCACCTCCGGGGAGGGAAGGGCATTGATTCCTGGTGCATGGCTGACTTCTGGCAGAGGCCAGGGGAGTAGCATGCACTGGAGCCAAGAACGAGGGGTTGGGGTGTGACAGACTTCGGTGGTTGAGCCTTGAAATTTGGGCGCGTGTCACGCCCTCTAGAAATGGGAAAATGGGCTCTTGGGACACCGGGGAGATGGAGCGCTGGTGTAGACCCAGTAACTCCCACCTGCCTGTCCTGTCATTGGGGGACCAACGAGAAAAGAAGGACTTCAGGAGGAAGGGCCACACCTCGTACCCATCTGGGAGGTATAACCACAGCTCCATGGGGTTCCTGGCAGGTACAGGTACAGTAGGTAAAGGAAGTTGGGCAGACACCATTGGCGACTCCCGATGGTGCGGTTCTCCGGGAGCTTAGGGAAGGAAAAATAACAAGTTGAAAAAAATAAAATAAGGTGAATCCTAAAACAAGTCTCTTCAAAATTTAGGGTCAAAACATTAAAAATGAAAAAATTGTTTAACAAGCATCAAACATTTGGCATTGACAAATGCTTGTTCTATTAACTATGTAACTATAAACTAAATTGTGTCTAAACAAGTCTTTTCAAAAGCATCTAAATGTGTCTGAGGTCTTTAAAACTCTCTTTTGTAGTAAAGTCAGATGGGTAGCAAGAAAGTGAAGAAATCAATCAAGCAAAAAATTATTCTGTAGTGCCACTGGGTTCAAGAGCAGATCCAGGAGCTGCCAGGGAGCCCAGGGGAGGAGGGTAAGGTGCTGATGCTAGACAGCGTTCACAGTCAGGGAGGGATGATGAAAGGTTCTGCTATCACAGAAACACCCGTAGCAGGCCGGAGAGCTTGTTTCACCTGAGAAAATTGTCTACATGCAGGTCAGGCCAACAGTCGGCTGTACCAAGTGCCATGGGGAGGCATGTGGCAAGAAGACTGAGGAATAAAAACATCCTTTCAGGGTGGCATTGTTGGGGTTAGCAGAAGACCAGAATGGGAAGTCACCTCAGGGCATATCTCCAGGTGTAAGGACTGGGAGGATGGTAGGTAGAAAGCTACAGGCTATGATAAAGCTACCAACAGTCACTATTTTTCCAGGACAGTCTTTATGTTAGGCAGCATGTCCCAGTGTCCCCACGCGTTTTGCAAATGTCACTTTGTCCTGGTTTTGCTTACTTGTCCCAGTTTTGTCCCCTCCTTTTTTTTTGCTGATTGCTAATCCATGAGTGACAGTTATTTTAGCATTATTGTGGCACTGCTCGAGCTGGACAACAGTTTGCAACTTCAACCCCTGTGCCTGTGCTGCACTGCAAGCATGTGAGTGGGAGCACAGTAAAGCATGTTCCTTCCTGTTAGGTTAGACTGGGTAGTAGTGCAAACAAGCACATGTGGATGTCTCCCTGCCAGCAACGGAGAAGGACTCCAGATAGAAGAGACCGGCAATGGTAAACTAAGGTACCTGAACCTGATCAGCTGCAGAGAAGTGTGAAAACAATCTGGTGTGGTAGTCGGAGTCTCCAAAGTGACATTTGCTCAGCAAAGGAGGTGAATGTAAAGCAGGTTGGGGTGGGAATGTCAGGAGGAACAATACATGCAGCTCAAACGTCTGAACACAATTTAACGCAGGTTTGCATCAGAGAACTTTCTGTACATCATGATTTGAAACTTGCTGCAGCAGAATGATGCATTGTTTTAATTTGGATGCTTGCTACTGGTTGTACTGTGTGGCAGCATGGCCAGATCAAGCAGCCAAAATGTAATTGTGTGCAACGTTATATGCGGTGGTGCTTGTGGGAATGACACAGTGTGGGGGGGGGGCATATCACGGTCAGGATGGACCCTGTCCCAGTTTTAGACCTCAGAGAGTTGGTAGCTTTAGGCTATGAAAAAAAAATTACTGCAGCATTTGGAGTCAGTAGAAATCACAGTATAAAAATGCATGACCATATGTGAGCTTTCACTAACTATGAATCTCTGCGGGCTGAAATGATCCTTTTTATTCAATTTACATCCTCTGCCATATGCTTGCTAGTGATAAACAGTATTGACCATGGAATGTGATCCACGCTTGACAGTAAGTAAGATTTTACATGTATTTTTTTTTTTACTTCAGGGTTCAGAGTTATTGTGCTTCCTGGTGGAAGCAGTATACCCTCCCTTGTTTTCAGTAACACTGATACAGCTTGGTACCATAGAGTGAAGTCTCCTAGCAGGGATATAAAAACTCCCTGAAAACACTTCTTTTCACTGAAGAGCAAATGTAAGTGATCCACTCACCCATATCACTCTCTTGCATCCTCTCTCTCTCTGTCTCTCCCTCTCTTTCCTATAACCATGATGCATCCACCATCTCTCTCTCTCTGTCTCTTTCTCCCTTAACTGCCCATCCTATCTCTCTCTCTCTCTCTCTCACTCTTTCCCTAAAAATGAATACACCTACCCATCCACCTATCTCTTTCTCCTTCCATCTACCAACCCATCTGTCTCTCTCACTCACTCCTCACTCCTCACTTCGCTTGCTCATTCACTCTCACTCACTCACTCACTCCACTCCTCCATCTCTCTCTATTTCTCTCCCTCTCTCCCCTAACCTCCCATCTACTGTCTCTCTCTTTCCATTAGCATTCATCCACCTACCCATGCATCCATTTCTCCCTCCCTCCCTCTCTCCTGTAACCATCCAGCCACCATATCTCTCTCTCTCTCTCTCTCTCTCTCTCTCTCTCCATCTCTATTTCTCTCTCTTTCTCTAACCATTCATCCACATGCACCTCCACCCATATCTCTCTCTTCATCTCCATCCACCCACCCATCCATTTGTCTGTCTGACTCACTCACTCACTTGTACATTCCATCTCTCTCCATCCATCCATCCATCCATTAACCCATCCATCCATCCATCCATTAATCCATCCATCCATCCATCTGTCTGTTGATTGTCAATGCCAGTATGGCCTTTTAATACAACTCTCTTCTCTGGGATCAAAAAGTGATGGGTTTTCCACACTCAGGACTTGAACTAGTTGCTGAAATAACAGTGCATAACTGGGGGAGAGGAGGTGTTGCCTTTTTGGAAGTGCTCTTCCCGTACCATGTTCTGTTCTAGTCTTTTCATAGTGGAGGACACTGGGCTACTACTTGCCAGGGTAAGATTCCCACCCAAATCAGACCACAGTCTCTAACAGTTAAATCCATACTTTACTAATGTATCCTAACTTGGTTCTGATAACTGCGTTCTGTTTGGTGTAGGATTGCTCTGAAGGGAAGATAAAATGTTAAAAAGGACAAAAGTCTCATTATTTTCTGCAGGCATTTCTAGTGCAACTTGGGATATTTACGTTTTAATTCTGTTTACTAATCGTGTTTACTTTTTTTTAAATTTGTCAACTAGGTAAACCCGAAGACCTCAAATGCCCATTTTTTAATGGGGGCCCAGATACATACAAAAAAAGACAATAGAAATATCGTAACACATCACAATATAATCAATAAAGTCAGTTCAATGGGCTTGTGCAACTGAATGAGATTTATGCTTGTGTAACTTCAATACATTGTGGTTGTTCGCCTCTCTATCCGTGGGATATACCACCCTGTAGGGGTATGACACAAGGAACCTAGAGGAGGGTCCCCTATAGGTGCTGCTGGAATAATTCCCTTGGCTAAAGGCAGCTTAGGAAGAAGACCAAGGGAAAGAGAGGTGAGCTGCTGGAGGAGGGGTGGATGGTGGGGCAATGAAGAAAGCGAATGACGACTGGCCTGGAGGAGGCCTTTTAAGGCCTGGTGGGGGCAGTGGTTTGTTGCTCCACCCATTGAACTCCGGCCAACCCTCAGCCATCAATTTATTACATTTACAAATTGAATTTGCCATGACAAAATTATTTCATTTTGTATTTGAAACATTCATAAGTTCTGGTCCAGAGGATATACTGGCAACAAATGTCAGCCACTAATACATAGACACATAGATACATAGATAGTGTCGGCAGATAAGGGCCTATGGCCCACCCAGTCTGCCCATTTGAGCTTGTAAGTTCAGTTTGTTTTCCTAGAAGTCTGTTGCCCCTTACCCCTGACCTCCAGAATTCCTTTATGTCTATCCCATGCATTCTTAAATCCCGTGATTGTTTCAGCCCCCACCACTTCCTCTGGCAGGGTGTTCCATTTGTCCACCACCTGTTCTGTGAAGAAATTCTTTCTCATGTTTCCTCTGAATCGTCCTCCCTCCAACTTCATCCCATGCCCTCTAGTCCTGGAACATCTTTTTCACTTAAAAATAGTGTTTTCCTGCACCCTGTTCCTCCCTGTAAGATACTTGTATGTCTCTATCATATCCCCTCTCTCCCTCCTCTCCTCCAGGGAGTACATGTTCAGTTCCTTCAACCTGTCTTCATAGGACTTGTGATGTAATCCATGCACCATCTTTGTTGCCCTCCTCTGAACCTTCTCTACCCTGTCTATGTCCTTACGTGGGTATGGTATCAGAACTGTACACTGTACTCAGGTGGGGCCTCACTAGTGTCTTGTATAGTGGAATTATGACCTCCCTTTTCCTGCTGGTGATGCCCCTGCCTATACATGCCAGCATCCTATTTGCTTTACCTGCTGCCTTGTCACACTGTTTCCCTACCTTGAGGTCATCAGAGATGATAACCCCAAGATCCCTTTCCTGCTTGGTGCATGCTATATCCTCACCCCCCAACTGATATATTGTGCCAGGGTTTTTGTGCCCCATATGCATTCTCTTGCACTTCTTTGCATTGAATTTCAACTGCCAAACCCCTGACCATTCTTCAAGTTTCTGCAGGTCGCTTCTCATTCTGTCTACACCCTCTGGTGTGTCTACTCTGTTACAGAGCTTTGTGTCATCAGCGAACAGTGAAATTCTGCCTTCTAGGTCCCACGCCATATCACTGATGAAGATGTTGAATAGGACCGGTCCCAGCACTGACCCTGTGGTACCCCACTGGTCACTCTTCCCTCTGTGGAGTGACAGCCATTTACCACCACCCTCTGTGTCCTGCCACCCAGCCAGTTACCTACCCACCACACTACTGTCCTACCCACACCCATATTCCCAGTTTGTGTAATAGTCTTCTATGTGGCACAGTGTCAAAGGCCTTGCTGAAGTCCAGATAGGCCATGTCCACTGCCCTCCCCTGATCCACCTCCCTAGTCACCCAGTCAAAAAATTCAACGAGGTTGGTCTGACATGACCTCCCCCTGGTGAAACCATGCTGCCTTGGGTCCTGTAGTCCATTGACAACCAGATGTTCCACCAATCTCTCCCTCAGTAGTGCTTCTATGATCTTCCCCACTACCGAGGTGAGGCTGACTGGTTTGTAGTTCCCTGCTTCCTCTTTGTTCCCACTTTTGTATAAGGGACTACATCTGCTTAGGCTTACAGAGAAAGAATGCTGGACTAAGGCAGTTCAACAGAATGCAGATTTCAGTTTTGGTGCTGCAGATGATTGTGTAACATCAGGTATTCCACAAACTGTAATGTTTTCTTAAAAGAAAAGGACACCAAACCACACAAAATTGTCAAAAGAAATCAAATGAAAATGAAAGCAAAGTGCATCAAATGAAAGGTAATTCAGCACGGAGTACAAATGACAATAAAACAGAAGTTGTTGGCAGGTAAGGACCGTTGACCCACCCAGTCTGTCCATTTTATCCCTGCCTGTACTGTCACCAAAACCAACCTGATCTCCAGCTACTCCCCCCACTTTACTACCAAGTTTCATTTGTGCGTGTCCTGTGCATGCTTGAAGCCCACCACTGTTATTGCTTCCACCAATTCTGCTGAAAGATTGTTCCAGGCGTCTACCACCCTTTCAGTACAGAGCTCTTCCTACATCCTCCTACACCCCCCAACGCCTTCAGCTGCACTGCATGCCCATTAGTTCTCATGCACATTCACTTCTGAAAATTATTTAGTGTTTATTGGTAATTGAAATTTTGTTAACTGAATGGGCCCACTGAGACATAATGTCCCTTTTTCAGTGGTGACTCGGAGTTATTTACAGTTATTTAAAAATACTCCCCTCCAGTACCTTATGCACTCCCATGAGGTACTTATCGGTCCCTATCATGTCCTCCCCCCCCACACACTTTCAGGGTGTACATATTGTGATTCCACAATCTCACCTTATAGGGCGTATGATGCAGCCCCTGCACCATTTTAGTTACCCTCTTCTGGACAGCCTCTACCCTGTCTATATCCTTCCTACGACATGGTCTCCAGAACTGGACAATGATGTGTTTATCTGGAACAATTCAGAGCAAATCTACAAGCATTATGACAGGAGATTTTAACCATATTTAAAACAGATTCCATAGCAGAAGGGCACGCCAGCAAACCATAATGCATAACAGAAAATATAAGAGACTGAACTAAAAGCTTCCATGAATGAAGGAAAGACAGTTACATAATCTATATAATTAACCAAGTCTGATATTTATAGTTTTAAACAAATGTCTATATTTTTGTATTTATTTGAAAACTGGTAACTGGGGGAGGCACAATGAGCTGACGCTCATTTCCAGCTGTGACTCGGGGGAAGGGTTCTACAAGGATCGTGAAGCATAATACAGTACATTACATAGCACAGACAAAACGTGTAGACAGAGTGCAGCAAGTAATACTTCACTGGAAAATACAAAATCACACATGCCCACACAATGCAAGGCATCATGGGATGCATATGCAAATCACTACAGAATGTTATGCTTCACTGGTACAAGCTTAGAACTGGTAAAAGTGCAAGCAATACAAGTGCGAGTGAAAGACTGATAATTCTGCATCAAAGTAGTACAAAGGCAAGTAATGCAGCGCATTAGGGAGCAGTTAGGTCAGGAGAAACTAAAAACCTGTGCTACCAAGATCACTAGGGGGAGCCGCCTATGGAAAACAGATACAGGTGAGTGACAGGATGAATTTCGGATGGCGCCTGAAAGAGCCCGAGGAGATGGAATGGTAGAGAGATATGGGGAGCTGGTTTCAGAGTGTTGGCAGGTGATAGGAAAAGGCAGACTGTCCAACAGAGGACTTGGGGTGAAGCACGAAGAAGGTTCTCTGGTCCCTGGAGTGGCAGCAGCATGAAGCAGTGGGGGGGCAGGAGAGAGGAGTGAGGAAAGAAAGATGGGAACCAAACCAGAACTTGAAGATGAAGGCAGCGCGAGTGTGACTGGCAATGAGAAGGTGGGGGAGGATGGAAAGGGGAAATAAAGGAGCAGTTGTGAGTACGTGAGGAAAGTTTTGTTTTGTTTCATTTTATTTTATACTGAAAGGCTTGTGAGCAAAATGCCCATTTTCACAAGCGTCCAGTTACAATAAATATAAAATACATAACAGAAAAGTACATAACATAACGCAACAAACATTTACATAAAATTTGTACTATTTGTAACCCTAGGTGGTGCTATCCCAAGGGTTACTACCCCTGTCTGCTTAGCTAGTAGCAGGTTAAGGGGCCTGAGTTTCCACCCGGAGGTCAGGGTTGGTAGTGGTCAAGCTAACTTGGGCACAGCCCTCCGGGACATTGTAACCCCCCTCTTTCCCCTCTAGTGGCCCGAACACTGTACAATAATCACTTTCAAAATACCCCTGGTATACCACACAAGTACCCACACTGTTTGCACTTACCACCAGGGCTGGTTCCTCTGGCTCAATCCTGGGGACCCCCTGTAAAACAAGGTTAAGCACAGCAAATAGCAACAGTACAGTACTTTGAGCACAAACTGGAACCACAGTCAGATTACATGCAGAAAAAGTTAGATCTGATTTATTCAGGGGACTTGAACAAGGGAGGGGCAAAATCAGGTTAATTTGCTTAAAGGTTATATCAATCAAGCAGTTATGCATGCGCTTTGAGTCCTCCCACACAGTCCACCTCTGGGTACCCAGGTAGAGAAGAGATGGGCTAGCCAGGACAGTTGCCCGGGGTTGCAGCTGGTTGGGGCTCTGTGATAGAAAACACAACATGCACAGTACACAATATTTGTAATCCACAGCCAGAGGGCTCAGTTCATAAAGGAAACAAAACAACAAGACAATCAGATGACACACTCAGATTAAGCTGTTGTCGTAGGGACCTACCCTGGTATTTACTCGCGATACCCAAGACTGGACACAGGATGGACGAAAATCGAGACTGCAGGTGGTTGATCTGGAATGCCAGGAGAAGCAGGGCCCACAAAAGTTGCAGAGGCATCGCTCTGTTCAAGCATGGAGCAGGGGCTGATCTCCAGGCAGGTCTCTAGATCGATGGCTTTTCTGTAAAGTGGGTAGTCTGGCTGGACCAGTCTGGCAAAGCCCAGACTGCATGGAGACAAGCTCAGAAGCAGTCTGTTTTGGGCTGGATACAGCTTCCAGCAAGCAGAACACAGTTCATACAGTGGGGAACTAACACACAACCACCTAGCAGCTCATAGCACATTTATATATACAGGAATTCTACTGTACCAGCAAGCGCTCCCCGGCACAATCACAAAGTCTCTGCACACACGGAGCTTAGGGGTAGCTGGAACTCCTGACAGGTCGGTCGCATTCATCAAAAATATTTGGTCTTCTTCAGGTTGAGCCTGGCCCACTTCAGTAGCTTACTTTAGTCACACAAACTTGGATTTAGTCCAAAATAATTCTCTTCTCTCCCTCTCAGGAGCAGCAGGCAGACATGGAGGCCAAACTCTCAGCCTTTTCATAGTTCTCTCATGCAAATCCACACAGGATTGCTCTCAGAATCACTTCAGCTCCTTCTTGCTCAGCTTCCAGCTTAGTTCTAACTGAGTTTTTCCAAACTGCTGTCTAAATAAAAAAAATAAAAAAATTAAAAAGATCCAAAAGCCTCGGTTGGCTGATTTGGCTGTCAGTCAAAGCAAGAGCTCCCCCTTCAGTTGCAAAAAAAGGGGCAAAAACTCAAACCGCAGTTCCTATAGATTTTGAGTTCAGACAGCTCCTGTAGTCCGTCTACATTTTAGGTCCCACCAGAATTGATTGGTCCAATTTGCAGTCCAGGACCAAGATAGTGGAGATAAACAAAACAGTCCTTGCTACAAAGAAAGCAGGTTAGACAAACTACATTATCATTATCATTCTAAACGTTTTTCAGCAAATAGTTACATATTTCTACAGAGCTCCATCTCAGATTACTTAAGCTGCAATTAGACAGCTCTTAAAGAGACAGTACACAGAGGCTATACAAGCTCTGGTACTCACGCTGAAACTGTTAAAACGCAGGACACCCGCCTGGCAGTGAGCATGTAGGCAAGCTCAAGGAAGACTTTTTGGGAACCCCCATTTGTAGGGGGTTACATATTAAAATCAGTTGAAACACTTGCATACAGATTTAGTGAGTAAATTATTTTAAGGGACCTTTTATATGCAGAGATGTTAGTACAATTGAAAAATGAATTTAGTAATTTGTTATAAAGTTAACTGGCAAAGAATGTAATTGAACTTTGTGGCAGTACAGTATGAAAACAAGCATTTATCAATGCCAAATATTTGCTTGCTGGTATTAGCATTAGGCGAGAGACAGATGCAGAATAGGAATGGCAGTGAAGTATTGAACTTCCGCCAACCCCACCCTCCATCCTGCAGAGATGGACAGGCACCTTCACCTCACCCTATCCTGCAGACACCGACAAGTGTTGAGGTGTACCTTGGGCTGTTTGGCTTTGCAGTCACCCCATTCCATAAGGATACGCTGAAATGGGTGCAATATAGGAGAATGGGATAAACTCTGGGGCCGAAGAGTCCTAGGCACACCTCGATGCCTGTCACTGGCTGCAGGTGGGGGTGGAACGGCATGAGCATTGCTGTCTACAATCCCAAAGGCACACCTCTGATGCCTGCCAGTCTGTACAGGGCAGGATGTTACGGTTACAAACCGTAACACCCTGGGCCTTTGTTGGTATTTGGACTACAAATTTTCAACATGGCCTTTTTTGTGACCCCCATCTCATGAAAGCATTTGGTACATCTGTTCATGAACAGTGGCACTGTAATTTTGTTAAGCTGTCTCGAATGTTGATTTGCTACAGCGACTGCGCCATTCTGCACCAGATGTGCGAAAACACAATTTGGGCAGGATGTCAAAAATGACAGCTATCCTGTTCATAAGGAGGTATGAAAAAATGCCAATGTTGAAAATCTGTAGTGAAAATATTAAAAAGTCTCAAAGTTATGAGCGTGCGTGGAAACTGGACAATGCATGCTCGTAGTACAGTCATTTTGTGAAATGTTCTCAGCAGATTTTTAACATAGGCATTTTGGGACTTTCACTCATGAACAGTGTCACTGTGATTTTGTCAATCTTCCCCGAATGCTGATTTCCCACAGCGACCGTGCCACTGTGCGCTACATGTGCGAAACCACTTTTCAGGCAGAATGTGAAAAATGACAGCTGTACTGCTCATAAGGAGGTGTAAAAAAATGGCAATGCTGGAAATCTGGAGGGAAAATATAAAAAATTATTGGAGTTACGAGCGTGCGTGGAAACTGCACAACACATGCTCGTAATACAGTAATTTTGAGAAATGTTCTTACTGTAGCCCCCGTTACCCAGGGTTACTAGAATCCCAGTAAGACCTAGTGGTAGGCAGGGAAGGCAGCTTGTGAAACTCCAGTTAAATGGATTTCACACTGTCTCACTCTGTTCTCAGTCTCAGCTGAGACAGAGGGATGACATCATTTAGAACTATCACAGCTGCATAAGCCACACTGAAATGTTGCAGTTGGAGGTTAGAGTAGAACGTTGGGGGATTTGAAGTCAGTCTGGAGAGAGTTCAGTAGAGTGTGGCAGTCTGAGAGAGGAGCTCTGCTGTAAGCAGGCCCTCAGAGCTCTAAGCTCTGTAAAAGAGCTACTTTTGTTGTATAGGTGTGTGTTCCCACCTGAAGAGGAACACAAGAAGAGCATATTGAAGTGGTGGAAACCGCTTTCAATGGTTCAGGGCCCCATCCCTGTGGGGATGGGGGGAAGGTATTAGCCTGTTTCCAGGGGCAACCTCCTTGGTCCAGCTAGGGAAAAGAAGCTGCCTAGTTTAAGTTCGTGCTGAGGCACCGGAAGTTCTGGACGAGATTCCTTGAGGAGGAAATTCCTGTGGGGCACCTGCAACCAAAGGGTGAGTTCGCTCTGCTAAAGGGCCATGTGTTTTCACCTGCATCAAGATGAAACTAAAGGGACTGATACTGTGGGGTCAGGAAAAGGCAGCTAAGTACAGTTTGAAAGATGTGGGGATTGGACTGCTTGACTCTGTGGGGGTCTAGAAGTAATGGACAAAGCCACTTATTAAGTATGTTCAAGTCCAGCACAAATGGGATGTAAAGACAGTAGACTTGAATGTGAAATACATTTTAACAAAAATCTACACAGCAAAGTGTTTTAAAGGATGAGGTGAGGTGGGAGACCCCCCCCATCAGTAGTAACCAAATTCACCTCTATGATTTTGCTCTGGGACACCTGTTGCTTTCTCTTAGGTACTTGGCTAGTGCCTGAGGAAAGTACCCAGAAGTGGGATTGATGTGGAAGATTCCCTTAAGGAGCAGGAGTGCTCATAGGTGGTTTAGAGAGCCACCAGCAAATGTTTCCATGCTATATGGAAAGTGTCCAAGTGGCTGGCAAGGGAGCCGAGCCGGGGAAAACCCAGAGCAGCATACAAGTTCGGGCTGTGTGCCCAGTGTGTTTTAGAGTCTGAGGTCTAAGGTGATGAGGATGTGTTCTGGTCTCCTTAAATCTGCATTACCAGGAGTGTAGCCCCATGGGGGTCCATCTATGCTTTGTTTATTCTGTTGGATGTGAATAAAAGCCACACTTTAGAATCCCACTTCTGGTATTGGACATTACAGTTACTGCTTCCTTTGTCCAGAGTTACTTGGGTGCCACTGTGCAGAGTAGCCAAACCTAGCCAATGTGCCGAGTGACATATTCCTCCCTGAACCCAGCCCACCTGGTAGAGCTGTCAGATAGAAACGGTATACCTGGGTGGGGGTTACATTACCAAATTTTTAACATAGGCATTTTGTGACCTCTACTTATGAACACTGTCACTGTGATTATTGTAATCTGTCCTGAACACTGATTTCCCACAGCAACCGCGCCATTGTGTGCCAGATGTGCAAACACACATTTTGGGCAGGATGTGAAAAAATAACAGTTGTACTGTTCATAAGGAGGTATGAAAAAATGCCAATGCTGAAACTCTGGAGTGAAAATATTACAAATTTGCGAAGTTACAAGGGTGCGTGAAAACTGCGCAACACATGCTCATAACACAGTCATTATATGGACTTTTGTCACCAAATTTTCAACATAGGCATGTTAGGACCTCTGCTCATGAACAGTGTCACTGTGATTTTCTTAATGTGTCCTGAACACTGATTTCCCAGCGACAGCTATTCTGCACCAAGAAGTGTGAAAACACATTTTGGCCAGGATGTGAAAAATGACAGCTGTACTGTTCATAAGGAGGAGGCAAAAAATGCAAATGTTGAAATCTGAGTGAAAATATTACAGATTCGTGAAGTTACAGTGTGTGAAACTATGCAATCGCACGTAACACAGTCATTATTTAGAATTTTCCACCAAATTTGCAACATAGGCTTTAGGGGAGCTCAACTCATGAACACTGACACTGTCATTTTATTAATCAGTCCCAAAACGTGATTCTGCACAGTGACCGAGAAATCACCTTTTGGGACCAAATAACGAAATGACAGTGACTGAATTCACGAGGTGGGGTCTCAAGAACCCCATGCTACAAGAGCTGTTCTCAAAGATCTACTGTTATGGTAAGTTCTTACGTAACTGTACTTTACGATAAGTTCTTACGTAACTGTACTTTCCACAGGAATTAGTCTTAGGTTCGGTCCTATTTAACATGTTCATTAGCGACATCAGCGAGGGTATGCAGGGCAAGCTTGTCCTCATCGCGGATTATATGAAATGCAGCAAGAGGGTTGATAGTGCAGAAGCAGTTAGAGACCTTCAAAAAGACCTCCATAGACTAGAAAGATGGTCTAATGTCTGGCAGCTGAGGTTTAAGAAAGAAATGCAAAAGTGATGCATCTAGGGAAGGAAATCTGAAGACGGAATATTGGCTCAAGGGATCAGGGCTCAGTATCTCACAGGAAGAAAAGGACTTTGGGGGTTCATCATATGTGACACTCTCAAGTAAACAAGCCAGTGCAACAAAGCATATAGCCAGGCAAATGGAATGCTGGGGTGTATAGGAAGGGGTTCGAAAGCAGGAGAAAGAGGAGATTCCTCCCCAATAGGTGCCTGATGAGACCACACCTGAGTATTGTGTCCAGTTTTGGAGCCCTCACGTAAAGATATAGTCTTGGTGTTCTGTGGCAGAATTTTCTGATATCTCGTGCAGGGCTCCTTGACTTCTGTGGCAACATTTTCTGATTTCTGCAGCATGCTTTATTCATTTTTCTGGCAGAATGCAGTCCTGTCATTGGCTAAATATGATGTGATGTCATCGATGACATCATATGCTGAAGCATAGAGGAGGGTCTTCGGGATAAACAAGGTGGGAAAGAAAGCCTGACACTATGGAAAAACAGTATATTTATATGAAAATTCACCAAAAACAATGAATTCTGTGGCACTATGTATATTCAGCAGCATGATGCAAATTCTGCGGCAAATTCCAGAACCGCAGAATTCCAGGGCGTTGGATATAGTATATGATATATATGGCAGTATAACCTAGAGGTTAGAGGAATGAGGTGTGAATGAGCTTGATAGATCCAGCAGACCAGACCTGAGTTTGATTCTCACAACCTCCACTTGCACACAGTGTGACTCTGAGCAAGTCACTTCACCACCCAATGCTCCCCAGGTCGCCCCTGAAAACAGGCACTTGTGCCTAGTGGGCCTTATCCAGGTTACCAAAAGACTAAAAACGACAGGGATAGGCTGGAGGGCGTACAGAGAAAGGTGACAAAGATGGTGCAGGGTCTCTATGGGCTCTTGCATCAGGGAGCACCTAAAGTCACTAAACATGTACACACTGGAGACAAGGAGGAGAGAGGGATATAGTTGAGACATTCAGATTCATGAGGTATAGAGTGCCCTACGCTGAAATATTCAACAGGGTTGACAGCTCCACTATTGGAGAACATGAATGGAAGTTGAGGGGAGGGAGCTTCAGGGGGATCTATGGAAACACTACTTTACTGCATGAGTGGTAGAACCATGGAATGGACTGCCAGCCAAGGTGGTGAGAGATGGGACTGTGACAGCAATCAGGCTTGGGTGAAACAGAGCAAAGTGAATCTCTGTAATAAGGATGGACAAATACCATAAAGGGGGGGCTAGACCCAGAATCAGTAGGTGGTCTCGGAAACTCATGGGCAGATGAGATGGCCCATTGGTCTCCTTCTGCCATCACTTTCTGTGTTTAGGGCCATGAATTGTGGCTGAGTAGATTCCTGATTTCAATCACATCACAGCTGCCGGCTCATCATATTACCTTGGTTTGATCTATCACTCAGGCCTCCCAGCTCTGAAATAGGTTAGCCTCAGCACGCCCCCACACACACACACACACCACCACCACCACCACAAAACAAATGAGACTGTAACTCTTATCCTGGAGGAAACACATTTTTTTTTTTGGCAGTTGGTAACCAGAAGAGGCACACTGAGCTAAGGTTCGTTTCCATGTGCGACCCGGGGGAGAGGGAACAGGAAATGCAAAATAAAAGCATACACAGTATTTTTTTTTTTACTTTGTTTCTTTGTTTCTTCACCTACACCCTCGGGCATCCTTTAGGAGTGCCCACTCAGAGTCCGCCCTTCTCCCAGCCTGAACCCCCACATCTGCCCTTGATCCCCTTCCCTGAATGACCCCAGGCATGCTTGATCCCCGGTACCATCTCCGGGGCTGATTCCGCCCTCCCTTGGTGGCTAACTTCTTAAGTGTGAAGTGCGTACCTGCTGTCATCGGGCCAGGCATGGAGGAAGATCCTTGGTGCGTTGGGACAGCATTTGGGATGTGGGCGAAATCCCCTGTGGGTGAAATCCCCCGGGGCCACCATCATCTCACCGACGGTGTAGGAGGCTTTTTCCAGCTTACTTTTTGTTCCCTCGGAGTGCGGCAGGCAAGGCAACGTTAAGCCGCAACTCCGCACCTGTGCTTCTGCTGCGTCGCCATGCTGGGTGCCCTGAATCACCACCAGAGGCCGCTACAGGAGCAAATGCTTCTCTAGCCCTCCCGGGAAGAAGGCAGTCCCTACGGATGCTTGATCTCTTCCCCCCTGCCAACCCAGCGGCCTGGCTTGTTTCCGAACCCAGTGCGCCCGGCGTGATCAGCGAGTGTGGTGTCCAGCGTCTCAACCCTCAGCTCCACTGGGCCTGCTAGCATACACAGTATTAATGATCATTACAAAATAAAGTAAAACAGAGTAAGATTTTACATAGTAAAACAAAATTTAATATAGTAAAGCAATTAAAAGGAACAGACAATTAATTTGACTCTCAAATGGGGACAGTGAGAGGATCTCAGATCCAGAGGTGGGTAGCCATTTGGGAACAAGTGACCACCAAACAGTGTGGTTCACGATAAACTCGGCTACAGAGTCAAGCCATACAAAAGTGAGGGTTCTGGACTTCAGGAGGGCTGACTTTGGCAAGATGGGAGAGTGCTTTAGAAAACCACTAGCAAACAGGCTAGAAGGTGGGGTGGAGCAACAATGGGGAAATATCAAAACTACCATCACAGAGGCAACAAGCCTTTGCGTGAAGCAAATAAACAAATCAGAACAAAAGAAAAAGCCACTATGGTTCTCAAAAGAGGTGGCGGTGAAGGTTAGAGAGAAAAAGATAGCATTTAGGAAGTATAAGGAAACACAGAAGGAGCAGTACAGAGAACTGTACCAGTTAAGGCAGAAGGAAGCAGGGAGGGTAGTCAGAATAGCAAAGGCACAAACTGAGGAAAAGATAGCCAACTCTGTTAAGAAGGGGGATAAAACCTTTTATAGGTATATCAGGGAGTGTAGAAAGACAAAGGGAGGGATAGTAAGGCTGAACAGAATGAATGGTGGGTGGGCAGAGAGTGACAGTGAAAAAGCAGGGATACTGAATGAATACTTCTGTTCAGTATTCACAAAAGAAGGAAGTGGTGGAGGTGTAATCCAGTTAACAGAAGCTTTCTGGAGGGGTCAATCCCAGTCCTTTCACAGAAAAAAAGGTTCTGAAAGAACTCCTAAAACTGAAGGTGGACAAAGCAATGGGGCCAGATGGAATTCACCCCAAAATTCTAAAATAATTAAGCAGAGAACTAGTGACACCACTGACTACCCTTTATAACAAATCATGGGAGGATGGTGTGGTACCTGAGGACTGGAAGAAGGCAGATGTGATTCCCCTTCACAAAAGTGGGAGCAAGACAGAGGCAGGAAACTACAGACCTGTCAGTTTGACCTCTGTGGTAGGGAAAGTGATGGAATCACTTCTGAAGGAAAGAATTGTTGAGTACCTAGAGGCCAGTGGGGCACAGGACCCAAAGCAGCATGGGTTCACAGTGGGAAGGTCATGTCAGAAGAATCTAATTGATTTCTTTGACTGGGTGACCAAAGTGAAGTTGACCAGGGAGGGGCTGTGGACATGGCCTACCTAGACTTTAACAAGGCATTGATACAGTCCCACACCAAAGATTAGTAGTCTAACTAACCAGCCTGGAGGGTCCCAGGGGTAGCCTGGTAAAACATTGGCTGAACAACAGGACACAGAAGGTAATTGTGAATGGAGTCCACTCTGAAGAAAGAGGGGTTACTAGTGGAGTACTGCAGGGTTCAGTACTGGGTCCAGTCCTTTTTAATGTCTTTATAAGTGACATTGCAGAGGGACTGGAAGGAAAAGTATGCCTCTTTGCGGATGACACAAAGATCTACAACAGGGTTGATACACAAGGAGGCATGGAAAGGATGAGAAGGGACTTGGCAAGGTTGGAGGAATGGTCAGAAGTATGGCAGCTTGGATTCAATGCAAAGAAGTGCAAAGTGATGCATCTGGGAAACAAAAACCCAGGGGAAGATTACACAATGGGGGGGAGGTAGTAACAACAACAAAAATGGAAAGGGACCTATGGGTAATCATATCAGATGACCTTAAGGATGGCAAGCAATGTGAGAAGGCAGTAGGGAGGGCTGGGGGTATACTGGGATGTATAGGGAGAGGCATCACCAGCAGAAAACAGGAAGTTATCCCTTGTACAGACAGTGGTGAGACCCCATCTGGAGTACTCGTCCAGTTCTGGAGACCCCATCTCCAAGGACATAGACAGGATGGAGGCAGTTCAGAGGAGGGCAACTAAAATGGTGCAGGGTCTGCAAGAGAAGCCAAACAAGGAGAGGCTAAGGAGCTTAATATGTATACCCCTGAGGAAAGGAGGGAGAGGGAGGACGTGATAGAAACATTTAAGTACCTCAGTGGAATCAACAAAGTCCAAGAGGGTAGCATCTTTCAGAAAAAAAGATCTGCAAGAACAAGGGGACACAATTTGAAGATAGAGGGGGACGGCTCAGGGGCAATGTGAGGAAGTATTTTTTCACAGAGAGGGTGGTGGACGCATGGAACAGCCTTCCTGAGGAGGTTGTGGGGTCTAAAACTGTGGGAGAATTCAAGAATGCATGGGACAGACATAAGGCAATTTTTGTGAGGGTAGGAAGAACTAGGCTGTTGGTTAAATAGGATCTGCAGCTTATCCTCTAGGTAGGGAAATGAGCAGACTAGGTGGGCCAAGCAGTCCTTATCTGCCGTCAAAGTCTATGTTTCTATGCTTCTAAACATTTGCAAAATGGCTGAGCTGTCCACCTAAGTTAAAAAAAAACATTTATGCCATTATGCAGACGTGTTCCCGGTCCACTGATGACTGTCACACCAAACTCTGGAGGTAAGTATGGGGTGGAGGGTGGGATGCAAGGCGACAGAGGAGGGTGGTGTGGGATGGGGAAGGGACACAATGGCGAGGACCATTTCCTTTGTTTCAGGTAAAAAAAAATGTAAAAAATTCACCGTCAACCTTTTTCCATTTTTTTACTGGTTTTGGCCACACTGGGGTGTGGGCTCCCAGTGTGGCACACAATCAGGTGGGGTAGCACCAGGAAAATGGGGGGGTTGACATACCAACAGAGGATCGGGCACCTCGTCGGCAAGCATGTCTGTGTTTGGGGGCATGATGCCGAGGGGATTGGGCATCCCCTTGGCAGATCACAGCAGTAAAGGGGGCACATATGCCAACAGGGGATTGGGCACCCCAAAGTTGGCTTCCTAGGGAATGTGAGCGAGCGGTGGGTAGTGAACCACTGCTCGCCATGTTTATTGAAATGTTACACCAGGCAAGGCATGCCCTGCAATGACAGGTCACTCCCTCATTGCAGCGCCAATCTGTTCAACTTGGTGGCACGCTTGCTGAACTAGTGTCAGCAGCAGCATGCCACTGCATTGGGAAACATGGCCAAGCATCAGAATTTAGTGGGGCGTTGGTCGCCACAGTGCTGCACCTCAAAACCCTGATTCTCTCCTAGCTGTCACATAATGTTTCTTGTGCATGCACACAAGCAAACATAAAAAGGAACCTGAAAAGAGTATCTGCTTTGTGACCTACAAGTAGATGAAACCTATGTTAGATATTTTGGTGAACAGATTAGCAATACAATCTGGTTGGAGGCCAAAATGAATTGCAAAAATATCAGTGATCTAAAGTTTAATGTACCATCCAGAGAGAGAGAGAGAGAGAGAGAGAGAGAGAGAGAGAGAGAGAGAGAGAAAGAACTGAGACCTATAAAGGTTACAATGATGTGTCATTCTTGAAAGTCCTGTTGCAAAATGGATAATATTATGAAAAGTAGATTTGAGCTTATTAACATCCATTCTGTTGTAAAGAATAAATTATGGAACCATAGTCCATAAGTGAAAATAAAACTATGTGTCAGAATTAACCTGGTTTCAGAAGATAAGTGCTTATTCCAACCATACGACTTCCCAAACGCTGATGTAATTTACCTATTAAATAAATAATATGCTGTTCAAATGACAGTCTAGAATGAAACCAACGTATTTAAAATCAGATACCTTTTCCATAGGGTTATCAGCATTGTTAGAGAGTAAGGAATCTGTGACAATAGCTTTTCTAGGGCTTGAAATAATCATGACATTTATTTTAAGTGACTTAAGTACTAATCTGTAAGAATCAAACCAGGTATGTAATGTGCCAAAATCCTTTTAAAGGATTTTCTCTAAATCTGAAATGACATTGCCAGACCAAAATAAAACAGCATCATAGTTGTATAAAACTAATTCAGTGCAATCACAAATATCAGAAAGGGAATTAATAAAAAAAGTGAAAATAAAAAGGTACCAAGAATGGACCCCCGGGGGACTTCACATTTCATTAAACATTTATTTGAATTCGAACCATTAATGAGTTTTTTTTGTGTCCTATTCTATAGATAGTTATCAATAGAGATGCAGCAAACTTAAATTTACTTGACAAAGATAAATGCAGTGGGCACTTTCGTTGTCCTCCGCTTGACCCAGCATGAAATGCTCACTTAGCCTTGTTATTATTACTTTGCGTTGTCATTCTGCCTTAAGGCGAGTAAGCAAAGTGACAACAATATTGGCAGCCCCACACACACAGTCACTAGAATTAATGTGCATCCCCAAAATGCTACTGTCATCTTGTCTCCAGAAAATTCCCCAGTGCTGATGAAGTGAAATGAGAGAGTAACAAGAAATGCAAAGTCTCCCAGAATTAATGTCACACTCAGTCATCAGGGCAGTTGTCAGACAAAGTCACCAGAATTAATGTTCATCCCCAAAATGCTACTGTCTTGTGTCCAGAAAATTCCCCACTGCTGATGAAGTGAAATGAGAGTGTAACAAGACATGCAAAGTCTCCCATCTTAGAGATGCAGCGAATTAAAATTCCAGTGGTGAAGTGCCCATGAAGTGGGCAGTTTGCGTTGTCACTCTGCTACGCAGAGTGGCCAGCATGAAACGCCCACTTCGCCTTGTTATTGTGATTGTGACTTCTCGTTGTCATTCCGCCTTAACCTGAAGTAAGGAGGAGTGACAACAATATTGGCAGCCCCCGGGCCCCCACACATCACATGGCTTACAATACTGTAACTCACATGCTGTACAGGAACGCGAATGCCTACTGCTGTAGTTCCCTGATGACAACGATCTGTATCACAAAACTCCCCAATTTGCAAACTCATATCAATGAGTTCAGTGGTGAAGTCTGGAGAGATACTACACAACAGGCTTACATGATGCAAGTAACTAGTGAAAAAATTATTTTGTGACTCGTGATGTGATCGAGATACGTGACTGCATTTTCGTGACTTTAAAATATGAATTTATTTTTCTCGGACTTGGAGCTGACGAGTGTGTTGGGAATGTGAATGCCTCGACTGTATTTCTCTGATGACCTGGCTGTTCACAAACTCACCAGCTTGAAAACTCATATCAATAGGTACAGTGGTGAAGCCTGGAGTGATACTACAAAACATCAATTTTGTGATTCGTGACATGATTGTGAATTGTGTGAACCACACCAGTATTCTGAAGGGAAGCCAAAGAAACAACTGTGACTTAATTAACAGATGGAGATTGGGCCCTAAAGAGATGTAAATGCAGACAGATTAAGATTGCGCTGTGCACTAAAGAGATGCAGACACAAAGGCACACCACCACCTAACCAGTGCTCACCATCAGAAATCCAAATTTGGAAAATAATACATTTTGCCATTTGGAGTAGTGCAAGGCAATAACAATCCACTACTACCAGTAAAGATACCACAAGCAGTACAAAAATTCATGGAGGTGCAGTGGATAGCAAGTTCACACTGCTGCAATTACTCTGGCACAATAAATGATATCTGATTTATCATGCACGCATCGCACACACTTCACACACACACTACACACTACAAGTAATGCGAGTAAATTGAAAACTTTAGTAATGCAACCAAATGTTTTAAACAAACTGAAATTATACACTGCTGCACCACAACAATCAGCAAAAAAAATGCCAAGAATTACTGAAAATATTACTGTGTGTACATTAACACAGTTATACGAGAAAAATATAACCAAAACAGAAAGACTGCCTTTTCTCATAGTTAATCTACCTACACCACAGATACGCCCTCCCCATAGCACACTTCACAGTACACAGACTGACTGTTCTAAATTAACATTAAAATCCACACAAAAGAATACACACTGGCGATATGAGCACAGGAGGGTTTCCTACAATCGACGTAAGCAAATTTTGAGCAAAACAGATGGCTCAAAAATACTTTTTAACAGCTTTTAGAGGATTTGAATGGCAGAGCTCTGAGAGGAAACTCTCCATCTTCCACAACACACACTACACAGAACTGAGGCTGTGCAAAACAATCTAGAGCCCATGTGATCTGCAATCACGAAGCACTGCAAGTCGGCACGGAACTCAATAACAAAGGCAAAGTGATGGAAGTACATTGATTTCAGTGTTACTGCATTAACATTGGTGGAGAAGTGATTTGGGGAAGGTGGAGTAACGTGAAGTCATTGTTTTCAATGGACTTCTGTTCCCCGATACGCCAAGTACTCCGCTTATGCTGTGGAGCACTTGCTGGATTCCCGCATTATTCGTGTATCACTGTGAGGAATTTAGCCCACTTCGCGCCACTAGTTATCAAGCCATGAAATTACTTCATCAGGAAAATTAACCTTAGACATCATCTTGAGCAACACCTTATAGTTCACAAAACAAATGCCTTAGTGAGGTCCACGAAAGCAGATGCTACATATTTGCCCTCATGAAGGGCTTTATAAATTGGCTGGTGAACCTCACCAAGGCAGTTTCGGTGATGTGACTGGATCTAAAACCATGTTGGGAATCAGCTGGGAGTTTGTCTAAATCATGTTGGAGTTTGTCACAAAGCAACAAAAGGCATTGCAGAGAGTGTCCAGTCTGGCTAGGGAAGTGGAGGGCGGTGCAGTGAGATCACATCTGCATAGTCAAAGATGAGGAACACCATCTTGTAGACCAGCTCATGGCAGACCAGTAGGGGTAGGGAGTCTTTGTTTCAGTACAGGGCTCCTAACTTAGGGCAGGGTTTCACATGGATAGCATCAATGTGGGCTGAGAAGGCAAGCTTGCTATCAAGCAACTCACTGAGATACTTGAAGGACTGCATCACTTCAAGAGTGGAGCAATTCAGTATGGTGAAGAGTGGAAGTCTCGAGAGCCAGGCCAATGTCTGGCTGGTACCAAAGGTCACAGACACTATTTGTTAGTGCTGACCTTGAAATGGTTGAGCTGGAACCAGCACAAGACTCAGTAATTGGCGAAGTGGGCTCAATCTGCTCCTAGGAAATGATTCGTGGAGTAAAGGCGGATTCGCAGAATGCTCGCAATGCTAAACGGAGTACTTCACGTTATATCGAGTAACGTGAAGTCCATTGGAAACAATGACTTCACCTTTACTCCACCTTCCCAGACCACTACTCAATTAAAATCTTAAGGCGGCGTATTGAAACAATGCACTTCACCTCACTTCGCCTTGTTTTAAGCTCTGAAGGTGAATTTTGCAGTGATTCATGTGATTTCAGGTTACATGGGCTCTATATTGATCTGCACAGCCTCAGTTCGGGTAGTGTGTAAAGACAGTAGGAGACAGTGTGCTCTGAGAGCTGTCTGTGATTGAAACCTTCTAAAAGCTGTCAAAAAGCGTTTTGCATTTTATTGGGGCTCAAACTTTAGTTCATCGATTGTGGAAACCCTCCTGTGCTCATAACAGCGAGCGTTTTTGTTTTTGTGTGGATTTTGAATGTTAATGTACAATACTGAGTGTGCGTAGTGAAAGACAGTGAAAGTGTGCTTTGGGGAGGGGCGTATCTGTGGTGTAGGTAGATTTAAGTTGAAGAAATAGTGATTTCTTTGTTTTTGGTTATATTTTTGTTATATAACTGACTGTGTTAATGTACACACAGTAATATTGTCAGTAATTGTTGAGATATTCTTGCTGATTGTGTGTGCGTGGATCTGGTGCAGCAGTTCATAATTTCTAGTTGTTTACATTACGATACGTGGCATATTACTGAACTTTTCAATTTGCTGTACAGTACTCGTTCACCATTGTAGACAAAACTGTTCTGTGTGTGTGTGTGAGTGTGTATGCGGTGTTGCGTGACATCAAATAATACACCTTATATTGTGCTGTAGACTAGTGAAATTGCAGACTCAGCAGTGTGAACCTACTATCCACTGCACCTGCCTGATTTTGTACTGCGATCGTGGTATCGGCTCTTTGTTTTGCTGCTTGTACTGCAGTAAAAATCTGCAGTCAGTGCTCCCACTGGCAAAAGAATATTTTACCAGATTGGATTGTTTGAGACTGTGACACTTGGACAGCTGGTTCTGATTACACTACGATGTTTGCAATATGAAATATGTAGTGGGAATGTCTGTCAGGAGAAAATACCATCTTGCTGAAATGACACATCAAAACCCCCCCAGGTATAATTTCAAAGGACAGGACGTAGGTTAAACTACAGATATCTGGAATGCAGTTAACTTGTCAGTTGCTTTGAAATCAGTAGCTAAACTATGCATTTTATAATGCCCTCAGGAAAATCCTTTGATTGCACTTGGTGTCATGAGGAAAGGGCATATGCATTTGTTTGGACCTCTCCTCAGGAAAAGTCCTTTGATGGCACTTGGTGTCATAAAGGGATTAGCATATGCATTTGTTTGGGCATCTTCAGAGGAAGCCAGTTAATTCAGCAAAGAGTCTTTCATGTCTTTGTGAAGCAGGAAACTGCTCCTGGATGAAAGAAGATGCTAGCAGATCACAGACTAGATTGGGAAGTCATATGAAGAGGGAGGTTCGCTGATGTCACCTATTTTTAAAATACCTTATTAGGATATCCTGAGTTACAAATATAAATTTTAATACACCGAGGAGGAGCTAGGTGACCTCAGAGAGAAGGCCCTCAAGACTGTTTTAAGTATGCTGTAGCTGACCTTTAGAGACACAGAGATTCATATACTTGGACTGAAAGAAGGAACATCTAAGAGCACTGAAAGATTATAAGAAATACCTTAGGTAAATAAGTCTAATGGTTGGTAGGAATTTTGCACTTTTAAACCTGTTTTGTTTTTAAGATTGTATGCGTTGGGATATTTTGTTCTGTATTTACTGGTTACCTATTTTTATCTATCTTAAAGTAAATATATATATTTTAAACCAGAAACTGCCTGGTGTGCCTTGAAACTTCTTTTTTTTTAAGTGAAGCTTAGATGGTTGAAGTTGGCACTGTGCTTAAGCTTATTGTGATACCAAATTGGGAAACAGGTAAGAGTTTCTCTAAGGTCTTGCATAGAGTTTTAAGGGTCCATTTTGTAATACCTGGTTGGGTGCCCGTGGCAAAAGATATCTGGCATTTCCCTGAAGAGCAGAATTATCTGAGCCTGTACATTGGGTATGCTAGCAAGAGGTTCACAGTTTGAATCCTCCAGAACCTGAGACCAAAGTTTGATTCAAACCCACAAAACAGACAGGAGGGTTACCCTGTTCTGTTAACTGTTCACAATACTACGCTCAGAGGTTGGCACTTTTGGAGTAGAGGGCTGACCTGCTGAATGGGGTTGTGACAGATTGGTTAGCAGCGGTGAGATATTTTTGGTATTATAAGCTTTATTGTTCAGTGTGTCAGCTTGAGACTGTTCAGTTCACTTGGAAAAAAAGAAAGGCAGTGTTTTATTTTTAAAAGGAAACAGAACTATATCCCTTGGCTTACAGTCAAGTTCCTACCCATTTTATTTTTTTTTCTAAAGTGCCAGTCAGAGTAGCAGTAGTTAGGGAAGATGGCTTCCAACTACAGCAGGCACACTGTAGGCTACTTAAAGCAGTTGTGCAGGGACAGAGGTGTCCCGTTCGAGGTGAAAGCCACAAAGCAGAGCCTCATGGATGCCCTGATGGTAGCAGATACCCAGAACATCGAGTCACAGACAGTGACTGAAGAGGACCAACCCTTGAGTGTGGCAGGGCTAGCAGCCAGTGCAGTGTCCAGATCTGATGAGGAGGGCAATTGGGCCAATGTCAGCGAAAGGCCACAGCATCAGGGGAAGGTCACCAGTATCCTGGATACAGAAGTACTCAGGCTGCAAATTGAGTTGCACAGGATGGAGCTGGAGTTCCAGAGGAGAGGGCATGAGAGCAGAGGAAGACTGTGAACAATGAGAGGCAGACCATGAACAATGAGAGGTGGACCATAAGGCAGAGCGAGAATGCTGAGAGGCAGAGCGAGAACAGAGAGACGCTGACCGTGAAGAGCATGAGCACCAGAGGCAACACGAACCGGAGAAGCTACAACTCCAAAAAGTGGCACCAGAGCAGGTAAGTAGCTTGGGTTTAACTGGGACCACAGGACTGGGTAACAAATTGAATTCCAAATTGATAGCTGAATTTAAAGAGGGGAGGATATGGATGCCTTTTAAATTCTTTTGAAAAAGTTTGTAGGGCTAAAATTCCTAGGAGTCCTGAGCTTCCAGCTATCCCTGCTACTTACCGGAAAGCTCAGGATGCACTGGGTCACATGGACACTGAGGACGGTGATGATTACAGCAAACTTAAAGCTGCACTGTTAAAAAATGTGAATTAACTGCTGAATCATACAGAGCTAAATTCCGTAAGTTCAGGAGAAGCCCTGACATGAGCTACAAGGAGCTAGCCACGAAACAACATCAGTTTTTAAAATGTTGGTGGGAAGGAATTGAGGCAAACTCTATTGATAAAATTGAAAATGTGATTTTGTTAGAACAGTTTTATTGGGCATGTCCAGCAGAGCTGAAAACCTGGCTGGAGGACCGAGATCCCAAAACAGTGCAAGAGGCTGCTGAACTCTCGGACCGCTATGCCAAGAGCAGACCTGCTCTGAGAGTGAATGGGGTTGGCATGGCAGCACAGAAAGGGAAAAGCATGCCTTCAGGGCAGCTAAAACCCTCACTGCCTACACTGAAACCAGTTAACCCCAGGTTTCAGAGAAAATATTTCTCTGAGAAAAGAAATGAATGTTGGTTGTGTAAAGAAACTGGGCATATTGCCAGACAGGGTCCCAAATGGATGAGCAATAAAATGCTAGGCAGTGCTAGGAAGGAAGTGGGTTGTTTGTGCATCCTAGAAGCATGCCAGTGAACATGAGGGAACACATGCACCCAGTCATAGTGAATGGTGTACAGACGGTTAAGGGACATCCTTGACCTTGGTAAAGGGTATCTAGTAGAGCCTGGTCAGCTAATACCCAATAAATATGTCACTGTACAGGACTTTAGTGGTGAGGAGAAAACATTGACCCTTGCTAGTGTTCTCCTAGACTGAAGTGAAACAGGAGGAACTGTGCAACAGGTGGCTGTAGCCAAAACCTTAGCAGTGGATGTGATCCTGGGTAATAACCTCAAACAGGGGATGGTATGTGAAGTTACCCATAGCCAAGCAGCAAGGGAAAATGGTAGTTCCCCGAAACCCATGGGAACAATTGTAAAGACAACTGGGAGGTTGATTCCTCAGCCTGTGTCTCCTGATATGGTGACTAATGAAGAGGGGGTAGAAATTTCCCCAGTAGCAAGTAACCACACAGCTACAGAGGGTTACTCCAAAGAGGGAAGGGTGGCCCATTGTCAGAGGGTTGGGACTGACAGTGGTCCTGAGTTCCCTGACACTAGTGCTAGGGACTCTAGTTCAGCGACTGAAGGGGACCAGTCCCATGCCTTGGGGATGTGTGAGGGGTTTGCAGCTGCTCAGAGAAGTGGCCCTAGTCTAGAAAAGCTGAAGGCTTGGGCAGACTCTGACGGAGCAAAGGGAGGTTCTAGCAGACTTTGGCCCCTTGTTTAGCATCAAGCCTAGACTAACCCTCTTAGCGATACACGATATAGAGACAGGGACACAGACGCCCATATGGCGGACAGCATATCGGGTGTCAGAGGCTGTTCAAAAGGACATTAGGAGGGAAGTGGAGGAGATGCTGGATTTAGGGGTAGTCCAGAGATCCCACAGCCCCTGGGCCTCACCCGTAGTCCTTGTACCCAAGCCAGATGGCTCTACTCATTTCTGTGTAGACTATCATGGACTGAATGCAGTCACGAAGTCAGATGCCCACCCGATGCCCCGGACAGACAAACTCCTGGACAAGTAGGGAGGGCAACCTACATTGCGACTATTGACCTGACCAAGGGGTATTGGCAGGTAGAGTTGACAGACAGAGCTAGGGAGAAGTCGGCCTTCATCACTCTTATAGGCTTATTTGAGTTTAAAGTAATGCCTTTCGGAATGAAGAATGCCCCAGCCACTTTCCAAAGGTTGATGAACCTGGTGTCAAATGGTGCTGAGGAGTACGCCATGGTGTACCTGGATGACATTGCCATTTTTAGTGCCAGCTGGGAGGAACACCTGTCCCACCTTAGAGAAGTGCTGGGCAGGATACAGAGAGCCAGGCTCACTGTCAAAGCCAAGAAGTGCCAGGTAGCCATGGGCGAAGTGGCATACCTCGGGCATGTGGTAGGCCGGGGACAGCTCCATCCTAACCAAATAAAGATAGAGGTAATCCAGGCATGGCCCAGACCAGAAACTCAGAAGCAGGTCAGGAGTTTTCTAGGGACAGCAGCGTACTATAGGAAATGTGTACCCAATTACAGTGCCCTGGCTGCTCCCCATCTGACCTGGTAAAGAAAAGGATGCCAAAGAAAATTACCTGGGAACCAGCCTGTGAGAAAGCCTTTACCAGTCTGAAGGAGACACTGTGCAGTGCTCCTGTATTGACAAGTCCTGACTATAGAAAACCCTTTATAGTTCAGATTGGCGCCTCTGACATGGGTATTGGGGCAGTACTGAGTCAGACATCCAACCAAGGGAACTATCACCTTGTAGCGTATCTGAGTAAGAAGTTACCCAGGAGCAGGCATACTCTACTGTGGAGAAAGTGTCTTGCCATAGTGTGGGTCCTAAAGAAATTAGAGCCATACTTATATGGGCAGCATTTTGTGGTACAGACTGACCACAACCCCTGGTTTGGTTGACACAGATGGGTAGAAATAATGGGAGATTACTGAGATGAGTCTTACTTTACAAGGGTATGACACGACAATCACATACCAGGGGCCGGAGCCAAGAATCAGAACTCAGATGGGCTGTCTTGTGTCTATGAGGGAGGAACTGATTTGGGAAGCTCATCCCATGCAGGGGATAGAGCCCCCAAATTCAGTCTAGGTGGGGAGGATTGTGACACTTGGATAGCAGGTTATGATTACACTATGATTTTTGCAATATGAAATATGTAGTGGGATTATCTGTCAGGATAAAATACTGTCTTGCTGAAATGACACATCAACCCCACCCCCCAGGTATAATTGCAAAGGACAGGATGTAGGTTAAACTACAGATATCAGTGATGCAATTAACTTGTCAGTTGCTTTGAAATCAGTAGCTAAACTATGCATTTTATAATCATGGATCATGGAAGCACTACTGAAGGAGAGATTGGTGGAACATCTGGTTGTCAATGGACTACAGGACCCAAGGCAGCATGGTTTCACCAGGGGAAGGTCATGTCAGACCAACCTCATTGAATTTTTTGACTGGGTGACTAGGGAGGTGGATCAGGGGAGGGCAGTGGACATGGCCTATCTGGACTTCAGCAAGGCCTTTGACACTGTGCCACATAGAAGACTGTTGCACAAACTGGGGAATATGGGTGTGGGCAGGACAGTAGTGCGGTGGGTAGGTAACTGGCTGGGCAGCAGGACACAGAGGGTGGTGGTAAATGGCTGTCACTCCACAGAGGAAGAGTGACCAGTGAGGTACCACAGGGATCAGTGCTGGGACGGTACTATTCAATATCTTCATCAGTGACATTGTGCAGGACCTAGAAGGCAGAATTTCACTGTTCGCTGATGACACAAAGCTCTGTAACAGAGTAGACACACCAAAGGGTGTAGACAGAATGAGAAGGGACCTGCAGAAACTTGAAGAATGGTCAGGGGTTTGGCAGTTGAAATTCAATGCAAGGAAGTGCAAGATAATGCATTTGAGGCACAAAACCCTGGCACAATATATCAGTTGGGGGTGAGGATATAGCATGCACCAAGCAGGAAAGGGATCTTGAGTTATCATCTCTGATGACCTCAAGGCAGGGAAACAGTGTGACAAGGCAGCAGGTAAAGCAAATAGGATGCTGGGATGCATAGGCAGGGGCATCACCAGCAGGAAAAGGAGGTCATAATTCCACTATACAAGACACTAGTGAGGCCGCACCTGGAGTACACTGTGCAGTTCTGGAGACCTTACCTACATAAGGACATAGACAGGGTAGAGAAGGTTCAGAGGAGGGCAACAAAGATGGTGCATGGATTGCATCACAAGTCCTATGAGGACAGGTTGAAGGCACTGAACATGTACTCCTGGAGGAGAGGAGGAGGGGGATATGATGAGACATACAAGTATCTTACAGGGAGGAACAGGGCAGGAATGCACTATTTTAAGCGAAAAGATGTTCCAGGACTAGAGGGCATGGGATGAAGTTGGAGGAGGACGATTCAGAGGAAGCGTGAGGAAGAATTTCTTCACAGAATGGGTGGTGGACAAGTGGAACACCCTGCCAGAGGAAGTGGTGGGGGCTGAAACAATCACGGATTTAAGAATGCATGGGATAGACATAAAGGAATTCTGGAGGTCAGGGGTAAGGGGCAACAGACTTCCTGGAAAACATAAACTGAACACAAACTTAAATGGGCAGACTGGGTGGGCCATAGGCCTTATCTGCCGACACTATCTATGTATCTATGTATCTATAATGCCCTCAGGAAAGTCCTTTGATTGCACTTGGTGTCATGAGGAAGGGCATATGCATTTGTGTGCACGTCTCCTCAGGAAAAGTCCTTTGATGGCACTTGGTGTCACAAGGAATTGGCATATGCATTTGTTTGGGCGTTTCAGAGGAAACCAGTTAATTCATCAAAGAGTCTTTCATGTCCTTGTGAAGCAGGAAACTGCTCCTGGATGAAAGAAGATGCTAGCAGATCACAGACTAGATTGTAAAGTCATATGAAGAGAGGAGGTTCGCTGATGTCACCTATTTTTAAAATACTTTATTAGGACATCCAATGTTGTAAATATACTTTTTAATACACCGAGAAGGAGCTAGGTGACCTCAGAGAGAAGGCCGGCTCAAGACTTTTTTTAAGTATGCTGTAGCTGACCTTTAGAGACACAGAGATTCATATACTTGGACTGAGAGAAGGAACATCTAAGAGCACTGAAATATTATAAGAAATACCTTAGAAAAATAAGTCTAATGGTTGGTAGGAATTTTGCACTTTTAAACCTGTTTTGTTTTTAAGATTGTATGCGTTGGGATATTTTGTTCTGTATTTACTGTTTACCTATTTTTATCTATCTTAAAGTAAATATATATATTTTAAACCAGAAACTGCCTTGAAACTTTTTTTTTTTTTTTTAAGTGAAGCTTAGATGGTTGAAGTTGGCACTGTGCTTAAGCTTATTGTGATACCAAATTGGAAACAGGTAAGAGTTTCTCTAAGGTCTTGCATAGAGTTTTAAGGGTTCATTTGCAATACCTGGTTGGGAGTTCCATGGCAAAAGATATATGGCATTTTCCCAAAGAGCAGAATTATCTAAGCCTGTACATTGGGTATGCTAGCAAGAGGTTCACAGTTTGAATCCCTCCAGAACTTGAGACCAAAGTTTGATTTGAACCCACAAAACAGACAGGAGGGTTACCCTGTTCTGTTAACTGTTCACAATACTACGTTCAGAGGTAGGCACTTTGGGAGTAGAGGGCTGACCTGCTGAGTGGGGTTGTGACAGTGACCTCATCAGCACCACTGGTTACTGAAGTTGTTTTCATTGCGTGACAGTCTCTATCTGTTGCTGAAGCCACAGTTGTTTTTTTGGCTTCACATCCAGCGTTCCCTCATCAGAGAGTGAACATAGCAAAATCTAAATTTGTTAATAATATTGTTGTTGATCCCCAAAATGCCCGCAGAGACATGCAAGCAATGCTGGTTCTCACATGGCACTGCTGCCAGTAAGACAGTCTGTGGGCGTGGTAGTATGCAGATGCAGAAGTGCATTGCTGATGTGAGGAAAGGTATTTCTCCTGCATTGTTTTTACAGCCCAGTCAGTAGCTTCACTCATAGTTGGAGGAGATGATGTTTTCCCAGCCAGTGGTGTTAGTGGTGGTGGTAGTATTAGTATTGGTGCCTCAAGTTGAATTCTGACCAGTGTACCATATCCAAAAATGTAGTGGATTGTGAAGCAGTGCAAGTGAGTGGCAGTGTAGATGATGTCATACTTCCCAGTGACATCCCAGTAACTGAACCTGAGGATTCTGATGATCATGTCAACAATAGCATACAATGTGATATTTCGTCCACCGTGGCAGTTAATGTCAAGCATTTTCCATGCAGTGATTCACAGTGTGGTGAAAAAATATCAGGTGGGAGTGGTGTAGATGATGATGATGAATGTGATGAAGATGATGATGATGTTGCTGTTGTTGCAACATGCAGTCCACCTGCCAGCATCCAAGCAGAAGATGTGAATGTGTGTGACGTTCATGAATATGATGATGATGTAATTGACCCCAGTTGGGAACCGGAGAAAAAGAAATTCAAGGTGGCTGTGTCTGAGTCTGTTTGCTGCAATCCCCCCCCCCCGTAAAAACTTATGATTTATCAGTTTCAGTTGATGATGATGACCCAGTAATAATGATGGGTAGTCGTGGTGGTCAGTTGCAGTCCAGGTGTCAGTGCCGAAACATCACGTGCCCACCCCACTTCAGTGCTTAAAGAACAGAGTTTCCAGTCCCTAAAAACATCAGATCTACTAGGCGGGAGAAAGGCAGGAATTACAAGCTTATAATTAGCGCTCTTAGAAAAATCCTACTTATCCTCCTGCTTTGTTCAGGCAACGTGAACTCAACCCTGCCCCCCAAAGCTATTGCTTTGCCAGCAGAACTAGCAAATTAAAAAGGAATAAGCTTCTTGCATATTAACGTATGTAGCCTCCTTAAAAGATAACCTGTAATACAAACCTGGGTAATCATACCTCTCCTGACATACTTGTGATTTCCGAAACTTAGCATGACCCAGCACCACTGATAGAAAGTAAACATACCCAACTATGCCTTGTTCAGAGCTGATAGGCATGCCAGAGGAGGAGGGTAGCTATCTACGTTAAAGACAAATTTTCTGCCTCCTGCTTATCCTCGGCATCTGTCTGCAATTGAATACCTAATTCTCAAAGTGGAAATTACACAGACTACTGCACTCTCATAATAGGATGCTACAGACCACCGTCTGCTGGCCTACAGCTTGTGTCATATCTAAGTGACAAGTTGGGACAGGGGCTGCCAGAAACTATTATTTTAGGAGACCTCAACTTTGACTGGCTCTCTAACACAGCTGCCCCCTTGCATCCTTCTGTGATGAACATGGGCTGATGCAACTTATTATTGAACCAACACGTAAGCGTGAAGAACCCCAGTAAAAGTACACTTTTGGATGTGCTAATGGTGAGCAAACCTCATCTCTTCTCCCCACGCTGATGTCTTCTTCTCAGACGCCAGCAACCATTGTTTCATTAGTGAGTAAGATCCACCAACAACCCAGCACCCATCAGCAAGTTCTCTATGAAGAGATGCAGGCGCAACTTCAATGAACATGCCTACCTAAACGAAGCTTAAGTACTCCCCTGAGTGGCAAGATTTCTACCTGGCCAAACGATACGCCAGCTTACAATATCTTCCACAACATTCTATCAAGGGCCCTTAATAAGTATGCTCCCTTATTAAAGTTCGAACTAGGACCAAAACCTGTAAATGGTTCACCCTCAGATCAAGTCTTGCTTCTAGAAAGAGATAAGCTCTGGAAAAAGCACATGACTGAACACTGCAGAGGATTGGAACCAGTTCAGGAGACTACAAATTTATGTACCAAAACAATCAGAGAATCTAAGGCCACCTTCTTCAAACTGAACTTGACTCTGCCACAAAGAGCCCACTCAAGCTCTGGAACACAATCAGTGATCTGCTAGGCCACTCCCCAGGAAATTCACTCCACCAAGATTACCTCTGGCAACTTGACTATAACCGAAAAGATGGATATACTTGACGCATTCAGTAACCACTTTGCTACTGCAGGCATGGCATTTGATAACTCCCCTGCAAACATACTTCGCTCCCAGACTGCCAGCCAACTGCCTGAAACTCTGATAGCTTCACCGCCTTTCTCACTTCAACCCGCCACACTGAAAGAGGTAGAGGACCTCTTGCTTCAGTTGGATACTAGAAAAAGTGCTGGGGCCAACTCCCTTGACCCTTACTTCCTAAAAATTGCCTACCACGTACTAGCAATACCCGTCACCCACCTTTTTAACTTATCCCTGTCTCAGGGCACCTTACCACCTATGGAAGACAGCACATGTCATACCACTGTTCAAATCAGGTGACCGTGGTGATCTCAATAACTACAGGCCAATTTCCCTCCTTCGGTCCTGTCCAAGCTCCTAGAAAATTGTAAATGCACAGCTGAGAACTCACCTTGAGTCTAGGGAACTTCTAAATCCTATGCAGTCCAGATTCAGAGCTAAACATAGCACTATCTCAGCCCTCGCCAAAGTTACTAATGACTGGCAGCATAATCTTGAGAGCAAAACTTTATTTGTGCTGTTTTCCTTGATCTAAGCAAGGCTTTAGACACCAGTCGACCATAGTCACTCCTCTCCCCCTTCAAACCATAGGTGTGGACCCCTCCTCTCTGCGTTGGTTCACTGACTATCTTACAGGGCGCCTTCAACAAGTTAAAGTCGAAGGAGGCCTGTCCCCCTTTAAAACTCTGCAAAGAGGGGTACCTCAAGGTTCTATATTAGGGCCCTTACTTTTTGCAATCTACATTAATAACATCGACTACTGTATAAAAGAAGCCAACATCCATCTGTTTGCAGATGATACAGTTCTCTACGTGAGTCGCCCAACACCTGAAGCTGCCTGCAATGACCTACAGTCAGAATTCAACCTTTTGCAAAGCCAACTCCTCCAAAAAAAGCTACTCCTTAATGCCAAAAAAACTAAAGCGATGGTCCTCTCTCCTTTTATCCGTACAGCTAACCCTGTGTCCAGTGGGACAGTTCCCCAAATTACCACAGTTCTAGGTGAAAAACTAGAATTTGTTACAAAATTCAAGTATCTGGGAGTTTGGATAGACCAAAGACTCTCCTTCATTGAACATATCGAGGACTTGCTAAAACGACTTCAGCAAAGGCTTGGACTGTTTTTTAGAATCAGCCAATTTCTCACCAGAGATGCCAAGAAACAACTGGTCCAATCCATTTTCCTATCATTGGTTGATTACGCTGACTTCCTCTACAGCCAATGCCCCAACTCTTACATGGCTAAACTGGACACACTCTACCATCGAGCACTGAGGTTTATAACGGGACTCCCTTCGACACATCACTGCACCCTATATGCGGCAGTGGGATGGACATCACTAAAGTTCAGGCGCCACAGAAGCGCCGCTCTCTGGACCTATAGAGCCATCTCTAATAAGCTGCCTTACTATATCTCCTGCTGTCTTCCTGAGTATAATTGGAAATCGCGTTAAGTTACTCAGCTATTACACTTAAGTACCCAAAGTAAAATCCCTTCGGCTGGGGCAGCCATAAGCTTAAGTGATACCTACCTTATGGAGCGATCTACAAAAACCCTCAAATTCGCACTCTAATCAGTATAAATGCTTTCAAGATGCTTTGTTCTGTACAATTAGAGAAGTATGTAACTCTTCACCCACTCAGACCCAGTACGGTGTCTGCACTGGTATATATACGCCTAGACCCAATTTTAAGTACTGATCCCCCAGCTTGCTCCTCACCAGCCTAATTGTTCTCTCTCTTATCCCCTGTCTTATCAACACTAGGCCCATCCATCCCTTATTCTTCCTTTCCCAACCTCGGATAGGAGCTCACTACCCTGGGTTGTGACATCCTACCATGCCCGTACTTTATAGCATTCAATCCCAGGGCTCACATACTTCTTTCTCCATCCACCTTCTCTACATCCAGCTTACCAACTCCTTTCTGTGCACCATGCCCTCCTAGCCTTTCTCCCCTACTTCCTCCCTCTCTTCCCCCCTACCTTCACCTCTACCTGGTGTATATTTTTATTTTTTCTTCAGTTGCTTCCTCCTGCAACCTTAGATAACCTGCTTTATCTTCCTATAGACACTTCTATGTATGTAAATACAATATCTGTATAATTCTATGTACATATGAACTTCTTTTCTTCCTCTCTGTAAAGAGTATTATCTGTATTGCCTTGTAAATACCTGTGTTGACCTGTATATACAATTGTTCATGCTCCACCCAGGTCCATCTTGCAAATGAGCTTCTGCTCACGATGAGCATACTGGTTAAATAAAGACTTGATTGATTGATTGATTGATTGGAGTTCAATAAGCAGCATCATGGACATGTTAAAGTAGAACATCACAATCCCTTGTTTGGGATTTTTTTGTTTAGGATGCAAATGATGAGTCATTTGCAATCTGCCAGGTTGCCATGTGCATGTGAGTGAGGCAAAAGGGAGCCATCTGGGCACAGGAGGACAGCATCGCATCTGCAGAATAGGCACATGGCTGTGGACCCAGCACAAGATGGCAGCTAATACCATAGTGGGGCATTCACCCTCATCATCAGCAACCATAACGAGCATGTTATCCCTTCCATGACTGTTAAGTCCAGTAGTAAATTAAACTGCAGTAATGAGGTAATAAGAGCAGAGGATTACTTCAGGCATGATGAGGTGGAGGACCATAATGACTTTGAAATGTTGTCCAGTGCTGGTGAGAGTAGCAGTTTTTGTGGTGGTGGTGGTGGTGGTGAATGCAGTATGTCTAGTGCAAGTGGTACATCAACCCTGGTTGGCAAATCTGGCAAAATAACTGCATTTCTGGGTTTGTCATCAACACCTGTGCAACTGTCTTCATCAAACATCCACACTCCACCCCCTACCAATGCCATTCATCACAGAGCACAACCATTTGTGATTACACCCCATGTAAAATGTCTAAGCCAGTCCATGTTACAGGGTGTTTTTGCGCATAAGCTGAAGTACCCCCCCCCAAATCATACAGTGTCACGTGAACTTAATGCTGCTGTAGTGGAAATGCTGGCAATTGATCTTTTGCCCTTCTCCTTTGTGGAGAATTCTGGGTTCCAGCGGTTTGCTGCATGTGCCTGTCCAAAATGGAAAGTTCCATCCAGGACATACTTTTCTACCCGTGCTGTCCCTGAGTTGTTCCGTACTGTGTCCGACTCAGTAAGACATGCCCTTCAACATTCCTCCTCTCCATTCATCCAGTTAAGTATGGATATGTGGACAAGTGGCAAAACAGTGGAGAGTTCATATTTGTGTATAACTGCACACTGGGCACAGGTGCCGGGGTTGTTTGAGATGTTGGTAGTGTGAATAATCAGTGCAGTAAGGTAGTTTGTTCGCGGTAGCAATCTTCCAGGAATTTGACAGCATGCAACGATTGCTGTCTGCGGAATGTGACCTGTTCACACTCGGTGAGAACATGTTGGACATGGTGAAATTAACAAGTGGCTAAACCCCTGTCCCTGAGAGCTGGGTTATAGCAAGTGACAATGGGTCAAATGTGGTGAAATGCATCACGAATGGTGTTTTTTTTCATGTTCCATGCATGGCCTATTGTTTAAATCGCGTGGTGCAGGAGTTTCTGCAGCACCCTGATGTAAAGGAAATGCTGAACGTTGCACGACATATCTGCTCTCACTTTTCATGATCTGGAAAGGCCCGTGACCAACTGCGGCAGTTGCAGATACAAAACAGCCTGCCTCAGCACCGCTTGAAGCTGGAAGTTGTCACCCGATGGAACTCCACTTTATAAATGGCAGAGAGGTTGTATGAACAATACAAAGCTATCTCAGAATATCTTGTAATGCAACTAGCCATGACAGTTCCGGGGCCTCCATGTCTATGACGACTGAACTGTAGCGCCTCATGGACTCTGTAATAACAATTTTGCAGCCTTTTGAACATGCCACACAGGCAGGAAGTGGCGAGTCTGCCTCCATTAGCCAATCAATTCCACTGCTGCAGGTGCTGAGGCAGGCACTGGTGAATGTACAGCATAGCCTTGATGTTGCCGGAGACAGTGGTAGCAGTATGTTGCTGCAACACATGCTAACAGTATTCAACCAGAATTGTCACATTGTGAGCATTCAGTGTAGTGACAGCTTTTCCACAGCAACAATGCTGGACCCATGATACAAACATGGAATTGCATCCATACTGGAGGGAGGGCCTGAACAGGTAAAAAATATTAGTGGTCAGCTGGTGCACTTGGTTGATGGGGCACAGAAGTCACGTGCTAAGGTCAGCAAACCTTAGCAGCATAATCCACTGAAGGTGTACCTGGAGGACCATCAAGCATATCCTGCAAGGGAAAGGGGACTGCAGTTCCAAGTGGTCTGTCATCCAAAGTGGCTGGCGTCAACCTTCTTTGGGAGACTTTGTCGCAAGTGGGGATTTGTGAAATAAATGATTTGGGAGAACAGGATGATGCATCAACAACTGGACTTAGTGCGGCACAGAGAATGGTTGAGTCATATTTGTCTGAAAACAGGCATCTGACAATAACTGATGATCCTCTTTTGTACTGGAGTGGAAAGGTCAGTGAATGGCCAGAGCTGGCTGCAGTGGCACTGCAGTACCTCACATGCCCACCCTGCAGTGTAAATGTTGAGAGGGTATTCAGCTCAGCAGGTGCAATAGTCAGGGATCGTAGGACAAACCTGTCTCCTGCAAATGTTAGTTTGCTAACATTCATTAAAATGAATGAGAGACACATACCAGCACAGACTGCAACCTTGGTATTCGTACCCCAGCCTAGTCATGGTGGTTTTGGTGATGTGGAAATGGACCATCCTGGTGGCACTGGCAGTGGCTGCCTGAAACGGCCCACCACTGGCGTAGATGATGACACAATGGAGAAAGAATTTCCCAGTGGTCAGACTTCAGACATAGATGACTGTGAGAAGCTTTCTTTATGAGGATGATGATGTGGTTAATGTTGACAGGTTTTAACTGAAGTTGTTAAAAGGTGGTGTGCCACCCGGACCACCACCACACAGGAATATGTTAGCCACTGCCACCACTGAGCATGAGTCCGCCTGCCTCTGGACCACCACCACCAACACGGAACTGATGTTAGCCACTGCCACCACTGAGCATGAGTCTGTCCGCCCCGGACCACCACCACCACCACCACCACCGGGACTGATGTTAGCCACTGCCACCACTGAGCATGAGTCTGTCCGCCCCCCGGACCACCACCACTGGGACTGATGTTAGCCACTGCCACCACTGAGCATAAGTCTGTCTGCCCCCAGACCACCACCACCGGGACTGATGTTAGCCACTGCCACCACTAAGCATGAGTCTTTCCTCCCCCCAGTCCCCCAGCACTAGGACTGATGTTAGCCACTGCCAGCACTAAGTATGAGTCTGTCCGCCCCCCCAGACCACCACCCTAGGACTGATGTTAACCACTGCCACCACTGAGCATGAGTCTGTCCACCCCCGGACCACTACCACTACCAGGACTGATGTTAGCCACTGCCACCACTGAGCAATCTGTCTGCCCCGGACCACCACCACCAGGACTGATGTTAGCCACTGCCACCACTGAGCATGAGTCTGTCTGCCCCCGGACCACCACCACCATGACTGATGTTAGCCACTGCCACCACTGAGCATGAGTCTGTCTGCCCCGGACCACCACCACGGGACTGATGTTAGCACTGCCACCACTGAGCATAGTCTGTCCACCCCGGACCACCACCACCACCACGGGACTGATGTTAGCCACTGCCACCACTGAGCATGAGTCTGTCCGGACCCCCACCACCATGACTGATGTTAGCCACTGCCACCACCACCAGATGCAGGAAGATATAACAGAATGTCATCATGTACCACAGCTATCACCAGCAGCACCCACCACCAGTGTCATTCAGACAATATTTCCTATTACATTTACATTTAGCATGCCAAGGCAGAGAGAATCGAACAGGAGACCACATGCATCAGCCACAGGCACACAGCTGCTAATATTTAAACCATAAGGTAGTATGTGTACTAATGTTTGTTCTGCTAGCTAACTTCCTTTAGTTTTATGTTTTTGTTTTCTGTAGCTTTTCAGCCGCAATGGTCAAACACATATGGTACACTTATTTTGTTTTTTTACAGGTTAACAAAAAAACTCTCCTTCGCTGAAACTCGGTAGGAATGGTACTGCAGCTATACTGTCCAGAGGAGCCTATGGAATATCCATTTGAAATCCATTCTGGTAAGTATGAAGATTTTATTTCATCCGTTTCATTGTTTTGGAAAGACTGCAGCAAATGTGACTGAGTACGATTCATAAACAATGTGATATGTGTACTGTACATCACCAAAACTAATTCTGTAAGATATCATTCATGCACTGTATTCTGAACTTGCAGCTGTGCAGCCCTGACCATGACATTGTTAAAACAGTTGCACACAGGTTGTGTTACTTGACAAGGTGTGGTTTTGATTGAAATGTAACTTGACTTGAGATTGAGAACCAGGGACAAATTGCAATCAAGTTGTCATTCATTTCCTATTTTGGGAAACTTCCAGATGCTTTGTTGTTCTGTCAAAGTGGCCTTATCCAAACAAGTTCTTCAACATCACCCCCCTCCCCCCCCCCGGGCTGGGGCACACATGCAACATGCAGAAGTTGTTTCATTAGATGACCATGACCATCAGTAACAACCGGACTCCAGAAGGATGCAGATGAAATCTGTGAAGAAGTAACAAAATAAGAAACCATTACAGACAAACCTGCTTCCCCCACCCCAAAAAAAATAATACTTATCTTCATGTGCTTGAGAGTTATCCATTTCAAATTTCAATGCAAAAAGTTCTCATCGAGCACTGGAATGTGCACACCAACAGTATCTGTGACCTGTGATACAGAACAATACCATGAGTACATGTCCATGTCAACTCCCCACCTACAAAATACACAAATATATATTTATATTCTATATATATATATCAGCTCACCAAAGGCTACTATTAATTATACAGACAAAGGACACTTCCATCCAGTTGAGATGATCACATTGCATTGCTCGGTGCAACACACATTGGACCAGCAATAGTTAGCTCACAGTCATCATTTTAGTCTGGGGACTTTGTATGCTGAAATGATCCCATTTCAATTTGTTACCACTTGTCAATTTTCTGGACACAAGGCGGATGCATTGTGGGCCTGCAGAAAACATCTGGGGACTCTGTGCCACCACTGCGCACATGACTGAGTGCGCCACTAATTCTTAGGGGACTTTGTATGTGATGAAACATTCCAATTTCACTTTGTTACCACTTGTCAATTTTCTGGACACAAGGCGGATTAATTTTGTGCGTTGTGTCATTTTGAGCTCATGATGTCATACTGACATTATCAATTAAAGCAGCATTGCAAGAATGTGGTGACAATTTTGAACTGTACTTTTTTATGCTATTTTACATTGCCAGCCACTAGTTACCTCCGAGTCCCGACTTGAATGATATACTTCTTTTCACAATTTCTGTCTGCTTTACTTAGTTGACTACTTTTTGTCATGTATGAAAACAAATGAGCACACCTTCCAATATTGTTCTGACCAGGATTGTATTTATTTGCAGCTGCTTTTCAATAAATATTGTTCTGTGGGGTCATAAAACACTACCTGCTGCATAACTGTTAGTTTACAACAGAAGTGATATATAACAACTAACTGATGTGATGGAGAGAAGCAGCGGAAAATACTGACAAAGACCTGGTCAGAAAGGAATGCTCCTTTCATTATTTCACATATGAAAAAAGGTAGTACAGCAGACTCAAATACTGGAAATGATAGTATCATACGAGTCAGGATGTAAGTAAAGGAAGTTGTAACATAGCATTAAAAATATAGGTCAGAGTTCTCAACAGATTGTTGCACTGCTGCTTTACAGAGACTCACCAAGTTACAGCACTCCACCCAATATATGGGTGCCTTACTTCCAGGGGAATATTTCTTACTCCACATGTCCTTACATAGTGCAATACATTTCTGTGAAAACCACCCGTAATTTTATTACAGTGTGTCACATCACGGAAGAATTCCCGTTCATAAAAGCCACCCAAATTCTGTCCCCCTTTCTCAGCAACGTTAGGACGTGATGCCAGGGGGCGCACAGATGCGTGCTCCACTATAATGAATGCCAGCACTATCCGAGATGTTCTTTTTATTTATAAGGTTCACTTTGTGGTGAAATGTGGGCACATTTCCAGTAACAAGGCTCTTGTTGCTGGATATTACCTTCACCACAAACTGGCTCAGTATGTCATAAAGAAACATTGAACTGCTGGACAATCAGGACATTCATATTGGAACGCGCCCGCTATCCTGGCATGGCGGCCCTAAGGTTGCTGAGAGGACAGAATTTGGGTGGCTTTTATGAGTGAGAATTCCTCTGTGACATGACACACTGTGATGAAATTATGGGCGGTTTTCACAGAAATGTATGGCACTATGTAAGGACATGTGGAGTAAGAAAGATTCCCCTGGAAGTAAGGCGCCCATATATTGGGTGCAATGCTCTAACTTGGTGAATCTCTTTCATGTCTGTTTTAAAAACAAAATACTTATAGAACCTCAGTAATGTTTACTTTGTGTCGGTACTCATGAATCGGATTTTAAGTGTTTCGCAAACAGCATGAAGACTGAGCAATGCGAGTATGTTGTGCTAAACTGCATGTGTGCCGTCACTGTTCTTTCCTGTGTGTGCATACATTGTCCAGCTTCATGCAAACATATATATGGTAAGACTTGTTGCAGTATCAAGAATAAAGATAACAAAGAATACATGATGTATATTTTATTGGTACCATCAGCACCAGCAGAGTAAGTGATATGATATTTTTTTCAGAGGTATCGGGTCACTATGCACCTCAGTCACTCACAGTGCACACATGACTTAGCAGAGATCACAGCACAAAAAGCACATGCTCTCCTAAAAGTTATGTGTGCAGTATAGTATATAATGTGACTAAGGTGCACTCTGGCCAGACACCTCTGAAAAAGTATTGTATCACTTAATCCACTGATGATGATGGTGACAATAAAATATACCTTATTCTGCTCGCTATTCTTTGTAGCATAAACACTGCAACAAGTCAGCAAAAGCAATATATGTTTGCAACATGCTGCACAATGTCTGATGTTACACACACACACACACACACACACACACACTCAGAGGAAACAACACTGACTGCACACCTGCAGTTTTACACATCATACTTGCACTGCTCACAACAGCTTGTCCACAAGCACTCCAAAACAAAAAGTCAACATTACTCAGGCACTGCAAAAACAGAAGGGAAAATGTGTATTATTAAAGAACAAAAAAACACACACAAAAACAGTACAGCACAGTAGTGGGGGGGGGGGTCCAGAAAAAATCCCTTAATGGGGGATGCCGTGGTGTTCGAGCAGCAGGTGCAGCATTGTGACTATTTGCAGCTGCTGTTGATGGATTTGATCTACCTGCTGCTGCACAGCACCTACCCTCTCATTGTTCTCCTCGAAGGCCGCCCACACCAGTGCGATGTTGGCCTGTGTTGCAGGCACTGTGGAGGGGTCCACTGCAGCTGGAAACCCAGGTAGTGGTGGTGGTGGACAGGGTGGTGCTGGTGGCTGTGGTGGTGGTGGTGGTGGAGCAGCTGCTGCAGTTGCCCTCCTCCTGCTGCAGCGGTGAGGCACAACTTCACCCCCAGCACCCTTTGCCACTGCTACAGAAGGGCCAGCAGGTGGATGCCTGGCCACTTCGGTGGCAGCCTGCCACTCCGCCATGTGGTGATTTGCCATGTGCGTGCGCTGGCCACCGGTCCCCAAATGTGTCCCCCAGGGGCCATGGTGCACCAGCACACCACACAGATGGCAAACCACAATTGTGCTGTCTCCCGCCACACAGTTAAAAAACTCCCACACTGGGAAGCTGCGGGGGGACCAGATACACTGCTTGGGCCACCTACATTTACTTGGAGCTCCACCTCTGGCTGCGGAGGTGGTGGAGGGGGTGCTGCTGGAGCCCCTGCAGCTGCTACTGGTGGTGGTGGTAGTGGCAGAGTAGGTGGATGCGCAGCCACTGGTGGCACTGGTGCTGCTGCTTCCATGGGGGGGGCAACACCCAAGAGTCAGGAGCGGTCCAGTAACACCCGACTGCCCCCATGTGTGCTCATTCCTCTTGTCTGCCCACGCCCACGGGCCACAGACTCTCCTTGTCCCGGGTCCATCCCACACAAGTCCCTGACTATCAGTGAGTCCCGACACCTAACCTTCACCCGCACTCACTCTCACACTCTCAGACACACACACACACACACACACTGACACACACAGTCATACACACACACACAAAACAAAACAAAACTTGTAAGAAAACATTCAGTACCCAAAAAAACAATCACAAACACAATACAAAAGCTAAATAAAGATGTAGCTTTTAAAAAAGCTATTTTTTTCTGCACAAAATCACTGGGAAACAAACTGCTCTCCCTCTGACCAAAAAAGCCTCCTCCCTCTACAACTGCAATGGAGAAAGTGAAAGTAACTGCTTTTCTGACTCCCTTCCTGCCTGGCTAAAGCATGTGACTTACAGTACTATAAGCCATGTAATGTGTGAAATGCCTATTTACCGTCGCCTTACTTCATGTTAAGGCAGAATGACCACGCAAAGTCATAATGAGAAGGTGAAGTGAGCACTTTATGGTGGGCACTTCGCATTGTGCTTTGCCGGTGGATTTAAAATTTGCTGCATCTCTACAAGACATTGCTGAAATCTTGCTGGAGCAGGTCTTCCACAGGAACGGTAGGGGGACCAGAGGTGAAGATGACTGTGTCATCTGCATACATGTGTACATGTGAGTTGACAGAGGCAAGTAGGAATGGATGCAGTCAAGTTTTGAGCTGTGAAGCTGGCCAAACTCAGCTTATCCAGGAGGAGCAAGTGGGACACTGAGTCAAAAGCTTTGGCCAGACTGATGAAAATGGCAGCCGTGATACGCTCCTGAGCCATCCCAGAAAGGATGGCGCCAGTGACAAGCAGAAGGGAGGAAACAGTGGAGTGGTACTTCTGGAAGTCAGAGGGAAAGGAGGAGAGGAAACTGGAAGAGGTTAGGTAGTAAAAAAAGTCTAGAGTAGACTAACTTCTCCTGCAGTTTAAGGAAAGGGAGAGGGGAAATTGCTTTTAACCAGGAAAGGCACACTAAGCCAGAGCTGGTTTCCAGGTGCAGTCTGGGAGCACAAGGATGTTACGTGACTTGCTCAGGGTCACACAGTATACAAGTGGTGGCTGATGGGATTCAGACCCAGATCTCCATGTTTGCAGCTGATACTGCCTCCTTAGCAAGGGAGGGGAGGAGGGAGATAAGGTGGTAGTTACCAGAGGAGGAAGAGACAATCCCTCTGTGAAACAGAAGAAATCTGGTTTTCTTCCAGGACTGTAGAACAGAGCAGGGAGAAGGAATGAGTGGTTGAAAAGATAAGTAAGTGGAAGTGCAATAGCTGGAGATGAAAAGTGGAGGAGTTTAGGATCAGTCCTGTCAGGACTGGACTTAGACTAGTTGAGAGAGGAGAGAGCAAGCAGGGTTTCATGAGTGGTAATAGGGGGAAGTGGAAACCTAAGGTGGCTTGATCAGGAGAGGAACAGGAAATGGGAGGGAAAGGGGAAGCCAGTACTGGGGGCAGGTAGGGCATATGTGGTGAAAAACTCATTGAAATGGGCAGCAAAAGTGGAAGGGTCATCTACTGTACAGGTGAACCATTAAGCATGAGGACAGGGGGAAAAGACTGAGTCGGGGGATCAAAAAGGATGTGGGTAAGCCTGCCCAGTGGTGCAGAGAGCTGAGGCGTCATGCCTTACCTCCCACCATGCCGGCGACCCATGTTCGTGTGCCACTGGGGTCAGCTGGGGAGGGAGAGGACTGAGCATCCAGAGGAAAGCTCTCCTCTTCCAGGGAGGGGTGGGGATGGAGTACGCTGTTTTCCTGACCGCTAGCAGTGGCTGGGGGCCAGCACAATGGACCTACATAGAGGAGGCAGAGCAAGGAAGATGCCTGGCATGCTGCATGTGGAAGCAGGCATGGTTCAGCCATTGGCATCATGGCACGCCTCCATGACATACCAAGGGGAGGGGGAGCAGGAGAAAACAGAGGCTGAAATACCCACCTGGCAGAATGACAGTCGGCTTCTTGCAGGCCCCGCACCCGGCCAGTTAGCACCTCACTATTGTCAGAGGTATGACGTGTGGACACCGGGGAGATGGGGCTGGGGGGGGAGGATAGGGGCCAGGCGGGACGTCAAGAAACAGAAGAGAGAGAGAAAAAAAAAAGGTTGTGGATTGCTTTCCTGAATTTGGCTCAGAAGTTAAGATTATTCTAAAGGTTGGCTTTGAAATAATGGGATTTCACAGCCTGGACAACCTCAGTGCAAGTATTTCTCAGGGCTCTGTAGTGGAGAAGATCAGAAAGGGGACTGAATAATTTATATTGGGTCCAGGCAAGCTCATAGGACTTACACTGATTGATGATTTCAGAGGAGATCCATGGGAAATGGGATCATTTAATCCTGGATTTCCTGAGAGGGGCGTGTAGACCCCAAACTAAGGAGAATTTAGAATGAAAAAGGGAAAGGGACACATTAATGTGGGAGGCCCGGGGGATGGCTGATTAGTCTGTTCCAGCAAGGTCACTTGGGACAGCACTGATGTTCAGTGAACAGAGGCACCTGGATCAGATATGTTTTAGGGTAGAGGAGAAATGCAAGACTTTCCTGATGCAGAACGTCATGCAGTGATCACTGAAAGTGACAGGCAAGATCCCTGTTTCAGTAGTGCAATGGAGATGGGAGGGCAGAACCTAGTCCAAGAGGGTGTGATTGGAGGAATGGCAATTGAGTCGTGTGGGCTTAAAGATAATCTGGGACACATTTAGGCACTCAATCTTCTGGGTGGTAGATCCAGATGAGGGGAGAGTCAATTTATGTTGAAATCCACAAGGAGAATGAGTTCACTAGTGCAGGAATGTGAGGTGGTGATGGAGAGAGAATCAATCAGAGAAGTAGGTGAGATCTTGGGTGAGGCATAGAAAACCCCAGTAAAGATGGATATAGATGAGGGGAATGTGAGCCAAATGAGTAGAAAGTCATGGGAGGAAGGTGCAGCCTTCCTGAAATCCAAAGTGTTGAACGTAGATGGCAACACCTCCACCACGATTCCTCTGTCCTGCCTGTAAAGATGGGAGTCAAGAAGGGACAGGCTAGAGTCTGGAGTCCTGGAGGAGTGTCAGAACTCAGAGGTGCAGAAGCTATCTGGGAATGTTGGAGGACCCAAACAGAAAGAAAGTCAAGCTTAGGGATAAGGCTTCTAGCATTGAAATGAAAAATGCTAAAGATCTTTGGCAATATCAGAGGGGGAACCTGGGCTGGACTCCACGTTGCTTCTTAGGAGGAGGAGCAGGAGAATAATGAGATGGACAGAGTTGGACTTCCTCCCCTTGGAGCAAGGAGGAGAGCATGGAGTGGGGAATGGTGTGGAGAGAGGAGGCACAGTGCAGGACCTCCAAGTTCAGAGAGGAAGAGTGGAGGAGCCCAATGTGAATAGTGGACAAGTACAGCATGGGAACAGGGAGGGGGAGAGACAGGGGGAGAAGTGGCGGAGAGGAGGGGAGTAGCTGGGGCAAGCAAGGGAAGTGGAGGAAAGCAGTAGGAACTGAAGAAGGCAGAGAAAAGGTGAGGAGCAAAGTACAATAGTGAGGTAGTGGTAAGCAAGATACAATCAGCAACATAAAATGCAGAAACCTGAGTTTAGGCAAGATTAATGTACTAGAACAGTGTAAAAGCACTACATGGTGAGCTGGAGGACTGAGCAAAACAAGCATTTGTCAATGCTGAATGTTGGCTTGCTGGCATTGGCATTGGTAGTGCTGGAGTTAGAGACGCATAATAGGAATGGCAGTGAAGTACTGAAGTGATTCTAACCCCACCCCCACCCTGTAAAGACTGACAGACATTGGGGTATCCCTTTGGGTCATTAGCTATAATGCTCATGCCATTGTATGTCACCCTACCCTGTAGAGGCTGACAAGTGTCGTGGTGTGCTTTGGGGTCTTTGGGCATTATACTTACCCCATTCTGTAAGAAAATAGGCTGGGATGGGTGCAGTATAGGAGAATGGGGTGAACTTTGTGACCGAACAGTGTAAGGCACACCACGATTCCTGTCGCTGGCTGCAGGGTGGGGGTGGGGGTGGAATGGCATGAGCATTACAGCCGATAATCCCAAGTCACACCCCTGATGCCTGTCAGTCTCTACAGGGTAGGGTGTTACAGTTGAAAAACCATAACACCATAGGCGTGTGTTGGTATTTTCACTCCAGATTTTCAACTGGGCTGTTTGTGAGCCCACCTCATGACAAGCGGCACTATCAGTTTGTTAGCTGAAAGGTGGTTCTGCACAATGGCTATGCCATATGGTGACACAGGGACGAAAACACATTTTGGGCAGGATGTGGAAAATGACATCTGTATTGTTCATGAGGAGGCATAAAAAAATGGCAATCGATAAAAATCTGGAGTGAAAATATGAAAAATTGGTGAAGCCATCAGCCTGCATAGAAACTGTGCAACGCACGTTCGTAACCCAATTATTTTTGGGATTTTTTTAACCACATTTTTAACATAGGCATTTTGGGACCTCCCCTCATGAACAGTGGCGCTGTGATTTTGTTAATCAGTCCCAAAAGTTGATTTCCCAAAGTGACCATGCCACTGTGTGGCACAGGTGCGGAAACACATTTAGGGCAGGATGTGAAAAATGACAGCTGTACTGTTCATAAGGAGGTGTGAAAAAATGGCAGTGTTGAAAATCTGGCATGAAAATATTGCAAATTTGCCAAGTTACAAGGGTGCATGCAAACTATGCAAAGCACACTTGTAACACAGTCATTTTATGAAATTTCATCACCAAATTTTCAACATAGGCATTTTAGGACCGCTGCTCATGAACAGTGACACCGTCATGTCCTCAAAATGTCCTGAAAACTGATTTCGCACAGCGAGTGCACTATTCTGCGCCAGACATGCGAAAACACATTTTGGCCAGGATATATCAAATTACAGCTGTATTGTTCATAAAGAGGTGTGGAAAAATGCTAATTATGAAAATCTGAAGTGAAAATATTACAAATTCATGAAGTTAAGAGCGTGCGTGGAAACTGTGCAACGCACGCTCATAAAAGAGTCATTTTTTTTATTTTTTTCCACCAAATTTGCAAGATAGGCTTTCTGAGAGCCTCCCTCATGAACAACGGCACTGTTGTTTTGTTAATCAGTCCCGAAAGGTAATTCTGCACAGTGACCGTAAAATCACCTTTTGGGACCGAATAATGCCATGGCAGTGCCTGAACTCATGAGGAGAGGTACCAAAACCCCATGTTAAAAATTTGGTGACAAAATTACCCAAAATGGCTGAGACATGCACCAAAGTTGAAAAAAAAACTATTAAAGCCATTATACAGCTTACCAGCATTTCTTCAGTTCGTGGTCGGCTTTGAAGAGTGCAGACGTGTTCCTGGTCCACCGAAGATCATTGTGCCAGACTCCAGAGGTAAGTATGGGGTGAGGGGGGTGTGGGGAGGCAGGGTGCACAGAGGGTGGGAGCAGGTTGCGGAAGGGGGCAGGGAGACAGCGAGGGACCGTTTTCCTTTTTACAGGGGTTAAAAAAAAAAAACATTGCAGTATGGTTTTCCCTTTTCAGGTGATTTGGCATGCTGGGGTGGGCCCCCAGCGTGCCACCTCAGTGTGTTTGGGGGGATGCTTTAGCCATCGGGGGATTGGGCACCCCTGTTGGCACATGCTGAAGGGGGGATGCTTTAGTCGGCAGAGTTGGCACCCCATCAGCACACAATGAAAGTGGGGGGCATGAGCCGAGGGGGATTGGGCACCCCCCTCAGCACATAACAAATGGGGGGTGCATGATGCTGATGAGGAGTGGGCTCCCCCGTCGGCACACACATTGGGTCAGGGCATGCCGACAGGGGGGATTAGGCACCCCCAAAGTCAACATTATGGCAGGCAGTGTGCCGCCATGCTTTTACTTTTTTACCAGGGCAAGCACATTGTGAGGTCCACTGCGTATGATGAGCTTTGCTTGCATTGCAGCGGATCTTTCCCTAGATGTGCTCGTCACATTAGGTATTCATGGCGTGGCGCCTGCTTGCAGGCTTATTGGGGAATGAGGGATGCACCCACTAGTGCATGCCCTGCATTCGCCCAACAGTGACCGCACTTCAATTCTACTACTACTGCAATATGTTAGCTGCACATGTGCGAGGCAACGTAACGAGTAAGCACTGTATGAATGAGCAGGGAGATGGATCCTGGGGCATAAATAAATATATGGGACTAAAACCAGTTAATACCAGAGAAAATGGCGAGCACATAGATCACCTAATCAAGACTGCAGAGTACACACCAGGATTCATTATGCAGATAAACAGAACACCCTGTTAGGATGTATGTTACTAGGAGTCATACAAACAGAGCGACTGTAAAAGGCAAAGTGGAAACGGTGTAAGTGTATTACTGTATAATATACAGAACCAAATCAGGCCTTGCAGCTCACAACAGCACAGTGACAAATATTACAACAGCTTAGTCAATCACACTGCAAGGCAACTGGAATACCCTATAAGGGTACAAGTAGGTGTGGCACAGTTAGAGAAATAAACAAAATAAAACCTGATGATCAGGACTAGAACCTGGCCATGCTAGTACAGTCAGAGCAGTCTGACAAAGATGTATAGAAGGGTTCTGGGACTGGATATAACACAGAATTACGCAGCAAGTTATAATGGTAATAGCCTGAAGGTGCAGCATGACTAGCTGAACGTCTGACTCACGGCTGACTCCAGGCAGAATCCTTGATGTCCTCTTTGTTCAGTCCTTAGTGCAAGGGACGCAGTGCTGAAGAGCTGCTTGAGAGTAACTGAATAATGAGTGAAGGAAATTTTGGTGGGCTCTTGAAGTCCTTCCCCAAAGTTGAACCTGTCCATCTGATTGGCTGCCGCCCTTAGGAGGATTAGTGTCAATATTGCGCATCCTTAATAGCGCGCGTTAAAATGTTGTCTACAAAATCATGCTGTTCCAATGTAGTGCCACTGCAATTCAGCGTATTTAACAATAGTGAGTTATTTTACAGCGTGAAACTTATTTTGTATTTATTTTCAGCTTTTACTTACAGGAACACCTTGTAGCTTGTAAATGCCAGAGGGGGAGTAATGTCCAGTGCACACAGAGTGCTGTCCTACACCTTGATGCTTCCCCCACGCCCCTCATCCCTCTCACATCCCATTCCACCCTGTACACCTTAGAGTTTTCACTCACACCTCGCAAGAATGAAAGCACAGATAAATTGCTAGTGGAAGGTAAACTTTATTCATATCAGTGTTTTAAAAAATGGCATTCACACACAAATTAATCCTGGAGCAGTCAGTTCATGCCTGTAATTGAAAATTATATGCTATTCTTCTGAGATATTCGATCCTGGGGCGCGTTTCAAATTCTGAAACAATTATAGCAATGTGCTTCGATGTGTCCATGTACTATTTCTTTGTTTCAGTGGCAGCTGTTCCTGCAAAGAGCTGCTCAATCAGCATTGTGCTGGAATGTTGCTCCTCTCTGAGACCCTGCAGGAACTTCCAAATTGAGGGATGACGAGCACCAACAAAATGATTACATTTCCGGTGCCAAGCCTCGACCGAGTTAGTGGTTCGAGGTATGCTACATTCAACAGTGTCAAAGCAATTCCACATACTGATGTCAAACATCGGTCTCCTGCACCCCCCATCTTGCCAGTGGTCACCCCAGCCATGTGTCTTCAAAATAGTCCATTATGGACACAAGTAAGTCACCATTTGTTTGAAAAAATGCTGTGCTGTTTATCTCTTCAAATGAGGTGACGACATCTTGTGGGGGGACATATGTGAGTGCAGGGAGAAGACGCAAGTGTAAGGCAAAACTTGGGTCTGTAATGTATTTAGCACGGACTGCATTGTTTTTTTTGCACCTTTCGCCAATATGATTGGCACATGTGAAAAAAGCGCCCCCTTATTTTAGCAGGAGGAAAGGCATTTTTAAAAGCTTTGACAGCAGCTTGTTCAAAGTCAAGAATAATGGTCAGTGGTCGCAATGCTGAGTAAAGGTTAAGCAGTTCAGTAAACGCATGGGCATATGAGGAAGCTGTTTGGTTCACCATCAGTGTGTACACCATGGAGATAACTGTGTTGTTACTAATAGCATGAAGGGTGTACAGTTGTTGAAATATGTGGGGGCAGCCCTTGAATGTGCCATCGGCAAACCAGTGCTCACTGTTTTTAAGGTGATGCAAGTCTTGTAAAGTTGAGAATATGAAGATCCTGTCTGAAGAGGGTCCAGAATCATATAGTAGAAATTTGTAATTTTGCTGTGTTACACACAACTCTGCAGGTAAGACCAGAGATGCTGCATTACACAGCTCAGGAGGAGGGTAGGCAGCAGCCTGATGAGTTCGCCAGACAGTTTGTTTTATTAATGACATTGCTGGTAGCTGGGATGCTACAGAGGGGCACAATTCAACAACTGCACCTGCAACAATCTGGTGCGTGGTCTCTATGCTCGTTGCTGCCCGTTCTTTCATTCCTGCCACTGCTTCTTTTACTGACACCATGGCTGGATCAGGGACATGATTGTGCTCACCAGTAAGCTTCAGGACAATATCCCCATTAAGGTGAAGCCTGGCAATGCAATGTCCCTTGTTGTACTTGAAGCATTTGTAGTATGCCTTTGCTGGTGTTGCTCTTTCTCTATGGTAGAGAAACCCATGCAGAAGTGCTAGTTCCTTGTGGCTTCTCACAAACCGTACTTTCTCAGACATGACTGAAATTATTTGGTGGTGAAATGGGGGCCCGCAGTACAAAGTCAAAATTTATGCACACTTGCTCCAATCGGATGCTAGATTGTAGAATCGCACTATAATGTGCCACAGTATATTGATGACATTTTATTTATTTTATTTAGTTTTTGTTGACCGGGTAAGTGCACTAGACAAATTCAGCCTATTTTCAGGCATGGCTCAGGGTAGGGGGGCACAGATGAGTGCCAACTGACCTTGAACCAGATTAAGCTGTTGGTGGTATTTTTTTTAGTGAATGAGGGAAATTTGGCCAGGACACTGGGGAAATTCCCCTACTCTGCTGCTGCTGCAGTGCTGCATTGCTGTCAGTAGGGGGACCTTTTGGCCCGTGTGATGGCTACTCGGAGTGAGTCGTCGGAGCAGCAGGATGCTGTGGGATTAGGAGAGCAGGCCTCATCTCCTATCCTTGTCTGCCAAGAGGCTGTTATTGTGGATTTCCAGGATTCAGAGCTAGATGGGGATGCAAGTGATATCTTTATTTCTACGGAAGATTTAACAATGTCTAGATTGGTGTCAGAGAATATATCTCGTACAATGGACATTTCTTCTTCAACTAATATAAAGGCGAGTAGTGTGGAGACTAACCTAGCAACTGCTGATTTGCTTTCTGTGTATCAAGTGAGAGGTGAGACTGTTGTCTTCAGTATGGAAAAAGCGGATGCTTCCGCTTCATCTACTGAGCATGTTACACAATCTGTGGATGTTTTGAAGATGGGTGATTTAGTACTAACACTATGACTGATTCGCAACTTGTTTCAAGGGTCGGCAGTGCTAACGCTGCTATTACAGGCCAACAACCTTGTTCACTCTCTAACAACCAAATTCATCTATTTTCTAACCAGGCTGGCAGTAAAAACACCACGGCAGGTGTGTGCCGAAAGCCCGAGACTAATATTTTACATTCTAAAAGTACTACGACTTTGTATGAGGGCAGTGGTTGTATATCACAAGCCAGTGATCAGAGGATAGCGCAGTCGGCTGAGGCTGCTTTAAATTCCTCCATCCTAATGACTGACTCAGGGTTTGTGTTTCGAATTCTGGCCCTGCCAGTGGTTAATAATTCTCAGCCTGGTAAAACTAGTAACATTATTTATCAAACTGACCCAGGAGTTCAGGATGGGGCTACCACTTTTTCCTTTGTTTCAGATCTTATGAAAAATCCCTCCCTTCGTTCCAACCGTAGTCACTCTAAGGAGCGGCCAAAGCAATAGCCGGTAGTTAATCTACCTGCTCCTTTTCAATTGACTGACCCGTCGATGTTAACCACTAAGGATGAGACGTGGTCTCCTCAAAAAGCACTGCAAGGGGCAGGATGGTTGAGGACTGAAAAGGGAACTTGCCTTCCGGATCCTAGTTGGGATTCCACCGTTAATTTTTCGCAAGCGTCGCCTGAATGGAAACCTTCTGAAACTGTCCCTTAGATAAAGGATATACAGGGGTTGTCAAAAGACGGTAACGGTCCTATTGCACCTATAACTCAGACAAGCACAAATATGATTGACATAAAATTACCTGACGAGAAAGACATTTCTAAAAAGAATGACACAAAGTCACAAGCCCCTAGGCCTGGTCAGACACCTTTATTGTCAGACTTATTTTCTAAAATTAAAAAAGAGGCTGCACCCAGGAGGAATGCTGTTCGCATTCGCTGTAAAGGTGGTTTAGAGGACAGACCAGACCGTACTTATGTCGGTCTAACTTTGCTAAAAGAATCTTTACATTTCTCCCCCAAGGATGTTTTTGCTTTGATTAATATCTCCGGGGAAGACAATTATGACATTAGTTTTAGAACTACTCATGCCTTAGACCTATTTTGGGAACGCTATGCGCAAGTAAAATTTTCACCTATATGGACCCCCTTTTTAGTTATCCCTTTAACTAAGCCCTTAGTTAAATTTGTAACTGTTATGTTCAGAAATGAGGGAGTTCATGTTGATGACATTACATTCTGGCTATCACAGAAATGTGAAATTTTGAGCAACCCAGAAGCTTTGTTGGATTCTGAATCCTTTTGGACAGGGGGGTGGAAATATAAAGTTAAATTGCATGTGATAGACACAGGAATGGAGCATATTCCTAATTCCTTTATGTTGGGAAAGGATAGGGGGGTTTGTTTTTATGCAGGGCAGCCTAGGGCATGTTATAAATGTGGTGCAAAGACTCATTTATCTAGTACCTGCGACCAGGCACGTTGCGATAACTGTGGGGAAATAGGGCACTTAGCAATGCAGTGCACTAATCTCACCAGATGTGACTTATGTGAGGAGTTTGGCCATGTGTTTGGTGAATGTCCTTGGGCCACCAGGAATAAAGTTTTGTGTGCTAACCCTGAACTTCTTATTCAGCATGCTCAGGATTCAGTGTCAGCAAAGGTGGGACCCCCCTCAAGTAGTTCTTCCTCCTTGTCCTGCTCCCTTACAGGACAAAGTGGCTATCCAGGATCCCCCTTCCCCTTCTGTGATCAGTTCAGAAACTGATACTCTAGTTCAGCAAACTATTAAAAGTGAAGGGTCAGAAATTAGCCCCCTTTTTACTCCAGTTTGTTATGAAGAGCGCATTGTTCCTGGGAGTGTTTTGGCTAAAACCTCAGTTTTTAAGCCAGTGACTAGAAGACGTTCTTCTAGGAACAATAATTCAATGCCTCCGGTTAAATTGAATGACCCGGGCATTAGGGAGGATAGTAATACTTATGCTGCTTTGTTCTTGCCAGATGGAAGTTCCGATATGGAGCAAAGTGAAGTAGATTCCCAATCTGTAGGCAGTAGTCAGCTTTCTATTGGGATAGATTATGGGGATTATAAAGAAAAAAAAAAGAAAAAACGGAAAAATTAGTTTTTTGATTATTATCCTTTTTTGCTGACTTATGGGTTCTTTTTCTATAGGATCTTTAAACATTCATAGTTTATTAAATGTGGTTAAGCGGCAGGCTGTTTTTTCCTTTATTCATAATTATGGTTATGATGTTTTCTTTTTTACAGGAAACATGGATGTGCTCTAGAGAGCAGTTGATGTTGTTTAAAAGAGATTGGATTTGGGGGCCTTCCTACTGGTCTTTCGGTCCAGACTGTGCTGATGGGGTGGGTATTCTTTTTGGTTCATATGATTTTTCCTTAGTGAAATTAATAGATTTGATTCCAGGTCGTTTATTTTTATTAGATGGAAAATGGAAGTTGAAAGCTTTTCGCCTCATTAATGTTTATGGGCCTCAGACTAAGGCAGATAGGGTAGGCCTCTTGAAAATGGTTCAGCCGTATCTAGTCTCTTCATACATGATTTTTTTAGGGGGTGATTTCAACTGTGATGTAGTGAGGGACCAGGTAACTGGGGGGAAAAGGAAGAAAGTGTACTGTGATTCTCATATGTTATCTGCTATAATCAACACAGCAGGGTTAATAAATTGTAGTACATATAATGTAGGTGCACGGTTTACCTATAGTAGAGATATTTACAAATCCACCATAGATCACCTGTTTCACTCTCGGAACTTTCCTAAAGGGCATTTTCGGATTCTCCCCAGTGAATTTTCGGATCATCTTTTATTAAGGTTTAACATTTCTGATATACCTTTTAAATCTAAGATTAAAAACAGATGGAAATTAAATTCATCATTACTGACGTCCCCGGCAGTTAAGAAAGGTATAGTGGCTTTATTAGCAGTCAGATTGTCGGTATTATGTTTATATGATGATATTGGAGACTGGTGGGAAGACACAAAAAAGGATATACAAAGTTGGTTTTGTGCTCATAGTGGGACTTTAGGAAACAACAAATTTTTAAAATATCTTTCCCTTCGAAGTCAGTTACAGCATTTATATACACTATCATATTTGGTCAATGATGATTATTCCTCTCAAATTAATGAAATAAAAAAAGACATGTTAAATTACCAGTATGATAGAGCTTCCATGATATCAGCTATGCTTTCTAGTGGAACTCAGAGGACACCTATAGGGGACCCATATGAAGCCTGTAAAAAAATACATGCTGATAGGACTATTGAATATTTACAGGATTTAGGCAATAGGATTGATACAATTTCAGATATGGAAAATCTAATTAAATCACATTATCAATCCTTGAAGCCAACGGTGGCTCCTTCAGATGGAGCCATTACGGATTGTTTACAGGATATTGATGTTCCATTCTGTCCTAATGAGGTATTGTTGTTACTTAAACATATCACTCTAGCAGAGGTTATAGAGGCAATCAAGAACCTTAAAACAGGTACGTCACCAGGCTTAGATGGTTTGCCAAATCAGTTTTACAAAGTCTTCATCTCAGAGCTTTCTGTTATTTTGCATAATGTTTATTTATCCTTTTTTCAGCATCATAGGATCCTTATTACTTTTCAGAAGGCTTATTGGTCTATTTGTTTAAAGCTGGGAATAGAGCAGATATTTCAAATTGGAGACCAATAATTCTGTTAAATTCAGATTATAAAATTTTGATTCATATCCTTAATGCTAGGCTCAAAAACTATGCTTCTTTCGTCTTATCTACATATCAATTTTGCGGTATTCCAGGAAGAAAAATACAAGACGCCCTTATTACCATTAGAGATTTTATTGAAATATTGCCTTTACAAGATAGTAAAGGTTGTATACTTTCTCTAGATCAGGAGAAGGCCTTTGATCGAGTTGATAGGAGTTTTCTTTTTTTAACATTAGCCAAATATGGTGTTCCTTTGGCTTTTATTAAGAATGTACAGCTGTTATACTCACATGTTTTTGTTAAAATATTTTTGAAAGGACGAATAACAGAAGGGTTTGTTATTTCTACTGGAGTCAGGCAAGGTTGCCCCCTTAGCCCTTTGTTATATCTTTTGTCAATTGACCCCCTATTGCACTACTTGACTAGGTTGAGATGGAATAGTTTGCCAGTAAGGTGTGAGCTTGCTAACCTCTCAGTGTTGGCTTATGCAGATGATATCTGTGGGTTTTTTTCTCATTATGATCATGTCCCCCTTTTCTTATAAGAAGTAGAAAGATATTCAGTAGTTTTTAATTCAAGACTTAATTTTTCTAAATGTAAAGGATTACTGATCGGCCCTTGGGAGCTTACCTCTTGTCAGGTATCAGAGGTCACTTTTTCAAATGTGCCAATAATCATTTTGGGTATCATCTTTGGATCATCTAACTTACCACTAGCCAATTGGGAAAAGGTTTTGGAAAAAATCCAGAATAAGGTTAGGAGATGGCAATTTTGGAAATTGTCCAAATTGAAAAGAATACAGATTTTGAAATGTTTTATAGTCCCTCAGTTACAATATGCGGCCTATATTTTTCCTCTCCCTACCTCTTTAGAAACTACTGTATATGGGATGTTTTTTCAAATGCTGTGGGGGAATAAGCTTAATCCTGTTAAGCGATGTTATACATATTTAAGTAAGGAAAAAGGAGGGCCAGGTATGGTTGAACCTATTGTTTTTTTCTATTCTTTGTTTATTTACCATACTGTTTGGTATGGTATCTCTAACACATTGGGTGGTTTTAGGAGTATCGTAAAGCAGGTACTAGAACGTTACTTAGCAGGATGGTATGATATGGCACCAAAACTCCATACAAGACTACAATTACCTGAATACTTTCGTCCTGTAGCTCAGAAATTGTTTAAATGGAAAATCACCCGAACTACTATTTTGCATACCACTAGGAAAAATTTTTATTATTCCTTGATAGCCCAGTTATATCCTATAGAGACTAGTTTTAAGGATTGTCACCCTTCCCTTAATGGGCAGGTTTTAAAACAACTTACTAATAAGAGAGTACCAGCTACGATGTGGGAAATATTACGGCTTACGGTTTATGGTAGGTTAAATGTTAGAGGTAATGCTAAGCATAAAAATATAGAACACAGGAATTGTCCGTACTTAGCATGTATTAATTTAGAGGAAACTATGTCTCATTTTTTGTTAACTTGTTCTTATTCAAAACCACTTTGGTTTTTCCTTGCTAATAAATGGCACATGGATTGGTTGCAAAATCTAGATTATGACACTCTGGTGTTGGGCATTCTCCCTAATGAGAATGTAGATTTCCATCTAGAAACCTATCTTCTTTTTTTAAGTTGTTTAAGGTTTTATTTATGGCAAGCCCAATGTCAGTGGGTACTTTTTCAAAAAATGATGTCATATTCAGTGTACAGTTATTTAGTGGCACAGGCAATGAATTCTATCTATCATTCTGATTTATTGCATTATTCTGGTGTTAAAGTATATCGGTGGTGGAAAGGTTTTCAAATTTTTATTAAATATAAATGAAAGTGTTTGGGAACTGAAACAATATGATGGTTAAAGTTGTTTGGTAGTTCATGCGTATGTATATTTATGTATAATGGTTTATGATTTATGATATGATGAATTTTCTCTTGTATGTCTTATGTGAAATTCAATAAAAACTCCCCTACTCTTTTTGATAAGTGCCATGGGATCTTTAACATCCACCTGAACTACCACCAATCCAGGCAGATGGGACCTCGGTTTAACATCTCATTGTGCTATTTTTGCAGGTGCTAATATGTGAACGCAAATTTTACTTGTGCTGTTTTCACCGCATACCATAGCTATCCACAGAAGCAGAAGCTGGAAAACAGTTTTTGTGCAGGATGTGGAGATTTTATTTATTTATTTAAAATTTGGTAACCAGGAAAGGCACACTGAGCCGGGGCTCATTTCAGGGTGCAACCTGGAGACAAGGTAAACAAAAGGAGTAACAATGTAATACTCAGAAGAGTAAATGGTACAAGATACAGAACCTAAAATTCAAAGAGAGGCTAGCAGTATACAAAATTGTAAGAGACAAGTGATACAGTGGGTTACTTTATGAATTAATTTACAACAAAATATACATAAAATATAATGTAAAATAGTGAGGGGAGACAGTGAGTTGAAGTACGGGAGCATACTACTAGCCACCAGAGTATCAATGGGAAACATTGGCACCTGAAAAGGAGGAAGGCACTGGGGTGGAGGGGAAGGGTACAGAGCACCGGGAACACTGTGGGGAAGGGAGCAGCCTGAGTAGTCTTTTGGAAAGAGGAGAAAGAGAAGGAAAGATGAAGATCAGAGGGGAGATTGTTGCAGAGAAGGGGGAGGGTATACGAGAAAGCTGATTGACCAGTGGAAGAGAGAATTCAGGAAGGTACCAGGGCCCCTGTTGTGAAGAGAGTAAGGAGAAGAGGTGGCAGGTGATAGGTGGGTGGAGAAGTAGGATGGGAAGGTGCAAAATCAGTACTTGGCAATGAGGGCGGCACCATGAATAGTTCTCCTGTACAACAAGGGAGCTAGAGAAAGTGGGGCATATAGAAGACTGTGGTGGGTGAGGGGGAGAGAGGCTGTTGCAAAGCAACAGAAAGTGTTCAGGAGCATATCCAGTTTGGAGAGGGACGAGGTAGGGGCTGTGCCATAAATAGTGTTGGCGTAGTCCAAGACTGGTAGAATTGTTTTGAGCATCAATTCATGTCGAGTGATGAGAAAGAGAGAGAGAGGCTATCTTTATAGTGATAGAGGACTGCAAGAGATGGAGAACAAAAGGGCAGAAGGGAGATGGAAGAATGTGCAATCTCACCCTCTTGTCCCTAGCAGTCCTGAAGTCTGTGTGTGGACTGGAAATGCTGGCAGGAGATTGAGCTGGTTAGAATTTTGGCAGGCTCTTGTAGTCCTACCCCTACATAGATTTAGTCCAACTGATTGGATGCTGCCCTTGGGAAGAGGAGCAACTATTCATGGAGGAAGAAGCTTGAAAACAATTCTTGTACAGGACACTAAGATGGAGAACAAAAGGGCAGAGGGGAGATGAAGATTGTGCAGAGTCTCACCCTCCTGCCCAGTCCTGAATTTCATGTGAGCACTATAGGATAAAAATCAATCTAAATAAAATCCAAATACTTGAAAGAACCAACCGTCTCGACCACATTATTCTGTTCATCCCTTGTCACCAAGGAAGTTGAGATAGATGATACCTTTGATTTACTACTAATTATGATTGACTTGGTCTTGGAAACATTAAGTAACAATCCATTTTTATCTAACCATTTTTGCAGAAGTATGAAATCAGATTGTAATGTGGAAATCAAATGTTCAGCCTGTTTCCACTTGAAAAATAAAACAATATCATTAGCATAAAATAAAATTGGTGACTTAAAATCCCCAAATGATAAATTATTTAAAAAACATACTGAGCAATAACAGGGCAAGTATTGAGACCTCTGGTGCAGTGATGTAAATTTTACCTATGTGTTAAAAAACTCCCTTAACTTAAACTTTTTGGCCTGGATATTCAAAGGGGTTGTGCTTGGTGCAACACAGTTGCTCCAAGCGCAACCCATTGCACACACCAGCGGGATGGTGAAAAGGCTGCCGGCGCTTGGCTTAGTCCTGATGTGCTGGGGTGTAATGCAGTCACTCTGGCGTAGATGCAGGGGGCGTGCCCATGCATATGCAGTACATCCTGATATTCAGCCTTGGATGTGCGGCGCATATGCTGGTGCAACCCTGCATTGCAGTGCATAGGGGGTCTCAAAGTTGAGCCCGTGAGGAATGCGAATAACTCCCAGCCACCCACAGTTGGGCTGCTATATTGCAGGGTGCAACACAGCAGCTGCCAGCCATGGGTGGCCACCCGCCCACCCTGAACATCATCCACAAGCAGACACATCGCCTTGGTAGTCCAGTGGTCCCCTCCCCGCCGGTAGCTGTGATCATGGTAAGTGGCAAACAAAACAGTCCCTGGTAGTCTAGTGGGCCCCCTCTTTCTGGAGTACCTGATAAATGCCATAAATGACCCCCCCCCAGTAGTCTAGTGGTCCCCTCTCCCGATTCCCCGAGTCCCCGAGAAATGTCAGTAATGACCCTCCCTGGTGGTGAAGTGGAACTCCCCCCACCCATTGCCGCGATCATGGTACAACACCATAAATATATATCCCTGGTGATCAAGTGGTACCACCCACACACACCGAACCCCTTGCCTGCCCCGCTCCCCAGAGGAGCTCAAAAAAAAAACTATAAGGGCAACAATCATATAGTCATACACATTTACTTAGTAATAAATTATGGAGAGGAGAACTATATAAAATATAAATGGAATGCAGGCAGAATTGTACCTAATTATTATGTTTTTTTTTTTTAAGTTTTCTTTGAGGCATCAATAGCTGTTTAAAGATCAATGGCATACAGTGTTATTTGGTAAATAAGATTGCCATGTAAAAATATGGTTCCATGTGATAATTGCGATCGCGGAAAGGCGATCACCGTTAGGGCAAGTGCATATCGCTGAAAATCAGTTTTAAGTGATATACACTCCCAGCACACAACAAAGGGTGCGAGGACTTTTTCTTATGCAGGGGGCTGTGCCCCCTGCACCCTTCTACTAAAGGATTCTCAACTCCAGGGGGAGTGCATGTCGGTGGAGGGGTGCAAAAGTGGAAAAAAAATTCACAGCCAGGTGCAACAAAGTGAAGGCGTACCCGGAACCGAACCCAGCACCCTCACAACCCTAGCCTGGCACCCACCCACCATGCCACAGGGTTAGCTCGGCAGCCCACCGCTGCACTACACCTCACAAACCCTCCCTCCCCTTCTGCCTGTCACTCATCATGCTCGCTCCCCCCCCCAGCATGTGTGTACATATAGTGACATCCTGCCACTATATTCATGGACCACCCCCATCTGGTCGCCCTCCTTGCCTGGTAGCCCTGTGGACAGGCGCCATGATTGAGTCACCCTTTTTGAAAGTGCTTAATCGCAGTCGCCATTGTCAGAGGCTATCAAAAATATGAAGTACTGGTCCTTTTGCATTATTAGATCTTTCCCAATGTATCTGCTCAAAACATTACCTATAAGCTGGCTTTTTATTTTTGGAGCCTGATCCAGTGTTTGTGCTGTTATGCTTTGCTTGTGTTTAAAAGCCAGGGTGTTTAGTGATGCAAAAGGTGGTTTTACATCAACAGCTGCAGCTCGAGTGCAGAGGCAGACACCATCACACAAAGAACAATACATTGTACAAAGTGAAGTGTTTCCAGTAATTTATTAAAACTGCAAAATTGTGTCTGGTTTTAATAAATCACTGGCAACACTCCACTTTCTAGTCTCAGCATTCTGTTTTATTCAGTGTGGTTTATCCGTTGTGTAATCTGAACATTAGCAGGAGCGGGAGGTACAAATGAATATAAGATAATGTATGGGGAAGTGTGTGATACAAGAATTTAATGTACACGCGAGGTGTGGGATGCTACATAAACCCTGAGGGTGAAGCTCGAGGGGTTTATTAAAGCATCCCACACCAAGGGTGTACATTAAATTTGAGTTTGACATACTTTCCCCATATTTTATTTTATATAATTGCTGATCAGCAATTTTTTCCCAGCCAGACTTCTGAGGTCACGATTTATTTTAGTGCTTCTGAACTGTCATTGTTTGTCAAACAGTACACACTCACTCACTCACTCTGTCTCTGCCTCCCTACTTCCCTTTTGTTAGCCTTTTTATTTGTTTCTGTTTCTGCATTTGTTTATTTTTTACTTACAGATTGAAGTTGGATTCACCCAAGTTACCCACGAACCGTTCGCCTTGCACTGGCTCTGTCGACCGGATGAAGTGCAGGATCAACCGGATAAATGCTATTTTAAATGCAGCGGTAGATACCGAGTAAAATAAAAAATGCAAATTACAAAGAGAGATGCATTTGGTGGGTGCTGGTAGCAGCTCCCTCGGTAAACTGGGAGATGGAGCCGCCATGTTTTAGAAATTTTAAACCCATGCGTAGAGAGCAGAAAGCCAATGAGGGAGTGCGAGTTGTGACAGACACACATCAGTGAACGCCATAATAATCAGCGGGTTATTACGGCCAATATCAACTCGGTCATCCCATTGAAAAAATTGATGACCGGTAATTATATGGGGTTATACTGCTAGGCAGAGACATAAAAGGTGAGCCTTTGTTTTCATTGCCAAACATGCCGATAAATTGGTTCTTAAATAAACTTTAGATGATTTTTTTCTAAGTGTTTAACCTCAGGTTGTAGATGGAGCGTGTATGATGGTGTCTGTCTCTGCACTTGAAATGCAGCTCCTGATGTAAAACCACCTTTTGTGTCACCAGACATCCTGGATGTTAAACACAGAAAAAGCGTAACAGCGCAAACACTGGAGCAGGCTCCAAAAAGAAAAAAAACTCAGAGTACAATGTAATGTGTTGAGCAGATACATTGGGAGAGACCTAACAATGCAAAGGGACCAGTACTTCATATTTTTATATGGCAATCTTACTTACCGAATAACACTTGCAATTGATTTTGAAGTTTCCCTGTTTTTATGCAACTTTACTGGTGTGTACTGTAGTATAGTTTATGATTGCTTTTATATTTCATTAAACTCAAGCCATAAAATTTAATAAACCTATAGACTTGCTACCACATGATAGTTTTATTATTTAACATAGCATATTCCAAGAGTTCAGACTGCCAGTATAAGCATGCGGCATTCTCTTGGGTGGTGGTGAGGGTTAACAGGTTTTTGTATATTAAGGAGGTTGTGTGGCGTTGCCCTGCCAAAGTCCCCAGTTCATCCCATTTGCCAAAATTTCCAAACACCCAAGGCTTGGGGCCGTGGGCTGTGGCAAGCCTGTGATGTATTTGGAGAAATACATCACAGGCTGTATGACAGGGTGCCACGATCTGTTTAAACCTGCTGTAGGACACCAGAAGGTTCCTATCCAACAGCATGTTGAAATTATATAACTTTACAGAACCCAAAAAATCCGCAAGGAGGGTTTCATTCTGGATTTTAAAGTTTGGGTTACCAGTTAAGGGCTGCTCAGGATCCAGGGGAAGGTTTGTGCCTAGTAGCCTATGGATCTGTTTGCTGAACAAAGGACTGAGGTCCAGTGCATGTAGCTTTCAGGATCTGTGGGAGTTTTGTTATAGGCCACATTTAGGAGAGCCTTTATATTAATGCCCACTTTCCTGCACAGATTTATTTCCATGGCCTTCCCTTGAGGGAGGTAGGCTGAAACTTCCACTTGCTCTGTATAGGTCCTCCACCACAGGAACTGACCTGCATGAATGGCAAGGTAGTTGTAATCGGAAATCAGGGAGTTGCAGTCCACCCTGTTCTTTCAGAGGAGTTCATTTGTGATAGGCCTGTGAGGGTTTTGCCACACTAGAGAAAGGATGAAAGGGCAGTTTGAAGGTGGAGGAACCCTACGTTTGGTAGAACATAACCTATCATCCCAAGGGGGCACAACAGCCAAGGAAGGATGTTCATTTTAATAATGTTAATCCTTGCTCAGAGAGTTAATGGGAGGGAAGTTCATTGTCTCAGGTCTTGTTTGATCTGTGGGAGAAGGGAGTCCAGATTTTTGGTGAAGATTAATTTTCTTGCTCCAGGTGATACAAATGCCCAGGTATTTGTTTCAGTGCACCGGGTACCCCATCATTGCATTACCTGCTCTTTGTGGGTGAGGTGGTTAAGTGACATTATGCAGGTTTTAGAGAGATTCAGTTGATACCCTGAGATATGCCCAAATTCTTTAAGCAAAATAAAGGCTGCTGGAATTGAATGGGCCGGGTCTTCAGTGTGCAGCCGCACATCATCAGCACTAGTGGAGATTCTGTATCTGGAATCTCCCACAGTGACCCCGCTAATATTGTCATCTGCTGGGATCCTCTTTTCAGGGGTTCTAGATGCAAATTAAAAAGGTATGGGGAAAGGGGGCATCCCTGCCTGGTACCTTTTTGTAAGTTAAAGGGGGAAGAGAGGACGCCATTGCAAAAGATCCTGGCTGAAGGGTGTGAATATAGCAATTTGACCCAATCTATAACTGAAGGGTGGAAGCCAAATTCATTTAATGTCTCAAAAAGGAATGGCCTTGACACTTTGTCAAAGGCTTTCTCTGTGTCCAGGATGGTAGCACAGCTGGTGTTTGTGAATCCCTGGACACAGAGAGAAAATGTGCCACTTTGCGCAGATGGTCAGTAGCAGGTCTGCCCTGCATGAAGCCCACCTGTTGTGGACCTAACAGGGAACTCCACACAGCAGACAGTCTGGTCACTAAGATTTTAGCTAGGGTTTTTAAGACAATGTTTAGGAGTGAGATAGTTCTGTAGCTGCCCATTTGTGTTGGGTCTGTTTCGGTTTAGGGAGTAAGGTGATGCTGGCTTCCTGTAGGGCCGAAGCTAAGTCCCCCTATTGATTTGGCCTTGTTAAAGGGCAATGTGAGGGGGTTAGACAGGTCCTGTACCAATGCTTATAAAAATTTGGGGAGAACCCATCTGGACTAGGTGCTTTGTCATGCGTGAGGGAAGCTATAGCTTGCTTGACTTTATACTCTGATGTGGAGGCACCCAGCTTTTTCAGGTGATCCAGGGCAACCTTGGGGAGATTTGCTTTATGAAGAAACTGCTGGATCTCAGGCACTGGCACAGGAGTTGCTTTAGTGTATAACTCAGTATAGAATTCCCCAAAGGCCATTGCAATGTCCCATGGATTAGATAGGACTTGGCCAGCTTTTGATTTAATTGACTTGATAGCTCTATTCATTTCTTGCTGATTGAGCCTGAGGTACTGGTATTAACTTGGAAATACTGCTTGGTGCATTCCTTTATTTTTTCTAATGAGTGGGGGTCCTTTGGTGGGTTGTTATGTAGTCTCCATATTTTGTCATGGTCTGCTTGATCTGGAGACAGACAGGACAAACCAGCAGGGGAATGGTCAGAGTCAACTCTAGTGTGTATCTCACATTGTGTGGGGACCCTAAGGATTTCCTGACTCACCAAAAAGAAGTCGAACCTTGAGGAAGTGTCATGGGCTGTTGACCAGAATGTGTAATCCTGGGTATTTGGGTACAGTACCCGCCATATTTCCACTAATGCTAGGAAGTCTTGAAACTCTCTAAAAGCCCTTTGATTAGAAGAGAGACCTACCTGCTTGGTTTTAGACCTGTCTAATGTATTATCTAGTACTAACTTTCAGTCTTCTGCCAGAATAGTAGGATCGCTATGTCACAAGTTTCGTTAGTAGTGTCATAAAAAACTGTGGTGCTTCTGCATTTGTTCCATAAATTGAAGCAATAATTATTTCTGAATTGCCCAGGCTGCCCTGACTATAATGAGCCTCCCCAGTGGATCCACTTGCTTCTCAATCACTTGGAAGGACAGGCTTCTGTGTATTAAAATAGCAATCCCTGCATGCTTATTTCTACCCCTGCTGCAAACACCTGCACTATACACTCCCTCCCCAGAGTGTAGCCTGGTGTGCAAGTGCGTGTGTCTCCTTCGCCCTCAGGGTTTTGAGGTACTTAAGTAGTTGATACCTCTTTTCTTTGGTCTGAGCCCCTTTAACATTCCACGTTACACAAGTAGTAGTAAAAATCTTTTATTTTTATACAAGAATTTAGATGGTACATTTCTTCACCATTATGTCCAAAGTCCTGTTTTCAAAGTGGTTCTGTTTTAAAAGTCTACTTCAGTCCATTTACACACATAAACAACAAGGATTATTCGCCATAGACCTGGAGTGGTGAATGCTTGGGAAACCCTCGATGAACAGTTAATAATATCTTACTCTTCTGCACCCAAATCATCTTAGAAGACCTGGGATTGGCAAACCATTTGCATGTAATTCTACATATAATTACTGGTGACCCCCTTTATCGCACTGTTTTCAAGTGTCTCCAAAATGACATAATAATCCGAAAACCAGTTATTACGGTATTTTCCAAAAACTTTATTTTTTGTAGCATGTCCTCAGCATCAGTCGTTTCAAGTGCACCATGCCATTGGCTCTTTTACAGTGTGTGGGTGGGCCAAACACCTGAAGAAACATGGCAATTCCATTTCCGCGTTCCCGGTGACTCACACTAATCTTCACCCCTGGCTCTTTCCTTTCAAGTAACATAATTGTTTTTCATAATTCAGCTGGCTGATCCTGCCTTTATTAGTAAAACGAGGTATCCAGTTGATCCCGCTGTTGCAGAACTTTGGTCTGCGCTTCGGTAGACAGTGAGTCAGAACAGGAATAGACCGTGTTTATCTGACTCCTGTCTTTCCATTGTGCTTCCGAGCTGGTTCCAGACACTCAAAAAAGGAAAAAATGTCTATTGTGTGTGTGTGTGTGTGTGTGTGTGTGTGTGTTTCTCTGTCAAGGGAACTGCTTCACTCCCCTGCCTCTCTCTGTCATACAGTGTTTTGACAGGAAAAACTCCCTTGCACCAGTAATTATGAAAAATAAAGACTATGCAACTGCGTTATGAATTTTTTATACACACCCTTGGTGTGTGTTGACCTCATAAACCTCATGAGCTTCACTCTCGAGGTTTATGGGTCATCACATACCTCGGGTGTGTAAAACAAATCCATAATACACAGTTGCATAGCCATTATTTATTTATTTATTGAAAAGTTTCACCAGGAAGGGCACACTGAACAACAGGTTGCTCATCTCACGGTGCATCCTGGGGGAGTGGTACATAGAGGGAAAGTAGCAAACATTCAGTTACATATGTACGTCCAGGTGACATTAGTACAAATTCATCAGGTGGTGGGAAACACACGCTAAGCAGCTGGTTACATAAAGTTTTGAGTACAGTCTAGCGACGTTGTAAATATACAAAATCCAAAGGCTGACTGCAACAGCAAAAACTAATTCAAGTTAAGCTGAGAACAACATGACGGTTAACAAAAACACGGTGTATGAAGCAAAGATTTACGTAAGTGCATAAAAGAAGTGCATTAGGTTGACAGCAGGAGGTGCAGTGTAGTGCAAGTCAAATTGAAAGACAGCATAGCTCTGGGCAATGGTAAATGAGGGGAGCAGTGGGTAGTTGGAGCTGGTCGGAGAAGAGTAGCAGGGGAACTAGCTGCAGGTGCAGTTTACCAAGAGGAAATTGTTTAGGGCTAAGGATAGAGAGTAGGTGGAGGAAGATAAGCAGATTTGAGGGAGGAGATTGTTCCACAGCTTAGGGAAGTGATGCGAGAAGGCCGACTGACCTACCAAAGTCGAGCGGTGTGGAATTACCAGTTGACGAGTATCATATGATCTAAGGCAGTGGTCTGGAGGAGGCAGAGTGGATGGTAAGGAAGTGAGGTAAGGAGGTAGTGTACCAAACCAAAATTTAGACACAAATTTGGCACAGTGGAGATGGCGGTGATTTTCAAGAGAAGTGAGGGATAGGGCGTGATAGAGGTTGCAGTGATGGGTGAGAGGAGGGGAGTCCAGGGTGAAGCGGCAGAAGGAGTTGAAAAGGGTGACTAATCTGGCTAGGGAAGACTCAGGAGCAGCACTATAGACTACATCACAGTAATCAAATTTCATGCCTTGCCGATAGTGGGAGGCAGCTACAGTTGCTGTACAGGGCACCAAGTTTGGGGCACAGTTTCTTCAGGATGGCGTCTACATGTCAAGAGGTGCTGAGGTGTTGGTCAAGCCAAACCCTCAAGTACCTAAAGGTAGCGGTGTCCTCTAATATTGTCCCATTAAGAGTGTGGAAGGTGGGTAAGGAGGGGAGCCTTGAGAGTCTCTGCCTAGTGCTGAAGATCATGGAGACTGTCTTCTTGGCATTGAGGGAGAGTTGATGGGAGTTGAACGAGTGCTGGACGTTGTTGAAGTCGAGCTGTAGTTTGGATTCTACATCAACAGAGACTGGCCGGATGTGAAGATGACCGTGTCATCGGCATACATATGGATAGAGGAGGATGAGCAGGCTGAGGGAAGATCATTTACGAATATGGAAAATAAGATAAGACCCAGAACTGAGCCCTGGGGTACGCCAGTGGTAATGGGGAGAATTGGGGAGGTGGAGTCAGCAATTCTGACCAACTGGGTCCAGCTGTTATGGTATGCCTTGAACCAGTGTGTGGCAGAATCTGCTGAGGAGAGGGCATCAAGGAGTAAGGGGTGGGAGACGGTGTTGAAAGCCTTCACTAGGACAACGAAAATGGCAGAAGTTATTTGGCCGCTGTCCATCCCAGAGGGGATGAGTCAGTGAGCCTAATCAGGGAGGTGGCAGTGGTGGAATGGTTCTTCTGGAAGCCAGATCGGAATGGAGTGAAAAAATTCGTCGTAGAGGTGGGAAGAGAGTTGAGACAGGACCAAATGCTCTTGTAGCTTAGCTAGGGTGGGTAGTAGACAGATGGGTCAATAGTTAGAAGGAATGGAGGGGTCACCACCCTTGAGCAGTGGAATTACAGTGGCATGTTTCCATACCAAAGGGATGGTAGCTGTAGCAAAGGAGAGGTTGAGGAGTAAGGAGAGATGAGTCGCTATAGCAGGAGCCGATAGGTAAAGTAGGTTAGGGTCCAGACCATCAGGTGAGCGCCTTTGGAGGGATTGAGAGCAGACAGTTCTTTCAAGGTGTATAACGGAGGGATATTGGAGAAGGAGAAGGGGTATGTCGGGGTAGGGTGACTGTGAGGGGGGGAGACTGGAAGGGAAGGCAGATGGGAGGAGAGGAGGGCCGAAGCACAGATGGTAAAGTACGTATTAAATTTGGAGGCAACATTTAGATGCTCAGTAACCTGAATGTTGTTAAACTTGAGGAGGAGGAGGGAAGAGAGCGGGGGAGACAAAAAGGGAGTGGATCACTTTCTAGAATTTGGAAGGGCTATTAATATTTATTTATTTGCTTTTGATGACTGGGTATGTACACTAGGCAAAAAACGCTGCCTATTTTCAGGAATGACCTGGGAGAGTACAACTACAGGCATAAAACAATCATGTACCGTACACTCAAAGACATTACAGTAATGAGCAGATTCCATAAGCAGATTCCACATACAGAAAGCAAAATGAGGAACAAATTAACAGAACATTTACAGACAAAATGAAATAAATCTACACAACCCATGTCCTCAAGTATGAGGAGTTAATTGATAGCAGCACTTTGAGGACTTGAGAATGAGAGAAAGAAGAACAGTAGGAAGAGCAAGAGAAGTGAGAAGAGAAGCAGGTACATTGCAGTCACATGTATCGAGTACTTGGAGGTGAGAAAAAAGTGCAGTTTTAAAGGAGGCGTGAGATGAAGAGAACTTAAGGTATGGAGGCAGGGAATTCCAGAATTTAGGAGCAAAGTGGGAGGAAAGCTTGTTCCCCCATTTTGGTGGCACAGAAAGGGACAGAGAGTAGTTGAGCATCAGACGACCTCAGAGAGCGGGGGCATTGCACAGGGGAAAGCATGAATGCAAGGGAGTCAGGCCGGGGAAACCTGGACAAGGAGTCAATGAAGCATCCTAGAGAGTAAGCGCGACAGGCACTGGGTGACAGCCAGTGCAAGGAGGAGTAGAGCAAGCAATGATGCGTAAGACAAGGGGCCTAGAGGGCAAATCTACACACGTTGTTATAAGCGATGTCCCACTTACGAAGGACAGCAACATTAGCCTGGGAGAGAAGAGGGAGAGCATACAGCAGACTTGGAAGCAAGGCCCCTCTCACTACAGATATCCTGGCCTCAGGAGTTAAGGAGTGGCGAACGCAGTAAGCAGCACCAATCTTGGTATTTACCACTTTGCAAATGTCACTTACATGAAGGGAGAATTCAAGAGAGGAATCTAACCTTACTCCCAGGTATTTAAAGGAGTCAGTAGTAGAGACTGAGGACCCATCTAGGCAGACAACAGATAACCTGGGGGATCTAGAGATGACTTTCCTAGGGGACCCGAAAAGCATAGCCTGAGTCTTAGGTACAGTAGTTTGAGTAAGAGGAAGTTGGAGGCAAACCAGGATTGGGGTTGGATAAAAGCAGATGACAGATGATCATTAATGACTTCAATTGAGCTTGAGGCGGAGTAGAGGACTAAATCATCAGCGTACATTATGGACCAGCAGTGGGGGAGAGGGGTGGGAATATTGTTAACAAATATGGAGAATAGTAAGGGCCCAAAAATAGATCCTTGGGGGACTCCACAGGAGATGGAAACAGGAGATGATAGAACCTTGTCAAAGGAGACAGGTTGTGACCTGTTGGCAGGATAGCTACAGAACCAGGAAAGCATGGGTCCAGTGGCACCAAGGACCTCAAGTTTATGCAGGAGACATGAATGGTTCACAAGATCAAAAGCTTTGGAGAGGTCGATGAATACTGCCCCAGTCAGAAGGCCCTTATCCATATAGGATTTTACCTCACTCATAAAAAGCGTGAGAGCCATGGTGGTGCTGTGCCCAGCCCTGAAACCATGCTGAATGGGGGACTGGAGATTAAATTGGAGTAGGTGGGCCGAGATCTGGTTGTGGATTAGTTTCTCCAGGATCTTACTGAGTGTGGGGAGGAGAGAGGCTGATAATTAGTTAGGATTTTAGGATCACCTTTCTTGAAGACAGGGATTGTCTTTGCAAATTTCCAAGCTTGTGGCACTGTGGAAGTACAGATAGATAGGTTGAACAGCCAAGTAATTGGAGTTTGCCTGGAAGGTTAAGCAGAAGTATTCGGATTTTGCTAAGCAAGTGGTTTTGGTGCACTTATTTCACAGTGAACAGTAGATGTTGTAGTCATGTGGCAGGTTTGTAGTTCTGTGGGTTTTCCAGGCCTGATCCTGGGCTCTTTGGCACACCAGGAGTTCAGAGGTGATTCAAGAGAGGTGATTGCCCCTGACCCTGGAGCATCTCAGTGGGGCGTGTTTGTTCCAGCACTCCAGGAATTTAGTCTGGAAATAGCTGTAAGCATCATCAATGGAAGAGGCCGAGGTAATAGGTTCCAAGCTCATTTGGGTCAGTTCTTGCAGGAGGGGAGTAAGGTTCAGTCATTTATATGACTGGTATTGCACAGTTTTTAAGGGTGCCTTGGTTCTGTGAATTTTACGTACAATATAGATCATGCGGTGATCGCTCAGGACATCAGGTAAGAGTCCTGCTTTGACAACTCTGTGGGGGTGGGAAGTGAGAGCCCGATCAATTAATGAATAATTTCCCATGCTCAGGTTCATATGGGTTGGTTTGAGAATGAGCTGGGATAAGTTTTGGGCATTGATGTCATTTTGTGATTTGCCGAAAGAGGTGGAGAGCCAGTTATGGTTAAAGTCTCCTATTATGTATAATTCCTCTGAGGGAGAGTGAGAGGCTATGCACCTAATAAGCATAGTGACAGTTGAGGGTGGGAGGCCAGGGTGACAGTAGGCACTGGCAATATAGATAGGGACAGAGAAAGGGAGGGATAATTTAAGAATGAGAACCTCATGTGCTTTTGAGACTGACATGGCAAGGATGCAGGTGAATTGCATTTTCGAGGAGACATAGATTGCCACTCCACCACCCCAGTGGTTCTGTCTTACTGGCAAATAGAGAACCCAGGAATGAAGAGAAAGTAGTCATCCACTTTACTGTTTAGCCATGTTTCCAAGAGAATGATGATATCAGGGGCAAGTGAGGCGGCTAGTGGCTGGAGAAGGTTTAATTTAGGGAGGAGACTGCGAATATTAAGGTGCAGAATTTTTAAGCCACGGGGTAGTGCAACAGGGTTAGACTGGGAAGGGGTGACAGTGGAAGGAGCCAGTGAGGTGGTTGTGGAAGCGCATGGTGCAGGGTTCAGGTTAATGGCCACTGAGGATAGTAGCAAGAGGGCAATGATTAAGAGGTGTATTTTAGCACTCATATCAAGGCTGAGGATTAGAGGAGGTGGAAATGGAGGGGTGGGAGGGAAGGCGTTGACATTTTAGCAGATGCATCAGGGAGAGGAGGAGAGGCATAGATAGGAGGGAAGTGCAGGGCCGAACAGGATAGTACTCCCAGATGGAGAGGGCAGGAGTGGGGGTCACTGCTAGATTATGAACAGGGGCAGAGGGTGGTGGTGGAGAAATGGGGACCGACATTGTAGGAGACATTATAGGAGTGAGCGTGAGGAGGAGGGGAGACATAGTGCAGTGAGAAATGGCATAGACAGCCTACGAGGGGATAGATGCTCCAAGAGAGGGAACATGTCTAGGAACTGAGGATTACAATATACTTACATATTAGGGGGAGGTAGCTAGCAGAAGGCCAGAGGGAGAAGGTGACTGCAGCTAGGGATCACAGTATCCAGTTAAATTGTGATGTAAGGCTGCAGAATACTAATGGCAAGAGAATGCCTTCTTAGGATTATTCCAAATTATAGCAGGAGAATGCAAGACTGGCATGTGGAAGTAGAGATAGGAGTTACTCTTGATAGGTGAAGCTAGAGGTGGAAGGCAATTTGGTAGTTAGGTTCAGGGGCGGGGAGTAGATTGAGGCAAAGGGATTTAAAAGTGCCGGGCGGGGAGGGTGGGTGGCAGAAAAGTTGCGTTTTAAACTCAGTCCTTTTGCCGAAAAGGAAGACGAGAATAGACCGAGCTAGCAGCAGGCAGTAAGGATTGTAATTGAGCCAATCAGCTTGGCTCAGCTGGCTCTGCAGTCCAATTAGGCTGTAGCTGAGCAGAGGCACCACGTTTTAAATTCAGTCCTTTTGCTGAAAAGTAAACCAAGAATCGGCCAGGATAGCAGCAGGCAGCGAGGATCGTAAGCTCAGCCAGCTCTGCTGTCCAATCAGGCTGTAGCTGAGCAGAGGTGCCAGGAATCAAAAGTAAGCATCCTAGCTGAGGCTGAGTTGCAGATGTACCTCTAGCCGTATCTGATTCGGAGGGTCCTGGAAGTTCTTTGCTGGCAGGGGAGGCAGGCGGTGGTGGAAAGAAAGCTGCACCAGTGAGTTGAGCTCCTGGTCAGGGGGCTGAGCTGATTCGGAGGGTCCTGGAAATTCTTTGCTGGCATAGGAGGCTGGCAGCAGTGGAAAGAAAGCTGCACCCCGAGTCGAGCTCCCGGTCAGGGGAGTGAGCTGCTTCGGAGGGTCCTGGAAGTTCTTTGCTGGCAGGGGAGGTGGGCGACGACAGAAAGAAAGCCGCACCACTGAGTTGAGCTCCCGGTCAGGGGGCTGAGCTGCTTCGTAGGGTCCTGGAAGTTCTTTGCTGGCAGGGGAGGCAGGCAGTGGCAGAAAGAAAGCTGCACTGCCAAGTCGCGCTCCAAGTCAGGGGGCTGAGCTGATTCAGAGGGTCCTGGAAGTTCTTTGCTGGCAGAGGAGGAAGGCAGCAGCAGAAAGAAAGCTGCACCGCCCAGTCAAGCTCCTGTTCAGGGGGCTGAGCTGATTTGGAGAGTCCTGGAAGTTCTTTGCTGGCAGGGGAGGTGGGCGGCCATGGAAAGAAAGCCACACCTCTGAGTCATGCTCCCGGTGAGGGGGCTGAGCTGCTTCGGAAGGTCCTGGAAGTTCTTTGCTGGCAGGTGAGGTGGGCAGCGGCGGAAAGAAAGCTGTACTGCCGAGTCGAGCTCCCACTCAGAGGGCTGAGCTGATTCGGAGGGTCCTGGAAGTTCTTTTCTGGCAGGGGAGGCAGGTGGCAGCAGAAAGAAAGCCGCACCACTGATCTCCTGGTCAGGGGGCTGAGCTAAGCCATACCTGATTTGGAGGGTCCTGGAAATTCTTTGCTGGCAGGGGAAAGAAAGTCGCACTGCTGAGTCGAGCTCCCAGTCAGAGGGCTGAGCTGTGGAATTATTCTCTATTTACATCGTGTTCCCCTTTGTGGAATGTACCTAGCCACATAATTATTATTATTATTTGCTTTTGTTAACCAGGCAAGCACACTAGACAGCCAAGTGACTATTTTCAGGTGCGACCCAGGAGGTTACAAGGTACAGGTAACATACAAGAGATACAGGTATCAAAAAACATTATGGTAGAGTAACAGTATTATACAAGCAAAGGCAGCAGCGTTAACAGGTGTAGGGCCAGCCAAATCCTCAACAAACAAGCACCACAGGCTGAGGAAAAGGTAACATCACAGTAAACACTACAGTGGAGTAACAGTATTGTACAAGCAAGGCAAAGCAGAGTAAACAAGTGTAAGACCGACCATACCCTCAGAGGGGAAAGGACAGTAGGTAACTTGGAGAGACAGAATATAGAAAAAGGGGTTGCCTGGGGATCCCACAGACATTAGGGCAGGGAATGGGCCCAGGGCAAATTGAATAACATTTTGCTGCAGCAATCAGTTACAGGCCACATCAGATTGGAGGAAGAGCATTCAATAGTTAGGCGTCACGCCCCCAAATATTCGAACTAGGAGTAGTAGCACAGAGACAGGAGGAGGCCAATTTCTGGAAGCCCCATAGGGAGGCTTTGAAGCATGGACAGGAGGGGGCAGCACGAGTGATTGAGGGAAGGGAGTTACACACTCTGGGCACATATGCGGCGAAGGCCCGATCGCCTGCGAGGGAACGGGTTTTTGGAAGCAGGAGGTCCTGCGAATCAATAGATCTCAGGTAATGGTAAGGAGTGCCAGGTTTGAGGGGTACAGTAAGTGCTGAAGGGCTAGCAGTTCTGACGATGTTGTCAATGAAGTTGCTGAGGACAAAGATATGGTGCTAATTGGGAGGGAACCACTGAAGTCGTGAGTAAAGCTTACAGCGGTGCATGAGGTGAGGTGCAGAGAGCGCAAAGCTGCATACGTTGTTGTATGTAGTGTCCCATTTAATGAGACTGGTCTTAGGGACAGAGGCAAAAGATACAAGCCTGTAGCAGAGTGAGGGTAGGAGGATCCCCCTGGCAATTGCGAGGCATGCGGCTGGAGTGAGACTGCTTTTGGCTCTGTATGCTAGACTGAGCTTGGCATTTGTAGCATTACACGTGTTCTGAATATGCCGGGAGAGGTCCAGTTGCAGGTTGAGGGTTACATCCAGGTACTTGACAGTGGCCGTGGATTGCGGGGGGGTGCCATCAGCTCCAAGGATATTTAGGGGATTAGTCTTGGCAGTAGAGCCAAAGAGCATTGCCTGGGTCTTTTTTAGGTTGATGGTCAGCTTACGGTCCTCAAGCCAGGCTTGGATGAGGTGGAAGTCAGAGTTCAGCCTGGAGCTGATGAGGAAGATATCATGGGAGCTGGCCAGGATGACTAGGTCATCCGTGTAGAGAGTGGAGCGCCATGATGCTAATGATGTATTAGCAGTACAATGTGGCTAAAATCTAGAACATACGAACATACAAAATTTGCCAGCAGATAAAGGCCTAGAGGTCTATCAAGTCTGCTCGAATGTGCAGCTAGCTAACAATTAACACTAATAACATGACAAGAAACGTTAACAGGAATGAGCATCATTACACCACTCTAACCAAACTTTAACTTGTGGTGGAGTGTAAGAATTAAAAACACTGAACTTGAAATCAAATTGAGGTCCTCACCAGCTGTCACCTCAATAAAGGTATCCAACTGGCATGGCGTCATCAACCACAGTCGACAAGTCTGATCAGGGCTTGCACGAGGATGATCCTCTGCTCACGAGCCAATTTCACTGAGCTTAAAGTTATACCTGTAAAGTGTTTAACAGCAGTGTGGTAGGTAGTAATAAGACAGTGCAATTGAAATTCCATGGCAAGATTCCAAATAAATACTACAGTAGCCCCCCTTTTCCAACTTGTGGCTTGCAATTGCCCTCCTCCCTGCCCACACAAACAGTACGTTCATCCTCATTACATGTGCCCTCCATGACATATCAAGGAAATACCAGGACTGTCCTGAGTGCAGAACTTTTCTTAAACTTATGAGACACAAAGAAGCCCCTGCGGGGGGGAGGGTGAAGTGAAGGGGTGGAAAGTTGATCATGCATATGCACTCATCCAACAGTACTCGCGGCAATGAAGATGCACAGCTTTCAGACGTCAGATCAATGATATTATGAGTTAGAATCCTCAGAATAGTACTATTATGAGTTTTTCTTTCATTTTTATGTTGCTTGCACGCATGTGCAAGAAACATAGTGCTATCATCGGAGATTTCGGAGGTGTGTCACCTCTTCCTCCTCCAATTCAGTCAGTGTGCTGGCAGGCGCCGCCCCTGTAAGCCAATGCACTTTGGAGCTGTCTATGACACGCTCAAAATGCAGTGGCATACAGTTGAAAGATCGGCTGCTCACGCGCTCCCCCACGCGCAGGCGCAGCCCCCGCGCACGTATAGCCGACGGGTGCCCAATCCCCATCGGCCTGTGCTGCGTCCCCAGTAGTAGGTGCCACGCTGGGACCCCACCCCAGCGTGGGCAACAAATGCCATGGCCGGGGGGTGCCTAATCCCCGCTGGCTGAACGCCTCTAACATCCTTTGCATGACGCTCGTGAAGGTCACAAATTTTAAATATTTTCACTCCAGATTTCCAACATTGCCATTTTATCACACCTTCTTATGAGTAGTACAGCTGCCATTTTTCACATCTCACCCAAAGCGTGTTTCCGCCCATGTAGTACTACAACGGCGCAGTTGGTGTGCGAAATCAATGTACGGGATAAATTAAGAAAATCACAGTGACACTCTTCATGAGCAAAGGTCTTAAAATGACTATGTTGAAAATTTGGTGAAAAAATTCCAAAAAATGACTGTTTTACGAGTGTGTGTTGTACAGTTTCTACACACGCTCGTAAGTTTGCGAATTTTCAATATTTTCTCTCCAGATTTACAACATTGCCATTTTGCCACACCTTCTTATAAACAGTACAGCTGTCATTTTTCACATCTCATCCAAAACATGTTTCTGCCCATGTAGCGCACAATGGCGCGTCGATGTCTTGAAATCAATGTATCGGATAAATTAAGAAAATCACAGTGACACTGTTCATGAGCAAAGGTCTTAAAATGACTATGTTGAAAATTCAGTGAAAAAAATTCAAAAAATGACTGTTTCTGGCGTCGTTAGCCACAGTTCCTCACGCATGCTTTCATCGGTCCGAATTTTCAATATTTTCACTCAGATTTTCAACATTGCCATTTTACCACACCTTCCTAGGAGCAGTACAGCTGTCATTTTTCACATCTCACCCAAAATGTGTTTCCGCCCATGTAGCGCACAATGGTGCAGTCGGTGTGCGAAATCAATGTACGGGACAAATTAAGAAAATCACAGTGACACTGTTCATGAACAGAGGTCTTAAAATGGCTATGTTGAAAATTTGGTGCAAAAATTCCCTTCAGATGTTCTGCAATATTACTAATGAAGACATTGAACAGAACTGGCCCCAGGACCGATCCCTGCAGCACCCACTGGCGCCCCTCTCCTAGACTGCATACCATTTACCACCACTCTCTGCCTCCTGTCTGTTAGCCAGTTTCTAACCAGTTTACCACCCTTTCCCCCATGTCCAGCCTACCTAGCTAGTTTATCAGCCTCCTATATGGGATGGTGTCAAAGGCTTTGCTGAAATCAAGGTAAGCGTTGTCCGCTGCCCCACCCTGATTCACTTCCTTTGTCACTCAGTCAAATAAATCAACCAGATTTATCTGACATGATGTCCCCACTGTGAATCCATGTTGTCTATGGTCCTGGGGTCCCGATGGCATCTAGATGTCCCACTATCCTTTCTTTAAGCAATGTCTCCATGATCTTCCCCACTACTGAGGTGAGGCTGAATGGCCTATTGTTCCCTGCCTCCTCCCTGCTGCCGGACTTGTGTAGAGGGACCACATGTGCCCTCCTCCAATTCACTCATGTTGAATGACTCAGTGAACATCGCTGCCAAAGGTACTGCTACCTCCCTTCACAGTTCTGTTAATATCCTTGGGCATATGCCATCTGGTTCCATCGCTTTGTCTACCTTCAATTTAGTGAGCTCCTGCAGGACTCTTTTGTCCACCTCTTCACCCCCTTGGCAACTGCTGTACTGCTGTGGCCTTTGCCCCTCCCACTCTTCTGTGAATACTGAACGGGAAGACACAGTGGATGTCTTGGGAGGAAGGCATGAAACTGTCACTTCCAAATACCTAAACAGCACATACAAGCAAGCAACATTCGGCATTGACAAATGCTTGTTAGTTTATATGGAAAAAAGTGCTAACAAGTGCTAACCATGTATTGCAACCTTTTTACTTATGATTTATCTATTAGTCTATTTGATGTTCAGATTTAGCACTGAACTGTACTTTTCAGCTGCTATTCCTGTTGCTTCTGTCTTGCTTTCTCGGACCCAAAGCATTCTGATGACGTATAATCAGCTTCCCTAGTGCTTCTGCAGCACTTTTTCCTTGTTTTCTGCAACAGGACTTCTAGACTGCTGTGGCAGCATTTTCTGATTTCTGTGGCATAGAAATTTAGCATTTGATGGCAGGTAAGGATCACCTGACCCACCTAGTCTACACATTTTTCCCTACCTACTGTATCACTGCAGACCCTACTTGATCTCCAGCTTATCCTCCCCCCCCCCCACCATCTCTTTACTAAGGTTCTTTATGCCTATCCCATGCTTTCTTGAACTCCATTACAGTTTTTGCCCCTACCACCGCTGCTGTGAGGCTGTTCCAGGCATCCATCACCCTCTCCATTAAGAAGTACTTTTTCAGATCTCCTGAGTCTAGCCCCCCATCCGACTTCATAACATGACCCCTTGTCCCTGAGCACCTTTGTTTTGAAAAATAGCTCCCTCTTTTGAATTTAATTTATATCTTTGAGGTATTTAAAGTTTCTGTCATGTCCCCGTTTCCCCTTCTTTCCTCCAGGGTATACATATTAAGGTCTTTCAGTCTCTCCTCGTAGGGCTTTTGATGCAGACCCTGCACCATTTTGGTTGCCATCCTTTGGACCGCTTCCACTCTTTTTATGTTCTTCCGGAGTTGAGGTCTTCAGAACTGGATACAATAGTCAAGGTGAGGTCTCACCAGTGATCTATGCTGGGGTAACACCACCTCCCTCTTTCTGCTGGTGATACACCTCCCTATGTACACCAGCATCCTGCTAGCTCCTCCGACTGCCTTGTCACACTGCCTAGCCACCTTTAGGTCATCACATATGACAATAACCTCAGATCTTGCTCCTGTTTTGTGGTTGACAAAACCACTGCTCCCAATTTTTACTCCACCCCTGGGTTTATGTGCCCCAAATGCATGATTTTAGAGTTGCCATCCCTTGACCACTCCTCTAACTTTTTCAGATCCCCTCTCATTTTTTCCACCTCTTCCTCCCCCTTCCTGGAGTGTCTACCCTGTTGCATATTTTAGTGTCATCCATAAAAAGACAGACCTTCCCATTCAGCCACTCTGTAATGTCACTTATTAAGACATTAACATACTAACATACTAAAATGCCAGCAGAATAGGCCTAATGGTCTCTCAAGTCTGCTCAATTTTCAGCACCCGCACCAAGGGTTGATTTTGGTGTCCCCCTCCCCTTGGGTTATACTGTCCCCAGTTCCAGATGTTCCACCTGTACTTGGCCTGGTCAGATTTACTGTCCTCCTGTACTTGTCCCATCCCCATTTAAACCCGTCCACAGTCTCCACCTCTACCAGCTCCCTGGGCAGTGCATTCCATGGCTCCACCACCCTTTCAGTGAAATAACATCTCCTCCTCTCCCCTCTGAGCTTGCCCCCTTCCAGCTTACACCTGTGACCTCTCATTGCCCCACCCTCCTTCCTTTGGAGCACCCTGACTGGGCCTCCTTATTGATCCCTTTCATGTACTTAAAGACCTCTATCATGTCTCCCCTGTCCTTCCTCTCCTCTAGGGTGTACATGTCAAGCTCCTTGAGCATCTACTCATGGGTCCTCTTCCCCAGGGCCCCAGATCATTTTGTTTGCCCTCCTTTGGACTCTGTTTAGGAGTGTAATGTCCCTTTTTAAATGTGGTCTCCAAAACTGCACACAATACTTGAGGTGTTGCCTAATCAAGCAGTTGTACAGTGGAAGGATCACTTCCACCTTTCTGGAGGTAATCCCCCTGGCGATGCACCCCAGCATCCTATTTGCCCTTGGAGCTGCCCTCCTACAGGTCTCTGAGTTGTTCATTTTGACATCTACAACTACCCCCAGGTCCCTGTCACCTTCCGTGACTTGAATTATGTCGCCTCCCAGGGTATACCCCTGGCCTGGATTTCTAACTCCCAGTTGCAGAACCTTGCACTTCCCCACATTGAGTTTTAGTTTACATTTTCCCAACCACCTTTCCAGAGCCTCCAGGTCCTCCTGCAAGGCCACCCTCCCCTCCTCCTCATCCACCACTGCACCCAGCTTTGAGTCATCTGCAAAGAGACTCATCTCACTCCTGATCCCCCTCCTGATGTCTGAAACATAGGCATTGAACAGGAGTGGCCCCAGCACTGACCACTGGGAACCCCACTAGTAACCCACCTTGGGGATGAGGCTAAATCTCTAACCACCACCTTCTGAGTATGCTCAGAGAGCCAATTTCCTATCCATCTTAAGAACTGTCTCCCTACCCCCATTTCCTTCAGTTTAGCTAGCAGGTCACTGTGGGGTATCGAATCAAATGCCTTGCTAAAGTCCAGAAAGAGGACGTCCACTGGCCTACCCTGGTCCAGGGCCCTCGTCACCCAGTCATAGAACTCAGCAAGGTTTGTCTGGCAGTATCTTCCTGTGACAAAGCCATGCTGTCTATCGTCCAAGTACCCAGTTTGCTCCAGTAACCCCCCCAGCCTTTCCTTGACAATACCCTCCATCACCTTGCCGACTACTGATGTCAGGCTAACGGGCCTGTAATTTCCCACCTCCTTTCTTGATTCCCCCTTTTGGATCTGCACAACATGGGCCACCCTCCAGTCTTGGGGCACCCACCCAGTCCTCAGAGAGATGTTAAAACGCTCGCTAGAGAGACTGCCAGGACATCCACCGGTTCCCTCAGCACCCTGGGATGTATCTCATCTGGCCCAGGTGCTTTCTCTGTCCGAAGGGACCCAAGGGATTCCTTTACTCTCTCTACTGGGATTTCAGCCTTCACGTCCTCCCCCTTTTCACCCTGCACTGCTGGCTCCCCACCTGTTTGTGGTGGCCACTCCCTTTTCCCAGACCCAGCAGAACCCCTGGTCTCTACCGGTCCCATCCTTCACTCCAGTTTGCCCCCGCTCCCCTCGTAAGACATGGCTCCTCCATCCCCCATAGTAAAAACTGAGGCAACATACTCATTTAGGACTTCTGCCTGTTCCCCCGCCTCCTGTGCCCAACTATCCCCTATCCTTCTCTTGCTGATCTGCCCCCTTACTTTCCTTTTTTGCCCTATGTATCTAAAGAATGCCTTGTCCCCCCTCCGGATCCCACTGGCCAAGGACTGCTCCTTTTTCGCTTTAGCTGCTGTCACCCCCCTGGTGACTCTCTTGGCTGACAGCTCATATTCCTCCTGATATCTTTCACTCCTTGAGCACTTGCACCTATAGGCTGCCTTCTCTTCCCTCACCACCTCCTGTACCTCCTGGGATCCACCAGCAGAGTTTTCTGGCCTTACTGAACTTATGCCTTTCCCTTGTGCAGGATCTGGTAACCTCCTGTATTCCCCTTCTTATAGATCTCCCACCTGCTGTCAGCATCCATATCTGGCCTTATCCTGTCGAGATGATCTTTAAGGATTCTTCCCATCTCCCTGAAGTCTGCACCCCTAAAGCTGGTTACTACCATCCTTCTTCGGCTTTCCTCCCCCCCAGATCCAGGAAGAACCAGACTGTGGCATGATCAATTCCCTCTAACGAGTCCCTCGCCTCTAGGTCCCTAATCTGATTACTGTCCGTCAGGACCATGTCCGGTGTCCGGGCCTCCCTAGTTGGCTCACCCACCTGTTGTGTCAGAAACGTATCCTGGAAGACATCCAGCAGCCTCTGCTCTTTGGCCACTGGTGATGTCATAGTCCCCGAGTCTGTTCCTGGCATGTTGAGGTCCCCCATTATCACTACCCTTCCCTTTCCCAATCTACAGTGTCCCTCGAGAGTTGCCACCAAACTTTCTTCCAGGACCTCTATCAGTGCTGGTGGTCTGTATACCACTCCAACCTTTACTCTTTTACCCCCCTGCATCAGCAAGGTGACCCAAATTGCCTCCACATTCCCCTCTGCCTCCTCTACCCCGCCAATACCCACTCTATTTCTGACTAACAGTGCTACACCACCCCCCATTCCCTCCCTCCTATCTTTTCTAAACATAGTATAGCCCTCCAAATTTAGGTCCCACTAGTGTCCTTGAGTGGCCCAGGTCTCACTGATGGCTGCCACATTTACCTCCCCTCAACTAGCATTGCCTGGAGCTCAGGCATTTTATTTCCTAAGCTACTGGCATTTATCAGGACCACTCTCCACCCCTTTTCCCTCCTCTCCTTTCTCCCCTTTGAGCTCCCATTTCTCAGCTCCTGTACCCTACCTGGTGACCCATTTCCATATCTCCCTAGCCCACTACAGGAGTGGAGACCATGTCCCTCATTTATCATACCTGCTGGCACTGACCAGTCCCAGTACAGATCCCTGTGATACTCCGCTGGTCACCCTCCCTCCCTTCCTCGCAGTGAACTCCACTTACCATCACCCTCTGTCTCCTATCCCTTAGCCACTTTACCACCTTTGATCCCACTCCTAGGCTACCTAGCTTTCTTACTAATCTACCATGTGGGATGGTGTTGAAGGCCATGCTGAATCCAGGTAGGCCACACACACCACTCCTCCCTAATTCATTTCCCTTGATACCCAGTCAAAGAACTCTATTAGATTGTTTGACAAGACCTACCCCTGTGAATCTATGCTGTCTTGGGTCCTGTAAACCACTGGATTCAAGGTACAGTATTCTACTAGAGATGCAGTGAATTTAAAATTCGCTGGCGAAGTGCATGCGAAGTGGGCACTTCACGTCGTGGAGTGGGCAATGCAAAGTGCTCACTTTGCCTTGTCATTACCACTTCACGTTGGCATAATGAGAACACAAAGTAAGGAAAAGTCATTGTTTTTAATGGACTTTGCGTTCCTCATTATGATTCTAAGTGATCCATTTGGTGTTTCAGACTTGGCAGCTCCCCCCCACAGATCACATGGCTTACAGTACTGTAAGTCACATGCTCTCTAGCCAGGCAGGAAGGAAGTGAGTCACACTGACAGTTTCACTTTCTCCTGTGCAGACTGAGATAGAGGAGTGTATGTGTACTAGAGAGAGGAGTGCTTTTTTGATTGAAGAGAAAGTTAAAATTTGATACTTAACCCAACAGCTTTTTTAAAAGCTACATTATTTTGTCTTTTCTGTACTGTTTTTTACTTAATTTGTTCTGTCTGTAAATTTTGTTTTTATTACCTACTTAGTTGTTTGTCTGTGTGTGTGTGACTGTGTGTGTGTTGTGCTTGTGTTGTGAGATGGAGCAGGGTGAGGGAATGTCTGGGGCGGGGGCAGCTCTGGGAGAACGTGGTAGTACATGTCATCGTACCATGCGCATGCGTTGGGGGGGAGCGCCCATTTGTGTTGGACCACTCTAAACTTATGAGTGTCCAACCCCCGGAAGCACGACCAGCACCGCCTCCTGACTCTGAGGCAGTTCAACCACCACCACCAAGTCTAGCACAAGGTCCTTTGGAGCATGATGTGCCTGTTCCCCAAGGCCCAGGTGTGGATCCCACCATCAGTACTGTTGAGCAGTGTGAGCAGCCTACTGCCAGTTCATCTGGCCCTCCCCTGCCTGTGCCTGGTCCTCCCCGCACCATCGTTGTTTGGCAGTTTTTTTAATTGTGTCGGGGACAGCAGTGTGGTGAAGTGTCACCTATATGTGGTGGAGGTGCACCGTGGCCCCCGGGGGAGTCACCTGGGGACTGGGGGCCAGCACACCCATGTGCTTAATCACCACCAGTTGGAGTGGCAAGCTGCCACAGAACGGACCATGTCTGCACCTGCTGGCTGTTCCATGGCAGAGGGTGCTGCTGTGCCTAGCGGGCGTGGCATCCCTAAGAAGAGGAGGGCCACAGCAGCATCTGTTGCTCCACCAGTACCCCCACCACCACCACCTCCACCACCAGCAGGTCAGCCTGTCAAAGGAGTGGACGCCAGAGAAGTACATGTAACACTGTCTGACTTGGCAGTTCTCTGGAGTGCTGTTGAGGAGAACAATGAGAGGATGAGTGCTGTGGAGCAGCAGCTGGATGACATAGAGGGACATCAACTTCAAATTATGTCCATGCTGGAACTCCTGCTGGATCACCATAGGATCCCACATTAGTTTTGTTTCCTCACACCATGTCCCCCCCCGCCTTCCTTGCTGTGCCATAAAATGTATTCCTCCACCATCCCTGACCCTTGTATGTAATTATGCCCTTTTTTTGTTGTCTTCAGTATGCATTACACTTTGTATTCTGGGGCCTCTTCCTTCTGTTAAGTGTCTGTGTGTTTTGTGTGTGTGCACTGTTTTGGTGCCTCATTTTTCTGCATCCGCAAAAAGGCATCTGTCTTGTGTCCAGAAAATTGACAAGTGGTAACTCAGTGAAATGAGACTGTTTCAGCACATACAAAGTCCCCCAGAATTTATGGCGCAGTCAGTCATGCGCACAACAGTGGCACATAGTCCCCAGATTTTTTCTGCAGGCCCAGAATGCATCCTCCATGTGTCCAGAAAATTGACAAGTGGTAACGCAGTGAAATGAGACTGTTTCAGCACATACAAAGTCCCCCAGGATTTATGGCGCACTCAGTCATGCGCACAACAGTGGCACATAGTCCCCAGATTTTTTCTGCAGGCCCAGAATGCATCCTCCTTGTGTGCAGAGAAGTGAAAAGTGATCATCTCAACTGGATTGAAAGGTGCCCTTTGGATGTACAGTAATAGTAGCCTTGGTGAGTAAATGTGTATACATATGTATATATATATATATATATATATATATATATATATATATATATGCATATATATATAGATACATGGTTGTGCATTTTGTAGGTGATGATGAGGGTAGTTGAACCTGACATGGACATGTACTCATGCTATTGTTCTGCATCACACACAGGTGACTCCGTCTCCGAACTGTTGCTGTGTATCGTCCAGTGCTCAATGAGAATTTTTTGCACTAAAATGGAAATGGATAACTCTCAAGCACATGAAGGTAAGTATTTCTTTTTTTTTGGGGGGGGGTGATCATATTTTCAGTTTTGTCTGTAATAGTTTCTTATTTTTTATTTCTTCACAGATTTCATCTGCATCCTTCTGGAGTCTGGTTCTTAATGATGGTCATGGAATGAAACGACTTCTGCGTGTTGCATGTGTGCCCAAGCTCGGGTCAGGGAGGGGTGTGCCTGATGTTGAAGTAGTTTTTGGGATAAGGCCACTTTGACAGAACAACAAAGTATCACGAATTTTCCTAAAAAAAGAAATGAATGACTTCTTACAAGTTACCACTTCATTGTTATGTGTCCCTCCCTGGTTCTCAAATCTCAATCCTTATTGTCAACTAAGTTACATTTCAGAGACACATCTTGTCAACTACTAAGACAACCTGTTGTGTGCAGTATTTGCAGCAGTCTTTACAAAGCAATGAAATAAATGAAATAAAATTTTCATACTTACCAGAATGGATTTTACATGGGCATTACATTGCTTTCTCTCCATCTGTACGGTATAGCTACAGCATCTTTCCCAACGAGTATTAGCGATGGAACCTCTTTTTGTTCTCCTGTAAAATAAACAAAATAAGTGTACTGTATGTATTTTTCCACTGCGGCTCTGAAAAACTACAGAAAACAAAACAGACAACTTAAGGAAGTGAGGCGGCATAACAAACATGAGTGCACATACTCACTTTATGGTTTAAATATTAAGAAGCTGGTGGTGGTGGTGCACTGGTGTTCTGGTGGTCCGTGGGGGGCAGACAGACTCATGGTGGCAGCAGACTTGGATAACATCAGTCCCGGTGGTGATGGTGGTGGCCCGTGGTGGGCAGACAAACTCATGGTGGCAGCAGACTTGGATAACATCAGTCCCGGTGGTGGTGGTCCATGGGGGGGGAGGACAGACTCATAGTGGCAGCAGACTTGGATAACATCAGTCCCGGCGGTGGTGGACTGGGGTGGGCATACAGACTCAAGGTGGCAGCAGACTTGGATAACATCAGTCCCGGTGGTGGTGGTGGTCCGGGGTGGGCAGACAAACTCATGGTGGCAGCAGACTTGGATAACATCAGTCCCGGTGGTGGTGGTCCATGGGGGGCAGACAGACTCATGGTGGCAGCAGACTTGGATAACATCAGTCCCAGCGGTGGTGGTGGACTGGGGTGGGCATACAGACTCAAGGTGGCAGCAGACTTGGATAACATCAGTCCCGGTGGTGGTGGTGGACTGGGGTGGGCAGACAGACGCAAGGTGACAGCAGACTTGGATAACATCAGTCCTGGTGGTGGTGGTCCGGGGTGGGCAGACAAACTCATGGTGGCAGCAGACTTGGATAACATCAGTCCTGGTGGTGGTGGTGGTCCATGGGGGGCAGGCAGACTCATGGTGGCAGCGGAGTTGGATAACATCAGTCCCGGTGGTGGTGGTCCATGGGGGGCAGACAGACTCATGGTGGCAGCAGACTTGGATAACATCAGTCCCAGTGGTGGTGGTGGTGGTCAATGGGGGGCAGACAGACTCATGGTGGCAGCAGACTTGGATAACATCAGTCCTGGTGGTGGTGGGGGTCCATGGGGGGCAGACAGACTCATGGTGGCAGCAGACTTGGATAACATCAGTCCCAGTGGTGGTGGTGGTCAATGGGGGGCAGACAGACTCATGGTGGCAGCAGACTTGGATAACATCAGTCCCAGTGGTGGTGGTGGTCAATGGGGGGCAGACAGACTCATGGTGGCAGCAGACTTGGATAACATCAGTCCCGGTGGTGGTGGTGGTCCATGGGGGGCAGACAGACTCATGGTGGCAGTGGAGTTGGATAACATCAGTCCCGGTGGTGGTGGTCCATGGGGGGCAGACAGACTCATGGTGGCAGCAGACTTGGAAAACATCAGTCCCGGTTTTGGTGGTCCAGGGTGGGCAGACAGACTCATGGTGGCAGCGGAGTTGGATAACATCAGTCCCGGTAGCGGTGGTGGTGGTCCGGGGTGGGCAGACAAACTTATGGTGGCAGCAGAGTTGGATAACATCAGTCCTGGTGGTGGTGGTCCATGGGGGGCAGACAGACTCATGGTGGCAGCAGACTTGGATAACAACAGTCCCGGTGGTGGTGGTCTGGGGTGGGCAGACAGACTCAAGGTGGCAGCAGACTTGGATAACATCAGTCCTGGTGGTGGTGGTGATCCGGGGTTGGCAGACAAACTCATAATGGCAGCAGACTTGGATAACATCAGTCCTGGTGGTGTGGTGGTCCTGGGTGGGCAGACAGACTCATGGTGGCAGCAGAGTTGAATAACATCAGTCCCGGTGGTGGTGGTCCATGGGGGGCCAGACAGACTCATGGTGGCAGCAGACTTGGATAACATCAGTCCTGGTGGTGGTGGTGGTCCGGGGTTGGCAGACAAACTCATGGTGGCAGCAGACTTGGATAACATCAGTCCCGGTGGTGGTGGTGGTCCGGGGTTGGCAGACAAACTCGTAGTGGCAGCAGACTTGGATAACATCAGTCCTGGTGGTGTGGTGGTCCTGGGTGGGCAGACAGACTCATGGTGGCAGCAGACTTGGATAACATCAGTCCCAGTGGTGGTGGTCCAGGGTGGGCAGACAGACTCATGGTGGAAGCAGACTTGGATAACATCAGTCTCGGTGGTGGTGGTGGTCCGGGGTTGACAGACAGACTCATGGTGGCAGCAGATTTGGATAACATCAGTCCTGGTGGTGGTGGTGGTCCATGGCGAGCAGACAGACTCATGGTGGCAGCAGACTTGGATAACATCAGTCCCAGTGGTGGTGGTCCAGGGTGGGCAGACAGACTCATGGTGGCAGCAGACTTGGATAACATCAGTCCCAGTGGTGGTGGTCCGGGGTGGGCAGACAGACTCATGGTGGCAGCAGACTTGGATAACATCAGTCCCAGTGGTGATGATCTGTGGTAGGCAGACAGACTCATGGTGGCAGCAGACTTGGATAACATCAGACCCGTGGTGGTCCGAAGCGTGGCAGACAGACCCATGTGGTGCAGACTTGGATAACATCAGTCCTGGTGGTGGTGGTGATCCGGGGTGGGCAGACAAACTCATAATGGCAGCAGACTTGGATAACATCAGTCCTGGTGGTGTGGTGGTCCTGGGTGGGCAGACAGACTCATGGTGGCAGCAGAGTTGAATAACATCAATCCCGGTGGTGGTGGTCCATGGGGGGCCAGACAGACTCATGGTGGCAGCAGACTTGGATAACATCAGTCCTGGTGGTGGTGGTGGTCCGGGGTGGGCAGACAAACTCATGGTGGCAGCAGACTTGGATAACATCAGTCCCGGTGGTGGTGGTGGTCCGGGGTGGGCAGACAAACTCATAGTGGCAGCAGACTTGGATAACATCAGTCCTGGTGGTGTGGTGGTCCTGGGTGGGCAGACAGACTCATGGTGGCAGCAGACTTGGATAACATCAGTCCCAGTGGTGGTGGTCCAGGTGGGCAGACAGACTCATGGTGGAAGCAGACTTGATAACATCAGTCCCGTGGTGGTGGTGGTCCGGGTGGACAGACAGACTCATGGTGGCAGCAGATTTGGATAACATCAGTCCTGGTGGTGGTGGTGGTCCATGGCGAGCAGACAGACTCATGGTGGCAGCAGACTTGGATAACATCAGTCCCAGTGGTGGTGGTCCAGGGTGGGCAGACAGACTCATGGTGGCAGCAGACTTGGATAACATCAGTCCCAGTGGTGGTGGTGGTCCGGGGTGGGCAGACAGACTCATGGTGGCAGCAGACTTGGATAACATCAGTCCCGGTGGTGATGGTCTGTGGTAGGCAGACAGACTCATGGTGGCAGCAGACTTGGATAACATCAGTCCCGGTGGTGGTGGTCCAGGGTGGGCAGACAGACTCATGGTGGCAGCAGACTTGGATAACATCAGTCCTGGTGGTGGTGGTCCAGGGTGGGCAGACAGACTCATGGTGGCAGCAGACTTGATAACATCAGTCCCGTGATGGTGGTCTGGGGTGGCAGACAGACTCCTGGTGCAGCAGACTTGGATAACATCAGTCCCGTGGTGATGGTCTGTGGTAGGCAGACAGACTCATGGTGGCAGCAGACTTGGATAACATCAGTCCCGGTGGTGGTGGTCCAGGGTGGGCAGACAGACTCATGGTGGCAGCAGACTTGGATAACATCAGTCCTGTGGTGGTGGTCCAGGGTGGGCAGACAGACTCATGGTGGCAGCAGACTTGGATAACATCAGTCCCGGTGGTGGTGGTGGTGGTCCGGGTGGGCAGACAGACTAATGGTGGCAGCAGACTTGGATAACATCAGTCCTGGTGGTGGTGGTCTGGGGTGGGCAGACAGACTCATGGTGGCAGCAGACTTGGATAACATCAGTCCCAGTGGTGGTGGTCCAGGGTGGGCAGACAGACTCATGGTGGAAGCAGACTTGGATAACATCAGTCCCGGTGGTGGTGGTGGTCCGGGGTGGACAGACAGACTCATGGTGGCAGCAGATTTGGATAACATCAGTCCTGGTGGTGGTGGTCCATAGCGAGCAGACAGACTCATGGTGGCAGCAGACTTGGATAACATCAGTCCCAGTGGTGGTGGTCCAGGGTGGGCAAACAGACTCATGGTGGCAGCAGACTTGGATAACATCAGTCCCAGTGGTGGTGGTCTGGGGTGGGCAGACAGACTCATGGTGGCAGCAGACTTGGATAACATCAGTCCCGGTGGTGGTGGCCCAGGATGGGCAGACAGACTTGGATAACATCAGTCCCAGAGGTGGTGGTGGTCCGGGGTTGGCAGACAGACACATGGTGGCAGCAGACTTGGATAACATCAGTCCCGGTGGTGATGGTCTGTGGTAGGCAGACAGACTCATGGTGGCAGCAGACTTGGATAACATCAGTCCCGGTGGTGGTGGTCCAGGGTGGGCAGACAGACTCATGGTGGCAGCAGACTTGGATAACATCAGCCCTGGTGGTGGTGGTCCAGGGTGGGCAGACAGACTCATGGTGGCAGCAGACTTGGATAACATCAGTCCCGGTGATGGTGGTCTGGGGTTGGCAGACAGACTCATGGTGGCAGTAGACTTGGATAACATCAGTCCCGGTGGTGGTGGTGGTGGTGGTCCGGGGTGGGCAGACAGACTAATGGTGGTAGCAGACTTGGATGCCATCAGTCCCGGTGGTGGTGGTGGTCTGGGGTGGGCAGACAGACTCATGGTGGCAGCAGACTTGGATAACATCAGTCCCGGTGGTGGTGGTTGTCCGTGGGGGGCAGACAGACTCATGGTGGCAGCAGACTTGGATAACATCAGTCCTGGTGGTGGTGGTCTGGGGCAGGCAGACAGACTCATGGTAGCAGCAGACGTGGATAACATTAGTCCCGGTGGTGGTGGTGGTCCAGGGTGGGCAGACAGACTTGGATAACATCAGTCCCAGGGGTGGTGGTGGTCCGGGGTGGGCAGACAGACACATGGTGGCAGCAGACTTGGATAACATCAGTCCTGGTGGTGGTGGTCTGGGGTGGGGGGGGCACACTACCATTTAAATACTGCAGTTAAAACCTGCCAACATTAACCACATCATCATCTTCATAAAGAAAACTACCCTCACAGTCATTGATGTCTGAAGTCTGACCAATGGGAAATTCTTTCTCCATTGTGTCATCATCTACATCAGTGGTGGGCCGTTTCAGGCAGCCACTGCCAGTGCCACCAGGATGCTCCATTTCCACATCAGCAAGACCACCATGACAAGGCTGGGGTCTGAATACCGAGGTTGCAGTCTCTGCTGGTATGTGCCTGTCATTCATTTTAATGAATGTTCGCAAACTAACATTTGCAGAAGACAGGTTTGTCTGATGATCTCTGACTATTGCACCTGCTGAGCTGAATACCATCTCAACATTTACACTGGGGGGTGGGCATGTGAGGTACTTCAGTGCCACTGCAGTCAGCTCTGGCCATTCAGTGGCCTTTGCACTCCAGTACAAAAGAGGATCTTCACTTATTGCCAGATGCCAGTTTTCAGACAAATATGACTCAACCATTCTTTGTGCCATACTAAGTCCGATTGTTGATGCATCAGCCTGTTCCCCAGAATCATTGATGTCACAAACACCCACTTGGGATAAAGCCTCCCAAAGCAGGTTGACGACAATCACTTTGGATGACAGACCACCAGGAGCTACAGTCCCCTTACCCTTGCATGATATGCTTGCTGGTCTTCCAGCTACACCTTCAGCTGGATTATTCTGCTGAGATTTGCAAACCTTGGCAAGTGACTTTTGTGCCCCATGAACCAAGCGAACCAGTTGACCACTGATATTTTTTACCTGTTCAGGCCCTTCCTCCAGTACTGATGCAATTCCACATTTGTATCATGGGTCCAGCATTGTTGCCATGGCAAAGTTGCCACTACGTTGAATGCTCACAATGTGACGATTCTGGTCGAATACTGTCAGCATGTGTTGCAGTAACATATTGCTACCACCATCTCCGGCAACATCAAGGGCATGCTGTACATTCGCCAATGTCTGCCTCAGCACCTGCAACAGTGGAATTGATTGGCTAATGGAGGCAGACTCGCCACTCAATGCCTGTGTGGCATGTTCAAAAGGCCGCAAAATTGTTATTACAGAGTCCATGAGGCGCCACTGTTCAGTCGTCATAGACATGGAGGCCCCAGAACTGTCATGGCTAGTGTGCATCACAAGATATTCTGTGATGGCTTTGTGCTGTTCGTACAACCTCTCTGCCATGTATAACGTGGAGTTCCATCGGGTGACGACTTCCAGCTTCAAGCGATGCTGAGGCAGGCTGTTTTGTATCTGCAACTGCCGCACTTGGTCATGGGCCTTTCCAGATCGTGAAAAGTGGGATCAGATATGTCGTGCAATGGTCAGCATTTCCTTTACATCATGGTGCTGCAGAAACTCCTGCACCACAAGATTTAAACAATGGGCCATGCATGGAACACGGAAAAAAAACACCATCCGTACTGCATTTCACCGCATTTGACCCATTGTCACTTGCTATGAACCCAGCTCTCAGGGACAGAGGGTTTAGCCATCTGTCAATTTCAGTCAGTACCATGTCCAACATGTTCTCACCAGTGTGTGAACAGGTCAAACTGCGCTTAGCAATTGTTGCATGCTGGTGAATTCCGGGAAGATTGCTACCATGACAATCCACCTTCCTGCACTGATTATTCACACTACCAGCATCTCAAACAACCCCCAGCACCTGTGCCCAGTGTGCAGTTATATACAGATATGAACTCCCTGCTGTTTTGCCACTTGTCCACATATCCATACTTAAATGGATGAATGGAGAGGAGGAATGTTGAAGGGCATGTCTTACTGAGTCTGAGACAGTACGGAACAACTCAGGGACAGCACGGGTAGAAAAGTATGTCCTGGATGGGACTTTCCATTTTGGACAGGCACAGGTAGCAAACTGCTGGAACCCAGAATTCTCCACAAAAGGAGAAGGGCAAAAGATCGATTGTCTGCATTTCCGCTACAGCAGCATTAAGTTCACGTGACACTGTATGATTCAGGGGTTCAGCTTATCTGCGCAAAAACACTCTGTAATGTGGACTGACTTAAACGTTTTATAAGGGTGTGATCACAAATGGTTGTGCTCTGTGATGATTACATTGATTGGGGGAATTAGATGACATTTGATGAAGAGGTTGCACAGGTGATGATGACAAACACAGAAATGCAGTTATTTTGCCAGATTTGCCAACCGAGGTTGATGTACCACTTGCACTAGACATACTGCATTCACCATCACCACCACTACAAGAACTGCTACTCTCACCAGCACTGGACAACATTTCAAAGTCATTATGGTCCTCCACCTCATCATGTCTGTAGTAATCCTCTGCTCTTACTACCACACTACTGCATACGTTTAATTTCCTACTGGGCTTAACAGTCATGGAAGGGGATAACATGCTGGCTATGGTTGCTGCCGGTGATATGGGTGAACACCCAAGTCTGGTACTAGCTGCTAGCTTGTGCTTGGTCCACAGAGCTAAGAGCCAATTCTTAAGATGCGTATGCTGTCCTCCTGTCCCAAGATGGCTCCACTTTTTACCTCGACTCACACGCACATGGCAAACCTGGCAGATTGCAACTGAATCATCATTTGCATCTTGAACAAAAAAATCCCAAACAAGGGACTGTGATGCTCTGCTTTTAACATGTCCATGATGATGTGACTTATTTAAGTCTGTTATTTTAATAACAAAAGTGGGGGGAGGCACGTGATGTTTCTGGCACTGCACACCTGGACTGCAAATGACCTCCACGACTACCTATCATATTGAGTACTGGGTTGTCATCATCATCATCTTCAACTAAAACTGGTACATCACAAGTTTTATGGGGGGCGGATTCCTGCAAACAGATTCAGAAATTTCAGACACAGTCACTTTTAATTTATTTTTCTCCGGTTCCCAACTGGGGTCGATTAAATCATCATCATATTTATCAACATCACTGTCACACACATCCACATCTTCTGCTTGGATGCTAAGATGTGGACTGCATGTTGCAACATCATCATCATCATCACATTCATCATCAGCATCTACACCACCATTGCCTGATATTGTTTCACCACACTGTGAATCACTGTTGCATTGAAAATGAGTAACATTAAGTGCCACGGTGAATGGAATATCACATTGTTTGCTATCGTTGACATGATCATCAGAATCAGGTTCAGTTAATGGGATGTTACTGGGAAGTATGACATCATCTACGCTGTCACTCACTTGCACTGCTTCACATTCAATATGTTTGGATACGGTACACTGGTTGGAATTAGAAATTGATGCAACAATACCAATACTACCTCCACCACCAACACCAGTAACACTAACACCACCAGCTAGGAAAACATCATCTCCTCCAACTATCAGTGAAGCTACTGATTGGACTGTAAAAAACATTGCAGGAGAAATACCTTTCCTCACATCAGCAGTGCACTTCTCCGTCCGTGTACTACTTCCACACCCACAGACCCTCTTACTGCCAACATTGCCATGGCCAGAAACAGCTTTACTTGCATATCTCTTTGCAGGCATTTTGAGGGATCAACCACAAATATTATTACCAACTTCAGATTTTGATACGTTCACTTTCTGACTGGAGGGTTGCTACTTGCTAGCTGGATGTGAAGTAAAATAAACAACTGTGGCTTCAGCAACAGATAAGGGGACTACTGTGTTGTGACACTGTCATGAAATTAAAACAACTTCAGTAACCAGTGGTGCTGATGGGGTCACAAAAACAGTCCAGTCTGGTAAAAAATACATTTTCAACGTGGAGGGCACTGAATACAGACAGTGCTAATTTTTGGCACTTACAAGCAGCAACCTGAGGGCAGAACGATGCGCAGTACAAAATCAGGCAGTTGCAGTGGATAGCAGGTTCAACACTGCTGCGCTTAGTTGCACTTACACTGATCTGTGTCACAAATTTTAAAAGGTGTATTATATTTGATGCATGTAACACTGCACACACAACACAGAACAGTTTGTGTACAATGCTGAACGAGGAATGCCATGCAAATGCAAACGTTCAGTGTACTCAGTGCCACATAATGTAAATTTGTAATTTAAACAACCTGACCTTATGAAATGCTGCACCACATTCACGCAACAAGCAGCAAGAAAAGTTGTACTATCACTGACAATTTTACTAGGTGTGCAGTAACACAGTCAGTTATATAACAAAAATATTGCCAAAACACAAAGAAATCACTAGTTCTCCAACTTAAATCTACCTACACACAGATACACCCCTCCCCCACACAGCACACATCACTGTCTTTCACCACACACACTCAATGTTGTAAATTAGCATTCAAAATCCACACACAAACAAAAACACTCGATGATAAGAGCACAGGAGGGTTTCCTACAATTGATGAACTACAGTTGGATTCCCCCAAAAAAGCAAAAATGCTTTTTGAACAGCTTTTAAAAGATTCCTACAGATAGCTATCAGAGCACACTGTCTCCTACTCCTTCCTATCATACTACCTCAAACTGAGGCTGTGCAGATCAATATAGAGCCCATGTGACCCGAACTCCCATGAATCACTGCAAAATCCTCCTTCAGAGCTCAAAAACGAGGCGAAGTGAACTGCCACCAATGTACTTGCCTTAAAAATTGAAAGAGAAGTGTCCAGTGGAGGTGGAGTAATGCGAAGTCGCTGTTTTCATTGTACTTCGTGTTCCTCATTATAACATGAAGTACTGCACTTTGCATTGAGGAGCACTCGGCGAATCCGCCTTTGCTCCGCGAATCACTTCATGGAGCGGAATGAGCCCACTTCACCCCCCACTATATTCTACTATCCTTTTCTTCAGTAGTGATTCCTGTAGCTTCCCCACCACTGAAGTCAAGCTGGCTGTCCTGTAGTTGCCAGCCTCCTCCGTACTACCACTTTGATTATTTATTAATTTCTGTGTCAGAATGTCATCCAGATGTGAGGTCATCAATTATATCACATGCCAAGCTAAGAGGAGGGGCTTCAGGGTCAATGAAATTGGTAGGGAGCTGGGCACTATGGAAAAACTGTATACTGAAGAAAAATTCACCAGAAACAATGAATTCTGTGGCACTGTATGAATATTCAATGACCTGATGCACATTCAGTGAAAACTTCCATGGCCCTGGATTCCAGTAGCATTGACTATAATTCTTTGCCACTTTAATTACAAAAGATGCCAGCAACTCCAGTCTTTTTTCTGCAACTCATATTCTCTCCTTCATGCTCCAGACACTCGCTTCTTTCTCTTCCGGTCTGAAAATGCTGCTTGCTTCCTCTACTGAAGTATTTATCTAAATCAATCCAGTATCACTACCTCCAGTTCTCCTCCCACCGCCCCTTTTGCACCAGACCTTTCCCCTCTGCTCCTCTTCCTCCTGCCCTCTGCTGTCCTCCTCCTACTCCACTTTCCTCAGAGGCAATTGCCAATATCATCAATTCTTTATTGCGGGGAATTTTTATTTCTGTCCCCTGCTCTTCATGCAGTCCCTTATCCACTCAAACTACCTCCAGTCCCGTCACCCTGACATCCCCTAGGGCTTACCTACACCTCCCCATGTTCCTGCAGACCTTCCCCCTCTGGCAGGATGTCAGGGCTCCCCTTAACTCCACCACTATAGGATTTGGTGTGGGAGACTACACCTATGTAGCCAGATATGGGGTCTGCAAGCAATTATCCTGCCTATGTTTTTTTTTTCCTCCTTCTCTCCCACGTTCCCCAGGACACTGGCATCAAGGGCATGTCAGGCATGACTACACACAAATGTGCATCATGTGGCACCTGCCGACATCTTCCCACCCCCAACTACTCCAGCTGCACTGCCACCTGGGGGACCACAGGTGGCAGTATACCAGCAGACCTGGCTGCACTATCTGTCCCCGGGGGGGGGGGGATCCTCTGGGAAGCTCAACCCCCTTCCTCGAGCCGGCTCCCTGCAGCCTGAGTTCATTCCTGAACTAGGGCTGTCAGCATGGGAGAGGTAAGGTGCAATGCACCTCAGCCCTCTGCGCCACCAGGCCGGCACTGTATCATCCATTCTATTAAAAAGACCTCCTCCACCATTGACGGTGTGCCATTTTCTCTGGCCAGGTGTCTGCCCACTTGCCCTTATGAACTAATAAATGAATAGCATTTTGCTTGATGCTTGGTTTATTCTTTAGTGAAGCACTGTTGCAGAAATGCATTTTTTTTTAGCAAAAATAGAAACATAGAATCTGATGGCAGAAGGAGACCAATAGTCTACCAAGTCTGTCCATCATTGATACTACCTTACCCCCAACACACACACCTAGTGCCACTACACAGTGGGTTATTTATGCCCTCCCTCCCTTCTTCTTCTTCTTCTTCTTCCCCAATCCTCGTTCCCTCAACTAAGTTTATGAGTCCACTGGCCCTGTGCCATCCATGTTTGAACCATTAATGTTCTCGTCTCCCACTACCTCCACAGGTAATCTGTTCCAAAGCTCCACCACCCTTTCCATAAAGCAAAACCTTCTCACCTACTTCTTGAATGTATTTACCTCCCACTAATCTCCAACTGTGTCCCTTCATGACTGTATCTCTACTTCTAACAAACAAATGTTAAACGTTTACCAATATATCCACTGACTGCATGCAGCAGAACACAAAGGGATGGTGATGGCCAATGAAGGTACTGGGGCCCTGGGGATATCATCAATATTTTTAAGGTTACCTAAGGTAAGTAGAGAACAGGTAAATAAAGGCACCGCCAGTACAGAGCTGGCTCCCTTACAGCTTTAGCATGTTTCACATAAACCAAACCTTTCATGGCTCTCATATGTGTAGAGTAAACTAAAGACAGCTGGCCAGAATGGGCAGCCAATTAAACTTCAGCCTGCATGCACCACAGAAGGCAAACTGTCAGCCCTCATTGCTTTGTTTGTTTTAAAGCAGCAGTACTGGTTAGTCTGGAAAATGTGACATCCTAGCTTTTTCTTTTGAGTAGTAATGTATTTTTGACAATCTTAAATTCTTCGCTGACGTATTTTAAATTTGTTCAGCTGTTTTTAAGATTGTGTTTAATCACAAAAGTTGTAATTTGTGTGAATCCCCAATCTACAGTAAAGATGGCAATTCCCAGCATCGTTTAAAAATCTTCTCCCTGGAGGTCACGCTTTAACTGCTCCCGCTGTATTCATAATGCACCCATGTCTGGTGGCTGCCAGTGCATGTTTCTGATAACCAAGAGCACAGCACCACTCTGATCTGTTTACATCCACGATGGTAAACCTGGCAAAGGAGCAAGAGCTTTCAGAAACTTCAGAATCCTCTCTCTCTTGCTTCAGGAATGAAATAAAGCAAAGGGAAGTCAGATATATTGATGCTTTGGTTTGTCCTAACTGGCAACTAAATTACTGACAGTTTTGTTAACTAGCACTGCTGCATTAAGAATGGGAGGAGCAGCACAAAGAAGGTGAAATTTTGCACTAAAGTAAAGCTGCATCTTGAGTAAATCTAATGGCAGTTAAAGAGGACAGGGGCTTGATTTTCGAAGGGTGATTTTTTTTTTTTTGTCAACTTTCTTTCACTCCAGTCGTGGCCCGAGGAATCTTCTCTCAGGAATCCTGTCTGTGTCTTGCCCGCCTGAGGCTCCCAGAACTGCATGGGATAGACATAAAGGAATTCTGGAGGTCAGGGGTTAGGGGCAACAGACTTCTAGGAAAACAAACTGAACTTACAAGCTCAAATGGGCAGACTGGGTGGGCCATAGGCCCTTATCTGCCGACACTGTCTATGTATCTATGTAACTGCACCTCCTCTCTTCTCCACTCCCCGCAGCCAGCACTCCCCCCCCCCCAGTTTAACCCATCTGGCGTGGGTTGCCCTCTCCTCTTGGGTGCTCTTCTGAGGCAGTCTCTTGCTGCAGGCGAGGGCTGGCAGGAGGAACTGGAAGGCCAGTCTGGGTAAGTCCGGCAGAGGGCATGGGGGACAGGTGCTGATGTCTGTTCCTCAGAGCTGGTGTTTTCCCTGTTCATAGTGGACCCCCTCCTCTCTGCATGGGCACACCAGACGCAACGGCGCATGGCAACTCTGCCTGCATCAGCCATGCTTGTGTGATGTGCAGCCTGCACACTGCAACGCTCCTGATCTCCACCAGGAGCCGCTGGTGCACCGGGCTATCCCTCACCAACCTTCCCAGAGAGGAGAGCCGCCCATCAGGTGCTCAATCCACTGCCATCCCCTGCCAACCTCCGGCCCCTGAGCTCGCTCCTGAACTCGGGTCGTCAGCGTGGCGTGAGGTGTGGTGTCCAGCGCCTCAACCCTCAGTGCCACTGGGCAGCTCAAAGGGTGATGTTGAGCTTGTGTTAAGCCCTGCATCACACTCGTTTGTGGCACAGCTGCACCAAACTCCTTTGATGCAAATGCACCCAATTTTAGTACATCAGGCACAGTTGCAACAGTGTCATCATTTTACGCCAACTTGCGACAAAGATTTTGCATAAGGACCATAAAAAGGGTCCCCCCAAATGGTGCACGTTAGACCAGTGAAAAGCTGATCTAACTTGTGGCAGTTGGCGCTTGGGATTGAAAATCCTGATTGCCGGCTGGGAGTATGCAAGCCCTGTGCGCCAAAAGATCAGCGTACTAGGGGTTTGAGGCATTCTCGGGGCTTTGAAAATCGAGCCTAGGACATTATTTCTAATTGGCAGCTGTTTATAATGTTCCTATTTCCAAAATAAACTACACCAAACCATTACAGAGGCAAACACTCCACCCTTCACCCTAATGCGGGGCTACTTCTGAAAAAGCCTTGTATTAGTGTGAAATGTTGGGAAGTTTGCATCTGCAATGGTGTGTTGTATTTTATTTTAAAAGCCAATAAAAGCATCATTTTCAAACCTCACTTGTGTGTGCTAATTTTTTCGCCTTCTATTCCTATAGAAATGCTTGTTTTTGACTGGTGGCACCTGGGACTGAAAGTGCATGTAACTTTTCTAGCACTGGGAAGAAACTACGAATTCCGATTTCACAAACAGTTTTCCAGCTTTCACTAATTTTGCATTATTTGCATTAATTCTGACTTTGGTGTGTTCCGTAATTTTTTCCTCCATTCAGCAAAATGTTCAGGCTAAATTGTGGAATGATACACATGAACTGTGGAATGATAGGATTCCACAATTTAAAACTTCAATCCACAACGCATGCACTCATTCCGCAGTTTTGTAGATAAGAGAGTGATCTGTTCTGCAGAACTCCAGTCCCCAATTTAATGCATCAGTCTGCAACAGACACAGTCATTCTGCAGTTCTAAGACAGGATTTTGTGAAAGTTGCCAAAAATGCATTCTGAACTCTTCTCAGAAGTGAAATTCTGACTTTAGCAGTTATTCCTCCTGTGGAATTTTAGTTTTGCACAGCACTAAACCCTTCTCATTTACTGAAGTTAATAGAACTGCCAGGGGCCTGTTGTAGGGCTCTTAATGTGCCCCGCTGCAGCCATATCAGTGCTCCTCTGATGTTCAGGGGGTTCAGTATACACAGCATTAATATCACTGGCAGTCCAATCATGTTCAGTGCTTACACGGTCCGTGGCCTAGGGTAGATCTTTAGCTGCGGTATTTTTGAGTTGAGTTGTTCCCCTTACTGGGATGTTGGGATTCTTTCATTCACTGGTGTCTAAACAAGAGACAGCTTTCACCCATACAGCATGCTCCGACCAGATCTTTCCAGTAGGATTTTTTTTCACATCCCAGTTTTGCCATAGCCATTCACTCACTACACCTCTGTTGTAGCACATACTTGAACGTACATACTGTATGTGCCTTCATCGATTCGCATTTCCTTGGATTTAATTGCAACACTTTGAGACCTGCTTCTGTTGAATTAATTGAATGTTATGTAGATACAGGGTTAAACATGTGAACTGCATCTACACGTCACTCAGTTCAATCTATTAAATGTGCAATGGTGCAGAGAACATGTGAGCATGGCAGCTATCAACTGACCCCAAGGCCTGTACAACCACTGGCAGTCGATACAATGCTAATTTGATTTCGCAATCCTCAGTGAATCAATTAAAGATCTAGTCTACTGTAGTAAATGAATATTTATTTTCAAAAAACAGTGAACTCTTACTTCTTGTTTCTGAAATATTTTTTCTATTCTCCATTGCTAATTAGAAGAGTTACCATCTGAAAAATCTTGGTGGTGCAATGAGTGTAACAGTACTCACCCTGGAGGCTGATGTTGCTGGTTCTATTCCTCCTCATACATCATCAGCCCCATCACTTTACTATCTGTGACAGCACAACTGAACAACAAGAACCAGTACTACTGGATAAGCTGCAGATCCCAGTTAACCAGCAGCCTACTTCCTCCTAACCCCCTCCTACCCCCCCACTAAAATTGCCTTATGTCAGTCCCATGCATTCTTGAATTCCCCCACTGTTTTTGACCCCATGTCCTCCTCAGGAAGGCTGTTGCATGCATCCACCACCCTCTCTGTGAAAAAATACTTCCTCACATTGCCCCTGAGCCGTCACTCCTCTATCTTCAAATTGTTCCCATTTGTTCTTGTGCCCCCTTGTTTTTCTTTGAAACTTGGCTTTATTGCTAATGCCCTTCCAGACCTTGCTTGAGTGCCTTTTCACTGAGGTCCTTGTGCTTTTTTTATAGAGGTTTTTACCATCTTTCCTGACATCAGCCCAGGGATTTACCCTGAAAGCAGGGATGCAGCCTGCTCAGGCAGATTCCCCATCATTCAGATGGTGTTTTTTTTTCTTCCCTGCTTTTCCTCTGAGGCCCCTTCCTCCACCCCCTGGTGAGAGCGATGCCACACTGACCTTGTACACATGCAGCACCCCTGCAGTGAGTGCAAGCTCCCTGGCTGAGGTGCAGCAGCCAACCCTCCCAACTGAGGGACACTGCCACATGGTAGCTACCGCAGCCTGACCTTCCTCCTGACACAGTGATCCGAGCTCTCTCCTGAACTCAGCAAACCGGCACAACAAAGTATGACACACTGCCACCGGGTCATCAGCGCAGCCTAGGTCCTTGTATTTTACATACTTATACTGTACCATTGAGAAATTTTATAAGTCTAATTAATTATTCATGAGCCTAATGAGCCTCCTGATTGGCTACTGGATTGGTCATTAACGTCTTAGAAATGACTGATCCAGCTGACACTGTGTGGCACGCATGGCTTGCAGCACTCTGCTTAAAACCTTAAGTTAAAAATATATGGGAGAAAGCAAAACTGTTTTTTCGATTAGGCTTATAATTACAATAGCGACTGAGAAAGTGGTTGTTATTCCCTTGGATGTCGTTGCTTAAGTGATACTGACGAACTGCTTTTATTGGGTTTGGAAGACGTTTGAGCTCAAGAGTCCTTTCTGAAAGGTGTGCAGAAAATTAATGTATCTTTTTCTATAACTGTATTTTGTCTTGTATTGAAACATCTTTATTGGAATAATCATATAATTACTGGTGACCCCCTTTAACATCCTGTTTTCAAGGTTCTCCAAAATGCCATAATAACCTGAAAACGAGTTATTACGGCATTCACTAAACTTTCTTTTACCTCCAGTGCCCTTTCACTGTCGCTCCAGTGCACCATGCCACTTCACTGGTTTGTGCTCTGCTTGTGGGCTGGCTCAACAGTATTCAAAATAGGTGGCTCAGTTTTCCACCTTCCCATGAGCCGCCCGGCAAGCCACTTGCCTTTATTACCATCCCCCCCGTTTATTTCATTTTTTAAATGTTTTTATCTGGTTGATCCTGCCTTTGAAACATGAACAAAATAGCTGGTTGATCCTGCCATATCAAGAGACGCTTAGTCCATGACTCCAAATTTAATCCACAAAGGACCCTGGTAAGAGCTGTGGCTAAGACATTTTTTTTGAAAAAAAGAAAAAAATCTCAGAGAGCGTGGGAGAAAGGGAAAGTGTGTGTGTGTGTGTGTGTGTTTTGACAGCAAGTGAAAAAGGGAGAAAGAGTGAGTGTCTGTAGGTAGGGGAAAGAAACACTGGCACCAGTAATTATAAAAAATGAAAGATATGCAAGTGTGATCTTATGGATTTGTTTTACACACCCTTGGTGTGTGATGACTTGATAAACCTCTCGAGCTTCACTCTCAAGGTTTATGGGTCATCGCACACCTCGGGTGTGTAAAACAAATCCATAACACACTTGCCTATTGATTACTCTCTATTTATGATACATCTTCTATACAAACACACTTTCAATAGTACTTACTGTAACATCTCGCTTCTTACTCTCAGTAATACACTATCATCATGCACCAAGCTCAACAGTGTGAATTTCACAGGTATTTATTTATTTAGTTTTTGTTAACCAGGTGAGTGCCATTAGCCAAGACAATGACTATGTTCAGGTGCAAACTGGGAGATTACAATAGTTGGGGATACACAGGGAATATAGTTTTGATTTGGGAAAAGACAAGATACATACAGAGTAAGCTCATTTGTTTACATTTGTCCAGCTTGCTGAAACAATACTAAAATTGATCATGACACATAATTATGGGCAGCATTTGGTAGGTAATGCTGTACTGTAAGCAGCTATTAGTTGGAATTAGGTTTTCCTACTAAAATCATTTTTGGGGTGTAGGTGTCCTTTAATTTGGCAGATTTTGACTATCTGCAGCTCATTCAGGTTTACTATAATCGATAGAACATACCTATCAATTCATTTCCTATGAGTCATGGCACACATGTGTACAGCCTCACTGATGTGCAGGTGAGGGGTTGAGAGAGCATTGCTTTCTAGGACTATGCAGACTGCAAAAATCTGCCAGTGGAATTGGCACAGAATGGCAATTCTGCTTCTGAAATGCTTTTCAGAATGTCTGTTTTTTTAAATTCTGTGGCATTCTGAAAAGCATTCCTGGGTAAACCATGGGAATAATTATCTGTGGGTCATGTAAACTGTGGAATAATTTATCATGGATTGCGGAAAAATTATCTACAGTTTTTGTAACATGCAGATTATTAACCCATAAAAACCATTTTGCTTGCAAAATGTTGGGATACCACTGCCGACAGAATCTAATGGAATTTTTCAAAATTCCATGGAATTCCATTCTGTCACTATCATTTCACATAGCAAAACTACTTTCCCCAAGTTACCAACCTGCAGGTAGCATCAGCGCCATGCCGTGTATAGGACAAGACACACCACTTCATCGTTTGCCACTCAGTACCACTAAGAATACCAGCCACTGAGCTTTGCAGAGCAGAAAATCATCCAAATTGTTACAGGTGGACGAACAAGGCAGACTGATTACCCACTGTATGTCAGGCTTCACATGCAAATGACAGCATCTTTGAATAGAAAAGGGATTTAAAGAGCTAGTGTACTGAGCAAAATTTATGTTAACTTTTAAAAGTAATTAACTATTACTTTTTACATCTGAAGTATTTTGTCTTCTCCGTTTTACTAATTAGAAGATGTTGTACCTCACAGTGCTAAATGTGATTTGTGGGACAGCACTTTGCTTGGAGGCTGACATAGCGAGCTCTGCTCTTCTTCATACCTTATCAGGTGTCAGCGTGGCTCAGTTGGTAGCACATCCGCCTCTAGACCAGAAGGTTGTGAGTTCTCGTCCCACACTGGGATTGGACTTGCACTTAAAAATCGCAGGCATCTGAGTGCAGTATTGGGGGGTGCTGTACTGCTGGGGTGTGCTGTCCTTTGGATGAGACGTTAAGCCGAGGTCCCTTCTGCCCATCCTGGAGGGTGTCCAGGTGGAAGTAAAAGAACCCAGAGCACTCTTTGCAAAGAGCAGGGAACATTCCTGGTGTCCTGGCCAACATTCCCCTTCCCACAAACTGGTTCATGCAATTATCCAGGCTGTGTGTGGGTGATGATGTGCGATATGGCTGCCACCACACATTCAGTCACTTCACTACCAGTCTAGCATTGCTTGTAAAGTGCTTTGGGATACTGTGTATGAAAAGCGCTATATAAATGCTGATTCTTCTTATCAGCATTTTTTTTTATTACAACATTATTTTTGCCACCACTTCCGTGGACCTGGCAGGGGCTATGGTCCCTCCCTCCTCAGAGGGGTATGTCCTTCGGCCCATTGTGGCCATCATGGATCCTGCAGGGTCCTGATATTTTTCCTCTATTTTTTCTCCTGCACCCGCACCTGTGCAATGGGTGCAGCAGCAATCTCCACCTCCGTGGAGGCAGCCAAGCACCCTGGGCACAGGCCGAACCCCTCTTGTTATGCATGCAGCACAAACCACCCTCTCAGAGGAAGGAGAGAAGTCCTCCGGACACTCAATCCTTACCTCCCCAACCAACCCCCGAATGACTCGAGTCCATTCACAAACCCGGGTCACCGGCGTGGCATGAGGTGTAGTGTCCAGCACCACAACCCTCAGTGCCACCAGCTGGCCACCTTATCAGCATTGTGACTGCACCAACTCTGACATAACAGCTAACCAAGAAGAACCCATAACCTGCTGCCAGACCGGTCACTTGTGATGTCACAATGAGTGAGATCACAATGCTGATGAGGTAGGAAGAGGAATAGAACTAGATATGTCAGCTGGCAGGTTAAGCACAGCTCCTTGTATCAAACCTAATACGTAAGTGCTAAGTTATGATCAGGGGGTTTGTTAATGACCTATTTATCACCCTCTAGGGGTGTAGTGACATGAGGTGTAGCAGAGTTCTAACTGCCCCTAGAAAGGGATTAACTGACCATTAACATAACAAAGTTGGTTGACCAGTATGTGGTCACTAGTGACACCTAGTGCACTTCCAGCAGGCCACCACAGGAGCTGCCTTAGGAGTGGTACATGCCAGTCCCTCCCTTCCTCCTTCTCTCCCGAGCAGGAGAGCCACCACATGAATGCTTTTTATCCCACCTCAGCATGGCATGTTTTTTAACAGGGGTTATGTTGGCCCTGACCCTGCAGAAACGTGCCTCCTTTGCTTCAATAAGTGCTCTTGTGTCTTTAACTTTCACCTGGACAGTCCCGATAGATGGCCGGAAGGGACCTCGGTTTCACATCTCGTCTGAGGGATGGCACCTCAACATGCAGCACCCCTCTGGTATTGCACTAACATACCTGGGCTAGGATGCATGGCTCTCTGATCTTCCATCCCCAGAAGAGCATGTGCTACATACTGAGCTACTGACACTGGTAATGAGATAATCCATCCTGGTATTCTTGGATTTAGTCTCTTTCTTTCTTTGACACTGAAGCTTATGTTTATGTTACTTGGGAGTTCAGAGGGTATTAGTGAAACTATAAATATATGGAAACTGGTAATGTTTTGTAATGTTATTGAAGAACAGGGTTGAGAAACAAAGGTGAGGATCCCATACTTTCTGCCCTAGAAGTTGGTAACCCTAGGTGATACATGCTAATACTTCAGGGTTTAAAGTTCCCTTTCTTTCATATCTGAGTTCAACATTTGCTTAGACTAACTGACATTTTCAAGGCGTTCTATAAAGGCAGGTCTGGTTAATCAGCACAAAGAGGAACATGTTTGCTCAAAGCTTATGGTGCGTTAGCTCTCTGCACACAAACACACTGGAGCATGTATTGCGTCAGAGCTGAGTATCTCTCAGTCACAGTGGCTTCTTATCATTTCCATGTTTTGAAGGATACTGTATTTGAACTTCTCTGCAACAGATGGAAATTACTGGCATCAGGTCAAGATGTCCCAAAGTATCCTTTATTCCTATTCTTTTCTCCTGCCTTTTCACCACATAGATGTATTCTTCTACAGTACATCAGTCAAAAGTCATAGACGGAGGAATAAAAGAAAAACATTTTTTGTTCACTCATGAACATTTTGTATAGCTTAACCACCTTGGCTGACTCTGCCCCCGCCCCCCCACACATATATATACACACATATACACACAGACACACACACACACACACACATGCACACACATATACACATACACACAAATACATATACACACATACATACACACATATACACATACATACACACATATATATATATATATATATATATATATATATTATACACACACCTTGGTTGACTCTGCCTTCCCCCCACACACACACATATACACACACATATACACACATACACACACATATATACACACAGCTTGCAAAAATGAAGAAATGCAGAAATCAAATTGCAGCAATTGTGAAATTATTGGAGCTGGCAGCATAGCCTAGAGGTTAGAGTAATGAGCTGTGAAGGAGCTTGATACATCCAGCAAACCTGGGTTTGATTCCCATAACCTCTACCTGCATACTGTGTAATTCTGAACAAGTTACTTAACCTTCCCAGTGCTCCCGGGTCTTGCTTGAAAACACGCACTTGTGCCTAGTGGGTCTTACCCGATTACTTAAGAATGAATAAATAAATAATTAAGTTTGTCTGCAGATATGAACTTGTGGCATTTTTCCCCTTGCAATTATTGAACAAACAACTGTTGGGGGCGGGGGGGGGGTGCTGGATATTTTTTCCTGCAAATAAGAAAAGGCACAGTTTGTTTAGCTGCTGTTTCCCAACCTTTTCTACCCATTTATGTATAACAGATTTGTAGTGTGGAAGTGGAGAAAAAACAATTTTCACTGGCAGAAAATAAATTGCTCTAGTCCAGCTCTGACAGTCTGGGGTTACATATGTATTTTTTTAAAAACTGGACTGGAAAAATCCAAGTTTCCTGCTCTTAGTGTCCTGAAGTCCATCTTCTTCCAAGTTGTGTACTGGGTGTGCTTTGAAACAACTGAGAAGCTGCATGGGATATACTATATTGGACTAGATATCTGTAACTAATCTCTCTCTCTTGCTTACATCTGAGAGAAGTTTTCCTTACTTTTATATCGGTATTGCTTTGTGTTTAATTATTTTAGTTTTTAATTCAGGAAGGGGGGTTTCAAAACAACTTATCTTGTCAGCATCTTCAGAAGGGCTGAAATAACTGCATATTTGATTTTCTTTTGTGGCTAACTGGACTGATTACTAGAATTCTGTGACAATCTGCATCAATATATTTTGCAATATTTGGCGGAAGGTTGTGTGATTTAAAATAGCAAAGGCTGCAGTTTGTAATTGGATGCCAGACATAGCCTGAGGTGGGGGAACTTGTCTTCACAAGTCAGAGAGGTCTGCATCACAGCCAATTGTTCTAGCTTGACCATTTCAGCATTGATCAATTACTATAAACTACTGGTGTGGTCATGTTTCAGACAGAAGTCCATCTTCTTCCAAGTTGTGTACTGGGTGTGCTTTGAAACAACTGAGAAGCTGCATGGGATATACTATATTGGACTAGATATCTGTAACTAATCTCTCTCTCTTGCTTATATCTGAGAGAAGTTTTCCTTACTTTTACATTAGTATTCCTTTTTGTTTAATTATTTTCATTTTTAATTCAGGAAGGGGGTTTTCAAAACTGCTTATCTTGTCAGCATCTTCAGAAGGGCTGAAATAACTGCATATTTGATTTTCCTTTGTGGCTAACTGGACTGATTACTAGAAATCTGTGACAATCTGCATCAATATATTTTGCAATATTTGGTGGAGGTTGTGTGATTTAAAATAGCAAAGGCTGCAGTTTGTAATTGGATGCCAGACATAGCTTGAGGTGGAGAAAATTGTCTTCACAAGTTAGAGAGGTCTGCATCACAGCCAATTGTTTTAGCTTGACCATTTCAGCATTGATCAATTACTATAAACTACTGGTGTGATCCTGTTTCAGACAGAAGTCCATCTTCTTCCAAGTTGTGTACTGGGTGTGCTTTGAAACAACTGAGAAGCTGCATGGGATATACTATATTGGACTAGATATCTGTAACTAATCTTTCTCTCTTGCTTACATTTGAGAGAAGTTTTCCTTACTTTTACATCGGTATTGCTTTGTGTTTAATTATTTTCGTTTTTAATTCAGGAAGGGGGTTTTCAAAACTGCTTATCTTGTCAGCATCTTCAGAAGGGCTGAATTAACTGCATATCTGATTTTAATTTGTGGCTAACAAACCACCAGGCTGTTTTGGGGCTGGGGAGGTTTACCTGTGTCTGACTTGGATGTCTGTATTTTTTTCTGTTTGATTAGCAGGGTATTTTCTCTGTCAAATTGTTGTGTAGGGTATCTTGCTGACAGGAAGGCTCTCATCACAGCGGTGGGTGAGTGCTTTTAGCTGATTGTTTTGTGAGGGCACAGTTTAGGCCCAACCCCTTCCCAACCCTTCCCACCCTCACCCCACCCACCCCTGGAAATAGTTCCTTTATACCTGAGGTTCTGACATCATTTCCTCAAGAGTGCAAGGTGCATTTCACTGTCATATCCTCTCAAGCACACTGCACTGACAATATAAGCATACACATTGTATAAGATATATATTTTTATATAACAAACCAATCACACACACGCGTGCGCGCAAACACACACACACACAAAAACAAACAAAAAAAAGCAGATAAACACGTGGGAAGTAGTGCAATGTAATGGCTGTGGGGCAGCAGTCTTCTGGGAGTCTTTCTGGAGGCTGAGATGCTGCCCTATTTGCAGACAACTCTCTGCCCTGAGGGAGGAAGTTGCCCATCTTCAGGCCACACTGGACAGTAGTAAGGAAACCTTCCCCCAGGCCACACTGGACAGTAGGAAGGGAACCTCCTCCATCCAGGGAGCACTAGCGCCACCACCACTACCTCAGAGGTTGTGAAGAAAGCATAGCAGTTGGACCACAGTGGGCTCAGGGAGGGTGAGGAGGGTGGAACAGAGGCACACCCAGTCAATTATTCCACTCCACAATCCATACACCATTCTGGGAGAGCATAGCTCCCCATGGATGCACCCATGAAGACTGATGACAACTGTCACAGGGAGGCCCACAGGAAGGAGGCAGAGGACACCACAGAGAAAAGAAGCAGCTCCTGGTGGGGGACTCAATTATTAGGGGGATAGAACTGGGGGGAGCTGGGAAAACTGAAGTAAGGTGCCTGCCTGGTGCCATGGCTTGGAGGGACAGGAAGCACATCCTCAGGATCACGAGAAAAGCTGCGAGGGAGTCTGAGCTGGACGTAATTGTCCACCTAGGGACAAATGACTTGGCTCATCATGAGATTGGAGCAGTTCAGGAGGACATTGCTGGGTTGGGGAGGGGCCTAAGACAAGTAGCACACACAGTATCCTTCTCAGAGGTGCTACCTGTCAATGGCATGGGGGGAGGTGAGGGTAATTAGCACCATGCAGTTTAATCAATGGTTGAAAAAATGGTGTGGAGCACAGGGGTTTGGCTTCATTGGGGTCTGGGGTTTCACCTGGAGGGACACCAGCCTATACTGGCAGGATGATCTGCATCTGTCCAGGAAGGGAACAAGTCTTTTGAGCAATCGGTTTAAATGCTTCATTGGCAAGCTTTTAAACTAGTCAAAGGGGGGGGGCACTGATAAGCAGCAGGAAAATCCCAGCCTCTCCCTACAAAACAGGGTACTAAATGAGAAAAAAGACCAAGGTAGAAAGGTCAGTGGGGGATGTTGCAACAGAAGGTAAAGCCATCAAAAAATGGAGAGCAATGAGTACCAATGCCAGTAGTCTGGGTAACAAGCTTCCTGAATCAGTGGTCTTGATGGAGGAGGAACATCTGGATATCGTGGCAGTCACAGAAACATGGTACACACAAAACCATGACTGGGACATAAACATACCAGGATACACTATCTACAGGAGGGACAGGGAGGGTAAAAGAGGAGGAGGAGTAGCTCTTTATATAAGAGAAGGAATAAAAGCAACAGAACAAAAGGGTAAACAGGGAGGAGAAGAAGCACTGTGGGTAAATTTGGAGACAGGCAATGGCACCACAATCTGCACAGGGGTTGTATACAGACCCCCTTCTGAGGGGGAGGAAATGGACAAGCAAATGATAGAAAGTATACTTAGAATGGCAGAAAAAGGGGAGATATTGCTGATGGGTTATCTGAGTATGCCGGATGTTAACTGGAGTGCAGTTGCAGCAGCCACTTCGAAGAGTGGAGTTATTCTAGATGCCCTACAGGGGGCATGCCTTAGACAACTAGTATTGGAGCCCACTCGAGAGGGAGCAATATTAGACCTGATTCTCTCAAATGGAGATGGAGAGAGAATCTCGCGACCACTGAACAGTATGGTTCACAATAAACACAGCAATAGAGTCAAGCCATACAAAGGCAAAAGTACTGGACTTTAGGAAGGCTGACTTTGCAAAATGGGTGAGTGCCTAAGGAATGCACTAGCAAATGGGCAGGAAGGAGGGGTGGAAGAACAATGGGGAATAATAAAAACTGCCATCACAGAGGTAACAAGCCTTTGTGTGAAGCAAATAAACAAAACAAAATGACGTAAGAAACCACTGTGGTTCTCAAAGGAAGTGGCACTGAAGGTTCAAGAGAAAAAGAAAGCATTCAGGAAGTACAAGGAATCGCAGAAGGAGCAGGACAGAGAACTGTATCAGTTAAAGCAAAAGGAGTCTGGGAAGGCAGTCAGAACAGCAAAGGCCCAAACCGAGGAAAAGATCGCCAACTCAGTTAAGAAGGGGGATAAAACCTTTTATAGGTACATCAGGGAGTGAAGGAAGACCAAGGGAGGGATAGTGAGGCTTAATAAAGTGGAGGGAGGGTGGGCAGAGGAGACTGTGAAAAGGCAGAGATGCTAAACAAATATTTTGCTCAGTATTTACAAATGAAGAGGGGAGGTACATAAAACAAACAGTAGAAACACTCTGGATACAGAAGTTGATACCAACCCATTTACGAAGTAAGGGTTCTGAAAAGAACTCTTAAAACTGAAGGTGGACAAAAGCAATGGGGCCTGATGAGTTCATCCTAGAATTCTAAAAGAACTAAGGGTAGAACTAGTGACACCACTGACTACCCTTTTAACAAATCATGGGAGGATGGGGTGGTACCTGAGGACTGGAGGAGGCAGATGTGATTCCCCTTCACAAAAGTGGGAGCAAGACAGAAGCAGGAAACTACAGACCTGTTAGTTTAACCTCAGTGATAAGGAAAATGATGGAATCACTTCTGAAGGAAAGAACTGTCGGTATCTAGAGGCCAGAGGGCACAGGACCCAAGGCAGCATGGATTCACAGGAAGGTCATGCCAGGACGAATCTGATAGATTTCTTTGACTGGGTGACCAAAGTAGTAGATCAGGGAGGGGCTGTGGACATGGCCTACCTAGACTTTAGCAAGGCATTTGACACAGTCCCACACAAAAGATTAATACACAAGTTAGCCAGCCTGGGAGTGGGTCCCAAGATGACAGCCTGGGTAAAGCATTGGCTAGAGAATAGGACACAGGAGTAATAGTAAATGGAGTCCACTCAGAAGAAAGGAGGGTTACTAGTGGGGTACCACAGGGTTCAGTATTAGGACCGGTCCTCTTCAATGTCTTTATAAGCGACATTGCAGAGGGACTGGAAGGAAAAGTATGTCTCTTTGCAGATGACACAAAGATCTGCAAGAGTTGATGCACAGGGTGGGGTGGAACGGATGAGAAGGGACTTGGCAAGGTTAGAGGAATGGTCAAATGTATGGCAGCTTAGATTCAATGCTAAGAAGATCAAGGTAATGCACCTGGGATACAAAAACCCAGGGGAAAAGTACACAATGGGGGGTGAGATACTAACAAACAAAAAAAATGGAAAGGGACCTGGGGGTAGTCATATTACATGACCTAAAGGTGGGCAAGCAATGTGAGAGGGCAGCAAGGAGGGCTGGGGGGATACTGGGATGCATAGGGAGAGGCATCACCAATAGAAAACAGGAAGTTATTATCCCTCTGTACAGACAGTTGGTGAGACCCCATCTGGAGTACTGTGTGTAGTTCTGGAGACCCAATCTCCGCAAAGACATAGACAGGATTTAAGCTGTCCAGAGGAGGGCCACTAAAATGGTGCAGGGTCTGCACCGGAAGACATATGAAGAGAGATGAAAGGAGCTTAATATGTATAGCCTTGAGGAAAGGAGGGAGAGGAGGGACATGATAGAAACTTTCAAGTACCTCAAGGGAATCAACAAAGTCCAAGAGGGTAGCATCTTTCAAAATAAGAGGTGTGCAAGAACAAGAGGCACAGTTTGAAGATGGGGGCGGCTCAGAGGTAATTTAAGGAAGTATTTTTCACAGAGAGGTTGTGGATGCATGGAAGCCTTCCGGAGGAGGTTGCTGAGTCAAAATCAGTGGTGGAATTCAAGCATGCATGGGACAGTCATAAGGCCATTCTAGGGGGTTGGGGTAGGAAGAAGTAGGCTGCTGGTTAACTAGGATCTGCAGCTTATCCATCAGGTAGGGAAATGGGCAGACTGGGTGGGCCAAGCGGTCCTTATCTGCTGTCAAATTCTATGTTTCTATGTTTCCTAATAAGGTGTGCGGTATTACCTCAGGATAACCTATAGTTACTAAAGGGATATTTGGAATTCAGTGACCAAATATTCAAGAGTCATAGTCATATTTAAAAAAAAAACAAACCTTGCTTGTTTTTCAATGCCCCACCCTCCTCACATGGACCAAAGAAATACTGTGACCAACATACCCAGACCTTTTTCCTATACCTCGATTCTCCACTCCTCCCCCTCGCACCCACAATATTTGTAATTTTAGTCCCTCAGTGGATGAACTCCATGACCCACCTGCCTCCATGGCTGTCTGTGGTTTTCATAACAAAAGTGCTTATTTACACTCAATAAAGAACACTCTACTATGTCCCCTCATGCCACCCCACCTTGGCTGCACCCTGAGCCCTCCTTCCTCTCCCTAGCACCCAATTTCTGCCTCAGTAGGTGACTGGCATAACCCCTCTGCCTCTCAGCTATGGAGGCAGGCAGATTGCGCCCGTCATCCACTGTGGGACTAAAAAATCAAAATGCAAATATTGTGGACGGAGAGTGGGATCAGGGTGCAGACATAGGGTGGGGGGACGAGGAGTCACGTTACTGTGTCTGGGCTGGGTGAAGAGGATGGGGCACTGAAAAACAAGCAAAGGTGACAATTTGCTTCATTGCTTGCCAATTATGGTCCAGGAGTTGGGATGGTGGGGGTGGGTTGGATTCTACTTGGAGAGGGGGAAGCTGTGATTAATTTATATTTTTTCTGAGAGTGGGGACGGTCCTTTTTAATTTTGTGTATATTTTTTTCTCAGTTTAGCTCTTTGCTGAATAGTAGCTTCTGAATATTAATAGCCCCTGATTTGGGAAGGGCTTCCACATATTCAGGAGCCCTGCTATTTGTTGTATTCAGGAAATACTATTCAGCCCTTGCACAGCCACTGGCTTGCATCCTCTTTTCCCCCTTTTTTTCTTTGTACATTTCATTTTCTACTCTCGTTACTCAGTTTTAAAGGTGCAATAACATAATCCAGGGATTAGAGGTTGTGCTGGACTAACCCATTTCCCAAATGGTTGAAAGCACTCAGTTATACCTTGCCCCTCACAAACAGCTGGGACATGGGTTATCCCAGCAGAGCCCTCACCCTGCTGTGCATTACTATTTACATAGTCAAGGTTTCATCCTGGGGCAGAAATCCACTTCAGGTTTTTGCTGGAAACTTCTTGACCACAACAAGTCCCCTTGCCTGCACCTCTGTTCCTCCATGACTTGCCCTTCCACATGGGGGAGTTTTCAGGGGGATCCAGACTCTCCAGAATAAGATCTAGTTGGGTGCAAGTGGGGGGCGTGGCGCAAAAGAGTACTGCTACAGTCATTCTGTTGGTCTTCATTTTCCACCTACTTTTGGCCCTTTACTACTCCTGCCCCTCACTCCTCCTGCTGGAAACCACGTGTAACCCCCTATCAAACTTGCATGCATACATTGTTGACACACGTGTGGAGGAGTAACAGCCATATCCCCCACAGGGGTCGAGTGGGTGTACAGGTGTCACCCTCTCTGCACTGAAACATGATATTCATTGACATCTCTCCCCAGTCCTGGCCACCTTTAAACTAATGACTACATCTGTGTGCAGTGATTAGAGTGGTGCATAATGACTAGAGCTGCATGTATTGACTAGAGCTGTAAGTAATAACTACAGCTTTGTGTAACACTAAAGCTATGTATAACAAGTAGAGCTGTGCGTAATGACTAGAACTGTGTGTAATGGCTACAGCTGCATTTAATGAATAGAGCTGCATGTAATGACTAGAACTACAGGGTTATGACTAGACCTGTGGATAATGACTAGAGCTGCACTTAACGACTAGAGCTGTGCATAACAACTAGAACTGCGCGTAACAGCTAGAACTACATATAATCACTAGAGCTGTGTGTAATGACTAGAGCTGCTTATAATGACTACAGTTGGGTGTAACTAATAGAGCTGTGGGTAGTGACTAGAGCTGTGGGTAGTGACTAGAGCTGTGGGTAACAACAAGATTTGCATTTATCAACCAGCGCTTTGCATAACAACTAGAGTGGCATATAATGACTAGAGATGCATGTAATGACTAGAGCTGGACATAACAACTAGAGTTGTGCATAATGAGTAGAGCTGCTGGTAACAAGTAGAGCTGTGTGTAACATCTAGAGCAGTATGCAGTTTTCAAATTCTGCCAGAATTTGGGAATTCTACATAAATTCTACTGAATTCAGTCAAATGTGGAATTCTGAAATTATGAAAGTGGAATATTTTTTTTTAAAAGAAGTGTGGATTAGTAATTCACAGTTTACATAAATTGTATACTGCGGTTTACAGAAACTGTGGATGCATTTTCTGCAAACCACAAAATAGTAGTCTAGTATTCCACTGTTTACATAGAAATGCAGTTTTGAATTCTGTGGAATTAAAAAAGAAATTCCCAAAAGGCATTTTGGAAGCAGGATTGTCTTTCTGCACAAATTCTGCTAGCAGAATTCTGCATTTCGGGGAGCTCTACTAACAACCTGGATCTGCTCACAGTCCACGGTCCCGGCATGGTAGCACCATCTGCTGTCATTGCATCGTCAGGTGGCCCTGTGGTTACCTTTCATTGTGGGGCTTTGTGACCAAAACCTCCCCATCCCCCAAAAGTGCCACTGGTTCCAACCCCCAGCCTCATGACCCCACCCCTCAGAATGTACCGCTGCCTCTACCCTGTGGCGTTTTGGGGATTATTTTTTTACACAGTTCTTCAATGCTGTGCCAAATGTGGAATTCCACTAGTGGAATTTCTGTAGAATGGCAATTCCACTTCCAAAATGCTTTTCATAATTTCTCTTTTAATTCCACAGAACTCCAAAAAGCAAACTGGCCCATCATTCCAGTGGTAGTGCCACTGGTTGTGACGTCAGTGATCCAGGTTCGGAAACAAGCCTGAGTTGTCGGGGGGGGCTGCCGGGGGGGGAGGACTGAGCGTCCCTGTGGATACTCTCCCCCTCCATGGAGGCTGGACAGCCAAGTCCCATTGCTTACTGCCAGCTGGGTGACCACAGGTAGCAGTGCAGTCAAGTGACATAGGGGAGGGGGGAATGCAGATTGGTGTCGTGCTAAGCACGGTCGCATATGTGTGCACATGCACACATGTGTCATCTGCATCTGGAGGGATGGGGCCAAAAAAAAGTGGAAAATGCCCCCACAAGGCAAGATGAATGCTGGCTTCCTGCAGGCAGTGCACCAGTGATGTGGCTCTCCTCCAGTCTGGGACCTGGTATGAGAGCCCCCTGTCGAGATGGAGTAACAAATGGAGGATGGAATCGGAAGGTACAGTATGCCCATAAGGAGCCAAGCGATGGGGCTGCAGAAGCTAGCGTGAAGAGGGGTCTAGCCAGAGAAGGGGAGCAAAAAAAGAATTCCAAAAAGCATTTCTATGTAAACTTCCGGAAAACTATTTCACAGATTGTGTAATCTGCAGTTCACAGAAAATGAGTCAGTGATTTACATAAACTGCTGAATGCTATTCCATGTTTTTTGTAACTAGCAGTTAACTGATCTACAGTTTTAAAAAACACCTATTCTGGCAGTCGTGCACCAGCGCTACAAGGAGCTGGCTGCTTGAGAGAGAGCTCTCCTACCTTTCAAAATCTGTCCTTTATTCAAACAGATTTAAAGTTGTTTTAGCGGTTTCATTTACCAATTGATAGATATTCATTTACATCCTACACAAGTTGCCCAATTTTTAAGTAAATCAGACGTTTTCTCTCATTTCTACAATTTCCGATATTTTCAGCGCCTACCTGTTTCTCAACATGTTGTCTGACGGGAGGCTTGAAGCGGCAGGATCAGCAGGCCAGTCCGGGGGGGACTCCACCTAGAACTTTCGTTGGTCAGGGAGGTCAATCTGGCACGAAAGTTAACTCTGCAAAACAAAATTACAAAGCTTCGGCTAATGGTTCCAGTGATATGGACTACATTAAGGACAAATTACCGTCAATGCCTCTGGACATTTTTTCACTCAAACAACAGACGGGGAATGAAAGTAATAAAACAGCTGTTATGGAGGAAAGGCTAAAGAACTTGAGGAAAGACTGCCTTATTGAAATAATCTTTACGTGTTGTGGAGTACATTGTAGAAAAAAAACTTTCAAAAATAAATTATTTGGGAGCCAAGCTAGATGACTTAGAGAACAGATCTAGGAGAAATAACTTGCGGTTGGTTGGGGTCCCAGAAATGCTAGAAAGTAACAACATAATTAAATTCTTACAAGAGTTTTTTCCTTCTATACTTAACTACAACTGGAATTGGCTCTTGGAAATAGAAAGAGCTCACAGGTCCCTGAGAGCTGTCCCCAAACAAGGAGAAAAGCCGAGACCCATTATCGTTTTTTTTTTTGAGGTTCAACAATGAAGAGGAAATCTTAACTATTGTGAGGAAAAGGAAAGCTCTATACTGGCGGAAAGAGAGAGTGTACATTTTCCAAGATTATTCCTCAGAGATTGTTGAGAAACAGAAAGCTGACGGGGACATTAGGTATGTTTTACAATGCTTAAATGTGCTCTACTATATTAAGTATCCTGCTGTGTTGGTGTTATCGAAGGGGGTGGGATCTCACAATTTTAAAACTCCTGAGGATGCATGGGTTTTATTTGTAGATACTGGAGTGATGCTGAACATATTCTCAACAAGAAACACCAAGGAGCCTCAAGCTTCAGCCAGGCCTCAACAACTGCTGAGAAAATTCAAAACTAAGATTCCAGCGCCAGAACGCCAGGCTTGTGCAACTACTCCTAGGCATAGCCCGCGAGCTCTGTTACCTCCCTAGGTCTCCATGATTCAGCTTCTAAGGAGACCCACATTGAGGACTTAAAACATAATATGAGGCATCCCAACACTATAGCCTCTTTGCTCAAATCTGGTTCTTGGCCTTCTAAGATTACAAGGAAATCGCAACCGTTTTATAAGAACAATAATGCTACACTAGCCTGTATATCGTCTAAACAGAATGCCAACAAAGAATGGCTCCATCCTCACTCTGGATCTCTCTCACTTGACCACTCTTTTGCAGTTGCTCATGCATTACCTGATGCCTTGAGGGGACCGTGCAGTCCAGTCACTGACATGTTTGAGGAACCCTTCTCAGCTGGATTTTCTGCATCTGAAATTGAAGCTCTGGTAACTTGAAAAGACATCATGGAACATTGGCCAGCCAGTTGCTTCTAGTAGGCAGGTCTTAGAGTGAAGGTCATGTCTCGGGGACTGGTCATGACAAACCACACAACTGTTTCCAAGATTTTATTTATTAAGCATACTTTTCTTTATTTCATATTATAAATAGTCTGATGTGCTACAGTTTTTTTTTTTCCTCTACATGTTTATCGTTAAATTTCTGTCTTTTTGCAAATAGTAGGAGGGGAAGAGGTGTGCCCACAGGAGCTAAAGGTCAAACAGTGCTTCCCGTTTGGGTCTGCTTGTGGCTGTGATTTCAAGGGGTATGTTCCTCCGAGTTTTACTAAGATTAGCTCCAAAGGCATGGTAGGCACAGAAAAAGCTTAAAATTTTAAGTTTATTTATATCGACTGCCTATGAGATCTTAATTTTAATTGGGACAGCACTTTTCCTTATCCCCGGAGGGAGGTTTTTTTTTTTTTTCTATTTTCTATTTCATTATGAATGCTGGGTCTTGGTGGGCTAGAGCAGCAAAAGGATGCTAGTGTTTTGCCTCACAATATTATTATTATTATTTTTATTGCTAACCGTGGTTATATCTCCTTACACCAACTTTAAGCCTAGTCTCTAGTATGCTCCTATTTGCCAAGTGTTGGACAGCAATAAGGCCCTGGCTTATTAGGCTGCCCTTGACACTGCATATGCCTACCGATCGGTGGGCACAGTTTGCTTCATTATAAGCCGGCTGGGGTTTGTTTGTACAGGGTTCCTGCTTTGTTATTGTCGTTGTTGAATGGCAGGCATCTTAATGGGCGGTTTAGGCATTGCAGTCCTTACTTGATGGTGGGCTTGGCTTGCCTGAATATATGCCGGATGTGTACTGTTTTATTTTCAATCTGACTGTCATCATTGCAGGTGATCCTCTGTGGAACGAATGATGTGCTGTCTAGCTACGCTCAAATGGTATGGATTGGATATATCAGTGTCCCACAGGGGCTGGGTAAGTGGAGATTGGTGTAGGAATACACACCATAGGCATTTGAATGCTTTCGACCCTTAAATAAGATGGTCTGTTCTGGGCGGGTTTCTTTCTATAGGATATCTTAATGGTTTACTCTTAATTTTCAGAGGGCCATAAGACTTATGCTGCTTTTTTTTACACCCACAAAAGGTTTATAGGGGGTTATTTACATTAAGACTTTTACATGGGTAGTTACGGACATAGGGTAAAGTGCTATCTCATTATCAAAGCAGCAGTACTATGAAAAAAAAATTGCACTTTTTTGACAGTTTATTCCCTGTGCCCTGCTAATCATATACCTGGTACTCTTTCTCGCCAGCATTGTACTATCGCCGAGTAGTTTTCTCAGTTATTCTCTGCTTTTGTTTACATTTCTGCAACTAAGCATTTTGCACTGAAACCCCCTCTGCTGCCAACTGCACATGTGCATGACTTCCCTCTGCTGTTGTCAAAAGATGTGATGTGACCTGTAGAAAAAGTGCAGCTGAAAATTAGCTGCCATATTTGTTGTAGTGCTACAACAATTCAAATAAATAGAAAATATCTAAAACACTAAAGATGACTGAAAAAACATTTACAGGTATGGACACTGGAACTTTGGCCTCATGCCTACAGCGGAAAAACAGAATTTTGATAGTTCACTTCCTAATTTCGTAGTACTGCTGCTTTAAGTCGGGTTTGAATATATTATCTTTTCTTCACTACTTTTGCTGTTATTAGTTAATTGGTGTGGGTTTTCCCAGCAAGCAATCATTCATTTGTGTATGTTGCTTTGAGGGGTTTCTCAGTGAATAACCACACAAACTTGTAGTGTCGGTTAGTGAAGATTTAAAGAAAGTTTTAATTGAGATGGATCATGTTGAAGGGTGGGGAGGGGGTGTAACTTTAGAGTTCCAGATACCTACTACTAAATATTGTGATGTTTTTTCTGGTGTTACAGATACGTTTTTTATGTACTGTTCTAGTATTTATTAGTTAGTACTAGTCTGAATTCAGCCATTTTGCACCTAGAGCTTAAATTTGTTAGTTATACGTTTTTTACTGGTAAGATTATCTGACCTGTCTTTACTGTTCTGACCTTTAGCATTCTAATTAGACTAATAACAATGAGCAACATTAACATATGTTCATGGAATGTGTGAGGCTTAGGGTCTCCTGTCAAAAGATACACGGTATTGAAAGATTTAAATAGGCACAAAATTGAAATAGCCTTGATGCAGGGAACTCATTTGACCCCCTGTTGAGGCGGAAAAGTTAGCTTGCATCTGGGCTGCTTCTGCAGATCACTGCTGTTTCTCCTCAAAGACAAGAGGTATGGAAATCTTAATTAGAAAAGGAATAAACTTTATCAAACACTCTCATATTACTGATCTAGCGGGTAGATTTCAAATTCTCCTTGGGAACCTGTATGGTACGGGGGTGGTGCTCTGCAATGTTTTCGCCCCTAACACACAACAAAAAGATTTATTTCATAAACTGGCTTATGCGCTTGCTAATTTGGGGCCTTATGAAATTCTTTGGGGATTTTAATGTAGTTATGGACTCCTCTTTAGACAGGTCACACTCTCAACTTCCTGTCACCTTGTCTTCAGCTCAGAAAAGTCTGCACAAAGCATTAGATGAATTGGGACTGCTAGATACATGGAGACTGCTATACCCTAGTGGTAGAGATTACTCTTTCCTTTCAGCCAGGCGTGGTACTTTCAGCAGGATTGACAGTTTATTTATGAATCTAAGATGGTGTAAAAACACAAGTTAAATTAGCTATGAAAACACGTTCATATCTGACCATTGTCTGCTGAAAAGCTTGGTGCTTTTTGAAAATAACTCTGGCAAATCTGTAAGTTGGAGGCTCAGCTTCTCGCTCTTGCAGGATACAAATTTTTTGAAATGGTTGCAAGAGGAGACAATTTCTTATTTTTTTTTAATCAGTATACTTCATTATGATTTTCTTTTACACACAAACCACATAAATGTAGACCGTAATTAGGAAATCAAGAGGATTCACTCCCCAAATAAAATAACCTACTCTAATACCAGATTTATTTACTATGCTAAGACAAAAAAAAGAAAAAAGAAACTACCACCCCCCCACTCCTCCTCCCTTCCCATACTCTCCCACCCCCTTTTACATCCTTAACCCACCCCATGCCAAGTGCCATCAGTAGTCATTTGTTCAGGAATATGCCTAATATTCTAACATTTGTGTTAAGAAATATTTAGGTTTCGATATGAAAAGTAAGGCATCTAGAGTTCCCCATCTACTCCGATAGGCATTAAGTTTATTATGCATTGAGGCAATATACTGTCAGTGGCTCAGTAGGTAGCACACGCGCCTCTGAGGCTGGGAGATCAGAGGGCTGTGGGTTCAGTTCCCACATCTGGCACTTGGGTTAATATCCCCAGTACTGACACTGTAGTGCAGCATGAGAGGGGTGCTGCACTTCTGAGGTGCCGTCTTTCGGATGAGATGTTAAACTGAGGTCCCATCTGCCTGGATTGGTGGTAGTTCAGGTGGATGTTAAAGATCCCATGGCACTTATCGAAAAGAGTAGAGGAATTTCCCCGGTGTCCTGGCCAAATTTCCCTCATTCACTAAAAATACCACCAACAGTTTCACCTGGTTCAAGGTTAGTTGCCATTCATCTGTATCCCCTCCCCCGGGTCGTGCCTGAAAATAGGCAGGATGTGTCTAGTGCACTTGCCCGGTCAACAAAATGAAATAAATAAATAAATATGCTTTTCCAGCTGCAGGGCTAGTAATATTTCTTTGTGTCATTCCACCACCGGAGGGAGTATCAACCTCCTTCCAGTGTCTCATGATCATTAGTTTAGCTGTGGCTGAGATCCATGCCATGTGAGCTTTCCGGACCCTGAGAACTCCATGAGGAAAACTGTTCAGTAAGCAAGTCTCAGGGGTAAATAAGGGGTCAAGCCCAGGAATGGGATCCAATGTTCATCTGATAGCTTGCTAGAAAGCCTGCACCTGTGGGCAAGTCCATAACATATGATACAGAGTTCCTGGAGGGCAGCACATCATGGTCAAATAGAGGAGGGACATCTACCCTTTTTGTGTTGCTTCACTGGGGTGATTGTGCATGATGTTAAATTGAATTAGGTGCAATCTATCGTGTTTAATGAATGCATATGCGTTTTGCCATAATTTCTTCCAGAAGGCTATTTCAGTTACTAGAGACAATTCCTGGGACCACTAATAACAGACACCTTGAGGTAGGTGGGGATCTAAAGATTGTAATTCCTTATATACCTTGGAAACTGCATGGGGTTGACCCGCCACCTGTAGGATTGAGGATAATTCATCTGTGAGAACAGGTGTCTCCAGCCCTCTTCTCATATAATAAATAATAATAATAAACTTTATTTATCTGCGCCTTTCTAAAACCAAGGCGCATTACAATAAATTACAGATAAAAACATTCTAAAACTATACAATACTTTATATGTCTAAAATTAACAACGGGCAATTAAACTACATCAACATTAACTGAGAATGCCTTGTTCCACAAAAAGGACTTTAAGCCCTTTTTGAAACCCTCCACCATCATGCATTCTCGAATCCAACATGGTAGAGAATTCCAGAGGGTAGGTGCCGCAAACATAAAAGCACGGGCACCAGAAGATTTTAAACTAACCCTCGGGATCTCTAGCAACCCCTCGTTGGTGGAGCGGAGTGGACGCATTGGTCGGTAAGGAACCAGGAGCTCTTTCAGGTAGTCAGGGCCCAACCCGTGTAGGGCTTTATAAGTCAGAAGACCTACTTTAAAGGTGATCCGCCACTGAATCGGCAGCCAGTGCAGATCTCGGAGCACCGGTGTGATATGCGAGGAACGAGAAGTCCCCGATAACAACCGGGCAGCCGAGTTCTGCACTAGCTGCAAGCAGTGGATATCTACCCCAGACAGCCCAAAGTAAAGGGAATTGCAGTAGTCCAGGCGAGAGGTCACAAAAGCGTGGATCAGCGTAGGTAGGTCACCAGATGGAACAAGGTGCTTGATCCTGGCGATGTTCCTAAGATGGTAGAAGGATGTTTTAATGACTGCTGACACTTGCACACGCAGAGTCAGCTGATCGTCCAGAATCACCCCCAGATCTTGCACCCTTTCAGAGGTTGGGAGCTCCACACCTCCCAAGAATAGTCCGGAGGCTAAGCATCCACCCAACCCCTTAATCCGGCGACCGGGATCCACGACCAACACCTCAGTCTTCCCAGAGTTCAACTTCAGCCAGCTGGACCTCATCCAATCCTGGATCTCCCTGAGACAGCTGTTAAACACTGAGAGAGCTCTATTCTGGTCAGGTACAAAAGATAGATAGCGCTGGGTGTCATAGGCATAGCAATGAAACTCCAGCCCATATCTTCTTACAATGACTCCGAGGGGAAGCATGTACACCGCAAACAACATGGGAGAAAGCACAGAGCCCTGAGGCACCCCACAGGTCAGGGCAGTGGGCTCAGAGGAAAAAATTCCCGATACCACCCTCTGAGTTCTACCTGTGAGGAAGGAGGTAAACCATCTGAGGACCAAACCCAACAGCCCACAGATGTATCTCAGGCGCTCAAGCAACACCCCATGGTCTACGGTGTCAAAAGCTGCTGACAGGTCCAAAATGGACTGTTTTTTTCTGGTCTCTCACCATCAAGAGATCATTGAGGACCCGAACCAGCACAGTCTCAGTGCTGTGTCTCTTACGAAAACCTGATTGAAGAGGATCGTAGATATTATGGATGGTAAGATGGTTGTCTAACTGGGCAGCCACCACTTTCTCGATATGGGCCGCAATAGCTTCTTTGAGCTGCATGCATTTAAAGACAGCTATATCCTTATACATTAAATTGAATTTGGAAATTAGGGAAGGAGATTATTGCACCTCCAGAGTAGAAATCAAAGAGTTTCTTCTCTAACAGGGGAGGCCTGTATGAGTTTGGCATGGGTTTATGCCCAATTTTGAAGTGAGGATTGCCCAAAATCGGCTGATCTAGATTCTAGAGATAAGTGCCATTGAAGGGAGAGGTGCACTTGTAATTGATGTAGTGCTCTGATGGACCACCCCAATGGGGTGTGCTTCAAAGACTTAGGGAGTACTCTAGGGGTCGCATATACCAAGGATGGAAGGGTACAGTGACTTTGCACAGCCAAAAAACCTCTCTATTTCTAACCAAAGAGGTACATAATGGGGATTTTCTGTCTGGTCCTCCTGCACCCAGCAAACCAGCCTACTAACATGGTGTGCACAATAATATATGAAAAAGAGGGGGTCTGCCAGCCCGCCCTGGGATTTCAGGGTAGTAAGTTTAAAGTAGGCATGCCTGACCCCCTTCCACATAAAGGTGTTAAGCATCTTCTGAAGCTTAGAAAAACAGATTTTAGGGAAGAAAAAAACAGGCATGCCCATTGGATACAGGAGGTGGGGCAATACATTCATTTTTACAATATTGATTCTCCCCCATATTGATAGGGGAAGAGTGCCCCATCTATCCAAATCTAACTGAAGTATATTCAGCAACTCTGAGAAGTTTGCCTTAATCATTGTGGGTACATCTCTAGTCACCTTCATTCCTCGGTGTGTTAGAGACTTTGCTTCCCATGAGAGATTATAGCAAACCAGCTCTGCTGGAGAGATTCTATTATTCATTGGGAATAACTTGGTTTTAGAGAGGTTAAGCTTGTAATAGGATACCCGTGAGAAAGCTTCTATCTCCTCCAGAAGTGACACAATATCTTATTTTAATTTGAATGATAATGGGGAAGTGTCAGCAAGAGTGGAATGGGATACATATAAAGCATATATAAGAAGGGATATAATTAGATATGCGTCCAGGTAGAAAAAAGATAGAAGGATTTAAATCTTAAGGAAGAGAGTTTAGGTGTAATACTAACACAATTAAAAAATAACCCCCAAACAAAAAAGAGCTTCTTTTTAAGGCCCCCGGTCTTAAATATGAAATCAACAAGCTACATTCAGAAAAAATGAATATTCCCTCTTTAGAATAAAACAGAATTATTGGGAGTCAGGGGAGAAAGCTAGCAAATTGTTATCACACCAACTTTGGAAAATGCAGAATCAAAACATTATTAAGAGAATAAGAACTAAGGGTGGGGAAGTTACATATAATGCTAAAGAAATAAATGAATGTTTTAAGATATTTAATGAAGATTTATATAAATCTAGGGGATCCTCTAGGGTGGACATTATTGAGAACTTTCTCTGGAGAGCTAAACTACCATGCATCTTAGCCTCAGATAAACAATATCTTGACAGACCTATCTCCTTGCAAGAGATCTCTGTAGTTTTTGCCAAAACACCTAAAGGGAAATCCCTAGGTCTGGATGGTTTGCCTGGAGAATTTTATAAATCTTTAAATAATACCATCTCTCCTCGCCTTTTGGAAGCTTTTCAAAATTCTTTTGATGAAGGGACCGTACCAGATTCCATGAATGGAGCTTTTATATGCGTATTACATAAAAAAGACAAGGACCCCTTGGAATGTGGTAATTACATGCCTATTTCACTTCAGAATTTTGATTACAAAATTATTGTGAAAGCTCTGGCTCTCAAAATTTCTAATCTCCTGAATAAACTTGTGGCAAAGAAAAAGTGGGATTCCTACTGGGTAGGCAAGCAGCTGGTAACTTTTGCAGACTGTTCTCCGTTATTTGGGTTACCAATTTCTGCAAAGAATAAAAATATGCCTGCAGCAGCTATCTCCCTAGATATACGGAAAGCATTCGACTCTTTAGAATGGGAATATTTGTACAAAGTATTATCCACTAAAAATGTTGGCCCCAGTGTACTAAGATGGGTACAGACTCTTTATGCCTGCCCTAGGGCCAGTGCCATAACAAATGGGTTTAGGTTGTTCCCGTTTAAGTTAAATAGAGGCTCCAGGCAACGTTGTCCACTCTCCCCCTTTTTCTTTGCGTTAGCCATAGAACCTCTAATTAGAAGAATTTTATAGTAAAACAGGATCCATGGGGTTCTAACTGGTATATATAAGGATAAAGTATTAGCTTTTGCTGACAATATTATTTTGACCCTTTCCCAACCAGTATTTTCTTTACAAAATGTTAAATCTTTGTTACAAGAATTTGGTGAAATATAGAAACATAAAAACATAGAAACATAGAATTTGGCGGCAGATAAGGACCGCTTGACCCACTCAGTCTGCCCATTTCCCTACCTAATGGATAAGCTTCAGATCCTAGTTAACCAGCAGCCTACTTCTTCCTACCCCCATCCCCTAGAATTGCCTTATGACTGTCCCATGCATGCTTGAATTCCACCACTGTTTTTGACTTCACAACCTCCTCCGGAAGGCCATTCCATGCATCCACAACCCTCTCTGTGAAAAAAACTTCCTTAAATTACCTCTGAGCGGCCCCCCCTCTATCTTCAAATTGTGGCCCCCTTGTTTCGCACACCTCTGTTTTTGAAAGATGCTACCCTCTTGGACTTTGTTGATTCCCTTGAGGTACTTGAAAGTTTCTATCATGTCCCCCCTCTCCCTCCTTTCCTCGAGGCTATACATATTAAGCTCCTTAAGTCTCTCTTTATATGTCTTCCGGTGCAGACCCTGCACCATTTTAGCTGCCCTCCTCTGGACAGCTTCCATCCTGTCTATGTCTTTGCGGAGATTGGGTCTCCAGAACTGCACGCAGTACTCCAGATGGAGTCTGACCAGCTGTCTGTACAGAGGTATAATAACTTCCTGTTTTCTACTGGTGATGCCTCTCCCTATGCATCCCAGTATCCCCTCAGCCCTCATTGCTGCCCTCTCACATTCCTTGCCCACCTTTAGGTCATCTGATATGACTACACCCAGGTCCGTTTCCATTTTTTGTTGTTGTTAGTATCTCACCACCCATTGTGTACTCTTCCCCTAGGTTTTTGTTTCCAGGTGCATTACCTTGCACTTCTTAGCATTGAATCTAAGCTGCCATACATTTGACCATTCCTCTAACCTTGCCAAGTCCCTTCTCATCCTTTCCACCCCACCTTGTGCATCAACTCTGTTGCAGATCTCTGTGTCATCTGCAAAGAGACATACTTTTCCTTCCAGTCCCTCTGCAAAGTTGCTTATAAAGACATTGAAGAGGACTGGTCCTAATACTGAACCCTGCGGTACCCTACTAGTAACCTCCCTTTCTTCAGAGTGGACTCCATTTACTATTACTCTCTGTGTCCTATTCTCCAGCCAATTCTTTACCCAGGCTGTCATCTTGGGACCCACTCCCAGGCTGGCTAACTTGTATATTAATCTTTTGTGTGGGACTGTGTCAAATGCCTTGCTAAAGTCTAGGTAGGCCATGTCCACAGCCCCTCCCTGGTCTACTACTTTGGTCACCCAGTCAAAGAAATCTATCAGATTTGTCTGGCATGACCTTCCCTCTGTGAATCCATGTTGCCTTGGGTCCTGTGCCCCTCTAGCCTCTAGATACTCGACAGTTCTTTCCTTCAGAAGTGATTCCATCATTTTCCCTACTACTGAGGTCAAACTAACAGGTCTGTAGTTTCCTGCTTCTGCCTTGCTCCCACTTTTGTGAAGGGGAATCACATCTGCCCTCCTCCAGTGCTCGGGTACCACCCCATCCTCCCATGATTTGTTAAAGAGGGTAGTCAGTGGTGTCACTAGTTCTACCCTTAGTTCTTTTAGAATTCTGGGATGAATCCCATCAGGCCCCATTGCTTTGTCCACCTTCAATTTTAAGAGTTCTTTCAGAACCCTTTCTTCTGTAAATGGGCTGGTATCAACTTCTGTATACAGAGTGTTTCTTCTGTTTGTTTTAGGTACCTCCCCCTCTTCATTTGTAAATACTGAACAAAAATATTTGTTTAGTATCTCTGCCTTTCACAGTCTCCTCTGCCCACCCTCCCTCCCTTTATTAAGCCTCACTATCCCTCCCTTGGTCTTCCTTCGCTCCCTGATGTACCTATAAAAGGTTTTATCCCCCCTTCTTTTTCTTTTTTTTTTTTAATTGAATTCACTTTATTAAGGTATTCATATTACATAAGTATTTGTGGTCCTATCAGACCCAGTTACATACACAACCAATTTCGAAATTTAGACAACAAGCGGAATGTGTATATGATCAATAGAAAGATGGTCATTAATATGAATCAGTGACTTATTCACTTAATAAAACCTTAATGAAAAACCCTACTATTTTAGCCCACCCCATATATATCCCTTACCCCAAGCAGCATTAACTGAATTACACAAACTATTCAAAACTTCTCCCGGATCTGGATGAGCAAACGGCATTTGACATTTAAAAGCTTAGATATTCCAGGTAGTTAGAGCTGCATCAAGCAGACCCCATCTGGCATTATAAGACTGTATTCTGTTGGTCATTCTAGCTATATGCAATTCCACCTGTAAAGCTAATGTAATCTCCTTGTGCCACTCACGCACTGATGGTGCTACGTCATCCTTCCAGTGTCTTAAGATGACTGCTTTTGCTGCAGCTGATACCATTGTCATATAGTGTTTACCTTGTTTACCCATTTCTATAGGGAAGACACTCAACAAACATGTTTCAGGGGTGAAATAAGGTCCAGGGTCTATCATAGGTGGTAGGGAAGTTTGAATCACCTGCCAGTAAGGCTGGATCTTGGGACAGGTCCACAGCACATGGTATAAGTCACAGTTTGCAACCTTACATCTGTTGCAATTGGATGATGCTAACTTGCCAAACTTGTGTAACTTCGCAGGGGTGTAATACAAGTTGTGCATAATGTTATATTGTTGCAGTTTATATCTGTCTTGCCTTATATATTTATGATTATTTTCCCATATTTGTTCCCATACCTTATCATCAGCAGCTATCTCTAGCCTTTGCTTCCAATAGTAACAAACACTTGCAAGTCCTTCATCACTTATCTTTTGTAACTCACGATATAGCCTGGAGATGGAATGGGGTTGGTCTGCAATTCTTAACAACCCTGACATTTCAATCCTGTTATCTGCCCCTGCTTTTGTACTATGCAGGTAAGCCTTTACAGAATTATAAATTTGACAAGCCTTGAAGAGGTAGTTTTTTGCCCCTGGGATTTGGGAACAAAACTGTCTGAGGGGCATAAGCTTGCCATGCGTTATTAAGTCCCCCAACCGTAGGTCAGCAACCTGATCCCAAAATGTGGGGGGGGATTGGTGTTTGTTGTATCAAAAAATGACTATTAAGCGTTATTGGCTGCTCTGGTGAGTTCTGCCAATTAACTTTTAAGAACCTCTGGGTTTGCTGTAGAGCTTTCAGTGACCACCAATGGGCGTGTTCCTAGGCTTGGGAGAGACTTTAAGGAAGCATAAGCGATAGATTTAAGAGACAGTGAGTGTTTTACAACTAAGTCATTCTCAATGTGAAACCGAGGGGCACATATAATGAAGTGTTAATTAAGGGATTAGGTCTATTCCATAGGACTACTCTATTGAGATGTATTGCAATATAATATATAAAGAAGGAGGGTAGTGCCAAGCCCCCTTTTTTCTTTTGCCTGGTAAGCTTCCAGTATGACCTTCTGACCACCTTTCCTTTCCATATAAAGGTACCAAGAATCCTATTTAGCGTTCCAAACCATGTTTTGGATAAATATGGCCCCAGCATATTTAAAGGATATAAAATCCTTGGCAATATGTTCATTTTCACTATTTCTGTTCTCGCCCAAAGTGAAAGTGGGAGTGAGCTCCATCTAGCCAGGTCTTGTTTAATTGTTTTGATTAGGTTATAAATATTTTCTCTAATCATCGTCGTCATTTCCTTAGCAACTTTGATCCCAAGGTACGTTAGAACCTGTGGTTCCCAGCTAAGTCCCATGTCTTTCGCCATTTTTGAGAAACATCTATTGTTAAGTGGAAAGAACTTAGACTTAGAGAAGTTGAGCTTGTAATTTGAGACTTTGGAGAACTGTGAGATCACGGACATAACTACAGGAATGCTTGTTTCTGGGTCTTCTATGTGCAGGAGTAGGTCATCTGCATAAGCTGAAATTAAGTACCTTTTACCCTCTACCAGTATTCCTTTGATTTCTCGCTCAGCGAGTAGTCTGCAGTATCAAGGGCTCCAGATAAAGATTGAACAGGAGCGGGGAGAGTGGGCACCCTTGTCTTGTGCCACATGTTAAGAGGAAGGGATCTGAGAGGACACCATTACACCAAACTCGTGCCTTCGGCGACCTATAGAGTATCCGAACCCAGTTGATGAAACCATCTGGGAAGCCTAGCCTATTTAGCACTGCAAATAAAAAGTCCCATGAGACTCGGTCGAATGCTTTTTCAGCATCCAATGCAAGCAGGGCAGCCGGAATCTGTGAATTGGTGGTATGATTTATAAGGTGATGAAGTTTGCGGATGTGGTCACTTGAAGCCCTACCGCTCATGAAGCCAACCTGCACGTCGCTTACCATTTTTCCCATAACAGGGTTAAGCCGGTTGGCTAGCACTTTGGCTAGTATCTTGATATCTGCATTCAAAAGCAATATCGGTCTATAGCTACTGGGAAGAACCGGACTTCGGTCTGATTTGGGAATAAGGGTTATGAGGGCCTCCAGGAAGCTCTCCTCCGAGAGGCCTTTTTGATACCAGAAATTATATACATTTGTCAAAACCGGGCAGAGTATCTCAGCATAGGCTTTGAAGACATTAATGGACAGTTCATCAGGTCCCGGAGATTTATCAGAAGTCAATTGGGCAACCGCATCTTTTACCTCTGACTCGTGTATTAGTGATTCAAGTTTAAACCCTTCTTCCTTACTGGTTTTGGGCAAAGTTATTGTGTTTAGAAAGTTCTGGATTTCTTCAGGTTCGGCTTTATCCGAGCTGGGGATGGTGTATAAATTATGAAAATATTCCCTAAAAATTGCCACAATTTCCTTAGGGTCTGTGGTAGTTGAGCTTTGTCTATCATTTTGCAGGGCAGCTATAAATCTATTGGATTCAAGTTGTTTGAGTCTTAAAGCTAAGAGTTTCCCAGCTTTCTCGCGGATTCAAGATATTTAATCTTGGTTCTCTGTAGAAAGCTCTGCTTTCTCATCATTATTGAGGAATATTGGGTTTTACGATGTAACTTGATCCAATCCGCTTCAGGCGAGGACTGGGTTATATTATTTTCACAATCTCTAATAGCTTGGAAATTTCCTTAAGCCGAGATTTCTCCTTCTTGGCTTTATTGGATGCAATTCTAATACACTCCCTCTCAGGCACACTTCAAGGCTGCCCAAACTATATCGATCCTAGAGACCGAATTAATATTTTGTCAAGAAAAGGATATGAAGTCTTTCAACTGTTCTTTAATGAGTGATCATATAAGAGCTGATTATTAAATCACCACACAAAATCCCTCTTAGTGTTTATGTTAGGATCAAATAGGACAGTTACAGGAGAGTGGTCGAGATAACTCTGGGTGTATTTTGGCATCAATAAAATGGCTGAGTGATTTCGTGCTAACGTGAAAATAGTCTATCCTTGAGCACGTCCTATGTGATGCTGAGAAAGAAAGTGTTTGCCTGACTCCCATGTTATTAGTTCTCCATATGTCTACCAGATTTAGGCCTTCCATTAATTCCTTCAAGGCTCTTTGGGCAGGGGACAGGCCTACTCGTCTGTTATCTGATCTGTCTAATTGTAAATGGGGAGTAATGTTCCAATCCCCTTCAATGATGACTGTTCTAGTAGCATAAATATTTAGTAAATCTAACAGTTGCATGAAAAAGTGCGGTGAGTCTACATTGGGACCGTAAATCGAATCAATAACCACCTGTTGTGTTCCCAGGGCACCGACCAGAAAGAGGTATCGGCCTTGCGCATCCCAGATTTCCTTTTCCAGTTGGAACCCCACTTTTTTGTGTATTAATATGGCACTGCCACTTCTATTCGTGGATATGCCCACACCAAACACCTGTCCCACCCAGTACTTCTTAAGTAGTAGAATGTCTTCCCTAAGAAGACGAGTCTCTTGTAAACAAGCTATGTCACATTTTAAACCTGCTATATGTTTCAGTATGACCTGTCTCTTGCATCTGTCCCGGGCCCCTCTAATATTCCACGATAGCATATTGATACCGCCTGCTGTCGTTTACCTAAATATTCAAACCAGGTACTTCCCATTTTAGTCATGTAAACATTTACAGCTACTATAATTATGGTTGCCTTTACTGTAATAAGCTCTGAGACCTGTATGCTGCCTTCCTCCCACCCGCCCCTTCTTATCCATATATTGCCCCCTTTCCCCTACTAACCAATCATTACCCCCAGTTCTGATAACTGTACCACCATTCCAACACGTCGTGTGATGTTAATGCTAGCCTAAGTGAAACTAGGTCCACCATTTACAGCTATGACTGTGAAACTTATAATTTATATTAATTTCGTAACACCATTTCCCTCATTTGTCTTAATTCCTAATGACAAAGAATCACTATTTAACTAAACACTTCCCTTTTAATTAGGTTCATCATTGCCCTAACGTAACAGTATTTCCAATAGGGATAACTAAAGATTTTATTTCACTTTGATTCGCGATACAAGATACAAAGGTTGCCTATAAAATATAATTTGAAGAGATCCCAAAAACTCTTTATACTATCCTCTGCTACCCTCTAGTGGGGAAAGAGAGTGTGAGGCATAATGACAGGAAAAAACATCTGTCACCTTATTATCTTATAGGTGCATCCCCCCATCGAAAAATGAAACGTTAGCTTTATACTTAAGCTACCTATCAGATATTGGTTTATAATAAAAGAAAAGATTTGTACACATTATTATTGTAAAGGCTGCTTCTAAGCCTAAAATGTAAAATAACGAAAATCTATGTCAACGCATGATTGGCTGATTAATATTGTAGCCAACCTTTTCCCAAAAGCCGTTTATCCGCTCCACTCACAGTCAATCTTGGAAAAAATTAAGAAAGAAAAAAACGCTATTTATTCAGCCCTTATCGCCAATTACATGGCTATATAATGGAGTCAAGTCACTTACTCTCTACTTAATTCAATAGCGCTGGGGTGTATATCAAAACTGATCCTGTGGTGATGAAATTTTGCATCTGATTCACTGATGCCACATCTTCCTTCATTTCCGAGCAGAAGTGAGTTCGAGATGGTCTGACCTTGATGATAATATTTTAACCCCTGCGACGATGTTTGTTTAGAATCGGTCGATTTCCTTCCGGCCTCTCAATATTATTTTCAGGTTTTACATTCTCACATCGCAAGGGTATTTCTCTATCAAAGTTGCGACATACTCTGTGGGTATGGGCCTGATCACCACAGCTAATGTAGCAATCTGACGGCACCATCGGATCCCCGAACAGCAGTGATTCTCCTTGCGCTCTCATGACCCCATATTTCATTCACTTTTGCGGGGGAGTGGATGCTATTTGTACCTCGAACACCAGGGAAGAAATGCACTTGTAGACTTAAAATGCCATGCCTTGGGGAAGGGACTGCTGAGGTATCCAAAAGGATCTTCGATGGGATGTGTTCAGTCTGACAACAAGCAGGTCAAGGACCAAGGTTAACAAGGTGTGAGTTAGCGAACATTTCAGGTCCTGGGAAACAGTTAAGTTGCAGATCTCCTGTTTTGTCCACTACTTTACAGCCGTGTGGTTATCATTTAAATAATTCTTGTAGTAGCTTAGATAACTCCTGTCTTGCCATTTCTGCGTTATCGTAGGAGTGCCATTGGTCCTTAATTTTAACTTGTAGGATCGCCGGATATTTAACCCTGTATTGAATACTCGCAGCAATCAATTTTGTGACTATAGGGTGCAGCGCTTGACGTTTGAGTCGTACCGACTGTGGCAGATCATGGGTGATGCGAATTTGCTTTCCATTCCACAAGACTTCTTGTAGAGACTTTATTTTACTCAAAATGTGTTGCTTGTCTAGGAAAATTTAACAGTTTACAAATTATTGGTCTCGGATGTGCTCCGGGCATGGGAGGCGGACGGAGAGATCTATGCGCTCTTTCAACAACATAACATGTATTATCTGGGGACAAGCCAGCAACCTTTTCTAGCAATTTCTGCACAAACTGGATGGGTGCCGTGCCCTCCTTTTTCTCCGGAATTCCATTTATTACTAAGTTATTCCGCCTGCTTCTTCCCTCTGGGTCCTCGAGCTTTTCTTCCATTCTTTTCAGCTTTTTGTTGATTAACACATTTGTTAACTTGTTTTTATCATTTTTAGCTTCCAAGGATTTGATCCTAACTTCATTATCTTCAACTCGAGTATTGAGTGATTCCAGCGTTGCTTTGAAACTGTGGATTTCAGCGGAGATCTCCTCGATTGAATATTGTAGAGGTCCAATTATTTCCAGGAAGCGTTCCTCCGTTAGGGCTGTAGGTCCCGGCATTACTTTACTGGAACCTTGCCAAGGGCATTTTGCGGCCTGCTCTTTCTCCGGGGAGGGAGGTGGCGTGTGTTTAACGGGCTATTTTTTAACAAAAGCCTCCATTCTTGCAGTGATCTAAATAGCTGGATAGTTTCCCGTTAGCTTAATTAGGAATTACCAGTTAATCTTTTCTGTAATTTCTTGCGTTGAGGGCGGAAAATCAAGCTGGAAACGGAGCTGACCAAAAATGCTGCTTTCGCTTAGGCTGCCATCACATGACCCCTTATCCCCCCTTCTTAACTGAGTTGGCTATCTTTTCCTCGGTTTGGGCCTTTGCTGTTCTGACTGCCTTCCCAGCTTCCTTTTGCTTTAACTGATACAGTTCTCTGTCCTGCTCCTTCTGTGATTCCTTGTACTTCCTGAATGCTTTCTTTTTCTCTTGAACCTTCACTGCCACTTCCTTTGAGAACCATAGTGGTTTCTTACATCATGTCGTTTTATTTATTTGCTTCACACAAAGGCTTGTTACCTCTGTGATGGCAGTTTTTATTATTCCCCATTGTTCTTCCACTCCTCCTTCCTGCCCATTTGCTAGTGCATTCCTTAGGCACTCACCCATTTTGGCAAAGTCAGCCTTCCTAAAGTCCAGTACTTTTGCCTTTGTATGGCTTGACTCTATTGCTGTGTTTATTGTGAACCATACTGTTCGATGGTCGCTGGTTCCCAGATGGCTACCCACTTCTACATCTGTGATCCTCTCTTCATCTCCATTTGAGAGAACCAGGTCTAAAATTGCTCCCCTCTCAAGTGTGTTCCAATACTAGTTATCTAAGGCATGCCCCCTGTAGGGCATCTAGAATAACCCCACTCTTCGAAGTGGCTGCTGCAACTGCACTCCAGTTAACATCTGGCATATTCAGATCACCCATCAACAATATCTCCCCTTTTTCTGCCATTCTAAGTATACTTTCTATCATTTCCTTGTCCATTTCCTCCCCTTGAGAAGGGGGTCTGTATACAACCCCTGTGCAGAGTGCGGTGCCATTGCCGGGCTCCAAATTTACTCACAGTGCTTCTTCTCCTCCCTGTTTTCCCTTTTGTTCTGTTGCTTTGATTCCTTCCCTTATGTAAAGAGCTACTCCTCCTCCTCCTCCTCCTCTTTTATCCTCCCTGTCCCTCCTGTAGATAGTATATCCTGGTATGTTTACGTCCCAGTCATGGTTTTGTGTGTACCATGTTTCTGTGACTGCCATGATATCCAGATGTTCCTCCTCCACCAAGGCCACTAATTCAGGAAGCTTGTTACTTAGACTACGGGCACTGGTACTCATTGCTCTCCATTTCTTGATGGCTTTACCTTCTGTTGCAGCATCCCCCACTGACCTTTCTACCTCGGTCTTTTTCTCATTTAGTACCCTGTTTTGTAGGGAGAGGCTGGGATTTTCCTGCTGCTTATCAGTGCCTCCCCCCTTGACTAGTTTAAAAGCTTGCCAATAAAGCATTTAAACCGATTGCTCAAAAGACTTGTTCCCTTCCTGGACAGATGCAGACCATCCTGCCAGTATAGGCTGGTGTCCCTCCGTGGAACCCCAGTCCCCAATGAAGCCAAACCCTGTGCTCCACACCATTTCTTCAACCATTCATTAAACTGCATGGTGCAAAATGCACTCGCCTCACTCATGCCATTGACAGGCAGCACTTCTGAGAAGGATACTGTGTGTGTTACTTGTCTTAGGCCCCTCCCCAGTTCTACAAAGTCCTTCTGCACTGCTCTAATCTCATGAGCCAAGTCATTTGTCCCTAGGTGGACAATGATGTCCAGCTCAGACTCCCGTGCAGCTGTTCTCGTGATCCTGAGGATGCGCTTCCTGTCCCTCCAAGCCATGGCACCAGGCAGGCACCTTACTTCAGTTTTCCCTGCTCCCCCCAGTTCTATCCCCCTAATAATTGAGTCCCCCACCAGGAGCTGCTTCCTTTCCTGTGGTGTCCTCTGCCTCCTTCCTGTGGGCCTCCCTTGTGACAGTTGTCCTCAGCCTCCTTAATCTCCTCTGTGGGTGCATCCATAGGGGAACTATGCTCCCCCAGAATGGTGTATGGATTGTGGAGTATAACAACTGACTGGGTGTGCCTCTGTTCCACCATCCTCATCCTCCCTGAGCCCACTGTGCTCCAACTGCTGTGCTTTCTTCTCAACCTCTGAGGTAGTGGTGGTGGCTCTGGTGCTCCCTGGATGGGGAAGGTTCCCTTCCTACCATCCAGCATGGCCTGGGGGAAGGTTCCATTACTTCTGTCCAGTGTGGCCTGAAGACAAGCAACTTCCTCCCTCAGGGCAGAGAGTTGTCAGCAAATAGGGCAGCATCTCAGCCTCCAGAAAGACTCCCAGAAGACTTTCAGGCATCTATGTTAACTGGTCCAAAACAGAGTGTCTGATGCTTGGTCATTCAGAATCTGAAGTTAGGAGACTGAAATAATTTCCTAACATTACAGGGTCAAAAGAGGGGCTAACTTATTTGGGAGTCAAAATATTTGATTCTACTGAGAAAATCCTGAATCATAACCTAACTAAAGTTTTAAATGACTTCAGGTCTGACCTGGATAGATGGTTTAACTTGCACCTTTCACTATGGGGGGAAGATCAAATCTTTACAAATGGCTTTAACTCCTAAATTATTTTATTTCATGAACAGCTTTGCTGCAAATATCCCAGGCCCTTGATTTATCAAAAATTGAGAGAATTATCTCCTCTTTTCTACAGGACAGGAAGCCTCCCAGATGATCCAAATCCAAATTACTACCCCGATCAAGTCAGGTGGGTTGGCTCTTCCATTGTGGCAGGGTTATTTTTGGGCATACAAATTAAAGCAGGTTGCCAACTGGTTCCTTCCTCAGGATACTTTTACCATGCCTCTATGGTTAAAAATAGAAAGATAGCTTTCTGCTTCTCAGAACTTGACAGATTTGTTTTTTTTGTACATGTGCCTACTTGGATAGAAGACTGCCCTACCCTGCAGGTTTCTGTTATAGCCTGTAAAGAATTTAATCAGTTCAAGAAATCCAAATTTGTACCTTTGAAATTTATGCCTATCTGGGGTAATCCCATGTTTACTCATGGTAAGCAAGGTCTCTCTGATATAGGTTGGAAACAAAAAGGTGTCAATACTATTGAGGATGTGTTAGGTGTAGGAAACAGGCTTATGTTATTTGAGGAACTTCATCTAAAATACAAACTTGACAAGTGTGATTTTTGGCTTTACTTACAGTGAAGGAACATTTTGTCCAATACTGTTTTAGATGGTTGTCTCACTATCTTTTTTTCTAATGCATGGTCATCATTCTTTAACCCTTAGGTTGCCGACAGAATTAGAACATATAGGTATTTTGGACTGATATATCAATCTGCGGCCCTGTGGAGGTTAAATTTGCTTGCCTTCCAAAAGGTTTCAACCTTATTTATAAGATTTTACATGTACCGGATGAGGATCTAACAGGTCATTACAGGGATAAATGGCAAAACAACTTAGGTATATGTATTTCTATAGACTCATGGGACAAACTTTGGGATAATGCTATTAAAACATGTAGAGAAACTCAGGGCAGGCTGATTCAATTTAAAATCTTACATTATTTTTACTATTCCCCATAAAATCTTTGTAGTTTGGGTGTAATTTCAAGTGTGTGCTGTTGGAGATGCGGAGGATCTGATGCAGGGTTAGCACATCTCTTGTGGTCTTGTAAAGAAGTCACAGAGAGATGGAAACAAATACATGGCATCTGTCAATCCATCTTAAGAATAGCTATTCTGTTCTCCCCCTCTTTATACATCCTTGGGGACATTTCTGACATTCCAAATATTCCAAAGGAGAAGAAATTATGGATTAGTGCAGTGCCCTGACCTTTAAAAGACTGATCCTTCAATGCTGGAAGGAACCCAAGGTTCCTCCGTTCAACAGTGGATGGAGGCCCCTAGTGGAGTGGCCAACAATGAAAGAATCAGTTAAATAATTCTGGGTAAAAAAGGACATTTTCAAGAGTATATGGGGTCCCTTTCTAGAATTTTGTTCTTAGTTAATGTCTTTGACAGGTAGTAATTATACCATTATGTTTGTTTTATTTCTATGTGTTAATCTTACCAGTAATTTTTACTGATATGGTGTTGCACGTCTTCCATCATGAAGGAATTTGGATGATTATGATGGTATTTTTAATGTTTACTGGTTTTCATGATGAATTGTTTTCGACCTGTTGTCATTTCATTTATTACTATTGTAATACTCAATAAAATGTTAATTGAAAAAAAAAATTACTCTTATGGAATTTTGGCATTCTGCTTCCAATGGAATTCTGTGGCATTGGGCAGAATTTCCAAAATCCTGCAGCATTCCGGCGAATGCAGAATTTGAAAATTCATCACAGCTCTCATTGCAGTGACTTACATGATAAACATACTGAACAAGAACTAAAATGGCTACATGCAGAAACACATTTCCCATAAACATGGTAAAGTAGGGAACATACCAGAAATGGCAACAGAACTTAAAAATCTCTCACAAACCTATGGGAGTAATTTTGCTGCAGTTTATATGATGGAAAACCCATCCATTAATCTATACTGTCAGCTCCTGATTGGTTGTACAGGCTAAAAGGAGTGCCTCCATGAACTCTGTAACTGCATCTTAAGTAATAACAGCCAAATCTAGTACTATTCCTATAGGTTTTGTCTCTTGTTTGAAGTGCTATCCCTTGGCTCTTGATTTACTTACCACTGGGAATAACCAGTTTGCATTTGATCTCTCTAGCCCTTTTTAATACTATACTTTGAATATTTTGAACAACCCAATTAAATGCCCCCCCAAGTCTCTTCAGCTCAAGGAAAATCAGCCCTAGTTTTCCCAGCCTTTTGTTTAAGTAGTAGGGCATGACAGGGTTTCCATTATTTTGGGATAATGACACACCTCGGGAAGTGAGATAGGAGGCAAAGTTGAATTCCTTGCACACCTGAAAAGTGACATTATACTATAAGTCTGATTAATTATTCATGGGTCTAGCTAGGCTCCTGATTGGCTACTGAACCAGTCATTAGGGGGATCTGGAGAGAGATGAGTCTCTTTGCAGATGACTCAAAGCTAGGTGCAGTGGTGGATAAGGAGCAGGGCAGCGTAGACTTGCAGGAGGACCTGGAGGCTGTGGAAAGATGGTCGGGAAAATGGAAACTAAAATTCAACGTGGAAAAGTGCAAGGTTCTGCAACTGGGAGTCAGAAATCCAGGCCAGGGGTATACCCTGGGAGAAGACATGATTCAAGTCACGGAGGGTGAGACGGACATGGGAGTAGTGGTAGATGTCAAAATGAACAACCCAGAGACCTGTAGGAGGGCAGCAGCAAGGGCAAATAGGATGCTGGGATGCATCGCCAGGGCGATTGCCTCCAGAAAGGCGGAAGTGATCCTTCCATTGTACAACTGCTTGGTTAGGCCACACCTCGACTATTGTGTGCAATTTTGGAGACCACATTTAAAAAGGGACATTACGCTCCTAGAGAGGGTCCAAAGGAGGGCAACCAAAATGATCTGGGGCCTGGGGGAGAGGACCTATGAGGAGAGGCTCAGGAAGCTCGACATGTACACCCTGGAGGAGAGGAGGGACAGAGGGGACTTAATAGAGGTCTTTAAGTACATGAAAGGGATCAATAAAGAAGGCCCAGTCAGGGTGCTCCAAAGGAAGGAGGGTGGGGCAACGAGAGGTCACGGGTGTAAGCTGGAAAGGGGCAGGCTCAGAGGGGAGAAGAGGAGGAGATGTTATTTCACTGAAAGGGTGGTGGAGCCATAGAATGCACTGCCCAGTGGGATGGTAGAGGTGGAGCCTGTGGACGGGTTTAAGAGGGGGAGGGTAAATCTGACCAGACCCAATACAAGTGGAACATCTGGGACTGTGGACAGTATAACCCAAGGGGGAGGGGGGGACACCAAAATCGACCCTCAGTGCAGGTGCTGAAAATCGAGCAGACTCGAGAGACCATTAGGCCTATTCTGCTGGCATTTTAGTATGTTAGTCTTAGAAATGACCTGTCCAGCTGGCAACTGACACTGTACGGCATGCACCGCTCACACCACTCTACTTAAAACCTTAAATACTGGGGGAAAAAATATTGTTATTGCAATTAGACCTCTAATTGCAATAACAACCTTGAAGCCCATCATTTCCTTGGATTAACAACTGGTTGCAGGGAGGTAGCCTTTGGCTGTGCTTCAGACATCCATCCCCACAACTGGTCGCTAATCCCTCGGAAACTGCCAGCTTCTCGGTCATCATTGCTTAAAAAACACTCACCCTGGAGAACCTTGTAATATGTAATAAAATGGCTCCACTGATATTTTTTTTCATTTTAAAACTGAGTCATGAATTACAGAATGATAAGTATTTCTGATCTGTGTTCCTGTGCTGGAATAATGTACAGTCAGGTGATGTGATTCCACCAATCACTGTACAGTATTTTCCAAACCCATTTTAATAATTAAGCAATAAGGCATGGCAGGGTCTGTATTGTTGTGTGACAACATCATGACTTGGGAGGTTGAAGCACAAAGCTGCAGGCCGAGTGTGTTCAGCACCTGAGATGTGATGTTATTACACAATAACACACTCTCTAGAGTGTCTTATTGCTATTGTAGAATGGCTCATTTGTTAAAAAAAAAAAGGAAAGAATGCTTTTTTTTATTTATTCATTTTTATGTTGCTTGCACGCATGTGCAAGAAACACAGTGCCATCATCGGAGATTTCAGAGGTGTGTCACCTACTCCTCCAATTCAGTCAGTGAGCTGGCAGGCGCAGCGCCTGTAAGCCAACGCATTTTGGAGCTGTCTATGACACGCTCCAAAATGCAGTAACACTCAGTTGAAAGCTGCAGCTGCAGTGAGCACCAATAAGAAGCATAGCTCCCCACATGCAGGCGTGCGTGCCCCGCATGTACTGTGTAGCCAATGGGGTGCCCAATCCCCGCCGGCTGAGCTGTGTCGTCCCCCCCCGTAGTTGGTGCCACGCTGGGAGCCCACCCCAGCATGGCAATCAGTCCATTGGTCGACGGGGGTGCCCAATCCCCCGTCCGGGCTGAACAGCCCCCCATCCTTGTGCCATGCTGGGAGCCCACCCCAGCGTGGCAAGCGATCCCACGCACGTCTTTTTTAAACCTGTAAAACAAAACGCGGTCCCACTCTGTCTCCCGACCCCTCCCACAACCCGCACTCACCCCACTGCGCACCCAGCCTCCCTACACCCCCACCCCATACTTGCTTCCGCCTTGTAGCACAGAATGGCGCAGTCGGTGTGTGAAATCAATGTACAGGACAAATTAAGAAAATCACAGTGACACTGTTCGTGAGCAGAGGTCTTAAAATGGCTATGTTGAAAATTTGGTGAAAAAATTCCTTAAAACGACTGTTTTATGAGCGTGTATTGTGCAGTTCCTATGCAGCCTCGTAAATTCACAAATTTTCAATATTTTCACTCCAGATTTTCAACATTGCCATTTTACCACACCTCCTCATGAGCAGTACAGCTGTCATTTTTCACATCCTGCCCAAAACATGTTTCCGCCCATGTAGCGCACAATGGCACAGTCGGTGTGCGAACTCAGTGTATGGGACACATTAAGAAAATCACAGCATCACTGTTCATGAGCAGAGATCTTAAAATGGCAATGTTGAAAATTTGGTGAAAGAATTCCTAAAAATGACTGTTTTATGAGTATGCGTTGCACTGTTCCCACGCACGCGCGTATGTTTGCGAATTTTCAATATTTCCACTCCAGATTTTCAACATTGCCATTTTACCACACCTCATTATCAGCAGTACAGCTGTCATTTTTCACATCCTGCCCAAAACATGTTTCCGCCCATGTAGCGCACAATGGCGCAGTCAGTGTGCAAACTCAATGTATGGGACACATTAACAAAATCAAACTGACACTGTTCATGAGCAGAGGTCTTAAAATGGCTATGTTGAACATTTTGTGAAAAATTTCCAAACAATGACTGTTTTATGAGCATGCGTTGAGCAGTTCCTATGCACGCTCATAAGTTCGCAAATTTTCAATATTTGCACTCCAATGACTTCCAAATACCTAAACAGCACATAGAAGCAAGCAACATTCGGCATTGACAAATGCTTGTTTATTTTATTGTTGGTGTGTAGAGGTACATGTTTAAAAAAGTCCCCTATATTTTTCACCAGTAGGTGGAGCTAATCTCTTGATTATGCTGCCTGCTTCGCTCCCTAAGGTGTGTCTGGCAGTGCAGTGAGGTTTGACATTGATCCTCACCCAACCCCCAATTCACCCACCCATTATAGCGGCCTGTATTTTAACTTTTCTTTTGTTTGTTTACAGTGTTGTTGTTTATGTGGTCAGCGAGCTGCTTGCCGACTGTACAGGATGCACGATTTGGGAGCCCGAGATGAGATAGGACATCATTTGGTGTTGTGTGAGGGCCTTGATTTCTTACTTTGCTTGTGAGTACAAGAGAAACAGGAAGGGAATGGAGGATGCATGCCAGACCATAGAAAATAGATTTAATTTTTATGGCACCTTTTATCCCACGAACTGACGTGGCGTCAGTGAACCGCGCAACTGGCAGTTACGGTCTGCACTGTTCACTGAAGCTGTTGGGTTCAGGGAAGAAAACAAACTTGAAAATGAAGTTGATTTGTATGCTGCTGTTTTTTTATGTCTGCTTGTCCACTTAATGCGTAAGAAACATATTGAGGTTAGTAGAGCATTGCAGAGGTGTGGCAGTGTGTTGCCAATGCAGCGGACACTTTCATAGGCACATCCGTTGGCCACCAGTCAATGGAAAAACTGCCAATGACAGCAATTTCAGAGAGCGCCGGACTTGAAAGAAATCTGCTGCTCCAGTCAGGGACAGTTTCATCATCCCTGATTGCAGCGACAGCTCCCCCTCTCTCGCAACCAGGAACACAGAGGCAGCCGACTAGACTCTCCGCCCATGCACATTACAGTGCACAGTAAAGTGCAGGGGTGCAGTTTCCTTCTTGTCGGCTGCTGCCCTGTGTCCCTGGCCCTAGTGTGCCTTTTCTGGTGAAACATTTTAATATTTAAATTGGCGGCTTCTGCCACTGACCACACAATCCCGGGGAAAGCCGACATTGGGGTGCCCAATCCCATATCGGCATATCCCCTCCTCATTAAGTGGCTCACTGGGAGCCAACCCCAGTGTGCCAAAATATGGCAACTCTTGCCTCCCGCCACCCAGTCCTCATAAGCCCACATGGAGTGCCCAATCCCCGTTAGTGTGTCTTTCCTGATTAAACAATTTCCTCTTTCTTTTTTGACACTGAGATGCCCACTCCCGGTGTTGGATGTGTGCCCCCAAAGCTCGTCAACACCCCTTGCTGACACCGGGGTGCCCAATCCATGAATCAGCATCCCCCCTCCCCACCACTATAGTGGCATACTGGAAGCCCATCCCCATGTGCCAAACTTTTTTTTTTTATCCTATAAATGAAGAAAACCATCCCTTGCTGTTTGTTTTTTTTTTAAACCTGAAAAAAGAAAACTGTCCTCGTTGTCTCCATGGCCCCCCTCCCAATTCCCACCCTTCCTCTGTGCACCTCCCACCCTGCATACTCCCCACCCCATACTTACCTCCGGAGGTCTGGTGCTGCGATCATCTGTGGAGCGGGAACACGCCTGAACTCTTTAAAAGCCGACTGGGAACTGAACAAATACATGTAAGCTTTATAATAGCAGTCGGGGGGGGGGGGGTCAACTTAGGTTGATATCTCAGCCATTTTTTGGACTTTTGGCCCCAAAATTTCAACATGGGGTTCTTGGGTCCCCTCCTCAGGAACGCTTGAATTGTCATTTTGTTTTCTGGTCCTGAAAGGTGATTTCATGGTTGCTGTGCTGAATCACCTTTTGGGACTGATTAATGAAACAACAGTGCCACTGGTCATGAGATGGGGTCCCGAAAAGGCCATGTTGCAAATCTGGTGAAAAATCTCAAAAAAATGATGGCATCATGAGTGTGCATTGTGCAGTTTCTATGTACACTCGTAACTTTGCCAATTTTCAATATTTTCACTCCAGATTTCCAACATTGCCATTTTGTCACACTCCTTATGAACAGTACAGCTGTCATTTCTTGCATCCTGCCCGAAATGTGTTTTTTGCACTGTATGAAGTCAACTTTTGAGGCAGAGTAACAAAATCACAGTGCCACTGTTCATGAGGGGACATCCCAAAAAGGCCATGCTGAAAAATTGGTAAACAAAATTCTAAGAAATGACTGTGTTAAGCAGTTTCTACGCATGCTCATAACGTCACCAATTTTCTATATTTTCACTCCATGTTTTCAGCGTTGAGATTTTTTCACACCTCCTCATGAACTGTACAGCTACCTTTTTTCACATCCTACCCAAAATGTGTTTTCACACCTGTTGTGCTGAATAGCACAGTTGCTGTGCGAAATCACCTTTGGGGACTGAGTAATGAAATGATAGTGCCGTTATTCATGAGGTGGGGTCCCAAAAAGCCCATGTTGAAAATTTGCAGTGAAAATACCAACAAATGCCCAGGGCATTAGGGTTTTCAACCATAATGCCCCACCCTGTAGAGACTGACAGGTGTCGGGGGTGTGACTTGGGGTTGTCGGCTGTAATGCTCGTGCCATTCCACTCCCACCCAGCAGCCAGTGCCAGGCATCGAGGTGTGCCTTGGGTCTTAAGCCCTAACATTCACTCCATTCTCTTATACTGCACCCATCTCAGCTTATTTTCTTATGGATTGGGATGAGCACAAGAGTTGAAGACCCCAAGGCACACCGTGACACCTGTCTGTGTCTGCAGGATGGAGTGGGGTGAGGTGGAATGGCATGAGCTTTATGCCCGATGACCCAAAGCCACACCCCCAATGCCTATCAGTTTCTGCAAGGTGGGGGTTGGGGTTGGTGTTGGTTCAATACTTCACTTCCATTCCTATTAGGCTGCTCTCTAACTCCTGCAGTACCAATGCCAATACCAGCAAGCAAACATTCGGCATTGACAAATACTTGTTTATTGTTTGTGGCTGAGAATCTGTAATGGATTACCAGATGAAGAGCAGATGAGTTCCATGAGGGTAGTTGGCAGTGCCAGTATGTTGAGGCATTTGGGAAGTGGAGGATGTTTGGGTGTGGTCTTTACAATTACTGGAAGTCACTTGCTGTGGTGTTCTTTTAAATGCCACAAATAAAAAAAAAAAAAAGGAAAGAACGCTTTGTGCGGTTTGCTTGCGGAGGGTCAACTCCTGATGGTTTGGTTGACGCATTTTGAAATGCTGCAAATGGCCGTTTATGAATTTTACTGGTAAGTGGAGGAATGTAAAGACGTGTTGGCTTTGGGATGGTTGAGCAGGGAGGGATATGTTTCTCTGTAGTGTGATTGTCTTTGTGTCTGTCCTAGATACGGTGATGTTATTGTTCAATAACTTCACTGTCTCTAGGTGTCATCAGCCAGTCAGGTTTCTAGAATTTTTCTTGCCATTGGATGATATAACTTAAGCTCCTCATAACTGGTTTCACCCTGATACAGTAAATCTTACTTGGCATCATTCTTTCTTCAGGTCTATCACATCCTGGATATAATAAGGCCTAACAAAAGTACTATTTTAAGCACTTTAAAGGTAATCCATGTAAGGCACCTAAAAGGCGGGAAGAAAGAAACTCCACGGAGTTATTTAAATTGCTCCTGACACAGCTGACTGTAATACAGTTGAGAATATCACAGAACAGATGCTTTCAGTTCCTACCAACCTTACCTTGTTGTCATTGATGACCATAACAATAACACTGTCTGTCTGTCCTAGATCTGGCACGCCCCTCTGACCTCTTTTCTCTTTCTGAAGTGACCCCTTCTAGCTCAGCTCTCCATGAACAATCCAGTAGCTTCAGTCATGGCTGAAATCTTGCCATTATTGCCAGAGCTAAGTTCAAGTACTCCTCCCCCACCTCTCAGACTTTCCATTCTTTCTAGCAGTGCTCCTTCTTTCTGCCTCCCTCATCCAGCCTTGAGCTCTCCATTGCTTGTCACCCAACTGTGGTATGTTTAATTTATCCTTCCTTCCTCAGTTTGTTTGCCACAGTCTCCACCTGCAGCTCGGACAAGTCCACTCTAGTGGTATCCAGGACTAGGACCTCCCTAGCTCAGAGATCCTTTTGCTACAGGGCTCCTTCCTGGATTAACGCTCCTCCTGTAACCATCACTAACACCCCCAAAATTGCGTCCTTCAGAACTGCTCTTCGGAACCACCTGTTCAACACCCGCTGCTGTTCCTGTCACTAACAGGCTGCTTGCATATCACTGAGTGCACTTCGACAAAGTCCTCCGGACTGCCTCCTCCGCCCCCTCCCCCCCACCTGGTTTCCTTCATTCCCCCCTGCCAGATATCTGTATTTATGTAACTACTGTTTCATGAAATGTACAAAATATATGTAACAATGTCTGTATACTACTGTGTAAAATCTGTGTAAATCTGTATGTCATCCTACTGTAATATTGTAACACTGTTGTCCTCTCTGTGATGAGGTACCTTTGTAAATGAGCCTCTAGCTCAAAGGTTACAAATCCAATTGTACAAATAAATAAATAAATGTGTTCTCTTTCCTTGTTGGAGTCCCTTCATCTGACCTCATCATTGAGGGCGACATCAATATTCATGCTGGCATTTCTGGTGACTCTCTCATCTCCATCTTTCCCTTTGTCATTAATTCTCATGTCTTCTTCCAGTCTGAGAATTCTCCTGCCTACTCACATGGCCGTCCCATTGCTATCATCAAACATAATTCCTCTTTCCCTCTTTCATATCAGGTCCTGAATCTTCTGCTTCTCTGATTGCTCAGTGCTCCTGTTGAACCTTTCCTAATATTGCTGACCCTCTCAAGTTGTCATCTACTTTCTCCACCCACTTAAACACATTGTTCTTGCTGAACTCTTCTCTCTAATCTATTCCCTTGACCCTTACTACTCTGACCCCTCTCCCTTGCCAAGCCCAACGTTGCTGTCCTATCCTCTGTCCTTGTCTAGCTGGCTTTTCTAAGGATTGGCTCTCTTCCTTGCTCTTTAGCGTCCCCTAGTACTCTGACTAGTTCTGGGCCTCATGTGCACCTGATGATGCTTTGAGAGACATCACAGCATCTTTTTTCTGGTAGTGCCTTGCAGTGTAGGCACTGAGTCTAGGCTGTGGGACCCCCCAGTAGTACACTGCAGTGCTTGGCTTAGGTATCAGCAAGTCCTTATGTGAATCTTGTACCTACTGTTGGACTTTATGGTACAGATGCAAGACATTTTTATTTTAAATTTACTATGCTTTGTCCCCCTGCAGCCCAACCAGCTCCCATCGATCCATTGGAAGGGCTGCAGGGAGGGTGTGCCCTTACGCCCCCTCGACAGAGTTGCAGTGTCGGCCAGTGAAGCAGAGAACCCAGTCAGCAGTTCAGGGCCTGTGGTGGGCAGAAGACAGCATCCTGCTTTGTTGAGATCTTTCTGTTTTCTGTGCCACCCCCTGCTGTCAGGAAGACCTTGGTCTATGCGTAGCATCATGCCATCGGTGTCTCCCTCCGTCAATCCTTGGCTCTAGCTACATCCCTACCTGTGGTCATCCAGGTGACACTGCTGCAGTGGAGACCAGACTCCCTACCACCCCTGGGGAGGGGAACATCCATGGGATACTCAGACATGCCCCCCCTGCCAGCCGTCTGACTGAGGCTCGTTCCCGAACCTGGATCATTGGCAGTTCAGATGAAAGACTGCTGCTAACAGAGTAGTACTGGCAGGGCGAAAATTACAAATAACTAAATAATTAAAATATGCTTGCATTCCTGTTGGAGGCTTTGTCTGCAGTCTCAATTAGATAAGCTTCTGAGGTTACTCAGTCTCTGTGGCTAGAATCCACTGAAGACTATGAAAGGTGTTCAGTAAACATTTTCCTAGGTGCTTTAGATGAGTTAAATTCTTTACATTATTTGGCTAAAATCATTACGTCATTGAACCTCAAGCTACCAGTACCTGCAGTCTTGGCAGACTACCCACTGTTGTGATGTAGTTGCCAAAACTCGTTCCCTAAAGATTTTGATTTCTATTGAGGTGTGCATTATCAAACTGATGATTTTTAAAGTATCTTGGAGAGTGGTAAAGAGATGTTAAAACAATAAAAACAGAGTGCTATGTAAGCTCAGTGTGTGGGCTGAAAACAAAACTAAAGTATGATATTTTTTTTTCTTTGATAACTAGGTAAGGCCCACTAGGCACAAATGCCTTTTTCAGGGGTAACCTGGGAACACTAGGGAGGTTAAGTGACTTGCTCAGAGTTACACAGTATGTAAGTGGAGGTTGTGGGAATCAAACCCAGGTCTGCTGGATGTACCAAACTCATTTGCTGGTCATTACTCTAACCTCTAGGCTATACTGCTAGTCTCCATAACAAATGCAAGCTGAAAATAGAAAACAGAGTTATAATAGTGATGCAAGGACAGTGCTTTTAACTATTCCAGCTGGATTTGATGGCAGCATATGTGATATCAAAGTCTACTGCCTTAGAAAGCTCTAGGACTGGAGAAGTGTATGTACAGTGGGTAGATTGGATGGACCACCAGGTCTTTCTCTGCCATCATTTCCTGTTTCTATGATGTTACAAACAAAAGCACTGTGAGGTCAGTTGGAGATAGTCAAGTGCTTTTACCCAGCTTCCTTGTATAGACTACTGAGAAGGGTGGCGACAGCACTACCCCCCACCCTAATGGTGACCCGAGATTGAGCACGATCTCAGATTGCTGGTGGCCAGCTGATGGGGAAGAGGATGACCTGTCCAATGGACTGCTCTCCCCTCCAGTGGGAGCAGGTGTGCCGCTTCCGCCAAATGACTGCCACCAGGTGGAGGCGCCTGGTGGCAGTGTGGATCTGTGACCAGTAATGGTGGGTGGGTGCTGCGGGACCCCGCAACGTGTGTGTGCCTTCACATTCACATGTTGAAATGCATGCCCTAGCAATGGGATTGGGAGGAAAAACTAGGTGGAAAATACAGCAAAGCAGGTGTTGCACGCTGAGCCCTCACCCACCTCACCACCAGGGTGAACTTACCAGCTGACACTGGATATAGACTTTGGGGGGTGGGCCTCCTCTCCTGACTCCGCCACTGGGTGCAATCTGTGGGGGTTCTGGTCAACCAGGCAAGCCTAGGGAAGGTGCTTGGATGGGGGAGGTCAGTGTGGCAGGGCAGATGGAAGCGCTAGCTTGCTTCAGCCAAGGAGTACAAATAGAACATGGAAAAAACAAAGCATTTTCTTGAAAACAGCAACAACTGAAATATGATGTTTATAAAAGTACATATCAAAGTACTAATCTGCTTTTCAAACCAATAGAAACTCTACCCCAACCTTCTGCCCGTCCGGTCAACATAACATTATTATTTTGATAAGACATGGGCCAGGTGGTTATGCACACATCCAGAATGAGTTAGGCAAAGGAAATATTGCATTCCTTTTAAATCATGTCCATGTGTATGGAGTTGATTCACTGTGTGATGCAAAAAAAAAAAAAGAAACCAAACTGATGGGATTTAGCTTATTTAATACTTAGAATGACATTTCCTTGTTAGTATCAGATCATGAGGAAGATTTTTATTTTCCAGTGTAGAAGATAAGCAGTGAAGACCCAGAGAGATGTTCCCAGCAGATCCGGAAGGATGTGAGTTTTCATTCTTCATTTCCCATCGGAATGGGAAGTATTAGCCACAGGGCTGGAGTTACACGTTATAAGCTTTGGGGAGCTTTTTGGGTCCCTGGAGGGTCCTATCATTAAATTCAGCCCCCTTCCCATTATTAGTAAATAGCAGTGATGCATGAGCTACTGGGGTCCACTGCAGAGCTATGGGGGTCAAGCCCTGACAAGCTCCCCTGTAAACAGCCACCCGGCATGGAGTGTCCAACATACCTAGATAGGTTTAGTTCATCCCTGAATAAAATACAAAGATAAATAAAACATATGTTCATTCCTGGCGGCACAGCTGTGGAAAAGGATTTGATAACTGACCTGATATTCAACTGATTAATATTTAGATGAGAAACTAGAAATTAAGCTTTTCCATTGGGGAAGGAGGGAGTGTGTAAAGATGGATTTGCGGTTGGTTAATGACTTGAAATCATTCGACTCTTGGTCACTGGTTTGATTCTAGCACTGGTTAGTAGCGACCCAAAATCACTATCATCTGATCATTGCTGGGGTCTATGAAATGAGTTGTGGTAGGTCTCATAGTAACATACTCAAAATAGTGCCCATATTGTCATTGTCAAAGTATTTTTTGAGAAAACAAACATTGCATGAGTATTGTGGCACTATTTTGACAGTAAAAATGCTTATTTTACCGCAGTACTGTGGTGATAGTAGGTGCTAAGGATTCATACTGGGCTGGCAGTACAGCCAAGAGGTTAGAGTAAAAAGCTGTGAATGAGCTTGGTACATCCAGTAGTCCTGGGTTTGATTCCCACAACTTCCACTTGCATACTGTGTGACCCTGAGTAAGTCAGTTAACCTCCCTAGTGTTCCCGGGTTGCCCTTGTAAAAAGGCAGTTGTGCCTTGTGGGCCTTATGCTGTTACCAAGGAATTAAATATTGACCGCTCCTCCTGCAGCACGACAGTTACTATAACACACTTGACTATGGAAATTATTTATTTATTTAGTTCTTGTTGAGCAGGCACTAGGCACAAACAAATGCTTATTTTCCGGCATGACCTGGAAGATTACAGGCAAAAATGTTTTACAAGAAATGTATACAGGGCAAGACAGATAGAGTAAGTATAGTGGCAGTACAGTACAGTACAGAATATTGTACAACAAAAGTCGAAATTGGTGTGGCTGACATTTTCATACAGCTTCAAGAAAAATTAATGACAGACATACAGTACATCCAAACTTCTCAACTGGAGTGCCACCTCGGCTCACGCTGTGTAGCTCTCAGTATATCAGTTTAGTACCTGGTGAACAGGTGCCACATTGCAAAGCTCCCATGGCCGTGTGAAGTCAGGGAACTGCACATTTTGAAGCACTTTATGGAGTGTCCCTGACTTTGCCTCACCTGCAAATGCACTTCATATAGTTTGCATCTGGTAAAGTGTCCACTTTTGCCCAATGAAAGCTACATGTAGTTTCTACTGGGCAAAGTAAGACGTCATTGACGAAAGCTATGCAAAGCGTGTTTTTTTTTTTTTAGACAGAAAACATTTTCTTGAATGTATAATCCACCCCACACACTGTGCGTAACTGCTCACACCTCCTGTCACCACCCAAACCTTTTGAAATGAAATTTTCCCACCCTGCCATCCTCTAGTACCACCACCCCCAACACACATGCAGTCCTGGCAAAGATTTTATTAAAGTTAAAATATCCCTTACCCCACCCATGTGTAACCCCCAAGGGGTGCTATCCTAAGAGCTACTACCCCTGCCTGCCATACCTGTAACAGGGTGAGGGGCTCAGATCAGTTGGCGGATGCCTCCATCCAGAGGTCGGGGTTAGAACAGTCGAGGTTGACTCGGTCACAGCCCTCTGGGTTGCTGCAACCCCCCTTTCTTCCCATTAGTGGCCCATGCAGTTCAATTTCAGTGTCCTTACCATATACACTTACCCCCTGGCTCGAACCAGTCAGCTCACTCCGGGGACCCCCTGAAAAGTAAGGTACAGTTACACCACATTCACTGTGCAGTATTTCCCCATGAATACACACACTAGCCAGTGTACTTTTGCAAAACAAGCAATCTGATTTATTTAAAGGGAGAAAACAAGGACCAGGGGGAATCAGGTTGATTAGCTTACCACATATAATATATGAGAATCTACCTGTGGCTCTGTGCACAGGCCTAACCTATAAATTACTGTCTCTGGGTACCCAAGCCCTAATGGCTAGTTCCTCGATGCAGCTTGTTGGGGCCCTGGCAGAAACGAGCATTTAATTCCTGAGCAGATCAGATGGAGCTAGAAAGCTCAATTAGTACAGTCAGCAATACAACAAGATGATTTTGCCTTTGTTTGTAACCTTTAACAGGGAGCTACCCTGATTCAGTACTCAGAACTCCAACAGAGAACCACTCTTTCACCACTCGCAGGGCTGACCCTGAGCTTCAAAGGCCTCCTCACACATTTATATGGAAAACAACAGAGGGGTACCATACCAGGCAGCTGCTCCTAGGACCCGACTGAACTCACAGCTATCCGGGGATCTCACTGCAGCTTCACTGTCCTGATAGACCGAGTACGATTTAGCAGATTCTCCAGTCCTCTATAGGGTGAGCCTGGTAGGTAGCTGTGCTCCTGCATAGCCTCCTCTGACCACTGCCCCATGGATTTAGTCTGAATCTAATGGCAACTGAGCCACCTGAAATTGGCCTTCTCCACACACATGCACTTCTCGTGCGAAGACTTAACGGCGTAGAAGCCCAGGGCTCCTTCCTTGCTCACAGCCACAGCGTCTCTGCTCTTTGGCAGTTTAGGCAAGTCTCTCTATTTGGGTGCCACCCGATCCCATTAGAGGGCTGCAGATGCCAGTCACTCATTATTGCCCTCATTGGTGCAAAATGGTGCCATGGCCCAGAATGCCACTTCCCAGAATTACAAGCTGTGTCCCTATTGGTCAGCCAGCTTCTTCTAGAGTCCTGGTTTCTGGTTGGCTGCTTTTTACTCCAGTTTAGATACCCCCTTGCTCCTATTGGACCCCTCAAGCTGTCCTGGTCCAAGATGGAGGGGCACAGCACACAGCGTCCCATCTGCAACAAAGGCAGGTTAAACAAAACTGCATTTTCCCTATCACTCTAAATGATTTCAGGCAAATAGCTACACCTTTTGAGAGGGCTTCCTCAGCACTCCTAGCAACTGCAGAAACAGAGCGCTCAGACAGCAGTCCCTGGTGGGATTCGAGCAGGGAAACCCCAGTCCCCCTATTTGTACCATGAAAGCCTGTGAGCAGGCAGCTCTTAAAGAGGCAGTACTGGAGGCTTTAAAAGCACTCTCAACGGCCACATTTAGCGGCCTTACGCCGAACATCAGTCAACAAGGAGCATCTAGGCAAGCTCCGGGAATGCTTTCAGGAATCCCCATTTGTTTGAGGGGTTACACCCTTCCTGGCCTGGAAAGAACTTGGCATCCGCGTCAAGTAGTTACCCTTAAATCACTTTAAGGCAAACAGTTTAAGTAACATTATATCACACTTTATATTACATGCATTGTTACTGTATTCTCAATTTACTACTGTTTATATAACATTACACACAGATAACCATTTTCTTGTTAAATCAGGTCATTATTTCCAGCCCATGACACCTGGAGAGAGGGGACCCCTTCCTATCAGCTACTTGCGAGCTACCTACAGCAGGGGTACCATACTCAAAGGGCAATACTAACAGGCTGGAGTTATCCCCCAAGGCTAACTTAGGCAAGGAGCTCGGGGACACATACACCCCTTTATGGACTACGTTTAAGGGCTGACCCAGGGACTCACAACTTAACCTTACTACAAGCTGTACTTCTTGGCCGGTGCATCTAGGGGTCTAGGAAAAATCTGCTACAGGCCCCGATTCCATTTCTGCCTCATTTAGCTTAGTAGGGGGAACCTCCATAGGGGAAGGAGACCCAGGGCCCCTAACCTTCTAGAACAGGGCCCTCTATTTCAGAACCCACAGTACTTGGCTTAGCTGGGGACATTTTGGGTACTGGCAAGGAACCATCAGGGCACTCAAAATACTCTTTAGGTTCTGGCATATCACTGGCTTGCTCCCCCACATCACTTCCTTCTTCTGAAAAGTCAGATAGTTCAGCTAGGCCAGACAGTTCAGTCAGGCTCAAGGATCCCACCCCTTGGGCTTTGCTGCTGCTCACTTCATCCTCTGGGAGCATTGGCTCCGGAGACAAAGCTGGGGGCTCCGACAGTCCAGAAAGCCCAACTTCATCTCCAGACTTAATTAGGGGATTGCCCTGAAACACTTGGCTCAATTCATAAGAGGGACAGTATTCAATATTATTCTCATTGTCTTCAGACACAGACTGATGATCATTTTCATCAGAGGGGTTTGGAAAAGGCCCTCTTATTTTGCTTACTGAAGAATCAAGTGGTCTGGGTATTTTCTTGGCAGGAGATCTAGTCATAGGTCTTGGGGGGGGGGGGCACTGGAAGGTTCAGCTTCAATCAGGATCTGCCCGATTGGCAGCAGATGATTTCTGTGTATAGTTTTCACATCTTTTGATTGTTTTCAGGCCGCACTTTATATACAGGTAAATCTGCCAGTTTTCCCACGACAATATGAGGGAGGTGATGCCATCTGTCAGCAATCTTATGTTTGCCATGCAGTCCCAAATTCCTCAATAGCACTCTATCCCCTTCTCTCAGTTCCATTGCTTTCACTTTCTTATCATACCTCTCCTTATTGGCCAGGTTTCGTTTAGCAGCCATGGTCTGGGCCAGTTGGTAGGCATGGTTCAAATGGGCCTTCAACTTCTGTACATACTGTAGATGATTTGCTGCTTGTACCCCATCAGGGGAAACCCCAAAACACACATCCACTGGCAGTCTAGCCTCTCTCCCAAACATCAGTCTGTACGGAGGAAATCCAGTGGCATCACTTTTGGTGCAGTTATAAGCATGTACCAGGGTGCTAATCTGCTGGTTCCATGTAGGCTTGTCTTTAGGTTGCAATGTGCCCAACATATCAAGCAATGTGCGGTTAAACCTTTCAGGTTGGGGATCTCCCTGGGGATTGTATGGAGTGGTTCTTGATTTTTGTACTCCCCACAAGGATAGCATTTCTTTAATCAGACAGCTCTCAAAGTCCCTTCCCTGGTCGGAATGGATTCTCTGGGGGGTCCCATAGTGGACAAAGAAGTGTTCAACAAGTACTTTAGCCACTGTGGTTGCTTTCTGATCTTTAGTAGGAAAAGCCTGTGAATACCAGGTAAAATGATCAGTGACTACCAATATGTTGCTGATGTTTTCAGATCTGGTTCTAGACTCAGGAAATCAATGCAGACCAGTTCCCTAGGGGCACTAGTAGTGATGTTAACCGGGGAGCAGCCCTCTGAGGCAGGGTCTTTCTTTGTAAACATAGGCTGCAAGTCCTGATATACTTCTCCACATCAGCACCCATTTTGGGCCAATAAAATCAGGACTGCATTAAGTCAAGGGTTCAGTCTATGCTGAGGTGTCCCATGTGATTGTGCAGGGACCTCAACACCAATTCTCTAACCGCAGTGGGCAACACCAGTTGTTGTTTGTCTACCCGGCCCTCTTTGTCCACATTCTCCCTGTATAGTAGTTAGTTAATCAGTTTCAACTTTGAACCTTCTTTGTATAACAAGGCAGTTCTCAGATCAGTGGAACGCAGTTTGGACACATCTCTCCCTGCCTGCATAGCCTCCAAAGCAGTTTTTATCATAGGGTCTCAGGATTGAGCCCGTTGGAAACAATCATTGTTGAATTGGGGCAGTGCACTAGTGTCCAATGCAAAAAAATGACAGTAAGCAGCAGGTATGCAGTTCTCGGATGGCCCCAAGCAATCCACCATGCAGTCCACAGCATCAGGAGACACCTGTTCCTCCTTGTCAAATTTGTGGCAAAGGGCTCTTATGTCAGGTTCTGACAACCTGACCCAGTCGGTTTGGGGCACATGCCTCTGAGAGAGAGCATCCACATCTATATGGTTTAGACCCGCTCTGTACTCAACAGCATTGTCGTAGGTGGCCAATGCAGAGAGCCACCTATGGCCAGTGGCATCCAACTTAGCAGAGGTCTGCACATACTAACATACTAACATACTAGTTGCCAGCAGATTAGGCCTTATGGTCTATCAAGTCTGCTCGAACCTAGATCCTTAGTTGGGTGCCGAGACCCTCCCATCCCTTGTGCTCCAGAAACCCCTATCATCCATCCCCACCCCCCCGGGACAGGCCATCATCTGATGCATCCACTTTCTGTGCCTGTCCACCCTCTCTAAAGCTCTCCACTGTGGATCTCTGAACCAGCTCACCAGGCAGAGCATTCCAAGGGTCCACCACCCTCTCAGTGAAAACCTCCTCCTCTTTCCCCCTCACCCTTCCACCTTCAACTTCAAACCATGCCCTCTGGTGATGCCTCCCTGCTTTAGTCTAAAGATCCTCCATGTTTACCCTATTTATTCCCTTGAGGTACTTGAAGACCTCAATCATGTCCTCTGCCTCTCCTCTCCTCCAATGAAAACAGGCAGAGCTCCCTCAAGTCTGTCCTCGTAAGTCAAATCCCTAGCCCTCGTGATCATCTTTGTTGCCTCCTCTGTACCCTCTCCAGGAGCTGTATGTCCCTCTTCAAGTGTGGTCTCCAGTACTGTACAGTACTCAAGGTGTGGTCTAACCAGTCCATTGTACAGCGGCAGAATCACTTCCTTGCTCCTAGAGGTGATTCCCTCTGATGCATCCCAACATCCTGTTTGCCTTGCTAGCTGCTCTCCTGCACTGCTCAGTGTTATTCATACATGTATCCACCATGACCCTAGGTCTTTTTCCCTGTTGAGGCTTCAGCACCTCCTCCCAGGGTGTACCTGTGTTTAGGGTTTCCCGACCAAGATGCAACACCTTGCACTTGGTGATATGAAATTTAATTTCAAGTGTGAGCCCAGCTTTCCAGGGTGTCAGGTCCCTTGCAGGGCCAACCTCCCCTCTTCTCCCTCAACTACTGCTCCCATCTTGGAGTCATCAGCAGAGACTCATTTCACACCCTATACCATCCCTGATGTCTGATATGTATGCATTAAACAGAGTTGGACCCAGGACCGATCCTGTGGTACCCACTACCAACCTCTGTAGGGGTTGAGGCTCCCACAGACCACTACTCTCTGAGTGCGTCCAGCTATCCAGTTTTCAATCCATCTGACCATCAAGGGCCTACCCTAACACCATCAGTTTCTCCACCAGACCATTGTGGGGACAGAGTCAACGCCTTGCTGAAGTCCAAGAATAATACATCCACAGGCTTAACTCTGTCCAGTTCTGATGTTACCCATTCATAGAACTCCACAAGGTTGGTTTGACATGATCTACCTGGCACAAACCCATGCTGCCGACTATCCAGACCTCCCACCTCCTCCAAGTAAACCCCAGTCGTTCCTTTAGTATACTCTCCATTAATTTTCCCACCACGAGGTTAAACTGATGGGTCTATAGTTTCCTGGTACTTCCTTGACCCCTTTATGGATTGGTACCACATGTGCTCTCGCCAATCCCTAGGTACCCTCCCTGTCTCAAGTGACCTGTTGAAAAGCTCCACCAGGGGTGCAGCCAGTATGTCCGCCAATTCCCATAGTACTCTCGGATGATGCCATCCGGCCAGGAATTTGTCTTTCTTTAGGGCCTTGAGGGCAAACCACACCTTTTGGTGGGATGGCATCATCCGTCCCCTCCACCTTACTGGTCTTTTATCCTTATCCAGATGTGACACCCCTGAGGTACCTTCCCTCCCTTTTGCTCCATTTCTGTTGCTCCCTGATCCCACTCCCTGCGCTTCTATCCCTTTGTGCCTTGCTTTGTAGATATCCCATCCCCTCCCTAGTGAACACAGAGGCAAATGCTCGTTAAATACCTCTGCCTGGTCCTCGCCTCTTCCACCCACCCTCCTTCTGATCTCAATCTGCTGAGATGGCCCTTAGTTTTCTCCGCTCCCCAATGTGCGGAAGACCCCTTTTCCCTCCATGTATCCCCTGTGCCAGCCGTTGCTCTTTACTGGACTTTGCTCCCCTCACCATACGGGTGACTTTTCTAGATACAAGCTGGTACATTTCCTTATCCCTATCCCCTCTTGTTGTTTTATATTTTTTGTAGCCGCCTTCTTTTCTCTGACTGCTACCTGGACCTCACTGGACCACCAGCATGGTTTATGTGACCTTGCTCCCTTACGTTTCAACTTAGCGCAGATCCTGACTGCCTCATGAAGTCCCCGTTTTATGACCTCCCATCTCCTTTCCACACTTGTTGTTGAGGTAATCCCCTTCAAGTGATCCTTGAGAATATTTCCCATGCCCATAAAGTCTGCTCCCCTGAAGTCCACTGCCAGTGTCCTAGATCTCACCCCCACTCCCCAATGCTTATTTGAAACCAGACAGTATTGTGGTCACTCCCAGTCAGGGGGTCCTGTACAACCATGTCCCTTACCAGATCCCCATCTGCCAGAACCACATCCAGGACATGCCCCTCCCTTGTGGGCTCCATCACATGCTGTGTTAAGAACACATCCTGGAAGCCATCCAGCAGCCTCTGCTCCTTGGCCACCTTAGAGGACATGGTTCCCCAGTTTGTACCTGGCATATTAAGGTCCCCCATCAACACCACTCCTTCCCCTTTTGGACCACACTGGGCAATGATGTTGTCCAGAAAACCATCCTCTAGAACATCACTCATCCCGGGGGGCCTATATGCTACTCCCAGCTTGACCTTATCTCCTGCTGGGGATCGTAAGGTGACCCATAAGGCCTCCACGTTTCCCTCTGCCTCTTCTACCATAGCAATTTCTATGTCATCTCTAATGAACATAGCCACTCCACCCCCTCTGCCCTCCTTTCTATCCTTCCTAAGCATAGTGTACCCCGTACATTTAGGTCCCAGTCATGGTTTTTGTTGTCCACGTTCCGTGACTGCCGCCACATCCACCCCTCGAACAGCATGGCCTGGAACTCTGGCAACTTGTTTCCCAAGCTCCTGGCATTTACTAACACTAACCCCCACCCCTTATCCCTGATCCTCTTTGTCGAACCCCACCCAGATTCCTTATACTTCCATCCTCCCCTGCTCCTCCTGAAACCTCCACCTCCAGTCTGTTTCCCCCTCCCCCTTGGGCTTGAAGGCTACTCCCCTCATCTGGAGGAGGGCTTCTGGTCAGCCCCTCCCTTATCCCTTCCCCCCTTTACAAGTTTAAACCCCACCTTTCTTGTATGTAGTCAGCCATCCCCTGTTTAAGGACTTCCTTCCCTAATGGGGCAAGATGAAACCTGTCCTTGGCATATAGTCCCTTATCCTCCCAAACTCCATTCCAGTTCCCTAACACCCCAACCATTCTCTTCACCCCACTTCCTGAGCCATTCATTAACCTCTGTGAGCCTTCATTTTTTTCTCCACTGGGCCTTTGGTACTGGCAATACTCCGAAAGGAAATGTTGCATCCATTATCCCGACAGACTCTGGCAAGTTCTTGGAACCTTGCTTGGATTTCCATAATGCTATTTCCTCTAGATCATTAGTTCCCAAATGCACCAGAAATCCGTTTCCCTCACAATCCCTAACCATTTCATACACCATGAACTTTGCTCTGTGCACTGTCAGCCCAGAGATACTCACTACCTTCACCTGGCTATGGCATCCATCCCCCTGTCCCTCCCAATGGATACCCTTAATCATCGAGTCTCCCAGTAACAGAACCTTAACACCGCCATCATCCTTATGGTTACCTCCACTATGCCCTCTCAGCCCCCCCCCCACTTTATTCATGATCGCAATTTCATGGGAGTCTTCCTGCCTTATTAGAGACCCCCTTGTCACCCTCCCCTTTCTGCCTCCCTTGCTATTTTGCCCACTTAACTCAAACCCCCTCTGAATAGGTGTCCCCTTTAACCCTCTCTTATCTGAACCATTTATCCTGGCCTGATGGTTTCCCTTCCCCGCACCCTCATCCCCCTTGTAATAGTACCCCTGTCTCCAGAGGCTCTCTGTGGGTCCCCTTTAGCTAGGGCCCCATCCTTGGTACTGACCTTCCTGCTGAAGGGGGGCTCCTCTCCCACCTCCTTGTCTCCCAGTTTCTCTCCAATCATGCTCTCCTCCCTCATGTCTGGAATATGTTGCATCTCCCCCATTTGCTTAACATATATGTTTCCCCTTCTCCCTCTGGGACTATGTCTATCCTTTCCATAGCTGTTCTGTGATGCTCTATGGGTATCTGACTCCCTCCCCCCGGCCTCTGTATAAGTTTCCTCATTTCCACCATCCCTTCCTCCCCCTCTAGGATGCTTAGTATCTCAAATTTATTGTGACACTCTATGTCAGCCTCCATCAAGTAACCAGAGTTTCCCTGACTGCATCTCTAAACTGACCCTCTTCTTCCTCTCTTGCACTGTTCACCTTAGGAGCTCCCTTCCACAGTCTGCTGTTTTGAGGCTTCCTTTAACAGCCCCTCCTGACTCTTCCCCTCCAGTCTCCTTGAATTCAGAATTTTCACCCTGTCGCTTTTCCCTTAGCATCAACTTCCCTATCTAAGGGTCCTCTGTCCTAATATCCCCCTTCTGCTTGCTGTAGCATAATGTCCTGTAATTTCAGGCGTTGCCCCAGCCTCCCTCAGCCCCACCCTTCTGCTGCCTATCCACACCCCTTATCCTTGGACACCCCCCAGCTCCACAGCTTACTCCTTAACCAATATACCTCACTTCTGATACAAGATAGCTGTCTACAGAGTGGGCAGCCTCCCTCTCTCCAGGCATACATAGGTCAGAGGATTGTTATCAGTCTTTACCACTATCTTGGCACCGTACAAATAGTCATGAAATTGATCAACAATGGCCCACTTCAGGGTCAGGAACTCTAGTTTGTGCACTGGATAATTTTTATCTGAAGGAGTCAGACTTCTGCTGGCAAAATCTACAGGACTCAGACCGTTCGAGTGCTCCTGATATAACACAGCCCCCAATCCCTGTAGACTGGCATCAGTATGGAGAATGTATGGCTTGGCCAGGTCAGCATAGGCCAGCACTGGGGCATGAGTAAGTTGATATATGATGTCATAGAAAGCTTCCTCACACTCAGTAGTCCAGCGGTTTCCAAACACATCATTCGAACGAAAATACCTCTTCTCCGTCTCTGAGTGCATAACTTTCTTATACTTTTTGTGGGTGGGGGGATACCCCTGAGTAAGGTTGAGGAGGGGGCAGATCACTCAAGAATAATCTTTGACAAACCGCCTATAATATCCACAAAACCCCAGGAACCATTGCAGCTCTTTCAAATTCTTTGGCTGAGACCAAGTAGTCAAAGCCTCCACTTTGCTGGGGTCAGTCTCTATGCCTTCAATGGATACTATGTGGCCCACATACTTCACAGAAGTTTGGAAGAATTGGCACTTGTCTATAGATAACCAGAGACCGAAATCCTCCAGCCGATCCAGGACCTTGAACAATCAGCGTTCATGTTCTTTCAGTGAGCTGCCAAACACTATGACATCATCTAAGTAAACCAAACACTCGAGCAAATTCATGTCCCCCACAGCACGTTCCATCAGGTGCTGGAAAGGTAGCTGGGGCACCTGAAATCCTTTGAGGCATCCAGATAAACTCATAGAAACCCAGGGGGCAAATGAGCGCAGTCTTCTCTCGGTCTCCTGGAGCCATCAGGATCTGATAGTACCCACTGCAGAGGTCTAACACAGAAAACCACTTACTGCCATTCAGACAATCCAAGGCGTCCTGTATGCGTGGCATGGTATACTGGTCTGGGATGGTCCACCGATTCAAGATACGATAATCTACACACACATCCAAACTGCCCCATTCTTTTCCTCACTACTACAATGGGGGAAGCATAGGGGCTAATGGATTCTTGTATCACACCAGCAGCAAGCATCTCTTGCAAATGCCGTCTCACATCGTCTATGTCAGCAGGGGCCAGGCGCCGAGATCTCTCTCAAAAAGGCCTTTCATCATGCAGCCGGATGTGGTGCTTAGCCCCTTGCATGCATCCCACGTCCCATTCTTTTAGGGAAAATACCTGGTCTCTTTTGGCAAGTTTCTCACCGATCCTCACTTTCCATTCAGCAGGCAATGGGGAGTCACTGAAATCAAACAAGTCGGGAGTTACTTGGTCATCCTTCCTCGAGCCCTTGCTATAGCGGAGCACTGCAGTATCTGCACAATGTACACTTGCCAGGGTGCAACCTCAGTTTACTCGAGTCTCCTTGTCAGACACATTATGAACTTGAACCATCACCTTCCTGGCGTAAGCATGGGCTCTAGCAAGCAAGATACTGGGTTTAACCAGCAGTCCCTCAGGCAGTCTTCCCTCCCCGGGTGCATCCAACATCAATAACATATTCTTAACATATTTTCTAATTCGGACTTCCCCTTGCAAAACACACTGGGCATTTGGGACAAGTATCAACAGTGCTGGATCCTTTTTCCATACTACACCCACCGGGCCTTCAGGTTCCTCCTGGCTAACCTTCCTCTGAGTCTCACAGGCCTTTTGGATCAAAGCGGGTATTCTTAGGGCTCGCCCAGTCCTAAACACTTGCTTTTCTGAACACAATTGGGCTAATCGACCAAACATATGAGCATTTGTCCCAATCGACAGGGGCACCCCACCATACAGTCCAGTGGGGGGGGCAGACTAAAACCAAGGTTTCCACCTGTTCATCCACTCCAGTCACAGAAGTAGGAAATGACAACCAGATCCGGATATACCACAAATATGGATAAGCCTTGTCACTCAGCCCCCATACATGTAGACCATCCAAGGGTTGTAATGGCACCTCAGGTAGGTGTGTCTGATACCAGTCCTGAAACATGATGGTTACCTGAGAGCCACTATCTAATACAGCTCGGGTGGGAATCCCATTTACTCGCACTGGGGCCTCCATCGAGGGCCCAACCACATCAGACCATTCAGGAGGCACAGCATTGACAGTTGCTTGGGCATTGACCCGGGTCACAAAGCCCTTCCTGGGGGGTCGGACGTGGGCCCTGCGATGCCAAGTGATCAATCTGCTGTTGACCTTCCTTAAATTCTCTGGCAGCTGGCACTCAGGCTGAAAGTGTCTATCCTCCCCACAATGGTAACAGAACTTGGGGTCCCAGGGGTCTCTACTGGGAGGGGAATACTTTATCTGCTGGGGCCCTCCAGGGGGTGAGGGGATTCCTCTGGGCCAGGGCATTGGTTTCTAGATAACTCAGGTTCCCCAGACCTAACAGGGTGGGTAGTGGATCACTTCAAGTCCCTCACCAGTTCTCGTCAATTTCTGACCTCGGCCCTCAACTCACTTTTTTTTTTACTTGGGGATCAGAGGAAATAGCACCCCCCACCCCTCCCTGTAATTCTGGGGACACATCAGGCCCCCCTGAAAGGTGGGTCTCATCGGGTGCGCTAGACTCAGGGATTTGGCTCAGATTCACAGCCCCACATAGGGTTCCCACCCTTCCTCATCAGTCTCCACTTCTCTAATCTCCCTCATCAATTAACAGTATTCAGGCAGGGCAGCCCGTCTATCATGTAACTTAAGTTTTAACAATATCACACTGGAAAATCTAGCAGACCTCAAAACATGTTCCAACCTGGCCTGGTTCAAGGCTGTGGCTGTGATTCCCCCTTTTCGATAGGCCTTCTGCAAGGCCCATTCCACCCTAGTAACAAAGGCGGGCAACTTTTCATTCCTCCATTGCTTGGCAGACTTGAATTTCCATAATAAGTCTTCCCCAGTTTCTGTACTCCCAAACACTCCCTCTAAAGCAGAAAGGTACTCTGCTGTGGTAGCCACCGGGCTAGTGGCCCGCAAGAACCTAATGGCTTCCAAAACTGGGCCCCGCAGACTCTCCATCAGTCTCTTTCGTTTCTCCCCCTCAGAGCATTGCCACTCCTGGACTGGGGGTGGCGTAGTCCATCCACACCTCCAAATCATCTTTCTCTGAAGGCAGTGGCACTGAGCCTGAAAAAAGTTTTAGCCTACGGTAAGAATCTAGCTGTATAAGGGGAACCACTAGGGGAGGTGGAGCCAAAATAGAACTCTTGGGGGGACAGGGAGAAGTACCGGGGGAAACCTGGGGGTGGGTTCACTGGAAAGGTCCAATGCCTGCAGTAACTCTTGGGTAGTCCTCCCCTCCACAGCTAGCAATTTAAGCAGTTTATCTTTGAAACTGTTAGTCTGGGGAGACCCCCCAGGAGTGACTGACCCACTCTGAATGTGAACAAGCCTCCACCCCTGTGGGGCACCTTCCAGGTAAATCACTGGGGGTACCCTCTCGGGGTCGATGGCTAGACTACACAAAAGTAACACCTGCAAGGTCTGATCGAGCAGGTCAGCCATACGCCCCCTCACCTCCACCTTGCCTAAACATTTAACACGCTCCGCTGTAGAAATAATGCCAGCGGGCGGTGTCCCCAGAGGTACATCTAGTAGTAACACAATTCTCTGAGAGTCCAGCTCTTCGGCTTCACCCCACCCCATCAGTCTGTGTACCATTGTCTGAATAGGGTCCAGCTTAATCTTAGCCATGACATCCCCTTCCAGTTTTTCCGTTAGCTTATCCATATTTATGCACTTCACCCACTCGGCCACTAGGGGACGCTAATCCCAGTGGTGCCTCCAATTTGTAACCCCCAGGGGGCACTATCCTAAGGGCTACTACCCCTGCCTACCCTACCTGTAACAGGGTGAGGGGCTCAGATCCGTTGGTGGGTGCCTCCACCCAGAAGTCAGAGTTAGAACAGTTGAGGTTGACTCGGTCACAGCCCCCTGGGTTGCTGCAACCCCCCTTTTTTCCCACTAGTGGCCCATGCAGTTCAATTTCAGTGTCCTTACCATATACACTTACCCCTTGGCTCGAACCAGTCAGCTCACTCCGGGGACCCCCTGAAAAGTAAGGTACCGTTACACCACATTCACTGTGCAGTATTTCCCCATGAATACACAAACTAGCCAGTGTACTTTTGCAAAACAAGCAGTCTGATTTATTTAAGGGGAGATAACAAGGACCGGGGGGAATTAGGTTGATTAGCTTACCACATACAATATATAAAAATCTACCTATGGCTCTGTGCACAGGCCTAACCTATTAATTACTGTCTATGGGTACCCAAGCCCTAATGGCTAGTTCCTTGATGCAGCTGGTTGGGGCCCTGGCACAAACAAGCATTTAATTCCTGAGCAGATCAGATGGAGCCAGAAAGCTCAATTAGTACAGTCAGCAATACAACAAGAAAATGTTGCCTTTGTTTGTAACCTTTAACAGGGAGCTACCCTGATTCAGTACTCGCAGCTCCAACAGAGAACCACTCCTTCACCACTTGCAGGGCTGAGCCTGAGCTTCAAGGGCCTCCTCACACATCTATATGGAAAGCAACAGAGGGGTACCATACCAGGCAGCTGCTCCTAGGACCTGTCTGAACTCACAGCTATCTGGGGATCTCACTGCAGCTTCACTGTCCTGACAGACCGAGCGCAATTTTGCAGATTCTCCGGTCCTCTACAGGGTGAGCCTGGTAGGTAGCTATGCTCCTGCACAGCCTCCTCTAACCGCTACCCTGTGGATTTAGTCCAAATCTAAAGGCGACCGAGCTGTCTGAAATTGGCCTGCACCACACACGCGCTTCCTACGTGAAGACTTAACGGCGCAGAAGCCCAGGGCTCCTTCCTTGCTCACAGCCACAGCATCTCTGCCCTTTGGCAGTTGGGGCAAGTCTCTCTATTTGGGCGCCAACCAATCCCATTGGAGGGCTGCAGATGCCAGTCTCTCATTATTGCCCTCATTGGTGCAAAATGGCACCATGGCCCAGAATGCCACTTCCCAGAATCACAAGCTGTGTCCCTACTGGTCAGCCGGCTCCATCTAGGGTCCTGGTTTCTGGTTGGCTGCTTTTTTTACTCCAGTTCAGATACTCCCTCACTCTTATTAGACCCCCTTGAACTGTCCTGGTCCAAGATGGAGGGGCACAGCACACAGCGTCCCATCTGCAACAAAGGCAGGTTAAACAAAACTGCATTTTTCCTATCACTCTAAATGATTTTAGGCACATGGTTTCATCTTTCGAGGGGGCTCCCTCAGTGCTCCTAGCGACTGCAGAAACGGAGCGATCAGACAGCAGTCCCGGGTGGGATTCGAGCAGGGAAACCTCAGTCCCCCTATTTGTACCACAAAAGCCTGCGAGCAGGCAGCTCTTAAAGAGGCAGTAATGGAAGCTTTAAAAGCACTCACAATGCCCACATTTAGCGGCCTTACGCCGAACACCAGTCAGGCATGGAGCATTTAGGCAAGCTCCAGGAAAGCTTTCAGGAACCCCTATTTGTAGGGGGGGGGGTATACCTGCAATGTTAGCTAAATAGTTGAAATACACCACACACTGCCCCACTGCAAGCCTGTCTTCCTGAGTGATCAAAATAGAGATCAACCCTTACGCTGTCACCCTCAAGTGCCCTCCACCCTACCTAGTCCCAAAAGCACCAAATAATGTTACTGTCTAGTCTGTCCTGTAAAAAATGAAAACTGTCCAACACTGTAGTGAGACACCCTCCCTCTTCCCTGTCCTGCTGTATAATGAATAAACAGTGATGTCCTCACTTACAGTAAAACGTGATTGTCTGACCTTGTCAGGGCTGTGCAAGGGGGTTGGGGTCGGGTACTTCAAAAGGTCTGGGTGGTGGAAGGGTATGTGAACAGTTGGTTGCAGTGTGTGGGGGTGGGTTACACACATTCAAAAAAGTGCTTTCTATAAAAAACACTCCATGTGACTTCATCGTCGAAGTAGAGGAATGTGCATTTAAAATGCAAAATGGTGTTGTGGTGTCCTTTGTTCAGTTATGATGTTTAAACTGTAACCAGGATCTGTTAGTGAGATGACACTGATCTATTGGGCTCCTCTGTTCACTAGGAGCAGGTCTGCTTTATTTTGCCTTGCTAGAACCTTTTTCTGTTTGCCTTTTTGTGAACAACAACATTTGCATTCAAACTATGCTATAGGGAAGAAAATCCCTAGAGGAAAAGTCCTCTCCCACACTGAAAAAAAACAATAAACTCCCCTTCCCTGGAGGAGATACATATCATTTTAATGTCATTTTTATTCCCATTTGTGCTGAAGTAGATGTTGCATTTTCCAACATTATGGTAAGTGATAAAGTAATAGGAACATGTCAAGATGCTTGATGAAGCATGCAGAGTTGGAGATGGGGGTGTTGTGGATGGCGGGAAACACTTCTCCAACTCTGAATCAATCAGAAATCTGGCATCCTAGATTCACAGATCCAAAGTAAACATTTTTTCAGTTCAGACTGGCTCAGGAGTGCCTAGAAACATAACTGTAGCCTTAGTCTCTCTCTGTCTGTCTATCTGTCTATCTATATATCTATCTATCCATCTATCTACAGATAGTATCTATCTAGGGTATCTGTCTGTCTGTTTAGCTATCTGTCTATCTCTATCTATGTCTATCTACAGACAGTATATGTCTATGTCTTTCTGTCTGTCTGTCTATCTAGCTATCCATCCGTCTGTCTGTCTGTCTATTTATCCGTCTGTCTGTCTTTTTTAGTACTCCAGAGGGCTCTTTTTGTTAGATTAGTGTAAAAGAAAATCACTTGACATTCACATTGTGACTCAACTTCCAATCCTGGGCCAGAAGAGTCTTGGGAGCACTGAGGAGCCAGTGCACACAGGCAGGGGATGCGGCAATGGGGGGGGGGTCCACTCACCTCACTGCCATGGTACTTTTTTGCAGTGACTCAGAAGCAAACTTGAATGCAGTGTCCCACCTCCTTCCACTAAAGCTCAGGTGTAGCACAGGCAGGTATAAGCAAGGGAGGTAGGCAGGTCTTTGGAAGAGAGAAACATCAGCAGTTGCAGTGGATCAAGTTGACACCCGCAGACTAGCCTAACACCACCAGGCACCTCTAATAACTGGTTCCAGAACACATGAGAGGAGCCTGCTGGTGTGGAGAAGGAACATGGGTGCTTCATAGCTGGTATCAATCAATCAATCAACCAATCAGACTTTATTTATAATGTGCTTTTCCAATGCCAAAGCGCGTGTACAGGATAAAACAAAATCAACAGTAAAGGAAAAGTGAACTTGAGCTACTGTTGCATAGATTGTGGCTCAAGCGCCCCCCCCCCCCAAGTCCCAATACTTATTCATTTAAAAAAATACCTGAACGCTTGTAAAAATACTTTTCCTGGGGGCTGCAGCTGGCATATTGAGAACGGGCGCAGCCCCTGGGAGACTGCTCTGGCAAGCACCGTGAGATGATAACGGTGTTGCCTCTTCCTCCCATTGCCCATATGTACACAGATATTAAAATCTCTGTTTGTACTCTACTAGGTATCATTTTTACAAAAGGTGCACATATGCCATGTGGATGCTGCAAATATTGGGACTCGGGGGGCTCGAGCCACAATCTCTGCAACAGTGACTCATGCTCCCTTCCCAGTAGATCTCCTTTAAAACATCCAAAATTAAAACAGGCAGTGCACTGATTTATACATTAACCAACATCCGAAAATGCTAAATCAAACAAATACATTTTTAACGTGGACTTAAAAGTCTCAGTGGACAGGCACTCCCTAACCCGACGAGGTAGAGAATTCCACAGGGTCGGGGCCACAAGAGAAAAAGCTCTGGCCCCCAAGGTCTTTAAACGCATCCTGGGAATCAATCAATCAATCAATCAAAATCTTTATTTACCCAGGCGATCACCATTGAGCAAGCTCATTTACAAGGTGGACCTGCAGTTTGCAAGGACGAGGGTACAGAATAGAGTACAAGTAAAATATACATAAAACAACGGTAGCAAGACATATACAACAAAATATATACAGTGTAGAAATAAGGTAAATAATATATACAGAGATGCCTTTATAATCCTGTCCATCAATAACATGTTCATAGCGTGTAAAGGAGTCCCTGGGATATGGAAAAGTACACGCGTAGGAGGCAGGGATGCTGGCAGAAAGATTCTGGGATACTAAGCAGGTGGCATCAGGGCATAAGAGTGGGCAATGGGGGTGTGTGTTGCAGTGAGTACGTAGTACTGGTGGGACTGGAATGGACTGAGGTGAACCGGTAGTACCGGTGGGACTAGAATGGACTGAGGGAGGGGGGGGGAGTAATCTTGGTAAGGGAACACTTAGTTTGAACGGGAAGGACTTAGATTGAGTGGAAACATCAGCTGGACAACTAGAAACGGTGGAAACAGTTACAGAGCTCCACAAATGTTTTGGCATACAGGGTCTTGAACATAGCAAGACTAATGGGGAGCTAAGTCTTAGCGATTTCTGTTTCCTATTCCAAAGTGTGGGCAGGACAAAGCTTATGGCTGCTCTTCCAAAGTGGGTACCAACCCTAGGTACTTTCAGGGAAACCAGCGAGTGACTTCTCAAGGCATAATTCCCAATCAGGCTTAGTGGAGACAGTCAGCAATGTATTGCAGGAGTTTGTTGTGATGGCTCAGAGCGTCAGAGGCTGCATTTCTATACCGCCTGTGTTGAAGGAGGCCAACCCACAGCTGCATATAGTGAACAGTGGTGGGTGAAAAAGGGGAGGCCTGTTATAAATCTCAGAGCTCTATGACACAGAGTACGTCCAATTTAGCAAGGTGTGATGCTGGTCACTGGCCATATATGAAGTCAGCATAGTCAATTAGTGAGGGGAACGTGGATTGGATGAGCTGTCTTTTGGCGTCTGTGGTCAGGAGGTGATTTATTCTGAAGAAGAGTCCAAGCCTCTGCCTCAGCTTTTTCAGCAGTTCTTCTATATGTTCCACAAAGGAGAGTTTATTGTCTATCCAGACACCCAAATACTTGAATTTCGGTACATATTCAAGATGTTCACCTAGTAAGGTGGAGATAGAAGGTAATGGACCAGCAGCGGCAGAATATGCCCCCTGGCCAGTTGGTGAGAATAGCATTGCCTTGATTTTCTTGGCATTAAGTAGTAGTCTTTTACTGAGGGGCTGGTGCTGCAGGATGTTAAAGTCGGTTTGCAGGTCGCCACAGGCAGCTTCAGGAGTTTCACGGCTTATGCAGAGCACCGTGTCGTCAGTGAACAGGTGAATGCTTGCTTCCTTAATGCCTACATCCAGGCTGTTGATATAGATAGCAAACAGTAATGGTCCCAATATTGACCCCTGAGGGACACCTCCACTTATCAGTTTAAGTGAAGGAAGCTCCCCTTCAGCCTTGATTTGTTGTTGCCTACCAGTGAGGTAGTCATGGAACTAGCACAAGGAGGTTCGGTCTAGGTCTATTGTTTGTAAAGTGGAGAGGGGCAAACAGTGGTCGACGGTGTCGAAGGTCTTACTGAGATCCAGGAAAAATGCACAGATGAATTTTTTGTTGTCTAAATCCCGTTGCCAGTCATTAGATACTTTTGCCAGGGCCGTAATGGTACTGTGCTTTGCTCTGAAGCCTGACTGCATAGGGTTTAGTAAGTTCGAGTTGTCTATGAAAGATCTCAGCTGGGTATCCACAATTTTTTCTAGGAGCTTGGAGAGTATGGGGAGGAGGGAGATCGGCCTGTAGTTATTTAGGTCACAGGGATCCCCTGATTTAAACAGGGGGATGACGTGAGCAACTTTCCACAACTGAGGGAGGAAACCTTGCGATAGGGACAGGTTGAATAAGTGAGAGATAGGTGCGGCAAGGCTGTGATGAGCAATTTTCAAGTAATATGGGTCGAAGAAGTCAGCCCCAGCACTTTTTTAGTGTCCAATTTTAGGAGAAGATCTTCAACTTCCTTTACGGAGGTGGGTAAGAATGAGAAGGTTACGATATTGTTATTCAGTTCCGGGAGCTTAATGTTGATCTGTGGGTGTAGTCTGCTTACCCGTGCGTTATCGAATGCTAGGCCTGCAATGGCAAAATGATTGTTGAAGGCCTGCAGGATCTCGTTTCTGTCATTGATTATAGCATTGTCAGTGGTAATTTTGGAGGGAAGCACATTTCCTGGAGAATGACCAGTCAGTTCTTTTAGTGTGGACCAGAACTTGGTAGGGCATTTCGAGACAGAATCTAGCTCAGATTTCTAAAATTTGGCCTTGGCCTCTCTGACTGTCTTAGTGCAGGCGTTTCTAGCTGTCCTGAAGAGACATCAGTCTTCATCTGTGTGTGATTTACAAGCCTTTTTCCAGAGTTGATCTCTTTTTAGTAAGGCAGCCTTGAGGTCCGCTGAGAACCAACGACATGTTCTAGCTTTTATACGTGCTTTTACCAGAGGAGCATGGTTGTTGAGGGCACTGGTTATAATTTCATGGAAGATGTCGTAGGCATTACTCACTGATTTAGCAAGGTAAAAACTCTGCCAGTGCAAAGAGTTTTTTAATTCATTGAAGTATGCAAGAGGATCGAAGTTCCGTCTGGACCTTTTAGTGGAAAATTTAGATGTTGGTGAGGGTATAGCGTCAGTTCTTATACCAGCAATAAAGCAGTGGTCACTAACATCAGCTGAAAAAATTCCGGCATGGGAAAAGGAATATGGTTTGCTTATGAGAAGGCCATCCAATAGGGTGCTGTTCATTGGGTTTTTCTTGTTAATGCGAGTTGGCTCAGTAATAAGTTGTGTGAACCCGTGGGAGTCACAGAATTGCTTCAGGGTTAACGAGACCTTAGTCAACCAATCATAATTAAAGTCTCCTAGAATAATTGTTTCAATGGGGACAGAGCCCATGATAGATGACAGATGGGACAGGGCGAGGCCTTGGCTGGTGGTCTGTAACAGCCTATAACACGGAAAGCCATTGATGGGAAAGTTCAACTTGAAGGGACAAACATTTGAATCCACCTGCAATAGAGGTAGAGTCTAGGATGGACACTGAAAATTTGTTTTGATGTGAGATGACTACTCCGCCTCCCTGGTCTGCCTATCGACTCTAAATAGGAGGTAGTTAGGGATGTTAACCTCTCTATCTGGAGTGGATGCCCGAAGCCAGGATTCAGAGAGCACAAGTACGTCTGGTGCGGTATGAGTAATCCATGCCTGGACTGATGTACATTTCTTTAAAAGACTGCAAACATTTGAGTGCATAAAGCTGACTCCTTTCAGTCTTGTAAGGTCGGATGGAGATGAGAGAGCTTTTGTGGGACCAGGGTTGAGTTCAACATGACCTGAACACAAAAGTAGTAGGAACACAATTTTCCTTAGTGAAGTGAGGAGTAGTTTGAAAGCACAAATCTTTCTGCATCTAGTATAAGTTTGAGTGCGGGGGTCCGGAGTCCAAAGTTTCCCCTTGTACAGACCTAGGGATGTGTAGCCTATGGTCCATCCAGTATAGCACCAAGATGTGTAGCTTTTGGGTGGGTGGGGTGAGGGGCCACATATTGGTAACAAGGTAGCGGTCCCACTTCGAGGAGATTCCACAAACTGAGAAGGGTACGGAGTCATGTGGTGGCAGCATAAGTTATACATAGTATTAATATAAAGGCAGTCTAGCAGTGGTAGGCATGACTCTATGTTGGGGTAAATTCTGCTCGAATGGTCTGTCATGTGGGGTACCACACATAAGCAGGTAAGTGATTGAAACCACACGAGGACTGCCATGATCGCCCAATGTGTTAACAGGGTGCGAGTTGCACCAAGACTCACCAGCTAGGTTCTTTAAGTCTCAAGGATCACTGCTCCGTGTTAGACTAGCTAAAAGAGACAAGGATCGATGGTACGCAAAGATACATGAAAACAGCCTGATGACACAGATGTCTTAAGGATTTATCTTCAACAGGCTGGGGTCTTCAGGAATCCCTTGTCAGTGGAATGGAGTGGGCAGAGGAAGCAATAGGGATGAAGAAGGTCTTGCAAATAATGCAGTCCCTGTCCATGTAGGACCTTATAGGTCAGCAAAGCAATCTTGAAGGTGATCCTCCACCTCACTGGCAGCCAATGCAGCTCATGGAGCATAGGTGAGACATGGCTAGATCTTGACAAACCCGTCAACAACGTGGCTGCTGCATTCTGCACCAGCTACAGGTGGCGGATATCCACCCCTGAAAGCCTTAGGTATAGAGCATTGCAATAGTCAAGATGGGAGGTCACAAAGGCATGGACCAACGTTGGAAGGTCATCAGGTGGAACAAGGTGCTTTATCTGGGTAATGTTCCTCAGATAGTAAAAAGAGGAGCTGATGACTGCTGACACCTGAATCTTGAGAGTCAGCTCATCATCAAGAACCATGCCCAGATTCCACACCCATTCTGAGGATCTCAACTGGTTGCCATCCAGTATAAGCCCTGATGGCTGCCCAGGAGATAACCCCTCTACCCAACAACCTGGGTTCACTACCAACACCTCAGTCTTTTTTGGGTTCAACCTTAACCAGCTGGCATTCATCCAACCTTAAATCTCAGCTAGGCAGTTGTTAAAGACTGAGACTGTATTATCTCGTTCAGGCACAAAGGACATATACAGCTGAGTGTCATCTTCACAGCAGTGAAAACACAGTCTGTACCACCTTATAATACCTCCCAATGGCAGCATATGCACCGTGAACAACATGGGAGACAAAATGGAGCCCTGCGTTACCCCACAGTCCAGGAAGAAAGGGGTAGTGGAAAAAATCTCCAACACCACTCTCTGAATCCTGCCTGTGAGGAAAGAGTGAAACCATCTGAGGACTGTCCCAGACAGTCCACAAAACAGCCTCAGGTGCCCCAGTAGTACCCCATGGTCCACGGTGTCAAATGCTGCAGAGAGATTAAGAAGAATCAAGATTGAATGACTCTTCCAATCTCTCGTTATCAGGAGGTAATTAAGGACCCAAATAAGGGCCATCTTGGTACTATGCCTTTTCCAAAAACCAGACTGGGGAGGATCATAGACATTGCGGGTGGTAAGTTAGTCTTCAAGCTGCAACCACCTTCTCAATAACCTTACCCACAAAGGGTAGGTTAGAGACTGTTCTGTAGTTCGCAAGACAGTCTGGGTCGAGAGAAGATTTCTTCAAGAGGGGTGTCACAACTGGCTCTTTCACAGGGCCAGAAAACACACCCTTTTCCAACAAGCACCAGACTATCTCCTCCAGGACTGGCCCAATGACCTCCACGCACTCTACCAGGAGGCGGGTTGGACCAGGATCCAAACCACGGCAAATCGGTCACAAGCCCTAGACAATCTTCACGATATCCACGATTGCTGGTTGGTCAAAGCTCTCCCAGACAGACTGGGTGCCTGTGATCTCCCACTGACCTTCACAGCACTCCCTGGAATGCGTACAATGGATCTCTGACCTAATGGTGGCAACTTTATCAGCAAAGAATTGAGCAAACTCATCACACTTAGATTGTGAAAACGCTCTCCGATTCTGAAGACAGATTAGATTGCACAACCTATCGGTAGTTCAGAAGAGTTGAGCTGGTCCATTCCCTGCTGCATCAATCTACCTGGACAGGAATTCTGCCTTCTTCCGAGAGATTGCTGACTGATATTCCAAATAATGGGCCATCAGTCTAAGCCTGTCACCCTTAAGGCTGGATTTCTGCCAACATCATTCCAGCCTTCGCTCCACTCACCTCATCTCCTTCAAGGTCCCATCAAACCAAAGGGATCGAGGATGAAGAGTAAGTGGAAGAACGTGGATAGGAGCTATGAAATCCAAGACCCCCGACACCATACTATTATAGTATTTTATAAAATGGCAGGGTAAAATCCAGTAATCTGATTGGCTCCTATTTATATGTAAAATATGGTTTACACATGGTTAAAAAAAAAGGACTGCTCAGCAGTGAAGAGTCTGAAACCCAGATCAATGGGCATTTGGAACACAGGCATTTCAGTTAGTCCCCTGCAGCCAGAACTGATCTTCCACCACAAACATGGCTGCTACCTTTACACTGAAAAAAAAACTTCAACTGGGCCCTAAAAATAAAACTACCTTAAATAAAGAAAACACATTAATTAAAAGTTGTTTCCCTGATTATCACACTCTTCTTATATACATAAACACATTAGAAACAATAAGTATTGTTTATAGTTTTCACTACAACTGTTTCTTTGTTGACAGTGAAAAAATCCCCCTTCTATCTTTACCTGCTCATCAGGGTACTCTCTTCTTCTTGTCCTGACAGTGAGATAATTGAGTCTCTGGCTGCAACAAAGGCCTTTGTTGTCTGGGGCTGGGATATTCAAAGGAGTTGCACCTGGTGTAATGGAGTTGCACCGGTTCAACCCCACATTGCGGCCTGGTGGGATATTGAGAAGGCTGCCTGGTACAGCGCAAATCCAGATGTGCCAGGGCACAATGATAATGTATGCGGCGCAGATGGAGGGGGCATGCCCATGCATATGTAGCACATCCCGATATTCAGTCCGGGATGTGCGGCGCATATGCCGGTGCACCCTTGCACTGTGCTGCATGGGGGGCTCAAAGTTGAGCTTGTGCAGAGTAGGAACAAATCCTGGCCACCCACAGGTGGGCCACTGTATTGCAGGGCACAAAACAGCAGTCCAGCTGTGGGTGGCCACCTGCCCTCCTAGAACACCATCCGCAAGCACTCACAACCCTGGTGGTCTGATGTAACCCCCCACACCCGTAGCCATGATCGCACGGAACATGGACAATGAGAAATCCCTGGTAGTCTAGTGGCCCCCCTGGGTCCCTGATTCCCCAATCGGTATGATACATGACCATCCCTGGTGGTCTAGTCATCCCCCCCCACCTGAGTCCCCAATTCCCCAATAAATGACATATGACCATCCTGGTGGTCTGGTGGAACCCGCCTGTTGCCACGATTCAGCGATACAATCCCATAATAACATATCCTGGTGATCCAGTGGCACCCTCCACCCCTCACTCATACAGAACCCCTTGCCCACCGCCCCCCGTCATCGGCAGGCAGCTGCATCAAGCCCACATACTGCCTGGCCACCCACCGAATGACAGGTGCAGTATGGGCTGTAAGCCCATTGTCCCCAGTGTGGACCAATGGGCTTGCAGGGCATACTGTACTAGACAGTCCCAAATATGTGAATCACATATTTGGGACTGTCTAATACAATATGCACTGCAAGCCATTAGTTCACCTGAAGACCAATGGCCTACAGTCCATACTGTACCTGTCATTAGTGGCCGGGCAATACGCAGGCGGGATGCAGCTTCCCACCAATGATGGGACGGGGCAGGAGGCAAGGGGTTCTGTGTGGATGGGATGGGTGGGGGTGCCACTGGATCACCAGGGCATTTCATTACAGGATTGTACCGCGATCGCAGCAACTGGTGGGGGAAGGTTCCACTAGACCACCAGGGATGGTCATATTGTCATTCATCAGGGAATCAGCGACTCAGGTGAGAGGGAGGACCACCAGACCACCAGGGTTGGTCATGTATCATACTTATTGGGGAATCGGGACTGGGAAGAGCCACTAGACTGCCAGGGATTTCTTTATAAATATATACTGCGTGATCGCGGCTATGGGGTGGGGGATGCCCCAGGATCCCCACAGCACACATCATGCTGTGCAGGGAGCCAGGCATGAGTCACCTGGGCTGCTCTGTGCAAGGCATGCAAATTGGGCCATAATAACATGCAGATTGCCCCATTTGCTCCTTGCATACATTATGGCCTTATTTGCATACCCCTACTGAATGTCGCGGGTGATGCGCCTAGCACACCTGCACTTGTGCTGCTGCATCCCCATACTCCCTATCTGTAGTTTGTACCTGTGCAGTGCCACTGTGCCATGCGCAGTTTGTGCACTGACCATGCCATATTCAACGGTGCTGCGCAATGGCGCACCCCCGTTGAATATCACCTGGACCTTGCCCCAGCACAACACAGTTGTGTTGCGCCCAGGCTTGCGCCACTGCCTGGCACAGTCTGAATATCCCGGCCTGTGTGTACAGTGTTAGGAGAGAAACATTCTGCCAGTGAAACTGAGCAGAATTTTGAATCCATGTATTCTGTAGTAAACATTCCATATATTGAATGTGGAGAAAAACAGAGAAAAAAAAACAAGGAACAAGACAGTAGGCAATAACAAAAAGACATCATCAATGACATCACTTGCAGCGGGTGGAAGGGCTATTTTATCACACATGCACACAAGTAAATCTATTGTTTCTGCATATAAACTTACTTTTCCCAACAGTAAAAAAGTAAAAAAAAAAAAAAGGAGCCAATTTTATCAGCACAATAAGGCACTCAGGGATGCCTTCGGCCTCATGCCTTACTACGCCCCTTACAGCGGACAGCTTATCGGGATTCAGAGGCTGTCCAAAAGGACATTAGGAAGGAGGTGGAGGAAATGCTGAATTTAGGGGTAATCCAGAGATCCCACAGCCCCGGGGCCTCACCTGTAGTCCTTGTGACTAAGCCAGCTGGCTCTACTCATTTATGTGTGGACTATCATGGACTGAATACAGTCACGAAGTCAGACACCCACTCGATGCCCTGGACGGATGAACTCCTGGACAAGTTGGGAGGGGCGACTTACCTTACGACTATTGACCTGACAAAGGGGTATTGGCAGGAGGAGTTAACTGACAGAGCTAGGGAGAGGTCAGCCTTCATCACTCTGATAGGGTTATTTTAATTTAAAATAATGCCTTTCGGAATGAAGAACGCCCCTGCCACTTTCCAAAGGTTGGTGAACCAGGTGTTAAATGGTACTACGGAGTACGCTGTGGCACACCTAGATGGCATTGCCATCTTTAGTGCCAGCTGGGAGGAACACCTGTCCCACCTTAGAGAAATGCTGGGCAGGATACAGAGGGCCAGGCTCACTGTCAAAGCCGAGAAGTGCCAGGTGTCCATGGCTGAAGTGGCATACCTCAGGCATGTTGTAGGCCGGGGACAGCTCCGTCCTAACCAAGTAAAAACAGAGGTGATCAAGGCATGGCCCAGACCAGAAGAAGGTCAGGAGTTTTCTAGGGACAGCAGGGTACTATAGGAAATTTGTATCCAATTACAGTGCCCTGGCTGCTCTCCTATCTGACCCGGTAAAGAAAAAGATGCCTAAGAAAATCACCTGGGAATCAGCCTGTGAAAAAGCCTTTATCAGGCTGAAGGAGGCACTGTGCAGTGTTCCTGTATTGACAAGTCCTGACTATAGCAGACCCTTTATAGTCCAGACTGGTGCCTCAGATATGGGTATTGGGGGCAGTACTGAGTCAGACATCCAACCAAGAGAAAGATAACCCTTTAGTGTACCTGAGTAAAAAGTTACTTCCCAGGGAGCAGGCTTACTCTACTGTGGAAAAAGAGTGTCTTGCCATAGGGTGGGCCCTAAAGAAGATGGAGTCATACTTATATAACCCCCACCCCTACAAATGGGGTTTCCCAAAAAGTCTCCCTTGAGCTTGCCTAAATGCTCACTGCCAGGCTGGTGTCCTGCATTTTAGCAGTTTAAATGTGATTACCAGAGCTTGTATAGCCTCTGTGTACTGTCCCTTTAAGAGCTGCCTAACTGCAGTTTAAGTAATCTGACAGGGAGCTTTGTTGAAAGATGTTACTATTTACTGAAAATCATTTAGAGTGATAATGATAATGTAGTTTGTCTAACCTGCTTTCATCGTAGCAAGGACTGTTTTGTTTGTCTCCACTATCTTGGTCCTGGACTGCAAATTGGACCAATCAGTTCTGGTGGGACCTAAAATGTAGCCGGACTACAGGAGCTGTCCGAATTCAAAATCTATAGGAACTGTGGTTTGAGTTTTTGTGCCTTTTTTGCAACTGAAGGGAGCTCTTGCTTTGACTGACCGAAATCAGCCAACCAGATCTTTTGGATCTTGAGGAAGTCCAGGCTGCTTGCAGTTTCAGTTTAGTTCTGAGCTGGAAGCTCAGAAGAAGGAGCTGAAGTAATTTTGGGCAGAAATCCTGAGTGGATTTGCATGGGAAAACTGTGAAAGGGCTGAGTTTTTGGCTGCATGTCTGCTGCTGCTCCATGAGAGGGAGGGAAGAGAATTATTTTGGACTAAACCCAAGTTTGTGTGACTAAAGTAAGCTACTGAAGTGGGCCAGGCTCAACCTGAAGAAGACTGAATAGTTTTGCTGAATGCGATTGGCCTGTCAGGAGTTCCAGCTACCCCTAAGCTCCCGGTGTGTGCAGAGACTTTGTGATTGTGACCGGGGAGCACTTTGCCTGGTACAGTAGAATTCCCGTACATGTAAATGTGCTACGAGCCGCTAGTGGGTTGTGAGTTAGTTCCCCACTGTGTGAACTGTGTTGTGCTTGCTGGAAGCTGTATCCAGCCCAAAACAGACTGCATCCGAACTTGTCTCCATGCAGACTGGGCTCTGCCAGACTGGCCCAGCCAGACTACCCACTGCATAGAGAAGCCATCGACAAGAGACCTGCCTGGGGATCAGCCCCCCTGCTCCACGCTTGAACAGGAACAACGCCTATGTGACTTGTGTGGGCCCTGCTTCTCCTGGCATTCCAGATCAACCACCTGCGGTCTCGATTTTCGTCCAGCCTGTGTCCAGCTTTGGGTATCGTGAGTAAATAACAGGGCAGCTCCCTGCACCAACAGCTTAATCTGAGTGTGTCATCTGATTGTCTTGTTGTTTCGCTTCCTTTACGAACTGAGCCCTGTGTCTCCGGATTACAAATATTGTGTACTGTGCATGCTGTGTTTTCCATCACAGAGCCCGAACCAGCTGCAACCCCGGGGAACTGTCCTGGCTAGCCAATCTCTTCTCCACCTGGGTACCCAGAGGTGGACTGTGTGGGGGCACTCAAAGTGCATGCATAACTGCTTGATTGATATAACCTTTAAACTAATTAACCTGATTTTGCCCATCCCTTGTTCAAGTCCCCTGAATAAATCAGATCTAACTTTTTCTGCATGTAATCTGACTGTGGTTCCAGTTTGTGCTCAAAGTACTGTACTGTTGCTATTTGCTGTGCTTAACCTTGTTTTGCAGGGGCTCCCCAGGGTTGAGCCAGAGGAACCAGCCCTGGTGATAAGTGCAGACAGTGTGGGTACTTGTGTGGTGTACCAGGGGTATTGTGAAAATGATTATTGTACAGTGTTCAGGCCACTAGAGGGGAAAGAGGGGGGTTACAGTATCCCGGAGGGGTGTGCCCAGGTTAGCTTGACCACTGCCAACCCTGACCTCTGGGTGTAGGCACCCGTTTCAGAACTCAGGCCCCTTAACCTGCTACTAGCCAAGCAGGCAGGGGTAGTAGCCCTTGGGATAGCGCCACCTAGGGGTTACACTTATATGGGTAGCATTCTGAGGTACAAATGGACCACAACCCCCTGGTTTTGCTGACACAAATGGGAAAAGCTAATGGTAGACTATTAAAATGGAGTCTTGCTTTGCAAAGGTATGACATGATGACCTTACATTGGGTTGGAGTGACCAATCAGAATGCTGGTGGCCTGTCACGTCTGTATGAGGAGTGAACTGACTTAGGGAGCTCATCCCACGCTGGGAATAGAGACCCCAAATCCAGTCTAGGTGGGGAGGATCATGACGCTTGGCCAGCTGGTTATGATTATTGTATGCTATTTGTAATATAAAAATATAGTATGTGCTTGTTTCACATAAGACAGCCTGTGCTTATGGGTGCCCCCCCAAGGTTTCAGAGAAGCTACAGGATATATTAACCTGAAACCCGGAGGTAATTAAAAAACAGAGACTTAATTGTCTCCTGTTTTTCTGTCTTTTTAGTTATTCATTTTTCTCCCCCACGGATTCCTCTGCTATATCTCTGATGTCCCCCCCTGCACTGGAACCGGGTATGAGACCCCCCCTTAACCCCACAACTTACCCTTCATGGCAGGGGGTGGGGAGTGACTTAACCCACAGATCCAGATATAGTATCAGGGAGGTGCCCTCCTGAGCCGCTGCAGAGGGGGACAATCGCCATTCGCACACAGGAATATTATTTTTCACTTGTTTTTCCCGTTTTTTCCTGAGAGGCTGTGGTGTGCAATGGTGCCAGCTGTGTTAGTGCGCACGCTTCCATGCGCACCCTCACCAAGCGCCTTCCTCAGTCTCCTCCCCACGTTCTTTAGAGCTGACATGCCACCTTCCAGCCTCCGCTAGGGAGCAGGCAATCACAGAGCCCTACTAACCCCCCTCCCTGAAGAAGGAGAGCAGCCCTGCTGATGCTCAATCCTTCTCATCCCTGCCAACCCAGGTGACCCATGTCCGTTCCCGAACACAGGTCACAGGCCTGATGCGAGGTAAGGAGTCCAACGCCTCAGCCCTCAGCGCCACTGGGCCAGCTCTGTTTTTCTGTCTTAATTAGAGCTGACCCAGCTGCCAGGATATAGGGCTTGTAAAGTTTTATGATTCCTGTAGGAATAACATTTTATACCAACCTGGTGCTAAAGTTGTAAAACCCTTTGATATGCCTTGGAAATAGGAACTACACCAGATCAAAGAGAAAATGTTTAATTAAGGAATCATATTTAGGAAGTAGAGTTTTTGCTGATGTCATCTTATTCAGTATACCTCCTGATAGAACATCCTGTTTGTATTTTTTTTATATATTCTAAAAGGAGGAGCTAGATGACTCACAGAAGGGGTGTGGAGAGACAGTTTAAACTATACTGTGTCTGAACTGTTTGACATACCATCCTGGGACTCTAAAGAGAGACACAGTTCTCTGATCTAATTATAAGCATTATAGAGGTAATACATTAGATAGAAAAAGTCTAACTGTATTGTGGTAGGAGTTTATGTTTAGTAATTTTCCCTTGTTCTTTTATGTGATTGTGAGCACTTTGATATATTGTTCTATGTTTACATTTTTCATATTTTTATCATCTTTTAGTAAAGTACTTATTATTTGAAAGACTGCCTGGGTGTGTTGTCCAAATTCTTTTTGCATGTGATGTATACATAGTTTAAGTCTGACAGCTGTTCTGGAGAGCTTGATGGTGTTACTAAACTGGGAAAAGGCAAGAATATACTGAAGGTCTTTTTTATAGAGTTTTATAGGGTTCATTTTAGTTAGGTGCCCTTAGGCAAAAGATATATTGCATTCCCCGAAGAGAATATTATCTGAGCCTGTACATTTGGGTATGCTAGCATAAGGTTCACAGTTTGAATCCCCCCAGGACTTGAGACCAAAGGTGATTCAGACCCAAAAGCAGACAGGAGGGTTACCCTGTCTGTTATCTGTTCACACTATTGCACTCTGAGGTAGGCACTGTGGGAGTAGAGGGCCTGACCTGCTGAGTGCATTTGTGATGGTATCACTGTCAATTTCACCCTATCATATGCTGAGCATGTTGACATTACTGCAAGGGCTATCAATACCAGAATCTGGATCCTGTATCGGCACAGGCACTGTCTCACACACGAAGCCCTGAGCACTGCCATCAATAGATCAATCGTCTTACTCATCAATTAAGGGCTGGTGATCTACGAATCTGCAACAGGCGCAGCCCTCCACTGCATCTCAACTGCACTGAATAAAGCCTGCCATCTCCTCACAGGTGCTGCTAGACTTATGCAGACCTGTGATCTCTATACCATGGCTGGCTGGCTACAGCTCAGTGGAAGAATCAGATACCACACCTACCTCATCACCAAAAAAGCCTCCTTAAACCTTCTACCACCAGGAGTACGGAACCTACTGACCCCTCCCCGGAGCACAAAGCAAACCTGAAGCACTGCCTCTCAGGTATTCCATGTGCCAAGGTGCCACACTACCTTGACTCAGTGGGGTTTCGCATACTGAGTTCCCCTTTGGACAAATGCGCTACCTCAGGACATCTATGATGCAGCAATGATTGGCTCTTTTAAACACAAACTGTGCCGACACCTTCTCGTCGCTGGTACCTGTGCCTGCCCTCACTAAATCCCGCCTCAAGTCAGTAATCCCATTGCTGTAGTCTGTACTGACCCACTAGCACTTCTTAACCCTGTCACTGTTTCACTGGGTAACCCCAACCTTGCAATTCACTGACCCCTGTCCTCTTCTGTGGTGCTGCCATGCCCCACCCCCACCTCTCTTCCCTACCCCTCCACCTCCTACTCTCACCCACCCCTTCTTCTTACCATTACCTCTCCATCTTCTGCCCTTTCTCCTCCTTCTGTCTACTCTACTGATTTTTGTCTCTCCTTGATGTGGGTACTGTATGCATTGTACAATGCCTCTGTATAGTGTAACTAACCATGAACTTTATCTGTATTGTTGTACCGTAACATATATTCGTATATTTGCCACCGAACCACTCTGTATCTGAATGTTTATGTATAATAGTCACTGATGTGGAACAAAGTAATGAGCATCCGCCCACTGGTGTTATCCCAAAATTTCAATAAAATAAATAATAAATAAATAAATAAACCTCATTACCAAGTCTCTGTCAGACTCGAAAACAAAAGATATCATAATAGTAACTGTACAGTCCTGCTCAATTTCGGTGGAAGTGTTCAAGTTGAAAGCTACAGGTGGTCTCCTTGGCACTCTGAAAGCTTTGGTCAAAAATGGGGGACTATCTTCAAGGTGAAATAAACAAACAATCTGGCTTTTATATGTCAGTTGTAATACTGATGTCACAGTGTGGTCTAAAAAATGGGTGCATGACTTTTTTTGTGATCATTTTTCAAATTTATAACACTATTCATGATTTTTTTTTTAATTTTGTTGATTGCGTAGTTCCGTAGCAGTTCACAGCTGAATCCTGTATAGTGCGTGGCAGCAATGACACTGCAACCCCTGTGACAGTGATTTCACAGCCAGGGGATTGTATGTGACATACTGCTCAACATGGCATGAATCAATCTGATTTCATGTATTTGATAATACTTGCTGCATACTGTACATTTAACCATAATCTGATCTAAACACCGGAATATGACATGACCTGATTATGTGATTCTTAAGAATAAGCTACCTCCATTTTTTTCTGTTTAGTGTCTAGATGATCCCTTATGCACATTCACAGAAGCTCCCTCACTTCACCAATTAAAAGGCAGGAAAACAAGGCAGACTGGATAGGCCTGGAGGCCCTTATCTGCCAACAACTTCTATGAAACAGAAAATAAAAAGAACTGAAAGTTTTTCATTGTCCATAACACATATTTTCAATATTCTAATTCATGAAATTCACCAAAGCGTGCTTGTGGGGGGAGAGTTATCTGGCACCAGAGAGGTAACCAGTGGGGTCCCGCAGGGCTCATCGCTGGGGCCTGTGTTGTTCAATGTCTTCATCAGTGACATTGGGGATGGTATTAAGGGCAAAATGTGCCTATTCGCAGATGACACCAAGCTCTGTGGGAGAGTGGACACAGCTGAAGGGATACAGGACCTACAGGAAGATCTGGAAAAGCTGGGGAGGTGGTCCAGGATCTGGCAACTCAGCTTCAATGCCAAGAAATGCAAAGTTATCCATATTGGAGCCAAGAATCCCGGGATAGAGTACTACCTGGGTGGAGTCTGAGTATTTGCATCAGAGGAGGATAAGGACCTGGGAGTGATGATCACTAGTGACCTGAAGAACTCCACACAGTGCAAGAAAGTAGTGGCAAAGGCAAACAAGATTCTGGGATGCATAGCTAGGGGGGTCAGTAGTAGGACAGAGGAGGCTATACTGCCCTTGTATAGGTCACTAGTGAGGCCGCATCTAGAGTATGGAGTACAGTACTGGTGTCCATGCCTCAAAAAGGACATTAACCTGTTGGAGAAGGTCCAGAGTAGGGCTACAAAGATGATAGCTGGTCAGCTGAGCAAGGCGAATGAGGAGAGTTTGAGGGCACTGAACATGTACTCCCTGGAAGACAGGAGAGAGAGAGAGAGGGGACATGATTGAGACCTTCATGTACTTGAAAGGGATAATTAAGGTTGATAAGGAGAGTCTCTTTAAGCTGAGTGGCAACCGTAACACATGGGGGCACAGTCTTAAGCTGGAGGGTGGGAGGTTTAGGAGGGAGGTCAGGAAGCACTTCTTCACAGAGAGGGTGGTGAACACTTGGAATGCACTGCCGGAAGAGGTCATCTCATTGAAGACAGTGGGCAACTTTAAGAGAGTCTAGGATAGGCATAGGGAGAAGATAAGGATCATGGGTAGGGAGGATGGGAGTAGTGGGGAGGGAGCGCAGGGGCATTAGCTCAAGCTGTGGACCCTGCAATACAAGCAGACTTGATAGACCAAATGGCCTTCTTCTGCTGACTTCTTCATATGTTCGTATGAAGTACATATTGGACTATCATTTTAGCCATTGTTATTAAAATGTAATTTGCCAGAATGAACTTTTTCATGAGCAAATAGCTTTCCCTGAGAAAAGACACAAACTGTATGTCAGTCAATCTGCAATACTGGTGACAGTAACTAGTCAGACTGTAGTTATGCTGGGCCCTCTGGGTGAGTGTGTTATTCTCATAAACACTATGCAGAAATCAGCTAAGTTCCATTCAATATTTTTATTTAAACAGCACTCGTATGCACATGGAGTGGTTAGTACTTGCCCACCACTTCATTTGCATATGTGTGTTGTTTAAACATAGAAACATAGACTTTGACGGCAGATAAGGACCGCATGATCCACCTAGTCTGCCCATTTCCCAGTCCCTACCAACTGGATAAGCTGCAGATCCTAGTTGACCAACAGCCTACTTCCTCCTAACCCCCATTAGAATTGCCTTATGTCTGTCCCATGCATTCTTGAATTCCCGCACTGTTTTTGATCTCACAACCTTCTCAGGAAGGCCGTTCCATGCGTCTACCACCCTCTCTGTGAAAAAATAGTTCCTCACGTTGCCCCTCTGCCATTCCCCCCATTATTTTCAAATTGTGTCCCTTGTTCTTGCACATCTCTTTTTAAATAAAAATATTGAATGGAACTTAATTGATTTTGGCGTGGTGATCATGAGACAACATTCTCACCCAGAGTGCCTGGCATTCCTTGGATTTTGCAGTTGGTTTTGGGATTCACAGCCCCTGCTCAGTGCCGGACTTCATCCCACCAGTGCACACTATTGTTTTGACTGACTGTAGTTATCGATTTAAAAAAAATAGTGGTACACTTACGTCAGCAACGCTGAACAGGATGATTTAAGGAATGTTTCACAGATGTAGATTAGTTCATTTCATTTCATTTCACCAAATTGGGTTAAAAAAAAAGAGCAGGACTGTGGCTATTAAAAAAAGAGCAGTACCGTGGTTGTGCAGAGGCACTGGTGTATTTTATGAGCATACGAACATACTAAATTTGCCAGCAGATAAAGATCTAGAGGTCTATCAAGTCTGCTTGAATGTGCAGCTGCACCCTTATTTTGCAGCTACCCCTCCCTCCCACCCTTCCCTCCACTGACCCTCCCTTGCCCTGTCCCAGCTCCTTTTGAAGCAGTCCACTGTTCTACTGATATCACTTTTGCTGGTAACACATTCCACCCAGCTACCACCCTCTCTGTAAAAAAGTGTCTCCTCATCTCCCTCCTGAAGCTTCCTCCTTCCAGCCTCATATCATGGCCCCGGGTGTCCCTCCCCTCCCTTACTCTGAGCAGCCCCTCTGCACCTGTCTTGTTTATTCCTTTCATGTACTTAAAGGTTTCAATCATGTCCCCCCCGTCCCTCCTCTCCTCTAGCAAACACATGTTCAGCTCCCTGAGCCGCCTCTCGTATGATAAGTCCCCCAGCCCCTTGATCATCTTAGTCCCCTGTGCTGCACCCCCTCCAGTAACTTAATGTTCCTCTTCAGATACGGGCACCAGTACTGCACGCAGTACTCCAGATGCGGTCTAACTAATAACCTATACAGTGGCAAAATCACCTCCCCTCTCCTCGAAGATATACCCCTTGCAAGGCAACCCAGCATTTTGTTGGCCTTTGCAGCTGCCTTCCAACATTGTGCAGAGTTGTTCATTGACCCTGTAATGAGCACACCCAGATCCTTCTCCTCCTCTGTCTGGGCTAGCTGCACTCCCCCCAGCTGGTAACTCCTCCTTGGGTTCTTCACCCCAAAATGCAGCACCCTGCACTTTTTGGCATTAAACCCCAGTTGCCAGGTGTCTGACCAGGTTTCCAGCCTTTCCAGATCATCCTGCAACCCCTGCCATCCCCCTAGGTTGTCCATCACCCCTCCCATCTTGGTGTCATCAGCAAACAGACTGATCTTGCTCTTGATGTCCAATGATATGTCTGCAATGAATATTCCAAACAATACTTGTCCCAACACTGAGCCCTGTGGAACACCGCTCGTTGCTACCCTTGGGGGATGAGAGAGCCTCACCCACCACCACCCCCCCTCTGTTGCTCTTCCTGAAGCCAGTTACCTACCCATCTCACCAGCTTTGCACCTGCCCCTGTGCCTTCTAACTTACTTCCTAGCCTCCCATGTGGCACAAAGTCAGTTTCTCTCACTGTTATTGGTACAGGCATGACTTTGTCAGCCTGAGTCAGTTGTTATATAGTGTGCCATTTTTTTCCTGTGTAAGTTTCTTTTGTTTACCATTATGGCAACAGTGGAATTATTATTTGTCATCCACCCTTTTGTAAGGTGAAACCACCGTAAAGATAATTTTGGTACCCCCCCACTCTCCGATCACCATCCCCTCCGGAAAAAACAAAATGGTCCTTCTATGTTTTTTTTTTAAACCTGTAGAAAAATAAAATGGTCCTTTGAAGATTCAACACCCCCAACACCGACCTCCCACTCAACACCTAGCACCCCACACCCACCAGCACCCCCCACACCCTCATTCACCTGAACAGGACCCATGGTGAAGATGCACTCTCTGATCGTAGACATGTCTTGCTGCTGGAACCACTGACTGCTATATGAAAGCAGGCCCCATTGAAAATGAGTTAATGCTCAAATGGGCTATCATTTTCCTTGTAATGTTCCTAAGGGATAAACTTTTACAAACAAACAAACTAAGGTAAGTGCACTTCAATGTATTTCAATGGGATTTTCAACTTTGGTACTTAACTTTGTCAATGCTGCACATTTTTATGCCAAATGTTCAACATGGACTTTTTGAGACCCCATCTCATGAACAATTATGGTGGAATTATGCAAATCCAGCCCAAGAGGCAATTCCGCAGTCACTTTTCGAAATCACCTTTCAGTCAGGCTTTAAAATGTTTTACCAACTTTTTTCATGAAGTGGGGTCATAAGATGGCTATGTTGAAAATCTGGGGAGAAAATATGTAAAAATGGCAAAGTTATGCACATACATTGAAATTTTGCTATGCTCTCATAACTTTGGCAATTTTAAATATTTTGACCCCATCTTTTCAAAATAACCATCTCTTTATACCTCCTCATAAATGTAACAGCTGTCATTTATCAAACCCTGACCAAACTGTGGCGCATAATCACATTTTGGTGGGAATTTCAACATTTTCATTATCAGGTTCATGAAGTGGGGTAATAAGAAGGCTGTTCTGAGAAGTTCATTCCAGTTTTAATACAAATACAAGAGCAGGGCCCAGCAGTTTCACAGCAACATATATGTATGCATCTAAGGTGGGCCCTGTGCTCCCACATACAAATGAGGATACAATTACAATATCTCAAAAGGTAAGGAAATTCTTTGCACAAAAAAAAAAAAAAACTGTGTTAATGCAACCTTTAGGGTTTAGGCTAAAGTGACAAAGGTAGGGAAATGTGACTTAAGGCTTTAAGGTTTCCAACCGTAAAACCCCACCTTCACCCCTGAAGCAAATCAGGGTGCAGTCTTCCTGTGGGTCATCATCCCTAAGGCTCACTCCATTTCATACACTCTGGAAACATATGCATCTACTAGGGTGGGCTTTAGGGTTGACAGCCTTCTTCTTCTTCTTCATCTTACCACTAGTCACAAGACGGGACAGTCACTCACGGCAAACACTCCATACAAACATATGAAACTGTCAGCAGATATAGGCCTTATGGTCTAGCTAGTCTGCTCGAGAGTGCAACACATCAGCCAATTAGACTGCTGCTGCTGCCCCCTTCCCCTTACCCCCCTTTGTATTTTCTTCTGCTTCCTTCACACACATAATCCCATCCACCCTCAGTTTAGACTCTCCCTTTGATCCTATCCCACCCCCTCTTAAAGCTGCTCACTGACCTCAATGATACCACCTCCTCCTCCTCTGGCAGAGCATTCCACCCTGTAACCACCCTTTCCATGAAATAGTGCCTCCTCATTTCCCTCCTGAATCTTCCTCCTTCCAATTTCAGACTGTGTCCCCTGGTTTCCCTTCCACCTTTTAATTTAAACATACTCTCGGTGCTTACTCTGTTTATACCCTTCAGGTACTTGAAGGTCTCAATCATATCCCCCCTCTCTCCCTTCTATCCTCCAGAGAATACATATTAAGCTCCCTCAGTCTCTCCTCATATGGTTTCTCTCCCAGTCCTAGGATCATTTTTGTTGCACTATGCTGCACCCCCTTCAGTAGCTTGATGTCATTTTTCAAGTAGGGGCACCAGTACTGGATGCAATTCTTCAAGTGTGGCTTCACCAGGGACCTGTGCAGTGGCAGAATGATTTCCCCTCTCCTAGAGGTGATTCCCCTTGTGATGCACCCTATCATTCTATTGGCCTTTGCCACTACCCTCCTGCACTGGGCTGAATGGTTCATTTCCCCTGTTACTAGTACTCCCAGATCCTTCTCCTCCATTCACGTGCAAAACTGCACTCTCCCCAACCAGTAACTATTCCTGGGATTTCTGGCCCCCAAGTGCATGACCTTACACTTCTTGGCATTGAACCCTAGTTGCAATGTGTTCAACCAGCCCTTCAGTTTTGCTAAATCCTCCTGGAGTACTCTACCACCTTCCACACTATCCATATCCGCACAGATCTTAGTGTCCTCTGCAAAGAGGCTGATCTTACTTTCTATCCCATCTGATATGTCGACAATGAAAATGTTAAACAGCACTGGTCCCCGCATCGAGTCCTGTGGGACCCCACTTGTTACAGCTCTAGGCTCCGATAGTATGCCCCCCATGACTACCTTCTGCTGCCTAACCTGTAACCAGCTCTTGACCTATCTAACCAGTTTCCTCCCTGCTCCCAGGTTACCCAACTTGCTGGTCCATCTTCCATGAGGCACCGAGCCAAAGACCTTACTAAAGTCCAGGTAAAGGATGTCCACTGCATGTCCCTTATCCAGTGCCCACATCACCCAATCAAAAAAGTCGACCAAGTTTGTCTGGCAGGATCATGAGACAACCCAACACTATCCCTTATGCAGTAGACAGGTACGTTGGAGGCCACTTGAACTGAGCCCATGTGCAAGTACATTTTTAAGAATCTCAGCATGAAATGCTTGGAGAATGTAGGCTGATCACTTGACCCTCTGGGGTACCAAACGGTGCAGGATTGGTGGTGGGGGGTGCTCCTCTGCAATGCCTTTCCCCCTCAGGACCCCAGTTCAGGAAGTCCAGGATGGAAAGAGCAGTCCAACAGGACCAGCGTACTATAAAAAGCTGTATACTTCCAATCTGCATCTTGCAACAGCATTCCTTTCTCTAGGCTTCATCATCAGGCTTAAATATTTCTCATAACCAAAGGTCAATTTCTTTGCATCATACTCATGGGGCAATTAGAGAGCTCTGACCATTTCTTAGCCTTTTTTCGCATTGCTAGGTCTCTGCATCTCTGTTTGATCTTTCTTACAATAATCTCACTAGGCTCAAATAAATTTCTGTTGAAAAGGAGCCAAGATCTGAAGGAAATACAACACTTTTCAGAAATGCTAAGAAGGAATATATACTGTATGTCTTTGGTTAGAATAGATTATCTGTTCCTCAAGACATTTTGCTAGAAATGATGATCAAGTAATTTAGCTAAATCTAATTGTAATATTATAATTCTCTCTTTTATTAGTGTTCCAAGAGAATATTGGCTTAGTTCAGCCCTTAATAATGGAAGAGCTAACAAATGATGGGATCCTGAGCAGATTCTTGTGTACTTTGTTTAATATTGGTTCCAGAGAGTGATAATGATCAAATCCCCAACTTTCTGCTGTGTACAAAATAGAAGATTTAATTGTAGCATTGAGAACTGATAGTACTCCTGGAGTGCTGTTTCAACTGTATTTGTCATTAACTCACTTACAAGCTTGAATGGTTTTACTAGTCTTATTTTTAATCATCTCAATATGTTTTATCCATGTCAGTGAAGAGGAGTACCTCACTCCCAATTAATCGTTTTGTTGTATGGTTTCTGTATGATTGCTGTCGACATATAGTCAGGTTCTTCTTTCTGTTCTGGACAAACACCAGCATTTTCATTTTTTCCTTACTAATAACTGGACTGTACAAGACATCTAATTTTTTAAAGCACTCCACTTTCCTTTGGAGGCCTGTGAAAGATGTGGAAATTAGTACAATGTCATCTGTATAAGCAAGGTGACCAATTCTTGTGCTGCCAGCATTTGGGGAATGAAATTCTTCATTATGCAAGAAGCCAATAATTTGTTGTAACTGGGTCGCTGTGGATGTTGTGGTTATTAGCCCTGCCTTGTGGGCTCAGACAAGGTTGAGGGGCCTGGGTTCTGATTTTCCTGATTTGGGGGTTCATGTACAGATATTCTAAGTATGTACAGGGACTCCACCCACACCTAGGTTTACATGGGCCTGGTGTTGGAGTGGTACAACCCTCTGGGTGCTGTACCTCCCCACCTCTCTGCAGTGCTGCATCACACATGTGGGATGTAAGTCAATGAAGGGCAGTGGATGTGACCTAGTTGGACTTCAGCAAAGCTTTCGACAGTGTACCGAATGGGGGACGATTAAAGAAACTGGCTTGTCTAGGAGTGGGAGCCAAAGTTGTTAACTGGGCAAATAACTGGCTAATAAACAGGCAGCAGATTGTGGTGGTAAATTGCACTGACTCTAATGAGGGGAGAATGACCAGCGGGGTGCCATAGAGTTCAGTATTGGAGCCAGTCCTGTTCAACTTCTTCCTAAGTGACATAGAAGAAGAGCTTGAAGGGAAAGCATTTATTTAGTCTTTGTTAACCAGGTAAGGCCCACTAGGCACAAGTGCCTTTTTTCAGGGATGACCCAAGGCTTTGGGATGGTTAAATGACTTGCTCAGAGTCACACAGTAGGCAAGTGGAGGTTGGGGGAATCAAACCCAGGTCTGAAGGTATCAAGCTCATTCACAGCTCGTTACTCTAACCTCCAGGCTATACTGCCAGCCTATGTATGCCAGCTAGTTAAGCCTTTTTGCAGATTACACCAAGATCTGAAACAGTGTGGATACTCAGGAGGGGGTGGAGAAAATGGGAAGGACCTCTGAAAACGTGGGTAATGTTCAAGGGTGTTCAGTGCCAAAGAGTGTAAAATCATACACCTGGGGCATAGAAACCCAGGAGCTGAGTATGAACTGGAGAAGGGTACTAGGGCTTATAAGAACTGATAACTTCAAAGTCACATGGTAGTATGACAAGGCAGTGGGCATGGCCAGTGGATTGCTAGGATGCATAGGGAGAGGTATCACAAGCAATTATAAAAAGTGTCAGAGAAATGGAGCTTTCCAATTGGCTGCAAACATTCTGACAGCCTTATGTTAATCTTTTATTAACATACATGTAGAGCTTAACCATATGCTGAACAATGTTTAACACTGTTTAAAAACATTTTTTATTATAATAGCAATAAGGCACTCCCAGGGATTATGTTAATGGCCAGTTAATCACCCTCTAGTGGGCATGTGGCACTCGGCTGTACCTTGTGCCACAGTACACCCCTAGATGGTGATTAACAGACCAGTAACATAACCCTTGGTCATACCTTATTGCTTAAAAAGAGGGAGGAGATATTACCACTATATAGAACATTGGTGAGACCACACCTGGAGCACTGTGTACAGTTCTGGAGGCCACATCTCAGAAATGACATGTACAGGGTAAAGGGAGTCCAGAGGAGGGCAACAAAAATGGTACATGGGTTGGATCAGAAACCATACAATGAAACACTGAGGGATTTCAATATGTACGCCTGGAGGAGAGAAGGGAGAGGGGGACATGATAGAGACCTACAAGTATCTCACAAGAGTCAGCAGGGTACAGTTTGGGAGCCTGTTTCAAAGGAAAAAGTGTAACAGAACAAGAGGGCATGAAATGAAGCTAGAAGGTGGGAAATTTAAGAGGGATGTGAGAAAATACTACTTCACTGAAAGAGTGGTGAATGGAACAGCCTGCCACAAGAAGTAGTAGAGCAAACACCGTAAGGGGGTGGGTTTCGAACATGCATGAGACAGACATAGGGGAACACTAGTAAATAGAAAGGAGGGAGGGTAGCCAGAAACCAGTTAGTCTCCGATGGGACAGAATAGTTAAGAAAAAGAATTGGGCAGACTGGGTGGGCCAAGCGGTCCTTTTCTGCTGACAAATTCTATGCTTCTATGAGGTACTTGTAGAGTCTGGTTCCACGTCATAACAGTGAAGACAGAACAACACTGCACATATTGGCGAGTGCCAAAAACAGAAACAGAGACCATGTACCATGCCGAATACAACATTAGCACCCATAGCACCATACAGTACCATACATTCTGTGTGGGGGGGCTGTGGCCCCACACCCCCTTCTAAAAATGATGAACTCCAAGCAGGGGCCTGACACTTGGGTAAGAAGCCAACTCAGGAGGGGGCAATTTTGCGGGAGGGGGTAGTACAAACGGGGGACCACCAGGACAGCAGAAGAGCAGGACAGAGGAGGAGCAGGAACACAACAGTGCAAAAGATGCAATGTAGCAGAAAAAAATATTACTCCCAAACCGTGCACCACCCAAAAACAGTACAACACATACCCAGTTTCAAACCCAGGTCCTTCCATACTCGGCAAAGAGCAGACGTCTGACTGTCTGTTGTATCAACAACTTTACTTTGAAATTTGCAATAAAAGCACTGAAAAATAAATTGGTTGCTGGTACTTCATTCTGCAGAGTGCAAGTGCATTGGAGGAGCCCTAAAGAATGGTAGCACTACACTATCTCAAAAATTATGCATGGGTGGGAGTGCAGGGCCCGGAGGTCCCAGCACTCCCACACGTAAATACAGATACCATTAAAGACTGATGGGAGTGCAGGGCTGGAGGTGTCTACACTTCCACTGGAAAATAGGGATACGATGACAATATCACAGAATTTTTTGATGGATGACACTCTGTGCTCCCACATGCAACCATGAATACCATTATGGAGTGATGGGAGTGCAGGCCTTATGCAGAGATGTCTGCACAGGGCCTAGAGGGACCTGCACTCCCAGACACAAAAACACAGAGGATTATGGAGTGATGGGATCACAGGGCCCTAAGGGACCTGCGATCCCACAGAGAAATAAGGACCCAATTACAATCTCTTAAAAATTATGGATGGTTGGGAGACAAGCAAATAAGCCTATTATTATACTGTCTCAAAAAGTAAGGAAATTGTTTGCAGAAAACTTTGTTAATGCATCCATTAGGGTTTCCAACTCTACCACCCTACCCCCAACTTGCAGGCAGGAACAGACATGGAGTGTGTCATGGGGATGTCAACCCTAACACCTCATTCAACGTTTAAGTAAGCTGAGATGGGTACAGTGTATGAGAATGGGGTGAGCATTAGGGTTGGCATCATAACCTATCTGATGTTCTACCAAAAATGAACTGTTAGGTTAGGGTGGGGGTGGGGTCTTAGGGTTGGAAAATGTTACTGTCTGAAAGCACTAATCAGACATTTTTGTAGTGACTGGGGAAAGCTGTGCTTTTTCACTGTTTACCTTTAAAATCCTTTAATGCACACCTGGAGTGGCTTGTCATACTTATAAAATGTATTTTTGTTTGCTACAGTTTAAAAAAAAATGTAATCTGTCAATTGAATTTATTTTGTTGAAATGGAAAAATAGTCCACTAATTGTGTTTGTCCAGTAGGTGGTGCTGTTGATTATAGGTGTAAAGCCTAGGTGGCGCTACCCCAAGGGCTACTACCCCTGTCTGCTTGCCTAGTTGCAGGTTAAGGGGCCTGGGTACTGAAACGGGTACCTCCACCTGGAGGTCAGGGTTGTTAGTGGTCAAGCTAACCTGGGCAAAGCCCTCCGGGACACTGTAACCCCTCTCTTTCCCTTCTAGTGACCTGAACAATACACAGTAATTACTTTCACAATGACCTTATTCATCAGGCAATTACCCACACTGTTTGCACTTACCACCAGGGCTGGTTCCTCTAGCTCGACCCTGGAGACCCCCTGTAAAACAAGGTTATGCACAGCAAACAGCAACAGTACAGTACTTTTGACACAAACTGGAACCACAGTCAGGTTGAATACAAAAAGAGTTAGATCTGATTTATTTAGGGGACTTGAACAAGGGAAGGGCGTAATCAGGTTGATTTGCTTAAAGGCTATATTAATCAGACAGTTATGCATGCACTTCAGAGTCCCCACACAGTCACACACTCTGGGTACCCAGGTGGAGAAGAGGTGGGCTAGCCAGGATCGTTGCCCAGGGTAGGTCAGCGTCGCAGCTGAGTGGAGCCCTGTGATGGAAGAAAGCAACATGCACAGCACACACTATTTGTAATCTGGAGCTGGACGGCTCAGTTCGTGACAGAAAAGACAACAAAGCAATCAGATGACAACACTTTAGATTTAGCTGTTGTTGCAGGGAGCTACCCTGATGTTCACTCACAATACCCAATGCAGGACACAGGCAGGGTGAAATCAAGATGGCAGGTTGTTGTACTGGAATGCAAGGAGAAGTAGGGCCCACACGAATCACCGAGGCGTCATTCCTGTTCAAAGTGTTGAGCAGGGGGCTGATCCCCAGGAAGGTCTCTCATTGATGGCTTTCTCTGTGCAGCGGGTAGTCTGGCTGGGCCAGTGTGGCAAGGCCTAGGCCAAATGAAGATGAACACGGATTCAGTCCATTTGCGCGGAATACAGCCTCCAGCAAACAGAACACAGTTCAGCACACAGTGGGGAACCAAATCATGACCCACTGACAGCACACAGCACATTTACAGGTAAGAAATTCTACTGTACCAGGCAGATTGCTATCCAGTCACAATAACAGAGTCTCTGCACAAACCAGGAGTTCAGAGGTGGCTGGAAATCCTGACAGGCTGATCGTGTTCAGCAAATCTTCGGTCTTCTTCAGGTTTCAAGCCTGGTCACAGTTCAGGGGCATTAATTTGTTCTCACAACTCCGGTTCAGTCTGAATAATTTCTTTTCTCCCTCTCAGGGACAGAAGGCCAAAACTCAGGGTTGTTAGTGGTCAAGCTAACCTGGGCAAAGCCCTCCGGGACACTGTAACCCCTCTCTTTCCCTTCTAGTGACCAAAACTCAGCCCTTTCACAGCTCTCCTGCGCGAATTTACGCAGAATTGCTGCACGAATATCTCAAGCTGTTACTTCTTTCACTTCCCAACTCAACCTGAAACTAGCTGCAAGCAGCCTCAGACTTTCCCCAGGATCCAAAAGGTTTGGTTGGCTGATCTGTCTGTCAGTCACAACAAGGGCTCCCCCTCCAGGTTCATTTAGGTGCCAAAAGCCCAAAACTACAATTCCTACAGAATTTTGCTCCCACAAAGCCCCTGGGGACAGGCTCCATTTTAAAGTCCCCAAAGGTACCGATTAGCCCATTTCAGCAGTCCAGGACCAAGATGGTGGAGATAAACAGAAATATCCATGCTGCAAAGAAGGCAGGTTAGACAAACTGCAATATTATTACTATTCTAACAAGCATTTGTCAATGCCAAATGTTTGCTTGCTGGCATTGGCATTGGTAGTGTAGAAGTTAGAGAGCTGCATAATAGGAATGGCAGTGAAGTATTGAACTGAAGCCAACCCCGCCACCACCCTGCAGAGACTGACAGGCATTGGGGTGTGCCTTTGGGTCGTCAGACACAATGGCCATGCCATTTCACCACACCCTACCCTGCAGACACTGACAAGTGTCAGGGTGTGCCTTGGGGTCTTTGGCCATTATGCTCACCCCATTCCATCAGGAAATATGGTGAGATGGGTGCTGTATAGGAAAATGGGGTGAACTTTGGGGCTGAAGAGTCCAAGGCACACCTCAATGCCTCTCACTGGCTGTAGTGTGTGGAATGGTATGAGCATTACAGGGGAGAATCCCAAGTGACACCCCTGATGCCTCTCAGTCTCTACAGGGTGGGGCATTGTGGTTGGAAATCCTAATGTCTCAGGCATTCATTGACAATTTCACTCTAAATTTTCAACATGGGTTTTTTGTGACCCCCACCTTATGAACAGTGGCAATATCAGTTTGTTAGCTGAAAGCTGATTTTGCACAGTGACTACGCCATTTGGCATCACAGGTGCGAAAACACATTTCAAACAGGATGTGAAAAATGACAGCTGTACTGTTCATGGGGAGGTGGAAAAAATGGCAATGTTGAAAATTTGCAGTGAAAATATTAAAAAAACTGGTGAAGCCAAGAGCGTGTGTAGAAACTGGGCAACGCATACCCATAATGCAATTAGTTTGGAGATGTTTTACAGCAGACTGTCAACACAGGCATTTTGGAACCTCCACTCATGAACAGTGTCACTGTGATTTTCTTAATCTGTCCCGAACAGTGATTTCCCACAGCGACCACGCATTTCTGCGCTGGAAGCGCAAAAACAGATTTCGGCCATGGTGTGAAAAATGACAGCTGTACTGTTTATAAGGAAGTGTGGAAAAATGCCAGTGGTGAAAATCTGGACTGAAAATATTAGAAATCCATAAACGTACGAGGGTGCGTGGAAACTGTGCAATGGTCGCTCGTAACACAGTCACTTTATGGACTTTTTTCAGCAAATGTTTAACATAGGTGTTGTAACACCTCTGCTCATGACCAGTGTCACTTTTCTTAATCAGTTTTCTTAATCTGTCCTGAACATTGATTTCACACACCGACTGCGCCATTGTGCGCTACATGCGCGGAAAAATGTTTTGGGCGAGATGCGAAAAATTACAGCTATACTGTTCATAAGGAGGTGTGGTAAAATGGCAATGTTGAAAATCTGGAGAGAAAATAGTGAACATTCACCAATGTACGAGCATGCGTAGGAACAGTGCAACGCATGCTCGTAAAACAGTCATTTTGGGGAATTTTTTTCACCAAATTTTTAACATAGTCATTTTAACACTTCTGCTCATGAACAGTGTCACTGTGATTTTCTTAATGTATCCTGAACATTGATTTTGCAAAGCAACTGCGCCATTGTGCGCTACATGGGTGAAAACACATTTTGGGTGAAATGTGAAAAATGAAAGCTGTACTGCTCATAAGGAGGTGTTGTAAAATGGCAATGTTGAAAATCTGGAGTGAATATATTGAAAATGCGTGAACTTACGAGTGTGCATAGGAACAGCGCGACACATGCTTGTAACAGTCATTTTATGAAGTATCATCAGCAAATGTTCAACATAGGCATTTTAGGACCTCTGCTCATGAACAGTGCCACTGTCAGTTTCTTAATCTGTGCGGAACACTGATTTTCCACACCGACCGCGCTATTCCGCGCCGTAAGTGCGAAAACACATTTCATCCAGGGTGTGAAAAATGACAGCTGTACTGTTCACAAGGAGGTCTGAAAAAAATGCCAATGTTGAAAATCTGGGTGAAAATATTGCAGATTCGCAACGTTACAAGCGTGCGTAGCAACTGCACAACGCACACTCGTAAAACAGTCATTTTTTTGATTTTTCCCCCAAAATTTGCAACATAGGCTTTTTGAGGGCCCACCTCATGAACACTAGCACTGTCATTTCCTTAATTGGTCTTGAAAGGTGATTTCGCGCAGTGACCGCAAAATCACCTTTCGCGCCCGATCAACGCCATGACAGTGAAAGAATTCATGAGGATGGTCCCAAAAACCCCATGTTGAAAATTTGGTGGCAAAATTTCAAACAATGCCTGAGATATGCATTAAAGTTGAAAAACCCTATCTATCCCATTATACAGCTTACCGGCATTTCCTCAGTTCGCGGTTGGCTTTGAAGAGTGCAGACGTGTTCCCAGTCCACCAGAGATCGTCTCGCCAGACTCCGGAGGTAAGTATGGGGTGAAGGGGGTGTGGGGAGGCAAGGTGCACAGTAGGTAGGTGCAGGTTGCAGGTGGGGGCCGTGGGACATCGAGGACGGTTCCTTTTTACAGGGTGAAAAAAAGACTTGCAGGACAGTTTTTTATTTACAGGGCATGTGGCACGCTGGTGTGGGCTCCCAGCATGCCACTGGAGTCTTGCTTTTGGGGGGGCAGCTGTAGCCGACTGGGGATTTGGCACCCCCGTCAGCAAACAACAAAAGGGGGGGAATTCCTTTCTGACAACGGGGGTTGGGCACCCACGTCAGCAAACAACAAAAGAGGGGGGAATTCCTTTCTGTCAATGGGGATTGGGCACCCCCATCAGCAAACAACAAAAGGGGGGATTCCTTTCTGCTGACGAGGATTGGGCACCCCATTTCTAAACAACAAAAGGGGGGATTCCTTTCTGCTGACGGGGATTGGGCACCCCGTCGACGGACAATAAAACGGGGGTTGGGTTACATTATGCCGATGGGGAGTGGGCTCCCCCATTGGCAGATAAACATGACGATGGTTGGGTAATATTGTTTGTGAACACGGCGGCAAGTTGCCACCATGTTCACAAACAATATCAGGGTTCCTACATCCCGCCCTGCAATGACGGGTTGCTCCCTCATTGCAGCGGATGGCTGATGCTGTAATGACGAGGCAGCCCCTGACTGCAGCAGCTAAATTGTCACAAGTTGGTGGCAACATTCCAAACTACTGTCACCGGCTGTGTCCACCATCATTGGTGGACATGACACACGTCCGAAAATGCCATGCCAGTATTGGCCAAAACAGTGCCGCACCTCCAGAACCTGCTCTGGCACCAAGCTGCCGCAATATGTTTCTTGTGCTGTGTGCAAGCAAACATAAAAAGGCAGAATAACTTTTTGTAACACTTAAAAATATACCAGAAGGCATGTTTATTACATGTGTATTAAACATTCAATGTGTATTTGAAGCAAGTGTCTATCCCTTCTGGAAGGAGAGAGACTCTTTCCTAGCTGTTTTGTCAATAAAAAAAATATTGATTAAAAATCTGGACTCTGTACCCAGAACTTTATATAAAGTGCAAAGAGATTTGAACTGATGATTATTTGATAAAAATAAGTAGTATCTATGAGACAGTGCAGTGAATGATCTGTTATCAGAAACTGTTTTTTAAATGACTCCTTTGACCCTTTGTGTTATTGTGAAACAATAAGGAATTATGTTTATATCTAGTTTTGCCTTTCTTCCATCCTCACATTCATTACAGTGTATGCTGTAGATTCATCACACGGAGAATAAAAGGAACATGAAAAGAAGGTTTGAATGGGACATGTTTCAACCTTTTAGCGCACGCGCATGTGCGTGTGTGCCTGTCCTGCTATTATATTAAATCTAATAATAAGTATTTTGGAAGGACAACTCCCAAATAATATAACATTTTCCAATATCCTCAAAACAGACAAGTATGTTCTCATGGAAAACTCTTACAGAAAACGCTGTATAGCACATTCCTACATGGGTGTCGGAACATGGGGAAAAGTGCATGCTTGTTTGGAGGGGGAGTCATTACAAAAGAGATCATGATTGCCTCCCTTCTGACCTTGTATGCATTACAGGAATAGTGTGAATGCTTGTGGGCAAAAGGGTGTGGGGGGGGGGCTGCTGCCAATGATTTTGTGGTATTATTTTATTGTTTTGAGAGTTGTGTGAATGAGTAGTTAGGTTTCTTTTTCTTTTCTTGTGTGCATGATTTGTTTATTAGTGCCTGGGATTTTAGTCCAGAGCTATGTGTGGGAATTTAGGGCCCCTCCAGATCAGCTACCTCGGGAGCCCTGCTGCAGGAGTTCTGCTCTTTCTGTGATCTCCCCCTCCCTGCCACTACTATAAGGCATTGCGGGGAGGTGGGTATCACTGGGGGGGTCAGTGGTGGGGCACTGGGAGCTCAACAACAGTGAAAGAGATTGGGGTGGTTTGGAATAGGAGGTGCCCTAGGACCTTGAGAGACGTCTGATATGTTTGTTTCCTATTCCTAGGGTTTCCACCAGACCAAGTGGGCAAGTAGTTAGGGGGTCTACAGCCCAACACAGATCCTCTTTGAGCAGTGCTGTGGAATGTCAGGTTGAAGAGGAACAAGACCACAACTATGTTGGACTGGATTTCCTTGGTCAACCTGGAATGCATCATGGAAACCTGGCTGGGTGACAATGTGGGACCAGTGTTGGAGGCATTGGTCCCAGCTGGGCATTCCATGGCGCACTGCCCAAGGATGGATTGCAGGGGTGTTTTAGATCTGATCTGAACTTGTCAGTACATCCAGTGGGTATTGCCAGGTCATTTGAATGTGTGATGGTGCATGGTAGTCCAGATGCAGGCTGCAAAATTCTCTTTGTTTAACACCATCCAGGGTCAGTGGAGAATATTTGCAGGAGGCAACAGATTTCACCGTTGACAGGGTACCCAGATGGCTTATCCTGGGTGACTTCAATGCCTGGGTCGATGATGAATCCTCTCAATTTGAATCTGACCTCCTCTGGCTAATGACATCACTGGGCCTAGCACAAGCAGTTGCCTCTGCAACTCACTATCATGGCCACACCTTGGACCTGGTGTTCTCACTGGGTCTCGGGGTCACTGACCTCAAGATTGATAATGTTGTTTGGTCTTATCACTGTACCATGAAGTTCCAGTTTGGGGCTCCCCCTTTTGGTCCCTCCCCTGTTGAGATGGTCAGCTACTGCCCTTTGAGGGGCTTAACACCAAAGGGACTAATGGCAGTGGCTGACTTCTTCAGTGTCAGTGACAGTAGTGTGATTGGCTTGGATGAATCATTGGCAGCCTATAACCAGGCTGTCACTGAGGCATTTGATGCCATCACACCAACCCATATACTACCTAGGTTGGCTTAATTAGGCTCTCCAGGTGATGAAGACCATGGGTTGGAGATTGGAGCATTGTTGGCTGAAAATCCAGTCAGAGGAGAACTAACTGGCTTTGAGAAATCACTATGGTAACTACCAAAGGGCAATCAACTGTAAGAAGACAGAATTCCTGTCCAGGGAGATTGCTGCAGGGAAAAATAAACCAGCTAAGCTTTTTCAGACTGTAGACAGACTTCTCTGTCCTGTCTTTCTGCAGCCGAAAAAAAGCTTGTTCAGCAATACAGTGCAGTGAGGTTGCTCTATTTTTTTCTGATAGGGTGTCCTCTATTCGGGCTGGAATCTTGCCAGTGGGACTGGTTCAGATCCACAAGGTGGGGCCTGGTTGGAGCAGAAGCACTCCTATTGCATGGGAAGAGTTTCGGCCAGTGGAGGTGGCCGAGGTCTCCGAGGTGATCTCGAAGCTGTGGTCCACTTATTGTGAACTGGATCCAGGTCCAACTCATCTCCTAGTGGGATGTGTCGAGGCCATCAGCCCATTGATCACAGGGATAGTCAGGTGTTCGCTTTCCAAGGAGGTCTTCCGCAACGCCTTGAAGGAGTTACTGGTGAGACCCCTTCTGGAAAAAAAATCTCTCAACCCTGATGTTCTTGCAAATTATAGATTGATCTCCAACCTCCCATTTTTAGGGAAGGTTGTTGAGAAAATAGTGGCTCTGCAGCTTGAGGAGCACCTGGAGACCTGTGACATCTATGAGCAATTCACCCAAGCACACAGCAGGGAGGAGCACAGATGCAAAAAAGCAAAAAATAGAGTCAGCACACACAAGTAAAGTGCAAAAGCATGGAGCCCGCGGCTACAGGATCCCATAGTTGTGTGTTTTATGAGCAATTTCAGTCTGGATTTAGGGCAAGTCACAGCACTGAGATTGCACTGATCTGGGTCCATAATGACCTACTTAAGGCCAGAGATCATGGGAAATGGTCATTTCTCATTCTCCTTGATGTATCATCTGCATTCAGTACCGTGGACCACATTGTGTTGCTAGATCACCTTAGAAAATGGTGTGGACTCACCAGTGTTGTCATCAACAGGTTTGAGTCCTTTCTCTCAGGCAGGAGGCAAAGGGTAGCGATGGGGAAATTTTCTTCCTTCCCTACCTCTTGCCTGTGGAGTCCCTCAAGGTTCGATCCTGTCACCAACATTGTCCTCGGTATATATGCTGCCCTGGGGAGGATCATTAGACAATACAGTATGAGTTTTCACTGCTATGCAGAGGACACGCAACCGTATATGTCTTTCGTATCAGGGACAAGTGGTGCTGTCCCAGTGCTGAATAAATGCCTTTCCAAGATCCAGGACTGGATGAACTCTAACTGGCTGAGACTCAGCCCTGGCAAGATGGAGGTGTTAGTGATTGAGTCTGGCCATGGGTGGATCAAGGGCGCATCTGGGATGACCATGAGCTTAGTCCTGAGGTCAACCCTGTTGATGACATCCTCTAGCGTGCAAAATCTGGGCATGATCTTTGACCACATACTGACATTGGAAGCACTGTCATCAAAAATAGTTTTTACCACCTGAGGAACATTGCTCAGATTAAGCCCCTAATTCCACCTAAAGACATGCTCTAACTGCCTGGTACATGCATTTGTAACTTGGAGGCTTGACTACTGTAATGCCCTACATCTCGAAGTCAGTGGGAGAAATGTCTGCTGAATGCAGCTGGTGCAGAATGCAGCGGCCAGGCTACTGACACAATTGCCTAGATTCTGTCATGTGACCTCGGTCCTGTGAGGTCTGCACTGACTGTCGGTCAGGTGAAGGACACTCTTCAATGTGGGTTTGCTCACCTATAAGGCCCTATAGGGTTCTGTCATGGCTACTTGTCAGACCTCTATACTCCAGCCATTCTGACTTGCTCACTCTGTTCCTCCACCCAAGGCCTCCTCGCAGTTCCTAGGACTGGGCTGAAAACATCGGGTGATCTCTCATTCACAGTAGATAGCCCGGTCCTCTGAAACTCACTTCTAAGACCTTTGAGGGAGGCCCCCATGGTGGAGGCTTTTAGCAGGGACCTGAAAACTCACTTATTTAAACTTGCTTACCCTGAAGAGACATTGTAAATTAAAAAAATTTAATGATGTCTAATTGTTATGCTCTCTGTAATTTTATTGTTGATTTAAACCTGACCTTTTATTTTATGTATGGCCCAGAGCCTCAGGATTGGCGCCTAAAATAACAATTACTTACTTGCTCTCCTTGCCCATAGCTTCTGGCACCTATGCATCCCCAGACCATGATTTTGAAACAAGCATAATAATTCTCTCTCTAAAATCTCTAAAGAGAGATGGCGCTACAAGGAGACAGAGAAAAGGCAGACCTACTAAACTCCCACTTTTGCTCAGTGTTCAAGAGGGAGGAAGAAAGCAACAGAGCAGGTAATGAAATGGCTGGGGAAGGGGGGATGAGGCCATTTCTCGTGGAGGAAATATTGGAAGAACTGGGCTGCATGAAGGTGGACAGGGCAATGGGGCCAGACGGGGTGCACCCAAGGGTGTTAAGGGAGCTAAAGGAGGTATTGGCAGGACCCTTGACTGCACTCTTCAATCGGTCCCTGAACGGGGGTGGTGCAGAAGGACTGGAGGCAGGCAAATGTGGTCCCTCTGCATAAGGGGGGGAGGAGGGAGGAAGTGGGAAACTACAGGCCCATGAGCTTGACATCAGTGGTAGACAAGCTCATGGAGACGCTAGTAAAAGGCAGGATCACCAGCTACCTGGAGACAAGCGGCCTGATGAATCCAAGACAACATGGTTTTACTAGGGGCAGATCCTGCCAAACAAATTTGATAGAGTTTTTTGACGGGGTCACCAAGGAAATAGATCAAGGTAGAGCAGTAGATGTAGCTTATCTGGATTTCAGAAAGGTGTTTGACTCAGTGCCTCATGGGGGGATGCTGTGTAAAATGGCATGACTGGGGATGGGGCAGGGGGCAGTCAAATGGGTGGGAAACTGGCTGGGGAAAAGGAGGCAGAGGGTCATAATAAATGGGATGGCATCCGGGGAAGGCAAGGTCATGAGTGGGGTCCTCCAGGAATCAGTGCTGGAGCCCCTACTGTTCAGTATATTCGTAGGAGACATCATGGAGGGCCTTGAGGGGGGTGTGAGTATGTTTGCAGATTATATCAAAATCTACAACGGGGTGGACACAGAGGAAGGGGTGGAACAAATGCAGAGAGATTTGGGAAGACTTGAGGCATGGTCAAAAAGGTGGCAGCTTGAATTCAATGCAGAAAAATATAATATCATGCATCTGGGCTACAGGAATCAGAAGGCAGGATACCGTATGGGGGACAGAGAGCTGGAGGAGACAGAGCAAGAAAGGGACCTAGGCATCATTATATCCAGGGACCTGAAGGTGGAAGGGCAGTGCGGGAGGGCAGTGGCCAGGGGGAGTGGAATGCTGGGATGCATCAGAAGAGGCATCACTAGTAGGAATAGAGAGGTCATAGTACCCTTGTACACCCATTTGGTTAGACCACACTTGGAGTATGGAATCCAGTTCTGGGGGCCATACCTCAGGAAGGATGTGGGGAGGATAGAGAGGGTTCAGAGGAGAGTGACAAAAATGGTAAAAGGGTTAAGCCACCTATCCTATGAAGAAAGGTTGAGAGATTTGAACATGTACTCCCTGGAGCGGGGGGGGGGCATGATCGAGACCTTCAAGTACCTTAAGGGTATAAACAGGGTGCCGGGGGGAGCATCTTCAAGATGAAAGGAAGTCAGAGGACAAGGGGGCATGGCCTGCAGTTGAAGGGAGGACAGTTCAGGGATAACATTAGAAAATACTATTACTCAGAGAGAGTTGTAGAAAAGTGGAACAGACTCCCAGAAGCAGTCGTTGGAGAGGAAACAGTGGGGGGATTCAAAAAGGCACGGGACAACCACATGGGAGTGTTAAAGGGGGGAGGCACAGGTCCAAGCAGATAGCTAGGCAAATGGACAGACTTGGTGGGCCTAGTTCGGTCCTTTTCTGCCGTCACACATCTATGAATCTATAAATTCATGTTTTCTACAAGGACTTTTAAACATGAAAGATTCTGCTTTAATAGTTTTTCAAATCAGTCATTTGCAAGACAACATTTAGGAGTTGGAAGTGGTAACCTGTGACCCTTTCCATATATTGTTAAATTTAATCAAATGTATTGCTTTAGCCTTACCTAAAGCAGTGATAGATATGTTAAGGTCCCTTGTGTTACAATGGTGAGCAGGTGATATGCCAAAAATCATTATTTTATAATCTTATACAACTATTCATACATAACCCCAGTGGTGGTGCATTATATACCGCATTGCCCTTTTTTCATGAGTGCAGATGTTTCCCTGTGAGTGTTCCAGAAGAATAGAGAAGATATTCCATTCACATCACATTTCGGTATTTTTAATCTTTTTGCTTTTATTATTGTGTATATGATTTTCTTCCTGTTGCATTTTGCATGATTGGTATGACTGTCATCAGGACACTGATTTATGGTTTTCACAGTAAAAATAAATGAAATCCAGGAACTGGATGGATTTGACTACCTGCAAATGCAAGCCGCCAACAATTCCAGAATTCCACTGAATGTGCTACCCTATACCAGCACAGAGCATCTCTGTGGCAAGTTTTGCTATAAATTATTTCTCACTTTTCCAGTTCTATTCAGGATTCTTGGATTTGTTGAATATTCAACTTTCTTTTATTCTGTATGCATACATCCATGATCCAACTCAATACAGTTTTGTTTAAATTTGGTAATTAGACGATCAATCTCTGCTGCAGTCCAGAACTTTCAAATTTTGAAAGAGGAATGTTATTGCTTAATTCCTTGTAAATCTATCCCCCTGGTTATAATGCATACAGTTTTTTATTGCATGTTACTCCAAAAAAAAGTCAGTGGTATTGAATGAAATTCCGAATGTACAGTGTACAGAATGTATTACTGTGTAGGCCCTTAGTTAATTCTCAAATTTATAGTACCAGGAGTAAGGGCACCATGATTTTCCAGAAGGTCTTGTGGTATGGAGTGTTGGGTTTCATTCTAAGAATTTCACAGGGTTTGTCTTCCTACAGTTTTCACTTCTCGGTACTGTTGAGGCTTGGCTGGGTTTACTCTGGAACAATTCTGCTTTGTTGTTTACTTTGACCTGTTGTTTTAGCTATTGAGTCCGCTCCTTGAGGTTTTTGTATGAGAATCTCCTGTTGGTGCACCATTGTGCTAGTCTGCAAGCCACAGAAATAAACGGCGGTGTCTCCAATTTCCAGATTTGTAATAATGAGAGTTGAAACTCGATTTTCTTTGTCCAGATTAGAAGAAAATCGTGTCTTACTAAATTCTTCAGAATGGCTATTACCATAGACATCCCTCATAGTTATGTACTGGAAATGCTTAGTTCCATGCTGACAATACCAATATAGGGCAGCATAGCTTGAGCTGGTACTGTACGAACAGTTCAGTGTTACTAGATATCCGACCCGCTTACTCACCACCAGTTCGGACTGTAAGACACTATCTTGTGCAAATCCATGACCTGGGAAGAAATGTAAATACTGATTGTAGAGATGAATAGTCATAGTTATAAAAACAATCAATGTACTCATCAGAGACACAGACGACATAAAAATAGGCATAAATAAATACTTACTGAAAAACTACTGGAGAACTGCAACTAATATGATAGATGACAACATTTTTGTTAAGTAACCACCAAATTCTGACTACAACAAATCAGTCTAGTTTTTAATACCATGGAGCTGATGACGATAAAACTGACGCAAACCTGTCTGCCTTACCTTTGCTTACAAAACATGATTGGCCACTGCAAGTAACTGACAGTTTTTAGAAGGTGGTGACCTGTACAACACTATCATTATTCAACGTTTCTTTCTTGGGTAAGTCAGATTCTAATATTGTATTTCCCCGGATATGCTCCATAGTCTGAATATGGTTATATCAAACAGTCCTGAATTCTCCACCATGCCGAGAATATCTCTATAATACCTTACAGTACACATTTTGTGAAGTGTGTCTGAAAATGCCTCAACTGGTAAGAACCACAGAGGCTTTCCAAGAAGCGCAGTCTCTTCCAGCCACTGTGGGAAACAGACACAATTCTCCAACTTTACATTACAGTTTAGTTTCTAAGAAATGCTTTATCATTTACTCCAGCCTTTCCTCACAAGGTATGCAGCGGGACACCCATGAGGATTTTGGTCTGTTAAATGTTGAAAAACTGAGGCATATTATGTATTTAAATTATGCAGCATTTAAAGTTGTTTCAAAATCTGTTTGTTCCACACTGCATATTTATTGCTGCTCGCTGCTAAATGCAGGTTCACTGCAATACTTTAACAGCGTCAACCAATCACATGTATCTATCCGCTCAATTTGGATTTCCAGTCGTGCAGCTATGGTTGTTACTCACATAGATACTTGTAATTCAGAGTTCCCAATAAATATTATAAACTCTTAATACCCTGTTTACACACTTTTTCTTTACCCTTTCCGCTCTTTTTGTCTCACTGAAATATCAAAATCTGTGCTGCCCTCTTGCCATCCCTCTTTGTTTCCGGTACTTGTGAAATATGCGCACTGATCAGATTGCATCACTGGACTCCCTCCTGGTCCTGGCCGCAATTGGAGGAGGAGGAGAAGAAGAAAAAGAAATGTGCACTACCCATGAAAACAACAGAACGGTATGACGAACAGACAGCACTGCAGCCTTAATATCCTAACTATGCAAGCACCGCACAACATTGTTCCCTTGATATGCTGCCTACAGCGAGCATGCCGAGCCAGACTGCAGCGGCTCTTTCCTTTCAAGTGAAAGCCACTGCAGCCAAGATGCTGCCATCCACAGCTCGCCCATCCATTGGTGCAACTCAGACATGCCCACTCAAGCAAGCACTACATTGGGCAGCTCACGCACACACCTCCCAGAGTCGCATTGTCGTAAGATGTTTCTTGCACATGCGCACAAGCAAACATAATAAATGATCAACAAACAAGTACATCTTCTAACAGAGCTCCCTCTGCACTAATAGTGATTTCAGAACAGAGCAATTATCTGGCAGCCCGGGCGGGACTCAAGCATAGAAACACTCAGCCCCCTCCCAGATTAATTACAACTGCAATCCAGGCAGCTCTTAAAGAGACAGTACACAGAGGCTATACAGGCACTCTCTGGTAATAATGTTTAAACTGCTAAAACGCAGGACACCAGCCTGGCAGTAAGCACTTAGGCAAGCTCAAGGAAGACTTTTCGGGAACCCCCATTTGTAGAGGGGTTACATAGGCAACTGTTTGTTTTTTTCTTTGTTTTGTTTCTTTGTTAGCATTGTGATTTTATTTTTAAGAACAAATACAACAAATTTCAGTTCCTTCTTCTCCCACCCCCCCGTGTGCCCTGAGCCACATCACTCACAAATTTCCATTTCTTCACCAATCCCCCACTGGTCTGTGAAGGCTACATTCAGAGTCAATCTCCAACTGTTCCCTCATCTCAGTCTGCCTCGAGGCACAAGACTAACAAAATGGGCTAGATGCTGTGTCCCCCCCTTCCCCCGGTCTGACTCGAGGCACACAAATGATACAGCAGTGCAGTGCGCTGTCTGAGCAGGCGAGATGGCCCTTTCTTCTCCACTTGTCCCTTAGTCTGAGCAGGGCAGATGCTCATTCCTTCTATGCTTGTGTTCAGAGGGATGCCTGTTTCTGAGCTCTCACATATGCATGAGCTGCACTACAAGTGGTTCTTCCATTCCCTGTCCCACAGCTCTCTCCCCCCGTAAATGTCGTTATGCCCCATTGAAACTAATTCTCCAAAACTATTTGCTGTCTGTGGGTGCTTAGCGTGTGAATGAGTAAACTGTGTTTTTTTGTCAGAGACCACAGAGCTCTGTTCAAGTCTAGAGAGTTAAAATAAAAATACTTTATGTAACTGGTAGGGAGATGCTCTTTTATGTCCTATGATGTTGGCAGTTTAGTTTTTTTGCTAAAAGCTTGTTTTTACTTTGCAAGAAATTAGTTTGAAATATTGTGGTAGCAAAGGCTAGTATTTTTGATATTATAGCTACAGGATTTTTTTTACTTGGGAGGCTTAGTAATATTGTTGGGTAAGTAGGTTTTTGTGGGGAAAGAAATGAGATTCGGCAGCTGGCCATGTGTTTCCAGAGATATAATGTACGGTGAGCTGATGTCTCTCAGCCAATTAAATTACTAGAGTTTTTCTTGCCATTTTATACACACACACACACACACACACACACACACACAGACACACACACCACACACACAACAGGAGTGGGGTAAACAAGACAAGATAAAAAAAGATATCTTAGCTAGTGACATCAGTAACAGCAACACTTCAAAAATATTGTGGTTACTGTTGTCACATTGGATATTTTTAAGGTTACTGTTATCCAGGCTAGCACCCTGGGAATGGGTCCCAGGGTGGTAGTCTAGGTAACAAGCTGGCTGGACAACAGGACCCAGAGGGTAATAGTAAATGGAGCATATTCTGAAGAAAGGGGGGGTTACTAGCGGGGTGCAACAGGGTTCAGTACTGGGGCCAGTCCTCTTTAATATCTTTATAAGAGACATTGCAGAGGGGCTGGAAAGAAACGTATGCCTCTTTGCAGACAACACAAAGATCTCCAACAGGGTTGATACACAAGAGAGAGGGTGCAAAGGATGAGAAGGAATTTAGCAAGATTGGTGGAATGGTCAAAAATATGGCAGCTTAGATTCAGTGCAAAAAAATGCAAAGTAATGCACCTGGGAAACAAAAACCCAGGGGAAGAGTACACAATGGGGGGCAGGGGGTACTAACAACCCAAATGGAAAGGGACCTGGGGGTAGTCATATCAGATGACATTAAGGTAGGCAAACTATGTGAGAAGGCAGTAAGGAGGGCTGGGGGAATACTAGGATGTATAAAGAGAGGCACCACCAGTAGAAAACAGGAAGTTGTTATCCCTCTGTACAGACAGCTGATGAGACCACACCTGGAGTACTGCGTGCAGTTGTCTAGACCCCATCTCTACAATGACATAGACAAGATGGAGGCAGTCCAGAGGAGGGCAACTAAAATGGTGCACAGTCTGCAACAGAAGCCATATGAAGAGAGACTAAAAGTGCTTGATATGTATACCCTTGAGGAAAGGAGGGAGAGAGGAGACATGATAGAAACGTTCAAGTGCCTCAAGGGAATCAGCAAGGTCCAAGACAGAAAAAGAGATGTATAAGAACAAGAGGGCATAATTTGAAGATAGAGGGGGGATGACTCAGGGGCAACATGAGGAAGTATTTTTTCACAGAGAGGGTGGTGGATGCATGCAACCACCTTCCTTACGAGGTTGTGGGGTCAAAAACATAGATACATAGATACATAGACAGTGTCGGCAGATAAGGGCCTATGGCCCACCCAGTCTGCCCATTTGATCCTGTAAGTTCAGTTTATGTTTTCCTAGAAGTCTGTTGCCCCTTACCCCTGACCTCCAGAATTCCTTTATGTCTATCCCATGCATTCCTAAATCCCGTGATTGTTTCAGCCCCCACCACTTCCTCTAGCAGGGTGTTCCACTTGTCCACCACCCGTTCTGTGAAGAAATTCTTCCTCATGTTTCCTCTGAATCGTCCCTCCTCCAACTTCATCCCATGCCCTCTAGTCCTGGAACATCTTTTTCGCTTAAAATAGTGTTTTCCTGCACCCTGTTCCTCCCTGTAAGATACTTGTATGTCTCTATCATATCCCTCTCTCCCTCCTCTCCTCCAGGGAGTACATGTTCAGTTCCTTCAACCTGTCTTCATAGGACCTGTGATGCAATCCATGCACCATCTTTGTTGCCCTCCTCTGAACCTTCTCTACCCTGTCTATGTCCTTACGTAGGTATGGACTCCAGAACTGTACAGTGTACTCCAGGTGGGGCCGCACTAGTGTCTTGTATAGCGGAATTATGACCTCACTTTTCCTGCTGGTGATGCCCCTGCCTATACATCCCAGCATCCTATTTGCTTTACCTGATGCCTTGTCACACTGTTTCCCTACCTTGAGGTCATCAGAGGTGACAACCACAAGATCCCTTTCCTGCTTGGTGCATGCTATATCCTCACCCCCCAACTGATATATTGTGCCAGGGTTTTTGTGCCCCATATGCATTATCTTGCACTTCTTTGCATTGAATTTCAACTGCCAAACCCCTGACCATTCTTCAAGTTTCTGCAGGTCCCTTCTCATTCTGTCTACACCCTCTGGTGTGTCTACTCTGTTACAGAGCTTTGTGTCATCAGCTAACAGTGAAATTCTGCCTTCTAGGTCCTGCGAATGTCGCTGATGAAGATGTTGAATAGGACCGTCCCAGCACTGATCCCTGTGGTACCCCACTGGTCACTCTTCCTCTGTGGAGTGACAGCCATTTACCACCACCCTCTGTGTCCTGCCACCCAGCCAGTTACCTACCCACCATACTACTGTCCTGCACACACCCATATTCCCCAGTTTGTGTAATAGTCTTCTATGTGGCACAGTGTTAAAGGCCTTGCTGAAGTCCAGATAGGCCATGTCCACTGCCCTCCCCTGATCCATCTCCCTAGTCACCCAGTCAAAAAATTCAATGAGGTTGGTCTGACATTACCTCCCCCTGGTGAAACCATGCTGCCTTGGGTCCTGTAGTCCATTGACAACCAGATGTTCCACCAACTCTCCTTCAGTAGTGCTTCCATGATCTCCCCACTACTGAGGTGAGGCTGACTTGTCTGTAGTTCCCTGCTTCCTCTTTGTTCCCACTTTTGTATAAGGGACTACATCTGCTGTCCTCCAGTCTTTGGGTACCTCCCTGTTTCCAGTGATCAGCTAAACAGGATAGCCAGAGGTTCAGCCACCACCTCTCTTAGTTCTTTAAGGGCCCTGGGTGCACCCCATCTGGCCCCATTGCTTTATCAACTCTTATTACTTCCAGTTCCTTCAGGACCCTTTCTCGTAAAGGGACTTGTGTCCATTTCTGCACCATTCTCACCCTTGTACTCCTTCAGACCCATTACCCTCCTCTCTTCCTCAGTAAAGACTGAGCAGAAATACCTGTTCAATATGTCAGCTTTACTGTTGTCATCCTCCATGCGCCTCTATCCTCCCCTTCAGTCTCACTATCCTCCCTTTGTCTTTCTTTTTCACTTATGTACCTGTAAAGGTTTTGTTCCCTCTACCCACTGATTTTGCAATGTGTTCTTCTGTCTGAGCTTTGGCTTCCCTTACTGACCTCCCTGCCTCCATTTGCTTCTCCTGGTACTTATCCAATAGGTAGGGAAATGGGCAGACTAGGTGGGCCAAGTGATCCTTATCTGCCATGAAATTCTATGTTTCTGTGTTTCTGTCACAGTGAAATACTGAACAGTGGGGGAATTCAAGAATACATGGGACAGACATAAGGCAATTCTAGTGAGGGGTAGGAGGAAGTAGGCTGTTGGGTAACTAGAATCTGCAGCTTATCTAATAGGTAGGGGAAATGGGCAGACTAGGTGGGCCAAGCGGTCCTTATCTGCCATGAAATTCAATGTTTCTGTGTTTCTGTCACAGTGAAATACTGAACCAATCAGAGAACAGCTTTCATAATGCTAATGACAACACAGTGCCTAGCGCAGCACTGAAGCCAACTGCTAAAATAAAAAAAAAGCAAAATCGTCAGACAAACTGCAGATTCAAAAGCTATAGCTTGTAAGCTACTGTTGTACTGTGTATATCAAATATGCAACAGCATGTCTCAAAATAGGCAACTTATCATCGGTTGTGAGGGGGTAAGACTTTTATAACTCATTCTTGGCTCTGCGGTCGCACCCCTATAGTTAGGGGTTGAGTAGGCAGTTTCATGTTAAACCCCACTTTTAGCACTTTAATAACTTCACAACCGTTCAATGGATTTGCATGACGGTTTGCAAGCATGATCTTATGTGGTAGATCTGTGGATATGCCAAGTTTTGTTTCAGTTCGATGTGCAGATTCCGACTTCTGGATAGTGCAAGAAAAATATTTTTGCTCATTGGTTTTGCTGTTTTTGTTTTCCTTTGAATGTTCCTACAGTCCAGACAATTTGGAATTTTGGTCTGGAATTTTCAGGATGGAAAGGGGCTGGCCCACAGATGTGTCTCTTGCTTATTTGGTGAAAAAATATTAATCTGTTCCACAGTTATTTAATTTTAACATTTTGAAAGATTTTGTGTTTGGCATGCTCAGTAAACACCATTAGGTGTAATCTGCAGTTCGCTGTTGGAGAAATGCCCTTGAAATGTAATTTGTTTAAATACTATACATCTTTTTTTGTGGTGCATGATAGAAAAAACTAATTTTTTTTCCTATTACGAGTCATGAAAAAAGATACTTTTTCATGAAGAGAAGATCCTTTTTCACTTGCCACAGTGCTTTGGAGGTGCAACAGTGCTAAACTTAATGGCTTGATGTTGATATGATTCCCAGATTGCTTGACTGCAACCTGATTCAGTGCTTAGGAGGTGCTAAAATGTTAAACTGCAGTTCCTCACCTCTCATTCCAAGTTGTGCGAAATTCTACCCTACCACTTCCTTTGTTGTAGCAATCCTGTTGCAGTACTGTCTCACTGGTCACCCCCAAATCCTGAGTGCTGCACAATCAGTTTCCCTCCAATCAAATAAAATACATACTTTCTCCATGCAAGGAGAAAGAAATACACCCTCTTTCATTCATGATTTATTTATTTATTTATTTGAACAGCAGTTTGGAAAAACCTTTGAGCCAGAGGCTCATTTACAAAGGTACCTTGTCATAGGAAGACATAACACAGTACAACAGTAAATTACGACAGTAATAAGTACAAAAGGGGAAAATACAGCAAGTTGGTACACGCAGGAGTGATGCATACAATAACAGGGTTTAGGCAATCAATAAGCAGCTTAAAAGGTAGCTTGTCATAATGATTAAGGCTAAGACTAGTGGCAATTACAGCTTCGGGTATTAAGTAGGTGATTCCGTAAGGACGTTTTGAAGCAGGATATCGATGGGGCCTCAGAGATGAAAGGGAACAGTGTATTGAACCAGGAGGAGGCCCTGTAGCTGTAGGTTCTTTGACCGTGTGAGGTCCTAGCCCTAGGAATAGATAGTGAGGATTTCCCAGAGGTACGAGTTTGAACTAGTGGTATAGCGCGGCGGATAGTAGCGATCAGCCCCGCTGGGGATAGCCCAAGGAGGTTTTTTTTAGTAAGGATACAGGTCTGATATTTGAGGCGCTCATCCAGGTCAAGCAACAAGGCTTTAGAGTATAGCTGACAGGTGTGTGTTAACCTAGGCACCCCAGTAATTAACCTGCAGGCCTTGTTTAGAATAGTGCGAATTTTATGGAGCGCAGTCTGATCAGTGGCACCATACACTGGCAGCCCATAGTCCACTAGTGACAGGATGGATGAGGTGACTGCAAGACGTAGAGCCTCGGGGGGGGAGGCAGTTTTTAAACCGGTGTAAGATTCCTAGTCTTACACCATTTAGCCTGGAGGAAAATGACTTTTTATGTTCCAGTTCAGCGCTTCTTATATCCCTGGTGCCTAGCGGCAGCCTCCACCCTCTGATTGCTGCCTCCCCTTAGTAATTTGTATTTCCCTGGTATCTAGTGGCACCCCCCCAACCTCCAATCCCCATTCCCATTAATTGTTTTCTTTCCCTGGTGTCTAGTGTCACCCCCACCCTTCGATTGCCCTCCCTGTTCATAATTTTTATTTCCCTGATGTCTAGTGTCAGTGGCTCAGTAGGTAGCACACTCGCCTCTGAGGCTGGGAGATCAGAGGGCTGTGGGTTCAGTTCCCACATCTGGCACTTGGGTTAATATTCCAGAACTGACACTGTAGTGCAGCATGAGAGGGGTGCTGCACTTCTGAGGTGCCGTCTTTCGGATGAGATGTTAAACCGAGGTCCCATCTGCCTGGACTGGTGGTAGTTCAGGTGGATGTTAAAGATCCCATGGCACTTATCGAAAAGAGTAGGGGAATTTCCTCGGTGTCCTGGCCAAATTTCCCTCATTCACTAAAAGTACCACCAACAGCTTCATCTGGTTTAAGGTCAGTTGGCATTCATCTGTTTCCGCTACCCCGGGTCGTGCCTGAAAATAGGCAGGATTTGTCTAGTGCACTTACCTGGTCAACAAAAACTAAACAAAATAAATAAAATAGTGGCACCCCCCCACCCTCCGATTACTGTATTCTCTAAAATAATGAAAATGGTCCCTCAGTGTCTTTGATTTGTTTGAACTTGTAATGAAGAAAACAGTCCCTCGACGATCAGACCACCCACCACCCCAGCCTCCCACTGAGCACCAACCACTCTGCACCCCCACTAAAATCCCTACACAACCTCAATCACCTGAACAGGCTCCAGAGTGAAGATCCACTCTATAATCCGAGACGCGTCTTGCTGCTGGAAACACCAAGTGTAATATGAGAAACTAAGGTAAATGTAGTTCAATGTATTTCAGTGGGATTTTCACTTTGAAGTATAACTTTGTCATTTTTAACATATTTTAACCCAAAAGTTTCAACATGGCCTTTTTGGGACCCCACCTCATGAACAATGTTGATGGAATTACACAGATCCACCCCAAAAGGTGATTTTACAGATGCTTGGCAAAATCGCCTTTTGGGTTAAATTTGAACATTTTCACCACCTTTGTGAGATGGGGTCATAAGAAGGTTATGTTGAAAATGTGGGGTAAAAATATGCAAAAATTACAACGTTATGCACATTCGTAGAAATGTTGCTACGCTCACGTGTAACTTTGGCCATTTTAAATATTTTAACCCCAAGTTTTCAACATAACCATCTTTTTAAACCACCTCATGAATGTGACAACTGTGATTTTTCAAATCCTGCCCAAAATGTGTTTTTGCGCATGTGGCACATAATGACATGCCAGTGGCATGGAATAACGTTTTGGCGAGAGTTTAAAAATTTTCAGTATCGGGTTTATGAGGTGGGGTAATAAGAAAACTTTGCTGACAATTGGGTTGCTTTTCTGCTGCAAATGCAAGTGCAGGACCCATTGAGCCCTGTGCTTCCACAGCAATATACATGTCCTCTTCTATAGAGGGATTGGAAGGATGGGAGTGCAGAGGGCCTTGCACTCCCACAGGCAAATGAGGATATGATTATACTGTACTATCTCAAAAAGTAAGGAAATTCTTTGCAAAAAAATCCATTACTGCATCAGTTACGGTTGCTATTAAAGCAACAAAAGTATGGAAATGTGATGTTAGGGTTTTCAGCATTCATGTAGAATATCGGACAGGCATAAGTGGGTTTGCATAAAAGCTTTGTGAATACAGTGCTTCTTTGCACACATGATTCCCATTATGCTTTTTTCCTATGTTCTACTCTACCACACTATCGGCCAGCAATCGATCGAGTGGCTGCCTACATATGTCGTGGGGGGCTGAGCCCCCCACACCCTCCATAAAACATTGCAGGTGAGACAAAAAATATAACAGCACAATAGTGCAGTATAAATCATCAGTATAGGGACTGCCTAGTATAAGTTCCATTTTGTTTGCTGAAGTTATATATGATTGGGCGGTTCCTGCCCCCACACACCCCTGCTTCACATTGTAACATGTCACACCCCACCCCAAACCCCCAAAAAAAAACTGAATAACATAGAATAAACTAATTGTTGGTAAATGTAACTTACTGTTGAGTTTTATTGAAAAATTTTAATTTGCTGTCTATGATAACTGCTAGACTAGTGCCCATTTCGCCTATGTCATGATGTTCCTTGACCTCATGACGCGACGTGATCTGACCTACACTAGGATAGTTACGAATTTATTGTAGCCGATTAGGATGTCCGAGTTTCTACACAATCCCTGGGTTTTCAACCCTAACTCCGCATTCCCCCCAAGCAGCCAAAAGGATCAAGGCAACACAAGCAACCACAGACATCCATCATTGAGTAGGACAAACAACATGATACTCTTTCCACTTGACACAAGAGACATCCATCATCATGATCTAGCAGTTCTGTAGCCATGGATACATGCCACAGGTGGTCGAAGGCACTTAGCACCTGCATGTAATAATCCATTTAGGCTTCCATGGCAGCATAAGTGCCTTCGGCAGCTGAGTGGAGACATTTGCATTTCCTAGGTGATCTGTGGCACTCAGCTGTGCCTCATGCCTCACAGCCCCCCTCACAACCCACCTGGGGCATGCAGTAATTTAGCATTACCACACACCCTGCCATGCATTATTGCTTACTTACAATTTACAATGTGACCCTATGGGAATTTTATATCACACTTCCCAGGTGGTTGAATGTACGAGGCACTTACAACCCAGCTGGGGCATGCAGCAATGAAGCATTGCCACACACCCTGCTGTGTGGTATTGCTCACTTAAAATTTATAATGTGATCCTATGCGAATACTATACCACACTTCCAGGTGGTTGAAGGCACCCAGCTGCACCTCATGCCTTACAACCCACCTGAAGAATGCAGCAATTTAGCACTGCTGCACACCCTGCCATGTGTTATTGCTTACTTACAAATTACAATGTGATCCTATAGGAATTTTATATCACATTTCCCAAGTGGCTGAAGGCACTTGCCTGCACCTCATGCCTCACAACCGACCTGGTGCATGCAGCAATTTGGCATTGCCGCACACTCTGTCATGTGGCATTGCTCACTTAAAATTGATAATGTGACCCTATGGAAGTCTAATACTGCACTTCCCAGGTGGTTAAAGGCACTCAGCTGTACCTCATGCCTCACAACCCACCTGGGGCATGTGATAATTTAGCATTGCTGCACATCCTGCCATGTGGTATTGCTTATTTACAGTTTACAATATAATCCTATGGGTATCATATACCACACCTCTCAGGTGGCTGAAGGCACTTGGCTGCGCATCATGCCTCACAACCCACATGGGACATGCTGTAATTTAGCATTACCGCACACCCTGTCATGTATCATTCCTTACTTACAATTTATAATGTGATCCTATGGGAATTTTTTACCGTAGTTCCCAGGTGGTATGCAGCTGTGCACGTCTATCCATGGCTACAGAAACACTGCACCATGATGATGGATGTCCCTCGTGTCAAGTGGAAAGAGTTGTATATTGTTTGTGTTACCTGATGAGGGATGTCTGTGGTTGCTTGTGTTGCCTTGCCCCGTTTGGCTGCTTGTGGGGGGAAATGCGGTGTTAGGGTTGGAAACCCACATTGTATTTCCACACTTTTGTCACTTTAATAGCAATCCTAGCTGATGCATTAACACAGTTTTTTGCAAAGAATTTATATATATATATATATATACACACACACATATACACACTCGTGTATGCATAGTTGCATAGTACTTAAATTGCATTACATAGATACATAGATAGTGTCGGCAGATAAGGGCCTATGGCCCACCCAGTCTGCCCATTTGAGCTTGTAAGTTCAGTTTATGTTTTCCTAGAAGTCTGTTGCCCCTTACCCCTGACCTCCAGAATTCCTTTATGTCTAGCCCATGCATTCTTAAATCCCGTGATTGTTTCAGCCCCCACCACCTTCTCTGGCAGGGTGTTCCACTTGTCCACCACCCGTTCTGTGAAGAAATTCTTCCTCATGTTTCCTCTGAATCATCCTCCCTCCAACTTCATCCCATGCCCTCTAGTCCTGGTACATCTTTTTCGCTTAAAAATAGTGTATTCCTGCACCCTGTTCCTCCCTGTGAGATACTTGTATGTCTCTATCATATCCGCTCTCTCCCTCATTTGGGATCACAAAAATGTCCTTCAGATTGTGATTCCAGTGTCCTTACTAGGTAGGTTTTACAGTAAACACTCCCAGGACTGGAGTTCTTACTACAAGTGTGCTTTATTGCATTTAAGTTTTATTTTAAGAGTTCTACTTGGGCCTGCTCTTCCGTTTACTAAATCTCCATTTCTGAGTCAGTTTCTAATAATTATCTAAAACAAACAATAGAGGTTGTAACATATGTTAAAAGCCCCATTGTGGAACCAATACTATTAGGGCTTAAAGGAGAACTGCACAGAACCTGATTATGCAATCTATACCGGCTCATTAATAACGTCTGTGGTTGTTTTTGATTTGTCACGACAACTGCGAGAGGTGATTACACCTGTGGTTGACCATCATTTCTTAGGCATTGTCTTTTTATAGTGTATGGGACCATGCACTACAATAAAATGCCAAGTTAAATTTCAGTTTCCCTTAGAACACGTTGCAGAAACTCACCAAAGCGCTTAGAAACTCATGGAGTCGCTGTTCGTAACATTTATTGCTCACATCTCAATACATCAATGTCATACTGCTAGAATATCCTAATATTTATGGTTATTTATTAGTGCCTTTGTCTAAAAAACATTTTAAAATCTGGAAAGTCTTTCAGGCCAATTGTTGCTTTTCGGTTTGTCAGCAAGGAACATGTGACTCCGCATTAGCGTTAATGTCATTGTCGCAAGTTGGATGTGTGAGGAGGACATGCAGCTGCACAGAGGACTTTCAATGGTAACCTGATGTTAGAAGCTAAAAAAAACCAAAACATTTTGAAATCTGGAAAGCCTTGTGGTTAAACATTGTATATAGTTAGTGGACATCGTGATGTGTTGTGCTGTGTTTTACCAACGGAATGGTCAGAATGTGTGGTGCTTTTAATTTTTCATTAATGACATTCTGCTAGCAGAATGTAGAGAGACTTGTCATTCTGTCCTGTAATCTTATCGATATGATGTCCAAATGGAGGGTTTACAGGCTACAGATGTCACATCGATGGGATTATCAGATTATGACAATGCTCATTTCAATGTATAATAAAGGCTCCCCATACATTATATCATACAGATCTTAAATGGCACTTATTATGTGTATGTAAATCAGAAACACCCACTAGAATAACAAAACTACCTGTAGAGGTAGAACAGTGGCAGAATTAGAGCCATCTGGGCAGACTGGGTGGGCAAAGCGGTCTTTTTTTGCTGACAAATTCCACGTTTCTGTGGTTCACTATTTAAAAATCAGCTTCTGCCAAGCAGAAAGACTGACAGGTTCAGCGCAGTTCTCATCTAAACACTTCTTAATTAATCAGACCCTGCACAATTCTAAATTCTCTCACCTGGTTTAGTTTCTACTACCTAAGAGTTGTCATAGATCCCAGAGGTCCTCAAACCAAAATCTCCCCGTCTGTTCATCTTGTAAGCATGGACATAGGTCATACAGCATTCCCATCCACTGCTCCAGCTTTGTGGAATTGCCTTTCCAGCAATCTGTGGTCTGTTTCATCTCACCATCAGTTTACACTGTTAGATTGAAACTATTTCCCTTTTGTTGTTGTTATTCTTTTGGTAACCGGGTTAGGCCCACTAGGCACAAGTGCCTGTTTTCAGGGGTGACCCGGGAGCAGTTGGGTGGTTAAGTGACTTGTTCAGAGTCACACAGTATGCAAGTGGAGGTTGTGGAAATCAAACCCAGGTCTGCTGGATGTACCAGGTTCATTCACAGCTCATTACTCTGACCTCTGGGCTATTCTGCCAGCCCCAATCCACCTTGATGGCTGTACTTGCACTTGTTAATGCTACTGTATGTACTTCTTCAGTACAGTATGCCCCCCAGTATGCATTTTTTGTCATTCTGTGGTGTGCTGTCCTGCGGCTTGGGTTATGCCCAACAAAGGAAGTTGACCCAAGACCTACCTAGTAAACAAATGAAAAAATTAAAAATATAAAATAAGTAACTCTGAACAAGGTCACCTTTACCCATCATAATGGAGTGATGGGTTGGGAGATGAGTGCTGCTTCTGCCCTTCATCCATTCAATAGGTTCTGTCCAAAATTCTGCCACCCATGTCTTTACCACAGAAAATTAAATAAGTGTACAGCAAAGTACATGACCCATTCCGTTTTATTACATTTCACCAAAAAAGAACTGTAAGACAAGGACAATTTCTGTGTAGCGATGTACGTGGAGAGACTTTGAGTGTCCCTAGAAATAACCTTATTGCAACGTGCTTCCCAACTGAGTGCTGAAAGTCGGACTCAAAGAGAAACAGAAGACAGGCATTTAGCTTTTAAAGAAAATGAGACGTGGTCTTTTCTTCAAAGATTGTTTCTCTTTATTTAAGTTACATTTGTGTCCTGTCTGTTCACCTTTACTGTCAAACGGCTAGGTCTTTCCTGAGCAGCCTATTTCAGAAATGGTTTCATGTGAGTGATTGAAATTAGAAATGAATGACTCTTCAATACGTCTGACTGGGATAAAAAGCAAGTTTGCTTAGTTAGGAGGGGCAGAGAGGTGGGGACAGGGAGGCCTAGCAAACAAAGGAAGAGGCTCACAATTGGGGAGATTACATGCAGTTGAAACCACTCTTGGCTACACCATGCTACACTACAGAGTTTGCATGTAGTTGACACTGTGCAGTACTACACCATACTACACTGCAGAGTTTACATGTAGGTGACAGCACACTATACTACACCATGCTACACTACAGAGTTTACTTGTAGTTGACACCACGCAGTACTACATCATGCTACACTACAAAGTTTACTTGTAGTTGACACCACCCTATGCTACACCAAGCTACACTACAGAGTTTACATGTAGGGGACACCACCCTATGCTTCACCAAGCTACACTACAGAGTTTAGTTGTAGTTGACACCACCTTATGCTACACCAAGCTACACTACATAGTTTACATGTAGTTGACACCACTCTATGCTGCACCAAGCTACACTATAGAATTTACATGTAGGGGAGACCACCCTATGCTGCACCATGCTACACTATAGAGTTTACATGTAGTTGACACCACCCTATGCCACACTACAGAGTTTGCATGTAGTTGACACTACCCTATGCCACACTACATAGTTTACATGTAGTTGACACCACCCTATGCTGCACCAAGCTACACTACAGAGTTTACATGTAGTTGACATCACCCTGTGCCACACTACAGAGTTTACATGTAGGGGACACCACCCTATGTTTCACCATGCTACACTACAGTGTTTACGTGTAGTTGACTCCACCCTATGCCACACTTCAGAGTTTACATGTAGGGGACACCACCCTAGGCTTCACCAAGCTACACTACAGAGTTTACATGTAGTTGATACCACCCTATGCTGCACCATGCTACACTACAGAGTTTACTTGTAGGTGACACCACCCTATACTGCACCATGCTACACTGCAGAGTTTACATGTAGTTGACACCACCCTATGCCACACTTCAGAGTTTACATGTAGGGGACACCACCCTATGCTGCACCAAGCTACACTACAGAGTTTACATGTAGTTGACACCACCCTATGCTGCACCATGCTACACTACAGAGTTTACATGTAGCTGACACCACCCTATGCCACACTACAGAGTTTACATGTAGGGGACACCACCCTATGCTGCATCAAGCTACACTACAGAGTTTACATGTAGTTGACACCACCCTATGCCACACTACAGAGTTTACATTTAGGGGACACCACCCTATGCTGCACCAAGCTACACTACAGAGTTTACATGTAGTTGACATCACCCTGTGCCACACTACAGAGTTTACATGTAGGGGACACCACCCTATGTTTCACCATGCTACACTACAGTGTTTACGTGTAGTTGACACCACCCTATGCCACACTTCAGAGTTTACATGTAGGGGACACCACCCTAGGCTTCACCAAGCTACACTACAGAGTTTACATGTAGTTGATACCACCCTATGCTGCACCATGCTACACTCACAGAGTTTACTTGTAGGTGACACCACCCTATACTGCACCATGCTACACTGCAGAGTTTACATGTAGTTGACACCACCCTATGCCACACTTCAGAGTTTACATGTAGGGGACACCACCCTATGCTGCACCAAGCTACACTACAGAGTTTACATGTAGTTGACACCACCCTATGCTGCACCATGCTACACTACAGAGTTTACATGTAGCTGACACCACCCTATGCCACACTACAGAGTTTACATGTAGGGGACACCACCCTATGCTGCATCAAGCTACACTACAGAGTTTACATGTAGTTGACACCACCCTATGCCACACTACAGAGTTTACATTTAGGGGACACCACCCTATGCTGCACCAAGCTACACTACAGTGTTTACATGTAGTTGACACCACCCTATGCCATACTTCAGAGTTTACATGTAGGGGACACCACCCTAGGCTTCACCAAGCTACACTACAGAGTTTACATGTAGTTGACACCACCCTACGCTGCACCATGCTACACTACAGAGTTTACTTGTAGGTGACACCACCCTATACTGCACCATGCTACACTACAGAGTTCACATGTAGTTGACACCACCCTATGCCACACTACAGAGTTTATATGTAGGGGATATCACCCTATGCTGCACCAAGCTACACTACAGAGTTTACATGTAGTTGACACCACCCTATGCTGCACTATCCTACACTACAGAGTTTACATGTAGTTGACACCACCCTATGCCACACTACAGAGTTTATATGTAGGGGACATCACCCTATGCTGCACCAAGCTACACTACAGAGTTTAAATGTAGTTGACACCACCCTATGCTGCACCATGCTACACTACAGAGTTTACATGTAGTTGACACCACCCTATGCCACACTGCAGAGTTTACATGTAGGGGACACCACCCTATGCTGCACCAAGCTACACTACAGAGTTTACATGTAGTTGACACCACCCTATGCCACACTACAGAGTTTACATGTAGGGGACACCACCCTAGGCTTCACCAAGCTACACTACAGAGTTTACATGTAGTTGACACCATCCTATGCCACACTTCAGAGTTTACATGTAGGGGACACCACCCTAGGCTTCACCAAGCTACACTACAGAGTTTACATGTAGTTGACACCACCCTATGCTGCACCATGCTACACTACAGAGTTTACTTGTAGGTGACACCACCCTATACTGCACCATGCTACACTACAGAGTTTACATGTAGTTGACACCACCCTATGCCACACTACAGAGTTTACATGTAGGGGACATCACCCTATGCTGCACCAAGCTACACTACAGAGTTTACATGTAGTTGACACCACCCTATGCTGCACCATGCTACACTACAGAGTTTACATGTAGGGGACATCACCCTATGCTGCACCAAGCTACACTACAGAGTTTACATGTAGTTGACACCACCCTATGCTGCACCATGCTACGCTACAGAGTTTACATGTAGTTGACACCACCCTATGCTACACCATGCTACACTACAGAGTTTACATGTAGGTGACACCACTCTATGCTACACCAAGCTACACTACAGAGTTTACATGTAGGTGACATCACACTATACCACTCTATGCTACACCGAAGAGTTTACATGTAGGTGACATGACACTATACCACACTATGCTACACTACAGAGTTTACATGTAGGTGACATCACACTATACCACACTATGCTACACTACAGAGTTTACATGTAGGTGACAGCACACTATACTACACCATGCTACACTACAGAGTTTACATGTAGGGGACACCACCCTATGCTACACCAAGCTACACCACAGAGTTTACATGTAGGTGACATCACGTTATACTACACCATGCTACACTACAGAGTTTACATGTAGGTGACATCACATTATACTGCACTATGCTACACCATGCTACACTGAAGAGTTTACATGTAGGTGACATCACACTATACTACACCATGCTACACCACAGAGTTTACATGTAGGTGACATCACGTTAACTACACCATGCTACACTACAGAGTTTACATGTAGGTGACACCACACTATACTACACCAGGCTACACTACAGAGTTTACGTGTAGGTGCCACCATACTAAGATACACTGTGCTGCACTACAGAGTTTTATTTATTTATTGAAATTTCAGATTCAATGCCTTTGAGTCAGTGGCTCTTTTACAAAGGTTCCACAGCAGTATACATAGATAGTATTAAAGGATAAAATAAAAATGTAGTAAATGGGTGATTCAGGTAACAATACAATATGGTGGTAATAAGAATAAATGACACAGTAAGCATATTCTGGGTTAAGTCTACTGGTAAAGAATAAGCACAGTATAAACAGTTATTAATGCAGCTAAAACAACATTGTCAAGTAGAAACTAATAAAGTATTACCTAGGAACTAAATTTTAAGAAGAACAGGGCAGGAAAGGCCTGTTGGGGAATTATGGAAGGGATGGGGAGGTCTGCAGGGGTGGGGTGGGGTTGATCAGCTGAAGAGTAAGCAGTGAGGATCACAGGTGGGTGGTAGGAGGGGGTGGGGAGGGTGCAGGATTAAGGAGGACTGTCCAGAGGGATGTATGAACAGTCAGGAAGAACGGGGTGGGGAAGGGGGGTGATTGTCTGTGTGAGGGAGAGATAGTGAACAGGCTGTACATGAGGAAAAAAAGGGGTGTGGGAGGGCGAGTGGGGAGGGGGGAGAAAATAGGGTGGGATGTAGAGGAAAGTGGTAGATTACATGAAACAGTTGCACTCAGCCCTGGCTACAAGTGTCTGCCAGAGTTTATGTTTAAACAGGCCAAGGGTACATGAATTGGTGGTTTCACCACTCAGCGAGTTAAACATCTTTGCTGTTCTTCCGGCAAAGGACCTCTGGCCTTAGGAGGTGCAACAGCGGGGAACCAGTAGTGTGCAGTTGTCGGAGCTTCTGGTGTTGTGAATGCTGATGGTTTGGCTGAGGAGATTCTGGACCCCAGGGGGCATGAGACCAGTAGCTGCCTTGTTTACAATGAAGCAGGTTTGGTACGTGATTCTTCCCTGTAGTTGCAGCCAGTTTGTCTGTTGATAGAGGTCATATGTGTGCATGTGGTGGGCTGCTCCGGTTAGCAATCTGCAGGCCTTATTCAGTGTTAAGGAAATTCATCGTAGTGCTGTCGCCGTGGTCACTCCACAGATGACAAGCCTGTAATCTATGATGGAGATAATGGAACTATGAATTGCTAGATTAAGGATTTAGAGAGGCAAGCTGTGCTTATGTTTGTAGAGAAGGCCGATGCAGATATTCACTGATTTGGCAACCATGTCAATATGACTGGAGAAAGACAGGGTGCTGTCCAGGGTCACACCGAGGTACTTGAAAGTTTGTGACTGCTCCAGACACACACCCGAGCAGTTGTTGATAGTCAGCTGTGTGTTTTTGTATTTGTTATGTGTGCCATGGAATAGCATAATCTTAGTTTTTTTGTAGTAATAGCACAAGTTTCTGTGTGACAAACCAGGCCTCAGCTTCCGTAAAACTTGCCTGGAGTTGGTGTTTCAAGTGAGTGGGGTCAGGGTTTAGTGCAAGAATCACTGCATCATCAGCATATAGGATGATGCGTTCTTTGCAGGCAGCAGGGAGGTTATTCAGAAAGATACTGAAGAATAGAGGCCCCAGGATTGATCCTTGGGGAACACGAGACCGGACAGGTTGTTTGGAAGAGAGTATATAACCAATCCTGACTTGTTGTGACCAGTCTGAGAGATAACTTTGAAACCATTTTAGGGTGTCATGTAATAGCCCCAGTTTTGCCAGGTGTTCCAGTAGGAACGGATGATTAACTGTATCGAAGGCCTTTGAAAGGTCAATAAAGGTGGCACCAGCAAGCTGTCCTTGGTCTAGTGCCTGGTGGATGTGACCAGTGAATTCAAGGAGGGCAGAGGTGGTACTGTGGCCTTTTTGGAAACCATGTTGCTGTGGACATTGCAGATTATACTTCACCATATGCTCTATCAGTTGGTCCGCAAAGATTTTTTAAAGTACTTTGGATTGTGGAGGAAGGATGGAGATAGGCCTTGCGTATTGGGGTTACTAGGACAGACTTCCATTTGAGTGGGAACTGGGAGAGCCTGAGGGATAGGTTGATTATTTTGGTAAGGGGGGAAGGACGACATGAAGGGTGAGGGCAATAAGTTTCATGTCCAGAGTGTCCCCACTTATTCTGATCTTTCCTAGCACCTTGAGAAGATGTTTCTTGGCTTCTCATTCAGTGACTGCCTTAAAATCAAAAAGTTTCTGGTTGAAACAGGGAGGCAGTGGTGTTTACATGTAGGTGACACCATGCTATGCCACACCACGCTGCACTACATGCAGGTAACACTACACTATGCTACACCATGCTACACTACAGAGTTTACATGTAGGTGACTCCACCCTATACTACACCATGTTACACTACGATGTTTACATATGGGTGACACCACACTATACTATACCATGCTACACTACAGAGTTTAAATGTAGGTGACATCACGCTGTACTACACCATGCTACACTACAGAGTTTATATGTAGGTGACACAGTATCCAGAGAACAAGGCGACCAAGACTAAACACTTTCAAAAATTGCTCTGGAGACCTCTGTATTTCTTCCTTATGTTAAAGTCTGTTGCAGCAGCACTCTCTTGCTTTCTCCTTCTTTCCTTTTCTAGTTCCTCCCTTTGCTTTCCCCATCTACAGACAGGCTACCTGTAGTACATCCCCCCCCCATGTACTTTGTTACTGGTCTCTGGGTGTCTCTATCACATCGTTTTGCCTGCACAATAGAAACACCTGTACAATAGTGTGCACAGGCGGCAGCTCGAATGTGCTCATATTCTCCCTCGCGAATGTGCGAGATGGTATTAGCGAGCATAGCTGAGATGTAGAAATTAAGAGCTACAACAGTGGTCCTCTCAGGTATTTAGAAGTGGAACCCTGTGTTCTGGAGTATAATTCTGTGTTTCTGCAGCAGTCTTAGGGCTAATTAAGGAGTTGCTAGATGCAGTCTTGCAGACACTCTGTAGTTCATTCAGTGTATCAAACAATAAATGCAGAGCCTATTTCTTAAGTCACTTTCCAGGAGCTGGCTCAGAAAATAAGTTCTGCTGCCTTTCTATATAGTGCTATAAGGGAATTTGTTTAGTTTTGTTTAGTACTTGTATTCTGTTTAGGCTTGCAGGAGATAAATGTTGTGTGGCTATATTAACACACAAAGCAGTTGCAGTGTTATTTTGCTGTTTTGTAAATAGTGCAAAACAAATTAAACCACCATGGTTAATCCTTTTGTTTTCCTCCTTATATTAACGTTGGCTATGAATTTTAGTTGAAGTTTTAAAAGCTGAAAAGAAGAATACAATATTTGTCTCTCAGACTGTTTTACCTGCAGGAATGGGTTGGGTGTGTCCTTGCCGCTCAGCCCTCTCTGTGTCTTTACCTTCTATAGTGCTGGCTGGACCATTTTCTCTCTATTAAATAGGTAAAGGAGCTAGAGGAGTGGCTTAGACAGCAGATTCCTCCCCCTCCAGATTTATTTCTTTATTAAAGCAACAAAATGATGATTTAGCAACTCTAAAGGATTATTTATTAACACTTTAGATATTTGCCTGTTTCAGTTATTGAAAATTATTGTTGTTTCTAAAGTTATGCAGGTATGGGGCGGAGCCTATTTATACCACATGATTGGTTATATAAAGAAATGCCTTAGCAAGTGTCTGTATAGTGGAGGACTCTGAGCAGTCCAGACCTTAGCCTTTTCTAGTGGTCATTTGTTATGAGTCAAGGACTGATTTTGTTATTTGATTTATTTTCCCTTTTTTATTGTTTGGTAGAACAGTTTGCTGTTAAAGACTTAATTTGCCTGCCTTCTTATTTCTTTTGCTGAATAAAAGCTATTTTCATTGCATTGGAATCTGGTGTCTGTCTCCATCTCTACCCACAACCTACTACACACTAAAGAGTTTACATGTAGGTGACATCATGTTATACTACACCATGCTACACTAAAGAGTTTATATGTAGGTGACATCATGCTATACCACACTATGCTACACCACAGAGTTTACATATAGGTGACATTACACTATACCACACTATGCTACACTACAGAGTTTACATGTAGGTGACATAATATCCAGTGAACAAGGTGACCGTGACTGAATGCTTTCAAAAAGGACAACTCAATCACGGCACCTGTGTTCTGGGCTACTTGGCAGGGTAGCGACCAGATACAGGGGTAGGCGAGTACAGTGACAGGATGTCGCTATATACTGTATACATACGTGCATGGGGGGAAGGACCACATCACATGATGGGCGGAAGCAGAGGGAGGGTATGTTGGGTGTAGTGCAGCAGTTAGCTGCCGAGCTGATTGCGTGGCGTGGTGGGTAGGTGGCAGGCTGGGGTTGGGAGGGTGCCGGGTTCGGTTCTGGGTGCGATCATTTTTAGTATTGGGTCAGGGTTTTCATTTTCTTTATGACTTACACCCCCTTTGACATGCACCCTCCTGAAGTTGAGAATCCTGCCCCCCGTGAGGGGAGGTGCAGGGGCACAGCCCCCCACATAACATAGATAACCAATTGCCGTTTTTCTAGTCGCTGCAAGTGTACATCATTGTAATTCAGTTTTGGTGATGTTAACTCACCCAAATGGCGACTGCTATTCCGCGATCACCGTTATGACATAGGACCATGTAACACCATCCTATGCTGCACCATGCTACACTACAGAGTTAACATGTAGGTGACACCACCCTATGTTGCACCAAGCTGCTGTACAGAGTTTACATGTAGGTTACACTACTCTATGCTGCACCATACTACACTACAGAGTTTACATGTAGCTGATATCACCCTATGCTGTACCAAGCACCAAGCTACACTACAGCATTTACATGTAGTTGACCATGCTATGCTACATCATGCTACACTACAGAGTTTTCCCATAGGTGACATCACCCTATGATGCACCATGCTACACTACAGAATTTACATGTAGGTGACACCACCTTATGCTGCACCATGCTACACTACAGAGTTTACACGTTGGTGACACCACCCTATGCTGCACCAAGCAACACTATAGAGTTTACACGTTGGTGACACCGCCCTATGCTGCACCATGCTACACTACAGAGTTTACACATAGGTGACACTACCCTATGCTGCCCCATACTGCACTACAGAGTTTACATGTAGTTGACACCACGCTATGCTGCACCATGCGACACTACAGAGTTTACATGTAGGGGACACCACCCTATGCTGCACCAAGCTACACTACAGAGTTTACACATAGGTGACACTACCCTATGCTGTGCCATACTGCACTACAGAGTTTACATGTAGTTGACACCATGCTATGCTGCACCATACTACACTACAGAGTTTACATGTAGGGGACACCACCCTATGCTGCACCAAGCTACACTACAGAGTTTACAAATAGGTGACAACATGCTATGCTACACCATGCTACACTACAGAGTTAACATGTAGGTGAAAACACCCTATGATGCACCAAGCTACACTACAGAGTTGACATCTATGTGATACCACACTATGGTACACCATGCTACACTACAAAGTTTACGTGTAGGTGATACCACACTGTGCAATACCATGCTACACTACAGAGCTTACATGTAGCTGTCACCACGCTATGCTACATTATGCCACACTACAGAGCTTACATGCGGTAGACACCATGCTCTAGTACACCATGCTACACTACAAAGTTTACATGTAGGTCACACCATCCTGTGCTATACCATACTACACTACAGAGCTTACATGTAGCTGTCACCACGCAATGCTACACCATGCCACACTACAGAGTTTACATTCGGTAGACACCATGCTCTGGTACACCATGCTACACTACAGAGTTTACATGTAGTTGACAACATGATATGCTACACTGTGCTACACTACAGAGTTTAAGTGTAGCTGACACTATGCTATGCTACACCATGCTACACTACAGAGTTTACATGTAGTTGACACCACCCTATGCCACACTACAGGGTTTACATGCAGTAGACACCATGCTACACTACAGAGATTACATGTAGTTCACACCATGATATGCTACACTGTGCTACACTACAGAGTTTACGTGTAGCTGACACTATGCAATGCTACACCATGCTACACTACAGAGTTTACATGTAGGTGACACTATGCTATGCTACACCATGCTATACTACAGAGTTTACATGTAGTTGACACCACCCTAAGCCACACTACAGAGTTTACATGTAGGTGACACCACCCTATGCTGCACCATGCTACACTACAGAGTTTACATGTAGTTGACCCCACCCTATGCCACACTACAGAGTTTACATGTAGGTGACACCACCCTATGCTGCACCATGCTACACTACAGAGCTTACATATAGGTGACACCACCATATGTCACAGCATGCTACATAACAGAGTTTACATATAGGTGACACCACCCTGTGCCATACTGTGATACAATACAGAGTTTACATGTAGGTGACACCACCCTATGCTGTACTACAGAGTTTATATTTAGGTGAGCCTATGTTGTGCTGCAATATATATATATATATATATATATATATATATATATATATACACACACACACACACACACACATATATATATATTCCTACTTTGGATTCTGTGCTCCCTCAGTAAAATAAGGATACCATTACACTATCTCAAAAAGTAAGGAAATAACTTGCAAAAATCCTTCATTAATGCTCCAGTTTTGTCAAAGTAACAAAAGTTGGGAAATGAGGCATTAGGGTTTCTCTGACACCCCATCCACCCAAGCGAGGCAGGAGAGCAAGTATGGGGTGTGCTTTGAGCTTCTCAAGCCTAATGCTCATCCCATTCCATCGGCAAATAAGGTTACACGTGTAGACTTTATAAGCATAGGGTGAGTGTTAGCCTAGAGAAGCCCAAGGTACACCCCACACCTGCTCTCCTACCTGACTTGGGAGGGTGGAGTGTTAGGGAAACACTAATGCCTTATTTCCCAACTTTTGTCAGTTTGACCTAACTGGAGCATTAATGAAGGATTTTTGCAAGTTATTTCCTTACGTTTTGAGATAGTGTAATAGTATCCTTGTTTTACTTAGTGAGCGCAGAGTCCAAAGAACCCTGTGCTCCCATCCTTCTGTAGGTGTGTATATGTAGGTAGCTGTGGAAGTACAGGGCCCTCTGAGCCCTGTGCTTCTAGTTATAGGACAACAGTGACCAAATTGTCAGCATAGCCATCTTATTATCCCAACTCATGTACCTGGTACAGAAAAAAATTGGTATCCCAGCCAGAACGAAATTCTGCACAACTGCAAAGCCTTTCCACATAAAAGGTGCAAAAACACAATTTGGCTATAATTTGAAAAATGACAGCTGTGACATACATGAGGTGGGGCAATAAAAAGACTACATTGAAGATCTGGGGTATAAATATTTAACATTTCAGAAGTTACGAGCGGGCATAGCGAAATTGCAACGAATGTTCATAACTTCAGCATTTTTTTGTATTTTGACCTCAAATTTTCAACATAGTCTTCTTATGACTCCACCTCATAAACCATGTAGGTTAAAATGTTCAAATCTGTGCCAAAACACCATTCTGTGCCACAGGTAAAAAAACACATTTCAAACAGGATGTGAATAAATGACAGCTGTACTTTCAGGAAGTGGTGTGAAAAAGTGGCTATGTTGAAAATTTGGACTCAAAATATTGAACGGTTACCAAAGTTATGCACGTGTAGAAATATTTCAACAAACACACATAACTCAGCCATTTTTAGGAATATTTCCAACAAATTTTCAGCATGGCTTTTTTTGCACCCCACCTCAAGAACAGTCATGGTAAAATTTGCAATTCTGTTCTGAAAGGCAATTTCATGCAGTGACTGTAAAATCACCTTCCAGGCCTGTTTAATGAAACAACAGTTGCAGTGTTCATGAGGTAGGGTCCCAAAAAAGCCATGTTGAGAATTTGGTGAAAAAAAATCCCAAAAATGGCAAAGTTATAAACATAAGTTCAAAATGCCATTGAAATAAAAAAAAGCTTTGCATATAGTGGTGAGTCTGGTTGGACTGTGATCAGACCTGCCACTATAATCATTGTGGTAGCAGGTCTGATCATCGTTTGACTGGACCTGCTACTGTATGTGAAACTTCATATCAAAATTAAAAGTCTTGCCCATTATGTGGCTACATTAGAAATAAGCTACTAGATGACTAAAAAGTGGGACTTTCTTTGATTGAAATATGTATTAAAATGTATGCTACTGTTCTGTTTTTGATTATAGAACTGGAAGTAAAATCTCCCTGAAAAAGCTCCATTGAGACAATAAATGTTGGGGTACAGTAAAAAATTGAAAGAAAATTGGAAAAAATGCCATTGAAATACATTATATATATGGTACTAACCTTGATTCCTCAGTTCACCATTCAGCTTTGAAGAGTGCAGACATGTCCCAGTCCACAGAAGATGACAGTGCTTGACCTCCAATGGTAAGTATAGAGTAAAGAGGGTGTGGGGTGGTGGGTTTTCAGTGAGAGGACTGGGATGGAACAGTGTGACAGCAGGAATGATGAGGAACCATTTTCTTTTTTTTAGGTTAAAAAAAGATGTTGCTGGACTGTTTTCTTTTTTGCAGGATTAAAGTATACAAATATTTTGGGACACTGGGGGTAGGCTCCCCAGTGTCCCAAACTGCTGGGGGGGACTCTAAATGCAGACACAGAGACTGGATCCCCTGATGTTGGCCAAATAATACAAGGGGCTGTGGGAGGGGTGGCATCTGCCAGCTAGGGTGGGCATCTCGGTGTCAGATTATATTCATAAGATGAACAAAGGGACTGGGAACAGTGATTTCAGGGTGAGTCAGAAACATGGGGTAGCATCACCCTAATGCAGTTACTGTACAAATCCATTATGTACATTTAAAATGTAACCTAACAGAACAGAGAGTTTTTCAAAATTAAGAGTGGTGGTCATTATTAAAGAATTGAGTCATACAAAATTTGTTATAGCTGCTGTTTTAAAAATATGTGAGGACACTGAAAATGTCACAAATAAATTTTTACTAAGCATTCAAGTTCTTGTTTCTTGTTAAGGGATATATCTGTTGAGCAAGCCCATTTGCAAGGAGGTCCCTTGGGACAAACATACATCAAGTACAATACATAGTGCAATACATGATAAGGATAATAATATATAGTGCAAAAACAGCAAAAAAGATATCAGATTCTGATGGCTATTATTTATAATATATGCAATAAGTAACCTGAGTATCATGTTGTTAGGAACAATTTACAGGCATAAATGTAATAAGAGTATAACTGAATGTAGACAGAGGAAGGGTGGATATCAATAAGTATAGTAGGTAGATGCAAGTAATAGAGGTCATTGGGGGGGTGGCAATTCAGAGGGACAGACAGTAATGCAGAGGGCAATAAGGTGGCAGAAGCAAGGGGAATGGTAATTATAAGGTAAGGGATTAGTAACAATGGCAAGTGTTGGTAGTAAATTTGGTCACAAGGAATTTGAATGCATTTAATGGGGTTAGGGTGGGAAGCTTAAGCGTAGCTTGCAGCTTGTTCCAGAGTGTAGGAAGTGCGTGACTGATAGTCAATTTGCCATACTGAGTGCTGAATTTGGGTACATCCAGAGAGAAGTCTGAATTTTTTCTTAGAGTGTATAAACTTTGGGAGCGATGAAGGAGATTAGCAATGTATGGAGGAAGTTTGTTCAAGAGTGCTTTGTATACCCATAGATAGGTATGTAGTAGTCTCTTGGAGGCCAGGGAGATCCAGTTCATATCTTTATACAGAGTGCAATGATGGGTCCTGTAGGGAGCACTGGTAACAAATCGTATAGCTCGATGGTACAAGATGTCGAACTTTTGTAAGTAGGTGGCTGAGCAGTTACTTTAGATGATATCTGCATTGTCCAAGAGCGGCAAGAAGGTGTCCTGGACTAATCTGAGTCTGGAATCCTGGGAGAACCAGGATTTGTTTCTAAAGAAGAAACCCAACCGTACTGTAGCTTCAGCTTTTTGAATAGTGCTTCAAGATGAGAGGAAAAAGAGAGATTAGAGTCAAGCAGGAATCCTAAATACTTAAGTCTGTCTACTACTTTGAGCATGTCACCCAGTGAAGTTGTGATAGGCAGAGGAGGATAGTGATTTGGAAGAGAATTTGAAGAGTTAGGGTGATGGGAGTACATTATTTTGGTGTTATTAGCGTTCAGTGTAGAATAGAGTATAATTTGCTGTAGTTGGTTAAAATCTGCCTGGAGCTCAGAACAAACTTGTACAAATGATGGTTTGGAAGAATTAGTTAATGTTTATTGTTTGACAACTTAATGCCATTTCAAGTTAAAAATAATTTTTTTACAAATACATTGTTCCATAATACATCAATAACTAAGAACATCAAAAATATTGATTATAAAAGAAAATTCTACTTATTACAAGTTATTACAAGTTTCACAATAAATATTTAAAACCAACTACCATTATTATAATATGCAAACCACAGATTATCATTCTGAATTTATTGATTCAAAATCAATTATTTTGTAAGATCACCATTTAGGAGCAATCCTGTGCCAGATCTGTTTGTTGATTTGTTTATCCAGCTAAATGAAGCTTCCTTTTTTGAATAGAGCAGTGGAGGTAAGCCACAGAATCTATTTCTGTTTTGATTAGATATGTAACCATATATTTTGGTTTATAATCTAATCTCCCCAATATGTCCCCTATATATGTGTTCCTTTCTTTTGTGTACAAGGGGCATAATACTAACATATAGTATGGACAAGATGGTCTTGGCCTAGTGCACATTTACATATTTTTTTGTCTTTATCCCCTTTTTTATAATGTGCATTTAACCAATTATTTTCATAAACTTCAAATCTGAATCTAGAAATACTTTTCCTTTTACTGGGTTCTGATTCAGATACGTTTGTAACCTATGAAGTCTTTTGTTTTTGGACATCCATATATATAGTTTGTTTTGTTTGCAATATTGTAGATCCATTTGTCTTGCTATATCTTTAATTCTGGCTTTGATTTCTTCTGTTACCATTTCCAGGGCACTCTAAAAATATCCACAAGACAATGGAGCAGTCCATATGGTGTTATGATCTTTTCTACTGTATATATGCTTGGGAATAAAATGTCTTTTTCAAGGTAGCCAATAGTTTCCTCAGTGCATTTCCTTGGAAGCCTATTTTCTGACATAGCATAAGCTTTGATCCAATAGTTGGTGTACCTTTCTTTAATCTGACATTTGACTGAACATTGTCCTAACTCTGCTGTAACTGCTGCAGAGGGAGTCCCATTGGGAAGTCCTAGGAGTTTCTTGTAATATTTATCTATACTTCTGTCGGTGTTAATTCTCTCACCCCACATTTCAGCTCCACATAAGAGCTGACTTCGAATTTTAGCATTTACTATCTTTATGATGCCTAATACAGAATGTCCTCCGTATTTATATTGGAAATTGTTCTACGGGTAAGAATCTTTTGTTTTAAGTTCTGTTTCTTTAATATGGTTTCTCTGCTTTAAATCTTTTATTATATAGATTCCTAAATAATAAAAGCTATAATCTTTCTCAAGTTTATTTCAATCTATGTAATAATTAGAATTTTTCTTTACTTTACCACAGACCATGACTTTTGTCTTAGTATAATTAATGTATAAGTCTGCCTTTTTGCGTTCTTCTGAAAATCTCCCTAATATTATTTTTTAACCCCAAGTAGCTGGTAGACATCTAAACAATATCATCGGCAAATGCCAAATAAGGACACGCTTGATTACCTATCTTGGGCATATGAAATATTTGGTTCATACATTTTTCTCAATATCCGGTCTAAATATAAATTAAACAATATGGGGGATAGAGTGCAACCTTGTTTAACCCTGTTGTTTGTTGCAAACAGCTCCCGTTTGCTCCTTTTTGAGTTATATCTCACAAGTGTGTAATTATATTGATATAATGTTTTGGTTAATTCTAATATTCCTTTGCCTATTTCTATTTCTTTTAAAGTGTTCCATAGTTTCAGTCTATTGACTCTGTCGAATGCCGATTTCAGGTCAATAAAAATGCAATATAAATTTTGTTTTTTTTACATATTTCTATTCATGTATTAAGTGTGTCAAAGTGAAGGATTGGTCTATGGTAGAATATTTTAACTGGAACCCTGCTTGTGCTTCATCTAGTCTGTTACTTTGCTCAATCCACTCTGTGATCCTGTTATTAATAATTTTGGTAAAGACCATCTGTGTTCAGCCTATCAAACGCATAGGTCTGTAGCAACTAGGATCATTCTGATCTCCCTTTTTTGAATAATGGCACTATTATGTTATATTTCCAGCTGTTTGGTATATTCCTGGTACACATTATCATTTGAAAAAGTTTATGCAATGGTGGTATCCAGACTTCCATATTTTTTTCCAAGACGTCCACTGGTATCCCACCAGGTCCTGGTGCCTTATGTGAGACAAAAGATTATATGGCTGCTTGTATCTCTAATGGATATATGTCTAAATCAACTTCAGTCCAAATTAGATTTGTTTCATTTATGTTCTTGTCCTCATAGAATATTTTTTTGTAATAATCCACCCAATGTTTAGGTTCAATATTTGTTTCTGGTTCTTGTCTATACTCTCCTAATCCTTTACTTACTATTAACCAAAATATGTTACTATCTTTGTAGTCTACTGCTATTTCTAGTTTTTTTTCCATAATTGTCTGATATGTTCTTCTTTATTGTTATGAACAATTTTTTTGGAGAACTAGTGACACCACTAACCACCCTTTTTAACAAATCATGGGAGGATGGTGTGGTATCTAAGAACTAGAGGAGGGTGGATGTGATTCCTCTTCACAAAAGTAGGAGCAAAGCAGAAGCAGAAAACTACACACCTGTTAGTTTGACCTCAGTAGTAGGGGAAATGGTGGAATCACTTCTGAAAGAAAGAATTGTTGAGTACCTAGAGGCCAGTGGGGCACAGGACCCAAGGCAGCATGGATTTACAATGGGAAAGTTATGTCAGACAAATCTAATGCATTTCTTTGACTGAGTGACCAATGTAGCAGACCAGGGAAGGGCTGTGGACATGGTCTATCTAGACTTTAGCAAGGCATTTGACACAGTCCCACACAAAAGATTACTAAACAAATTAGCCAGCCTGGGAGTGGCTGCCAGGGTGGATGCCTGGATAAAAAATTGGCTGGACAACAGGACACAGAGGGTAATAGTAAACTGAGTCCACTCTGAAGAAAAGGGGGTTACTAGCAGGGTACCGCAGGGTTCAGTACTGGGTCCAGTCCTTTTTAATGTCTTATAAGTGACATTGCAGAGGGACTGGAAGGAAAAGTATGTCTCTTTGCAGATGACACAAAGATCTGCAACAGGATTGATACACAAGGTGGAGCGGAAAGGATAAGAAGGGACATGGCAAGGTTGGAGGAATGGTCAAAAGTATGGCAGCTTAGATTCAATGCAAAGAAGTGCAAAGTAATGCACCTGGGAAACAAAAACCCAGGGCAAGAGTATACAATGGGGGGGAGGTACTAACAACAAAAATGGAAAGGGACCTGGGGGTAGTCATATCAGATGACCTAAAGCAGGGGTGTAGTCAGGGATTTCAGAGCTGCACACCAAGTGGACTCACTGCTACCCCTACCCAGTGGCGTCATGCCCATAGGGCCCGAGGGGGCATGTGCCCCCCCCCAAAATTGCTGATCTATCTTGAAAATATATATATTTTTAATTATATTTACAGCAAACACAAGGCAGAAAACTGTCACTACTTTTTTACAATTGCTGGTGGAAGATTGGGGGGGTGGTCCAAATTCGATCTGAGCAATAATCAAACTCCTACTGCCACTGACCGGACTTTTAAAGAAAAAGTCGCTTGCTGATTATGCCGTAGTGTAAGTGAGGTGAATGGCAGTCTGTGTTGATAATCAGCATAGATTCTACCAATCACTTTCGTCTCTCAGTTTGTGTTGTCAGTCCGGCTGGAAAACACATCAGCTGCCAATCGGAAAGTGACTCGGGGTAGATGACATGCCTCATGGTAAACTGCATTTTCTTTCCAGCACCATCTGCACTATGAGTTTGAGGCATAAAGACTGAGGTTAGAAAAAGAACTCCTTGTCTCATGGTTTATGTGGTTGCAATGGCGACTCACTTCCATAGTTAAAATGAAAACAACTTCGAACCTCCTTTCCTGGGAAGAAAGACATCAAGAAGGGGGATGGTATCCAGTTGGAGTTTTAAGGGGAGATGGAGAGTGCTGCCAGCCGGGTTGGGGCAGACTGGACTGAATGGTGCCGAAAGTCGAGTTCATTGTCTCTCTTCAGTTCACAGCTGGGGGAAATAAAAAAAAAAAAAAACAGGACCGGTCCCAGCATAAGGCAGCATTATTTTCAGCAAAGGAGCCAAGGGATCAGCACCAAGGCCTGGCACCTGCAGACAGTCAAGGAGACAAGTCAAGGTACAATGTGACATTGTGATTTCATTTTGATTATTTGACTGTCTGAGACTGCCTGGTTTGTTAATTTGCCCATTTTTATCCTATTTGGGTAGGGCATTCTTCTTGTGATTTGGAGTTCCAGCCCAAGAGGCTGGCTGTTTGGTTTAATCGGTCACCCGCCCAGTGAATCAATAATGGCCTTGTTCTTCCCTGGTAGATAAACACTTTGCAGAACTGCTGATATACCAGAAGTAGCAGTACCACTACCAGGGAGTTACTGGATTATGCTGTTTTTAACTGAGGAAATACCGTAATGAAAAGCTCTCTCTCTTAGTTGCTGCAACATTTAGGTGCCACACAAGCCCAACTGAGCAGCCCAACATGTCAATATACTCTTAAGTGTGCTGTAACCTGGACCTTTCTTTTTCCATAGAGGGTTGATGAATGTTGTCATTGCCCCCCCCCCAAAAAAAAACACTTTTTCTCCCTCCTGGTGTAGGTCGATGTCCCCCTAGCATCCAGCTGCTCCTATAGCTGGGGGGATGCATCCACATTAGTCAGAGTTAAACTGCAGGAGGTATCATAGTCTGCCATAATCCCTCACTGGATACATGAGCACCCTACCGGGGGGATGGTGTTGAAAGGGAGTCAGATGGTGGGACTTCTTAAGTCCACTCTTATGACACTTTTCTGTGGTTATACAGTCTAACATTGCCCCTGCAAATCCAATAGGTGTGTGTGTGTGTGTGTGTGTGTGTGTGTGTGTCTGTGTGTGTGTATATGTGTGTGTGTATATGTGGTGGTGGAGAGTTGCCTGCCTGCCAGGGGTAGTTGCTGTTGCTGACTCAAGTCACGGACAAGCTAAATGAGTCAGTTACTAAGCTGTGTGTCCTATATTTTCCCTAATGCATTCTGAGCAGTGTTCATTCCAGGGGGTTCATGCCAATAAGGTACTCATTTATTTTTAATTAGGCTTGTTCTACTGCTGACAGACTCAGCCAGCATGATACTGTTTGCTCTTGAACAGGCTGAACTTGTAGTGGGTTATGATTTATCACCCCAAGGCAGTACTAGTTCTACTACAATATTTATTATGGTCTTTACTATGCTTGCTCTGTTTGGAGAGCCTTCAGGAAGTGGTGTGCTATTGAATGGATTGTTACTCTTTTACTTTGCATAGACACTCCCCCACTCCCATATTTGGAGCATTATTACAGTATGTCATTTAGCTTGTTGGGGAGAAGCTTACTGACCTGCTAAAAGTCACCAAAATGCACCATTTTACTTCAGTTTTTCAAAATGTTCTCATGGGCACATGCCCACAGACCCCCCTAGAGAGCTTTAGATTTTGTGCCCCTCCTAAATTTCAGCCTGCATGACACCCTTGCCCCTACCCCCCTTGTTAGGATGAGCTAAAGGTAAGCAAGCAATGTGAGAAGGCAGTAAGGAGGTCTGGGGGATACTGGCATGCATAGGAAGTGGCAGCACCAGTAGAAAACAGGAAGTTGCTATCCCTCTGTACAGTCAGTTGGTGAGACCCCATCCTTTTGGACATTTTTGTCCTGATAATTATTATTAGGTGGTCTATAGATGTTTATTAATATTATTTCTAATTCCTTTTCTATTACTTTTATTGCCAGAATGTTTTCATTATCTGTTATTAATTCCTTTGTTGTCCTTGCATCATCCAATTTGCAAAGTATTGCTAGTCCCCCTACCTGGCGTCTGAATTTCTTGTATAGTTTTGCATCTTTAGTGTATGTTTTAAACCCATTTACATGGACCTTGCCCTTTGTCCATGTTTCCTGTAAATTAATATATTAAAATTTCTCTAAGTATTTAATAAATTCAGCATCAGCTAGATTATTCAACAATCCCAAAATATTCCATGCTAACACCTTCATAGTGCCCTTTATATTAGTTTTATTATTATGATCTTTTATGGATTTCTGCGGCTTCCCTCCTCTGCTCATAATTTTTTGTTGTCACTGGTTAGTTTCGTAATTCTCCAAAACCGAGTATCTATTGGATGATTGGACATTTTAACTGTTGCTTCCCATTTTGTGGATAATTTAGTATCCCTCTGGTCTAAGTCTTTGGCTTTGGGCTGCTCTCCATCACAGATAAATATCCCCAAGTCATCCATCACTCTACATTTACTTATCAGTAGCTCATATAGCAAGATGTTTGACACCCACAATGAGATGTGGCCTTCTTCTTCCCATTTAACCACTTTGCTGATATCATTTCTTTGTATTTCTGTTTGCAGTAATAGCCCCAATGACTCAATGATTAAAATGCAAATTTGCTTTTTTCTTTATAAAATTGTTTTAACCCAACAATTGCTATCAGTTTTCCCCTTTTGGTAATATCTCTTTCTTTCACATACATTTCTGGGAATAGTTCTTTCAAAGACAATACTACTTCTAAACTCCATTCCCATATCATTTAATTCCCTATTTTTTTTTCTATGTTGCTTGTAAAATAAAATATTGGTCCGAGATAATCAGGACCAATTCTTCTGTCTCAAATGGTCTTACTATACTTATGTATCCAGAATATAACTATTCCCAGCCTGCAAGGTGCCCTGAAGGTTTTTCAACATTTTGTTCAAGCTATCTGTTATTTTTTAATGGGCAAAATCCTTACCCCATACATTGGCAGAACAAAATCCGATTCCTTAGCTTTTGACACATATGTTTCAAACACTTTGTTGACCTGTCCTGCCTTCTTTCTTCTTTTGCTTCTTATATTTTCCCTTTCCTTCTTATTATTCCTTTCTTCTAGCCATGACTGCATGCTATGTTTTTCTATAGTCACAGAATTATCTATTGAGGCCATATTTTCTGTGATGTTTATTTTTGGGATTACTTCTTTGCTCTTTCCATGTTTTTTTTTTCCCCTTTTTTTCTTTGTCTGCCTTTTCCTCGTCCACTATTCCTTGTTTTGGTGGTTTTGCAATCTTGTATCACAATTGAACCTACCCTTTTCTTTATTCTGTTTCCCTCATTTTCCTTACTGTCCTTTCTTCCTTATAGAGTAATATTATTTTGATCTAAAGGGGTGATCTGTGTTTTTCCCTTTTTCTTTTTTTATATTATTGTCTCCAAATTCTTTCTTATCTGTCTTTTTAACCCTTTTCCCTTTTTTCCTCTTCTGTCCATTTAATCTCTATCTCTTTTATTGCTCTAGATTCTTTTTGTTGTTTTCCCTTCTCCCACAGCAAGGCATGTGTTATTTTAAATAATTTACAAATGCTATTATCCCTTTTGCTTTCCTCCGGTAACATTATTAACTCATTATGTTTCCCCATATGCCCCTAAATCCCTCTCCTTATTTTCAGTTATGGCTTCTTCCCTCTCTATTTCCTTATGACCACATTCCAGATCAGTCCTCCTTTTTTCCCTTAATACTTCTATCCACTTCTTATTTTCAACATGTATGCCCTTCGAAAAGGATATTTCTTTTTTTTTTTTGTCTCTACCAGTTCTTTATAAAGCAGTGCATTTGTCATATATGGGTCCCTTAAAATCAGTTGTACATCTGTTTTGCATGCAATCCCATCTCGGAGACCCCACCAGGTCTGCCTCTGCCACCAGGTCCATCTGCTCCATTAGATTTGACCATTCCACTAAACAGGTCCATCCTATCACAGAAATTGCCACCTCAGGCTCATCCATTGCTGGGTCAGGCCCTGCCTTCCCCATTAAATTTACCTGTTCCACCAAACTTACCTATGCCATTGAACTTTCATGCCCCTTGGCAGAGACTGCCCATTATTGACTCTTCCTGTTCCACTGCTCAGACTACTTGCTCCATGGACTTTACCTATCCCATTGCCTCCAGGAGTGGAGGAACTGGACCCAGAGGTCAAGGGTATAGTGACCAGAGGGATTGCTACTGACATTCCACCCAGCAGACGCTAACAATATAGCCAAGCCAGCAAGGCTTGGGCAGCTGTTTTGTATTTTCCCATTAATAATCAGTAATGGATTTTGGTGTACATAATCCTGTACTGATTGATCAATAACTTGTAACCTGATTCTAGTGTGTCTGATTCTGTACTACTCGATTAACAAGTTGTAACCTTATAGATTGTTTTTACAAGTTTAAAACTCATGTACTAAGTTTTTATTTTCTCTGTAGCTTTAAGCAGAGCTAAGTGCTGAGGGTAGACTTGTAATTTTCCAGACAAGCTGTGTCTTCACGAGTTGTGAGCATGACTTTCTCAAGCTTCAAACACCTGTGAGGGACTGTCCAAGTCTGATCATTATGTGATCATGGGCATAGCCACTATATTGTCAACCAATTAGTTTGGCCATATGGGGTCAAACATCAGCCAACCTCATCATACTTGTGGTTTGCCTGGTTGCATGAATGTGCAAGGCAGCCAACCTTGTTTTAGCTAGACTAATGTCTCATTTTAAACTAACCCCAAAGGGTGAAAAGTTGTTTACCTTGCTGTCAAATGTGAAAATTCAGACTATGGTCCCATGTTACTCTTTATGTTTATGACAGTTTTCTCTTTCCCGACTCCTATGTGAGATGCTGTGACATCAGGTTGGACATCACAGCTTGAAACAAGATCCTGTATCAATTACATGTTAAAGTTGTTGACAACATTCAGCATCTGATCAACAACTCATGATTAATTACTTGGAAAAAGCACCCAGGACTCCATAACCCATTTGTCAGAGACCCATTTTCTACTCTGGAAAAAAAAAGCACATAAATCTTTGACCACCCCAGTCAAGGTAGGAGCGCACTAGAAGGAGAAGCAAGGATCACCTCTACTCTTAGGACTTCATGGGGACATCTGTTGCTGGTCTGGTGAGTCTAATTACCTGAATCCTAGGCATCAGAAATAGAACTGACAAATCTGGCTTCTGTTTTATTCCTGTTCATGACTACCTAAGTCAGCACAGAAAATATTATTTTCTGTTTGTACTGCTATTCAGAATAATTATAATTGCATTTAAAGAGTTTTGAAATTTTAAAACTGTGTTTGCCTATATATGCAATGCCAAAAAGCTGCCTTATATATATTAAACTGTTCAAACAATTCAGAATTGTGACAGGAATTTGAAAGTCATGACTGTTTATTCATTTTGTTGTCAAAACTACTTTGTAAACTTCAAAAGTAAATACTTTTAATCATAAATCCTGACTTGAGTAATACTTCTCAATTTAATATTATGAAACTTAGAGCATTTAGTTTTGAAAATGATAACCTAAGAAATAAGTCAGTAGTTTTAAGATAACAGTTCCGGGTTATATTCATATGAGTAAATGTGCAAATTTCTTATGCCCAAAATGACTACATAAATATTTGGGCTGGTGTATTGAAAATTCTAATAAAAGACACTGGTGCAAGATATATTATATCAAGTTTCAGGGTTTCTACCACCTAACTTCAGTTCCATATACTCTCTTTGTTGTAAAATGGATAATGTATTGAGACAAAGAAGTCTCTCTTCCTTGTATTCTCTGATATCTGTAAGGGAAGCTCCGGAAAACTTGAGATCAAATTTTCTTTCTTGTTTAAATTTGAAAGTCACTAAAACTAAAATGGGTGCTCAAGCTTTTTCTATCCAAGCACCAAAATAGTGGAATGCTCTTCCAATTGAATTGAGAACTATGAGTCATCATAATTTATTCAAAAAGAAATTGAAGCATCATTTATTGAGTAGCTTGCAATGTCACTGCTATTTTAAATAATTGGTATTACATTGTTTGTCTTGTATGTCATGTATTTGTATTCCTGTATTAAGTGAATGTAAAAGTTATCTTTTTGTATAACATCTTGTGACTATTTTATAGTCTTGGGTCGCATATGAAAAAGGGTCTTGGCCTATATGTTTACCCCGTTAACAAAATAAATAAATAAATAAAAAATATGACTGTCATAGGCACAGACAGACAAATGGTTTTAAAGTAAATATAAAAATATAAAAAAAAACTATAGAGGACTTATTGCCCACTAACAAATAAACGTGCCCATAAAGGAACTTTAGATTTTAATGAACATAGCAGCCTTCCTGGACTGAGATCACATAGTCTTGGTCAGTCAAGTGTCACGAGATAATTATGGCTGCTGGTATAAACCATAACACAGGGGTCACACTTCCAAACATCTGTGCTGTCATTCCTAACCTAGGTCAATTAGTTGACAACTTGAAAAAACTGCCTGTCTCCAAAGGTCTCAGTGAAAGTTGTGTAAACGAGACTGAACAGAAAACAAAATGTAAGTTATATCGGAGAAGCTGAAAGGCACTCCAGATATAATACACACATATCACATCTCTGGTTATGCCCTCTATATCTGGTATTTCTTGTGAAACTGGGCTCATTACCTGAGTCCATTTCATGTTCTCTTCCAATTCTTCCCAGTCTAGCCCATTTGTATCTTCATTGAAGTAATTTAATATCCCCGACAGGTCCATCTCGATCACTTGATTATCCTGTGCTTGGCTACTAGAATCCAGGTTGTCTATTTTTATGTCAGATTTCTTCCTTATATCTTTCTGGCACTGGGTGCATTGGCCCTTCTCTATTTTTCCAACTGACTTTCCCACTGTTTCTTTTCTAATAGAGTTTCTCATGTTAGAAATGTCTTTATTTAGTTCCCCTATATCTTCAAATATCCCTGAAAAGTTTTCCTGTCTTTGGATAGGAGGCCCTACCCTAATGTTCTCTATTTTGTCTATCTCAAGGGCTTGTTTTCCCCCTATGTTGTTGTTATTGGGAAAGAAAAAATCTGTAATAGTTATAGTGGGTGTGGACATCTTTCCCGTTCCTCCTTTTCTCACTCCTTTATCTTTGCTACCCAGTATCTCCCCAATCGTTGTGTCCTTAATATTTTTGGCCTTTTTGGTTTTACTAACCCTTCCCCCTTCTCCCTGTTTCCTCCTTGTTCACTTTTTCCTTTTATCTTCTGAAGTGTTTTTCCCCCATATCTTTAGATTGTATCCACTTTTTAATTTATAAAGTCTGTTTTCTGTATGATCTTACCACTTCTTGTGGTTACTGACATCATTGGATCCCTTTCTACTATCAGTTTTTATATAAATGAATGAAGGGGCATTTGGAATATATTACTTCTAATTCTTATATCCCCTCATATGCTATTTCTTAATTTAAAATTTAAATAGACCTAATTTAAGAGATTTGACTGTTATTGCTCCTGTAAAAAAGCTTTCAGCTTAGTGTGCTATACCTGGTTAAACAACGAAATAAAAAAAAAAATGAACGATCAAGCAGTTAAGCAGACTGAGCAAAAACAATAAGGTCTAGCTATTAGCGAGTGATCAAGTTGGTAGTAAACAAATGAATAAATGGACGAACAGGCAAAATGAGCAAATGGGCCTATGCGCACATAAGCAAATGAGCAATAAACAATAAGTAAACAAACAGATGTGCAAATTGCAAAAAAGAATTGACAAGTCACAGTCAGTAATAAGCAAAGGACAATTAAAAAAAATGAGCGAATGAGCAAATATACGATGTGTAATATGCAATGTGCAAATTAAGTAACATAAACTCCACTTGAGAGTTCAGCTAAGAGGCTAAAAAGCCCAGGACAAATATTTCTACGGAAATAAAAACTTTCTGAATCTGACTTCTTCTTCCCTATTCTTCTTCCACCCTTGATGCACACTTTGTACTTTCTTTACACACTTGGTCCTGATCTTAGTCTTATTTTAACCAGTTACCTCCTTATGGGACACAGCTTTTCAGTTCTTATCTGGCACTTTATTAATCTGCTGTTAATGAGAGAGAGAAACTTTTCAGTCCAGCACTGTACTGTACCAACTTCACCGTCCCAACTTGAGTCCAGCCATAATGTATAAATTCAAAATTATATTCTTCCTTCCTCTCCCTTTTCCCTGTTAATTTTTCCTTTCTATTTTCTTGGTCCAAGGTTGGAGTTTCAGCTGAACGACATCAATGTTGCTGTTTTAAAAACTCCCTTGGTCTTTATGCAAGGAGTCATTTTCCTTCTAGATGTCCCCACAATTATCAGTGCTGAAACTGACACCCTTGGCTGTGTCTCAGTCCCTCGATCTAAAAAGCAATCCCTATATGGGATACTCACAGTTGCATGTCAGCCCAGGAGAAGACAACTAATGTGCACTCTGGCAGTAACAATACAGAGCTAATCTCTGCATTTTAGGAGCAAAATCCCCTTCTTAACTAACTAAAATGATTTCAACCTCTGCAGGTTAGTACACCAGTTCTTGTGCTCAGTGATAGCAGATCTGGTGGATCTTGGTGTGGAAGTATAAAGTACTGTATCATCTGCAGAGAGGTGAATTTTAGAGCATGAAATGTTGCTGCTCAAGTCACTGACATATAGCAAAAACAGTAGAGGGCCCAAGATAGAGACCAGGGGTACCCTTCTTACCAAAGGCAGTAGGGAGGAGAATGTCCCATTTGCCTTGATTTGTTGCTGTCTGCCAGTGAGGTAATTGGCAAACCTATTTACTACCGGGGTCTCGAGTCCATGGTCCTTTAATGTTTTCAGAAAGCCATGGTACACTGTATTGAAGGCCTTGCATAGATCCAAGAATACAGCCCCTGTAATCACTTTATGGTCCATGGCCTCCAACCAATTGTTAGAGATGTTTGCCAAAGCAGATGTAGTGCTGTGATGTTATCTAAAGCCAGATTATAGTGGGGTAACTAGATTGTGTTAGTGGAGATACTCCCTGACCTGGATGTTTAACAAGTTCTTGAGTAGCTTAGAGAGAACCGGTAAGACTGAAATAGGCCTGTAGTTATTTACATTGCTGGGGTCTCTGGATTTGAACAGTGGCAGTATATGATCTACTTTCCATTCCTGTGGTACTGTCCCTCCTAACAAGGACAAATTGAATAAGTGGGTGATGGGAGTCGTCGGGTCATGGTATCCTGTTTTCTAGAAAAAGGGGTCAATACTGTTAGCTCCAGCGGTCTTTTTTTTATCCAGTTTAAGTTATTAATCTTCAACCTGCTTGTATGTTATGGTAGAGAAAGTGAAGGTAACATGGGTGGAAATCCTGGTTGGTGGTGTGGTGGAGGTGGTGGCAGAGCATAGGGTGGCCACCTGAGAGGTATCAAATGTAAGATCAGCTGTTGCAAACTGTGTGTTAGGCTTGTCTAGAATCAGAGATTTGTCAGTAATAGTGGAGCTACTGTATGTGAGTTTATTTTGATGGGCAAGGCTGGGGTGCTTTGCAACCTTCTACTGAATTAAACATATGCCATGTTTTTGATGGGTCCCTTTTGCAGTCTCAAGGATGTTCAAATAGTACTTCTCTTTGGTTTCTCTAACCAGCCTACTGCATGCATTGCAACAAGTCCTGAAAGCTGTCCAATTTCCGGGGGAGTTGGTGCACCTTGCAGCTGCCCATAGCTAATCTCTTATTAATGCTTTTTTATTGTCCCCATTGATCCATGGGCAAGAGGCATTTTTTACCTACACTTGATGATTGGGGCATGTTTATTTATGACACGAGTAAGGGTGGAGTTAAAAATGCATATGGCTTCATTGATAGTTGCAGCTAGATAGAATCCCTGCCAGCTGATGGCCCTCAGGTCCATCAAGAAGTTGACTGTGTTAAATTTCTTTAGGTTCTTCTTTGTAACAAATTTACCAGTCAGGGTAGGTTTTAGTAAATTTCTAACACATATGACAATATTATGATCGCTGAGATCATTGTGATAAACAGCTGCATGTGTGATATGGTGTGGTCTGTTTGTTATGATAAGATCTATAGCAAGCTTGTGAGGTGGTTCTTATGATTTGGTCTTGTGGATTAATTAATAACTTGATTTAGGCCTAGCTCATCACATAGGTTCTTTAATGGGCTTTATTTTGGATTAAGGCAGTCCAAATTTAGGCCTCCGAGAATGATCAATTCATTTGAGTTGGTATCTATAAAATTTTGCATGTGAGATAGGAGCTCTAAGCCCCCTGAAGGTGGTCTATAGCAGCCTAGTATGTTAATTGATTCAACTGGAGAGATGGGTAGTTTTAGAGCAAGGCATTCAAATTCCTTTGGTTTAGAAATAGTGTAGGGGATGGGTGGAGATAGTTTATCTTTTACATTGATAACTACCCATCTTCCTCTTGTAGATCTGTCAACAAAATATAAGGAATAAGATGGTAAGGCCAGTGCTTGGTCAGAGGTGATACCCTTTAACCAGGTTTCTAATAAAACCAAGATATCTGGGGTAGTATGGGATACCCAGGCTTGAACATCAGTCATCTTTTTTTGAAGGCTGCAGATGTTTATAAGCAACATTTTTAGCCTCGTAACTGACACAAAGTTGGAAAGGGATGCTAAGGGGGAGATAGGTCCTGGATTCAGCTCTGTGTTACCTAAGCATAGGAGAAACATAAGGATTATCTGCTTTAGCCATAGCCTTAAGGGATTCTTATTCATTTTATAATTATGTTCATGAATCCAGAACGCCAATGTGGACCGTTTTTTGTCTTTAGTGAGGTAGTACTATGAAGATGCACAAAACAGTATAATAGCATGGAACACTGGGGGAGTAGAGGAGACAAGGGATAGTGCGTACCTGCAGGTTCCATAGTCCCATTAAGGGTGGAGATTGCTGTCAGAAAATGGGTTAGGACTTAGTGTTAGAATAGTGGCCGAGAACGAGTGCTCGTCACCATGGTTATAGACAGGAATAGTATTAGCAGAGCTGGTGCAAGCATTTTGCCGTAGTAACTGCCAGACAAGATGGCACAGTTATGTACTGTAGTAACCTAACAGTGGGACAGGGCTGGCTGGTTGTACACAAGACAAATTAGAAAAGAGAGAGGAGGATTGAGAGGATCCCAAGTAGTCAAATAATTGTAAAGCAAGTCGTCCCAAGTGGTCAAATTGCTGTAAAGCGTGAACAGGATTGTGTGGAGCAACTAGGTCTTAGTAATAGGGCAGGACCTGAAATCATTTGGAAGGTATGATACTAGTGCTAACATTAGGGTAAACACTAGAAAAGTGGCTACAGGTGGGGACTACCTTATTCTAATATGGTTAGAGAAAAAGTAAAGTAGAGGGGTTTACGCTAAGATCCGGGAGGAAGAAACAGCACAGGACAGCTAGGATGAGCCAAAAACAGTGTGATGGGGGGGGGGCAGAACATATAAGATGTGCCAAGTGGATGTGGGGGGGGGCTGAGGTACAAATGGATTGCAGCAGGAGAGAACAGTAACAGGCAGAGTGGCCAAGTGGAAGCAGTTATGGGCTTCAGAATAGACTGTGCCCAAGGGCTGGGGTTCGAGACTCAGCAGGGGAGAGGAGAGGAAAGTAAAGAGAGACTTGAGGAAGTGGCTACAATAAAGGCAAGGTACACAAGTGGATGGAGAAATAAGTAGGATAAGTAGGAAGGGCAACTGGGAATAAGGCAACTTCAATTCTATTGAAAAATGAGTGGAGCAGAAGCACAGTGCCTCCTGGTGGCTTAGTGGTATAAGCTGCTAGGGGGGTTGGGAAGATAGAAAAAGTGCTGTGGTGGTCATGTGATGCCATCAAGTGACCTAGGATATCTATAATTGGAATGTCAGCCCAGGGCTGATGGGGCAGCCACCGTGCTAGCAATGGTGGGGCATCACTGAGCCCCACAGTATGATCACTACCCGCTGTGAGTGCAGGTGTCCATCCCATCAGTGGAGCGGGGAGCAGCTCACTCAACCCACCCACAGTTGCTGGCATCTGGCCATACTAATTAATTGCTGATCAAGATCTAGGTTTACAACTGGCTCACATAACACACAGGCTCAAGATCCAAAGACTGCATCTCAATGCAGCCCGTGACTTATTGTGTGACCTATTTGATCAAGGACCTTGAGCAAATTCTTGACCTTCTGTTTCGGCACCTCTCCAATGCAGCTGCGAGCCCAACTAGAAACAAATAGGTTAGGCAATGCCCCATCTCTTACTGCTATGGGGACAAGGCATGTAATAAAATCAACACCATTTCTTATGGGCATATTATCTGCACCAGGTCAGTTACCAGGTGGGCAGATTCTGGTTGCAGTCAACATATTTTTTTCCACTTTAAGCAGGCACTGAACTCAATGTTAATTCCAGAATGAATATGAACATACATACAAACATATGAAAATGTCAGCAGGTTAGGCCTTGAGGACTGTCGAATCTGCTTGAGATGCAGCTCACAGCTTGATAACTGCTGCTGCCCCCCCTCTCCCTTTCATCCCTGACCCTGATTTCCATTCTGAGTTCCCATGGACTCCACCCACTCTACCTGTACCTTGCCCATGTATCTGTCCCATCCCTTCCTAAAACTTCCCACTGATTCCCTCGATACCAACTCCTCAGGTAGCGCATTCCAAGGCATCACCACCCTTTCCATGAAGTGATACTTTCTTAGGGCTCTTCTGTACATCCCACCAACCAGTTTCAAGCTATGACCCCTCATGATTCCCCCCTTCAGTCTGAAAACCCCCTCAGTGTTTACCCTATTAATACCCTTCCAGTATTTAACTCATTCACTCCACAGAAGCTCTTTGAGAGTTCCACCGCGTATCTCCTGTATACTCTTAACGCTGCATCTTGTGCCTTTCTAAGTAAAATCAATCTATAATCAGCATGCCACAAACAAATGCTAATACCTCATGAACTGTAAGTGCTACACACAAAGTATGAGTGACAAAGTTATTCAGCACAAAATTACCTTTCCAATGGTGCTATGCAATTAATAATAAGCATTTTTTTATACTAGCCGAAATAACCATTTGTTTTTGCACAAAAAAGGGAACGTAAGCCATTTTTGGTTTGGAAATATTTAACATATCAACACCAAATTAAGCATCCATACATTAGATGTAGTTACAATAGTACATTTGTACTAATAAGCTATTTTTCTAGTATAAAACATGTATTCTCTCCCCATTTTATTCAAGATGCTTAGGTGAGGCTTGATGGCCAAAATGTTTCCCATACATACCATGCCATAAACAAATGTGAATAACTCCTAAAGTATATGTGATACACATGAAGTATCAGTGGCAAAGTTGTTCACCACAAAATTACCTTTCTAATGGTGCTATGCAGTCAATTCTAATCAATTCTAGCTGGCAAGTAATATTAAAACATGTGAGTGACATCTCCAGATGTTGCAAGGGCACACAGGAAGTCTGTAGCTGACTTCTGCATTTGTTCTGGGACACACTGCAGTACATTTGCTGCCACCTACATGCATGTTCTAGGAGGCAATGAGTTAAAGGTCTCAATCATGTCCCCTCTGTCCATTCTGCCTTTCAAGGAGTACATGTTTAGCTCCCTAAGTCTCTCCTCGTAGGGCTTATCCCCCATTCCGAGGATCATCTTAGATGCCCTCCTCTAGACCCTCTCAAGGTTGCATAATGTCTTTCTTTAAGTAAGGGTGCCAGAACTACACCCAGTACTCCAAGTATGGCCTCACCAAGGATTTGTACAGTGTCAGAATTACCTCCTCCTTTCTCGAAGTGATCCCCCTAGCAATGTACTCCAGCATTCTGTTTGCCTCAGCCGCTGCTTTCCTGCATTGTCCTGAGTGATTCATTTTACCAGTGATCAGTACTCCCGGATTTTTTTCTTCCTCCAAGACTGTTAACTGTACATCCACCCACCAATTTGTAGCTGTACCCTGGATTCCTAGCTCCTAAGTGAAGTACACTGCATTTCCTAATGTTAAACCTCAAGTGCTATGTGACTGACCACTGTTCTAGTCTTTCGTGGTCTTCCTGGATGTCATCCTTCTCTCCTCACTGTCCACCTCCACATCTAGTTTAGAATCTTCTGCAGAGTGGCTTATATTACTCTTAATTTCCACTGCAATGTCTGAAATGAAAGCATTAAATAACAATGGACCCAGAACCAAACTCTGAGGAACCCTGCTAATGACACTCCTGGGTGTTGATAGCTCCCCCACACCACCACCTGTTGTTGTCTGTCACTTAGCCAGTTCCCAATCTACCTCACCAACCTCTCCCCTACCCCCAAGTCACTCAGCTTGCTCAGCAATCTCCCATGTGGCACTGAGTCAAATGCCTTACTGAAGTCTAGATATAAAACATCAGCCAGCCTACCACCGTCCAGAGATCTTGTCACCAAATCAAAAAATTCAACCAGGTTAGTCTGACAGAATCTCCCCCTTGGCAAAACCATATTGCCTGGCATCCTGAAGTCCACTTATCTCCAAGAACTTCACTGGCTTTTCCTTCAATATACTTTCTAATAGTTTCCTCACTATGGACATTAGACTGACCGGTCTATAGTTTCCTGACTCATCTCTTGACCTGCTCTTATGGAGGGATACTATGTGAGCCATTCTCCAGTTCAATGGTACGTTTCCTATTTAGAGGGAGGAGTTCAATAACTCCATCAGTGGTGCTATCAGGACATCCGCCAACTCTTTTAGGACTCTGGGGTGGATCCCATCCAGACCTGGGTCCTTGTCTGTCCTTCATGACCTTAGACCCTCCCACACTCTCTCCACCAGTATCACATCACATGTTAGTGACCCCCCAACCCACCCTTTACCTTAATACTCCCCTGCAGAATTGGACCATTCATTTCCTTTTAAAGACAGAGCAAGTACTCATTTAGTACCTCAGCCTGCTCCACTCCCTCTTCTGCCCACCCACCCACCCTCCTTTTGTAACCTGGTAATCTGCCCCCTACACTTCCTCTTCTCCCTGATATATCTAAATAAAATCCTTCTCTCCCTCCCTGATTCCTGTGCCAACCATGGCTCTTTGGTGGCTTTTGCTGCTCTTACCACCCTACTCACCTCCTTCGATTTCATATAGTACTCTTCCCTGTCCCCCTTACAGGTTTTCTTGTACTTTCAGTAGGCTAGCCTTTTTTCTCTTACCCTCTCCTGTACATCCTTAGTCTACCAGCATGGTTTTCTTGACCTTGTTTTCCTGCATTGGGACTTGGTGCAAGTTTTAGTGGCCTCCAACAGGCCCACTTTCAAAATGTCCCAATTGTGAGCCATGTCCATGTCCGTACATACTTTCTCTAAGTGACCTACCAGAATGTTTCCCATCCTCCCAAAATCTGCCCACTGAAATTCACTACTGTAGTATTAGTGTGATTTCCCTCCTTCCCTCCCCAGGTACAACAAGAACCATTTATTTATTTATTGAAATGTTTCACCAGGAAGGCACACCGAGCAGCAAGTTGCTCTTCTCCCGGGGTGACCTGGGAGAAAGAGGTACAACTGGAATGAGACATTATATAGTCAAGTTACAGGATCAACATTAACATACAGTTGTAAGGCAGGTGTTACAAACAGTGTTACGACAGTGTTGCTCATAACATATTGAAAGAGGGGACAATAATAAGTGCTGGGTTAATAAGTAAACAAGTGCTTACATGAAAGAAAAGGGGGAAGGGGATGGAGGGGTGAGGTGTGGGGGGGAAGAGTCATGCCCCTGGAGACCCCTTCAGGATGCGAGGAACCCTGCAAGGTGACTGTGGGGACCAGAGAGATGGGGAAAATCAGTGTCCCAGAGAGACCCCTTTAAGAAGGTTGGGGAAAAGAGTAGATGAGAGATACAAGCCCCTTAGGGGGCAGGAGAGGGACCCATGGAGAGCATTCTGGGTCCTATACATTCTTTGAGAGATCAAAAGAGGCCGGTAAGGGGGAGCAATTAGGGGGACGGGAAGACGGGGTGGGTGTGCACGGATAAAATGAAGGTGACTGTAGAGGGGTTAGAGTTTGTCTAGGGCTTAAAGGAGGGAATTAGGAAGGGACATGGCAGGAGCAGCTAGGTATAAGGTAATTATTGAGGGCAGAGCTAATGGAGTAGGTGGAGAACCATACTGTCAAGTAATCACTCCCAGCAAGCGGGTCCTCTACTATAACATTCTTTACTTACTCACCATCTGCCTGAACCAAATACAAGATGTTTCCTTCCCTGTTTGGCTCCACTACCAGTTATGACAGGAATACATCTTGAAATGAGTCCAGAATCAATTGTTCTTTACCATTTGTTGATGTCATAGTGCACCAGTCCACCCCAGGCAGGCTGAAATCCCCACCACCACCATCCTATCTCTCCATCTACTACAGTGATTTGTTAGGTTTGTCACCATTTCCCTGTCTTGTTCCTCCTGCCCTTAGCATCCTGTAAGGTGATCCACATCTCCATGCTCCCTTCCTCATCCTCCTCTTTACTGCACACAATCCCCTCCCTCAAAAAAAGCACTACCCTTCCTCCCCTGCCAGTTATCCTGTCCCTCCTAAATGTTCTGTAACCTGGGATTACTAAGTCCCAGTCATGATACTGGATGGCCCAAGTCTCTGGGACCACAGCCACATCAATTCCCCCTCACCATCATTGCCTATAACTTGGGTATCTTGTTCCCCAGGCTCCTTGAATTGGTTGAAACCACCTTCCAACCATCCCTCCTACTCTTCCCAGCCTCCCCTTCCCCCATGATTTTGCCCTTCTGTGAGTAGTGAATAGTAGTAGCAAGAAAACTAGTGCTAGAAATGAATAGACAGAAATACTTACTCTGCAGTGATGTGCTTTCCTTTTTTGACCATTTCATTGTTTTTAACTCAGACACTGGTCACTGTCCGTCTGGTGTAAGACAAGTCCAGACTACGTTGGGACTGCAACACCCGACAACCTGTGAGTGACACAGGCTGCAAAACTGTCAACTTTACTTCACTTGCCTGGCCTTTTGCGACACCCTCCAGGCTCCTCAAATGCAGTCTGCCTCCAGGACCAGACTGGACCGCAACACAACAACACCCCACAACCCGTGCTGTGACCCACAGCAAAACGGGTCCAGCTTATTGGCTGCCTGGCTCTTTCCCCTCCTCAAAAGCTGTCTGCCTCAATAATTCTCTGTTGGCTGTCTGTGCATCAATCCTTTGCTGCTGCTACCTGCCAAAAGTGATTAATGGCTGCTCCGGTACCTATCTCTGCATGCACCCAAGGCCACTGCACTAATTGACCATTCTGGCTCACTCCAAAAGGAATGAGGAATGTTAGACACAGAGGGGGCCATGCATACAACTTGGGATGATCCTGCTGCTTGCTGGTGCCTGGCAGAGAAGTGTCCCCCCCCCAGAAAAAAGACATTAAATTAGGACATGTCAATTTCACGGTTGTCCTGGTTATTGTAAAAAAAAAAGAACAGAATAACGGAGCTTTTAATTTTAGGGCACTGCTTTATTTCTCTGTGACCAAAATCCTTTTTCGTCACTCATAATCCTTTTTGGTTTGAACAAAAAAGGATTCATGAAAAAGGATCTTAGTGAGTGACAAAAAAGGATTTAAAACATAGGAAAAAAAAAATTCCGGATCAATTTTACCAGGCAACTGCAGAATCCAACTAACGGAGTTCCAATGAGCAAGATCCATTTCCTGGTGTCCCTACAGCGCCTCATTTTCATGGGTTTTCAAATTTTTTGGGGAAAAAAAACAGAAAACAAGATGGCGGATCGCGAAAAAGGAATTGTTCTCTCACGAAAAAGGATTTTGTTCTCATGAAAAAGAAAATGCTCTCACAAGACTAAATCCTTTTTAGCGATATCAAATCCTTTGTCAAACTTTAAACATCTATCCTGAAAAATGAACTTTCCATAGGATATAATGGAAACTTAAAAACCTAATGGGGTCAATTCTCAAAGGCATGGCGCAACTCACCAAATGCTGATGTGACGGGGAACCTGCACCTGATTCTCTATCAGTCAGGGTGCCAGAGGCTAAGTTCCATGGCTTGTGGCAACCGCAGCAGTGTGCCAAATGGAGGCACACCTGAACAGGTTGCCACAAGCCAGCAGCAGTACTCAGTGTAAGGGCACAAGCCCCCCACCTCGATTCCCAAAATTAACATTAATGTATCCTTGGTGAACTAGTGGCCCCCCCAGCCCCGATCCCTGAAATTAATATTAATGTATCCCTGGTGGGCTAGTGGCTGTTGTTGTTCACTGAGCATGTACTATTTACAGCATGCTCTCATGCATAGCTCAGTCTGCGGCTGACCATGGTGGCAAGATGTGGGCTATGCCAGTCACTGACTGGATACGGGTCAGGGGAGCAGGGTGGTATGGCACTGCTGGGTGGAGGGGTCCACTAGACCACCAGGTATGTTTGGGATGCAGCATCATGGGGATCGGGCTCAGTGATCCACTGGATCACCCATGATATGATAATTTATCATAACAGGAGGATCGGGGCTCTGGGGGGGTCTGCTAGCCCAATGGGGCTATTCAACTAATACTGTTGGGGATCAGGGCTGGGGGGTCACTAGCCCACCAGGGACACAGTAATATCAATTTTGGGGCTGGGGGCTGGAGGAGCTATATGATCTAGGGGGATGGGCTGGTGGCACATCGGCTTAACCCCCAGAGGATACCAAGGTACACTTACACCAGCCCCTGGCTGGTGAAAATTTATTTTGATGGTTGTCCTCCTGTTTTTTTTTTTTGAGAATACTAAATTGGGGGATGTGGCAGCTGCCCTTTGAGAATAGGCCCCTGCAGGTGCAGCAAACCCCCTTGTGCCTTGTTGCAGTCCAGTTATTGGTGCAAGGATGGTGCAGGCAGCGTGCGTGTTGTTGCATGGTGCTTTTGAGAATGGCTCTGGGTGAAAGTACTGCCACAAGGTGCTACTTGCATAATTCATGTTTGATGCAAGTCACCTTGTGCCATGTAGATCCTTTTGAGAACAGCCCCTGATAACTCTGCAACAGTTTAATATTTTTGCACCAAACTAACAGTGGCAGTTCTGTTAAGAAGTTCTTTCTACCATAAAAAATCAAAACAAAATTCTACACTGCGTGCAAGGCAATGAGGAAAAAACTGCAAACAAAAGGTGACATTTTACTTTATTTTGCTATCTGGATCTCAGAATCCGCACATCTGACTAGAACAAAACTTGTCATACCAAGAGATCTACCCCACAGGACATAGCATACCAAATTTTGTACAAATCCATTGATCAGTTGCAAAGTTATTAAAGTGCAAAATGTGAGTTTTAACATTAAACAGGCTACTTAACCCTAACTATAAGGGCACGACACACACACACACACACACAGAGATATATATATATATTGCATCAGTTATGGTTGTTACTAAAGTGACAAAAGCAGAGAAATGTGGTGTTAGGGTTTCCAAGCCTAACACGCCACCCTAACCCTGTAGACACTGACAGGTGTCAGGGATGAGTCTTGGGGTCATTAGCCCTAATGCGCACCCCATTCCATAAGTAAATAAGCTGAGATGGGTACAGTATAGGGGAATGGGGTGAGCATTAGGGCTCTGTGCTCCCATCCCTTCATAGATATGTATATGTATGTAGCCTTGGAAGTGCAGGGCCCAGAGGGCCCTATGCTTCCATTCATAGGACAACAGTGACCGAATTGTCAGCATAGCTATCTTATTACCCCACCTCATGTACCCCAGTACAGAACATTTTCAAATCCATGCCAGAATGTAGTTCTGCATAACTACAATGCCATTCCACGCCACAAGTGCAAAAACATAACTTGAGCAGGATTCGAATAATGACAGCTGTGCCATACATGAGGTCAGGTAATAAGAAGGCTATGTAGAAAATCTGGGGTCATAATATTTTAAATTTCTGCAGTTATGAGTGGGTGTACCAAAATTGCAATGAATGGTTATAACGTTGGCATTTTTTCATATTTTGGCCCCAATTTTTGAACACAGTCTTTATATGACCCTATCTCATAAACCTAATAGCTGAAAAGTTTCAAACGCTCCTTCGCATGCAAAGAACCCCTCTAGTTTAATGAACTCAAACGGGATGTATCCAACCTACCCACTCTGGGCCTTTCAAAAGACATCTATGTCAGCAACTATCATCAACCAGCACCTGTGACTGCAACTCCTAGTCCCCCTCCTGCAAACTGTCTCTAACCTCTCCTCGTAGTGACTCCGTGCACTGACAAGGCCTCCGGCTGCCTCATCTCACTTTGACAATGTCGATGACTGCCTCCTTTCTCTCCACCTCATTCATGTCCTCACCCGTACCCTCTTAACTCCTTTTTCCCTATAAACTCTTATCTGCCTGTTTCATCCTGTTTGTTTGACTACATCTGTTCTCCTCCTCCTAGCTACCTTGCTCAGGTTTGATCTCCTAGATTCGCCTACTGTGTACTCAATTCTAATGTGTTGAAATAAGCCATTTTTTTTGTGTTTTTGTATTATTACTTGTACAACTTTTGTGTGTATTGTCAACCCTCCCATTGACGTGGAACCTTTGTAAACAAGCTCCTAGCTCAAAGGTGTTTAACCCTAGATTTCAATAAATAAATAAAAAATAAATAAAAATCTGTGCCAAAATGCCATTCCATGCCACAGGTGAGAAAACATGTTTTGGGCAGGATGTGAAAAAATTACAGCTGTACTGTTCATGTGGCCGTGGTGTGAAAAAATTACTATGTTGAAAATTTGGAATCAAAATTTTGAAAATTACCAGAATTGTGTGCGTGTGTAGAAACATTTCAATGAATGCTCATAACTCGGACATTTTTGAAAAGATGTTCACCAAATTTTCAACATGGCCTTTTTGGGACCCCACCTCATGAACACTGGTACTGTTATTTCATTACTTGGTCCCAAAAGGTGATTCCTCACAGCGACCATGAAATCACCTTCTGGTCCTGATTAATGAACTGACAGTGGCAGTTTCATGAGGTGGGGTCCTAAACATTCCATGTTGAAAATTTGGTGAAAAAATACCTAAAAATGCCAAAGCTATGAACGTAAGTTGAAAACGCCATTGAAATACATTATATGGCACTTACCTTGATTCCTCAGTTCGGCTTTGAAGAGTGCAGATGTGTCCCGGTCCACAGAAGATGACAGTGGATGACCTCTGGAGGTAAGTACAAGATAAGGGGTGGGGTGTGGGGTGGTGGGTGCTCAGCGGCTGGGTCGGGATGGGGAAGGTGGATGGCGGGGATGATGAGGGACCATTTTCTTTCTTTTCAGGTTTAAAAAAAAGATGTTGGGGGACTGTTTTCCTTTTACAGGTAAAGTAATGACTATTTGGGGATGCTGGGGAAGGCTCCAGTGTCTCACATTGCTGGGGGGGGTAGGGGGCTTGTAATGCCGGCACAGGGATTGAGCCCCCAATGTTGGCAGATATTAAGAAAATGGAATGGCCCGGGGGGGGTGGGGTGTATCTGACACTGGTGGTGGGTGTCCCAGTTGCAGATTAGATAAATAAATAAACAAATGAATAAATAAATAAATAATGGGAATGGAGGGTTAGGGTGCCACTAGACATCAGGGAAAGATATGGGGGTGCAAGTGCCACTAGGGATAGTGATCAATGGGTGGGAGGTACCACTAGACGCCGGGGGAAAAGGGTGACTCACTGCTGGACCTAAAGCCAGCAGCATGAGTTCTAGCTGCAGCTGCAGAAATCAAGAAAATCCCGCTGTTCTCATACAGAGAATGGAGCAGTAGCAGTCCTCTCGCTAACCTTGGGACCTGGGATTTCGAGTGCCCACAAACGTTTCTGGCCACGATAAGAAAAAAAAACATCAGAATGTACCCTTGAAACTGTCCTACCCTGCCTTGAAACTATTAAAGATATGTGCATTAATCACCCTGTTGGCTGTGCTATTCCACTTCTCCAACACCCATATACAATTATAGTGAATTGGCATGGCTTGCAGTCAATCAATCAATCAATCAATCAAATCTTTATTTATCCAGGCGATCACCATTGAGCAAGCTCATTTACAAGGTGGACCTGCTGTTGGCAGGGAAAATTGTACAGTTACATATAAATATACATAATACGAAAGGAACAACATGTTTACAGTACTGATAGGAGCAGAGTATTTACATTCCAAGTCACATGTACAAGAAAGATATACATAACACAACCCGAACGTAATATATATATATACAGTTCCCACAGAAGCAGGATGTGTATGGATGTCATATACAAAACCATAGATGAAAAATATTATTTATATTCCTGTCCAGCAGAAACATGTTACAGGCCTGGATGGAAATTCCTAAGCTATGGAGGTGCGTATAACAGTGTGTAGCCTTAGGTAACCGCGGCAGAAGGTGGTGAATACAGAGGATGCAGAGGAGCTATAAGTAGGGGCAGAGGAGGGGGGGAGCAGTAGTGGCAAGGGCTGATGTGGATAAACTGCTGGGACTAGTGTTGAAGAAGAGAGGAACAATAGTCAAGCTGCTAGGAGCGATAGAAGCAATTATTGCACTGCTTCATATACTGTCATGGTTTTCACCATTTCTTTTTTTCACTTAGTTTTCTCTCGCATTACCCTTGTTCCCATTAGCATTCCCCAGCCCCATCACCAACTCATCTTGTGCACCTAGTGGTTAATCGCTACTTACACATAGACATGTTTTGGCGATTGGCCTGCCATGTAGGGTCATGCTGTGTCTGCAGGGGAAGCCAAATGAGCCAGGGCTTTTTCTGCCATTTTTGACCCCAGATGTCTGCATGACACAAGGCACATAAGTGCCGTGGTGGCACAGTTGTGAATTGCATCAGCAGACCCCCCCCCCACATCTGCTGGTCCCACTGGAGCTGCCTCCCGGCTTCCTCCAGGTGTCACGCAAGTGAATGGCAGGACTTAGGAACCCCCCTCCCGAGGGAGGAGAGCTGTTCTTGGGACACTCAATCCTCCCTCTCCTGGCCAGCCACTGAGCAACCCTGGTCCATTTCTGAACCAGGGTCACCAGTGTGGGAGGTAGTAAGGCTGCCAGCGCCTCTGCCTACAATGCCATGGGGCCAGCAGATCTTCATCTTTTCTAACACGGTAACATACAAAGGTTCCAATATTCAAATAATTAGTGTGTCAATAGCAGGATTAGTGACATGCTATTTGGATTTATTAAATGGGTAAGTTAAATACTGCATACTGATTGGCTGTGAGCCATGCATTGCGACAGCACAACACACAACTAAACCAAGTACCACCAGCCAGGAAACAGTGCATCTAGAATATCAGTGAGCTGCTTTGGAATTAAAATATTTCAAACAGCAGCCATTTGCAACCCGAGATAAAAAAACTATTTGTTTTGCTCCCCCAGTTTGGAACTACTTTCCCATATTAACAAAAATATTTATTATTTAAAATTCACATCTGCATCAGTGTCATATTTGTAAGATGTAAAATATCTGTTTTAATCTATTTCATCATTGCACTAAGACACTCCTGGATTTGTGCTTTGTGCAGTCACAACACTCACCCAGGGGTGGAAGGCACTCCACCTGCAGCGTCGTGCCTCAAAGCACCCCGTTGTGCCTTATTGCTTACATAGCATGGCCCACACCCTGTTAGTGTGGCCACTGCTATATTCAAAGAGTCACTTAGTGCACCCATGATAAATGCACCACTGCACCCATGGAAATGAGGCAAACGTCTTGCATACAGGGTGTAGTGGTGTATGAAAAGAGTTTTGGAAGTGCTAAAAGGCAGCTTGGGCAACGTTATTTAACACTTCCAAAACCCTTTCCTTAGCACCATGCACAGTGCTGCGTGACTACCCCCCTCAACAGCACTGGTGCCATATTTAAAATAAAACAAACCCATTTCCCTTCCCTGCTGCAATCCCTGTTGGCAAATAAATGCAGTACCCTCGTGTCCAGTGGTACCCCTCACCAGCACCCAGTCCCCTGCTGACATTTAATGCACAATCCTGGCTGGCAATATAATAATTTTCCCCGGGGTGTAGTGGTAACCCCTCTCCCTCACCTAATCCTTGTTGACATTACGATAAAGTTCCCTGGTATCTAGTGGTACCCTTGGAATAGAGATGTTGTGAAATTATATTTCGCCCGCGGAATTTCGGTGAAATCTGCAATTTCACTGGGCGAAATATTTCACTGATAATTTGCCTATTACACTTAAATATTTCGCGAAAGTAAATTCAGAACTTCGCTTGCGTAACGCAAAATTTCTCCTGCAGAAGACGAAAACTTCACCATTGCCTTCCTTTTACAGGCAAAATTTTGCATTCCAACAGGCAAAATTTCACATTCTGCAGGCAAAATTTCTCATTACACAGGCAAAAAATATGAATTTCGCTTCTGTGAAAAATTTTGCAAAACAGGCGAATTTCGCTAAATATTTCACGTAACAAAATTTGTCAATTTCACACATCTCTACCTTGGAAACAACAAACTGGGCACTACCAACAAAGAGGTGCTGTTGTAAAGGTTAAAGAAAGTCTAAACCATGCAAAAACTACAGTGCACACTAAGATTGCAATGAAAGTGCTAGATTTAATTTAGCAAGTGCAAGATTTCCTTACAAACTGCCAGAACAAAAACACTAGAGCTCTGAGGCAGCCTGCCTCATTATTAGTGGTTAGAGCTTCTGGAGAAGACTACCACTTTATATAGTGCTTCAGTCAGTTAGCTAAGCTCCTGCAAAGCCAGGTGACAGGGTTGGTGGGTCGGCCCAGGGACACAAGCCTACACTGGAGGGGGAAAATAATTAATTAAAAAAAAAATACATTTCTGACCAATAAAAATGATGGAAGTCCAGTTTCAGTATTAAAACAATAAGTGTAAGTGTTAACGTCTCCAAGGGATCTGCCTGCTTGCAGTGCGGATCCCCATATCTACAAATGCACTTTAGGAAACATAGACTGTGACATGGGTTTGTTGCAGGAATACCATTAATGCACAAAACAAATGGGAGGGGGATAAAAAAAAGCAAGTGAAATACTGAAAAAGGTGCAGAAAAAGTTAAAGATGATGATAAAGTAACCCAATTCCTGTTAGAAGGAATAGTTTCATGAAAGAGGGTACGTACACACAAGTAATAATATAAAAATAATATAGTTATGGGAACCAAAATGGTCTCCTCTTGCATATACCCAGTAATTGACCACATCTGATATTTGAAGATAATCCAAAGGTCACATGACACTAATGAGGAGTGACGACACTCCGGAATTCAGGCTAAATCACCCTCTAATCCCGTCCCCACTCAGGGTTAAGCCAAGGCTGAGGCAGGGTGCCAGCTGGCAAGGAATGTCAAGGCTCAGAATGGGCCTTGGGGGTCCTGAGGGAAGGATCCAGCTGCAATAACAACAAATGGCATGAACTGTAAGAAAAAAAGAGCAAAGAACAGCCTAATGATCTCGTATCTCAGAGTGTGCTAAAGTGTGTTGGTTCCTAGAATAAACATAGAAACGTGTAATTAATGGGAATAGCTGTTGGAGAAAACTGTTATATACAGAATATCAACATACAGTGCAATCCTATGAACCCAGTATATTCTAAAAACATAGGAAGGCCAAATGTGTACATGAAAAATGGTAAAATCAAGACCTGCATTTAACCCATGCGGCTATAATGCTTTAAAACAAAGATCCAATGAGATTCTTGTTGTAAAAGCTGATTCACACCATCATTCCCACATGAATGTTGCGAAGCATGTTCTAGGTCACAGAATAGAAGGCATGTTGGATTTCTGTGGTGAATGTTGTCAAAATGCATCCCAAATGAGGAATCTAATTTCCCTGGTCCTCGGGGAATGTGCTGGAATAAATAAAAAGAAGGTATCAGAAAGGGCAGCTAGGTTACACGCACAGCAGCTGATTGGAGAGAAATATAGGATACTGAAAAGGGGAAAGTGGTTCAACCAGAGAGTGGTGAATGGGTGGAACTCTGCCATCTGAGATGGTGGATGCGGCTAACATGGAGAGCTTTAACAAAAATCTGGACCTGCTAATGCAGGACAAAAAATGGGATTATATCCGCTAAAAAGTGACAAGGTCTGCCTATGGCCTCATGGCGGATTGGACTTGTATATGTAACTATGAAACAATGTTTCTGTCCCCTAGATACTCCTGCATATGTACTTTAGCTGGCAGTCCAAGCAAGCATGGCCTTCAAGGAATATAAACAAAGCCAGTGATGTAGAAAAATTGAACCTCCAAGCAAGTAACTCCAATAAAAAGTTCTACTGAGTCACAAGCAAGGTGCACACTGTAGGTGAGAGAGAGACTCTCAGCCTCAAGATGCTCCAGTGCTTCGACCATAGTCTTTGTCAGGGGGTGGAGTCATGATGGTACAAGATACCCTTTTATACCAAGATAGTCCGCAGCACCATGCTACCAACTGGGGGTAAACATTTACAATAAAGCTTACAGGTAAGTGGCTCTGGGGAGATGTGAATAAAGGAACACATAAGTGAAACTGAAATAAAATATACATTAACACATTGTTACTCAAATAACAAAATACAAACTATTAAAAAGTGCATTATTGATTGTGACAGCTAGAAAAAGAGGCACTGTACATTATATCTAACAGACAGGCAGCCAGCCTCAATTAATCATTCAATACATATTTGTATCAGTATAAGGGCTGGAAAGCACAAACTGAGTCATTACAAAAACAGCAGCAGACACAAACTGACACTTAAAAGACAGAGTGCTGACATCACTGGGGAGTTGTGATCACCCCTTGTTTCACTTTTGTCCAGTGTTCCAGTGAGAGGAAGCCACCTATATGAAATCACAGACTGCCACAAAAGCTGGAGAGAGAGAGAGATAAATGAGAACTAAAACTTAGAAATAGCATCAGAGAATCTGTATCCACTAGTTGAGATAGTCAAGTTACTAAAACAAATCCAAATCTGGTTCTTAAATTCGAATATTTCAATTGAGGATTTCAAAGAAAAGGCTTAAGAACGCAATTAGTGTTGAACACCCATGGGTACAAGGAGCCAACCGTAAAAAATCCAGAAGCTTTTGTGTCACGTGTCAAAAACCACATGGCATCCACTCAGACATCCTGGAAATAAAAATAACATAATTAAAAAAAGCATAAACAGTAAACAATAACAGTAAGGCAACACACTAAGTGTGTTGCATAAACTGAACATGCAGTGGGCCTTTCCTGAAAAGTCACCAATATTTTCCTTGCCCACTTTCCCACTCGTGATGTCATAAGGTCTGTGACAGGGTTGAATAAGGCCCTGTCCCATTTTGTTATGACAAAAGAGTTAAAGATAAGGATCTGTTCTATCCTCTTCTTTTCTGTCTCTTGTCTGTCTGATTGCACATCACATTTTCTTGTGAGACCTAGGAACTGATCCCTCTGATGGTCTCGTTCCCCCCCCCCATCTCCCGGCCTTCACTTACCATTTCTTGCTGTTTCCATCTTTTCTTCCCCCTGGTGTATCTGCAGTTATAAAAATATATGTGAATCTTTGTGTGAAACTGGGATCCTCTGGTTTGAAAATGTATATAGTTATATTGTTGAAATAATTGCAAACAGCTGTTTGGCACTCAGGAGGTTAACTTTGACATGCAGTTTGACCTTCACAAACTCTTTTGCAGAGTTATTAACAGGACATTAGTTCTAGGACACCATATTCTATTTGTTGCTCCTGCAAGAAAAAAAACTGACAAAGTTCTGATATGTTTCGTAAGAAACAGGATGCCTCTTAATGTATTCAGGATGCGGCAACTAATTGCCAGGCAAAGACTTCTTACGAAAAGAGCAATCTTTTGTTAGAAAGAGTGCAAGAGAGACTGAGATTTGACATTGAAGAGAAACCCTCAGATAAAGGACTTTGTTTTCTCTGTTTGTACTGCCTTTGTAGAGAGCTATCCTGAACAAGTTTTATTTTATTTATTTTACTGTTATTGATAATAAAATGCTACTTGCGAATTTTATAACTGCTCCTAGTTTTTCTATGCTTCCTGACCTTTGCCTTGAGGACAGATGGTGTCAGACTAAATGGGATTTACACTGTGCAAACTCTAAGCCAGGAGTTTTGTGTGTGAGTACAAGACCTGGTCCCAGGAAAGCATAGGAGAAAGCTATGGATCCTGCAGCAACAAGCCTGGGAGTGATTACCAGAAGAATAGCAGCCAAACTAGAAGCAGAAACATAAGTCCAAACTGAGACTGCACAGCTGGAACCAGTGATGGAAGAAGAAGGACAGACAAGAGACAGAAAAGGAGAGGATAGAGTAGATTATTGAGTTTTCTTTTGGTATAACAAATGGGACAGGGCCTTATTAACCCTGTCACAAGGCCAGACAGCACTGGGGAGAAATATTAGTGAAATTTCCGGTAGGGGCGTGGCATATTCCATATATATATATATATATATATATATATATTAGAGGCAAAAAACTCTGTTTAATGAATTACTTAGGGTTGTTCCACAGCGACAAAAGTGAGGAAATTCGGTGTTAGGGTTGAAAACCCCCTTGGACCCCCTGCCCACCCCCCAACCGGCATTGGGGTGTGCATTGGGCTTGTTAGCCCTAACTCTCACCCCATCACATGTGTAAAGCAGCAGAAGTATAGGAGAATGGGGTGAGACTTAGGACCGATGACCCCATTCACTCCCCAATGCCAGTTGGGGTGGGCAGGGTCCAAGGGGGGTTTTCAACCCTAACACTGAATTTCCTCACTTTTGTTGCTGTGGAACAACCCTAACTAATGCAATAAATGGAGTTTTTTGCCTCTAATTTCCCTTCTTTATGAGAATGATAATGAGAAATAGTGAATGTAATGCAGCAGTGGGAGCGCGGGGCCCCGCCACATAATGCGGCAGCGGGAGCACAGGGCCCAATGTCTTGTGGCATAGTAATAGGAACAGCAATGCAAACAGAAATGCTAACAGTGGCGCACATGGTAACGCAAGCGCTAATGAGAACAGAAAGGGTAACGCACACGGTGGCGTTGACGGGAACAGTCTGCCACGTAATATGTTGTCACATAGTAACATGGTGCCTGCAAACGGAAATGTCAATGGGCATGGTGACACAAAGTGAAACAGAAAGAGAAACAGTACTGTAGACACAAATGGCAAAAAATAACAGAAATGCAAGCGCAAAGGAAAATGTAAAGGATAACGCACATGGTGACGTAGACGTCAATGGTAAGTGAAACAGGTACGGAACCGCAAGCGGAAAGGGCAACAGTAACAGTAATGTAAGCACACAGGCTGGTTTTCCCCAAAACCTGCATAGAGAAAGACAGTGAGTACAAAGAATGTATGCATAATAATGGGTATCGGAGCAGAAAATGAGGACTTGGAATACTAAATAGTTTATATCTCAGGAACCGTACAATGTAGAAAAAAATTTAAAAGTCATATGATTTATGACTATCATGGCTAGTTTTATACTTAGCCCCCATTAGGGGGCTAAGCATTTTTTCAATGAAAAGTCCGTATCTCACACCGTCTCTGAGATACGGGCCCTGAAAGGCGCGGTGAACGCTGTAATGTTATCCTACGGGAAAAAAAGAGAAGTTTGGAGCACAATAACTTTGCCTCCCTATAATAGTTTTTCACCAAACCACTGAAAGGCACATCTGTGGGCTGTTGGCTGTCTTCCCTCCAAATTTCAGGAAAAAAGACCAAACCGTTATTCTGCAGCAGGGTGCCAAAGGATTCCTGTAATGCGTCGGGCGCCGTAATGTTATCCTATGGGAAAAACCGTCAAATTTGGAGTGCCATAACTTTTCCGCCGTGTAATATTTTTTCAACACAACACTGAAAGGCACATCTGTGAGATGTCAACTGCGTTCCCTCCAAATTTCAGCCCCAAACTCCCAACTGTTCTTTTGCAGCGCAGTGCCAAAGAATTGCTGTCATTTTCCCACAGACTACAAAACTACTGTCGCAATTTGCTAAATCTTTCACAGAAATTTGCAACACTTTCGTGAGTACGAAAGTAATTTGTGAAAGTACTTTTTCCACAAATTTGAAAAACATATTGCTGGGGTGTTTTACCCCAAAATAAAGACATGACTAGCATCCTCAGGGTCCAACTAGGTGAATACAAAAATAATTAGGTTGCTAGAGGGTCCTAAATTTAAATGCCAAGCATTTTTCTGATCACTAACTGAAAACAAAATGGTGAATTTGCGAAAGTAACAGGGCCATTTGCGAAAGTAAAAATGCATTTGCGACACTGTCAAAGTTTTTAACTTTTCCCATTGACTTATAATGGGAAATTGTTTTTTCAATAACTTTTGAACCATTTGATATTTTTTCACCAAATCTTCGAAAGGCACATTGGAGACCCCAACCGTACGTTCCCTGAAGATTTCGGGCAGGTCGTGCAAACTGTGCGACCTGTAGGCGTGACCGTAGAATTCCAGAAAAAGTGTAAATGCACATGCAGATCACGCTTAATAACTCCGCAGCTGTATATCCAACTAGTACAAAACTTGGCAGATCCCAAGGCCCGTGGTTCTTGATCGTGTATTCCAAATTTCAGGCAAATCCGTCAAACAGTTGCAAAGTTATTAAGGTGCACAATTTGGGATTTAACATGTAAATGGCTCCTCAACCCTAACTATGGTAGCACTACCGTGCTACCATAATATATAAATATATTTAAAAAGTAGGAACATGGTTGCACCTCTATAGTTATGGTTGAGTAGGATGTTTAATGTTAAACCCCTAACTTTGTACCTTAATAACTTCACCCCTGTCAGTGGAATTGCGTGAATTTTGGTTTGCACCAGAGGGAAGAGCTCTCAATTTGGCAATTTTTGTGATGGTCAGATGTCCAGATCCTGAGACCCAAACAGTGCAAAAGGTGGAAAAATTGGGATTTTGTCCATTTCTTCCTCACCTACAGCCCAGATGCTATGGAAGTTTGTTCTGAAATGTTCTGAGTAGAAAGGACTTGCCCTACAAATAGGCCTTTTTTTGGTTGGTGAAAAAAAGATTAATCTATTCCAGAGTTATGAGGATTTGAAATTTTGGTTCTGAGCATGCTCAGTAGGGTCTTTGATTTATATTTTTGAAGTGAAGGAAGAATTTCCAGCTCATGAAAAAAGATCCTTCTGTAAACCAAAATTCTTCTTTCATAAGTAAAATTCTTCTTTTATATCACCGCCATCTTGTTTTTTATTTAACAAAAATTTAAACCCCATAAAAATTGTGCCCTGGAGTAAAACAAACACATGAATCTAGCTAAACGGGACCTGTTTAGTTAGATTATGGAGTTTGTTTTTTTGGAAAACAACACTGAAATATGTTTTTGGGACATCCCTAAAAACCTAGGTGGAAGGCTTAACCAGGACTTCTGATTCTTCTTTTGTGATCCGAAATTCTTCTTTTGTGAATCTCACAAAAGAAGAAACTCAACTTACGAAAGAAGAACTGAATCTAACAAAAGAAGAAATTCCTTGTTTCAAGAGCTTTTTTTGTGAGCTTCTTTCATGAAATTTCTTGTTTTCTGATTTTCTTTCCTATCAAAAGAAGCTCACAAAAGAAGATTGTCTTCTTTTGTGAGGCAAAATTATTTTTTGTGACACTTCTTTAGTGATATTCTTTCATGATATTTCTTGTTTTTGATCTTCTTTTGTATCAAAAGAAGCTCATGAGAGAAGAATTTCTTCTTTCATGAGTCAATAGTCTTCTTTTGTGATATTTTTTCATGATAGCATACAAAAGAAGAAAATCTGCTCAGGAAAGAAGAGCTTTGTCTTTGTAGAGAAAAGCAACTTTTGTATATAACAAGGCCATTTTAAAAGATTTTCCCCCAGATTTTCAACATGGCCTTCTTTTGACCACACCTTATAATCCTGGAAGGTGATTTTGTTTTTCAAATCCATCCCAGAAGGTGATTTTGTGGGCATTCTATGAAAAATGTCACCTGACTGGTTCAGGAGGTGGGGTCATAAAAAGACTATGTTGAAATGTTGGAGTCAAATTATTAAAAAACAACAAAGTTGTGAAGGAAGATCACTGTGCATCTGTATCTGTAGCCACACAAAAGCACAGGGTGCAGAGGACCCTGCACTTTTGCAGCTAGATGTACTTTTTACTTGGGTCTCCATGCCCAAATGGATTCATTTTCATTTCATTTTTATTTTATACTGGAAAGGCATGTGAGCAAATGCCCATTTTTCACAAGCATCCAGTTGAAGTAAAAACAACAGCTGGAATGTACAGTGCATAAACTTATACAGGAGTATAAAAGTATTTAGTTGGCAATATGTACACAAATTGGAATAAAGAAGTATTTAGGTGGCAATATGTACACAAATTGCAGGCTGACTTCAGCAAGCTACACACTTGGTTCTCTGCCAAAGGCATGGTTCTCAACTCCAAGAAGACTAAGCTTATGATCTTCTCTGGCCCAGGAAAAGCCTCAGTCATGGGCCAATCCCTCTCAGACAATCTTGGTAACTTCATAGAACAAGTCTATGAATTCAAATACCTTGGACCATACTTAGACCCTCACCTGGCCTACAATATCCATATTACCAACCTTATCAAGAAAATCCATATGAGGTTAGGTCTCTTACATTGAATCAGAAAGTTCCTTGTACTGTCTCCAGGCTATGCCTCACCAGCTCCCTTCTCCTGACTCCCCTTGATTATGGCTCTATTGTCTAATCACCCCTAACACATCCCCCTTTTCTCCAAACTCAGGGCTACATACAATAATATTGCATGCTTCATGTCCGGCCTCTCCTGGTTGACCAATCACTGTACCCTCTATGCCTCCCTCAACTGGCTCACCCTTGAAGGCAGGTTCCAACTTAAAATGTTCTCTTTCCTATACAAAGTTCACCGTAACCTGCTGATCAGTGTTAACTCTCTTTTTTCCCTTATCGGTTCCCAAGCTCAGTACAAAAGGGGCCTACTGTCATATCTTCAACACCCGTTTTAACCACACCAAGCATCCAAAGAACTCCATCACATACAAGGGCCCTAGGTTTTACAATAAACTGCCCCTGAACTTCAGGCCTGTAGTTCAACTGGCTCATTCACCTCCTCCCTCAAGGACCACTTCCTCCAATCCACCACCTGTGCCTGCCCCAGTAGGCAACCCTCCCGAATGTCCACCAACCCTTGCATTGCCTTAGAGTTTATATGTATCTGTATTTTGGCTCTATTGTTTTGTGCTCTGTATTTTTTTTCTAATCTAGATGATCCTGTCATATACATTGTTCCTACTGTAAATACCGTAACATTTTGCAAATATTGTTTTTACCTTTTCCTCTGTATCATAAAATTTTGGTACCATTGGACATTTTAAAATAGGCATTTTTGCTCACATACTTCCCAGTATAAAAATTAAATTGAAATTGAAATTGAAATTCAGAGAAAACACAAATTGCAGAGGTACACTTATACTGAGTTTAAATATATTGGTATCATACTGGACAGCTCCCTCTCCTATGCATGGCACATCAACAACGTAGCAAAGGCCGCCAACATACGAATTGGTCTGCTCCATAGGCACAAACTTTGCATGACTGCGGATGCCCTTAGACTGGCTATCTACAGCTTTTTCACCTCCATCATTGACTACGGTCTAGCTATCTACAGCTCTGCTTCCCCTACTGCACTCCAGAGGATATTGGTGTCACTCAACAAAGCCTGCAGGCTCCTAAATGGTACTGCCCGCCGAACTCACACCTGTGGCTTATACACACAGGCTGGTTGGCTCCCACTTCATAGGAGAATTCAGTATCAGACATGCCTGATCTCCAAGAAGGTTCTCTTGGGTCCCATGTCATCAGGTGTTCAAAGGCTCTTCACTGCATACAGCGGTACCCAACATACACATAGTGCTCAATATCAAACCTTTCAGGTCCCTAGATGCAAGACCACAATGGGTCAAAGGTCATTCACCATAGAGCTCCTCAGTGGTACAATGCCCTCAACAATGAAGTACTTTAACCTGCAACACTTGAACCCTTTAAAAGGCAACTCTGACTATACCTAACATCAACCACGCAATGTGACTGCTTCTCCAAGTGGCAGTCTCCCCTCTCACCCCAGTCTAAGGTGACCTGTTACCCCCCAGCATTTTCCCCTGTTGCCTGCTTCCCTCCTCCCACCCTGCCCTTCCCCACCACCACCATGCCTTACCCTCCACCTCCCCTCTTGTAGGCACTTCAGATTTTCAGGTCCCCCAACCCCTACCTGCCCTGCACTTATGCTACCCATCCATCACCCTCTGACAATGGCCCTTCAGCCTGCCCACCCCTTTCTTTAACCCTACTATCCTATAATCACTATCTGTTCTATATACTGTACCGTCTGCACTGAAACGTCTTTCCCTCATAAACTGGCTCATAATGTCTCTCCATTATGTACATTACATTTAAAGCCTTGCCTTCGCTGTGTTATACCTGTAACCATGATCTACCTCTGTATATATGTTTTCCCTCCACCCTTTGACGTAGAACCTTTGTAAACAAGCAGCAATTGCTCAAAGGTATTTGTAATCCTAGAGACTAATAAAAAAAATACATGGGAGGGTATTTACACAAAATTACAGAGAAAAGTCTTTAACAGAGATACACATTATCACTCGAGGGTATTACAACCCAGTTAGGGAATGCAATTTTTATACATAGAGTACACTGAGTACAAATGTGCAACACTAGCATGTTGAAATGCGAAGAACAGGTCAGACAGGTGTAAGCATCAAGTACCAAAGGAACAATACTGAGTAAGTATGGAATAAGACTTCACACATGGCATTGAGCCCAGAGGGCCCTGTGCATCCATATTTGTAGCCACATGGAAGTGTAGGACCTGAAGGATGCTGCACTTCTGCAGCTTGATTGACTCTGCATTTGGTGCAAGTCCCAAAGGGCACTGCTCATCTGCATCTGTAGCAACACAGAAGCACAGGGCCCTCTGGGCCCTGCACGTCTGCAGTCAGAGTGATTCCTCACTTGACGCAGGGCTTGGAACATGTTGCATGTCTGCCACTGTAGCCACATGGAAGTGCAGGGCCCAGAAGTCCCTGTGATTCTGCAGTTAGATGGACTCCTCACTTGGCACAGGGCAGAGAGAGCTCTGTGCATCTGCATCTGTAGCTGCATGGAAGTGCATGGCCTGGAGGGCCCCTGCACTTCCACAGCCTGATGGACTCCACATTTGAATCTGTAGCCACATGGAAGTGCAGGGCCAGAGGGCCCTGTGCTTCCACAGCCAGATGAGCTCCTCACTTAGTGCAGAGCCCTGCATGTCTGCATGTGTAGTAATATGGAGCCCAGAGGGCCTGTGCTTCCACTACCAGACGAGTCTGTTCACGTAGGTCCCATCAGGACCTGCGAGAACAATGATATGATTCCACTATCTCAAAAGCAAAGAAATTCTTTGTAAAAAACTGCTTTACTGCATCAGGATTACACTTAATGGGCCTTATGCACCAGTGGGCAGTGTGGCTACATGTCGTGTATCTGTGGCACTTAGCCACTCTGCATCCTTCGCACCCCTGTGCTGCATTCACCAAATGGGGCACACAGCCCCTAGACACCTGGCCACACTGACAGCAACACACTGGGAGTGGGAGGGGGCATGTCCACACTATGCATCATACACAAAGGAGCACAGTGTGAAACACAGGGTGCAAGGATGGGAAGGATACTTCAGGGGCGATCCTGCCATAACAGCCAAATGTGGCCATACCTATGCACCCACAGGATCCCCCTGGCATGGCAACCATGCCTGAGCACCTGTACCCCAACACATGGAGCCACCATCCTTGCAGCTCAGAGACCCCCTGAAATTGTGTGCCCGTCCCTGATGCAGGCAGCAGGGGAGGTGCCCATTGGACATTGCCACCACCTGACCCATGACTGTGGCACCTCCTGCCAGGCCCTGAAGTGGTGTGGTGTGGTCGGTGTGGCATGGGTGTCATGGATGTGTACGGTTTGTGGTACCATTGTCCCTGGCCTGGTGCCCCTCTGTGTGTGTGGGGGGTGCCTAACTGCTGGGGACGTGGCTCCACTTTGTTCATGGGCAGCAGGCAGGCATCAGGGGTCTGGGGTGGGTGCTTCCCCATGCTGGAGTGGGGGGCAGAAGTGCTCCTGTCAGTGGGGAATGCCTCCAGGGCAGGTGTAGGGGGGCTGTACCACCGCCGGAGGCCATCCACGTGGTCAAGGAGTGCATCTGTGGCTCCATTCCCTGCACCCGATGCACAATCCTGGCACTACGCCATCCTGCATGGGGGATCCACTCTGGGTCCCAGGCAGGCTATTCAATTGGCCACTCACCTGGTACCATAACTCCACCCCTGTCTGCCCCGCACAACCCTGCATGCCAGGGGCAGGGCCACAGACAGGTGGCCAGTGGTGGTGAATGCCACCAGTGTGTTCCTGTCCACAGATGCAGAGCTCCGCAGGTGGGATACCCGCCTCCAACACGTAATCCCTGTCCCTATATGCATAGAAGCCTATTTCTCAAAAGTAGGGAAATGTGGCGTTAGGCTTTCCAACTGTAACTCCCCACCTCCACAAGCAGTGAAAGGGACAAGGCCACACAAGCAACCACATCTGGCAAGACAAATAACATACTAGATGACACAAAAGGCATCCATCATCATGCTTCAGTGCTTTTTCAGCCATGGATATACATTCACACATCAACACATGCAGTACAGCTTAATTCTGGTACTGTAGCCATTGCAGCATAGTTTGGCACAGGCTCCACAGCTGCCTGAGCTTTTGCATACAGAGTGAGGCGTGCATGTCTTACAATGCTCAATTGTACAATATTTCCAGATATTTTACAGTATATCTAAATAGATTCTCTTGATGGTCCACAGTGGTACTGCAGGCTTGTGATTCCTCTAGTGATATTGTATATATTTCAGGAAATGTCTGTCCATGTCTTTGCTGCAACTCTATATCTGTTTACAGAATTAGGTTATCCACAGTGGTCTGCAATATAGCAAACAGAAGACATTCTCTAATTTGATTGTCCTGCATGTGTATAGATACAGTATGTACAAAGATCAAGCCCTGACAGTGACCTGCGCTTCTGCAGCCAGAAGTGGATGTGTATGTCCTACACTATGAAAGCATATCTGTCTACACAGGATAACAGGTTGCACAGGGGACTGGGCTTTTGCACACAGAAGTAGATGTCTACGTCTCACACTGTGCAACTGTGTCTGTAACTGCAGAAACCTAGACTCCACAAAGGTCTATGCTTCTGCAGACAGAAGTACTGTAGTGCTCTAGGTATTCTGAATTTGTCTATAAGAGAGTTCAGATGCACAAGGCCCACATGGGACTGTGCTTCTGTAACCAGAATTATCTGAGTATGTCTCTCATTATGCAATTGTATGTATGTCTACAGGACAGCAGGCTCCAAATAGGTATGTGCTTCTGCAGACAAAACTACTATACTACTCGGGTATCATGTCTTTCCATATCTTGCTACAGATGTGCAAGCCTCAGACAAAAGTACTCATTTACTTTGGGAAGTAATCATTTTTATCTCTGGTTGCACAAGCATTGCTCCCACATGCAAAGTGTTGTGATATGAGTATTGTGGATTTAAGCAATAAACCACGACAGGGTGTTGGTGATGCTGGTTTTAACCACGCCTGGCGTGGTTCGGTCATGAGGGCCGCGGGCGAGTGAAAGTCAACCTCATTCAGGCATAGGTAAACCAGCATCACCAACACCCTGGAGTGGTTTATTGTATTATACAATGTGTCCTTAATTTTTGTTCAAAAAATGAATAAAAAATAATTATTTTTGTATTTTTATAGCTTTGTACTGAATTTGTTCTTACACTACAAAAATAGTGCAGTATATTTTGTTTAAAAAAGTGTAGGTTGGTGGAGCCATGGTCCTATTACAAAGCCTGTATCATTAAAACATCCCTACGATAACAAAACGTTGATTTAGTTTCATTCTGTGTTGTAGTGTTATAATCTGCAAATTTCTTCTTTTTCCCAGTTTGTTAAAATTGTTTTGTTATCTGCTTTCTCTCAGCATCTCATTTTAGTAGTCGAATCTGTATAAGGCAGTGCGATGGCGAGAAAACACCCGTCCTTATGGAGTCAGAACTGGCTGCCGTGAGTAAGAGGCAAATGTTAGTGAAGGACACACACGGTTAGTAGAGTTGGTAAATCAGAGACAAGATCGGATCAGAGTTGTGGTGTACCTGCTACTGGTCTTCAGGGAGGGTTTCAGAAGTTTGGGAGATACAGCGGTGGTGTCAGAACGGTGCAAGTGGCGGGAATTCAGCCTCTTCATGTCGCTCTTTCCGTCGGCAGTCAGGATCCCTGCTCTGTAGTGTTATCTGTGGGCACATAGCACTCCGGTTTTTGTTGTTCTGGTTGGAGAAGTAGAGGCCGAATTGCTGTCAGAATGGTGCCGGTGGCACAGCAATGTTTAGCGAGGAAAACAACATGGCGGCTCGGACTGATTTTTACTTTTTTTTTTTTTTGCAGTTAGTGAGATGCGGCTGGCTGGCACTTGTTCCTGTTGGTGATGCTAGATTTTACAACAGGGTGATAGTGCCAGCTGGCCAATGAGAACTGGGTATTTTTTTTGCCATTGTATAATTCTAGTTTCTATCTGAACCCATAAGTGGGTCTTTATGTCTATGCATGTGTATCAACTTCTGCAGAAGTTAAATGTTGTGATATTACTGTCCTAGATTTCAATCTGCAGCCAGAAGTGGGTGTGGATGTGCTGAAGTGTGCATGTACTTGGTAATGTCATGTGTGGTTGTTCATGTGGGCTTGTCCCTTTGGCTGCTAGGGTGGGCTGTGAGTTTGGGCTGGAACCCCTAATGCTACATTTCTCTACTTTTGTGGTGTTAAGTGTAACCCTAACTAGTGTGATAATGCAGTTTGTTTGCAAAGAAAAAAAATACATAGTTACTGGTGAGACCATTTATTGACTGTACTGACACCACTTTCAAATACTATAATAACTCTTTTTCCTTGTGCACTTTTATATCACATAAACAAACCACCATTTCCTGGATGAAGAAAAATGGGAAGCTGGGGGAAATGTTTTATTTCCCTGGTGGAGTGGCAGCAATAGCGCAGTCAAAGAATTGCAGCCCTACTTTGAACTGCGCAGTCTTGAGGTTTGTGATTTCAGTAAACATGGATTTAAGTTAATTTTCAGTCAATGAGGTTGAAAAAAATTGCTTGTTACGGAATGTTACGCTGAGACGTACAATAGGTTCTGGTTCTAAAACAAAGGATTTTTTTCAAGCTAATATTTGAAAAAAAAATTGCTTCTTCAATTAAGATCCTGCCCTCAGAGGGCTCGGCAACACTTTGGCCCCAGAGTCCCTTTGCCAGCCGTGGCCCTACACACAGCTGACATGCTCTCCTCCAGATCCTGTCCTCAGAGGGCTCAACAGCACCGCGGCCCTAGAGTCCCTTTGCCAGCCACGGCTCTACACATGGCCAAGATGCTCTCCTGCAGACGCTGCCCTCAAAGGGCTTAGCAGCACCATGGTCCCGGAGTCCCTTTGCCAGCCATGGCCCTACACACAGCTGACATGCTCTCCTGCAGGTACAATACTTCTCCTTGCCAGCCCTGGACCTTCCAAGGCTTGAAAGCCGCGCTTACTATTGGCGATCTTCTAGCAACACTCCGGACCTCACTGGCTGCTCCAGCAAAGTCCCTCTGCCTCATTGGGACTTGCTGGGTGCCCAGGACGTTTGAAATATCTTTCTTCTTTTTTTTAAACCAGCCGCTTGGCGACTATGTGATTTTACATTTTACACTGTATAAACCTGCCGCTTGGTAGCGCTCAATCCTGCCCCAGTGGCAACTCGAATTTTCCTTAAACTGTGTACTAAAAAACTGCTGAATTTCTAAGGATGTTAGTGAGTTGCTAGGAAGATATCTGTACTGCCTGAAAAGAAATGCAGCATTAGGAATAGTGAATTGCTTCATTAACTGCTGCAAGTCTGCATTGTTTTCTATCCTTGGCTTTCTGTTCTACTTCTCCCCTTCCTGTCTGGTTCTGTGCCTATGCCCTTGACTGTGACCTAGTCCCTCCTGTCTGGCTGCTCCTTTGCCGAGTTTTTCACTTATTTCTGACTGCTTGAACTTTCCTTTCTCCCCACCGAAATGCCCTAAGCACCTCTCCCCCACCATTGTTTCTGAGTCCTTAGACTTCTGCACAAGTATCTTTCTTCTCCTCCACCCCTTCTTTGTGAATTCAGTTGGTGGTGTTTTTCATCACCCCCCAAGCCCTTCACTGCAGACTACACCTACCCACTTCTCTCGCCCCTGCCCCACTTCTTTTGTCCACATTTTTTGCACCTGCCCTTGCTGTTTCTCCGTTGAGGCCCGTCTGCTGTATTTTAACCCCACTACCTTCTGTATTCCCTGTAGTTCCTGCCCTCAGAGGGCTCAGCAACACCACGGCCCCTGAGTCCCTTTGCTGGCTGCAGCTCTACACACGGTCGACATGCTCTTCTGCAGGTATGATACTTCTCCTTGCCAGCCCTGGACCTTCCACAGCTTGAAAGCCGTGCTTACTATTGGCCATCTTCTGGCAACACTCCGGACCTCATTGACTGTTCCAGCAAAGTCCCTCTGCCTCATTGGGACTTGCTGGGCACCTGGGACATTTGGAATATCATTCTTCTTTTTTTTTAAACCAGTTGCTTGGCAGCTATGGGATTTTACATTTTACACTGTATAAACCTGGCGCTTGGCAAGCGCTCAGTCTTGGCCCAGCGGCAACTCGAATTTTCAGCCCTCCCTCCTCCACCTCCAACCTTAATTAAATACTCTTCACAGGTGTCAGCCACTCCTCCTAATCTGCCTATTGGGCTATCTCTGGCTGATCCATCCCCCAAAGGGGCTGTGCTTCCATGCCTAGGAGGAGCACCTCTTAAAGGGATACTACTCCCTTACCCAGCAGCTCACCTAAAGCCAGCCCTCCTCGTACTGCATCGCCCCCAATAATATGGCTGTTCTGACAATCTTCCTCGTCCTCGGTTGGATCCTCCTTATAACCGTCTGTACTACTGAAAAAATGGATGCCGCACTAGTACAGGACCTACCCAGCCATCATGGCCTGCCCATGACTGTGGTCACTCAAGTCACACACCATACGAGGGGTACCAGACCCCTTAAGCTCACTACTCTGCATCTCTGACCAGCCATCTACTTTTGAGTACCTCTCTACCTTCCAGCTAGAGTGTCTTTCTATGCCTTATTTCTCTTCCGTTGCCCCACAGATCCTAACAAAACCCCCATAAACCACATAGTTCAAAATGTCAAACTAAAGCCTTTTTGAAAATGATCATAAGTTGTCTCAGGAAGCTGTTAGTACTTCTTCTTCTTCTCTGTTCAGGGTCCGTGGAACTTAACACTGGCCCACCTCTCATGCTGGGTGCCCCAGCGGACCTCTCACAATTAAAGAGCCTCAGCTTCCTGCACATGAATGTTTGCAATTTAACAAAAACATTTGACCTGATCCAAGCTTGGGTGCTACATACATCGCCCGACATAGTTATGCTATCAGAAACGTGGCTTTTGTGCTATATCCTTGGAAAATCCATTAACATCTATGGCTAAAAACTGTTTAGGTGTGACAGACCAACAAGGGGAGGTGGAGTCGCCATCTACACCAAGAGCAAATACAGAGTCACTGACATAGTTCAGTCCTCCGTGCCTAAGGAATTCGAATGTCTCACCCTAAAGCTAACCCTATCTCCTGAAGTGGCCCTCTTAATATTCACCTGTTGTAGGCCACCCTCCACTGGGTTCAACATTCTAGCACATCTCCACTCCTTACTGGATAAAGTGAGCTTAGAGTGCACAATAATGGGAGCCTTTAACCTTAATTGGAACAATGTCTCCTCAGTCAAGCTTAAGGATTTCTGCGTCATCCATGGACAATCTCAGATCACTCCTGAGAACACCTGCCCTAATAAGAAAAATCCTAGCAGGCCAGCCCGTCGGCGCAGCAGTTGGATTTCTGCTTGCAGCGCCGGCGACCTGAGTTCGGGAACGGACCCAGATTGCTGGAGGGCTGGCCTGAGAAGAAGGATGGAGCATCCCTGGTACTGCTCTCCTTCTCCAGGGGGAGGGTGGGGAAAGTGCCCGGTGCTCGACGGACCCCTGGTGGAGGCCAGGGGTACCACAGCCACTGGTGCGTGAAGAATTTCAGGGGGCAGGGCGGATGCAGGACATCATTGCATGTCCCTACCTCCGCCACACAAAAAAGGGGGAAGAAGACCCTGCTCCCGCCGCCTCTATGATGCCTGCTCCGGCTGCAAAATTGGCTCTCAGGCCGACTCCCGCCTTTCCCGTCTTCACGGCACCCTTGGGCCAGAGCACTGTGACCCCACCCTGGGGGGCAAGCCAGGGGGTTCAGGGAGGACGGCTAATATGAGAAGCCGGAGTCCATGATTGGGCAGATGGTCCAGCGATAGGGAGCAGAACCCAAAAATACCAAAAAAAAAAAAAAAATTCTAGCCATAGTACCCTCCTGGACCTTATGCTGGTCAGTAAGCCACATAACTTCTCCCATACAGGGGTCTCTCATAATGATATGAGTTATCACTGTGCCACTGCCTGTATTCGGCACTCCCCCAACCGGTTGTCTACTTCCTTCTTCAAGCTAAAAAGAAGCCTTAAAAACTTCTGCCTGACCACCTTTCTGGAAGAACTAGGAAATATCAACTGGCAGGATTTCTATTTGGCCCCCTCTGTCATGGAGGCCTTTGACATCTTCCAAAACCTATCAGTGAGGCTGATAAACAAACATGCCCCACTTAGGAAGTTTAAAACTAGGAAAAGGTCCCCTGATTGGTTCACTCCCACCCTAAAGAAAGCCCTTAGGGACAGGGATGTACTGTGGAAAAGAACCAGGAAAACAAAATCCAAAGTGGACTGGCTTGCCTTTCATATAGCTAGAAACGCCTGCACTAAACTAATTAGGGCAGAAAAATCACGCTACTTCCAGACCGCCCTCGAAGAAAACAAAAATTGCTCAGCCAAATTTTGGAATATTCTCAGAGAGGTTGAAAGTCACTCGACAGCCTTCCCCCCTGCCTGCCAAGTTAGTGGCAGGAAATGTATCATACACTTCCAGAACTGACATCCTCGAACAACTCAACATCCACTTCGCTACAACAGGCCTTGCATTCGAAGACTCGCCTGTAAACAAGCTTAATGTCAACAATGACTCCTCCGATAGTGTAAGCTCCAGCTTTGTCCCAAACCTGAGACTCTCCTCCTTCTGTTTTCAACCTGTTACTTTTAAACAGGTGGAGGACTTACTAATGTCCCTGAACACAAAAAAGTGTGGTGCGCTGATCTTCTTGAACCCTTTTTCCTAAAAATAGGTTACTTTCACCTGACAGCCCAAATCACTCACCTGTTTAACAATTCACTGATGCAGGGCGAGGTACCACCTATCTGAAAAATAGCACACATCATCCCCCTTTTCAAGTCTGGAGATCCAACTGACCAGAACAATTACCAACCTATCTCACTTCTTCCTACCCTCTCAAAAATTCCGGAAAGAATCATCAACTCCCAACTTAGGGAATACCTCAAAACTGAAAACCTCCTAAACCCTGCCCAATTGGGTTTTAGACCCAAGAACAGCACCATAACAGCCCTTGCCAAAGTATCTAGCGACTGGCATACCGCCCTGGATGCAAAAAAACACGTCTGTGCCCTCTTTTTAGACCTGAGTAAGGCCTTTGATACCGTGGATCATAGCCTGATGCTCAATGCCCTGAATAGTCTGGGCCTAGACAGCACTGCCCTAAAGTGGTTCAAATGTTATCTCACCAACAGAATGCAGCAAATTAAAGCACAAGGGGAACTGTCCCCTCTAAAAAGGCTTCCCCGTGGTGTACCACAAGGATCTATCCTGGATCCCATTCTGTTCGCAATATATATCAATCATATTGACTCTCACATATGCACAGGTAGTGTACATCTATTCGCCGATGATATGGTTCTCTACACTGCTAACTCATCCCTTGATCTCACTTACGAGGACCTACAGCATGACTTCACCATCCTCCAGCACAACATAATAAAGCTCAAACTGCTGCTTAATGCCAAAAAAATCAAAGCAATGATTATATCACCTCATGCCACACATACCATAGGGACGCCAGCGAACCTACAGCTCTACACCTTGCTTGGCAAACCACTGGAAGTAGTAGATAAGTTCAAATACTTAAGGTTCTGGTTGGATAACCGGCTCAATTTCACAGTTCATCTGAACGAGCTAACAAAAAACTCAGACAGCGACTTGGTATATTCTATCGTATAAAGCACCTTCTCACATTAGAAGCCAGGAAGAGATTAATCCAAACTACTATCATCCCACTGTTAGACTATGTGAATCTGCTCTACAGTCATTGCTCAAACCAGGCATTATGTAAGCCTGACACCCTTTATTATCGTGCCCTGCGGTTCATCCTGGACATGCCTCTTCGCACACATCACTGCCTGCTGTATCAAATGTTGGCCTGGCGCTGACTTACATTGACGAGACAAAAAAATGCACTCATGTGGTTCTACAGGGCATTAACTGACAAGTTGCCAGCTTATATCTTGACCCTATCTGTGTGCACCAAGGGAACGTATGGACTAAGGAGCGCCTCTCTTGTCTCCTTCATGGTGCCCAGAGTAAGGACCCAGCATGGTATGGCTGCTATTAACTTCTCACTCCCCACCCTCTGGAACACCATGCAAAAGACTCTAAGGTTCCCTTCCCTTCCGGGTCATTGTACCTTTAAGCTGTTGCTCATCTGAAATCTTAGGGATGTTTGTGCCTGCTGGAGGTGATCTCCTCCCGACCTCCATGCTCGGCCCCTCTTTTACACAGCATCCTACACATACTTCTAGCACTTCTTGTACAACTAGCACTTCTCACCTCTTCTCTCTCTCACTCTGTTCTCTTCATGTCTATCGTGTTAATCCTCCCCTCCACCTTGTCACCCTCTCTCTCCTTTCTCCCACCCCTCCATCTTATCCCCTCATAGGACGCCCCTGATCTATCTCTACTTTGCCTCATCAGTTATTTCTACCCTGTGTACATGTTTGATACTCTGCCTAGGTATTACTGTCAATTATGTCTCCCATAGCTACTCACACTGGTTTTTGCTGATGATGTTATTGCAGTTTCTCTGTATGTACTGTTTGTAATAGATGTTCACTCTGTATTTGTTTCTTGATGTCACTGCCATTCATATGTATCTACCAACTTTGTGCCTAATGTTGTGTTTTGTTTTATCCTACCCAGGACCATCTTGCAAATGAGCTTGCTCAAGGATGTTTTTGCCTGGTTAAATAAAGTTTGATTGATTGATTTTTGAAGATATGAGCTGGGGACAATGATTTCCTCATACAGGTTTAGTTTTTTATCCACTGATCATGATGTAGGTCCTAATGTGTATGGCACTGGAAAGAGTTTTTTTGAAGAATTAGCTCACGCTGGTAGAAGCGCTATGGCTAAACTCAGGTGGCAGGAATGGTTATTAATGAAGTAACCAACAAGCTAAATACATGTTTGCCCTACTGCAAAGATAAAAAATGTAACTAGCTGGTATTCTGTTGTGTAGATAGCATTTTTATTTCCTACACAAAATGGTAATGTATCTTGTATAAATAAGGGATACACAACAGGGACCTGTGGAATACATGATTTATTTTCACTAGCTGTTTGACCTTGGGTAACCTCACAAAAGTGATGTGCTCAAGGTCAAACAGCACAAATGAAAATGAATTATGTATTTAACAAGGTCTCTGTTGTGTATTTCATTTATACAATAGGCAAGGACCTTCTGGTTATTTATATTTTTATAGAATTTTTTTTTTTTTACAATTTAAACGTTTTGTTGATTTTGCTTTTGAAGCAGTGCTCCTCCACATGTGAGGAGTGCCGTTGCTATGACCATCATCATGGATGCCACATGATGATACTAGCAGTGATGGGGCAACATTTATGTTGATTGGTTGAAGAGCGGCCTGCTTCAAGAAGTTAAAAACAAACAAAAAATGGTGGTTCCGTTTAGTGAGCGAGCTAGTTGGTTGGTGCTAGGAGACAGCATGAGGTTCGTTTTCTGAGCAGCATTATACCATTTTTTCACATTTTGTTTTCAAGTTCCTCAGTTCTTGCCAGTGGGAGTGGTGCGGAGGAGCGGCTGTTCGATTAGTCAGCAGGAGCGCTATGAGAGTCTGCAAATTGTGTGGATGGCTGGAGCCTGTATATAGGGCATAGAGGTATTTGAATAGAAAAAAAAACATGATTTCTTTCATATGTGGAATTAGCAGAGGTGAGGCGAACAGGCAGGCGGGCTAGCAAACAAGCCAACGAGTGAGCAGGGAAAAGGAAAGAAGATGCGTGCTGTTTGAGCTGACTGAAGAGGGGGAAAAAAAATACGAGTTTTTTTTCGGCATGTGTTTGAGTGAAACTGAAAGTAAAGCAATGAAAGGCTAAAGTTGTACCACCAGGTGGGCAGGGGGGTTGTAACGGAACTACTGTGTAAATAAAGGCTACATGATGTGGCTACCATGTACATAAATCCTGATGACGTAGCTACTGTGTACATAAACAAAATTTATTTATACAGTAGCTCAAATATCAGGATTTATGTAATGGATTTTGGGTCCGCACCTATTGCATAAATATCAAATATACACTAGTCTGATTCAAAATAGGCAATTTGTCACCACCTGTGAGTGGGCAGGACTTTCATAACTCACTCATGGCTCTGCCTCTGAAGCAATAAGACATGACAGGGTGTGCATTATGATGGGATAATGGCACACCTCAGGTGTGTTGTGAGGCACGTGGTATTGCTGAGTGGCTTCAACAACCCAAGAAGTGCCAATATCCCACCACAAAGTACACTGTTGAGTGTCTTATTGCAATTATAACAAGTTCTGGCAGAGCCACTACAACTGTGAATGCATTAACTAGATAAGGGTGTTTCATGGGCTTAAACATAAACATTTATTTATTTATTTAAAAAAATATCAGAATTACAAACCTTTGAGTCAGAGACTCATTTACAAAGGCACCTCATTGAAACTAATACAAAGACAGCACAGTTAGCAAATCCGAAAACAATGGCTTGGAGAGCAGACAGTTATAAATTCTGATGGGTCTCACCCCTCCCGGTGTCGCTACTCTCCTACAACCTAAAAAAAAGCAGCCAAAGCACCAGGGGGTCCAAACTACAGCAGTTCCAAATCCCCCGCTGCTGCACAACCCAAGGTCAACGAGCTTTTGCCTATCAGGCCGCAAGTTGGCTAAATGGACTCTCTAGTGATATCTCCACCACCTCCACACTCGGCGCTTTCAAAACCTGACTCCGCCACTCACTCATTGCCTCCAGCATCTGTGACTGCAATGTCTAACAATGGAACACCACAGTCTGGACTCCTGGATTATGAACGGATTCCTTACTCTGAGGCTCCCCTTGTCTGTTACATCTATGAGGGCCACAGCCTCTTAGCATTTTCCGCCACCACCCTGCCCAACTCTTGCACTTCTCTTGTTCTCGGACAAAGCCTCCTGGCTGCATCCTCCTCCTTCTCCCCCCCCCCACTATCCACTCTACCCATCCCTCCAGACCCCCTTACCCACCTTACCTCTACCATTTCCCTCTGCCCCACCTTATTCACTTGCTGCCTCCCCCTTTTCAGCCTCCCCACCCCTATTTTCTTTTTCCTTTTCTGTTTATATAGGTGCATCCAGCTATGCACCACTAATGCTATTTGTATGCACTTCCATACATGCTTTTTGCCTGTTATGTTCTGTCTTGCTGTAACTCATGGTGTGGAACCTTTGTAAAAGAGCCTTGGCTCAAAGGTATTTATTATCCTAGACCTAAATAAATAAATAAAAAAATAAATAAATCCTAGTGTGTTCTTCCCTTTGTCTGCTATTAGGAGTTTTTCCTAAATTAGCTTGCTAGCTGTATGGTAGTTTTACGACCCCTGGGGATCTCCATGACAGATACTTTTATTGGCTTTCTTTCTCCAAGGATGCCCCCTGTCTCATGTGACAGTGATGTAGCCATGCCCTTAGATTTAGCATGTGTACTGCTTTAAAATTAGTTTAGCAACAGCAGAGCCTTGTAACTATTCTTATCCAGGGGAGCACAAATGTCAACAGTTAGTTTAGCAGATACCTGAACACTACCTAACTGTGGTTTCAGTAAGAAAACAGCTGCTAAATAGCTCTAATTCACTATTTTTGTTTTCTATGTGCATCAGGTCTAGCTAGCAGGAGTGTTTTAACATCAAAAATGCAAATAATGAATTAGAGCTATTTAGCAGCTGTTTTAGCCAATAAAACTATTTGTTATGGGGATCCCCATGGGTCATAAAACTACCATACAGCTAGCAGGCAATTTAGGAATAACTCCAAATAGCAGACAGAGGGAAGGACACACTAGGACTTAACATACATATCAAAACACTCTACGTAACATATGTTTTTTGCACATTCTGGGTGGACTACTCCTTTAAAACAATTTCAACCCTCCTCCCCATGACAGATTGCATTCTGGGAAGATTACCTTGGCAAGGTGCTATAAAAAAACCTGAAAAACAGGTTTAATGGAGTGAATGCTGACATCCTATTGCTAGTGTCCATGATAAAATAAAATATAGTTAAGATTTTTTTTTATGTCAGCTCCAATCAGAATAGCTTTTAAAATCACCAATTGTTTTCTCATTCAATGTTTTCTAATACATCTCAAACTTAAAAGAAAAAACACACTTTATCATCAAAGTCTGTTTTCAGCTTCCTACCATACACTTCATTTGTAAAAAAAAAAAAAAAGATCTTTTCACAGACCACAAAGCACTAACCACTAACAGAATGTTGATACCTACATTTACAGTTTAGCAAATACTTGAAATCTATCTGAGTGGGGTTTCTGTAAGAAAACAGCTAGAGTCTGTTAATTATAGCATTTTATAGCATCGATGATCTGGCTAGTTAAATTTGGGTTTGAATCCCACAGCCCCAAAAAAAAAAAAATGAAAATTTTCTTACAGAGCTAGATGCGTGTCTAGGTCTCCTTCTGAGGCCCCAGGTGGCTCTGATAATCATTTGTTCCAAATGACTTTTAAGTCAATTTGAAGACATTACGTATCTTCTGTTCTGTTCTGTATTGCACAGGCATGACTGTTGGTTGATAAGGTCCCAAATTAGTGTATCTGGTTACAGCATGCTAGAGCTATCTCATGCCCCTCCCATAAGAATCAGAAAAAAGTTTGGGGTGGAGGCAGAGGTGGATCTTACTCCAAAAAAAAAAAAAAACTAATGCTGCCTCCCACTACTCAGGTTCCAGTTCTTGTACCACCCATTTAAGAAAGAAAATAGTACCCTGCAACCATTGACTAACATGAAAGCGTATTTATTTGAGGGTGGAAAACATTGCTTGGAGGAGGGCAAGGCGGAGGAGACTATTTACACCTTTAGTCAGTTCCACGGACCGAAAACATCACATCACTCCTTTTGTACATGTAATACTCCTGTAGGCTCCACCCACAGTCATAAAAAGGGTCAAAATATTTTTTTTGAGGGGGTATAAAACTGCACAAAAAACAAACAAACATTTTTATGACTTTTAACAAATGATCATCCACCCCGGCAATAGTTCTAGCACATCACAACACTGACATGCAGTCTCAGGTACAAATATTATGCACAGCAAAACACATTTATTTGTAGTTAGCTCTTAAACCTTCTATTTTTCACAACCCACTTGTATTTACCTATTTCCTCACCTTTCTTTCTTCTTCTTTACAGTATATTATTCTCTCCCATTTCCCCATCTTTTTATGTTGGCTTGTGCATGCACAAGCAACATGTTGCAGTAGTAGCACATTTCAGAGGTGTGTCAGTGTTGTGGCCAATGCAGGGGATGCTTTAGTGGGTGCGTCCCTCAGCCGCCAATCAGTGAGCATGCTGCCGATGACAGAAACTTCAAAGAGAGCCATAAACTTGAAAGAAATGTGCCACTGCAATCATGAACAGTACCCCCCCTCCACCCACAACCTTGTTGGCTCCTGCGACCGAGCACTCTGTTCCTGGGTCTTGCTCTAGGAGCAAGCGGTTGACTCCAGCCGCTGAGCTTTGCTTCAGAAACAAGGCGTTTGTTTAGTGTGCCTTTTCTGGTGAAACATTTCAATAAATATGGTGGCTTCTGCTGCCTACCAACACTCCCCAGAAAGCCAACATCGGGATGCCTAATCCCTGTGTTGGCATGTATCCCCCCTCCCCCATTAATGTGGCACACTGGGAGCCCACCCCAGTGTGCCTAAATGCCTTTATTTTTTTCTGTAAAATAAATAAACAAGGCCCCAAAGTGTGTGTTTTTTTTAACCTGCAAAACAGAAAACAGTCCATCGTTGTCATCCCAGTCCCCCTCCCCATCCTAACCCTCCCTATGAGCACCCACCTCCCTGCACCTCCCTCACCCCATACTTACCTCTGGAGGTCAGGAGCAGGGATCTTTTCTGGACTGAGATGCGTCTGCACTCTTCAAAGGCCAACCACAAACTGAAGAAATGACGGTAAGCTTTATAATGAGAGTCAATGGGGGGGGGTTCAACTTAGGTTGATATCTCAACCATTTTAGGAATTTTGGCCCCAGATTTTCAACATAAGATTCTTAGGACCCCACCTCATGAAGATGTCACTGTCACTTTGTTTCTTGGTCCCAAAAGGTGATTTCATCTTCACTGCGTGGAATGACCTTTTGGGACTGAGTAACAAAATGACAGTACCACTGTTCATGAGGTGGGGTCCCAAAAAGCCCATGTTGAAAATTTGGTGAAAAAATGCCCAGAAATGACCTCGTTACGGGTGTACGTTGCACATTATCTCTGCACTCTAATAACTTTGACAGTTTTTAATATTTTCACACCAGATTTTCAACATTGCCGTTTTTTAACACCTCTTTATGAAAACTACAGCTGTCATTTTTCACATCCTGCCCAAAATATGTTTTCTCACCTGTGGTACAGAATGCCATGGTCACTGTGGGAAATCAAATTTTGGGACAGATTAACACAATCACAGTGTCACTGTTCATGAGGGGAGGTTCCAAAATGCCCATGTTGAACATTTGGTGGAAAAATTCCCAAAAATTATTGCATTACGGGTGTGTGTTGCACAGTTTCTATGCACTCTGTTAACTTCACCAATTTTTCATATTTTCACTCCAGATTTTCAACATTGCAATTTTTTAACATATCCTCATGAACCAAGCTGTAATTTTTAACATCCTGCCAGAAATGTGTTTTTGCACCTGTGACGCCGAATGGCGCAGTCACTGTGTGAAATCACCTTTCAGGATTGAGTAATGAAATGATAGTGCCACTGTTCATGAGGTGGGGTCCCAAAGAGCCCATGTTGAAAATGTGGAGTGAAAATACCAACAAACACCTGGGGTGTTAGGGTTTCCAACCATAACGCCCCACCCTCTAGAGACTGACAGGCATCAGGGGTGTGACTTGGGTTCGTCGGCCATAATGCTCATGACATTCCACCCCCACCCTGCAGCCATTAATAGACATTGAGATGTGCCTTGAGGTCTTCAGCCCTAATGTTCACCCCATTCTCCTATACTTGCTTATATGTTTGGGTTCTGCTCTGTATATAATGTATTTACTCTCTGTTTTAGGCAATGCTTTGACTGCGGCTCTGCTTTTGGGGATCTGAGCTGTATAGAATTGTATAACGCACAGTTCATAGCCTTGGTGACTCTATGTATATATTTTGTTCCTATTCTAACTGTGTTTACTGACTGCTTGTGTTATATTCATCTGGTTCTACCTGATTCTGTGAAGTGCATAACTTGTATCATGTTGTCCTCCATATGAACTTGTATTTCATTGTACTCTCCCAGGTCGTACCTGAAAATAGGCAAATGTCTTATCGAGTGTACTTACCTGATCAACAAAAGCTAAATAAATAAATACATACTGAACCCATCTCAGCTTATTTCCTTATGGAATGGGGTGAGCGTAAGGTCCGAAGACCCCAAAGCACACTGCGATACCCGTCGGTGTCTGCAGGATGGGGTGAGGTGGAATGGCATAAGCGTTATGGCCAATGAGCCAAAGGCACGCCTCCAACGCCTTTCAGTCTCTGCAGGGTGGGGGGGGTTGGCATTAGTTCAGTACTTCTCTGCCATTCCTATTACGCATCTCTCTGACTGCTGCACTAACAATGACAATGCCAGCAAGTCAACATTCGGCATTGACAAATGCGTGTTTCTTTTCTGTCTTTCCTACGTTCCTGAGATGGAATGTTTACTACAGATGGAATGCAGGAATTCAAATCTCTACTCAGTTCTACTGGCAGAATGTTCACCCTACAATCACACAACATAAGACCTCTGATGGAACCAGGGCTTTTGTTTTATCTGTAGTAGAGATTTCCCTGGTAAGCAGGCGAGGATAGGAGGGAATTTTTCATGGTCAGCAAAGAAACACCAGAAATTAAAATTTTAAGTACTGTAGTACTTCATTTAAAAAAAATTATATATGTGTAAGACAAGCATTATAAGGGCAAATAACATTTATTTATTTTATATTTAAGGCATTATTATTTGTAGGGCCTAGCTGAAGGATTTTAGTGAGTAAAGGTGACAGTCATATTTGTGATGGCAGTTAGGGATGTGTGGTTAGTACTAATTTTAGTGTGAAGAGGCTGCTGGATCTTTATCCAGTGCTGTTGGACTAATATAACAGCACTGGTAAAGATGGCCCCAGTGTTCTTCCCCTTACACTTGACGATAAACTGCATATTTTGAGTCAGCCTATTACATGTTCCCTACACAGTATATGTACTGTATGTATGTGATTATAGTGGAATGGTAGCTCTACTATAGTTATGGTTGAGTAGGCACTTTAATGTTAAATCCCAGTTTTTGCACTTTAATAACTTCACAACTAATCAATGGATGTGCATAAAAATAAGCATGCTCAGTCTTGTGGGGAAGATCTCTTGATATGCCAAGTTTTGTTCCGGTCGGATTCCAAAACGCGGATAGTGAACAAATGCAGAAAATTATTGTTTTTTGCTGGTTTTTGCCATCACATAGCGCCCAGAAGGTTTGGAAGTTTGGTCTGACATTTTCAGTGTAGAAAGGGCATGGCCAACAGAAGTGCTTTTCACTGGTTTGGTGAAAAAATATTAATCCATTCCAAGGTTATTAAATTTAAATAATGTGGGTTCTGAGCATGCTCAGTCAGTACTTTAAAATAGCCGTATTCATGAGCTATGAGGTGACTCTAGGCATCCAAGCCAGGGTGCATAGAGTCACCTCATAGCTCATAAACATTAATGAGCTTATTTGCATAATTGATGGAGCTAGAAAAATCAGGTGAAAAACTACAAGCTATCTCTCCTTGGGAAGCTTAGTCTGTTCAAAATAACTGTTTAGAACATTTTTTTTTGGTTTCAACTGTTCACATTGCAAGAAGAACAGTTCCTTATGTGCCCCACATTTTCAAAAGTGTCAGTGTAAGCCTAACTCATGAATAATCATATGCTTATTTGCATACTTTTTTTTTAGCTGAGAGAATTAGAAAAAACTGGCTAGATATTTCTCTACTCACTACAGAAATTGGAGACTACATCTCTCAGTAAAGAAATTGTGTCAGCTATATGCTGTATGCACGATACCTCATTTTGAAAATAAACATATGGGATAGATTCACAAAAAATCACAAAGTGCAGCGCAAAAGTTTGCATTGATCTTTGCGATTACCCAGGTGGTAAAAATTGCTATTCACAGACAGACTGCATAGGGTATTATCTAACTGTGAATTGGGGTGGGTAGGTAGAGGCAGCGGTAACTCCATTACCGCTGTCTCCAACCCCACTGGTGCTGCCCTGACTTGCATTCCTTTAAATGGCCTTACAATGAATAGCGCCAGTGTGCTATTTGTTATTCATAAAAGCAGTCATGCAAATGAGCCCATTGGGCTTGCAAGGCGCTAGCTGGCCATTTGCGTAATCATTATGGGCTAATTTGCATGGGCTGTGGGTGTCGCAGCGTGCCCCGCCCAGCCCCTGCCCAACATAGCCATAGTCACTGGTGGTTTAATGGTCCCTCCCCTGACCCTGATGCTGGTCCCTGTTCCTTTAATTCCTATTAAATATCCCTGGTAGTCTAGTGGTCCCCCCGATCTTTGATTGCCTTCCCCATTGTAAAAAAAGAATATCCCTGGTAGTCTAGTAGTCCCACCCCTCTCCCCTGTTCACTGATCACCGTCCCATTACTAAATAATATTGTCTCTGGTAGTCCAGTGGTCCCTTCCCCAATCTTTGATCACCAGCTCGCAATAAAAATTACATATCCCTGGCAGTCTAGTGGTCCCTCCCCCTTCCCTGTGCTCTGATTGTCATCTCATTATTAAATAATAGTGTCCCTGGTAGTCCAGTGGCCCATCTCCTCCCTCGCTCTCCAATCACATCCTGTTATTAAATAATAAGTTCCCGGTAGTCTTGCAGTCCCTCCCCTCCCCATTGTTCAATCGCCATCCTGTAGGTGAAAATAAAATAATACCCTGTCCCGTGATCCCTCCCTCAATGATCACTACCCCAAGAACTACACTGCAAAGAGAGAGTGAGACAGTGACAGTGGTATTAGTCCCCCCCCCAGTCCTCTGATTCCCGGCCTGTCATACAGTCAGGAATCTCCCTGGTGGCTAGCAGTCCCTCCCCTGCCCAATGTATCCCCCCTACTGGTTACTCCCAACCCTTGGTTGGCAGTCAACAGGAGAGCCTTTGTCTTTTTGGCCACATCCACCTGGAATTCCCTCCCGCACGTGTTTCTCTCCAGAACCTCTCTCCCATAATTTAGACACAATATCTCATGTCGCCTCCTTGCCCCTCTCCCGGTACCTGTTTTCGCTGACAGCTTTCTTGCTCATACGGAAGAACTCCCATTGTTCGAATTAACCCCAATGCCACTATGTATGACTGTTGTTAGCCCAAACTGCTATATTCAATGTCCTGCACTTTATTTGACCTGATGTTACGTACACGGTTGTAACACTGTATTTATCCTGCTGTAACACTGAACTTGCACCCTTGTTGAATATACCTGTGTTAGCACTTGCATTGTTAACCGTTGTATTTCTGCTCCTCTGTAACATGTATGTATCTGTTGTTTTTGTCCAGGGTCGCCCCTGAAAAAGAGACTGTATTGTCTCAGTGGGCCTGCCTGGTTACCAAAATTCAATAAATAAATAAATGTGTATAAAATATTACCATTGGTGTCCAGTGGTTCCCCCCTCAAGATCCCGATGCATTGTAACAGGAAGATACCCTGTTTCCTGGCGGTCTAGTGGACCCCCTACCCAGGGAGATTCCTGACTGTATGACAGGTCGGTGATTGGAGGACATGGGGGGAACCAATACCACCAGCACTGCCTTTCTCTCTCTCTCTCTCCCTCTTTGCAATGTACTTCTTTGGGTGGCAATCAGCAAGGGAGAGATCACGGGACAGGGCATTATCTTTTTTCACCTTCAGGGCAGTGATCGGACAACAGGCAGGGACATGATACTACCAAGGAACTTATTATTTAATAACCGGATGGTAATCAGAGAACAGGGGGAAGGGGAGGGACCACTGGACTACCTGGGACACTATTATTTAGTAACAGGATGGCGATCAGGGAATGGAGGAGGGACCACTAGACTACTAAGGATATTCTTTTTTTTACACCGAGGATGACGAGCGGGATCAGGGAGGGGGAGACCACTACACTACAAAGGTAACAGTGCTGTGGGTGTGGGGGCCACTGCAGTACCTCAGGCAGCCACTAGAGTTGTACTGAATACCGCCAGGTCTTAGTCAGCAGTATTTTCTCCATGCAAGTGACCGTCACAAAGGGCCCATGCATGGAGAAAATGGTTTGTGAATGTCACAGCGCCATTATGCAGGTCCCCTCCCCCTAGTTTGAATTGCGGCCCCTGAACCCTTTGTAAGCCCATTCTAATGGTGCAAATTGGGCATTTGTGAATAACACTATGGCACAGAACCCACTTTGCACCATGCAAATTGGGTTTGTGCTGGGGCAAAGCTTTGTGAATCTAGTCCCTGAGATCTTACGTTGTTGTAACCACTACAAAAATAGGAGACTGCTCCTCCCAGTAAGGAGAATAGAAGACAAATTCATATTGTACCTACAATACCTTGTTATGCACGTCTACATATTAGGTGCTATACTGCAGTTACCAATACTAAAAATAGGAGACTGCACCTCTGACTAAGAAAAGTTTAAGTAAATTTTATAGTCTAGCAAGAATTCTTGGAAACACCACATCTCAGCAGCAGAAACTCAATCGATGTCCCCACAGCGGCACCGGGATAACGCCGCACAGAAGCCCGACGCAAACCAGATCGATGGACAGTACAGTGACACAGCACCCGGCACAGTCCCCACATCAGACAGAATCATGACCAGCCACTGAATGCCGCACCACCAATGTACACCACCATGAGCGACCTGATCTCAGGAGCGCCCCCCCCCACCAACGGCGCAGGACATACTGATGGGCAGCAGGTGGATACACTGGACAGCAGACAGACAGAATCTGGAGACACAGCAGCAAGCAGGGCATGGTCTGCGGCATATGGGGCAGGCACACACATGCTAAGATGAACAGCCAGCGGTGGACCGCAGCCTGACATGCAGAAGGATGCACAGCAGGGCTGAATGGAAGGCAAGCACACACAGACAATCAATACACTACAGGGACAGCAGGTGAAGCACAAAGTTGCATGCCAGGCATGAATACATTGGCCATCTAAACACAGCAGGGACCCCTGGCTCTGTGGGACGAACAGGGTGCAAAGCGGTGGTACAAGCACGAAATCAGTGGCAGCTATGCGGGGATACACAGTGGGCTGATAACAGTTGCTCCCCCCCATGCACCCCGGAGTTCACACCTGGAGGCTGATGTTTAATGCCAGCCCCATCAGGTAGTCCTTGCAGCTGTGCATTGTGTACTGGGCAACAAGGTCGGATATCTGCCGGGCGCTCTCCCTCCACCGCCAATGGGAGCACCTGACAGCCTGGCCAGACAGGGCCTGTTGCAGCTTGACCTCCGTCAGCCACTGTTCCCCCTGCAGGACATATAGGAACCACCACAGGGTGGGGTGTGCTGTGCCCAGCAGGGCATTGAAGGCCCTATGCCAGCCTTTGATGGCATTGTTAGTGCTCAGCATCCCCTCCCTGATGAACACATGGCAGTTCCACACAGGGATGGGGAACAGTGGCTTGCGGCGGTGCCCGCTGTGGACATGCCTGCCCAGTCAGGTGTCCTCACAGTAATCGGGGACCGGGGCGACTGTCTCCTCATGCTCCATGAAGTATGGCCAGCTTCGGAGCTCTTCGTAGGTGGCACACACATCCTCAGGGGGGCACAAAAGCAAGGGCTGGCAGCATGCGGAGATGCATTGCGCACACATCATCACTGATGTACAGGTGCATAAGATCTGCATGCTGCTGTATGCCACCACACACACACACACACACACACACACACTGGCACAGGTGAAAGAAACACCCGTGCACCTCCACCTGCGGAAATACATTCCACAGTGCCTGTAGGCCACCATCTCGAAGTCTATCACCATGTGGTGTGGGCTGCTTACAGGGCACAGCTGTGCCACCTTGGTAAATACCTCCGTGTATGCTGCCACTGTCCTGAGGACGTACACGGCGGGCAGTACTGTGGCATCATCTGCACCATGTAGGATGTACAGCTGTTGAAATAGACTGGGACAGCACTTGAAGGTGCTGTCCCCTAGCCAGGAGGGGCCGCAGGCAAGGAATTCAAGATTTCTTTTGGTGCTGAATAGCAGGAACCTGTGGTCACTGGAACCCTCAGTCATGGATCAAAAAGAGCTCACCATCCAATGTCCTGCGGTATTCCCCCAGGATGGATAGCTTGTTTAGGCACTGTGGGTCCACTGGTGCCCTACGGACACTGCACCACACACGTTGAGCTGCTGGCTTCAGAAGGGGTACAGGTGGTAGGATATCCCCCACGGCCTTGCTCACACCTAAGCAGCAGGCCACCACGATCTGCTGGCTTGTCTTGTTTGTGTTCCTGTCCTGCTGCTTCATGGTGGCATGCACCCTCCGGACACCTACTGCTGCGGTGTCAGGCACATGGTTATGGGAGCCCAATACACTATGTGGGTCCACCCATGACAGTCAGCGCTTGGCCCTTACACCTGGCAGCTGCGTACCTTTTTCCTGGTCCGCAAGTCCTTTCCTCGCTGGTAGGTGCATCCGCCCACCACCAGCAGTTTGTGACCCTTTGATGCTATCAATGTACTCTTCGAACATTTTCCTGGTTGCATAGAACAGGTGGTGGCAGCAGCTGATACCTTTGTACCGCGCACCTGCTGATGCTGTGGGGACGTGGTCACTTCTTTCTATTGTGGTTGCTGTGGCTGTCGGGCTTTTCAGGCCAGGATTGTGGTGTTGCTGTGGGGTGTTGCTCTGACACCATGTTTCCGAATTCTTCATTGCTGTTCGTAAATCAGCCTATTAGCTGTTACATATAGAATAAGACATAGAATACAGTGCATTACGACAGTTTAATACACACCCGAACTGTATGATGCTACATAAACCCCGAGAGCAAAGCTCAAGGGGTTTATTCAAGCATCACACCGAAACTGTGTTATTCAATAGAATGTGTGTATTAAATTAGAGTAAACACTGCACGCCATGTTTTATTTTATATAATTACTGGCTGTCAGTCCCCCACTCCAGTGGTGCTGTCTGTCTCTATTAAGAAAGACTTGAACAGTATCATATCACTCAGAGTGGAATTCCTGGTGTTCTGCTTCTGATTGAAATGGTGACAGAAAACTAAGCTTCCATCTTTTTTTAATTACACATTTCTTTGACATATATCTTGAGCGCCGGCTTTCTGATGTTACTATGTGATTGCACAGCGGACTTGACAGGAAGAGATCAGGGCTTGAGAGGAAGTGTTCAGACTGTGAGCTTACAATTAAAAAAAAAGTAAATTAATTATTTGTGGCAGGGTTTTTTTGTGTAGCGCTTCTGTGAGCAGTGATGCGTAGCATTAACTAGAAACCACTAAAACTGGCAGCAGAGTGTAATTACGTTGCGCGCAAGTGTATACTGGAATTTACATAGGCCTGATGAGGTTTTGTCACTTGGCCTGCAGCCTCATTACCGAACCACACCAGGTGTGGGTAAACCCAGCATAACCCACACCCTGTCATGGTTTATTGCTTATATGGAACTCATGTGTAATTTAGCAACTACCATACAGATGGCAGGAGGGATCAGTTCTAGCCAGGGTAAGTGTATAATTTATAATGGAGCTCATGTGTAATTCAGTGATTGGTCTACAGATAGCAGTAGTGTGCATTAAATATTGCACTTTAATATCTTTGTAACCGTTCAATGGATTTGCACAAAATTTGCATGTGTGGTTTCATTGGTTAGTTCTCTTGATGCACTAAGTTTGTTATATCGAATGTGCGTATTCTGAGATGCGGACAGCGAAAAAATAAAAATAGCTGTTTTTTGCTTTTTTTTTCATTGCCTTGCGCCCAGATGGTTTGGAATTTTGGTCTGAAATTTTCAAGGTAGAAAGGGCTTGGCCCACAGTGGTGCCTTTTGCTGGTTTGGTGGAAACTATTAATCCATTCCAAAGTTATGATTAGGCATTTGTAAATCTCACAATAACACCCCCCCATTGTGCATTATTACTTAAACAGAACTTATGTGTAATTCAGTGACTGCCTGACAGATGGCAGGAGGGATCAGTTCTAGCCATGGTAAGTGTATAATTTATAATGGAACTCATGTAATTCAGCGACTACCCTACAAATGGCAGTAGTTAGCATAGCATTTTGCACTTTAATATCTTTGCAACTATTCAACGATTTGCACAAACTTTTGCATGCATGGTCTCAAGGGCAGATCTCTTGATGTGCCAAGTTTTGTTCTGGTTGGATGTGCAGATTCTGAGATGTGGATAGTGGAAAAACATTAAAAAATTGCTGTTTTGTTTTGACATCGCCTTACACCAAGACGGTTTGGAATTTTGGTCTGAAATTTTCAGGGTAGGTGTGTGTAACTCACACAACATACCCCCTGTCATGCATTATTGCTTACATGGAACTAATGCATAATTCAGTGACTGCCAATGGATGACAGGAGAGATCAGTTCTAGCCAGGGTAAGTGTATAATTTATAACGGAACTCATGTGTTATTTAGCAACTGCCCTACAAACGGCAGAAGGCATCAGTTCTGGCTGGGTAAATGTATAATTTATAATGGAACTCATATGTAATTTAGCAACTGCCTTACAGATGGCAGAAGAGATCTGTTCTAGCCAGGGTATGTGTAGGATTTATAATGGAACTCATGTGTAATTCAGAGACTGCCCTACAGATGGCAGTAGTGAGCAATACATTTTGCACTTTAATGTCATTGCAACCGTTCAATGAATCTGTAGAAATTTGCATGCATGGTCTCGTGGGGTAGATCGCTTTGTACCAGCTGGATGTGCGGATTCTGAGATTCAGATTGCAATAAAACGTAAAACACTGCTGTGTTTTGCTGTTTTTTTGTCATTGCCGTGTGCCCAGATGGTATGAAATTTTGGTTTGAAATTTTCCAGGTAGAAAGAGCTTGGTCCACAGAGGTGCCTTTTGCTGGTTTGGTGAAAAAAAATATTCATCTGTTCAAAGGTTATTAAATTTTAAGGTTTTGGGTTCTGCACATGCTCAGTAAGCACGTCAGAATACCTGTACAAAGGGGATTGGCTTGGACTCCTAGAGTCGCCTCATAGCTCATGAATAATCATGAGCTTGTTCTCATACCCATTGTTTAAAATTGAGGGAATTAGAAAAATCAGTTGAAAACTACTAGCTATCTCTTTTTGGGAAGCTTGGTCTGTTCAAAATCACTGTTTACAACTATTTCTTTTTGGTTTCACCTGTTCACATTGCAAGAAGAATAGTTCCTTATGAGCCCCACATTTTCAAAAATATCTCTGTAACTGTAGCTCATGAATAATAATGAGCTTATTTACAGAACTGTTTTTTTTTTAAATAAATTGACAGAATTAGAAAATTCAGGTGACAATGACAAACTACCCCTCTTTGGGAAGTGTGAATTGTTTTGAAACATGGGCTAGAAATCAGTATGTTAAACATTAGGGCTATAGAAAGAAAGTAGTAATTTTTACGGCTGTCTGGGTGGAGCTACGCAGACATTTTGCTATCGCGGTAGAAGAACAGCGGGTCACCTCCGGTACATGACCCTGTGTTCTCCAACAGTGATGTGGCAGCATCATGACAGTGCTGACTCCATATGTGCTGTCCTCCATGATGGACCTCCCCTCCACAGAATGGGTGCCCCCCTCCCCATGGCGCACTACTTCCCAAAAGCACTTTCACTGCAACTGCGCAAGCTACAGCCTAGCAACACACTCCAGAAATATTCAGATATTTTGATTAAGCTGGAAAATCAGTACCTGATAAATAAATCCAGGGTTCCTGCAGATAACAGAATAAACTCTGTTGAGGTGCGGCATCAGGTAACCAGAAGGCTGCAGAACCGGATCCCTGGGGGGCCAAAACATTAGAACAAACAACCATCTTCATGCATTTCATTTGGCACAGAATGAATTACCTCGGATGGTAGGAAATCAATGACCAGGCAGATGGCTTTCCAATAACAAATGGGATTTATTTGATTGTTTCCAACAGCAAACAGTCATTAAGGTTCAAGCCAACTATCAGCTCCATGGGGCTAGGGGCACAGTTGATTTCATTTCCTTGGTGGTCCATGGCACAAAGCCGTGGCACAAGTCTTTTCAGGCAATTGCCTGGCTGACTTTCCCTTGTACACTGAGTGGCAATACACTCGGATGGGCTGGATGACAGATCCCTCAGGGCAAGTCTAATGGTCAGGATGCCCAGTTACAGACCATGCAGTTCTCTCCCACAGCAGCAGCCATTACAGGCTATATGACAGTTCTTTACCAATGCAGGCATACCAAATGGCCTGATACACCATACAGCATAATTTCTCCTCCCCACCATGGAGCAAACATGACTCAAGTCGGAATTATTCCGGGGACCCAGTGAAGGGGTGGTCTCCCCAGGCCTGACCGCCAACCTTACTGCTGCTCCAGGGGGTTCTGGGGCACAAAACAGTCTTCCCTTTTCCAGCTGACCCCACATCTTGGGTGGACATGGACTACATCAAAACTGACCACAACCTGCCACACCATAGCCCACACTACACCTTTCAGGCACTGATGCGGACTCTCCTTGCTGATCTTGCCAGATGCCGGACCCTCCCCAGTGCCAAAATCATGGTGTGGGCCCCTCCTTCTTCCCCAGCTTTGGCTCCGAACAGTAGTGGCAGTGGCATGGCATATTGAGGATCTCCACATGGCTCCAGGGTGCCTATTTTCACTTGCCCATATCTCGGCTGTGTCCTCAGATGATCCCACCTTCCTGGGAGGGGTGGTAGGGTAGCAGTCTCCCCACCCCAGGCCCAGGCCTACAGCCCTGACCACTACTCCTCCATGGACTCTGCAGCACAGCTTGACGGAAGACCCCATTTTCTCACTGCTGGTCCCTTTTATAGCGGTGCCAGGTTAACGCCCCTAACTATGGGTTCTTGCTCTGCACTGGGTGCAGATGCCCTCTGGACAATGTAGTAAGCCCAACACATTGGTGGGGCTTAAAAATATTTGCATATAGTTATGTATTTATATATTATTAATTGCAAAATACAATGTTAATGCAGACATTAGGGTGAAGAACGCAAAGCGCACAAAGTAGGAAAGTGAAAAAATTAGGGGTTTGGGTCTCCGGAGTATTGGCAAAACAGTGGTGGGGTCTTCCTTTCAGATTGTCAACCCTAAATGCCCACCCCCTTCCCCTAGCCTGTAGCCTCCTCTCTGAAACACAAGGCACAGCTCCAAGCCAGTGCCTCATAGTGATACACTCTTCAAAGATAGAGAAGTATGGCTCGTCACAGGTTACCAACAGAATCTGTTGTAGCTTTTTTCATGCAGGGCCCATCATGTCCAGCATTATTTGCCATGGGGAAGAGGTGAGCATTAGGATTGACAACCCCAAGGAAAACCCCACCACTTTCCCTACTTTGTGCACATTGCGTTCTTCAACCCTAATGTCTGCATTATCATAGTTTTTTTACAGCAGTTAGGGATTTGCATGGAGACCAAAGTGCACTACACAAATTGTGTATGCACAGAGTAGCTCACATGTACATTAGGCTAACATATAACGTGTTGTATGGTATTGGGGTAGGCACAAATCAAACACACACATCATGAAGGAGCAGGGCTACACTTATGTACCCAGAAGTGGGTTGTATACTTATACTCTCTTGGGGGATATAAGAAGGGTTTAAAAGCTTATTTGCTGGAGCAGAATCAGTGCAAGTGTTACCGGTGATAGTCCGAAGCACTACTATATTGATGGCCTGTGACTGAACTGCCCTTCTTATTTGTCCTGCATACGCTGTGATATAGCCTTCAACTCTCTGTACACCGACGTAACTCTCATATAGAGTTCATAGGTTCATAGGATGTTTACGAGTTAAGGGGACCAATGGTCCATAAGAAACTCACCACCTATGGGTGGAAGAAGGGCGTTTATCTAATAAAAAAGTCTTTCTTTCTCCCATGTAATAATCAAGTCTATTTTTAAAGATAACCATACTCCCACTGTTAACAACATTAGATGGTAATGTATTCCAGGCTGGAATTATTCTCTGGGTGAACCAGTTGTTACGCCTGCTTGTCTTATTAATATTCCCTTTTAATTTTATATTATGAGCTATTGTGGTAAAAGTGTCCGTATATCTAACTAACCCTAGAGTTTCCATAAGGTAATCATCTTTAATAGCATTATAAGTAAAGCAAAGATCTCCCCTCGTTTGTCTGTATAGTAAAGAGTACAATCTCAGGTGCTCAAGTTGTTGATCATAACTCAGATTTTTTGACAGTAGATATGTGTTTTGTGATTCTTCTTTGGACACCCTCAACTAGTTTTTTACTTTTGATTGTTATTGGTGCACGTAATGGAGCACAGTATTCAAGGTGAGGACGTACTAAAGTTGAATAAAGGGGTATCACAATCTTAGGATCTCTGCTTTTGATGTTTTTTAGGATGCAGTTGATAATTTTATGACATTTTTTAACAGCTGTTTTAGTATGCATTTCGAAGGTTAGTTTATTATTGATTATAACTCCCAAGTCAGTTTCAAGGTTGGTTTCTTGGAGTTGTATATTATTTATCTTGTAAATGTTTTTAATATTGTTATAGTGCATAACTTTACATTTTTTTATATTAAAGCTCATTTTATTATTTTTTATCCAGAGTACTAGATGACTGAGGTTATCTTGCAGGTTAGCTGGAGATGATGAGTTGTTTACTACACAGCCTAATTTACAATCATCTGCATACTTAACTATCCGGGTATCTCCAGTAGTTTGCATAGATGAGATAAATATTTTAAATAATGTCGGTCCCAATACTGAGCTCTGAGGTACACCACTCATTACAGATCCCCATTCCGAGAAGTACCCTCTTAGGGCTACCCTCTGTTTCCGGTCAGTAAGCCATGAAGAAATCCAATTCACTATATTTTTTTTGGAGTTTAAACTTAAGAAACTGTTCAATCAAAATCTTGTGTGAAACTGTGTCAAAAGCCTTAGAATAATCAAGGTATATGACATCCACTGGTAAACCCTCATCGAGGGCTTCACTTACATATTTGAAGAAGTGAATTAAGTTAGTTAGACAGGATCTACCTGATTGAAATCCATGTTGGTTAATATCTGTTAAGTTATTTTGAACAGTGTGTATTTCTACTAGTTTTTGAATAAGTCTTTTTAACATTTTGCAGATAACAGAGGTTAAACTTATGGGCCTGTAGTTGTTAACATCTTTTTTATTACCAGTTTTATAAATAGGAGTTACTATAGTCTCATTCCAGATTGAGACAGTTTTTCCTTCTTTCAGTGAAGTATTAAAAAGTAAGGTAAAAGGACCTTTTATTACTTGACTCAATTCTTTGAGTAATTTAGGGTGTATCCTATCAGGACCTGGAGAACCATTACATTTTAGGTGTGAGAAAGCTTCCATAATCTCATTTTCTGTGAAGTAAATCCATTCTGAACTGTCACATTCTGGAGGAATAGGTGCTGATTCTTTAAGATTAAATATACTTAGGAATCGTTTGTTAAATTGGGTTGCCATTTCTATTTCATTACTAATTACTTCATCATCAATTACTAGTGGGCCTAAATTTGATCTATTACCATGTAATGACCCTATATAATTGAATAAGCTTTTTTTATTGTATTTAGTGTTTGTGACCAATTGTAATTCTAGGTTTAATTTAGATTTGCTTATAATATTTTTAACGTTACTTGCACTCTTTTTGTATTGTTTCCAGTTTCTATCTGTTGGTAACTTTATAAATTTCTTATAATACTTATTTTTCCTATTAATGGTTCTTTTGAGTTTTCTATTCCACCGTATGAGAGTCCTATGATTATTTCTATACTTTGTTTTATTGGGAACCCATTTATTTTTATACAGAATTGTATTTTCTCCCTACAGTAATTTCCATACTGGGGTTAAATTCTTGTCTCTGAGTTCTTTTTCCCATTCCCAGCAGGCAAGATATTCACCCATTCTTTTATAATCGGCTTTGTTGAAATCTTTCACAATTGTAGACCCTCTGATATGTTTTGTGGTGGTAGTAACACAGAATTTAATAATATTATGGTCACTAGTACCTAAAGGTTCAAGGACACAAGGAGTAGTGATATCCTCATTGCAATTTGATAGAACCAGATCTAATAGACTGTTTCCTGTTCTAAGTTGGACTTAATTGTGAAGTCAAGAAATTTATTCTCCAATGAACCAACAGCACTTAGAGTGGGCCAATTAATGTTAGGGGAATTAAAGTCACCCATCAATATGTAATTTGATTGTACTTTTACTTTCTCCAAGTTAGACAAGAATCTATCTGTTTCAATATTAGCTAAATTGGGAGCTTGATAAGCTAGACCAATTGTTAAGCGTTTTCCTGGTAGATTAATGTGGGCCCATAAGATTTCTGTTTCATGAAATGGCACTTGGGTTGAATCCACCATATAGGACTTATATTTTTCTGATACATATAAGGCTATCCCACCTCCATTCTTATTTTGTCTATTTTTAGAGCATCTGTTATAACTGGGGATATCCATGACCCAGTCAGTATCCTTTGGACCATGTCTCTGTAACACCACATATGGCTATATCCTGATCTCTTAAGTATTTGAGCTCCTCAATTTTATTTGTTGAACTTCTAGCATTAACCAATAATATATTAATATCTTGGTAGTATGAGACTGGTTCAAGTTTATTTATTTGAGTATTTGATACATTGTTAAGAGATGCAGACACAGGCTGCCTCTCCCCCAAAGTGGTTAGTTTAAATTGTGATTTATAAACATATTAAATTGTTTCCCAAGAACAAAACTACCTCTTCTACTTAAGTGTCGGCCGTCGCCGCAGTACAATTCTGGATGATCCATAAATTTCTCCCAGTGTGTGATGCATTTTATCCCTTGCTTACAGTACCAAGTACATAGCCACAAGTTAATGCATTTTATTTTATTATTAACAAATTGTAAGGCCTTAGGTATGGGAAGAATCTCCGAAAGAGCAATTGTACATCCCATATTTGCTAATTTATTTGTAAGGGCTACCAGATCTTGTTTTATTTCTAGGGCAGAGTAGTGGAAAACATCATTTGCACCAGCATGCACTAGTACTACAGAAGATGTATTCATGTTATCAACTATATTATTGACCATAAATGTAATATCTTTAACTCTTACTCCACTGATGCTAGATAGAGTTCAATTGGCCTTGTCAGGGTTGCAAATTGCCCTGTCAAGATGTTTTATTATCGAGTCCCCAAGTACATAAACTGTTGGTGATGCCTGGATATCTGTTCCAGGCATATCCAATTGGGTACATGGGGTCAACAAATTAGTATTGTAAGTATCAACTAAGTTTGGTCAGAAGATCGACTTTAAAAGTGGTCTGCCACTGTACTGGCAGCCAGTGCAGTCTGCGCAACACCAGCAAAATACGGCTGGACCAAGAAGTACCACTCAAAAGCCGGTGCCTTAAATGACTTTCAAGTATTGTATTGTTACTTTTTCAAACAAATGTGTCTCTATAACCTAATGTATTACCATTGTATTTGTTATTGTCCAAGTCTTCTCTGTAATTGTGTAGTAGTAAAGGCCAAGTTATTGTTCTACTCCTGTAAATTACATAAATCAAAGGATTTTGTTACAGTACAATTTAAATCACTATTAGACATATCAATATTTGGGTCAAGTTCAGCAACTTGTAGAAGAGGATCAAAATGATTAAAAAGAGGAATATTAAAAATGTTTGCTCTCCTTCCTTTTTAAGGTACCTTGGCATTCTGAACCATATACCATTCATCGTCTATAGTATCTGATATATCTGTTTCTCGGGCCCTTTTTTAATTTAACTCTGTACCAGATATATTTGTGGGTGGTGGCATATGGTTTGATGGTACCATTAAAATCAAATTATTGGACTGATTTTTTAATGATTGATCAAAGGTAAGTGTCCTATCCACGGAACAAGCTGGCTTGTTAAAGTCAACCTGAAGTCTAGCTGCTGTTGCTTTCAGACTGTCTTCTAATTCAATCATTCTGGAGCCAAATAATTTGATTTCATTTGTAAGGGACTCAATTAATTCACAGTTGCTACTCCTAGATGGCTCACTGTTGTTGTGTGTTAATATCTTATACATGTCACACGAGACAAATTTGCAGGCAAAGCCCCGGTTTACAATTTGTAATACTTTAGCCATTTTAATTTATAGTTGGTCTGTGTTGCAGTTTAACGTAATACTGCCTTCCAGGCTATTGTTCAGAGTAAGTAAAGGGACTACTCTCAATAAAAGATAATAGGAGACATTGTTACTCTTTATTTTCTACTTTACAGCTAAGTTTTTACTGCCTGTGGGCCTTAAATGACTTTCAAGTATTGTATTGTTACTTTTTCATATAAATGTGTCTCTATAACCTAATGTGTTACCATTGCATTTGTTATTTTCCAAATCTTTTCTGTAATTGTTATTTGCCAGATAGGGGGGGTCAGGAGTTGCTTCACCCTCAGGACTTGAGGGTGTTTCATTCCTGACCTCTGAACGGGTGCATAACCTGGGGGTAATACTTGTTGAGGGTTTGACTATGCATTTGCAGGTGTCTGCTGTCATCAAGTCCACATTTTACCATCTCAGAAATATCTCCAGGATTAGGCACCTTGTTCCATCCGGCAATCTCCCTACGCTGGTCCATGCCTTTGTGTCCTCGCATCTAGACTACTGCAACTCCCTTTACCTAGGGCTTTCTGGGGGTTTAAATCTGCTGCCTGCAGCTAGTGCAGAATGCAGTGGCCTGGCTTTTGACTGGTACCTCTCAGTCCAGCCGTATTTCACTGGTGTTGCGTGGACTACACTGGCTGCCAGTACAGTGGCAGATCACCTTTAAAGTCAGTCTTCTGACTTATAAAGCCCTACATGGACTTGGCCCTGACTACCTGAAAGAGCTCTGGGTCTCTTACTGCCCTGGGCAATTGATTGCTACGTTCAGCTGGTGAGGGGTTGCTAGTGATCCCAAGGGTGTTCTTGAAATCTCCTGGGGCTTGTACATTAATGTACGCAGCTCGACCCTCTGGAATTGTCTACCCCACCAGATAAGGGAGTGCGCGACTGTGGAGGAGTTTAAAAAGGCCCTAAAAACATATTTGTGGACCCAAGTATTCAGAGTCTGATTGTATTATTTTAATTACTTGTTTTTATTGTAATGATTGGAATTTTATCTATGTATTTTGTACGGCGCCTTGATTTTTTGAAAGGCACCTTAAAAATAAAGTTTTATTTTTTTTATTAAAATTTGGAGTCAAAATATTAAAAGACAGCAAAGCTATGAATGTACATTTGAATTTTCCCATGCTCTCTAGTACCGTTGGTAATTTTCAGTATTTTGACTCCAAACTTTCAACATAGCCATTTTGTCACACAACCTCATGTACATGACAGGTGTTGTTTTTTCAGATCCTAGACAAATGTGTTTTCACACTTGTGGTGCAAAATGATGTTTTGGACAGTATTCTATAAATGCCACATGTCACGTTTATTTTTTTTTTTGAAATTTAAGTTTATTGAGTTTGCAGATACATAAAAGGAAAACCCATCAGATACCAGGAATAGAACAACATAAGTAAGTACCAGGAAGGGGGAAAAGGGGAGGGTAACAAGTAGTCTAGAACCAAGAACATTTACAGAGACCCCAACCCCAAGCCCCCTCAAACCCCCCACCCCCAAACCCCCAAGGCCAGAGAGTTGCTTCTAGAAAGGGGACCACATCTAGAGGAGGTGGTTACAGGAAAGAAGAAAGTAAACAGGAAAGCTGTCAGAAAACGGGAGACAGAGAGCTGTCTGGAGTCTGGAAACTATTCAACCTGGAGAGATCAAGCTGGTTGTGTAACAAAACGTAACGCCAACTAGGGACCTGATTATACTAAAAAGAAAGCATACAACTTACCCCACTTCCGAGTGAAAGACTGGGGGTTGTGCCTGTAGCTAGGCATAAGCTTCTCGGTATTGAGATTGAGAGACAACTCCCTCAACCATTCCTGGAAAGTTATAGTGAGCTGGTCTAGCCAGTGCCTGAGAATCAATTTCTTAACGACCATAGAAATGATGGCCATGTGATATTTATGTTCCATACCCGAAATGGCGGAGTAGTCGCCCAAAATACATATGTCAGGGGTAAAAAAATCCTTCAGGTCTAAAAGCGGATTAAGATGATCTCTGAGAGCATCCCAAAGAGGGGCCACCTTGACACAAGCCCAGAAAATATGCAATAGATTCCCTTCGGCAGCCCCACACCTAACACAGAGATTGGACTCTTGTTTCCCATACCTGGCCAACTTGACTGGGGTGTAATATAGATTATTTAAGATATAGAACTGAGTCAGTCTGTGGTTATCTTGGGATAGGTAGCGATACACATCCCTCCAAATCGAGCCCCAGTTGGGGGTCGGACAAAGACCTGAGAGAGACCAGATTTTACAGCCAGCAAGGGGAACAGGAAAGAGGTCGGTTAGTAGATTGCTGTAAATCCTGGAAATACAACTGCGCAACCCGACCGCCTCCTATACCTTAACGAGAAAGGGCTTTAGTTTAGAAGGGGAAAGGATAGGACCCAAGGTTTGAAGAATCAAATGCCTCATTTGAAAAACTTTGAAAATGGATTTCTGAGGGATGTTGAAGGTCTTTAAGATATCGTCCGATTTAAGAAGGTTGCCCTGGTCGTACAGAGATTCCGCGGACAGATTAGCAAGCTGCGGGAGCCAGTCCTCGGTTATACACTTGCCTCCAATTTTGAGATAGGGGTTTAGAGTCAGAGGCTGGGCTGAGTCTTTGGATGGGACAAAGTAAGAAGTTCCAGCACTGGGCAATAACTCTAATGGACAGGCCAATGGGAGACTCGCGAATGCCCAGGGGGAGCTTGGAGAATGGGAACCAAAAAATGCGAGAAGGGCACAGACCCTCTTGGGCTAATAAGTTGATCTTGAGTTGATGCCAGATGGGCAAGGGGGTAGAGGGTTGGGTGCTAGCTAGCTTCCCTAGTCGGGCCAGATGACATGCCCAGTAATACAGCAGGAGGCTGGGTAGCTGCATTCCCCCTTTCTCTCTGGGCGCAGTAAGCTTAACGAAAGCTCTTCGGGGCTGTTTCCCCTTCCATATGAAATTGGACAACACTGAGTTGACCTGAGCAAAAAACCGCCTGGGTAGCCAAATATTGAGGTGGGTCAAGGGGTATAGGAGTCAGGGGAAAATGTTCATTTTAATGATATTAATGCGCCCCAGGGTAGAGAGAGGTAAGCGCTGCCAACGGTCAAGATCACATCTAATTCTCCTGACCGCATCGACGGTTAAGTTCCTTAGCCAGCCCCTCACTCCTAGTTACATGTAACCCTAAATACTTAAAGGAGCCAGAGATCCATTTCATTCCAAAGCTGCTCAAATCCGCCTTGAAAATATGGGCGCTACCAGAAAGATCACCGATTTAGAGACATTTAACCTGTAATTGGAGACCAGACCAAACGGTCAATAATTTGGAGGACCTGAGTTAAGGAGTGAACAGGGTCAGAAAGGTATAACAGTATATCATCGGCAAAGACCGATAGGGTGAGGGAAGTTGAGCGAGGGTGCAACCCTAACATGTGGCTTAACTTTAATACTCACCAATAGCGGTTCTAAATATAAATTGAACAGGTAGGGGGACAGGGGGCAGCCTTGCCGGGTACCTGCGCGAAGGGAAAACTGGAGGAGAAGACCCCATTGCAGTACACTTTGGCCGAGGGAGACCTATAAATAGTCATAACCATTCGAATGAAGAAATCCGGGAAGCCCATGATCCTTAGGGTAGCCCATAAAAAGTCCCAATTGACATGATCAAAGGCTTTTTCGGCATCGAGAGCGACAAGGACCATGGGATCAGGGAGGGAGTAAGAAGCCTGAAGGACATGGCCGAGAGTTCTCAAGTGGTCGGCAGCAGAGCACCCTGGACAAAGCCAGCCTGTTCCGGACTCAGCAAATATTCCCAGACCGATTTGATTCTAGACGATAGAATTTTGAGAGAATCTTGATATCATAGTTGAGAAGTGATATAGGGCAATAGCTAGCGGGGTCCAAGGGTGGCTTGTCAGGTTTGGGGATTAGAATAATAATTGCCTCTAAAGGGAAGGGTCAAATTCAGCCACCGAAAATAAAAATTAATAAAAGCTTAAGCAGCATGGGGACAATTCTTTGCAGAACACCTTGTAAAGGAAGGGGGGAAGCCATCCGGACCCGGAGCCTTTCCCAGAGGCAGGTCATTAATTGCCGCTTCTATTTCCTCCAAAGTGATGGGAGTGGAAAGCATATCACGGTGCTGAGGCCGAAGGGACGGGAGCTTAATATTCTCCAAAAACCGCTTCGCCATCTGAGCCTGTGACACTGTGGATACAGTGCCGTAGATGTCTTTAAAAAAGGTTTCAAAAATCTGAGCGATCTCCCTAGGCAGTGACTTAGAGGAACTGTCACCGGCTGTGAGTACCGGTATTAAACAAGAGCCCTCAACCTCTTTCAACCTCAAAGCAAGCATCCGGCCCGATTTTTCCCCCTGGTCAATATACTTAGTCCTGGACTTAAAAAGAGCGTATTCTGCTTTGTCCCGGGTTAGGTCAATGTACTCACTCCTTAGTTTTAAGAGAGCCAACAAGTGTGCAGGAGAGTCAATGGAAAGAAGTTGTTGCTCGCCACTCTCAGCCGGTTTAACAGAGAGCTGGTTTTAGCCTCCTGACCCTTTTCCTAGTGGCCGCTATCTTGATAAGCTCCTCTAAGGAAACATTTAAAGGAGCACCATAATACGTCCACACGGTGAACTGAACCGGTTCAGGTCGAAATATATAAGGATCAAACTTAATCTGGGAAACAGAGTGTCCTCTTTAAGAATTTGCATGTTGAGCTTCCAGATCGTATCCTGCTGGCCTTGGATGCCGGGAGAAACTTTGAGCCAGACCAATGAGTGATCTGAGATAACTATCGCTCAATACGGCTTGAGAGACACAACTCATTAATGAAGAGCTAACGAGGAAAAATCGATTCTCACCATGTTAAATGAACCTGGGAATAGAAAGAGTAAAGCCGCCATCGATTCAAAAGACCAGGGGTCACAAAGACCCAACAGGCGAGTAAAATCTAGAAGGGCTAATTGGGCAGGGGAAATTGGTCTCACAGGCCTATATGTTTTGTCAAGTGAGTTTGAAGGGACAATGTTCCAGTCACCCCCCCAAAATAAAGGGGGAAGGTAGGAACCTGCTCAAGGTATCTGTCAAGGACATAAGGAAGGGCGGATCACCCCCCACTGGGGCGTAGATCGCCCCCAACACCAGACTACAACTATCTAACTGGCCCTTAACCAAAACATATCTGCCCTCCGAATCTTTGACACATTCTTCAACGGTAAATCTGACATGATGTTTAATCAAGATTGCCACTCCTCTGCTAGCTTGTGAGCCTGAGGCAGTAAACACCTGAGAAAACCCATTTTGCGCAAATGTTTGTCCTCCGAGGCAGCCAGATGTGTTTCCTGTATAAAAATAATGTCTACGCTGAGCAAGGCACAATTTAGAAAAAAATGGTGTCTCTTAAGGGGGGTCGTTAATGCCTCTGATATTCCAGCTGGCAAATTTAAGAAAGTTTAGAGCCATCCAGACTTAACCACCAGGAGACCAGCAGTACAGCACCCAACCCGTAGACAGCAACTGAAGAGAGGGAGAAAATAAGAGACACCATGAGAGTGGTCCAACCATTACGATGAAACTCCCCGATAAAGCAACTCTCCAAGGCCCCCCCCCCAGCCACAGAAAACAGATCCCTGAATATGACGAAACCGGCCCTGTCCACAGAGAAAAGAGCAAAAAAAAAAACTGTGGCCTCACGGTCAAGAGACAAGACCCAGGAAACAATGAGCCAGGAACAGTAGTCGAAACCCCCGATCCCAGTTGAAAACCCCAAAACCAAAACCCAGATTCTGTCCCCAAACTATATACAACCCAACCCCTCAGTGACAAATAGACCAGAACGATCCAGCAAAATAAACTCAGAGGGAGTATCCTCGGGCTGACAGTAGTCGACACCCAACAAAGTAGCCCTGACAAAAGACCTGAATAAGGAAAACCACAGGAAACAGAGACCAACACCAGAATTGGTTACTGCCCCCAAAAAAAACGGTTGTGGAACATCATCTCAATGAACACCCCTTCCACCACCCCCCCAGCCAGAAAAAAAACTAAGGGAGAGGAACTGGAAAGCCAAAGCAGCTGCCATTCTAAAGAGCATCCTCCCCCAAATCAAGGCTGGAGAGCCCAGTCGATAAACGACCTCGCAGCTCCCACAGCCAACTGGGCCGGCGACATCAGCAGGCACTCACCCCGGGGATCGGGCACACCTGCAAAACCCATCCCCGCCATAGTGGTGAAAGAGGGCACAGTAGAAAGCGGATAGCTCCGCGGTAAGGTAGTGCCCAAAGCCCGGGGGTGTTCAACGCTCCAACTGGAAGGAAGAGGAGGGAGGGAGAGTGGGAAGGAACACCCAGGTGCGACCGGAAAAGGGAACCCATTGCAAAGCAACCCAGAACCGAGGTTCCACCCCCCCTCACACCCCATGGCGAAAGAGCCGCCACCAGAAGGCCCAAGCCATCACCATGACCCCGGCCCCAACCCGACCCACACAGGAGGCCCACAACCCCCCCACGTGAAGGCCAGAAGTGGGTCCAGGAGCCCAGAAACCCAAAACAGACAGTCCAGGTAGGCACAAAGAGACACTAGTGAAGAAGTTGAATGTTCAAAATAAACAGTCAGCCCGTTTTGAAAAGATCGGGCAGTCTTTTAGTTAGATCCATTTTAGCTTGCTCTGAGATTCGTAAGTGGACCAGACACCATCCAAAAGAACTTGAAGCCTAGCCGGTAATTAACATTTAAACCGATGACCAGCAGCAATCAGTTTGGAGACCAACGGTGAAACTCCTTCCTTTTCAACCTAGTTTCGAACGGAAGATCCTGGGAAATTCTCAGCTCGGTCTCCCACATGACAGCCTGCAAATTCTTGACTTTCTGTAAGATTTATTGTCGCTCCAAATAGCTTAGCAACTTGATAAGGATAGGTCTAGGTGAGGAACTCGGGCAGGCTTATGCCTGAGGGATCTGTGAGCACGCCGACATGGTAGGTGGAATAGATGGGAGAGGGGCCCACGACCTTGGTAAGGAGCTTTTGCACAAATGCTAAAATGTCCGGGCCCTCCTCGCCTTCAGGTAGGCCCAACACCAGGATGTTGTTTCTCCTGCTCCTCCCCTCAAGATCCTCCGTCTTCAGCTTCAATTTTGCCACTTGTTGCTTCAACATAATTATATCAGGCTCGCTTTTGGCCTTCCAAACTTCTAGTGAGCTAATCCTGGCCTCCGAGTCACCGACCCGGGTCGTGAGGGCAGCGAGATCCCTGCGCATCTATTTTAGCTCTGTCGAGATCTCCTGCAACGTCTCACGGAAGGGAATCAGTTCTTGTAAAAACTGGTCTTCGGTGAGCGGACCGGACGAGACACCAGAGGAGCCAGGTTTGGTATTAGACCCCAGGGTTGAGTTCTTGATTTCTTGGCTGCTTTTGGGTTCGGTGGTGTATGCTGTTCCCTGCACTTTTCATCTCTGCCTCCATCATCACACCGCACCTTGGCGAAAGACTTGCGAAAATAACTCCCGATCGCCAAAATAAAGTGCTGGTAGATACTGTGGGGGTTTAAATAATAGGTAGACCACCAGATAGAGTTGGTAGGGAATGGCAGTACAACCAATTAGTCTGGCTGAGAGGTGGAAGCGCGAAAACTACGCCGCCATTGAGAGCACCGCCCCACGTGACCTTCCATGTCACGTTTATAAGGGTGAGTCATAAAATAACTATGTTGAAAATTTGGGGTCAAACTTAAAAAAAAAAACTTTTATGAAATGTGTGCAGGGCAGGCCTTTAGCAGTTAGTCTTTGTGATCCCATGCAGGTGTGCTGAGTTTGGGGGAGAACTCATTGAGCCAGCTGTATAGGGTTAGGCTAGTGGGATAGTGCTGCTATGTGGAACCACCCCAGCCTGGGATGAGAAGGTTCAGGGCTGGCTGCACTGACTCAGGTACCATATAGTGAAGAGAACTCTACACTTAGGATAGGGCCCTGCATCTGTAGCTGCCAGAGGGCTATGCCCTTTGCCAAAAATTGACTATTGGCCCTGCATGTCTGTATCTGTAGCCACATGGAGGTGCAGGGGCCAGTGGGCCCTGTGCTTCCACATCCTATTGGACAGCCTCACAAATTCTTTGCATTCATTGCCAGACTGAAGTGCAGGACCTGGAGTACCTGCACTTCCTCAGGCAGATAGATTCTTCCTCTGGCACGGGACCTAGTGGGCCCTGCGTGTCTGCATCTGTTCATGCAGGTTCCGAAGTGACCCGTGTAAATGAAGATATTACTCCACTATCTCAAAAAGAGAAGAAATTCATTGCAATGCAAAAAACTGTGTTAATGCACCAGTTAGGATTCTACTAAATGCCACAAAAGTAGGAAAATGTGGTGTTAGGAATTCTAACCCCAACTCTACCCCCAGCAGCAAAAGGACAAAGCTACACAAGCAACCATAGATAGCCATCGTCAGGTAAGACAAACAACATACAGCTATTTCCAGATGACACAAATGCAGTAGCAATGATATACTATCTTTGTGGATTTGTATCTGCAGCCACAGCTGTGTGTGCATATCTTACATCATGCATGAGTACCTGTTGCTGCAGAAGCAGAAGTACTGTTGCAATTTGGCTATCATGGATTTCTACATGCAGCTATGGAAGTGCAGGCCCCACTTCTGCTGCCAGAAATTGGTATAAAGTCTTATACCTGCAGCTGCAGAGGTGCAGGCCCCTCAAGGGTCTGCACTTCTGCAGACAAGCTATTTGGATATCATGGATTTCATCGGGCCTGCACTTCTGCAGTCAGTGGTTGGATTGTATGTCTTACATATGTGGCTGCAGAAGCACAGGCCTGTTTCTGCAGCCGATAGTTTGTGTATGTCTTACAGTATGCGTGAGTAACTGTGGCTGCAGAAGAGCAGACCCCAAAGAACTTTTATAATTTGGGGATAATTGATTTGTATCTGTAGCTGCAGAGGCCTGTGCTTCTGCAGACAGAAGTACTTTTGTGATTTAACTATCAGGGATTTCTATTTGCATCCAGAAGTGAGTGTGAATGTCCCGCAGTGCGCATACTACAGATACAAATCCACAAAGGTAGTATATCAGTGCTACTGCATTTGTATAATCTGGAAACAGTTGTATATGGTTTGTCTTACCTGATGAGGACTGTCTGTTGTTTGTTTGTTTATTTATTATTTATTTATTTGCTTATTCTTTGCAGACTGGGTAAGTACTTTGCTCGTTTGGTCTTGTCCTTTTGCTGCTGGTGTGTGCGTGTGGGGTGGGAGAGTTAGGGTTGGAAACCCTAATGCTACATTTCCCTGCTTTGCAATTTGCATGTATATTCCCCCCTTCTTAAGCATGTCACTCCTCTTTGGGCCAGGACCAGATGGTTGTTGATGGGTTCCATGGCAAGTCAATGTCAAGTCAATGTTCACAGCCATCATTTGGACAGTCTTGGGATTTGTTACCTATTTTTATCACCTCCTACCCTTCTCCCTCCACCAACGTGATGGTGCTGCCCATGCAACTGCTGGCCTTGGATGCTGCATTGGCACCCTCATAGAGGTTTCTTCATTACCAGAAGCAGCGTCATCCCCTCCGTCTGATGAAAAGTTCTGTCCAAGTGGCAATATACACTTCGTCATGTGCTTTGAGTTCTTTACTCCATCATATTATTTATGCCTAGTTCTAACATGTTTGAAAATACTGTATTGTGTCCATATCTCTGCCTACTTTGTGATGTCTTAATCTGACTGTGATCTCCCAGGTGGTACCTGAAAATAGACGATTGCTTTGTCTAGTGTACTTCCCTGGCTATCAAAAACTAAATCAATATGTAATAGTGGTAAGGAAACCCCAGGGGCAGGTTACTGACTGTTAATGCCACTCCATGGCAAGGAGCATAAGCCTAATTGACATGCAGGGGGTGCAGTTACCTGATGGTAATCCACTCCCACCTTCCCCATTGTGTCTTCCTGCTTAATACAGTCTGTTGTGTTTCCATGGCTACAACAGTGTTTGGTGGTCTAGGAAGGAATACACTGTAATGTGTAGCTTGTGAACCACCCCAATACTGAAATGCTTGAAGGGTGAAACTCCACTATGCTTGATCAGCTGACAGCTGGCTTGTAACACTGTACTAGACCTTTAATATTTAATTAATTCCCACTAATTGTTTTCTGAATTGAGTGTACACTGTGAAGCACCTTTGCCCTTAGAGGAGCACTACATGACCTTTACTTTACCCCTTACCTTAACCACCATTATGTCAATCACCCTTTTCTACATTGTTATTGTCTGATGCTTTCTCAGGTGAAGCCTATGAAAGGTAGAAAGATATGCGATTACAGAGCAGCAACTATAGCACTTTTGAAATGGTTAGGGTAATAAAAATTGGCTGAATGTTTCTTGTGGGGTCTGAATGTAAATCAAAAATCATAAAACTATGGAAAAGTTTATTTTTTTTTAATAAACAGGCAAAATATACTCGTATGCTGTTAAAATATATTGATACACTTTAGCAAGGCATTGATACAGTCTGTTAAAACAGTATCAATAATATTTTAATGTATTGATAAATGAAAACTGTATAGACAGAACATAACTATTTTGACCCATCTCCAAGCTTTCATTAAAAAAAATTAAGTTTCTAGCTCTAACAGTTCAAATGTTAAACTTTTTCAAATAAATTATCTTTAGAAAAATGTTAACTTTAGAACCACTATGGGCAGAAACATAATTTTTTAATTAAAATTTGTTGTAAGGTCGGCAAACATATAATATGATGGGCTGGCAGTATAGGCTAGAAAGCTGGTAGTACAGCCTCAAGGTTAAAGCAATGAACTGTTTCTTCCTATCAGACACACAGCAATTGTGGTGGGGGCAGAAAGAAATAGGCTGTCGGTTAACTAGGCTCTGCAGCTTATCCAATAGGTAGGAAAATGGGCAGACTGGGTGGGCAAGCGGTCCTTATCTGCTATCAAAGTCTATATATCTAGGTTTGTATGAGGTGGGTAAAGCCAGCTAACCTGAGTTTGATTCCTGCAACATCCCCTTGCATGCTATGTGACCCTGAGCAAGTCACTTAACCTCCCTGTACTTCAGTGATACACCTGACAATGGGTTTTGGCTAAGTGTGCCTTTTCTAGACAAAAATATATGTAAAGATAAATAAATAAATAAAAATATGTTCTATCAATACAGTTTTCATGTATTGATATATTAAAACAATGTTTTAAAACTTTATAAAGCATTCAATGCCCCAAATGACCTCCTATCTTACAAACAAATCAGAATGAAACAAGTGCACCAAGGCTGTTTGCTTGCCTAAGGCTGCTTACTTCAAATACCAGCTTGAGCTGAGCCAAAACTCCCCTGCTTTGTTCTGGAAGGTGATTCACTCTCTCCTGGATCTCCCTTCCCAGCAAGCTTGTCCAGTCCTTAAAATTGACGGCTCCCCTGTCTCTGACCCTGCTGCTGTTACTGATGCTTTCAACTAGTTCTTTATGTCTTGTGCCCTACCCGACTCCCCTTCGGCCCGCACCTGACACTTCTCCCTGCCTCCTAAACCCCCCCCACCCACCAGCGACCTCTTTCCTCCCTTCCCCTCTCTTGAAGTTTATACTGCACTCAGGTCACTCAACCCCTCCAAATCAAGCCCTGACAGTCTCTACCCTAGACTGCTCCACATGTCTGTATCCGCTATAGTCGCCCCCTTGACACATATACTAAATCTCTCTCTCTCTTTCTCTCTCTCAGCTCTGCTACTGTTCTCAAAGCCTGGAAATCATCCAAAGTCCTATCCCTACACAAGGGTGGTGATCTCTCATCCCCAGGAAATTACAGGCCCATCTAACTCCTCCCCTTTCTTGTCAACGTCCAGGAATCCCTTATTCTTGCAAAGCTCCATGACTTTCTCTCCTTAAATAACTCTCTATTACCTGTGCAATCAGGTTTTCAGAAACAACACTCCACTATCACCTCCCTGTTGGTGGTCACTGACTCCATCCTTATCACGATGACCAAAGCCAAATCACTACTGCTGTCTTTATTGATTTGGCTAAAGCTTTTGACTCTGTATCCCACCCATTCCTTCTTCAAAAACATTCTTCATTTGATCCTGAGATACCCAGTTGACTGGTGTCACAGTAGCCATCTAACCTGTTGTTATGTGTATATAATTTTGATATAAATATGTTTTTGAATTCTGCTTGTGAAACATGGCAGTCAGTACAAGACATAATGGGACCTTGGATTTTTAAAAGAAAAAAATGTTCTGCCCTTGCTTGCTGGAACAGATGGTTTGGAAAAAAAAGCTGACTTCCAGGGACTATAATAAAACCAGGTTATAAAACAATCCATTGCTTTGAACCCAGGCAGCTTGTGAAATATTGCCTTGTACGGCGTATCAGGAGGGAAGCAGTTTCTGATAGATACCTGTGAGAATTCACCCAGCTATGAGAAGTGTTTCCAGGATGTTTCTCTAAAAGAGATCAAAGGGGTAATTCTGACCTGTCATAAAGCATGCTGTGTGGCTCACTAATTAGGAGGTATTTTTTGCTTTTTAATTGGAATGTTTAGCAGTGTGCAGGGGCATGTGACTGATCAATTAACTATAGGACTAAGAGTGATCTCATGAGCTGTGACACCACAGGATGGCAGAGACATTTTGGCCTCTGATATTATCAAGCCTGCTGAAAGGATTGACACTTTTTGTTCTGGACTTCTAAGGGACACTTCAGCCAAGATAAGGAACAGCCTAAATCATTTGTCAACTGAAACTGAGTTAGAACTAGTTAATTTAGTTACAAGGCACTTAGTTTTGTAATTGTCCATTTCTTTCTGACTGTAATCATTATGTATATATGATCTGTTTGATGTACTGTATTTCTGTACTATTTTTAAGTTTAGTAAACTTTTTGTTTTCCTTAAGCCTGCCTGAGACATGTTCTCATTTTGAGTGTGAATGGTGGAACAGTAGTGATAACTCTGACTTAATTGTTAAAGTACTTAGTGTGTCACCTTATGCAGCCAGGCTAACTAGAATCTGTGTAAAGATCCAGCAAGGTAAGAAAAATACCAGCGTCTCAATTGACAAGGAAGGGGGTTGTTAACCAGGTTGCTTGTATGCCCGCTGGGTCAAGTATATTGTGCCGCTTTCCCCAAAGAGAGTGTGGTATTTGGACCTGGTACCTGGGTGTGCTAACTAAAAAGGGTTCATGATTGACCCCAGGACTTGAGACTGGTAGTTTGCTCAGTCTCAAAACAAACATGAGGGTGTCCCTGTTTGTCTCCTGCTCACAGATTTCATTTTAAGGTTAGGCACTGTGGTAGTAGAGGGCCTGACCCCAGGAGTGAATCTGTAACATATTTGGTGTGCAGCGGTGCAATCTAAAAGACTTGTCTGCATACTGTGCAATGATTTGGTGGCCCAGGCATTAACAGTCCAGTGTGTCAAATTGATAACTGTAACTAACACTTCACACACAAACAAGGCAATTTTATTTAAAAAAAATAAGAAATATTTAATTTTGGTTACAGTCTAAAGTTCCCTACCTGTTTTTTTTTCAGGTGCAAGCTAGTATAGCTGTAGATTAGGGAAGAATATGACTACCACCTACAGTGAATACACTACAGAATACCTGAGGCAGTTGTGCCAGCAAAGAGGAGTCTGGAGTAAGAGGCAAAACAAACAGCACCTCATGGAGGCTCTTGAGGCAGCCAATGCACAAGTGACTGCCCAGGACCTCGGATCAGTAGTCAGTGACTGAAAGGGACCAGACCTTGGACGTGGTGGTGCCAGAGTCTATCGCAGTGTCCAGTCCCAGGGAGGAGGGCAGTGAGACCAGTGAGAACCAAGAGCCACAGCACCAGGGGAGGATCACAACAGTGATGGAGTCAGAAGGCATCAGGCTGCAGCTAGCATTGAGGAGAATGGAGCTGGAATTCGAACAGAGGAAGTTCCAGATTGAGCTGGAGAAGCAGGAAAGTCAATGCCAGAGAGAGGCTGAGGAAAGAGAAAAACAGCTTCAGAGAGAGGCTGAAGAACGAGAACAACAGCACCAGTGAGAATATGAATTGGAGAAACTAAAACGCCAAAGACCAGCGCCAGCGCAGGTAAATGGCATGGGTGAACCTGGAACTCCAGGACTGGGTTACAAGTTAGATTCTAAATTGATAGCTGAGTTTAAAGAGGGGAAGGATATGGATGCATTTTTAAATTCATTTAAAAAGGTATGCATTCAGGCAGAAATTCCCTGACAATCCTGCAGCTTTCAGCTATCCCCGCTGCTTACTGGTAAAGCTCATGACACCTTGGATCACAAGGACAATCAGGACAGTAATGATTATGAGAAACTTAAAACTGCATTGCTTAAAAAGTATAAATTGACACCTGAAGCATATAGAGTTAAGTTCCATAAGTTCAGGAGAAGCCCCGACATGAGCTATGAGGAACTAGCCACATTGCATCAGTTTTTGAAACGTTGGTGGGAAGGGATCAAAGCAGACTCTGTACAGAAAAGTGAGGATGTGGTACTTTTGGAGCAATTCTTTTGGGCTTGCCAGCAGAGCTGAAAACCTGGCTAGAGTACAGAGATCCAAAAACAGTGCATGAGGCTGCTGAGCTCTCGAACCACTGTGCCAGGAGCAGGCCTCCTCTGAAAGGGAGTGGGGTGGGTGTGGCAGCGCAGAAAGGGAAAAGCGTGCCTTCAGGGCAGCTAAAACCCTCACCGCCTCCCTAGAAAGTGGGCAGCCCCAGGTTACAAAGAAAGGATTTTGCCTGATAAAAGAAATGATGAATGCTGGTTTTGCAAACAACCTGGGCATATTGCAAGATAGTATCCTAAAAATGCACAGAGTGCACAAAGTGGTTCTCGAACCAAGGTGGGTGCACTGTGTATCCCTGAAAGCATGCCTATAAACATGAGGAAGCACATACACCCAGTTAGAGATGTTGCAAAATAAAATTTCACCAACAAAATAGCCGCAAAATTGGCCATTTCACCATGTGAAATTTCTTTGTGAAATGACGAAATTTTACCCACAATTTCACTTGCCCCCCTCAAAGGGGCATCCATATTTCCCTGGTGTCTAGTGGCACCCCCTCCTTGGCTGACCCCTTACTGGTCCAATTTTTGTTGCTGTAATTATTTCTCCCTGGTGTCTAGTGATCCAGCCACCCCCTGGCCGCTCATCGGCCCAATGTTTTTAAAAATGATCTCTCTCTGGTGTCTAGTGGTATCCCTGGCTGATCACCAACTGAAATTGAATAAAGCTCCCCCCCCAGTTACCCTCATGCCCTTCTGAAAACAATCCAAACTGCCTGGTGTCTAGTGGATCCCTCACCCACTCATCTAGCATACAGCACCCACCCCGCTTCCCCCAGTACCCCAATCAGGCCACCAGCACAGACCTCCACTAATCTCCATGGCCAGCAGCCTGACTAAGTGCTCAGTGAATGAGTGTGTGCTTGTACAAGCATATGCTCATTCACTGAAGCACTCAAACAGGCTGATAGCCATGGAGGTGAGTGGAGGGCTCTACCAGTGGCCCAATCGGGGTACTGGGAGGGAGCAGGGTGGGCGCTGTGTGAATGATGAGAGGGTGGAGGGGTCCACTAGACACCTGGGATTGGGGATTTATTTTCAGAAGGGAATGAGGGTAACTTGGGCTGGGGGGAAGCTTTATTCAATTTAGGCTGGTGATTGGCTGGGGGGACCGCTAGGACCACTTGACACCAGGGAGAAATACATTTTTAAAAACATTAAAGCCAGTGAGCCAACAGGGGGAGGGACCACTAGACACCAGGGAGAATTTTCTTTTTTAAATTGGGCCAGTGAGCAGCTGGGAGGGGGTCCACTAGACACTAGAGAGCTTCCAAATGAAGCAAATAGCAAACTTTCGGCCACAGGTGGTGAAATTTTGCACCGAGGAGCATATTTTGCTGGCCCAAGAGTAAAATTTCGCTCACTCCATTGGTGAAATTTTGCATTTTGCTGGGTGAATTATTTTGCAAAATGAGTGAATTCCACAAAATATTTTGCCGGGTGTAATTTTTTCAGTTTTGCACAACACTAAACCCGGTTACTATAAATGGGGTGCAAACCCATGGGTTGAAGGACATGCAGGTGTCCCTTACTTTAGTAAAAGCGGATAAGGTTGCGCCTGAACAGCTTATACCTAATCAGTTCATTACAGTACAGGGATTCACTGGGGAGAAGAAAACTTTGCCACTTGCTAGTGTTCTCCTGGACTGGGGTGAGACAGGAGAGACTGCAAAAAGTTGTAGTGGCAGAGAATCTTGCCCTGGATGTGATTATAGGGAACTCCAAAAGGGGGTGGTGTGTGCGGTTACCCACAGCCAGATGGCATAGGCCAATTGTGGTTCCCAGACCCCTTTGAAGCCCCCATGGAAAACACTGGGAGGCTGGCTCCACAGCCTGTGTCTCCTGACATATAGAGTAGTGAAAGAAAGGTAGAAATTCCCCAGGTAGCAGTTAACAAAACAGTTACAGAAAGTTAGTCTGAGGAGGGAGTAGTAACCAGTGGTCAGAGGGCTAAGGATGGCAGTGACCCTGAATGCCCTGATGCTAGAGCTAGGGACTCTAGTTTAGAAACTGAAGGTGACATGTCCCATGCCTTGGGAATATGTAAAGATTTTGAAGCTGCTCAGAAAAATTACCCTAGTTTAGAGAGGCTGAGGGCTCATGCAGAATCTGACAGGACACAGGGAAGTGACAGAAGATTAGAGTGTATTGGGATAGTGGATTGCTGTATATGCAGGACACAGGGACACAGGGAGGGGTGATGGGCAGGCAGCTTGTCATTCCCCAGGGGTACCGTTAGCAGTTGCTCAAGATTGCTCATGACATCCCCAAGTCTGGATATCTGGGAATCATGTGTACTATGCAGTGATCGGGCCAGAATTTCTATTGGCCCAACTTCACCCAGCAGGTGAAGGAATATTGCATGTTTTGTCCCCGGTGCCAAGAAATAGGGAAGGCAGGTAGTAAAACACAATCCGCCCTAATTCCCTTGCCCATAGTGGAGAAGCCATTCCAGAGGGTAGAAATGGATATTGTGGGACATTTGAATACCCCAGCTCCTCTGGGAAGTGGTTTATCCAAATAGTGGTGGATTTTGCCACCCGGTACCCAGAGACAGTCGTCCTATCCTCTCTGAGGACAGACAAAGTGGCAGATGCCCTGCTAGGAATTTTCTCCTGTGTCGGGTTCCCGCAGGAGGTTATCACCGATCAAGGGGGTTCCTTCATGTCAGACCTGATGAAGTGTTTATGGGAGAAATGTGGGGTAGTGCAGAGATGCACGACATCTTATCACCCATAAGCCAGTGAGCTTGTGGAAAGGTTTAATGATACCCTAAAATCGATCCTCCAAGCGTTTGCTGAACAGCATGGGAGGGACTGGGAGAAATATCTTCCCCATCTGTTGTTCGCATACAGGGAGGTGCCCCAAGAGTCAACAGGGTTTCACCCTTCGAGCTGTTACATGGATGCAGGGTGTGTGGGCCACTAGTCTTGATCCAGGAGGACTGTGAAGGCATGCATGCTACCCAGGGAACTCCCATAGTGGATTATGTCCTTAAGTTTAGGGAAAATCTGTAGGAGCTCATGGGAATAGCACAGAGCAACCTGGCAGGCACAGAGCAACCTGGCAGCCGCACAGCAGAAGCAAAAGGAATGGTATGACCGCAGAGCCAGAGCTCGCTCATACACAGTGGGTCAATAGGTCATGATCCTAATCCCTGTCCAGAGGGACAAGCTGCAGGCCGAGTGGGCAGGACCGTGCAAAGTAGTCAAATGGGTGAACTACGTCAACTGCATTGTACAACTGCCTGACAGGATTCACACCCAAAGAATGTACCATGTCAACATGATGAAGCCATATGCAAATAGGACTGACATGGTCTTTGCAGTGTGTGGTCCCGTGGAGACGATGGACAAAGCAGACCCCCTTCTGTACTTGCTGGAGGAAAGCAAGCAGGAGCCCTCTGTGGAGGCACTCAAACTGTCACCCAGATGACCCTGGACCAGATCCAGGAAGCAAGGGAGATTTTAGCAGACTTTGCCCCATTGTTGAATGTCAAGCCTGGACTAACCTCCTTAGCAATGCATGCTGTAGACTCAGGGATGCAAGCATCCATATGGCAGACAGCGTCCTGGGTGTCAGAGGCTGTCCTAAAGGACATTAAGAGGGAGGTGGAAGAAATTCTGGATTTAGGGATAATCCAGAAATCCCTCAGTCATTGGGCCTCACCCGTAGTCCTCGTTCCCAAGCCAGATGGCTCTACTTGTTTTTGTGTGGACTATCATGGATTCAACATAGTCTTGAAGTCTGATGCCCACTCAATGCCATGGACAGACAAACTACTGGACAAGTTGGGAGGGGTGACATACCTTACCACTATTGACCTAATGAAAGGGTATTGGCAGGTGGTATTAACTGCCACAGCTAGGGAGAGGTCAGCCTTCATCATTCCAATAGGGTTATTTGAGTTCACGGTAATGCCTTTTGGAATGAAGAATGCCCCTGCCACTTTCCAAAGGTTGGTGAACCAAGTGTTATATGGTACTGAAGAGTACGCCGTCGCGTACCTGGACGATATTGCCATCCTCAGTGCCAGCTGAAAGGAACACCTGTCCCACCTTAAGGAAGTATTGGGCAGGATACAGAGGGCTTGGCTCATTGTGAAAGCTGAAAAGTACCAGGTGGCCATGGCTGAGGTGGCATACCTTGGGCATGCAGTAGGGCAGGGACAGCTCCATCTTAATCAAGCAAAGATTGAGGCAATAAAGGCATGGTTCAGACCTGAAACATAGAGGTAGGTCTGGAGTTTTCTAGGAACTGCAGGATACTATTGAAAATTTGTATCAAACTACAGTGCCCTGGCAGCTCCGTATCTGGCCTGCTAAAGTAAAGAATGCCTAAAAGGGTAAACTGGGAACCAGCCTATGAACGAGCCTTTACACGGCTAAAGGTGGCACTGTGCGGTGCTCCTGTATTAGCCAGACCAGACTACAGTAAACCATTTGTAGTCCAGACAGATGCCACAAATGTGGGTATTTGGGCAGTACTTAGCCAGACTTCTAACCAAGGGAAAGGTCACCCAATAGTGTACCTCAGTAAGAAATTACTTCCCAGGGTACAGGCTTATTCTACAGTGGAGAAGGAGTGCCTTGTGCTGATGTGGGCACTGAAGAAATTAGAGCCATACTGATATGGGTGGCACTTTGAGGTACAGATGGATCATAACCCTCTAGTGTGGCTGGCACAAATGGATAAGACAAATGACAGGCTTCTAAGATGGAGCCTTGCATTACAGGGATATGATATGACTATTACCCACAGGGCCAAATCGGCAAACGCAAACACAGATGGTCTATCGTGCCAGTTAGAGCAGTGAACTGAATTTGGGAAACTCATCCCATCCCATACCTAGGAATAAATTCCCCCAAATTCAGTCTAGAAAGGAGGGGTGTCACAATAGCTGTCTAGCCTGTTGTTATGTGTATATCACTTTGATATAAATATATGTTTTTGAATTCTGCTTGTGAAACGTGGCAGTCAGCATAAGGCATCATGAGACACTGGATTTTTAAAAGAAAAAAATATTCTTTCCTTGCTTGCTGGAACAGATGGTTTGAAACAAAAAAGCTCACTTTCTGGGACTATAATAAAACCAGGTTATAAAACAATCCACTGCTTTGAACCCAGACAGCTTGTCGTGAAATATTGACTTTTACGGCGTATCAGAAGGGAAGCAGTTTCTGATAGATACCTGTGAAAATTTACCCAGCTTTGAGAAGTGTTTCTAGGGTGTTTCTCCAAAAGAGCCTAGGGGAAATTCTGATCTGTCACAAAGCATGCTCTGTGGCGCACTAATTAGGAAATATATATCTATTTTTTAAGTGGAATGTTTAGGCAGCTGGACAGGGGCCATGCAGTGTATGTCCTGTATCTGGACTTCAGTAAGGCATTCGACTCAGTGCCACATGGAAGGCTGGGAAGGAAGTTAGTAGGCACAGGGGCAGGTGCAAAGCTGGTGAGATGGGTAAGAAACTGGCTGCAGGGAATCAACAGAGGGTGGTGGTGGGTGGGGAGCTCTCACACCCAAGGGCAGTGACGAGTGGTGTTCCACAGAACCAGTGTTGTTTGGGATATTCATTGCAGACATATCATGGGACATCAAGACCAAGATCAGTCTGTTTGCTGATGATACCAAGGTAGGCGCAGTGGTGGATGACCTAGGGGGATGGTGGGGGTTGCGGGATGATTTGGCAAAGCTTGAAACCTGGTCAGACACCTGGCAACTGGGCTTTAATGCCAAAAACTGCAAGGTGCTGCATTTTGGGATGAAGAACCCAAGGAGGAGTTACTAGCTAGGGGAGTGCAGCTAGCCCAGACAGAGGAGGAGAAGGATCTGGGTGTGCACATTACAGGGTCAATGAACAACTCAGCACAATGTAGGAAGGCAGCTGCAAAGGCCAACAAAATGCTGGGTTGTATTACAAGGGGTATATCCTCGAGGAGGGAGGAGGTGATTCTGCCACTGTATAGGTCATTAGTTAGACCACTCCTGGAGTACTGCGTGCAGTACTGGCGTCCGTATCTGAAGAGGGACATTAAGTTACTGGAGGAGATGCAGCTCAGAGCGACAAAGATGATCAAGGGGCTGGGGGACTTATCATACGAGAGGAGGTTGAAGGAGTTGAACATGTACTCACTGGAGGAGAGGAGAGACAGGGGTGACATGATTGAAACCTTTAAATACATGAAAGGAATAAACAAGACAAGTACAGAGGGGCTGTTCAAAGTAAGGGAGGGGAGGGACACCAGGGGCCATGATATGAGACTGGAGCGAGGAAGGTTCAGGAGGGAGATGAGGAGATACTTTTTTACAGAGAGGGTGGTGGCTGGGTGGAATGCGTTACCTCCTGAAGTGGTATGCAGTAGAACAGTGGACTGCTTCAAACGAGGATGAAATAGGACAAGGGGGAGGGTTAATGAAGGGGAAGGGTGGAAGGGAGGGGCAGCTGCAGAATAAGGGGTGCTAGCTGCACATTCAAGCAGACTTGATAGACCTCTGGGCCTTTATCTGCTGGCAAATTTCGTATGTTCGTATGCTTAGCAGTGTGCAGGAGCATATGACTGATCAATTAATTACAGGGCTAAGAGTGACCTCATGATCTCTGATATCTCAGGATCGGAGGGACATTTTGGCCTCTAATATTATCAAGCCTGCTGAAAGTATTGACACTTTTTGTTCTGGACTTCTAAGGGACACTTCAGCCAAGATAGGTAACAGCCCAAATCATTTGCCAACTGAAACTGAGTTAGAACTAGTTAATTCAGTTACAAGGCACTTTGTTTTGTAATTGTCCATTTCTTTTCTGACTGTAATCATTATGTATATATGTTCTGTTTGATGTACTGCATTTATTTACTGTTTTAGTTTTAGAAATTTGGTTTTCTTTAAACCTACTTGAGACATTTGCTCATTTTGAGTGTAAATGTTGGAACAGTCTTACTATTCTAACACAGCTGTTAAATGCTTATTGTCACCTTACACAGCCATGCTGACAAGGATCTGTGTAATGATCTAGCAATGTAAGAAAAATTCCAGTGTCTCAATTGAGTCGAAAGGGGGATGTGAACCAGGTTGGTTGTATGCGCGCTGGATCAAGTATATTGCGCTGCTTTCCCTGAAGAGAGTGTGATATTCGGACCTGTTATCTGGGTGTGCTGGCTAAAAAAAGGGTTCATAATTGACCCAAGGACTTGAACCTGCTAGTTGCTCAGACCCAAAACAAATAGGAGGGTGTCCGGTTTATTCCTTGATCACAAATTGCACTTAAAGGTTAGGCACTGTGGTAGCAGAGGGTCTGACCCCAGGAGTGGGTTTGTGACAACTGGTTTAGCTCTTATCTCCAAAATAGACAAGTCAGTATAAATAGGTGATGCTCTCTCTATTCATCTCCCTTTTCTGTCCGGGGTCCTCCAAGGCTCCATCCTTGGCCCCATCCTTTTCTCTCTTTTTATAAATGATCTTCCCTCAGTCTGCCACTTTATGCTCCCCTCTCCCTTACCCCTCTATCTCACAGGAGAACTATCCACTGCACATCCCTCATTGATAAGTATTGGTTCAGCTACCTTCCTCCCTATCTCTCTTCCCATCTTACTCCTGCTGAATCCACAGCCTACTCTCTTTGCCACAGAAACTCGTGCACCTTCTCCATCCCTTGTCCTCACTCCACTGCTGGTCAGTCCACCTTCTTGTACTGCTCCCCCTCTTCTGTAATAATCTACCTTTTGACCTTCATCTTTCTTCCCCTCTCTTGTCCCCCAAAAGATTCCTTAGACTCCTCCCCTCTCCCCAGTGCCTCCAATGCTCCAAACCCCCTGCATCTCCCTTCTAACTCTGAGTGCACGTTCCCCCTTATATCCACTGTGTCCTCTCATACAGTCTCCCCTGTGACTTCAGGTCTCTGTTGGCCTGAGCCAGTCCTCCCAATCCCAAACTCTGTCCCTGCTTGCTCAAGATCCCTCATAAGGGGACTCAAAGTGTCTGAAAGTGTATCAAGGTGCCTCAGGTCAATCTGTTAGTTATGTTTATGTTTTCTTGCGTTAAAATGATTGTGCTTTACCTGGGTAAACACTGTGCCTAAACCATATTTTAGTCTTGTATATATCTGTAAATTTCTGTATTGTGATGTGTACTGTAACTTCGATCTACCATTGTATTACTTTTACCCAGGTCACACCTGGAAACGAGCTTCATCTCAGTGTGCCTTTCTCAGTCACCAGTTTTGAATAAATAAATAAATGTTACTACAGTTGAAAAGTGACAATTCCACACATAGCTGGTGTCAAGTATGCAGAAACTACTACAGTACTGGTATTATGTCAAGGAAAACAACAAGCCATTTCAGATGTTTTGTATTAAATTCATACAAATATAAGTACAGGAAATTCAAAGCCTATATGTTTCTAAACCTAGACTTTTACAATTTTGCAATATCTGTACTTATCATTTAAAGAGCAACTCTGTACTAAAATAAAAGGTTTAAAACTATTATATTTACAACAAGTATTTTTAACATTAGTGTTTTCTAGTTTTGGTTTGATTTTTTTCCTAGTATAGGTCTATTAAATATTTAAGCAACGTAGTACTTATTTCACTATACTTTTCAAAAAGAGGCTGACTGTTCCCTACTCACCTCACAACTGTGGTTTGTGACATCATAATCCGTTGTCATAGCGAGCCATATGGTGTTGTAAAGAAAGACATTATGAGAACAGTAGGGGGCAGTCAAATACAGTGGTCTCACTTTGTAGTGAACACTTCTGGAGCCAGGTGATATGTTCACTATAGCATGGTGTTAATATTCCTACTTAGGAAACAATGGGAGTTGAGAGGGATTTTGTCATAGCAGGGTTCATTACAGCAAGAGACCACAGTACTTTTAAGACAGCCATTTTAGACAGGCTGACAAGATGTTGTATTCTAGACAATTGGTTAGGCCACATCTGGACTACTGTGGTCAGTTCTGTAGACCTCATCTCCAGGAGGACATTGACAGAACAGAAGTGGTCCAGAGAAGGGCAACAAAAATGGTGAAAGGAATGCACCAGAAAACATATGAGGAAAGACTGAAAGACCTCAGTATGTATACCCTGGAGGAAAGTAGGGAGATGGGGATATGATAGAGACATTCAAGTACCTCAGGGGAATCAACAAGGTCCAGGAGGGCAGCATCTTTCAAAGAGAGAGATGTGCACGGACAAGGGGTCATAATATGAGGCTGGGGGGGTACTCAGGGGAAATGTGAGGAAGTATTTATTCACAGAAAGTGTAGTGGATGCATGGAACATCCTCCCAGTGGGAGGTCATACAGGCTAAAATGATTGATGAGTTCAAGAATGCACGGGAGAGACAGAAGGCAACCCTTGTGATAGGAAAGAGGGGGTAAGCTGCAGATCATTTAGGGTCGGAAGTTATAGTAGGTAGGGAAATGGGCAGACTAGGTGGGCCAGACAGTCCTTATCTGCCATCAAAATCTATGTTTCTAAACCATGAAAAAGAAACAGAGAAACATAGACAATGATGGCAGAAGGAGACCAAAGGTCCATCTGATCTAGTAGAGCCAACAGAATGCCTTAAAGATGGACCTTGCTCTGAAAGAAAACTTAGAACTAAAAAAATATATATATAATGTATGGGAGGACATTGTTAAGGATGGAATTCAATGAATTCCTATCCTTGTTATGGTACCGTTGTGATGTCAAGAGGTTGTTATATCCTCTTAACTACGTCACGATACCATAGCAACATTGACGCAATTGCGCCTGTGCATCTCTTGGAGTTTGTGGCTGCTTGTTTTGTTGATGAATGCCGACGCTGAGTGACTAATGAGGAAAATAAAGGTACACATATTTACAGGGGCATGGCAATGATCGTAATAGTGCTTTTGAAGTGATCGGGACTTGAACATGGTGGGGGGTATTGAAAACAGTCAGTCTTCGGATGAGAAGCAGAGCGGGGTAGGCAGGACGGGAGGGCAAATGCTGTGTTGTTGTTGAAATGCTGCCCACACGCTATAAAGGACAATGAATGGGGTGCATTTAACAACAACACTGTGTTCCCTTCTCGAGGTTGTTATGCCAATGGTAAACCTCTCCAGCTTCATTCTCAAGGTTTGCCAAGTTTGGCATAACAACCTCTTGAAGGGAACACTACATTGTTATTAACCATTCCCCATTCATTATCCTCTATGTTTTTTCTTGTGAACTGTAAAAGCTGCATTAGTAAGTTTATGAAACTGCATGATGAAATGCAGAGATGCTCTTTAAGAGTGAAGTATTTATTTATTTATTTATTGGCTTTTGGTAACCGGGTAAGTGCGCTAGGCAACAGACCTGCCTATTTTCAGGCACGACCCGGGAGAGCATAAGACATTGGTTACAATATGCAGAAATGCACAGACATAATATAGGTATACAGGAGAAAAACAAGATATACATTGGGTAGCACAGTAACAGTTACATAAGGGTACATTTTAGGCATAGATCATAATAAGGATGTAAAATAAAGCAATTAGGGTAACCATAAGACAGCTGAGGACAGTAAAGACATCAAGGTTCATAGCCACCTAGACAAACGTATTGCATGGGAGAACATTAGTGTAGTACTCAGGGTCAGACCCGACAGCCTGCAGTGGGACAAAGAAAATTAAGAGCATTTGCATTGGCCAGAGGCTAGGAGGTGGGTGAACAGCGAGTTTTTGAATTCTTGATGGGAGGATGACGTTTTCACCATAAGGGGGAGTGAGTTCCAGAATGGTCAAATGCCTGTTCACCCATTTTTGTCATGCAAGGTCTAGTGGAGAGCATGGGGACAGAGGAAGACCTGAGGGTACGGGTGTGTGAGGCAGAAGTCAGGAGGTTGGCAAGATAGACAGGGCAGGGAGGTCTAGACAGGGAGTCGATAAAGCAGCCCAGGGAGTAGGCTCGAATATCCTTAGGTGACAGCCAATTTAAGCCAGCGTAAAAGGAGACAATGATGGTAAGACGTGGGGCAGTTAAGGCAAATCTCAGATGTTGTTGTAGACAGTGTCCCATTTGTGGAGTGTAGCAGAGTTTGCAGCAAAGAGGAGGGGCAGAGCATATTGGAGCTGGGGTAAGAGAATACCTCAGCAACAGAAAGTCTAGCGGAAGGAGTGAGGGAGTGGCACACGCGATAAGCTCCGCCAATTTTAGCATTGAAGGCACGGCACACCATATTGACATGTTGAGACAGGTCAAGTGTGGGATCCAGAGTGACCCCAAGGTACTTGAAGGACTCAGTGTTTGAGATGAGGGAGCCATCAAGGCATTGAACCCGGAGCCTGTTCGCAGGGGCAGACAGTTTGCTGCTTCAGAAGATGCAGGTCGTTTCTTGCTCAGGAGAACCTGTACATTTTTTTTTTACTTTGTAATTTTTATTAGTGTGACACTTACTAATCCTCTGGGGCATTGTATATAGTTTAGACCCACTGGGGTTAATTGATTGGTGCTCCTCTGGGGGAGAAGCTTAGTGGTTTTAACATTTGGGATTAGCCATTTTTAGGTGGTTGGTCCCTGAGGGGCACTGGACACAGAAGTTCTCCAAGGGCACAGCAGAGACTATGATAAGGCTCATCCTTTGTGGGAGTCCCTGAGCGCAACAGATGAGTGGAACTAGCAGACTACCCTAGAGAGAGGGACCTTGCTCTGAATTGGATGTTCACATGGACTGAACTGGGGTCAGCATTCCCTTAACAGTGGACTACCAAGCAGTAGGGTTTAGAGCTTCTTTGAACCAGAATGATTCTGAATGGCTTCCAGACTCAAGGGCCAATATAGAGAACTGTCTCTCAGAATAATGTGGGACTCTGAGTGCTTGAAAAGAATCACTTGTAGGCTGTGAACAGCTGTAGCATGCACCATATACAGTATAATTGTTATTAAACAAGTCATGCTAGAAGGCATCCTTAGGATGGCAGAGAAAGGGGAGATATTGCTGATGGGGGACCTGAATATGCCAGATGTTAACTGAAGCACCTTTACTGCAGCCACATCCAAGAGCAGGGCCATTCTCAATGCCCTACAGGGGGCATGCCTCAGACAGCTAGTGTTAAAACCCACTCAGGAGGGAGCAATCTTAGACCTGGTACTCTCAAATGGGGATGGAGAGAGGATCTCAGATCTAGAAGTGGGTAGCCATCTGGGAACAAGTGACCACCAAACAGTGTGGTTCACGATAAACTCAGCTGTAGAGTCAAGCCATACAAAAGTGAAGGTATTGGACTTCAGGAGGGCTGATTTTGTCAAAATGGGAGAGTGCCTCAGTAAAGCACTAGCAAACAGGCAAGAAGGAGGGGTGGAGCAACAATGGGGAAACATCAAAACTGCCATCACAGAGTCAACAAGCCTTTGTGTGAAGCAAATAAACAAATCAAAACAAAAGAAAAAAACACTATGGTTCTCAAAAGAGGTGGCGGGGAAGGTTAGATAGAAGAAGACAGCATTCAGGAAGTATAAGGAAACACAGAAGCAGCAGAACAGAGAACTTTACCAGTTAAAACAGAAGAAAGTGGGGAAGGCAGTCAGAATAGCAAAGGCCCAAACTGAGGAAACGATAGGCAACTCGGTTAAGAAGGGGGATAAAACATTTTATAGGTACATTAGTGGGTGAAGAAAGACAAAGGGAGGGATACTGAGGCTAAATAAAGAGGAGAGTGGGTAGGCAGAGAGGGACAGTGAAAAAGCAGGGATATTGAATGAATACTTCTGCTCAGTATTCACAAAGGAAGAGGAGGGGGTACCTAATCCAGTCAATAGAAGCACTCTGGATGGGGGTTGATATCAGTCCTTTCACAGAAGAAAGGGTTCTGAAAGAACTCCTAAAACTGAAGGTGGACAAAGCAATGGGGCCTGATGGGATTCACTGCAGAATTCTAAAAGAACTAAGGGGAGAACTAGTAACACCATTGACTACCCTTTTTAACAAATCATGGGAGGATGGTGTGGTACCTGAGGACTGGAGGAGGGCAGATGTGATTCCCCTTCTAAAAGTGGAAGCAAGACAGAGGCAGGAAACTACAGACCTGTCAGTTTGACCTCAGTGGTAGGAAAATGATGGAATCACTTCTGAAGGAAAGAATTGTTGAGTACCTAGAGGCCAGTGGGACTACGGGACCCAAGGCAGCATGGATTCACAGCGGGAAGGTCATGTCAGACAAATCTAATCAATTTCTTTGACTGGGTGACCAGAGTAGTAGACCAGGGAAGGGCTGTGAACATGGCCTACCTAGACTTTAGCAAGGCATTTGACACAATCCCACACAAAATATTAATAAACAAATTAGCCAGCTTGGGAATGGGTCCCAGGGCGGTAGCCTGGGTAAAACATTGACTGGACAACAGAAAGCAGAGGGTAATAGTAAATGGAGTCCACAGTGAAGAAATGGGGGTTACTAGTGGGGTACTGCAGGGTTCAGTACTGGGTCCAGTCCTTTTTGATGTCTTTATAAGTGACATTGTAAAGGGACTGGAAGGAAAAGCATATATCTTTGCAGCTGACACAAAGATCTGCAACAGGGTTGATACACAAGGGGGGAAGAAAGGATGAGAAGGGACTTGGCAAGGTTGGAGGAATGGTCAAATTTATGGCAGCTTAGATTCAATGCGAAGAAGTGCAAAATAATGCACATGGGAAAGAAAAACCCAGGAGAAGAGTACACAATGGGAGGTGAGATACTGACAACAACAAAAATGGAAAGGGGCCTGGGGGTAGTTATATCAGATGACTTAAAGGTGGGCAAGCAATGTGAGAAGACAGTAAGGAGGGCTGGGGATATTGGGATGCACAGGAGAGCATCACCAGTAGAAAATAGGAGTTGTTATCCCTCTGTACAGACAGTTGGTGAGACCCCACCTGGAGTACTGCGTGCAGTTCTGGAGAGCCCATCTCCGCAAAAAACATAGACAGGTTGGAGGCTGTCCAGAGGAGGGCAATGGTGCAGGGTCTGCACCAGAAGACTTACAAAGAGAGACTAAAGGAGCTTAATATGTATACCCTTGAGGAAAGGAGGGAGAGGGGAACATGATAGAAACTTTCAAGTACTTCAAGGGAATCAACAAAGTCCAAGAGGGTAGCACCTTTCAGAAAAAGAGATGTGCAAGAACAAGGGGGCACAATTTGAAGATAGAGGGGGGACAGCTCAGAGGTAATGTGAGGAAGTATTTTTTCACGGAGAGGGTTGTGGATGCATGGAACAGTCTTCCTGAGGAGGTTGTGGAGTCAAAAACAGTGGGAGAATTCAAGAATGCATGGGACGGACATAAGGCAATTCTAGTGGGGGAGGTAGGAGGAAGTAGGCTGTTGGTTAACTAGGATCTGCAGCTTATTCATTAGGTAGGGAAATGGGCAGACTAGGTGGGTCAAGCGTTCCTTATCTGCCATCAGATTCTATGTTTCTATAGTAAAGAAGCATTTTTGACACCCAGCTAATGTTTCTGACAGTTGACCATATTCTTTAGAGACTGAACTCTTATTTGAGGGTAACATGGGACTTCACAGGTCAGTACTGTGTCCTGACTAGTCCAGGCCAGCTGAAACCATGTAGACCACCTGGGCCCAGGGAAGGAGATCCACCTGGAAGATGTTGATAATGAATGAGAGATCAATGAAGGAAGACCTGGCCATAGTGCAGCACTCAGTGAGTCCCCCTCACTTTCTTACTTGCAGTGATCAGAAATATAACTATGGTGTGCTCCCTTCCCTGAGAGCCATTTTGCACTGGCAAAATCCCCTAAACCAGAAAGGGGGGACTTATATCAGTAACAGTACTGTACCTTTAGTGTCAGTATTGGGTATTATCCCAAGTTCCTGCAGTTAGACTAGAGTTTACGACCTGCTAATCTTCTGACCCCAGAGGCATGCATGTAACCTGCTGAGGCACTGATACTGCAGCACTGCACTGGAAGCACTGATCATTACTGAGTGATTGGGGTATCATTATTATGTGTACAGGAGGTAACGTCCCCAGTAGAACAAAAAACACCATGTTAAATGCATAGGTACATACATGGGGTGAGACTTAGTAAGTCCATGGGACCAGTGAATCTCTTATATCCCCACTGGCACTGCTGTAGCTGCCTGGAGCAGTTTTTTCATAGTCAAGGCATCGCCTGACAAAAATCCTTCTGAAACTTTGGCAGGCTTTTAGAACGCCAGCTTTAGGGTGACCCCAAATTGGGATAATTGTAACACGCTTTTGACAGGACATTACATAAATTAAATGTTGAAACTGGAAAAATTCCAAGATGGAGTCTTCATTCAGCAAGCTACTGCCCTCTGGATCTTCCACAGCTCAGCATCATGGACACAGGGGGGAGGAAGGTGAGCACTACTCCCTTCACAAAAGAAAGGGTCCTACAAGAGCTTGCTAAGCTCAGGGTGGATAAGGCAACGGGACCTGATGGCATACATCCCAGGGTACCTAAGGAGCTAAAGGAGGAACTAGCAGAGCCATTAGCAGAATTGTTTAGTGAGTCTCTGAGCACAGGAGAGGTCCCAGAAGACTGGAGAAGGGCTCATGTGATCCCGCTCCACAAGAGTGGTAGCAGGGAGGCTGGGAACTACAGACCGGTCAGTCTTACCCTCAGTAGTGGGCAAGATTATGGAGGCACTCCTTAAGGAAAGGATAGTGCAACACCTGGAATCCATAGGGGCACAGGATCCAAGACAGCATGGGTTTACAAAAGGAAGGTCCTGTCAAACTAATCTCATAGATTTCTTTGACTGGGTAACCAGAGTGGTGGACCAAGGGGGAGCAGTTGATGTCGCCTACCTTGACTTCAGCAAAGCTTTTGACACTGTTCCACATAGAAGATTGATAAATAAGCTGAGTAGGCTCGGGGTGGGTCAGAAGTTGGTCAACTGGGTGGCAAACTGGTTGAAGGGCAGAAAACAGAGAGTGGTGGTAAATGGTATACAGTCAGAAGAGATGCAAGTCACAAGTGGGGTACCTCAGGGATCAGTCCTGGGGCCAGTCCTCTTCAACATCTTCATTAGTGACCTTGCAGATGGACTAGAGGGAAGGCTTGTCTGCTTGCAGATGACACCAAGATCTGCAACAGAGTAGATGATCCAGATGTGGTGGGCAGAATGAGAAGAGATCTGGATAAACTAGCAGAATGGTCAGAAGAGTGGCAACTGGGATTTAATGCAAAGAAGTGCAAAATCATGCACATAGGAAGAGAAACCCTGAAGCCACCTATAGGCTGGGAAGGAGTTGCTAGCAGTCACAAAGGAAGAAAGAGACTTGGGCATCATCATCACTGATGACCTAAAATCATCAAACTAGACCTCTAAAGCAGTAGGTAAGGCTAGGGGGCGTTAGGGTGTATTAGTAGGGTATCACAAGTCGTAAGAGGAGGTAATAATCCCTCTGTACAAGACACTGGTTAGGCCCCATCTGGAGTACTGCGTGCAGTATTGGAGGCCACACCTTCACAAGGACATTAACCAAATTGAGGCAGTCCAGAGAAGGGCAACCAAAATGGTGCAGGGACTGCATCAGAAGACATATGAGGACAGATTAATGGAGCTCAATATGTATACCCTTGAGCAAAGGAGGGAGAGAGGTGATATTCAAACACCTTAAGGGCATAAACAAGGTGAAAGAGTCTAACATGTTTAAATATAAGAAAAATAGCAGGACAAGAGGACACAGCATGAGATTAGAGGGAGGCCGATTAAGGGGGAATGTGAGGAAATTCTTTTTCACAGAAAGGGTGGTGGATGCATGGAATGGCTTACCACAAGAAGTGGTGGCTATAAATACAGTGCAGGGCTTCAAACAGGCATGGGATAGGCATAAGGGAGCAATACAAATGACTATGAATAGATAGGCCACTGACAGAGCAAAGGCCGATGGCACATTTATAAGGTAGAAAAAGAAATGGGCAGACTGGATGGGCCTTGTGGTCCTTATCTGCCGTCAATTTCTATGTCTATGTTTCTATTCCTGAGCAAGCAGTACACAGTGCGTTTGGATGCACAGCATGCAATAGGCCATATATACATATATATATATATATATATAGCACGCCCTCGTAGATAGTTTTCCACACAACTAACATCACAGAATATGTAAAAAGTTGCACCCCCCCAACACACACACACGCATTTAAGCAATTCCACATGCAATCAAACGTAAAATTGTATAGGGAAGCAAACTGTATACAAAAGGAAACAAGAACTCACATTGCTAATAATCTCTTACTGTTGCCAATGCTGAACTATGTTACTGTTGTCACAGGCATTGGGTCTAAATTGGCTTTCTTTCCTGAAGAAAGAATTAATAAACTAAATTGGGAGATTTTATTATTGGTGTCACCTAGGACACATGGGGCTAGATTCACAAAGCTTTGCCCTGGTGCAAACCCCATTTGCATGGTGTAAACTGGATTTTGTGCCATAGTGTTATTCACAAAAGCCCAGTTTGCACCATCAGAATGGGGTTGCACCGGGGCAAAGGGCTCAGGGGGCCACAATTGAAATTAGAGTAAAGGGGCCTGCATAACGGCGCTGTGCCACTCACAAACTGTTTTCTTCATGCAAGGACCTTTTATGGAAGTCTCTTACATTGAGAAAATACCGCCAGCCGAGACCTGGTGGTATTCCGCGCAACACTAGTGGCTGCTGGAGGTACTGCTGCGGCCCCCACACCCACAACATTGTGCCCCTTATAGTGTAGAGGTCCCTTCCCAGTTTGTGATCGTCAGCCCCATATAATAAAAATGATGTTCCCTGGTAATCTAGTGGTCCCTCCCCAGCATCTGCTCGCCATCCCTGCATCAGACAAAGAAGTGTCCCTGATTGGCTAGTGGTCCCTTCCCCCTCCCCGTTCTCTGATCGCGGTGCCATAGGTTAAAAAAATAATGTCCTGTCCCATGATAGAAGTACAGAAAGAGAGAGGCAGTGCCAGTAGTATTGTTGCCCCCCCACCATGTCCTCCGACTGCCAGACCAGCATCAAGTAGGTATCTCCCTGGTGGCTAGCAGTTCCCCTGCCCGACGTGCCATTCAAAATGTATAACACATTACCATTGGTGTTCAGTGGTTCCCCCCCCCATATCCCGATCCCTTGTATCAGAAAGTTCCACAGTTCCCTGATGGTCTAGTGGACCCCCACCCTGTCAGACATTCATCCCCCACCCCGCTCCCCAAACCCACTCCCAGCCAGTGACCAGCAGCACCTCCTCACCTCCATGGCTGGCCACTGACTGAGCTCTCAGTGAGCATGTACTGTACAAGAAGATGCCCTTCCCTCATTTCATATAAGAGGAGAACATAATTTTAAAGTTTTTAGATCAGGATTATTCATACATTATTAATCCAAATATAAATGAATGTGTGATAAGGGTTTGTAATATCTAGTTTTTTTTTTTTTTGCATTGTTTGTTTATCTCCCCTGCACCCCCATCTGCCACTCCTTCGGGCCAATTGCCAAGGACACTATCCCACGTGCCTCTGACACCGACCCCACATCGCAGCCACCTCAGGGTAACCCGACGTAACTCTTTCATTGGGTGGGTCCTCTTCTTCCGAGGAGGAAGGGCCTGGCGGCCAACAGCGTTAGCCCTGGGTGCTGCTGAGGTTGAGTCGACTTCTAAGAGGTCCGGGGAGGCACTGGTCCAGGCAGCCTTCATCCAACAGTTTGGAGGTTCCATTTTCTGGGTTTTCCTCCTCCAATTCCCTGTGTACTGCATCTGTAGTGCCTCTGGTCTCTACTGGGGGCCGCTACAGAGCAATGCCTCTCCCTAATCCACCCCAGGAAAGGAGAGCAGTCCTCCGGATGCTCGATCCTTCTCCTTCCCCTGCCGATCCCCCGGCACCGGGTCCGTCCCTGAGCCCAGGCTGCCAGTGTGTGTGTGGCTCGAGGTAAGGCACCAATGCCTCAACCCTCTGCGCCACTGGGCCGGCAATGTCTAGTTTTTAATTAATAGCCAACCATCTGATATCATGTACTTTGTCAGTAACGTATTGTCATTTCATGTCATCTAATTTGAAATTATGGCCCAGGTCTTCCCTACCAATGGGACCTTATGTACTTGTGGAATTTACCCAGTTAACAAACAAATAAAAATAATTTAAAAAAATACAGGGATGTTTTTAATAAAAACTCTGCAGAATTTTCGTAGTAGGGAATATAAAGATTCTACCAATTGTGCATGGAAAAAAATACTGCACAGGTCAATTACTAACATAGTGTGTATCTCCTCAAACAGCTCTACCCACACACTGATTCTTTATAAGTGTAGTCATTTATTTATGTGTGCATGTATGTATTTATTTATTTCAAAAGCTTTACCAAGTAAAGCATACTGAGTACACCAGTAGCTTGTTTCCAGATGAGTCTGGGGCAGAGGGAATGGGGGACATTACAATGTTGTGATAAAAATCAATGCAATAAAGGAAAATAGGATATTGTACTTAAAACAGCAATGGTAAAGTAAAATACAGCAATGAATGGCTGGCCCATTGGCACAGCCCCACAATGCTGACATCCCACATTCGGGAACAGACCCGAGAGTAGGAGGGCTGGCCGGGGGTGAGAAGGATTGAGCATCCGAGGGACTGCTCTCCTTCTATGGGGGGGGATGAGTGTCCAGCGCATTGGCGGAGGCAGGCGGGATTAGCTTCCTGCACCCGTATCATTATTGGAGGCAGGACAGTTGTGGGCATATACGCCCTTGATGTCATTGCATGTCCCTCCCACAGCCCTGGTCTGGGGGGTATCTCCAGTCTGGGTAACTCCGTGGGAGGAGGAGCGGGTGATAGGGCTGGGCACGGGGCTGGGCCAATGTGGGCCGGTCCTTGTAGGAGAGGAAAAAGTAGGGCAAATTTTAAAAAAATACAGCAATGAATGATAATCAGTAGAGAGCAATGCAAAATATAAAACCTACAATGTTGAAACACAAAAAGAAGGGTACAACACATCAGACTTAGAACAGCGGCGGAGAAATAACAATACAAGCAACAAGTCTATATGCAGCAAACAATATGGATTTCTTCTTTCTATTTGAATATTTCTGTCAAGTTAACATTTCTCTAGTCCTCACTGCCCAGACAGTTACCTTTCTGGTTTTGGTGCCCTTCCAGGTAAGATGGCGGATCTGCCATCTGCCCAAGCAAACATTTTGCATTTGACCAGGCAACCAAACTGGCATCTTTCTTTGGCCTACCCCAGTTGCCATAGATACATAGATAATTCTGGCAGAAAGAGGACTATAGGTACATCTAGTCTACTCACCCTACCTAACTCTTCTATACTGGCCTTAGTGGCCACCTCCCCCATTTGCTTCTGCCCCCCCCAACTAATCCCATATGCCTGTCCCATCCCTGCTTGAAGCTGCTCACTGATTGGCCTGTACCATTTCCTCTGGCAGCTTGTTCCACTTGTCCACCACTCTTTCAGTGAAGAAGTGCTTGAGGATGTCCCTTCTGAATCTCCCCCCTGCAAGTTTAAGCGAGTTTCCCCCTGTTCTTGTATTTCAGCTTAAGGAGAAAAGCACCTTGGCACCCACCCTGTTTATCCCGTGCAGGTACTTACCTGTTTCGATCACGTCACCCCTTTCCTTCCATTTTTCAAGGGTGTGCATGTTTAAGTCCTGCAGTCTCTTTTCATATGTCTTGCCTCCTAGTCCATGGACCATCGTTTTCCCTGTGCTGTACTGCCTCCCTTTGTTACCATCCTTGCCAGTAATTAACAATTACTCTTGGCATCTATGTGGCCAAATGCAGGCAACCTGCTTTTACAGCAATATTAGACAAAACATTTATAGAGGAGCCCACCGCGATGCAGCACAGTACAAACAGAGGAGAGAAAGAAGTAAGTGCCTCAACTGGGACTTGAACCCAGGCCACCCGGAATAGCGTTCTGGTCATGCTAACCAGCCGCACCACCATGGCAACTGGAACCTGGGCTGTCCCAGAGCACACATTACTCTTTCTCTAATGCACGACCTGGTGCTGCACAAACAATTACTTCATTTTTAATCACATGAGTGCGGTGTGCATATTTATGGAACACATACAAATAGGGGAGAGAAAGAAGTAAGTGCCTCAGCTGGAACGTGAACCCAGGCCGTCCAGAATACCATTCCAGTCATGCAACACAGTACTGCTGGAGTGATCTGCAGACCTCCAGCACAGGGGAATGAATTAGATAAGGTACTGGGGCAAGCCATTGGCAATATAGTAGAAAAGATGGAGGTGATGCTGGTGGGGAACGTCAACCTGCCAGATGTAGATTGGAGCCTCCCAGCAGCAGCTTCAGCTAGAAGCAGGGACATTCTGGACTCTCTGCAGGGGACATTCCTCAGGCAACTAGTCAGCAAACTCACTTGTGGTGGGGCAGCACTGGACCTGGCACTCACTAGTAGGGATGGTGTTACAGGCATCAAAGCAGGAGGTCACTTGGGAAACAGTTATCACTGTATGGTGTGGTTTGGTATAATGGCGGCTGTGGAATCGAACTACACAATGGTGAGGGTTCTGGACTTCAGGAGGGCAGATTTTATAGAGATGGGTGAAAGCCTCAGGAATGACCGAGCAGGAGGGATGACCTGGGTGGGGTGGAGGAACAGTGGGCAAAGCTAAAAGGGAGCATAGAAAAGGCAACCAACCTCTGCTTCAAGCAAGTGAGCAAAAGCAAGAGGAAAAAAAGGCCACTAGGGTTCTCAAAATTGGTGGCTGAAAATGTAAAGGATAAAAGGGTAGCATTCAGAAGGTACTGTATTAGGAGGTACAGAGGAAAGATGATAGGAAGGTATATTAGGAAAAACAGAGGGAAGCAGGGAAAGCAGTAAGGAGCACAAAGGCACAAACTGAAGGGAGAATAGTCCAGGAGTTAACGAACGGCGACAAGACATAGGTGTGTAAGGAAGAGAGGAAGACCAAGGATGCGTTTGAAAGGTTAAAAAGGGAAGGTGGGGGACTGTGACAAGGGGTACCAGGAAAAGGCAGACATCCTGAACAAATACTTTAGTTCAGTGTTCATAGAGGAAGGAAAAGAGGAGGGGCCACAAAAAAGTACAGAAGCTTTGGTGGAGGGGAGGTAGACACTAGTCCTTTTTCCGAGGACAGAATCCTGAAGAGACTTGCTAATCTGAATGTGAGCAAAGCAATGGAGCCAGATTGGGTGCATCCAAGGGTACTGTGGGATTTCAGGAAAGTACTGGCTGCACCTCTGACAGTTCTATTGAACAGCTTAGTGGAAACAGGAGTGGTTTCGGAGGACAGGAGGGGGGCAGATGTAGTCCCACTTCACAAAAGTGGTAGCATGGAGAAGGCTGGCAATTATGGGCCACTCATCCTGACATCAGTGGTGGGAAAGTTAATGGAATAACTGCAGAAGGAAAGGTTGTGGAACATCTTGAATCCAGTGGGTTACAAGACCTAAGATAGGATGGGTTCATAGAGGGAGGTTATGTCAAATGAATCTGATTGACTTCCTTGACTGGTGACTAAATAATTAGATCAGGGTGGAGCGATGGATGTGACCTACCTAGATTTCAGTAAGGCTTTTGGCACCGTTCCACATAGGAAGCTAGTAAGCAAGCTGGGTAGTTTAAGAGTGGCTCTAAAGGTGGTAAACTGGATAAGAAATTGGTTAGGGGATAGGCAACAGGGGGTATCGATAAATAGAGTTCACTCCAAAGAAGGAAGGGTGACCAGTGGGGTGCCTCAGAGATCAGTGCTGGGTGAGGTCTTCTTTAATGTTTTTATAAGTGACATTGCAGAGCAGCTGGAAGAGAAGAGCTGGCTCTTTGTGGAAGACTGTGACACCAAAATCTGCAACAGGGTGGACACTCCTGGGGTGAGGGGTGGAAGGGATGAGCAGAGACCTGAGAAAACTAGAAGAAAGGTCAAGGGTATGGCAGCCAAGTTTCAATGCAAAAAAGTGCAAAATAATGCACTTAGGACACAGAAACCCAGTGGCAGAATGCAAAATGGGTGGAATGGTATTGACGACTACCATGCAGGAAAGAGACCTGTGGCTAATCATATCTGATGACCTAAAGGTAGCCATGTAGTGCGACAATGTAGTCGGAAGGGCTAGTGGCATGCTTGGGTGCATAGGGAGGGGTATCACCAGCAAACACAGGGAGGTGCTGTTTCTTCTGTATAGCTTGCTGGTAAGATCACTCCTACAATACTGTGCCCAGATCTGAAGGCCACACTTCCATAAGGTCATAGAGTGGAGACAGTCCATCCAGAGGAAGACAACTAAAATGGTGCAGGGTCTGCATCAAAAGCCCTTTGAGGAGAGAGACTAAAGGACACCAATATGTACATCCTGGAATAAAGGAGGGAGAGGAGGGATATGATGGAGTCCTTTAAATACCTCACAGGGGTAAATGCAGAGGGAAGTAATTTTCAGAAAAAAAGGTACTCAAGAACAAGGGGACATGCTACAAAGCTGGAAGTGGGTAGATTCGGGAGAGATATGAAGAAGTACTTTTTCACAGATAGATTGGTGGATTCCTGGAACAGCCATCTAGCGGAGGTGGTGGGGGTGAAAATAGTGGTGGGGTTCACAAATCCATGGGATGGGCACAAGGGAATTCTACTGGAAAGGAAAGGGATGGAGACAGAAAAAGCTGTAGATCTAGTAGGGTCTGCGATTATACTGTAGGTAGGGGAAAATGGGTAGACTGGGTGGACCAAGCGGTCTTTATCTGCCGTCACATTCTATGCTTCTATACTGTGCTCGGCAGCATAGCTACTGCAGGAAACAAGGCAATTTTTATGGCAGTGTTCCCTTTTCTCATGCAGTACCCTGAGACACTGCATTGCATTGGGTGGGCTTCATTGTACGTGTTACACGGTATCATTAGCTCTGTAGTGTGCTATTGACTTTCCCCGAGTCTGCATCCTGCCTGCCTGTGGGATGAAAATAAAAGCAAGCTTCATAATTTTGCCTAGCATAGCAGCACCAATTTAATTCTACTGTAATCTCTTCACCATCTTAAAATGGCTCGGCCATCCCCTCGATGCTTAATAATGGACAGATGATCCATTGCCTTTGGAAGCCATTTTGAAACTCCTTTGTGGTAATGAAATAAAGCGAAAGAAAGATACGCTGGAAAATGCAAATCAACTCAGGTTTTTTAATTTAGCTTTTAAGATGGATTGTGTAATTACTTCACATGATATGCCAAAGAATTGTATCTGATTAAAATGTATTTCATTACTTAGGCAATCAAAGATGTGTTGACTGTCCCTAAAGGATCTCTGCGACTGAAGCTGGAGTCTGTATTAAATGGGAACATCCCTCTGTGATGCCCAGCACCTAATTTCTGTAAGTGCCAGGAAAGCTTCAATAGCATTAGTCTTGATCAATAATTTAAATTTCTGTTTGTTGATATCCACCCCTTTCCTGCCATAATGTAAATAAATACCACTCCTGTGGCATCCCAGACCCCCCCCCCCATTTCTGCCATATTCTCAACTTATGATGTGCCCTCCTTCTCTCGTTTTAACTTCCACTACAGGTCCTTGGACAAACAGGAAAGCCTCTGCCTAGCGCTTGTGCCTTTGCTACTCTCAGAGATGCCTTTTCTTACTTCCTTCTTTATATTCTGCTTCGAGATCTCACACTTGGTGGCGTCACCATTGCCACTCAATAGCACATTTATTTTGTTTTTGTTAAAGGGAACTGTCAGCATTCCACAAGTAAAAACATGGGACATGTAGGTCCCAATTAGCTAAACTGCAGGATCTGCATATTTTTCAAATAATTTACAATGCTGACATCTCTAGGTTTATTTGGTTGATCCTGTGACCCCCTGCCAGCTATTATTGTCCCAGAGTCCTCTGTGGATAGCAGTCTGGTTACGCAACTCATGGGCTAAGCTGTGGGAGGACTTTTATCTGCCAGTATAGGTGCCAGGAAATATTAACAAATATGAAGCACATGTTTACGCTTCTAATGCTGCTACCAATGGACTGAGGAAAGCACACTACTCCATTTGACACATCCAGAACCGCATCACACTCACATGGTCACTGTTATGTGCTGGTGCCCCCACCCTGACTTCCCCAGTAATATCATCTCCACTATTCCAAGCAGCTTATCTAAAACCACATTACCAACGCATGGTCACTGTTACCTACTGGTGCCCCCACCCTGACTGCCCTGCAATATCATATTCACTGCTCCGTGCAGCACATCCAGAACTGCATTATCATCACATGGTTGCTGTTACGCACTGTACCCCCACCCTGACTGCCCTGCAATATCATCACCACTTGTCTATGCAACACATCCAAAATCACATCAGTTTTCATCCCATTACTGACACGCCAAAGAAGGAAATAGTTCTTCACAACTGACAAGAAATAACTCCCTGCTTTCCCTCCTGCCAACCTATTTCCATCTCCAGTTCAACATCAGACAGGTTGAAATCCCTCACAAGAACCAAGTGTCTCGTGGTAGCATATTAATTTAAAGTCAGAAGGGACTCTAGGTCCTTCATGTCAGCCCCCATTTCACAAGCAGGTATACATGAGTATGCTGTGAGAACATGCACTTCTTTGAAAGTGTTCCCTAATACTCTACTATCCTGGGTATCCTGTGATTCTCTGGGTAAGCAGGAATTTATCCAAGGTTACCTGAAGGCCTGCACTGTCTTCATGTACACTGTCTCTATCGGTAAGCTGTTCCACCCTCTAGGAGAAGAAGTACTGCCTAATGTTACCTCTGCATTTGCCATCTCTGAGATTTAGGGGGTATCCTTGTGTCCTTCTGGAGGACACCAGATCAAACATCACTGCATGTTCGATCTTGTTGAGAACCCTGAGGATATGGAAGCCTGATATCAGAACAAGATTACAGGACGGGTCAGAGACTGGCTGGGTGAGAAAACACAGAGTAGTAGTAAATGGGAAATTCTCTTTGGTAAGGGAAGTCACCAGTGGGGTTCCCCAGAGCTCAGTCTTAGGTCTAGTATTTTTCAACATTTTTATTTGTGACATTCGGGAAGGGATTCATGGGAAGATGTGCCTATATGCAGATGACCCATTAATCTGAGGTAGAGTGGACAGTGATGAGGGGATCAGAACACTGAGGGAAGATCTGAACAGACAGAAGAAATGGTCAGGATTCTGGCAGCTAAACTCACTGCAAAAAATACAAATTCTAACCGCTCCAGTGGTGTACAGGGCTGAGGCACTGGGCCCCTCACCTTCTGCCATAACTTGAGTTTCTGAACAGAGATAGCTCGCTTGGAGGCTGGCCAGGGAGGGTGGATTAAGTGTACCTAGGACACCTCTCGTCCCTTGGGGAGAGGGAGAAGTACATCTCGCACAGTGGCTGCCATCTATAGGTTCTAGGTGGCACTGCAGTGGACATTAGGGAAGGTACATCACTCACTGAACTCCGGGAGTGCTTCAGTGGAGGTGGAGTGCGCACAGTGTGTCATTGCACGTGACACAAGCCAAGGGAGAAAAGCACAGAAGAAAACCTCTGACTGGTAGAATGGCGGACTGGTCCCCTGCAGGCCCCACACTGGCGATTGGGCTCTCCCAACATCCTCTGTCAGAGGATGATGGGTAACAGCAGCAGGTAAACCCCAGAGAAGTTGGATAATCTGATGTTTTCAGGACTGCAGCTTGTAGGAACATCCCTGTATTCTCCACTCTGGTGGCAGAATACCAAGTAGGGCCAAGGATGATGTTGCTATAGTAAGAGAGTCAAACATTCCCCCAAGCACCTCCCCCATCTCTCACCAGTGCCTCCGAATAATTGTACATGACCAGTATAAATATGATAATCATCGGTCTTGCAATTTCCTCATCATCTTCAGCATCTCCCTGCCTCGGACATCATGTATTTTGCTTGAGGTGCCAGTATTTTAAAAAAATCTCATCCAGCATTTCCATGCGAATTCTCTCATGTATGGCGCTATAGTAACCTTATAAACTGGCAGGATATATTTTAATCATGTTTCTGTGGTATGATTTTTGCTCAGTTGCTCATTCTATTTAGCTAGCACGGAGGTGGAGAAGTGCTGGGCAAGGTCTAATAACCTTTTTTATGTTGGCTCTCGCTTCTGCGCCAGCCAACATATTGCAGCAGTAGCAGATTTGGAGGTGCGGTCACTGTGGGCGAATGCAGGGCACACATCAGTAGGTGCGTCCCTCATTCCTCAATAAGCCAGCATGCAGGTGCTGACTCCAGCAATATGTAAAGTGGCTACCGGATCTAAGAAAAATGCCACTGCAATGAGAGCCAAGCTCGTTACGCAGCGGCACAATAACAAGCCTCCCGACGTGCCTTTCCTGGTGAAGCAGTTCAATAAATGTGACAACACTGACTGCTGCTGTGCAGAGTGATGACTTCAGGGGTGCCCAGTCCCCCTGTTGGCATGCCCTGACCCACTTCATTTGCTGATGGGGGAGCCCACTCCCCGTCAGCATAATGCCCCTCCTCCCATTCCAACTGTGTGCCAAGGGGATGCCCAATCCCCCTCTGCATCATGCGCCCCCCAACAGTCTTTCTTTGCCGACAGGGGGCTTAATCCCCGTCGGATTCAGTTCCCCCTGCCCAGTTCAGTTTGCCGACGGGGGAGTCCACTACCCATCGGCATAATGTCTCCAACCCCCCGATTTGTGCTGTGTGCCGAGAGGGTGCCCAATCCCCCTTGGCATCGTGCACTGCCTCACCAGTTTCTGTGCCAACAGGGGGGCCCAATCTCTATTGGATGCGGTCCCCCTCCACGTAATGCAGGTAGTACGCTGGGAGCCCACCACAGTGTACCAAACAAACACCTGCAAAAAAAGAAAACCGACCCTCGTTGTCTTTTTTTTTTTTTTTCCTGTAAAAGAAGAAAAGGTCCTCACGGTCTCTTCTGCCCCTCCCCAACCTGCGCCACCCTCTGTGTGACCCTTCCTCCCCACACCCACCCCTCACCCCATACTTACCTTCGAGCCCGCGAATGATCTTCGTGGATCGGGAACACGTCTGCACTCTTCAAAACTGATCGCGAACTGAAGAAATGCCGGTAAGCTGTATAATGGCATAAATAAGGTTTTTTCAAGTTTGGTGCATATCTTGGGCATTTTTTTGGAATTTTGGCACCAAATTTTCAACATGGGGTTATTGGAGCCCCTCTTCATGAATTCAGTCACTGTCATGGCATTATTCAGTACCAAAAGGTGATTTTGCGGTCACTGCACGGAATCACCTTTTGGGACCGATTAACAAAATGATAGTGCCTCTGTTCATGAGGTGGGCTCTTGAAAAGCCTATGTTGCAAATTTGGTGAAAAAAATCCAAAAATGACCATTTTATGAACATGTGTTGCGCAATTTCCACCTTCGTGAATTTGTAATATTTTCACTCCAAATTTTCAAAATTGCCATTTTTCCATACCTCCTTATGAACAGTACAGCTGTCATTTTACATATCCTGGCCGAAATGTGTTTTTGCACTTCCGACGCAGAATAGCATGGTCGCTGTGGGAGATCAGTTTTAGGGACAGTTTGAGAAAATGACAGTGACACTGTTCATGAGCAGAGGTCCTAAAATGCCTATGTTGAAAATTTGGTGATGAAAGTCCATAAAATGACTGTGTTACAAGCATGCGTTGCTCAGTTTCCAAGCACCCTTGTAACTTTGCAAATCTGCAATATTTTCATGCTAGATTTTCAACACTGGCATTTTTTCACACCTCCTTATGAACAGTACAGCTTTAATTTTTCACATCCTGCCCAAAATGTGTTTTTGCACCTGTGACGCACAATGTCGTGGTCATTGTGGGAAATCAACTTTAGGGACAGATTAGCAAAATCACAGTGCCACTGTTCATGAGGGGAGGTCCCAAAATTCCTATGTTGAAAATGTGGTTAAAAAAATCCCCAAAATAATTGGGTTACGGACGTGTATTGCGCAGTTTCTATGCATGCTCATGACTTCACTAATTTTTCATATTTTCACTCCAGATTTTCAACGTTGCCATTTTTTTACACCTCCTCATGAGCAATACAGTTGTCATTTTTCACATCCTGCCCAAAATGGGTTTTTGTGCCTGTGTCACCAAATGGCATAGTCGCTGTGCAAAACCACCTTTCGGCTAACAAACTGATAGTGTCACTCTTCATGAGTTGGGGTCACAAAAAGCCCATGTTGAAAATTTGGAGTGAAAGTACCAACAAATGCCAATGGTGTTAGGGTTTTCAACTGTAACAGCCCACCCTGTAGAGACTGACAGGGGTGTGACTTGGGATCATTGGCTGTAATGCTCACGTCATTCCACCCCCACCTCCACCCTGCAGCCAGTGACAGGCATCGAGGTGTGCCTTGGAGTGTTCAGCCCAAAAGTTCTCTCCATTCTCCTATACTGCACCTCTCTCAGCATATTTCCTTATGGAATGGGGTAAGTATAAGTCCCAAAGACCCCAAAGCACACCACAACATTTGCCAGTGTCTACAGAGTAGGGTGAGGTAAAATGGCATGAGCGTTATAGCTGACAACCCAAAGGCACACCCCAACACCTGTCAGTCTCTGCAGGGTGGGGGTGGGGTTGGCGTCACTTCAGTACTTCACTGCCATTCCTATTATGCATCTCTAACTCCTGCACTACCAGTGCCAATGCCAGAGAGACAACATTCGGCATTGACAAATGCTTGTTGTAAAATGGGGAATGGATTTCAGCTATTCTGACTGGCCATTAGCTGTGCATTTAAAGTGTCTAATGCACGGCTAAAACTAGAAACCCCATGTAGAATATATAATCCCATTTTATAAGTGCAATAAGCCACTCCGAGGATGTACATTAGTTCTAACACATGGCTAGGGGACTGAAGGCATTTGGCCAGCAGCCTCATGCCTTACTACACCCCCCCCAAGACGTGTGTTTGAACTGTCTAATGCACACCCTGTTATGTCTTATTGCTTGCATAAAGGGTCCCTATTAAGTGATGGCAAACTTCCCCTTTTTGGTATCACATTATCAAGTCCTTTAGCCCTCCCAACTTTTCTGGAAGCTGTCTCACTGAAGTTCCCAATGTTCCCCAAGTAGGACTGTACCTGTAGGTACCTAAAATAATCAATATGGGGTAAGTAATATATATCTTGCAAGTTTTAAAATGGTCGTACCCCAGTAGTGTCCACAAATTGGTGTATGTAGGTTAATCCTAGGCTATGCCAAGTTCGAAGAAAATGATCTACTCTATCTGAAGGGTAGTTCTGATCTCACCTAAGAGCCCTAGGATATATTTGTTAGTGTTGAAGTCCCTCCCTTGTACTAAGGCAATACCAGATACAGAGTGGTGTTGTTGTGTAGCTGCTAAAATGTGATGGGCAAATATCACACTGGATGTGCACACAGGATTTTGTCAATCAAATAGCAGCAATTTGTTGTGAAATATTTACTGGTTCAATATGATTATCACTTGCGGTAAGTGGCTGGCAAACTTCATTATTCACATGTGTGAATAACGATCTGTGAATAATGGAGTTTGCTCAAGCTCTGCACTGACCTCTGCAGGGGGTGTTTCTACATCACCTTTTACCTTCCACCCTCCGAACATCACTGATAGGTTTTACAAGCCGCTTTTCTGCCTGTATCAAGCACACTTACGAGGGGAATCTACAAAGAGTTTTAAGGCTGAGATTGCCTCCTACTGGACTCAGGTTTACAGCATGTAGCAAGGCTAGCTTTCCTACAGTATTAGTTAGCCATGTTAGAATGTGCTGGCACTAGGTGCTCTTGTTAACTGTACTGCAACGCAGCTTATCTGTGTACATACTGTCTACTCGCTTTTACAGTCTGACTGTGCATGGAATCCTGATTTACTGCCTTTGTACCGTCGGGTGTAGTGGTAACTACTTGCTGAATCTGGGCACTCACAGGGTCTATGAGCAGGAGCAGGCCTAGAGCCTGGTGCATGTTTCTGGCATCCTCTTCACTACTGCCTCCAGCCCCCACCTCGCCCCCTCTGCTCCGCGCATGCGCACTAGCGACCATCCCGGAAGCCAGTCTCCCACTGCATACTAATCGTCTCTTTTATTTGTGCCCTGCTTAGGCCACTGGACCCTGGACCCTAGTCCTCTCCTCACATTCAAGCCCTGCACACACAGGACAACATCGGACCGCGGGAGCCTCCTAAAGGTAATAGGCTCACCTTGCTCTGCACAGACCTCTGCAGGGAGTGTTAGCCCATCGATGCTATGCATTGACTGCCCCTCCCGCCCCAGCCACCCTCCCACCCAGAGGCGTCCCTTAATTTAAGGACCTCCCCAATCATGTGACTTCCTGTCTGCCTTTTTACTAAGTCCCCACTTTCCCATTTGCAGGTTATACTCTCCCACCTTTTGGTGGCAATAACGTTCCTTTCCCCTTCCTGTTTTCTCTTCTCCCACTCTCTATCTTGTCCTCTATACACCTCCACCTACTCTACGCTACAGCACTTCCTGTGTCTCTCCCCTCCCACTCTCAGCATGATCCCTTTACCTCCACAATCTCTCTCACAGATTCCCACTAGCTAACTCTCCACATGCCCTATCCTTAGTGTCCCCTAGGAGTTGCTACTGGCCTTTACTCTGCCCTTCCTTCCCCCACACTTTTTCTGGGCTCAGACACCCTGCTGTTCCAATAATCGTAGGTCCAATCCAGGCCCCCACCCCAGGATTCGAACCTTGTACCTTCCGCACCATAGCCCATGGCACTAGCGCTGCGCCAAAGTGGCTACCACGATTCTAAAAGTGCCACTATTTATTTATTTATTTAAGGGAATCAGATACACCTTTGAGCCAGGGGCTATATTACAAAGGTCAGTGGTACTGTGCAAAAGAGAAATAATCATAGCAGCCGGAGGGCTTTGTCAATTACCAAAACATCACAATTGTGCAAATCACTTCTATAACAAATTAAACAATAAAGATTCGTATAGGTAGCCATCCAACAGAGGGAGGCGAGGCCAGAGGCTGCTGTAAAGAGGCAGAAGGAGAGGGAGTGGGGGTGGCTCAGGGCAGGGTGCAGCGGAGGTGTGCGGAGGGAGTAAAGGAGGAGGGAAGGAGTAGGAGGGAAGGGTGGGGGATGGGGGTGGGGAGATAAACCATTTAGGTGTAGCAGTCGCAGGAGGCACAGGAGATGAGGTATTGATGCATGCTGAGCTTAAAGGCACCCAGGGTTGCTTTGCTGGTAACTTCTGCTGGCAGGGTGTTGAACCAGGAGGAGGCTCTGAAAAAGAATGATCGTTGACCTTGGGTAGTCCTGCAAAGGGGAACAGTGAAGGAGAGGTTGTTTGAATTTCTGATTTGTCGTGGGCCACTATATGGTCTCAGCAATAACTATGATCCAGGGGGTAGTAGGTCCAATGTTTGCTTTTTTGCTAGGATGCAGGTTTGTATTTAATTCTGTCAGATAGCTGGAGCCAGTTTGCGTGTTCGTAGATCTCGCAGGTGCGTGTAAGGTGGTTTGCAGATGTTTAGAGATGACATGACTTGTTTAGTGCTGTGGCGATGCGTCAGAGAGCTGTGACAGTGGCAGACCTGTAGATCACAAGCCCATAGTCTTTTATAGAGATTATTGAACTGTGAATGGCAGTGCTTAGGGCTTCATCTGTGAGGCAGTTCTTATGTCTATAGAGCAGGCCTATGTGGGTATTCACAGTTTTTGCTACATAGTTGATATGTTCAGAGTATCCAAGTGTTGGGTCAAGAATCACCCCAAGATATTTAAATAGATGTACTTGTTCAATGGTGGCCCCTTTGCTGTTTGAGATAGAGAGGTCTCTGTTTTTATGTTTGCTGTGGATACCATGGAACAGCATTGATTTGGTTTTGCTGTAGTTAAGAATAAGCTTGTGGGATTTAAACCATTCCTCTACATCAGTGAAGCTTTCTTATAGTAGCAACTGAAGAAAGGAGGGGTCAGAGTGGGAGGTGAAGATGACAGCATTGTCAGCATAGAGTAGGATTTTTTCTGAGCAAGATGAAGGGAGGCTGTTTAGGAAAATGCTGAAAAGCATAGGACCCAGGATGGATCCTTGTGGGACTCCTGATCGGACCAAGAGGGCTGTTGAGAAGGATTCATCAGTTTTTACCTGCTGTGTTCAGTCACTGAGGTAGCTTTGAGACCAAAGAGTTGTGTCCAGAAATAGGCCTATAAGAGATAGTTGTTGAAGCAGTAGTGAATGGTTGAGGGTGTCAAATGCCTTAGTTAGGTTGATGAAGGTGGCGCCAACGAGATCCCCTTGGTCCAGGGCATTGTGGACGTAGGAGGTGAAGTCTAGGAGTGCCGTGGTCATGCTGTGGCCCTAGCGAAATCCATGTTGTTGTTGACATAGCAGGTTATACTTAGTTATTCTATCAGTTGGTTGGCAGCTATTCTGTCCAGTGCTTTTGAGAGAGGGGGGGAGAATGGAGATTGGTCTATAGTTGCTTGTAACAGATTTGTCGCCACTTTTGTTGATAGGTGTCACCATTGCTGACTTCCATTTTTGGGGGAACTGTGAGAGCATGAGAGATTTGGTGAGGATTTTGGTGAGGGGGTCAGGACTTCAACGAGTGTAAGAGAGAGGAGTTTCAGGTCGAGGGAGTCGCTGATTGATCTAGACTTTCCAAGTACTTGAAAGAGGTACATTTTTGTGATGTCCTTGGAGATGGCTTTGAAGCAGATCGGCGGATTTCCCTCCAAATTTCTGACTTTGACTGAGTTAATGGTATCTTGAGGGGAATTAAAGAAAGTTGGCGGTAAAACATGGCTAAGGTTTGTAAATGCTGCATTAAAGGCATTTGCCACGGTGACTTGATCTGTGATGATGTGACCATTTAGGTGGATCATTGTGGGTGGGACTTTTGTTTTTTTTTCCAGTTAGTTCCGTTAGGTTGGCCCAAAACTTATTTCCATCTTTTCAAAAGTTTGTTAGCACTGTTTTGTAGTAGTTTGCCTTTTCATTTTGAATCGCACGGGTGCAGGCATTTCTTGCAGCTTTGCAGGCTTGAGTGTCTGCCCTGTTTCGGGTCAGCTTAGCATGTTGCCAGAGGTGATCCCGGGCCTTCATTTGCTCAAGGAGACCAAGGTTGATCCAAGGGTTGTTAACACCTTTAATCTTGCGTTTCATGAAGGGTGCATGTGCATCACAGGCTGTGCTGAAGCTTTGGATAAAGTAGTCAAGTGCAGTGTCCATGTCTGGGACTGCATTTATAGGTGACCAGTCGTGATCTCATAGGCATGTTTTTAGTGGCCACAGGTGGCCAGGTAGTAGTTTTCTACTGTTGATGATTTTGGGGGGTTGGGGTCTTAATGAATTTGGTGGACCATGAGAGTAGGACTGGTGAGTGGTCGCTTATAGAGTCGGAGAGAACTACTGTATTAGTAATGTGTTCAGGGCGGTTTGTAAGAACCCAGTCCAGAAGAGTACCTGTTCTGTAGTTTACTCGGGTGGGTGTTTTAACTATTTGGGAGAAATTAGCAGCTGTCAAAGCATCTTTGTACTTATGTGCACTGGGGAAGGACCAATTTACATTAAAGTCCCCAAGAAGGATAGTTTCAGATTTCTGATCTAAGGAGTGAACGACGTCCAGTACGGAGTTCAGTCCTTGGTTGGTAAGTTTGGGGAGTATGTAGACTGATGCCACCATCAGTGTTTTATGGTGGGTTCCCAGATGTATTTTTATCTCCCTTAAACTTTCAGAACATGTCCACCAAACATGTGGTACAGGCACCTGCCCAACTGGCAATGCTTGTCCTTATCCTGCTCCACTCCAGCACATCCCCCCACCTCTGATACCACACCCTTGCCTACCCACCTGCGCACACATCCCACCCAACTCCTTCCCAGCTCCCCGAACTTCATCACTCCTACACCCACTTACCCCCCCAGCTCATCCCTCCCCACCCCCAATTCCCTAACTCACCTGCCACCTCTCTACCTGGCCATCCCAGAGCTCCATTTCCTCCCCATCCCTATCTACCCCCCGGATAGATCACTCATAGCAAGCCACTCTCACACCAAAAACAGCACCTGATACTCTTCAGGCTCATCTCCCTCCTCCTCCTGCTATTGGGCAATGTTCATCCCAACCCTGGCCCACGCACAGTGAACTCTTGCCACCCACAAACATTGGCTGGTCTCTGCCTAGCCTCAATGAACATATGCAGCCTCCTTAAGAAATTCCCTGACCTGCAGGCATGGGTTGCCCAACACCAGCCAGATGTCCTAGCACTAGTCAAAACCTGGCTCTCCAAGTCTACTCCAGACTCCTTTAGTGCCCTGCCAGGGTACACACCTTTTAGGGAGGATAGAGTGGGGAAGTGTGGAGGAGGTTGTGCCATTTTTCTCCGGTATAATAACAAGGAATTGCCCTCCTCCCACCCAGTTGGAACATGGAGCCCAAGCTCTTTCCATCAAAATCACCCTGGCTACTCCAGAGTTCCACTAGTCAATCACTGCAGCCTATATCCCCACAACTTCAAAATGCGGCACTCCAGTCACTACTGCAGCACCTCGCCAACTTTTCCAACAAATTGGAACAGATCACTATGGGAGACCTAAATATCAACTGGCTAGCCAGCTCTGCCTCCCATGCTAAAGATACCACAGCTGCCCTTCACCTTACACAGCTAGTCACTTCCCCCACCAGGCCCCACCCTACCAATAGCAGCGCCACACTACTAGATATTGTCCTCGAAAACCGACCCCACAAAATCGCTGACATCACAGTGCTGCCCAATGCCCTAAGTGACTGCTCCCCCACCATTTTCACCTGGTCCTGCAAAACTAAGAGACCAATTAATAAAGTCACCTTCTAGCATCACCTGCGACCTGGAAAACTGGCCAAACTCAGAGAACACCTTGTCAACTGGGACTAGTCCCCAATTAGCACCGGACATGGATGCTGCTTTCAGCTATTTTGTCCATTCTTTTAACACCGTTTGTGACATTTTTGCCCACGTTTCCAAGCGGATAATAAAGAAACATGATTCCCTGTGGATTACCCCCTCCCTCATCAACCAACTGTGGAATGGAGACAACCTCTGGCATAAGGCCCTTGACTCTAGCAAACCAGAAGACAGGCAAGCCTATAGGGCTGCAGGCAAAAAAATGCACTGGGTACATTCGCAAGGCAAAATCAGAATACTATAGATCCATCCTTGCCTCCACCTGGGGGTCTACCCAAACATTTTAGGATAATATAAAAGAGCTCAATGGAAAAATCGTATTCCCCCCGGCCCAACTAGATGTCAATGGCTCCCTCTCCACTGATCCCCAAGTCATAGCTGACAGTCTCAACATCACCTTTATGGACCTCAATGCAGTTCTCCCCTCTAACTTCTTCGACCCTGCTCCTGCCCACCCCCCCTGCCGATATCACTTATCCCCCTTTCCACTTCCGGGCTCTTGCTCCGAATGAAGCCAAAGACTACCTGCTCACATTCCTTAAGGGCACTAATCACAATAATGACACCATGGACCTCAAGCTCCTACGGCTCATCCTGGATGTAGTGCTTATACCCCCTCACCGACATTCTCAACTACTCCCTCTGCCTCGGCCAATTCCCCCTTGTCTGGAAGACCACCATGGTCACGCCTATACACAAAGGTGGGGACAGTACCTCCCTCGGGAACTACAGGCTGATATAGATCCTCCCTACCCTCTAAAAAGCACTAGAAAAAATCATAGCAGATGAGCGAACAGGCTACCTTGACAAACATAATCTCCTCTGCGTAGAAGAACATGGTTCCCGCAAAGGGCACAGTACCTCTACGGCTCTCCTTGAATTCTCCATCTATATTCACACAGCCCTTGATAAGGACTCCTCGCAGATGCTGTTTACATCGACTTATCGAAGGCTTTCGATACCATTAGCCACCCATTTCTCATAGCCACACTAATTCGGTTAGGTCTCTCGCAAGGCCCCTTGGACTGGTTCACTAACTATCTCACCTCCCGCTCACAGTGTGTGAAAATTGGAAGCACTCTGTCCAGCAATCGGCTAGTTCACTTGGGTGTCCCCCAGGGCTCGATCCTCAGCCCAATACATTTTAGCCTTTACCTAAATGCACTCCCCAAGTCATGCTCTGAAAAAAAAATACTACTTTACGCAGATGATGTGGTCCTCTTCTCATCCCACTGTGCCCCAGATCACCTCCAGAATGCCCTCCAAGGTGCTTTCAACCAGGCTGAATACTGGTTCCTTGACCGGGGACTTGTAATCAATCTTAAGAAAACTATGCTCATGCTTTTCTCGCACAACCAGAATATGCACAAAGACGCCCACCTCCCCATATTATCCAGTACACTCCTTCCCCTTGAAAGAGTCAGCACCTACAAATACCTAGGCATTACTGTTGATATGGCCCTCACTTTTCATGACCACATACGTATCCTTGCATCAGCCGTAAATTCACGTGTTGGCCTGCTCTACCGCCGCAAGAGATGCCTCCCCCCTGAAATCCTGAGGCTGGCCATCACCTCCTCAGTCCTCTCCCTAGTGGACTACGGCCTGCTAGTATATAGTGCAGTGGACAAAACTTCACTCAACAAGATCAAAACAGCACTAAACAAGGCCTGCCGGCTACTCACTGGGGCCCCCAGACTCACCCTCACCTGCTCACTACATGTACAGGCAGAATTACTCAACTTTGATGAGAGACTGCGCTACCAAACATGCCTTCTATCCAAGAAAATATTAGCTAGCCTAATTCCCCCTGGCCTATGTGCTGTACTCAACCCTCTGTCTCCACGGCCTCCACCCGAAGCTCCCACAAAAGGTCCTTACAGATACCCAGAGTTAGGACATCATTAGCCCAAAGATCTTTCCCTTACCGAGCGCCATCCTGGTTCAACTCCCTACCTCTAGAGATCTCACTGATACAAAGGATTGGCCCTTTTCAAACCACCCTTAAGCATCACCTGTTTGCCACCCTCTCCTGTAACTGTATATAAGTCACCAGGACTCCAGCCACTCGCGAACCTCCATTTTTACCTCACACTCCTAAGTGTGCTAGTCTCAAGATAAATAATGTTACATGAATTAGTGTTTAGCTGCCAACTTGTATAGGATCTGACCCACTTGCTTAATTATGTATGTATTGTATTGACTGTTATACCCTCTGACTTGGTTCTCTCTGAAACTGCTATGTATATGTGTTATATAAGATGGATATATGATTATTTACTGTACCTGTCTCTGTACCCTGATGAGGAGCCTTTGAAAATGAGTCTGCTGACTCAAAGGGTTGCAATTCCAATAACAATCAATAAATAATTAAATAAACAAATAAATAAACCTTCTCCGTACCCAGAACATGCCACACTCATCAGCTACCGGTCTCGCTCTGACCATGCACAGCACAGTCCTCAGCAAACACCAAATCAGTCTTGCACCAAAAATACAAATGAAGCTCCAAACAGTCCTGTAAAATAAGAAACTCCCCAGCTCCCTTATCTTGTGCTTCCTTCCACAGCCTCATACAAAAAAAACAGACAGGCTGACTCCGACCGGCAAAACACAAAAATGAGCAGTATACCAAAAGGAAACCTCTCTCTCCTGCCACAGTAACCAAGTACAGATCCCAAGTCACAAAAAAAGAAAAATAAAAGCAAAATTAAGACCGCAAAGTTTGTCCAAACCTCCGAGATGTACAGTAATGTGACAAGCTCTGTGGCTACCTTCCCTTGCAATGTCAGCTTGTGCTACATTGAACCGCCACACAGCTTCCTCCTCAGAGACAACCTTTCTCCTTGGAGCTCAAAACAAATGGCAAAGTCACCACAAATACACTTGTAACCTTCAAAAAAAAAAGAAAAGAAAAAACTGAGAAATGGCAGTATCCTCCCGTTTCACGGTAGGCACCGATTCTGAGAAACAAAAATTCATAGAAGAGCAACAGAATAAAAATACTATGAAAAAAACATGGAGAAGTGTAGAAAATTCAGATTTTATGCACAACCTTGGTGTGTGATGTCTAGATAAACCCTTCAGGCTTCGCCCTCAGGTATATGGGGCATCACACTCCTTGGGTGTGCATAAAAACCCTCATTAACCACACTTCCCCATGCATTATTCTATATTTCGATCACCTTCCAGAGGGCCTGAGAGTTACTTGTAGACCAAAGACAAATAAGCTAAAGATGGGCTCTCTCTGCTTAGAGCTGTTTATCTGGAAGTTTAACCCCTCCATTGTCCCATAGTAGATGAAGGAGGGAGAAGTGTATTCTGTGGCACACCTCCCCCAACCCAAACAAATCTCAAAAATGTATTCCAGGACTGGAGATAATTTTTTTCTGAGTAGGTGTGGGGTGTTTGTAAATAATATAGTCTCTGTAAAATATTCTGGTGAATGACCCGAGTATGCTGAAAAAAAACCTGAAGTTTATCTGTGACTAGTGAGTGAGATCTTCTGCGATGACCTGTGTCATGGGCTCATAGTTTAGAAACATAGAATCTGACAGCAGATAAGGATCCCTTGGCCATCCAGTCTGTCTACTTCATCTCCGGCTCTTTCTCCCACCTGGGCAACCCCTCATTCCTTTCCACTAAGATTCCCTTATGCCTATCTCAAGTTTTCTTGAACCCTTCCTCTGTTTTTGTCCCAATCACCTCGGCTAGTAAACTGTTACAGGAATCCACCACTCTTTCTGTGAAGTAGTACTTTCTCACATCTCTCCTGAATGTACCCCCCCCCAGCTTCATATCATGTTCCCTTGTCCTTTAGCACCTTTTTTTCTGAAAAATACTTCCCTCCTGTGCCTTACTTACCCCCATGAAGTATTTAAAGGTCTCTATCATATCCCTCTCTCCTTCCTCTGTTCCAGTTTGTACATATTGAGTTCCCTTAGTCTCTCCTCATAGAACTTTTGATGTAGACTTCGCACCATTTGTGCCCTCCTCTGGACCACCTCTGCTTTGTCTACGTCTTTCCAAAGATGAGGTCTCCAGAACTGTATACAATATTCCAGATGAGGACTCACCAGCGACCTGTACAGAGGCCACACTACCTCTCTCTTTCTGCTGGTGATCTCTGTCCCTATGCACCCCAGCATCCCACTAGCCTTCCAGCTTGAATTAGGGGTTCTAAGTGAGTTGTGTTCTTTCTTCATTGTCTGTGAGGGCTGATAGTTGTGTGCAGTATAGCCTAGAGGTTAGAGGAATGAGATATGAATGAGCTTGGTACATCCAGCAGACCAGACCTGAGTTTGATTCTCACAACCTCCACTTGCATACTGTGTGACTCTGAGCAAGTCACTTAACCGCCCATTGCTCCTAGGTCGCCCCTGAAAACAGGCACTTGTGCCTAGTGGGCCTTAACCAGTTTCCAAATAAATAAATAAAAACCTGTCAAACCTTCATACTGCCTTAGCATTTCCCACACCCTGGATAAGGAATCATCGGAGGACGTCAGTGGTAGCAGAATGCCATCTACAAACAGCCAATTTTATGGTCCATCCCTCCTACTGGGACCCCTGCTATGACTGGATCTGTCCTTATGGCTGTTGCCAAAGGCTCTATATACAGTAAGAATAGATGAGGCAAGGGGAGGTATGGGGGGAGAGAGGGAGCCACTGATTCTAACATATGCCTGGGAATTATGGTCGAGACTCTGGGACATAGCTATAAAGACCTCAGGTAGGCCAAACCTTGCTAAAGAGATCCAGAGTCAGGGGCTCCCACTTACCCTGGGTAACCTCAAACCTCATGGAACAACTCCGAGCCAGAGACTGGGCCTGGAAATTTTTCAAGGCCACTGGTTCTCACTTGGCCCAACAACAATACCAGTCCCTTTGAAATGCCTGCACACGTCTCATACGGCAGTCCAAATCAAACTACTTCAAATTGACGTTTAACAAAAACCACACCCACCCTTCTCAATTCTGGAAATCCATAAAATCCCTCCTCACTCCACCAACCCAACCCCCCACCCCCACCCTCAACCTCGCAGGCAGAATCATAAATGACCCTTGCCAGGTTGCATCCAAGTTAATGCCCTCTTCTCCACCGCTACTGCCTCGCTACTCTCCTCCCACCCCACCCACCTCCACTCGTTCTCCCCAAGGCTCCCCTGTTCTCCTAACACACCACCCCGGGCCTCCTTCTCACTCCACCCAGTCACTCCAGACCAGGTGTTCAAAATCCTACATTCACTAAACACAACCAAAGGAAAATGCCCATTGGGATTAGATTCCAAAATGCTCCAACTCTCTGCCCTGGCCTTAGCCTACCCCCTAACCATGCTCTATAATCTGTCATTTAAATTAGGTGCTCTCCCCACAAAATGGAAACAGGCCACAGTCATTCCTCTCCCCAAAGGAGGGGACCTCTCCTCCCCTTCAAACTATTGGCCTGTATCTCTGCTCCCCATCCTAGCCAAAATTCAAGAGCGCCTTGTTCTATCCCAGCTACACAACTATCTAGATACAATCTCCTTTTTCACCCCCTTTCAAGCTGGCTTCAGAAAAAATCACTCCACCACCACATCCCTCCTTCGCCTCACCAACTCCATTCTTGCAGGCTTTGACAATGGGGAAATTACCGCAGCTATTTTCATAGACCTTGCAAAAGCCTTCGACATGGTCTCACACCCCCTGTTGTTATCTAAACTTGCCCAAACTGGTCTGACGACAGCAGCACTCAGTTGGTTCCATTCATACCTGTCAGGCAGGTCACAAGCAGTCCACATCGGTACGGCTCTATCCACCCCCCCTCCCTGTCACCAGTGGTGTACCTCAAGGGTCTGTACTCAGCCTGCTGCTCTTCTCAGTTTTCCTCAATGACCTGCCTGCTGTCTGCACACAATCTGGTATTCATATGTATGCAGACAATACGGTGCTATTTGCCTCTGGCCCATCTGGTACCACTGTAGCATCTCACCTTCAGAAGGACTTCGACTCCATCCAACGCTGGTTCATTAAGAACCAACTATTCCTAAACTCAAAATAAAACTGTCTCCCTCACCTTCGGCTCCCGAGCCAAACTAACCCGGCTTATTGATGCACCCACATTCTATACCTTGGATAGGACTCCGCTTGCGGCCTGCTCCACATATTGTTATCTCGGTGTCTGGCTGGATCAGCACTTTGACTTCTCAGCACATGTAGAGGCTCTGCAAAAAAAATTACATCCCATGCTGGGAGCTCTCTATCGGAACAAGTTCTGCATCCCTCTACCAACCAGGCAAGCAATGATACAAAAAATGTTCCTCCCAATTTTTGACTACAGCGATGTCATCTACGGTGCCGCCCCCCAAACATCCTTAGCCAGGCTCGACCCCATTTTCAACTCCTTCTGCCGGTTCACTTTGGATCATCCTCCCAGCACCCACCACCGTGACCTCTACCAGTCCCTTGACTTCCCATCACTCCAAAACCGGCGAGTGCTGCACTGTACTAGAATTACTGCTAAATTCTGGTCACATACACTGCCCTCCTACCTACCTATCAACATCTCTAACCGCCGTCCCCCCACCTACCTACAATCTCAGGAACTCTGACTCCGGGCTTCTTCACATTCCCCACAGATCCACCCGATCAGGTCAGGTAGCTTTCAGCTTCAGACTCCCCAAATTATGGAACTCTCTAGCAGCCGACATCAGACACACCACAAGTACTCCACATCGAAATGCCCTCCTCACAACGCATTTTGCCACCAACTGCATATGATTTCCCCATCGCTGAACTCCCTGCTCAACTCTTATCAGCTATCCTGGGCTCCATTTCAAAATCAGTACCATACGCCATTTTAATCCTTCCTCTGTTGCTGTTGATACACACACACTACCCATATAGTGGATAAATCAAATCACACTATGTAATTGTTGCAATTTCTACTGTATCACTGCCTGTAAATAACTCCTCACTTTATATAAACCAATATGCATCTCAGTTACTGCACCCATCCTACTGGGCCATTGCTGGTTATCTGCAAATTATGCATGTACTATTGTGTTTTTTATGTATTTATGTACTGCATTCTTGTAACCCCCTACCCCAGGGCGCATCTGGAATCAAGCGGTACTCTGCTCAGTATGCCCTTCCTGGTAAATCTCTTAAATAAATAAATAAATAAATAAATAAATAAATAAAAGTAGCCCATAGAAAGGACCAGGAGACACTATCAAAAGCCTTGTCTGCATTGAGGCTGGCCAGGACCAAGGGGATTGTCCTTTGAGTGGCGTACTCTAACAGATGCAATGTGCAGTGAAAATTGTCATTTGCCTGATGACGCCTGAAGAATCGTGCCTGCTCTATGTCCAGCAGCACTGAGGAAAGGGCCTCCAGGCAGGCTGCCCATGCCAACATAAAGATCTTATAGTCATAATCAAGTATCGATATAGGCTGATACCATTGTGGCGATCTGGGGTCCTTCTGTTGTGTCAAGATCATAGAAATCATGGCGAAGTGCCAGGATGGAGGCGGATTTTCTCCCCGCTGACGTGAACTCTTCCTTGGAGTTGTCAACCCTAATTCTGACCACTCCACCCAGTGACCTACAGACCTGCATCAGGGAAGGCAGGAAGAACTTCTCATATTAAAAAAACCAAAATGAAAGATCAGCCAGAAATCCATGGGCATTTCCCGGTATCAGAAGTCCTAATCATTCGACAAACTTCCTCCTCCGTGATGGGGTGCTCCAAGTCCATGACTTGATCTTGGGAAAGACTCATTAGAAGGAGGGAAATTAAATAGTCTGTAATTTGGGATGAGGTCACCGCCCTCTCAAATCTAGAAAGATCCCAGTAATACTGCATCATCACTCACTGAATGTCAGCAGCGTGTTGGATCATGGCTGAGGAGGCAGTGTCTCTTTACACTGAGATACAAGCCTGGTGTTTTTGGCTTTGTAGGCATCGTACCAAGTGGCAGGCCTCTCATGCCCCCCATAGTATCAGTGCCTCAGCTAGAACAAAGCTTGTTCCACTTTAAGATCCAGGCTGTCTTGTATTTGGGACTTCATTGTCTGTATCCAAGGATATCTAAAGTGTCATCTTGCAAACAGAACCACTGTAAAGTCTGCAGGGTATCCTGCAGCTCTTTCAGATTTTTGGTTTAATTTTTTTATTCTTTGGTAACCAAGTAAGGCCTACTAGACACAAATGCCTGTTCTTACGGGTGAGCCGGGAGCACTGGGGAGGTTAAGTGACTTGCTCAGTCACAGAGTATACGTGGGGAGGTTGTGGGACTCTAACTAAGGTCTGCTCAATGTATCAAGCTCATTTGCAGCTCAGTACTCCAACCTCTAGGCTATACTGCCAGCCCCAGCTGCTAGCTTAGTCTCTCTTGCTTTCTGCAGGAGGCGCAGCAATGAGCTCCCCTCCAAAAAACAGCTTTCAGAGTGTCCCAGAGTATATCTGAGGAAACGTCTTGTGCAGAGTTTTCCGACAGGATTTGTGTGATACTTTCCTCTAGGAATTCCTGGAGCACATCACCTCAGATATTCCAGATGAAATCTCCAATGGGTGTTCCTAAATGGCTTCCCTAGATGGAAACTAGCCTTTGTCAGGGCATGATTAGACAACTGGATTGTGCCATGTAAGACACTATGAACCGTGTCCAAATGCTATTATGTTATAAAGGGATAGTCTAAGCAGGACAAATTATAGTGGGGAGCTGAGAAGTGTGTATATTCTCTGTTTGCAGTGTTCAATGGCTTCCAGATGTCGCTAATTCCCAGATAAGATAATGTGGATTTGACATACTTTTGGGCTGAGGAGAGGTGGAACTGGCTAGGGGCAGACATGTCAAATTCTGGAGCTAATACCAGATTCAAATCCCCCATTACAAGCTGGCCATCTAGAAATGTATTAAAAAAGGAATGGAAGGTAGATTTTGCAGTATCCAAGGGGAAAATAGAAGTTAGCTAAAGTGAAAGAATTACCATAGACTGTTCCTACTAAAATGATGCATCTCCTCTTCCCATCTATTATCGCCTCTTGTAGCTGAAAGGGCAACCCCTTATCAATCAATGAAAGCACTCCTCTGCTGCTACCAGAATGATGGGAGGATGCCTGGACTATGTCAGAGCCATAGTTCCCAAATTTTTCATGTTTTGTCTGAGTGAGATGTGTTGTTTGGAGGTAAATTATCTCAGACAAGTGGTACCTACCATTTGTTTCATACATAAAATGTTGTAAAAATTGCATGACTATGTTTCTTGTGCAGTTATTGCAAAAAAATAGTTTCCTTTCCCAGTGCTTGATAGTCTACTCCTGAAACATTGAAGTGCTATGCTTTAGAAAAATCCCCCATCAGTACAACAACAGTACAGCTAAGCTTACATATGTCCACCGCTCGAGGAAAGTTATATAAGAATGTAGACTTAGTACAGTCAGACTGGAACAACAGGTTAGGGGCACCAACAGGGCAAGTGCTTGTAAGAACAACAGCATACTGTATCATGCAACTTCTAAGTCAGGGAATGATATAAGAATTCTTGCTCCTGTGTGGTGTCTTAGATGGCACGGCACCCAGCAGGGGTTATCCAGGGCTAGCCTGGGCCCCCTGTGCAGTCTGTGCCATGCTAGTAAAGGTGGGCAACAAGAAGGTTGTATGGCTACTTGTAGTCTCATGCTCTGTGCTGATGTTCACTGTTGAGAGGCAGTGATCTTAATATTTGTATTACAATTTCGTGAGCCAATGATGTTAGTACAGAAGAGACTATGTCACCATTTGGATGCTCCAGTTTGTCCCAAGTGATATAATAGGCAAAGGAATAGACATTGTTCTTATAGCAAGGTTATAGGAGGTGTGCAGTGCAGTGCAGGTGAAACATTCAGGTTTCAGAATATAATGTGAAATCGATGGAAGGATGTGAGGGGAGCAGTGTGTAGGATCTATAAAGGATGTGAGGGGAGCAGTGTGTGGGATTTACAAAGGATGCAGGGGGAGCAGTTTATAGGATCCATAAAAGGATACAAGGAGAGCAGTGTGTAGGATCCATAAAGGATGCAAGGGGAGCAGTTTATAGGATCCATAAGAGGATACAAGGAGAGCAGTATGTAGGATCCATAAAGGATGTGAGGGGAGCAATGTGTAGGATCCATAAAGGATACAAGGACAGCGGTTTGTAGGATCCATAAATGATACAAGAAGAGCAGTGTGTAGGATCCATAAAGGATACAAAGAGAGCTGTTTATAGAATCTATAAGGGGTACAAGGAGAGCAGTGTGCAGGATCCATAAAGGATACAAGGAGAGCAGTGTGTAAGATCCGGTAGCACATCAATAAGGTGTCTCAATAACAGTGATGGCACAAGATTGAAAACACTAATTGCGACCGCTAATAAATAGCAACAGGGTGGAAATGGTGACTATGGTGCTGTAACCTACCCCAGTGTCAAGGAATGCCTCAGAATAGGATAATTAGAAATAGCAGGGGGTCCGGGGGCACAGCCCCCTGTGGGGGGGTGTGGGCGGAGCCTCTCACAGTATTACAGGGTTTCTATAGTGTCTTCAGGAGGAGCATGGAATGACAGAGGTCCCTCTGGTTGCCAAATATTGTAGTCGCCTTTATTGTATGCGCCATTATGGAGTTGCTATATTGATGATCTCCGTTATTGACTCACCGTATTGACCTGGAGCTCTAGAATCCACAAAGGATACAAGGAGACCAGTGTGTAGGATACATAAAAGATACAAGGAGATCAGAGTGTAGGATCCATGGTAGCATAAGATATGAGTGCTGAGGATTGGGTACCTACAATAACGGTGACCCAATCCCTGGCGCATGTCTCCAGGGCTACCGTAGACTAGGACAGCCAGATGGGGGGGTTGGCGAATATAGCGACAGGATTTCGTTATATGTATGCATGTGGGGGGAGCGAGTATGCACATCGAGGGGCAGGAGGGAATGTGAGAGGTGGTGCTGTGGTGGGATGCTGAGCCGACCCTGTGGAGTAGTGGATGGGTTAATGGCATTGGTCGGTAGGGTACTGGGTTCAGCCCGGCGCTGGTGCATTTCTGTTGTGTCTGGCCTGAACCTTTTTTTTTTTGTTTTCACACTCCCTCCAACATGCATCCCCCTGGAGTTGAGAATCCTTAAGTAGGGGGTGCGGGGGGCACAGCCCCCCACATAAAACATTAAAAAGCTAAGTCCCCAGTGCTGTTTTGCTGTGCACCAGGGTGTCAGAATGCTGAAATAAATGTTTGGCACTCTGACTTTGCGATAATGGTGATCACCTTTAGGCTGTCGCCGTTATCGCATAAACCCGGATCCGCAAGTCAGAGGAGTGGACTTAGAGACAGGTAGAAAGGTGGAGGGGGAAGTTAAGGGCCTGCCTGGAGGCACAGCTCAGAGGGATGGAGAGTGGATCCAGGTGATTGTCAGGGCAGTAGCGCAAGGATGGGGAGCTGCATGTCATTGTCCATCTGGGGACACATAATCTGGCTAGGGATGAGGAAGGGATAGGAAAAGTGCAGGAGGAATTCAGAGAGTTGGGGAGGGGCCTTAGGCAAGCTCTGTGACCTTCTCAGAGGTGCTGCCTGTCTATGGCAAGGGGTAGGCTAGGAATCTTCACAACAGTTACTTCAATGAATGGCTGAGGAGCTGGTGCAGAGAGCAGGGTTTTGGCTTCATTGGTAACTGGGGACCCACCTGGAGGGATGAGGGCCTGCACAAGCATGATGGCCTGCATCCATCCAGGAGGGGACCACAGTCCTTAGTGAACAATTTAGCTACTTCACTGACAAATATTTAAACTAGCTAAGGGGAAGGTGGAAGGAGGCAGGGAGACAAAGACTGCCTCCCCAAAGGTTCATTAGGCCAACAACAAGAAGGATGAGGAAGAAAAAATAATAAAGGTAGCAAACAAAAATGAATGCCAGGGGGGTAGAAGAAATGATTATAACAGAAAGATATAGTGGGCAAAATAAGGGTGGGCAAAAGGGAAAAAGGAAGGGTGGGTGATGAAACAGTCTGGACAGCCATGTGTGTAAATGCTCAAAGTCTGGGCAAGAAGATCGTGGACCTAGAGACTACCATGGCGGAGGCAGACCTGGACTTGGTAGCTATCACAGAGACCTAGCACAATAAAAACTAGGACTGGGAAGTGGCCATTCCAGGGTGTACTCTGTTCAGAAGGGACAAGGCAGGCAGAAAAGGGGGAGGAGTGACTTTTCATGTAAGAGACAACATAAAGGCCGTTGAAATACAGGGGGAGCAGGAAGGGGAAGAGGGTCTGTGGGTCACTCTGGGAGAGGAGGAATGGAGCAGCTATTCTCACAGGAGTGCTCTATAGACCTCCAGCTCAGGGGGAAGAGGTGGACATGGAAATGATGCTAGCAATCTAAAGGACAACTCACATGGGAGAGGTACTGCTAGCAGGAGACTTCAGTCTACCAGATGTGGATTGGATCCTCCCTGCTGCAGCACCAACCAGGAGTAGGAACATCCTAGACTCCCTACAGGGGGAATTCCTCAGGCAACTGGTTATGGAACCCACTCAGGAGGGGGCATCACTAGACTTGATACTGATGAAAGGAGACAGTGTCACAGATGTCTTAGTTGTAGACCACCTGGGGAACAGTGATCACTGTACAGTGTGGTTTGTTCCAAAAACTAGATCAGAATTGAATCACATGAGGATGAGGGTCCTGGACTTCAGGAGGGCCAATTTCAAGAAATGGTAAAACGCCTGATGGATAATGTTGTTGAGGCACAGGTTAGGAAGCACAGGAAACACCAGAAGCAGTTGTTGAATTCACCAAAAATATTTATTTACAGTAGGAGTATCACAAAAAAAAAAAAGACTTGTTCATAATAACTATGTACAGAGGCTAAATAAAATAAAGTTTTCTTTCAGTCTCTGTGTTCCTTGTTCTTCTAATCTTTTTTGCAGTTGCAGCTTAGCTCTTTTATAAGTCTTTTCAACCCCCATCCTTAGCAAGCATCCTGTTTTTGTAAATATCAGACAGGGCTGCTTCAACACAGTGTGCTTGAGCTGAGAGGCCCCATTTTGCAGCTTTTGCAAAAGGCTGGAAGATTTGCACTCAGGTAACCTCTAGAGTTTACAATAGCTTTCTACAATCATCTCAGATTTTATTTATGTACATTTCAACACTAATGCTATGCATTTTCCAAACAAAAGAGATCCCAAGATCAGTTACATGTTCATACAATGATTTGCACATACTTTTATATTAGCAGATATGCAAGGGAGGAAAAACAGACAGCAAGGGAAAACTGAGACAGTGAGAGGTAAAGGATTGCGAGATTGTTGGGGTGATCAAATCCAAAGTCGCACAGGAAAATTTGGTTGCGCAACCAGACAGAGAAGAAACAGAAAAGGAAAGATCCTTGTATAACCCCTACCCAGGTATGCCATTTCTTTCTTGACAGCTCTACCTGGTGGGCTGGGTTCAGGGAGGAATATGTCACTCGGCACATTGGCTAGGTTTGGCTACTCTGCAACAGGGGCACCCAAGTAACTCTGGACAAAGGAAGCAATAACTGCAATGTCCAATACCAGAAGTGGGATTCTAAAGTGTGGCTTTTATTAACATGCAACAGAATAAACAAAGCATAGATAGACTCCCACGGGGCTACAGTCCTGGTAATGCAGATTTAAGGAGACCAGAACACCTCCTCATCACTTTAGCCCTCAGGCTCTGAAACACACTGGGCACACAGCCCGAACTTGTACGCTGCTCTGGGTTTTCCCTGGCTTGGCTCCCTTGCCAGTCACTTGGGCACTTTCCATATAGCATGGAAACATTTACTGGTGGCTTTCTAAACAACCTATGAGCACTTCTGCTCCATAAGGGAATCTTCCTCATCAATCCCACGTCTGAGTACTTTTCCCAGGCACTGGCCAAGTACCTGAGAGAAAGCAACAGGTGTTCCAGAGCAAATCCATAGAGGTGAATTTGGTTACTACTGGTGGGGGGGTCTCCCACCTCTCAATCCCATAATTCACGCCCGGCCATTTCTCTGGATTGTAACACCTCATCCTTTAAAACACTTTGCTGTGTAGATTCTTTTTAAATGTATTTCACATTCAATCTACTGTCTTTACACCCCATTTGTGCCGGACTTGAACATACTTAATAAGTGGCTTTGTCCATTACTCTAGACCCCCCACAGAGTTAAGCAGTCCAATCCCCACATCTTCCAAACTGTACTTGGCGTCTTTTCCTGACCCCACACTAACAGTCCCTTTAGTTTCATCTTGATGCAGGTGAAAACGCATGGCTCTTTAGCAGAGCGAACTCACCCTTCAGTTACAGGTGCCCCACAGGCATTTCCTCCTCAAGGAACTCTCTTCCAGAGCTTCTGGTGCCTCAGCACGAACTTAAACAAGGCAGCTTCTTTTCCCTAGCTGGACCAAGGGGGTTTGCCCATGGAAGCAGGCTGATTCCTTCCCCCCATCCCCGCAGGGATGGGGCCCTGAACCATTGAAAGTGGTCTCCACCACTTCAATATGCTCTTCTTGTGTTCCTCTTCAGGTGAGAACACACACCTATACCAAAATAATAGCTCTTTGTCAGAGTTTAGAGCTCTGAGGGCCTGCTTACAGCAGAGCACCTCTTTCAGACTGCACACACTCTGTTGAACTCTACAGACTGACTTCAAATTCCCCAATGTTCTACTCTAACCTCCAACTGCAACATTCCAGTGTGGCTTATGCAGCTGCAACAGCTCTAAATGATGTCATCCCTCAGTCTCAGCTGAGACTGAGAACAGAGTGAGACAGTGTGAAATCCATTTAACTGGAGTTTCACAAGCCTTCCCTGCCTACCACTAGGTCTTACTGAGGTTCTAGTAATCCCGGGTAACAGGGGGGTTACACTTGCATTTTAAACACTGTCTCTTAACAACTGGGACAGGGTCTTGTTCCACCCTGTCATAGACAACATAGCAGGGTTAGTAAAAAATGGTAGGAGTAGAGGAACAATGGGCAATAATAAAAGGGGGCACTGAAAATGCTACAAATCTCTGTGTCAGGCAGGTTAGCAAGGGCAAGAGAAAAAGGAGATCACTATGGTTCTCTAATCTAAGGAAGCAGTGGAAAAGGTGAAGGCAAAAAATGTCATTTAAAAGATGCAAAATAACACAGAAGGAGGAGGAGGATAAGGAGAGCTACCAGGAGAAGCAAAGGGAGGCAGGGAAGGCAGTTAAGAGTGTAAAGGCACATACAGAGGAAAAGACTGCTAAATCAGTAAAAACAAGTTCTAACCAGAACAGATACAGCTGTGGTGAGCTTCCAAATGACCAGAGTTAAACGTGTGCATAGAAAATTTTGAACGCTCGGGTGTAACACGGCCATTTTTTGGAGTTGGTTCACCAGATTTTCAACATAACCTTTTTGGGACCCCACCTCATGAAGAGTGCCATGGTCAGTTTGTTCACTTGTCCCAAAAGCTGATTTCACAAAGCAACCACGCCATTCTGTGTCAAAGGTTCAAAAACACATTTTGGGCAGGAAGTGAAAAATGACAGCTGTACTGTTAATAAGGAGGTGTGCAGAAATGTAAATGTTGAAAATCTGGAGTGAAAATATGAAAAATTGCAAAGTTAGGGGCGTGTGTAGAAACTCTGCAACACACACTCATAACACAGTCATGATTTGGAATTATTTCACCAGATTTACAACATGGGCTTTTTGGGACCCCACCTCATGAACAGTGGCACTGTTGTTTCATTAATCAGTCCCAAAAGGTGATTCCATGCAGTGACCACAAAATTACCTTTCAGGACCAAGTAACAAAATGACAGTGGCAGTCTTCACAAGGTGGGGTCCCAAGAACCCCATGTTGAAAATTTGAGGCTAAAAGTCCTAATAATGGCTGATATATCAGCATAAATTGAAAACCCCATTGACTGCCATTATATCACGCTTACCTTTGATTCTTCAGTTTGCGGTTCGGCTTTGAAGAGTGCAGACGTGTCCCGGTCTAGTAAAGATGACAGCGCCAACCTCTGGAAGTAAGTATGAGGTAAGGGGGGTGCTGAGAGGTGGGTGCTCAGTGGGAAGGTGGGGATGGGGGAGGGGAACTGGGGCAATGTTGAAGGATCGTTTTCTTTTTTACAGATAAAAAAAACAAAATATGTTGGGGACGGTTTTCTATATTTACAGGAAAAAAGAAAAAAAAGCATTACTTTGGGCACACTGGGGTGGGCTCCCAGTGTATAACATGAGTTGGGGGGTACATGATACTGACACGGGGATTGGGCAGCCCGATGTCGGTGCAGAGAAGATAAAAACATTAATTTGGGCACAGTGGGGTGGGCTCCCAGTGTGCCACATGAGTTGGGGGGATTCATGATGCTGACATGGGGATTGGGCAACCCAATGTTGGTGCAGGGACAGGAAATGGAGGGATTGGGGAAGACATCAGCAGTGGAAGCAAGCTGGAGGGTTTTATTTGGTACCAGTGCAGGGTGGGAGGGAGCAGAGAGGACAGGAGCAGTAGGTGGGTGCAGGAGGAGTGCCATCTGTAAGATGGTGGCAGTGACGCAACTGTGCATGCACGGCATTCACACATGCATAGTTGCAGTCAGTGGCATTCTGCCATTCACAAGATGGTGGCGTCAGCAGAAATGTGCATGTGTGTAATGTGTGCATGCGCATTTCATGTCCCAGAATACATAAGTAACAGCTGAAATACTGCAGCTGTTACTCTGTAGCAGCCGATCATGGCAGAGTGTTACAAGCTCACATTCGACTTTTGGAAGGATACTTCCAAAAGTCCAACAGAAGATGCCACAATCAGCCGTTTTAAGACAACAGTGATCCCAAAATGGCTGTAGGCTCCACCCGCAGCCATAAAAAGGGGGAAAATATTTTAGAGGTATATAAACGAAAAGAGAAAAACAAACAGAGGGATAGTATTGCTAAAAGATAAGGGAAGAGGTAATGTAGAGGAGCTAGTGTAATGGGAGACTTCAACATTTTCTCAAAAATTGGGATGGGTTTTTAAATCAGGACCTGTTTGCCAGGGATGGACTGCACTTAAATAAACATGGAAAAAGGATCTTTGCTAGCAGATTAAGACAACAAATAGATTATAATTTAAACTAATAAATTTCCAAACAAAAAAACTGGTACTGTCCCTACATGTCCCTCAGACTGGAATTTTTTACTTATAAATGCTAGGAGTCTAAATAATAAATTTGATGAACTTATGTATACCCTTCTCCAACTGAGCATCCATATACGTGCAGTTACAGAGACCTGGTGGCAAGACAATGACACCTGGGATAAGAATATCCCAGGTTATACATTGTTTCACAAAGACAGGATTAGTACTAGAGGAGGTAGGGTAGCCCTCTATATTCTAAGTAACATAAATATCGAAAATATAGAATTAATACAGTGGCCCAGTATTGAAGCCCTGTGGGTTAAAATAATTCCAAAGACTTCAGAATGCATAAACGTGGGAGTTATTTATAGGCCCCCTTCTATCTCTCAGACAGACGATTCCCTGTTGTTAGAGTTCATAGATAAACTGTCACCTACAAATAGTGCCATACTCATGGGGGATTTTAATCTCCCAGGAATAAATTGGAGTATACTACAAACAAAAACCCTTGTAGGAAGTGTCTATTTAGAGACCTTCTTATAGACTAATATGGAGCAAATAGTTAAATCTAATACAAGGGGTGAAAATATTCTGCACTTGGTTTTAAACAATCTGGGCAGTAATATTACAAACTGTATGGTTAGTCCCCCCCTGGGTCTAGTGATCACTCTATGATCAGCTTTACTTATAAAGTAAATCTAGGATATGATACTGGCAGTACGATTATTTAAAATTTTAATAAGGCTAGGTTTTCTGATTTTGTAAATGAAATGGCAATTGGGATTGGAACTTGGACTTCAAAAACAAATCCCTTTTGGATATGTGGCAGATTTTAAATGCCAAACTTTCTATAGCTTATTAAGAAATATATCCCCCAAACAAAGAAAACTGAAAATGTGAAATCCAAATTGCCTTGGATGAATGCAATAGTAAAGAAACATATAAAAAATAGGAATAAAGCATTCAAGAGGGCTACATTACGTGGTACCCAAGAAAACGGGGCAAAATATAAAAATCAGCTAAAAAAGACCAAAAAAAGTGTTAGAAAAGCCAAACAAGATTATGAATTTAGATTAGCAGGTAGAGTTAAGGACACTTCTAAAACTTTTTATAAATATATAAATAAAAAAAAGGGGAGGAACACCTATCATAGGCCCACTAAAAAACAGACAGGTGACTTGATTACTGATAAATCTCAAATGGCTATATTATGCAATACATACTTTTCTTCAGTTTTTAATAGTAAAACTATACCCAAAAAAGTCATAGTGATCAGTTAACAAATGGACAATTTACTGTGAGTAAAGTTGAAGTTGAAAAACTACTACAGGGACTGGACCCAAATAAATCAGCTGGCCCTGATGGACTTCATCCACGTATTCTTAAGGAACTAGCCATCCCCCTATCAGGCCCAGTTGCTGCCCTCTTTACACAATCTATTATAGAGGGACAAGTTATTGATGTATGGAGACAAGCAACAGTGGTTCCTATTTTTAAAAAGGGATCTAAGCAGGATGTAATAAACTACAGACCTATTAGTTTAACGTCTGTCCTGGGTAAGATACTAGAGGGCATAGTAAAAAATTATATTGGGGAAGTTATGCAGACTGATACTACCCAGCATGAGTTTGTGAAATCAAGATCATGTATGACTAACTTGTTGGAGTTTTATGGCAGTGTCAGTGAGGCACTGGATAAAGGAGAAGCTGTGGATGTCATCTTTCTTGATTTTTCTAAGGCCTTTGATAAGGTCCTACATGGTGAATTAATTGATGCAACCATAAATATGGGTTTAGAGGAAAATATTACCAGATGGATGAAATCCTGGTTGACTGGGAGAACACAAGTCTGCATAAAGGGTTTCTACTCTGGATATGAGTAAGTGACTTGTGGGGTCCCTCAGGGATCAGTCTTGGGCCCCTCTCTTTTTAATATCTATATTTCTTCCTTAAATACTACCACAGAAGTTTAGTTAACCAAATTTGCCGATGACACTCACATAGGATATATAGTCAATAATCCAGAAGCCATTAATACTCTACAGTATGCCTTGGGCAAATTAGAAAGTTGGGCCAATGTAAAGAAATTCATGTTTAATGTAGATAAGTGTACTGTGATGCACTTTGGAAGGAATAATTCACAAGCAAAATATGTCCTGGGTGGTAGAGTACTAGAAGTTGTTGAGGATGAACGAGACCTGGATGTAAGGGTGAAAAATGACCTAAGTTTTGGATTGCACTGTCAACAGGTAATTAAAAAGGCTGGGGGTATACTCCATTGTATTAACAAACACATAAAAAGTACAAGTAGTAAGGTTTTGCTGCCACTGTATTCCTCCTTGGTTAGGCCCCATTTGGAGTATTGTACTCAGTTTTGGGCACCAAAAGACAGGGTTCTATAAATGCCCTTGAGAGACTCCAGAGGAGGGAAACCAGAAGGATGGATGAAGTAAGGGGAATGGAGTATGATGCTAGATTATAGAAACTTGGGCTCTACACCCTGGAGTTTCGTAGAATGAGGGGAGATCTGTGTATGGTCTATAGGGCCCTACATGATGATTGATCCTTGGGTCTAGTACTCAGAAAGGTAATTTATGACACTAGAGCTCATCCACTACAGAGAAAGGTGGAATGCTGTAGAACTAAACAGAGGAGCTCTTGGTTTTTAGTCTGAGTTTCTAGGATATGGAATGGTCTGCCCTTAGAGGTGGTCACAAGTGAAAGTATGGATATGTTTAAAAATCAATTGGATGCCTATTTGAGTTTAAATTCCATTAAGGGTTATAATTAGTATATGGCGAGCAATATGGACTTTGGTCTTTTTCAGCTCTGATTAAACCATGAACCTGTGAACATGCCAGATACAGATTGGTCAATACCAGTAGGAACATCTGCTAGAACTAGACACATAGTGGATTCCCTGCAGGGGGAGGGCCTTAAACAACTGGTACAACAACCCACAAAAGACAGGGCTATCCTAGATCTAGTACTCACTAACGGGGAAAGGATCACAGATCTCCAGGTAGAAGGTCACCTGGGGATCAGTGACTATCACATGGTATGGTTCAATTTGGCCACTAGAACTGCATCATCCCAATGGCCAACAGAGTTAAGCTAGCCCTGGCAAGAAGAAATACAGGTGAGGGAGTACAAGTAAAGTGGGCAAGCATTAAGGGTGCAATACTTGAAGCAACATCCCATTGTGTTAGAGAGAAAAGCAAGAGAAAAAAGAAGGAAACCACTTTGGTTCTCAAGAATGGTAGCAGAAAAGGTCAGAGCCAAAAGGCTGGCCTTCAGGAAATATAAGGAAACGCAGCGGGACGAAGATAGGGAGGCATACCAAACTTCCCTAAGGGAAGCAGGGAAGGTGATAAGGCAGGCAAAGGCCCAAACTGAAGAAACACTAGCATGAACAGTAAAAGAAGGTGACAAAACTTTCTATAGATGCGTTAGTGAAAGGAGAAAGTCCAGAGGGGGTATTGCTAAGATCAAAGGGGATAAGATGGAGTGTGAGAAGGAAGAGGACCATGTAAAAGCATCTATCCTAAATATATACTTCTGCTTAGTATTTGCTGGGGAAAAGGTAGGGCAGGGCCCAAAGCTCAGCATCATGGACACAGGGGGGAAGGAGGTGTGCACTATACCCTTCACAAAAGAAAGGGTCCTACAAGAACTTGCTAAGCTCAGGGTGGACAAGGCAATGGGACCTGATAGCATACTTCCCAGGGTACTCAAGGACCTAAGGGTGGAACTAGCAGACCCATTATCAGAACTGTTTAGTGAGTCTCTGTGCACAGGAGAGGTCCCAGAAGACTGGAAAAGGGCTCATGTGATCCCGCTCCACAAGAGTGGTAGCACGGAGGAGGCAGGGAACTACAGACCAGTCAGTCTTACCTCAGGAGTGAGCAAGATTATGGAGGCACTCCTTAAGGAAAGGATAGTGCAATACCTGGAATCCATAAGAGCACAGGATCCAAGACAGCATGGGTTTACAAAAGGAAGACCCTGTCAAACTAATCTCATAGATTTCTTTGACTGGGTAACCAGAGTGGTGGACCAAGGGGGAGCAGTTGATGTCACCTACCTTGACTTCAGCAAAGCTTTTGATACTGTTCCACATAGAAGATTGATTAATAAGCTGGGTAGGCTTAGGCAGGATCAGAAGTTAGTCAACTGGGTGGCAAACTGGTTGGTGGGCACAAAACAGAGAGTGGTGGTAAATGGTATGCAGTCAGAAGAGATGCAAGTAAGTGGGGTACCTCAGGGATCAGTCCTTGGGCCCGTCTTCTTCAATATCTTCATCAGTGACATTGCAGATGGACTGGAGGGTAAGGTTTGTCTGTTTGCAGATGACACTAAGATCTGCAACAGAGTAGATAATCCAGATGGGTGGGCAGAATGAGAAGAGATCTGGATAAACTGGCAAAATGGTCAGAAGAGCGGTAACTGGGATTTAATGCAAAGAAGTACAAGATAATGCACACAGGAAAGAGAAACCCTGAAGCCACCTATAGATTGGGAGGGGAGTTTCTGGCATTCACAAGGGAAGAAAGAGACTTAGGCATCGTCATCACAAATGACCTGAAATCATCCAAGCAGACCACTAAAGCAGTAGGTAAGGCTAAGGGATGTTGGGGTGTATTAGTAGGGGTATCACAAGTTGTAAGGGAGGTAATAATCCCTCTTTACAAGAAACTGGCTAGGCCCCATCTGGAGTACTGTGTGCAGTACTGGAGGCCACATCTGCACAAGGACATTAACAAAATAGAGGCAGTCCAGAGGAGGGCAACCAAAATGGTGCAGGGACTGCATCAGAAAACACATGAGAACAGATTAATGGAGCTCAATATGTATACCCTAGAGCAAAGGAGGGAGAGAGGTGATATGATCGAAACATTCAAACATCTTAAGGGCATTAACAAGGTGAAAAAGTCTAACATGTTTCAATATAAGTAAAATAGCAGGATAAGAGGACGCAGCATGAGATTAGAGGGAGGCAGATTAAGGGGTAATGTGAGGATGTTCTTTTTCACAGAAAGGGTGGTGGATGCATGGAACAGCCTACCTCAGGAAGTGGTGGATTTGAATACAGTGCAGGGCTTCAAACAGACATGAGATAGGCATAAGGGAGCAATACAGATGAGTATGAACAGATAGGCCATTGACAGAGTACAGGCCTATGACACATTCATAAGGTAGAAAAAATGGGCAGACTGGATGGGCCTTGCGGTCCTTATCTGCTGTCAGCTTCTATGTTTCTATGTTTCTGTATTGAACAAATACTTCTATTCAGTATTACAGAGGAATGGGAGGAAACAGGCCAGTGATAAAGGACAGAGCATTAAGGGTCAGGAGGTGGACGCAAGTCCTTTTTCAGTGGAAAGAGTCCTAAGGGAACTAATGACACTAAAGGTGGACAAGACAATGAGGCCAGATGGGGTGCACCCCAGAATACTGAGTGAACTCAATGAGGAGCTAGCAGCACCTCTGACAGCCTTGTTGAAGCTGTTATTAGAAATGGGGGAGGTACCGGGGATTGGAGGAGGGCAGATGTAGTCCCTCTCTACAAAAGTGGAAATAGACAGAAGAGAGGGAACTACATGCCTGTCAGACTGGCATCAGTGGTGGATAAGGTGATGGAATCACTTTTAAAGGACAGGACTGGGGAACACCTAGTTTCCAGTAGTCTACAAGAACTGAGGCAACATGGTTTTATGGGGGTCTTGGCAGACAAACCTGATCGAGTTTTCCAACTGGGTATACGAAGGAAGTGGATCAGGGAGGTGTGGTTGATGTGGCCTACCTGGATTTCAGCAAGGCGATTGACACCGTTCCTCATAGGAGAATGATAAGCAAGCTGGGGAGTCTAGGAATAGGAACTAGGATTGTAAAATGAGTTGAGAGTTGGTTGAGCAATAGGACTTCAGAGGGTAGTGGTGAATGGCATTCACTCTGGAGTAGGCAAGGTGACCAGTGGAGTACCACAAAGATCAGTACTGAGCCCAGTCCTTTTCAATATCTTTATTAGTGACATTGCAGTAGGACTGGAAGGAAAAGTATGCCAGTCTGCAGATGACACAAAACTTTGCAACAGAGTGGGCACACCCGTTGGGGGGGGGGGTTGTTGATAGAGTGAGGGATGATCTAAAAAACATGGAGGAATGGTCAAGGGACTTGCAACTGAGTTGCAACACTAAAAATTGCTAAATGATGCGCAAGGGGCACAGAAACCCAGGGGCAACATACCAACTGGGGGTTGGAGGCACTAACTGTCTCAAAGTAGGAACGGAACCTGGGGTAATCATTACAGATGACCTAAAGGTTGTGAGACAGTGTGACAAGGCAGTGGGGAAGGCTAGCAGGATGCTGGGATGCTTAGGCAGGGGCATCAGCAGTCGAAGGTGGAGAGGTAATAATACCCTGTATAGATCACTGGTGAGACCAAATCTCAAACACTGTATCCAGATCTGAAGGCTCCATCTTAGAAAGGACATTGATAGGGCAGAGGTGGTCCAGAGGAGGGTAACCAAAATGTTGCAGGGAATGCAGCAAAAAAACTATGAGGAAAGACTAAAGGAATTAAATATGTACTCACTAGAGGATAGGAGAAGGAGGGGAGATATGATTGAAACATTCAAATACCTACCAGGGAAGAACAAGATACAGGAAGGTAGCATTTGCCAAAGGAAAAGATGCTGAAGAACTAGAGAACACAACATGAAGGGGGACAGTTTAGAGGACATGGGAGGAAACACTTTTTTATGGAAAGGGAGGTAGATGCATGGAACAGCCTTCCGGTTGAGGTGGTAAGGGCAGAAATGGTTAAGGGATTCAAAAATGCATGGGATAGACACAAAGGGATCTTAGAAGTAAAGGGGGGAGGGACCAGAGACTGAGTAGGGACTGCAGTGAGCTATAGGTACAGAAAATAGGGCAGACTAGGTGGGCCAGGATGCCTTTATCTGCCAACAGCTTTTACGTTTCTATATTTCTATATTTCTATGATCCATAATGGATGCAATGGGAGTAGTGTGAAGGATCCATAAAGGATACAAGGAGAGCAGTTTGTAGAATCTATAAAGGATACAAGGAGAGCAGTGTGTAGAATCCATAAAGGATACAAGGAGAGCAGTTTGTAGAATCTATAAAGGATACAAGGAGAGCAGTGTGTAGAATCCATAAAGGATACAAGGACAGCAGTTTGCTGAATCCATAAAAGATACAGGAAGAGCAGTGTGTGGAATCCATAAAGGATACAAGGAGAGCAGTGTGTAGAATCCATAAAGGATACAAGGACAGCAGTTTGTAGAATCTATAAAAGATACAGGAAGAGCAGTGTGTAGAATCCATAAAGGATACAAGGAGAGCAGTTTGCTGAATCCATAAAAGATACAGGAAGAGCAGTGTGTAGAATCCATAAAGGATACAAGGACAGCAGTTTGTAGAATCTATAAAGGATACAAGGAGAGCAGTGTGTAGAATCCATAAAGGATACAAGGAGAGCAGTTTGCTGAATCCATAAAAGATACAGGAAGAGCAGTGTGTAGAATCCATAAAGGATACAAGGAGAGCAGTTTGTAGAATCTATAAAGGATACAAGGAGAGCAGTGTGTAGAATCCATAAAGGATACAAGGACAGCAGTTTGTAGAATCTATAAAGGATACAAGGAGAGCAGTGTGTAGAATCCATAAAGGATACAAGGAGAGCAGTTTGTAGAATCCATAAAGGATACAAGGAGAGCAGTGTGTAGAATCCATAAAGGATACAAGGAGAGCAGTGTGTAGAATCTATAAAGGATACAAGGAGAGCAGTGTGTAGAATCCATAAAGGATACATGGAGAGCAGTTTGTAGAATCTATAAAGGATACAAGGAGAGCAGTGTGTAGAATCCATAAAGGAAACACGGAGAGCAGTGTGTAGAATCCATAAAGGATACAAAGAGAGCAGTGTGTAGAATCCATAAAGGATACAAGGAGAGCAGGAGAGCAGTTTGTAGAATCTATAAAGGATACAGGAAGAGCAGTGTGTAGAATCCATAAAGGATACAAGGAGAGCAGTTAGCTGAATTCATAAAAGATGGGAGGCAGTATAGTACAGTGGTTTAAGGTTCTGAGCTGCAAATCTGGTGATATCCAGCAGACCAGACCTGGGTTTGAATCCCACAGTTTCTACTTGCATACTGTGTGACCCTGAGCAAGTCACTTAACTTCCCTGTGCTTCCAGGTCACTCCTGTAAAAAAGCTTTCAGCTTAGTGTGCTACTCCTGGTTAAACAACTAAATAAAAGCAAAAAAAATACAGGGAGAGCAGTGTGTTGGATCTATAAAGGATATGTGGAAGGCAGTGGGTAGGATATATAAAGGATACAAGTAGAGTAGTTTGTAGGATCCATAAGGGATGCAGGAAGAGCAGTGTGTAGGATCCATAAAGGATACAGATAGGGCAGTGCACAGGATATAAGGAAAGCAGTGTGTAGGATTCAAAAATGATGCAAGGGAAGTAGTGTGTAGGATACTTAATGGATAGAAGGGGAAGCAGTGTGTAGGATGTGTAAAGGATACAAGGGGAGCAATGTTTAGGATACATAAAGGATACATGGCAGGCAATGTGAAGGATACATAAAGGACACAAGGAGAGCAGTGTGTAGGATCCACAAAAGGTACAAAGGGAGCAGTGTGTAGGATACATAAAGGATACAAGGAGAGCAGTGTGTGGGATCTACAAAGGATACACAGAGAGCACTGCATAGGATAAATAAAAAATACACAGACAGCAGTGTGTAGAATCCATAAAGGATACAAGGAGAGCAGTGTGTAGGATCCAGTAAGGATTGAGGGGAGAAGTGTGTAGGATGCATTAAGGACACAAGGACAGCAATGTACTGGATCAGTAAAGGATACAAGGAAAGCAATGTGTAGAATCCATAAAAGGATGCAAGTACAGCAGTTTGTAGGATCCATAAAGGATGGGATGGGAGAAGTGTGTAGGATACATGGTATCACTTAATGTGGGAGAAAGCAAAAGAGCAAGCCCACATTGTGACAAACGGAAAACGGTGACTACGGAACGGCAAAACCGGTACTTCCTTACCCTGAGGTGCTACACCTCGGAGTTTGATATTTAATAGAGGAGGGTGCGGGGTCAAAGTCCCGTGCAATTGGTGGTGCAGGGGGAAAAGCCACCCCTCCCCTGCAGAAAAAGCACAGTCACCATTTCAATCATTGCCATTTTCCATTCGCTGATATGGGCTCACTCTTTTGAAGTCGCCCATATCACATGGAACTGGATACATAAAGGATACAAGAAGAGCAATGTGTAGGATCCATAAATGATACAAGGAGAGCAGTGTGTAGTGTCCATTAAAGTTACAAGGAGGACAATGTTTGTTAGTTAGTTTTTGTTGACTGGGTAAGTGTACTAGGCAAATCCTGCCTATTTTCAGGCACGACCCGGGGGACCGGGAATACAGATGAATGCCAACTGACCTTGAACCAGATGAAACTGTTGATGGTATTTTTTTTTTTTAGTGAATGAGGGAAATTTGGCCAGGACACCGGGGAAATTCCCCTACTCTTTTTGATACGTGCCATGGGATCTTTAACATCCACCTGAACTACCACCAATCCAGGCAGATGGGACCTCAGTTTAATGTCTCATCCGGAAGATTGCACCTCAGAAGTGCAGCACCCCTCTCATGCTGCACTACACTGTCAGTAATGGGATATTAACCCAAGTGCCAGATGTGGGAACTGAACCCACAGCCCTCTGATCTCCTGGCCTCAGAGGCGAGTGTGCTACCTACTGAGCCACTGACACTGACAATGTGTAGGATTCACAAAGGATACAATGAGAGCAGGGTCCAGAATACATAAAGGATGCAAAGGAAGCAGTGTGTAGGATACATAAAGAATACAAGGAGAGCAGTGTGTAGGATCTGTAAGAGACGCAAGGAAAGCAGTACATTGGATACATGAAGGATTTGTGGGAAGTAGTGTGTAGGATCTATAAAGGATGCAAGAAGAACAGTGTGTAGGATACATAAAAGATACAAGGAAGGCAGTATATAGGATCCATAAAGGACTGGCAGGGAGAAGTGAGTAGGATACATGAAGGATACAAGAAGAGAAGTGTACAGGATCTCCAAAGGATACAAGGAGAGCAGTATCTATGATCCATAAAGAATGCAGGGAGAGCAGTGTGTAGGATCCATAAAGGATATGAGCAGTGTGTGTAGAAACATAGAAACAGAAATTGACGGCAGATAAGGACCACTAGGCCCATCCAGTCTGCCCGTAAGCCCTACCCTTGCTTGCAGCCTCTGACTCTATTTGATCAATATCTTTCTTCTCTCCCTCTCCTTCCCACTTCTAGGATTCCCTTATGTCTGTCCCATGCATGTTTAAAACCCTCCACGTGCTTGCTCCCACCACTTCCTGTGGCAGATCATTCCATACGTTCACCACTCTTTCCCTGAAAAAAAAACGTACATCGCATTACCCCCTCAGCCTGCCACCTTCCAAGTACATGTCATGCCCCTTGTTCCTGTACTCCTCCAGTACTGGAAGATGTTGCCCCCTCACCTTGTTTATGTCTTTTAGGTACTTGAATGTTTCTACCATATCACCCCGATCCCTCCTCTCCTCCAGCGAGTACTTGTTAAGGTTCCTTAGTCTCTCCTCATATGATTTTTGGTGCAAGACCTTTACCATCTTGGTTGCCCTTCTCTGGACCACCTCCACCCTGTCAATGTCCTTAAGAAAAGATGCAGCCTCCAGAATTGCATACAGTACCCCAGGTGAGGCTTCACCAAAGTTTTATACAATGGCATCATCGCCACCATCTTTCTGCTAATGATACCTCTGCTAATGCATCACAGCATGCCACTGGCCCTCCCTGCAGCATTTGTACTCTGCTTAGATTCCTTTAGGTCATCTGAAATGACACCCCACAGATCCCTTTCTTCCTTGGTGATTGTCAACAACTCCCCTCCCATCCTGTAGCTCTCTTCAGGGTTCCTTCATCCCAGGTGCATTATTTTGCACTTCTTTGCATTAAACCACAGCTGCCATACCTTAGACCATTCCTCAAGCTTCCCAAGGTCTCTCCTCATTTTCTCCACCCCTTCTGGAGTATCCACCTTGTTGCAGATGTCTGTGTCATCCTCAAACAGCCAGACCTTTCTCTCCAGTCCTTCTGCTATGTCACTAATGAAGATATTAACTAGGACTGGCCCAAGAACTGATCCCTGAGGTATCCCACTAGTCACCCCCCATCTCTCCCCGGATTGATCCCCCATTTACCACCACCATCTGCCTCCTGTCAGTTAACCAGTTTCTGACCCAATTTATCACCTTATGGCCCATGCCCAGACTACCCATTTTGTTTACCAATCTTTTATGTGGGACGGTGTCTAAGGCCTTGCTGAAATCAAAGTAGGTGATGTCCACCGCTGCCCCTTGATTTACCTCCTTTGTCAACCAGTCAAAAAAATCTATCAGATTCATTTGACATGACCTTCCTGCTGTGAATCCATGTTGTCTTGGGTCTGGGCACCTGAGGATTCCAGGTGTCGCACTATTCCTTCCTTCAGCAGTGCCTCCATTATCTTGCCCACCACTGCGGTAAAGGCTGACTGGCCTATAGTTTCCTGCCTCCTCCCTGCTCCCATTTTTGTATAGATGGACTGCGTGTGCTTTTCTCCAGTTCTCTGGAACCACTACTGTGTTGAGTGATTCGGTGAACATGGCTGCCAAAGGCGCTGCTAGTTCCCTCCGCAGCTCCCTCAATATCCTTGGGTGTATGCCATCTGGCCCCATTGCTTTGTCCACTTTTAGCTTTGTGAGCTCCTCTAGGACTTTCTCCACCGTGAATGGACAGGTGTCCCCCTTCCCACCTTTTACCTCTGTTGCCTAACTGTGGTCCCTGACCCTCCCCTTCTTCAGTGAATACTGACCATAAGTATTTATTCAGGATCTCTGCCTTGTCTAAATCGCCCTCTTTACACTCTTCTTCATCCCCTCTGAGATTAACAATCCCCCCCCAACATGGCTTTACGTCTTTTGCTGATGTACCTATAGAATGTCTTGTCCCCTTTCTTCAACGTGTGTGCTAATCTTTCCTGAGTTCTCACCTTTGCGCTCCTAACAGCTTTCCTTGCCTCCTTAAGACACTCTAGGTACACCTCCTTGTCTTCCTCCCTTTGGGTCTCCTTATATTTCCTGAACCTCACCCTTTTCGCTCATACCTTGTCTGCCACCTCTTTCAAGAACCATAGCAGTTTCTTCCTTCTCTTTCCTTTTGTTACCAACCTGATGCATTAGTTTATCACCCCCTCAATGGCTTCTTTTAGGTGCCCCCACTGCTCTTGAACTCCCCCTCTTACCTTCCGCCTCTCCAGGGCTTCTTTGCTGCATCTCCCTGTTTCAGCAAAGTCTGCCCTTCTGAAATCTAAAACTTTAGCCCTTGTGTGACTTGACTGAGTCCCTGTCCCCATGCTAAACCACACTATGTAGTGATTGCTGGACCCCAGTTGTCCTTCTACTTGGACTTCTACGATTCTGTCCCCATTGGGCAGTACTAGGTCCAGAATCACAATGTCTCTGGTGGGATCAAGCACTAGCTGCCTGAGGCCTGCCCCCTGCAGGGAATCTAGGATATCACGGCTTCTGATTAATGCAGCTGCCTGGGTGGTCCAAACCACATCAGGTGTATTGAAATCACCCAGCAGTAGAACTTCACCTTTTGTTGTCATCTCATGTATTTCATCCACTAGCTCCCTTTCCACTTCCTCCCCTTGTATTGGAGGCCTGTCGATTGCCACTGTGTGTATTACCATGCCATAGCCAGGTTCAAGGGTGACCCACAGTGCCTTGGCCTCCCCCTGTCTATCCTGCACCTCTGTTGCCTTTATACACTCCCTGATGTGTGGGGCTACCCCCTTCCTTTTTTACTCCCCCTGCCCCTCCTGAACAGAGCATAACCTGAATACATGTAAGATCCATAAAGGATACAGGGAGAGCAGTGTGTAGGATCCATAAAGTATACAAGAAGAGCAGTGAGAAGGATACATAAAGGTTGTGTAGGAGATAGTGTGTAGGATCCATAAAGGATATAAGGAAGGCAGTGTGTAGAATCCGTAAAGGATGAGTGGGGAGTAGTGAGTAGGATACATAAATTATACTAGGGAAGAAGTGTACAAAATCCATAAAGGGATACAAGGACAGCAGTGTGTAGGATCCATAAAGAATGTGAAGGGAGCTGTGTGTAGGAGCCATAAAGGATGCAAGGAGAGCAGTGTGTAGGCTATTTGAAGGATGCGAGGGCAGTAGTATGTAGGATCCATAAAGGATGTGAGGGGAGCAGTGTGAAGGATCTATAAAGGATCTGAGGGTAGCAGTGTGTGGGATCCATAAAAGGATGTGAGGGGAGCAGTGTGTAGGATCCAGAAAGGATTTAAGGGCAGCAGTATGTAGGATCCATAAAGGATGGGAGGGGAGCAGTGTGTAGGAGCCGTAAAGGATGTGAGGGCAGCAGTGTGTAGGATTCATAAAGGATGTGAGGGGAGCAGTGTGTAGGATTCATAAAGGATGTGAGGGCAGCAGTGTGTAGGATTCATAAAGGATGTGAGGGTAGCAGTGTGTAGGATCCAGAAAGGATGTGAGGGGAGGAGTGTGTAGGATCCATAAAGGATGTGAGGGCAGCAGTGTGTAGGATTCATAAAGGATGTGAGGGCAGCAGTGTGTAGGATCCAGAAAAGGATACTAGGAGAGGAGAAATATCAAGTTTTGTGAACCCTTGTCAATTTTTCTGTCACAAGGAGGATTTGCATACCCATGATGTGTTGCACTGTGATTAAAGCTTAATAGTGCATGTGTGTGGTTTGCAGAGATGCACAGAAACAAACAATTTGTGTATTTCTTTCCTCCTGGCATCCTTTTATGGATCCTGTGTTTCAGAGTTTGGTGGCACTCCTTCAGTAGAAATTGATAATTTGTTTTTTTTTTCCTTTCTGCTGTGCCCATTTTGATTTTGCTTACTTGACACACCCAAACATGAATCCACATGACAAAATAAGCCCTAGCAACACATGTGCGCTTAACTGCCTTATCCAAAAAAGATGACTTCTTGTCCTCCCACACCAGTCATTCACATCAGTAATGTAGAACAGCACTTCCAACAGGATGAAGAAGAAAAAAGCCCACGGTGGTGACAAAGTAAAGAGACTCAAAAAACATTCAGGAACTCTAATGACAAGGGAGTGCTGTATCAAACCACCTAAGGGGGGTGGGAAATATGTGTGGATTTGTAACTGTTTGTAATGTTGCTTCTTTCAGAAAATATATTAAAGGAGAGCTGGGGGCTCACCTTAAGGAAGCTCTGCTGAGGAGGTAGGGAGTAAGGAAGGACAGCTGTTGCCATGTAGTGATCCCAAAATAAATGGACTGTTTTTAAAACAGAGCCTGCACAGTGTTGTCCATTTTAATGTCAAGGGGATAACACAAGCAGGATGAAAAAAATCCATGTTAACATCAGCAAACCAAGGCAAGTGCTCTAAGAGTGGAAGGGGAGTCCTCTCACAGCAAGGCACAGCACCAAGCCAGATATAGCAAGTGCTGCCACAGACTGCACCGAGATAGTGTCGAACCAGTGTGTTAACCCCACCAGACTGTGATGTGTGTTGCACTCGTAGTGCAGTTCCTCATGTACACAGATTTTCAGTAAATTAAAAACATGTTATGTGCTACATTCTTCAGACTAGTGTGAGCCTTACTTCCATGTATATTGTTATGCATGATAGACAGCATATTTTGTTAGAGTCTGGGCAAACTGGATAGCCTTTGTGTTGCTTTCTTCTGTTACTGTCTGTTTTTTTTATGTTTCTATAGCAAACAACTGCAATGTATCATGGGCAGTATGCAATTTTCTTGAAGTGCTGTTAACTGGCTTACCTTTAAGCAGGAATGCAAGGTGTACTAGGCATTAACCCATGATGCATTGCAACAGTGATACGTGTAATTTTGTACCACTTTTTATGTTATTTACAGCCCTTCCTACTCTTTGTACTACTTTATTTTTATTTATGCCTCTTCCTACTCTTCCTTACTACCTATCTGCCTTTTGAGATCCCTGGATACTTGCCCAGACGCTCCATCAACTATGTATTCATGGTTGCTGGACATCACAGAGCTATGGTTTACCCCCTAAGGGGGGGGGGTTGAAGGATATACCTCCAAGTGAAGCTTTCTTGCGGCATGTGTGGAGTGTGAGCAGTTGGCCTGTAAACATCTTATCCAGAGCAGTGCGATGACCAGTCACAGGAATCTGTCTGTGTGACTGCGCAGAGGACATATACATCGTGTTGTGCGGCATCTCTGTGAATATCAGAGAGAATTGCTGGTTCACCAAAGGAGTTGGGTGAGCCTCATGGTTGGGCCCTACCTTCACGGACTTTGGGACACTAAAAGAGCCGAGAGCCAGGAAGTTTACACCAACTGTGAGAGAGGGACTGCAAGTGGTGCGAGATCTGCAGGCTCAGCACTTGTTATAAATTTACTCCACAGCATATATTCGGTGTAAAGATAGCAGTCGGAGAGCTGTCTTCATGCTACTGCATCAGTCTAATTAATTCTTAACTTTTCTGACGAGAGCAGAAATTTGAAGCCCCTAGTGGTCTGGGGATAAAACTCTTTTAAGTTGAATGACATCATGGACTTTTCAAGACTGTGTTGTCAGAAGTTTTCATTTCTGGACAATTTGCACCGTGGACTGGTTTTTTCTTCATTGACAGTTGTATATCATTTGTTTGATAATTTTATTGCTGATCTGTTGTTTGGAGTGACGGGATATGTGTGTAGGCTAGGAGTGAATGTAGTCAGTAATGGATTTTCTAATACTACAGTGTATGGTTAGGAATTGTTTATAATTTAGTGCTAGTTGTCTTAATGTGGTTGTTTACAGGATTGTAGGAAGTGTGTGTTGTATGACATAGTGGGCAGTGGGGGGAATCTTGTTTGTTTAAGTGGGTGGATTTCTTAATTTACTGTAGTTCTTAGGAGGCATAATATGATTCAGTTTTGGGGCCATCAAGCTTAGTTGCTCCCTGTCCAGTTGCTGGACCTATACACTCTTTTTTTACTCAGGGTGTGGGTGCTTCAATTATTGTGTATACTCCTGAAGCTCTTACTCTTCATCACTGCCAAACCACTCCCCATCTCTACATTATTTTACCTTTTACTTATTAAATTCTGTGATAAAAGAGGACCCTATTTCCTCATATTTGCTGGATGCATTTCACGTTTATATAATGCTCTTTCTACTTTGCTTGAATCTAACATTCATCCTAACCATTCCACGTATTCTGGGTCTTTTTCATCTTTCTAATATTATAATTAATGGTCTCCATTTTTTCGCATACAAAAAGCCGTGTATTACATACCATAACACCTAAGTAGGTGTTACGGCATTCACGCACTCCCTTTCCCTAGCAAAGTGCTCGAGACACACACTAAAGAAATGGAGCGCGCACTTTCAACTGTCCCTTTAACTTCACACATCACTGACCAGAAAAATTAACTTACTTGCTGGTGTTACCTCCATCTTATATATTCTCCACCAGCTTCACATCACCTAGACCGAAAAAAACGTTTTATTCTACCAAACCTCACTTCTACAGTTCACCCTTTTCCCACGATCCCTAACTGCTCTCCCTTTCAACCCTAACCTTTCCTCTGCAGGTCAAAGGACGACGAAACTCTACCGGAAGGATCTCCACGGTTATAGACTTTCAAGTTTTTATTTTGTCTATTCCGATAACCAGTTTAAATAATTAAATGTTAATGTTGAAGCACGGTTCTATTTTTCTCACACAAACACAACGTCCATCTCCAAGGTAAGATTCCAGGTCTTCTTTCAAACCATAGAAAAAACGGAGCCCTTCAATTATATAAAACAAAATATGGGGTGCAGTGTGTTTAACTTGAATTTAACACACACCCTCATTGTTGGATGTTTCATAAACCCCGTCGCCTCAGGGTTTATGTGCCATCCAACAACTCGGGTGTGTGTTAAATTCTCGTAACACACTGCACCCCATACTTTATCCTATATGTAATAGCACCTTCTTTGCCACCTATAATCTGATTATTTATTAATACTAAATGATTATGTTGCATATTTCTCTCTCCCTTCATTCCAAAAATCACAGTTCCTGTATCAAAAGGGAAATCTCGGTGGAGTGTTTTTCCTAATGTAGAAAAAACATTCACCAGAATTCTTTGACAATTCTGCATTTTGCTATCATATGCCATAACGTTCCCCTTTCTGTCTTACATCTTTGACAGAACTCCAAAATAATTACATCAAATTTATTGAGTCTAGCTGGGGTCAGACAGGTTCTGTGCAACGTATTAATATGAATTTGCATCAGCCTGCTTTTTTTTATTTCTAAGCAACCAGGTTTTATTATTCGGTTCCATTCCTCCATTAATATATTCGTTCCTTTTCCAATTATTTCTTTATTTCAAGCAACGTGTACCATTATTGTCCCTTATTGCATTGTATAACTTAGAAATAATATGTTTACTAGCGTCCAGATTTAAAACTATCTCTTTCAATTTAGAAAATGAGAGTCTGCATAGGCTGTGTTTTCTCTGATATATGAAGTTCTTCATTTGCAGATACTGATATGCTACTGTACTAATTATATATAACCAATAAGACACGATGGGGTGTGCGTTAGAACTGTCTAATGCACATCCCCGGAGTAGCTTATTGCGCTTATAAAGTGGTCCTGAGTATTCTAAATGGGGGTTCTAGTTTTAGCTGTGCATTAGACATATCTAATGCATGGCTAACAACCAATCAGATTGCTTGAAATCCTTTGCCCATTTTATAATTTCTTTTAAACCCTTCTAATATAATAAATCCCTTTTCATCAAATAAATCCTCTAGTTGACATATATCTTTCTCTTTATACCACTGCACAGTTTGACAAGCTGCATTAGTAGATCTTTGTAGCTGGAAGAGTCCTTTAGTAATAAGTAGCAATGGTTAGGTTCGCCATAAGGGAGTTTTTCAATTTAAAAACCTGGAAGTTTTGTTTCTTCTATTTGAAACCCTGCTATCTCTTTATCAGAACTATTATTAAACCAGAGATATACATATTCTATTCAGGCTGCAAAATAATACCACCAAAAAATTGGGACAGCATAATCTGTTTTACTCCCTTGGTTGGTATAACTTTTTAAGAGCAATTCTAAACTACTGATTTTTCCATAGAAATCTCACTATTTTTTCTAATTCTAAGAAGAAGAATCTTTCCAGTATTATTACTGAATTGCTTCAAACAAGAATAATAACATAGAAAGACCATTCATTTTAAGAATATTCACTCTTCCAATAAGTACTAAGGGTGGTAATTGTCATTTTTCCAAATCCAATCTGATTTGTGTCCATAACTGAAGTAAAATTCAGATTTAAAACTGATTTTATATATACTGCCACTTGTAATCCCAGATATTTGGGGCTGGCAGCATAGCCTAGAGTTTAGAGTAATGAGCTGTGAATGAGCTTGGTACTTCCAGTAGACCTGGATTTGATTTCCACAGCTTCCACTTGCATCCTGTGTGACTCTGAACAAGTCACTTAACCTCCCTAGTGCTCCCAGGTCACCCCCTGAAAACAGGCACTTGTGCCTAGAAGGCATTACCTGTTTACCAAACACTAAAATAAATTAAATACTGTAGAACTAGAAATATTTGCACAAAGTTTATATCGCGCTCAAGACACCAATCTGCTGATTGTGCCAATATAAAATCGCGCAGCAAGGCCATTGATTCCATGGATTGTCACCGTGTGTCACTGTGTTTCATTTTGTTACTGCTGTTCAGCTTTGAAGAATGTCTCTAGTGAAGCGGTTAAATTCACCTCAGAGACCTGCTAGTAAGCGTGGTTTCTCAGCTATACATACTGACAATTTGGATGCTGATGTTGTTTCTGTCAAGCAACAGCAGCTTCGTATGTGGGACTGTGTCTGATCGAGAATCAGATTTTGGAATTTTTGCTTTCTGCACACAATAGTTTCAAATAAAGAATATTTAATAGAATGTTTTTGCAATGGATATAGCGGAGAATTAGTCGGAAGTTCATGATTTGTCCCTAAACAGAGGACCTCACTCTTCTCCCAGTTTACTTTGTAGCCTGAGTATTGACTGAAGTCTGATATTACTTTTGTAACCATGGGATAAGAATGAATTGTGTTATAAAGAAATAGTAATATATCATGTGCATATAGCAAAATAGTATGCCAATGTTCTCCAATTTTGACTCCCAATAATTCTTTCTGGGTTTGAATTTTCATTGCTAGGGTTTCCAGAAAGAGGGCAAAAAGCAGGGGGGCAATGGGCTCTCCTGTCTAGTGACTCTAAGCAAAGGAAAATATTTTGATATTTGTTGATTTGTCTTAACTCTAACTTGAGAACACTTGTAAATGAGTTAAACCCATTCCAAAAACCTGCCTTCAATACCGAAGGCCTTCATGGTTTCAAACAGAAAGGGCCAATAAACCCTGTCAAGGCCTTCTCTGCATCTAATGACATTACTGCTGTATCTGTTCCTAATTTGGATTGCACTAATTAAATGTTCTTCTTGTATTGTGGTGTAGTCCCCCCATAAACCGCGTTTGGTCTGAATGTATCAGTTTTGGTAATATTTTTGTTAATCTGTTTGATAAAAGTTTTGCAAAGATTTTGTAATCACGATTTGATAGTGACTGAGGTCGATATTATTTGCAAAATTCTGGGGGTTTATCCTTTTTAAGTATTAGTGAGATATGAGCCTCATTAAAAGAGGGAGGAATTTTCACAGATGGATATATTTCTTGAAAAAGATTTCTCAGCAAAGGTGCTATAATGTGCTTTACATTTTTAAAGAACTCAAACGTGAATCCATCCTATCCTGGGGTTTTTCCATTTGGGAGATCATCCGAGACTGTGTAAATTTCATCCATGGTTATATCCTTATGTAATAGTTCTGCATCTAGTATAGAGATTTGAGGCAGATTCAGGTATTTTAAGTAAGTTTGTGTATTACAAAGGCCTGGATTTATTTCTGGTGTATACAGCTCAGAGTAGTACTTTTTGAAAATATCATTGATTTTCCCTGGATCTGTAATAATTGCCAATGCCATTCCATCCTCTGACTTGATTGTATCTATCCTGTTGTGGTTTTGTTCACATTTCAGATGATATGCTAAGAGCCTATTAGGTAGATACAAAAATAAATATCTCACTTTTGCTCTTTCTGCCTGTAGATGTAGAATTGTTTCCATTTTATCTCTTAAACTTATCACTTTAGGTCGGGCTTGTTCTGTTCCAGAAAATGTATGTTCCATTTCAGCTGACCTTAACTCCTGTTCTAATCTGGAAAGTTCTTACTTATTTTTCTTCTTCCTAATACAGTTTTGAGCCATGATCCATTGTCTTAAGTGTAACTTAAGTGATTCCCATATAGATTGGATCGAGAAGTCATGCAGTTTATTCCAAGAAAGGAACATCTTAATTTCATAATGTAGCACATTAGTAAAATTCTTATCCTGCCATAGTGTATTATCCATTACCCAGGACCTAGCAATAGGTTTAGCAGGTGTAATTAATTTTAAATTTAAAATGGCGAGAAGCATGATCGGAAACAACAATAGATTCATATGTAACCTTATCTATTTTATGCAGAAGTGATTGAGAAGTGAGGAAAAAAATGAGTTCTAGAATAGGAGTCATGTACTCCAGAACAGTAAGAGAGTATTTTTTAATTTTGGGAAATAGAATCTAAATAGATTGATAAGTTTTAGATCTCCCGTATAACTCTGTACAAGTTTTACTACTCTAACCTTTTGTTCTTGTGTTGCTAACGCCTAGTTGATAGGGTTCAAAGTCAAATTAAAGTCCCCTCCGATTGTATAGGGTGAATCAAATGTTGCCATTTTCAGAAATGAATTGGTGAAAAATAATGTATCTTCCTCACTGGGAGGGGACCATATAAATTTATTAAAGTTTTGTTCCACTTGATGGATCAAAAGTCTAACTATTACGAAGCGTTCGTTCGGATCAAAGTAGGAGTCCAAAATTTTAGAATGTAAATTCCTTTTAATAAAAATAGCAGTTCCTGTAGCCTTGCTTGAATATAATGTATAGACTCCGTCAGTTTTAAATAGGTTTGCAAAATAACTGGCATCTTTTTGCTCAAAGTGTATCTCTTGAAAAAAGAGAGTTTATTTTTGTGTTATTGGCTACATTTATAATCTTCCAGATCTTAATTCTGCCTTTACAGCCATTCAAGTTCCAGGTCATGATCTTTAAATTAGACATTAAATGATTTTTTTTACCTCACTTCCCATGAAAGTTTCTAAATCTGAACCCAAAACAAAGTCCTCCTCAATATTATTAATAATCATTAAGAGGTCTGACAGAGAACAAAGGCTTTTTTCCACAAATAATTAACTTAAACAGCATTCTATAGATATTTTTTTTTGTTGAGCACCCACAACTTTTAATAATATCCCAGTTGAATTTTTATGATCTGTAACTCCCCCCTCCCTTATCCCCCCCTTTATATCTTGCTCTTTTTTAAAACTTCTTCAATCCTATGAAAGAACAAGGCTTGTCCCTAAACTCCTTATCCATCTTGACCTCCCTTCCTTCCCTAAACTCCCACCCTTCCCTTGGCTACATCTCCCAAACTATTTTGGGTGACTGCCCCACCCCCACCCCTTTCTGTAGTGGTTGTGCCCGTGACTGTTGCGGAGGCGGAGTGTGAGTAAGCCCCAGCAGGATCTTGAATTCTTCCCTTTTATATAACTAACTGATCAAAACTAGCTCAAATGAATTCTTTTAAGGTAGTCCACCCCCCCCCCAATTTTTTGTTATAATAATTAATCTTCATGATTCCTTCACTTTTGTTTGCGTTCTCTTTTCAACAATATCTTTAAGATGTACTTAAGGTGGCAGCATCTTCGAGGCTGTTGGGTTTCTCAGTAGTTAAAGTGTTTGTGGAGGGTGTTTCAGAAGTATAACATAATCTCTTCTTCAGTGCTTCTTCTCCCTCATGGGAGTGTAGAAAAATATACATTTTCCATGCAAAATTATTCAAATTTTAGCTAGATGCAGTAACATGAAGGGAATTCCTTCTTTCCTCAGTTTATCCCCTATAGAATCAAAGGCTTTTCTTCTTGTAATCATTGTGCAGGGTAAATCAGGAAATACTTATAATTTCAATCCCTTATATGTTAGACCTCTTTCTATTCAGGCTTTCAGAAGTATTGTCTCCCTATCTTGATATCGTATGCAGTGAATAAACATAAATCTTGGTCATCTGTCCCTGTTGAATTGATTTCCAAAGACCCTATGGGCTCTATCCAATACAATTTTCTGCTCGGGGTATTGCAGGCCTAAGATTGTGGACAACATACGAACATAAGGATTTGCCTACAGGAGGAGACTGTGTGGTCCATCTAGTCTGCCTGGGTTTTTTACCGCCCACTATCAATTTGTCTTGCTAAGGTGACTACACTGTTTATCCCATGCCTGTCTGAATTCACAGACCATCTTGGCTGGCACTGCATCTGGTGGCAGGCTGTTCCAAGGGTCCACCACCCTCTCTGTGAAAAAGTACTTCCTAACATTTGTTTTGAATTTACCTCCCACTAGGCACATGCTGTGTCCTCTATTATGTGCAGCCCTGTTTTCCCAGAAGAAGTTCCTGGTTTGTACTGTGTTGATCCCTTTAACAAATGTAAATGTCTCAGTCACATCTCCTCTGTTCCTCATCTGCTCGAGGGAGAATAAATTTAGCTGGCTGAGCCTAGCTTTGTATGTTTCATGGTGCAGACCCTGCACCATTTTGGTGACACATCTCTGCACGGTTTCCAGATGGTTTATGTCCACTTTTAGGTGAGGTCTCCAGAACTGCACACAGTACTCAAGTCTCACCAGGGACCTATACAGTGGGAGGATTATATCATGCTTCCTACTGGTAATACCCCTACCAATACATCCAATGATGCTGCTTGCCTTAGTGCCATTTTTTCACATTGCTTCCCTACCTTTAAATCATTTGAGATTGTCACACTAAGATCCCATTCCAGCTTTGTTTCTTCTAGTAGCTGCCCCTCCAGGACATACTTCATGTATGGGTTCCTTCTATCCACTTTACATTTTTTGGCATTGAATCTCAACTGCCAGTTCCTGGACCATTCCTCTAGCATCCTGAGATCTGCCTCCATTTCTGTGATTCCTTCCTGTGTATCCACCCTGTTGCAGAGTTTTGTATCATCTGCAAAGAGGCTGACTTTCCCTTTCAGTTCTTCAGCGATGTTACTGATGAATATGTTGAAAAGGATGAAAAAATTGCTCACCTTAGTAATTATCTTTCTTCTAACGGAGTCTTGCTATATTCTGACTATTGCAATTAGTCCCAGTGCTCAAACTGCCCCAGAGAGTAGAGGGTTAATTTTCTATGCAGAACATAGAACGTTGAGCTCGAGCTTGGTTTTAACCTCTGTCTGCTGCACTTTGAAGTGCAACTGTCAGATTCTTTACTCTGCCTAACTGAATAGCCGCTCTGGAGATTTCTCCTTTGCTCACGGTTTGTAAGTCGGTTAAAGTCCTCAGCTTTACTGATTATTTTTTGCACGTTTTGGTTCAGATCTCTGTCTGTGGTACAGTAAGCACTAGGTAGTGAACTAGACATAGTAAACTTGTGGAAATTGTAAAAATTGGAGTAGCAAGTTCATACCTTAGTTCTTTTAGAACTCTTGGGTATATTCCATCATGGTCCATTGCCTTGTCCACCCTTATTTTAGACAACTCTTCAAGGACCATTTCTTTCGTAAAGGGGGCTGTGTCTGCTCCCCTGGTATAGGGAAGTGTCCTGGCTGGTGCTGGACCATTACCAATGTCTTCCTGTGTGAAGACTGAGCAGAAGAATTTGTTGAGAACTTCTGCCTTGTCTTTGTCATTTTCCACCAGGTGTCCTTCCTTGTTTGCCAGCCGTGTTATTCCTCCTTTGCTCTTTCTTTTTTCTTGAATGTATCAATAAAATGTTTTGTCCCCCTTTTTACTTCTTGAGCCAGTTTTTCTTCGGTCTGGGCTTTTGCCACCCTAATAGCTTTCCCGGCTTCCTTGAGTTTCTCTCTGTACACTTCTTTATCCTTTTCAGATTTGGTCACCTTGTACTTCCAAAAAGCTTTTCTCTAATTATAGTAGCTACCTCTTTGAAGAACCAGAGTGGGTTCCTTGCCCTTTTGGACTTATTGATTTGTTTAGTGCATAGCGCTGCGATTGATGCTATAGCATCTTTCAGCTTTGTCCATTTGTCCTCCACATTCCATGAGGTATCTGTTGCCAGCAGGGGCTTGATCCTTTCCCTCATTTTTGGGAAATCTGCTTTCCTTAAATCGAGCACCCTGATTCTGGAGTGACAGGGGTGGCAGGGGTCTTCAGTCTTGCTAACGGAGAATCAGATTGACCTGTGGTCGCTGGTACACAGACTGACCCCCACTCATACGTCTGATACCCTGGCACTGTTAATGAGTACCAGGTCCAGGACAGCTGATTCTCTGGTGGGAGGAACCACCATTTGATTCAGTCCTGCACCCCTCAAAGCCATGAGGAAGTCTCTTCTCCTCTCTGAGGAGGCTGTGAAGGTGGACCATTCTACATCTGGTAGACTGAAGTCCCCGACTAGCAATAGCTCGCCTCTGTCGGCCATCCTCATTATGTCTTCCAGAAGAACCTTGTCCTTTTTGATCTCCTGGTTTGGGGGTCTATAGATAACTTCAACCCTGATAAGGTTCCTGTTTCTAGCTCTCAGAGTGATCCACTGGGCCTCTGTTTTGCCTTATGTTCCTTGGATCTCAGTAGCATTTATCCCTTCCCTGATACAAATAGCAACCCCCCCTCCTTTCTTACCTACACTGTCTCTCCTGAAGAGAGTGTAACCAGGGATGGTGACGTCCCAGGTATGGTTCTCTGTGAACCAAGGCTCCGTGACAGCAACCCAGTCGAGGCTTTTTTTTCTTACCAGGATAGACACACTAAGCTGAAAGCTTGTTTATAGGTGTGACCTGGGAGCACAAGGAAGTTAAGTGACTTGCTCAGGGTCACACAGTATGCAAGTGGGGGCTGTGGGATTCAAACACAGGTCTCCAGGTTTGCAGCTCAGAGCCTTAAACCACTGCACTATATTGCCTCGGCCATCACTGCTGTGAGATCTGTGATTTTGTTTGGAAGGTTACCGGCATTGACACACATTGCCTTCCAGTCTTGGTTTGTCCTGCTTGCTGCGCGATTTCTCCGCTTGCGGTTTGTGTCCCTAATGTTTTGAATGTCCCTATCATGTTTGGAACACCTGTGTGGAGTTGTGACTCACAAGGTGTGATGCCCTGTTTTGGTTCTGATCAATTTTCCTTAGATGGGGGAGAGATATCTCTTCACAAAACCTCACTGAGTCGGTTCCTTCAATCCCTTCAGGCAGGTTTCCAATTTTGAACTTGTCTCTTCTTGATCTGGTGTCAAGGTCTTCCACCTTCAGCTTAAGTGTCTCTAACTCCTTATAGCAGCTTTCCAAGTTCTGAGATATTTTGGCACTTCATTCTCTTCCATACCAATTCTTTTTTCACACTCCCCTGTGCGCAAAGAGAGTGACTCTAATTTGTCTGCCACCTCTGTGAATCTATGAATTAGAGATGATAAAGCCATATTCAATTGTGTCAAAACCCTGTTTCATTTCTTTTTGGATTCTCTGTTGTGATTCTTCTATTTTTTCAGGGTTTATGGCTTCATGTCTGTCAGAAAATGTTACATCTTTAGTTACTGCTTCAGTTTCTCTATTATTCGCCTTTTGTTTTTCTTGAGTTTTTTCTATCTTGTCATTTTTACCCAATTTGTCTACACCCTTAGCTCCTTGTGTTTTACCTGCCAATTACATATTCTTATAGTTATCAATTACTTTGATTTCTCCCTGATTTTTGGATACTAGTTTAATAGTATCTGTTGTACAAGAAGGTATGTTTGAGAGTAAGGTAATGGCAGAACTATGAAGCTTGTTGTCTGAAAGCCGCTGCTCTGAATTAGCGAGGGGCTCTTTTAACAGAGATGAATTTATCAATGTACTGCCTCTCTGAATCGGTAGTGGGTCACACTGAGAGTTCTCTGTTAGTGACCTGTGCTGAGCCTTCCTGTTCATGTCCTGATCATTACCCTTGGTAATATCATTATAATACACTGACATACCTTGGTCCAGAGGGTTTCGGTTGAGTAAATCTTTACCTGCCTGGTGTCAATCTACCAGATGTCTGTTGAGCCACTCTGTACAGGTGCACTCTTCATTGTTAGAAGTTGGCGTTCACCATGGATTAATTGAATCTTTGAAATACTCTGAAATTTCCTTCACTCTGCGATATTGTTTTGACATACCCTAGTGAACTGGTAAGAGGGAGAGAAACAAAACAAAGAAAGCACACAAGCCATTCAGGATCCTTGAAAATTTGTGGTTAGTTTGTAACCTACCTGCTGGGCTCCTCACACCACACATCTGAACTCAGTCGACCATCTTTACGGAAGACACAAGATCAGGAAGGTTAAACTGGCATCATACAAAACATCATCAGCTGCTCAGCAGGGAACTGGGCCTCCTGGACCTACACCCCTTTGATGACCCCCCCTCAGCAGTGGCATATAGACATTGCTGGGAGGTCGGAACTGTAAGGAGGTGTGATGGTAGATGGCGGGGTGCAAGGAGTGCTAATGGGGGAAGGAAACTATTGGGCAGGTAAAGACCAGGAGATGTCCAGGAACAAAATGGGACCTAAAGCGAGGTTAAATGTGGTTGGTTCCTATACCCAGGGCTCCCACCAGACTGAGTGGGCAGGTAACTGTGAGACTAGCTGCCGCCATCCGTCCCCTGTGGGTGGTGCTTTGCAATGCCAGATCAATAAGGAACAAGACTGCCATTGTGGCAGATTTAATGTCAGCTCCTTGCCATTTCTGGCTTGCATTATGGAGACCTGGCTGAATGATGACACTGGTCCAGTCTTGGAGGTGGAGGTCCCAGCCAGATTCTTAGTAGTATATTGGCAAAGGAGGGATCACAGTGGGGTGGCCATCGGTTTTAGATCTGAGTTGAACATTACCATGCATCCAGTGGGGGAAATGTCATCGTCTGAATGCATAGTCTTGCATGGGGGTCTAGGTACAGGTTGTAAGATCTGCCTCATGTACCAGCTGCTGGGGCATAAAAGAGATTTCCTGCAGGATACCATGGACTTTATCACTTTTAGGGTGTTGGAGTTGCCCAGATTGTGTGTTCTGAGTGACTTCAATGATGAACTGTCACAGTTGGGTCAAGATTTCCTCCAGTTGATGGAATCACTGGGCCTAACACAAGTGGTTATTTCTATGACTCATCAACATGGACATGCCTTGGACTTGATTTTTTCTCAGGAGCTCAAGATTAACAACCTTGAGATTGCTACAGTCAGTTGATCAGATCATTGCACAGTGAAGTTCTCATTCAGGGCCTCCACTCGTAGTCCTCCTCCTGTGGAGATGGTCCACTACCGCCCTTTAATGGGGCGGTCCCCAGAAGGATGCTAGGCAACAATGAATCTCTTGGGTGTGATATCAGTATGTGAGACTGGAGCGGAGGAGGCGGTTATGGCCCATAACAGAGCCATTGCACAATACTTTCCAAGGGGTGGCTAAGGGCTACAAACTGATGCCGACAATAAAAAGGAAATCCAATACTCCTAAAACCATGGCTCTCAGAATGGACTGAAACTCCCACAGATGGCATGTGCAGGTTAAAACATTTATTTAAAAATTCACAAGCAGACAAATAATATGCACCTCTGGCTTGCAGGTTAGACCATGTTCAGCTCAACTCTGGGCACCCAGATGGTGGCGTGGGTCTAGGGAAGAGACAGGACTTCATCCTGCAACAGGATCCCTTTTTCTGGTTTCTCCTGAACCCCCACTGAGGCATCACATCAGAAAGTGGAGGCATGCACGTCCTACAGATCTGTGGGCCTGCCCCTGATTCACTCATTATTGCACTGCCACCAGGCCTCCACCCAGCAGGAGTCAAAGGTCAATATGGTTGCCACCCCTTCCCTTGAAGAGGAAAGCTGTCCTTGGGATGCTCAACCCTCTCCCACCCCACCAACCCTGAGCAACCTGTGCTCGTTCCTGAACTCAGGTTGCCGGCGCGGCAGGAGGTAAGGCGTTAGACACTTCAGCCCTCTGCACCACTGGGCCAGCTAAACATACAGCTTAATGTTTTTTCTTCTTTGTTTAAATTATTTTTAAATTTTGAATTATTACTTATTACAATGAATTTATTTATTATATTTTGTTAACCGGGTAGATCTGCTGAGGCTAAAAGTAAATTTTTCAGGGGCAACCAGAAATTAACAACACAGAAGTAGTATACAAATTGTACAAGAAGTAGAGTAACCAGTACAGAAATAAATTTTAAATTTATACACACACATTTTCTAAGCCTAATAACACACTCCAGGGCATACAGCAGTAAAACTCCTAGACTAGTGGGCACAATGTAGCTCAATACCGCCAACAGTGTTGTATATATTACTTACATTACAGTGTTTCTTGTTTCTGGATGTAAATAAAAGTACAGTAACTGCATCAGTATGGTGATAGTATTGTCAGCCCTCCAAGAAGGTCAGCGCACTGCCCACATGCTCCAAAATGTGCCTGTCCCTTCTTTGGAGGTTATCCCACTGGTGCTTTATCTGCCTGATGTTGCACTCTGGCCATTTCCCATCCTCGCAGGTCTTCCTGGCAATTGCAGCCCAGCATTTTTCCCTGGAGGGGAGGTCAATCTTCCTCTCCCCAAGGAGGGCTGTGGTATTTTTTGTCACCTCAGCCACAAGGCTACTGGTCTACTCCAGGGAAAATACTGTCACTTGTCATTGCTGCTAGCAAGTTTTCTGGCACTTTCCTCTCCTTTACGATAAAACCGCATTATAATGTGGTGGAACAGAAGAATGCAAGCCCATGGATGACACTATCAATTCCATCGTTTGCTCTGAACACTAACTGCAGAATTGTATTCCAGTGCATTAAAACCATCATCAGCAATGTGCGGCAGAATAATATTCCTCGGTTCTAATGAACTGTGGAGTACTATTTCGCAGAACTCAATGGGGAGATTGTCTATGATGCCAATTATATTTCTGGCACTCAAGATAATTTTGCAAGCCCCAGGTAGATGCATTCAATCCATTCAGAGTCAAGTGGGTTCATTTTAAGTTCACCCACTTGATTTCATGGAAATTACATGTAATGCTCGTGGAATGATTATCCACGGGATAATGTTGTTCCACGGAATGTAATTCCATGGATCACAGCAGGTGGAATTCTGCAGAATGAACATTGAAATTCCAATGGAAATTCAGCTGGTGGAATTGTTATCCAGTGCTAATTCTGCAGGCTGAATTCTGCATTCCACACAGCCCTAGAAAAGAACCTTTTTGTAATTTCTTTGTAGTACAAATTATTTTTGGAACTCCATTTAAATCGGTCAGACCATCGGCACAGCAGTGGCACTGCCACCCGTGATGCTGGCAACCCAAGATCTGGAATGAACTTGAGCCATTGGGGTTTGGCCAGGGGAAGGAGAATCAAGTGTCCAGAAGGATTCTCATCTCCTTCAGGGTGGGAGGGGTGCCATCCCCTCTGCGCTACTGACTCATGGGCGATCACAGGTGGCAGTGCAGCAGGGAAGCAGAGGGAATGGAGGATGTTAGCCATGCTCTGCACAGTACACATGCATGCTCTTGGGGTGACCACATGTTTTTGATGTTGTAAGCAGCACAGCACCACTCCAAGACACTAAATTTCTTTTTCATGGCAGGTGTGGAAAGAGAGCGGGAAATTTGTAAAACTTCAAAATTCCGTATCTCAGTTCAGGACTGAAAGAGAAATGAAAAGAAAAAAAAGGGGGGCATATATTGATGTTTTTGTCAGAAAAAAAAAAACATTATTGCCAAACAAAAGTACATGGTCACTAACAAATACTGATGCTTAGCACAAACAAACCTGGCAAGGGTTCTCAGCTGAAGGGGAAATCCTTTCACCGCCCCCCCCCCCGCCAAAATCCTCCACTTTTAACATGACCCTTGCTGAACCAGACATGAACAACAGTCCTTTGGATCAGATGTAATATAAAGGGTAGCACTGTATCTGCATCATGGGAAGACAAACTAGATAATGCCAGCTATTATCTACTCAATAATTGTCATATTAATAATGCCAGCTATTAATAATATTATTATTATTGTCAGCCCTGGTCACTGTCCCCTCCTTCAATTACCTGGGTATTACGTTGGATTGCTCCCTTGACTTCTGTCTTCATGTGTTATCTACCTCCAAGGCACTTAATGTTAGACTTGGAATAGCTTGTTGAGCCAGCCATAATCTCTCTCCATCTGCCCGCATCGCAATTGTCCATGGTATCCTACTTCTCAAGCTCTCCTACGGCCTGCCCATTTTCATTAATGCTTCAAATGCTATCCTACAAAAATGGGATGTGGCCTTCAACAACATCTGCTGAGTTGTCCTTGCCTGCAACTGACTCACCCACCACTGTGCCCTGTACTCCAAACTAGGCTGGCTGCCTCCTGCTGCCCAATGTGGCTTCTCCCTGGGTGGCATCACTCACAACATAATTCAGAACCATTCACCCCTGTCTCTTGCCTCCCTCCTGGTGCCCTACAGAAATGCCACTCCTTTCAGATCCTTGGACCTTGACCTCCTATCCATACCCAGGACCGGGACCAGAAGTGGGGAGACAGCCTTTGGAATATCATACCTGCTAATATAAGACAATGGACTGTTACCCATACTTTCTGAAGGCAATAGTATCCAATACTGTTCACATCTGCTCCAACGGGCAGTATGCTTCTGTCTCTAGCCCTGTCCCTCACAATCACTAGCCACTGGTACTCAATACCCCTGCACTTGTCACTTTGTACACCTGTTAGTTTGTCCGCACCTCAGAGCTTTGCCAATAACCTCTCCCCTCTGCTTCTTACTTAATCTGTACCGCACTGTTTACTCTGCTTACTTTGATCACTGTGATGCTTACTTTATTGCCCTACACCATGTTTGCCTTTAATAAGTTTATCATGCACTTGGATGTTGTAGGGCTGTTCCTGCATTTGTAGTGTCTAATGGTTTTTAACTTCCCAGGCCATGCCTGAAAATAGGCAAATGTTTGACTAGTGCACTTTACACGGTAAACAAAAACTAAATAAATAAATAAACTGTGTTCCTCCTGATTCATACCCAGACCCCATTTCTAATGCAAACAGAGAACTTCAATGACACGTGACCATGGCTTTTTTGCTTGACCAGTAAGCATTACATGAAATTTACCGTATTATCACCCATTAGAAGTAAGTAAAATACATTTTAACAGCATCAGTGATTTGTGCCCCTTTGAAGCAGTTTCTGTAGCTGGAGCAAGAGCACTTATCAGAGCTTTTTATTGATGGGAATAAATCCGTCCGTCTCATGTACACTTGGTTAGGATGGCCGAGATAATCCCCCGAGGGGCCAGAATCAGAGAATGGGTCAATAACCGGCAATAAAAAGGAAATATCTACCTCAGGAATCACAGAAACAGAGAGGACAGATGTCCATGCCAACCGCTGAGTGTTTTCATTGATTGGATAATCAAGAGATGCACTGGCTTAACAAAAGAGGTCATCCTCAATGTTTTTAAAACAAAAGGATGGAAAGCGACTATTCTTTTGAGCAGGGCTTTTGGAAGGCAATGTTTTTTAGACCTTTCGTGATATTTTTTTTTCCAGGAGTCTAATACAATCCAATTTGGGCAGCATTCCCTTTCAAGGTAGAATCAGGTTAAGTACTGTATATTAATTAGGAGCTCACAGGGTGACCCCCATTACTGTGTTGTCACATCAAAGTGCCCTACGTTGGCAAAGAACAAAAAAACTAGAGTGCAAGTCAGAAGTGTTTTTTACTACCTGAACTAAGCTGTTATTTAAGCAATAAGGCATGACAGAGTGTGCATTATTGTAGGACAGCGGCCCACCTCAGGGAGTGAGGCATGAGGTAATGCTGAGTGCCCTATGCACCTCAAAAAGTGCTACTATCCCACAGTTACACACACCCTTAATTGCATTTTCATGATTATATAATGGTACCTCTGATTTTTATTTTACTAATTGAGTAATGAGGTTTGGAAAGTTAATTATCTCTGCTGTGGCAATTAAATAACAGACAGTCATGTGATTGCATCTGACCAATGAGTGGTCTTGGTTTCTCTTTCCTATTTTATGATATCAATATGAGTTAGTGAAATGTTGCATGGTGATTGGTGGAATCACATGACTGAGGTAAATGTCGCAATGATCTACAGTCTAGGATTTTTTTAGCAAGGATAGTGTTCAACTTTTTTTTTATTTATTTTAAACTATTTAACGTCAGGATTCTTTTTATAATTGCAAGAAGGCACAATCAGGTGATTCACCTCGTGTCATACTACCCAAGACGTGAATGAAAGCATGCTAGAGTGACTCCATTTCTGTTGTGGCACCATGATTATCATTCATACTGCTGATGCAGCTGCTTGATGTATCAACCTCCTCCCTATAGTAGGGAGCATGTTTGTTGCCAGTGCACCCAGCAGGGGGACAGGGCACTTGAGCATAACCCTCTGTGGGATAGTGGTCATGGGAGAAGCTTTGGCAGTATATAGGTAGGGTGCCCCCTAGGAAGGCTTAACCGCTGAGGTGCCAGGGGTGTTGCCTGCATAGCCCGAGCTTCTGATAAGTTACACTGCATTTGCTGATCATTTTCGTGTGAGTTTCATACATTTTGTCTACCTTGAGTGCTGTTGTTTTGGACTTATAGGTAGGGTGCCTCTGTGGCATTAGGAGAGTTGTGGGAAAATAGTGGGAGGTGGGAAGCCAGTGGCAAGCCCAGCAGCTGGGAACCCTGGGAGCAAGGGGGTGGCATCACATCCCAGGTGCCCTTGTCTGGTAGGCAACCTCAGAGACACAGATATTTGACTGGTTCAGTGCCTTTTTTGAGGGTGCTGGCTGGGGGAAGCAATGCAGACACTGCCAGCTTTGTGACTGGGTGGCAGGGCTTCTGGTTTGCTCCCAAACGGGCAGGCGCATGAAGTGTACCATATGGCTGGCTGCAGGACACAGGCCAGGGGTGCATAGTTTCCTGTTGTGGAGCACACACCTGAGGATGTGAGTGCCTTGTCACCCTCAATGCTTGGAGATGGGATGAGGTTTAGACATCTTGCATAGTAAGAGAATCATACGGGTACATCTGCAGGCCTGTCATGGGCCAGGTCAGATCTTGGGCACTTGAGGCATTCTATGACCAAGGATGGAGGTGGGATTTATATGCGGTTTGGCCTTGTGTAGTTGGGAAGGTTAGAGGGCTCATCAGGAGGATGAGGGAATTGTTGGGACACACGCACAAGGGATATTTCCTGATAGTCTTTGGGCCTGAAGTAGATTTCCCAGACTATGGTGTGGGGTAATGAAATATGAGGTGGCTGGAGGAATGACATCAGTAAGTATGCAGTAAGCCATCCGAGCTACAGGAGAATGGAAGGAGTTAGGAGTGCAGCTGTATGCTATGGAAAGGTAGGCGCATTTTCTCTGAAAATATAGGGAAGGTTCCCAACAGAAAGTTGTGCAACAGTGGCTGTTCTGCCAGGAGATGCCCTGTAGGTAGGCTATGAGGTGCTGCATCACACAGAGTTCTGGCTGATATGGGCTGTGCCATGTGTGTGGAGGCATTGGGGGTTCCAGGGCACTGGGCGCAATAAGGGGAAGCCTGTCCTGTGGGACAAAAGCAGGCGTTTCACCCTAACCTTTACTGCCCCTGCTGGTGTACCAGTTTAAACTGTCTCAAACTGCTCAGTTCAAAGAGCAGTATGGATAGCAAACTAGGAGAACCAGGATTCCTAGGACACAAAGAAGGCTGGTGGTAGAACATGAAGGATGTGGATTTCCAGGGCCCAGAGGTAGCTAAGGTGGGGAAAGGTATTCCCAGAGGTGCAGAGATACCAGATCAGTACCAGAGAAATGGGCAGACTAGGACAGGTTACGTGTCAACCTGTAGCTGCAGTAGTGGGACCAATGCCATCACACAGAACCATGAGAGCACCCTAAATCAAAATGATTTGGATCTGTGTGACCTGCATGAATTAATTGCATGCCTAAAATACCATCTGCCTCAGTAAGAGAGAGTTAAGTATTTAAAGTCCCTATGTAAGGGTGTTTTATTCCTGTAAGCCCCAAATACTCCCATGTCCCTGCAGCTACTGAGGTAGAGGAAAAGTAAACTGGTTACTATATTTTTTTCAAGGAGCTTCCGATTAGCTGAACATCCTTTATCACCAGACATAGGAGTACCTTGGACCACTGCCACCCCATCCAGACAGGACTGGTTTTAGACCTAGTGGTGCTCCAAGTGGAAATACTTATAGTGCCCCCATCACCACTCCTACTGCTACCTCTCCTCTTTTCTGCTCCACTCCATAGCCAAAAAGTGGTAGCAATTCTATAAATGCAAGGGTGACAACAACAATTTTGGTTTATGTAGTAACACTTTTGTATCTCAAGCTGATCTCTGATTATACTTTCTACTTTTGCGTGCCCCTTCTGTGCTAGCGCCCCAAGTGGCTGCTTGGTTTGCTTGTGCCTAACACCGCCTCTGCTTCCATTGCACACTCGGCTCAGTCGGCACACCAATGGGAGGGGGGTTGCACTGATATTAGTGGCCAGCATGCAAGGTGATGGCACTCTTGTTTGATAGCCTAGCAATACCAGCCTAAAGCCCTCTACCTCCAAACACCTGTTCATGGCATTGGTGTCCTAGCCAGCACTGTCTGAGAATGCTGAGAAAACTAACAGAAGTGTTGTAGTAGACCTACTGTTGTCTGCCATATGCCAGTGCAAGTTCAGGAAAGGAAGAGACCAGTGATCTGGAATAATATTTCAATGGTCCAGCGGGCCATCATGTATGAAGTAGCTTGTGCAAATGGTGCTTAGAATGTTGTGCAGGTGCAGCATATGGATGTCAAGCCTAAGTACCATGTGGTGTTCATGACCTTTTGCGCTCTCTGTTCCTGGGGAACTACCACTCTGTTCATGGTACCAGATGCACAGGAACCCTCTTGAGGGGGGGGGTTCACTTCCAGATGTGCCACAGAACAGCAGTCTTTTGGCTAAAGGTACCCTAGGGAAGAAGCCCAGAGAGAGGCGAGCCACCAGAGGAGAGGGGTAGCACAGTGGGAGCAAACCAACGGGCATCCACAGGATGCTTGAGGCATACGCTCTTATGTAGCGCTCGGTAGGGGCATGGTGGGTGGTGCCCTGTGCCCCACTGAACCCCAGGCATTTACCTTACCATTATAGGGGCAACCGAAAGATTTATTTTGGTAGCCTCTAGCCCCATGGATAGGAAATGGATGAATGGTTATGTGCAACTCTTCAACATGGCAACTCTAACAGTTATGGCCGAGGCTTGGCAAAACTAATCTGAACATGGATCTGCTAAATCCAGGCTAAATTTGGATTTGGATTTGAATACATTTGGGATTTTGTAGGGTGAGGGGAGCAGAGATTAAACGGCTCAGTAGATTTGCAGTGGGCTACAAGGCCTTTAGCTTTACTGTAGGTCACTGGTTCAAAATACGATTTATGTAATAAAAAGACAAGATGTTTGACCCAGTCCAGAGTAAAATCACATTATTTATTTTTGATTGCCTAGTGGGTTAGACAATGCTTCTTATTTTAAGCCTTGTTCATTTGGGGGGGGGGGGATCTACAGATGCAAACCAACTGTGGTTGACCCAGATTAACCAGTTGGTGGTATTTTAGTGACTGGTGGAGACTTGGCCACAACATCTGGAAGAATTCCTCTACTCTTCTTGAGAAGTGTCATGGGATCTTTAATGTTCACCAACCACAAGGAAGACAGACAGAACCTCAGTTTAAAGTCTCATTCAAAGGTTGGTACATCATGACAGTAGAACATGCTCTTAGTACTGAACTCAGGTGTCAGTGTTTTAAGGTATGAGCCCAATCCCAGTGTGGGATTAGAACCCATGACCTTCTGTACCAAAGATAGATGTGCTACCAACTGAGCCATGCTGACACCTAACTAAGCCTTGAGCAACCTGAGCAAGTTTTGGGCAATTATCCCTTGCATGTATAGCTGCTACCTTATGGAATAGTTTACCCCTGTCAGTTAGAATTGTTGGGAATCTTTACTTTATTTAGAGCACTTGGGTTTTGTCTAGATACATAGATGTGGCCACTGACAAGATGCATATGATGTATTTCTGTATATCGTAAGACACTGTGGTTTCCTTTTTTTGTATTTTGTAATCAGGATTTTAAACAGGATGACCAAAAACATGGAGTTATTTCCCAGTGGGCTTTATCCTGTGCCAAAATTAATTTAAACTAAACCCAGCCCATGCTGCAGTGCCTAAAACTTGTTATCATCTGACTTTGTGGTTTTGCATGATGAGCTGGTAATTAGACAAGTTTCTGTCACACAGATGTCCACATCACGCAAACCACCAACGTGATTGACATTAATCGACTTCCCATGTTGGAAGTCTTATGAACAGCAAAGTGTTGACTAGGCATGGGCTGGGATTTTTGAACAGTCTGCAAGTCTTAAAAGTAATTTGTGACTTGCAAATGAGAATAGTGAGCAGAAATCAAGCAACGGCGAGGGAAGGCGGTCCCTATTTAAAATGTGGATAATAGCACTCGCAAATGTGATTATGAGTGCAGAAATCCAGCAGCACTACAGCAATGTTAATGAAGGGACATAAATACCTGGCACAATTTACTTTATTGAAAATATACCATCAGTAATGATCACAAAACAGTGAGAGCAAAAATAACACCATGTGAAAGCTGGGGCTGGATTTTCAAAGCACCGAGAATGACGCAAGGGGCCTGCACAAAACATTTTTGATGCAAGTTATGACTTGAGACTAGTGTTGCGCCAAGTGTGATTTTGTAACGCACCTTGCAGCAGTGTTGGGAGGGCTTGCTTCAAAGTGCTCCGTGCCACACTTGTGTCAAAAAATCTGGCATGCCATGTCACAATGGGGCTCGCATCCCAAAAATTATGCACCATCCTCTTTTGGGGGATTTTACAAGCTGCAACACCTGCACACTGCGCCGATCATAGCATGCACCTGTTAGACCAAGGTGGAGCTGGTCTAACTCACACTAGGGCATGGAAATAGGCCCCAGCAGGCATACAGATAAGAGTAACTGGGAAGGTAGCAGCGGCACCACAAGCACCCAAGAAGTGTCAGTGAAGATGTCTGGACCACTGGCCCTACTGGGCATCAGGCTGGCTATAGAATGATGGTGGAGATGTGCCAGGCAACAGGCTGGCTATAGAATGATGGTGGAGATGTGCCAGGCAACAGGCTGGCTACAGAATGATGGTGGAGATGTGCCAGGCAACTAGCTGGCTGTAGAATGATGGTAGAGATGTGCCAGGCAACAGGCTGGCTACAGGATGATGGTGGAGATGTGCCAGGCAACAGGCTGGCTATAGAATGATGGTGGAGATGTGCCAGGCAACATGCTGGCTATAGAATGATGGTGGAGATGTGCCAGGCAACAGGCTGGCTACAGGATGATGGTAGAGATGTGCCAGGCAACAGGCTGGCTGTAGAATTATGGTAGAGATGTGCCAGGCAACAGGCTGGCTATAGAATGATGGTGGAGATGTGCCAGGCAACAGGCTGGCTATAGAATGATGGTGGAGATGTGCCAGGCAACAGGCTGGCTGTAGAATGATGGTGGAGATTTGCCAGGCAACAGGCTGGCTATAGAATGATGGTGGAGATGTGCCAGGCAACAGGCTGGCTATAGAATGATGGTGGAGATGTGCCAGGCAACAGGCTGGCTATAGAATGATGGTGGAGATGTGCCAGGCAACAGGCTGGCTGTAGAATGATGGTGGAGATGTGCCAGGCAACAGGCTGGCTACAGAATGATGGTAGAGATGTGCCAGGCAACAGGCTGGCTGTAGAATGATGGCAGAGATGTGCCAGGCAACAGGCTGGCTATAGCATGATGATGGAGATGTGCCAGGCAACAGGCTGGCTATAGAATGATGGTGGAGATGTGCCAGGCAACAGGCTGGCTGCAGAATGATGGTGGAGATGTGCCAGGCAACAGGCTGGCTGTAGAATGACGGTGGAGATGTGCCAGGCAACAGGCTGGCTGTAGAATGACAGTGGAGATGTGCCAGGCAACAGGCTGGCAGGATTCAAGGGAACGGCATGCCACAAAGACAGCAGATACCCACCAGGAGATATGCAGCAAGGGTGTACCGGCGGAGAACAACATACCAGGACCTCACTTAGGAGCAGTGCTTAGCCGCTATTGCCTCAACAAGACTGCCATCACAGAGTTGTGCCAGACGTTGAGAGAGGACATGCAGAGTGTTACCTAGAGAGGGCATCCAATACCTGTGGATGTCAAGGTGAGTGCAGCAGCACTGTGCTTCTTGGCCACAGGGAGCTTCCAGACTCCAACTGGAGATACAGTGGACATTTCATAGTCCGCTGTGTCAAAGTGCCTGAGGCAGTTTCTAGAGGCATTGCTATGCAGGTCACACCGGTACATCAGCTTCCCCACATAATGCACAGCAGCAACAGCCTGTGAAGAAGGGCTTCTCAGCACAGTTCCCACATGTGCTGGGTGCCATTGACTACACTCACATGGCCAGCAAAGCACCATCAGCTGAGAAGGAGGTGTAGGTGAACCGCAAGGGCTACCACTCTGTGAACATGCAGGTGGTCTGTGACAGTCAGTGCCACATATTGGATGTGGTTGCCCAGTACCATGGATCCTGCCATGATGCCTACATCTTCTGCCACAGTGCAAGTCTTTTGAGAAGTGATACATTGAAGGACAATAGTTGATAAGTAGGTACATGTGGGAAACAGCAATACATAAGGTTACTGGAGGTGCACATATGGGGCTCACATACACGTGCTGAGCTGTTTGTATGGGTGGCCAGCAGGCAACCCATGTGGGCAGTTGTTGCTGTGGCACAGAGTGCACAGAACAGTGTTGTGACAGCAGGTGCGCAGAGGGTATGTGTGTGGACAGCAGGCATGGGGGACAGTGGTGGTGGGCAGCTTAAAGCATGATGAGGGTGACGGAGGGGTTTGGGCTGATGTGTGCATATGTAGCCCCCTGAAGGTGATGTGCCGGCAGTGGCAGTAGTGGTAGGCTGGTGGTGTCATATGTTGGGAGCTTGGAGGAAGCAGAGTGGAGCAGAAAGGCCACAGTACACACAGGCCACAAGTGGAAACCTATGCATTCCCTCCTACGGGTGACAGTGGAAATCCCCGATTGCCACGGCTCATGACCCCTGTCTGACACTCACAGAGTGAGGCAGAGGAACATTATAACGATGCATTGATGTCCACAACTGGTAACAGAGAGGACCATCAGCCTCCTGAAGACGTGGTTCAGATACCTGGATTTATTGGTGGGGTTTTACGATACAGCCCTGGTATGGCCTACAGGATCTTCCTGGCATACTGTATTTGACACAATATTGCTGTAGCTCAGTGGCTTCCATTACCAGAGTTGGAGTCTACGGAGGGTGATGAGGAAGGAGTGGAGGACATGGTGGATGCAGAACCTGGGCAGAGTACATAGATACATAGAAACATAGAAATTGTCAGCAGATAAGGACTGCTAGGTCCATCTAGTCTGCCTGTAAGCCCTATACTTGCATGTAGTCACTGATCCTAAGTGATCAATGGCTTTTCATCACTCTCCCTCCCCATGTTCCCTTGTGCATGTCCTAGGCATGTTTGAACCCCTCCACTGTGCTTGCCCCACCACCTCTTGTGGCAGACTGTTGCAAGCGTCCACCACCCTCTCTGTGTAGAAAAGCTTCCTCAAGTTACCTTTTAATCTACCCCCCCTCCAATTTCATATTGTGTCCCCCTCATTCTGATATCTTTTCTACATTGGAAAACATTCCCAACCTGCACCTTGTTTATGCCCTTGAGGTACTTGAAGGTTTCTGTCATGTGTCCCCCTTCTCTCCTCTCCTCCAGTGAGTACATATTGAGGACTCTTAGTCTCTCCTAATATGTTTTGTAATGCAAGCCATGCACCATCTTTGTCGCCCCTTCTCTGGATAGCCTCCACCTTGTCTATGTCCTTATGCATGTGTGGTCTCCAGTACTGCATGCAGTACTCCAGATGAGACCTTACCTGTGTTTTATACAATGCCATCAATACTTCCTGTCTCCTGCTGGTAATGCCTCTGCCTATGCACTCCAGCATGCCACTGGCCCTCCCTGCAGCCTTTGAGCACTGCTTTGATACCTTAAGGTCATCAGATATGATGGCCCCTAGGTCCCTTTCCTCTTTGGTGACAGTCATCACCTCTCCCCCCATGTACAACACAGGCAAGAACCGCTGCTGTGTGACAACATGCCAGAGCAGAATTAATCTAAAGCCACTTCACCTGAAGGGACAGCATCATCCCAAGGATGGCACCGACAGCAATACAGAACATCCCTGCCACTGCAGACACACAAGTTCAGGACAGGATGGGGTGACTGCATGTCATATCACGGAGGATGCCTTTCTGCCTGGTGCGGCCCACCGGCGATGGGAGCACCACTGCATACGTTGTGCCCATTGCCAGTGTGTGGCAGCAGGTGGCCTTGGTATGCAGCATAGAAGGCACCATATCCCGGTCGGTACGACAGATGGGATGAGGTGAGGTGAATGGGGAGTGGTCACACAGGGGACCCAGGGAGATGTGGACCAAGAACAATACCCTGCGCATTGGTACAAGGTATGGGTGAGGCTGCTAGTCATGGCATTCCCTGTCAAAACTGTACTGGTGCACACTGGCAGGCAGGTATGTGGTTCAGAAGGATGGGAGGGGTTGTGGAATGCCACGGGGCATGGAACAACAGGATACTGTGCATCCTGTCAGGGCAGGCATAGTGGCCCCTGACATGTGTGATCATATTAATGACATAGGCAGTGTGGCCCACAGTGGACGACGGGGGCATATTGGCCAGTTGGCAGACATATGGAGAGAACAGCACCAGGGAATGAGACAGCCAGTGGGTCACTTGTGGGATGCCCTCTACCAGGCAATCCTGTGGGGTGTCACACACCAGAGGCATCCTATGCCACTGTAAAGTGTGTGGGCCATGCTACAGTGCAGAAAGAGTGGGTGTACAGGGGCTGTGGAGGCCCTGCACGGTATGTGTGGCCAAGACAGCATTGTTACTATTTTGTTTTGTACTTACAGGTTTTATTTCTGGCTTACAGGTTTTGCAATCTTTCTCACATTGAAGGAGCTAATTTGTTTTTCTTGAACAGCTCATTCAGGGGATTAGGAGTTTAACTTGGATGGGGGTGGCGCTGGCAAAGGCTTAGTCCCTTCCAACAGAAGGAAGATTTAAAAGGTCAGGTTACTTGGTGTGTTAAGGTGAAAGACTAGGTTTGCTGACAGAAAGCACCTAGCTTTGCCTGAACTCTTTGTCTTCTAGGTTTGCCTGAAAAGACAGAGCAAGGAGCAACATCTCACAGATCTGCCTGTACCTCACAGTTTTGCCTTGCAGGTTTAGCTTATGCACTGCAGTTGGTTTCTAATTTTGACTTAGTGTGCATAATTCACTGATTGTTTCTATACACTGCCAGGAGGCTACGTATTACCCACCCTCCCTCCCCAAATCCCACACCCCAGGGCATTGACATTTATAGCCTCCTAGCACCTCCCACTTCCTACAGAGTTACAGCAGGAAGTAAACAGTTCTACCAGTACTTCTTTTAGAGGGCTCTATACATTACAAAAAAAAAACCTTTTCTTTGGGACAGAACTTCTATTTCCGTCCACACATCCTCTCTATTACTATATCCACAGACACTTCTATTTTCATCCGAACTCCTTCTCTACTCCCTCTCTAGTGACCTTCTTCAAAAAAAAAAGTTTGTTTTTTTTTTCTTTTTCTCTTAAGCAAGATTTATATTTCCATCCACACATCCTTCCTATTTCTGCTACAGCCAACTTGCACATGTGCTTCTATTATCGTCCTCACTTCCACGTTGCCTTTCTCATAACCTCGTCTGAGGAAAGCTCAGGTAGTTGTATCCCAAAAGGGGGTTCACCTTGTGCACCATCCATCCTTAGATTTATGGCAACTTTGTTTTTCGTCCATTACCCACACAACAATATGGACATCATCAACGGCAGATCTTGCGGGACCCTCATCACCAGAACTTATGCGAGGCAGCTGGGGCATTGTCGTACTTACTCTGCACTAAATGATCTACGCACTCAACTACATGCTGCTCATGCTGGAATATACTTTCTCAGGGTGCAACCCAACCCTGCTGCGCAGCACTTGGATTTAAGGCACCAACCACCATCGTCACTTCCCCAAGAGCTAGCCGACCAGGGGGCTGGCAGTTCGTAGGAAAACAGAAAGCGCAATGAAATAACTCTCGCAAAATAACTCCTACACCAATCAAACTAACAAATAGGTTCTTTCCACTTTTATCCAAGCCTACTGCCAGGGCAGGCATGACAGTGGAGAGGACCCTCACACAACGCATGGACAAACAAACCACAACAAAAAACTCCAAGCAAAACAAAAAGCATGTCTTAATAATAGGTGATTCTATGATCTGCGGGGTAGAGTAGCACATTCACTAAAGTGGCCAAACAGAAATTGAGGTTAGATGCCTCCCAGGAACATCAGCATGGAGGGACACAAACAGGATTGAGGGAGTTGTGCATTAACACCGAGCGAGACACGCACATTCTCATCCATATAGGTACAAACGACCCGGCCAGATGGTCAGTTGGAGAGACTAAGCAGCATCTAATGACTCTAGGAGAAAAAACTCACTTCCTTTTTGTCCAAAGTCTCCTTCTCAGAAATTCTCCCTGTGTGGGGCAAGGGGCCTAACTGGCAGAATATCAGAGAAAGGGACATTGTCGACCTTAATACCTGGTTCAAAAACTGGTGTCAGGAAAAAGGGTATGGCTATGTGGGAATCTGGCAGAACTTCTGGGAGAGGGAGTTCTTTAGATTCGATGGCCTACACCTTACAAAAGAGGGAACACGTGCTCTCGGCCAAAAATGTGATGTCATTGTCAACCATTTAAATTAGAGGGAGGAGAATGGGTATGAGCAACAGTTGCATCATATGAGCTTACAAATGCTCCTCCCCATCTAAGAAAAATCGATTGGAACAATAACAGGGCATCACAAGCACCACGTGCATCACAACTCCACACAGGCATTTCCAGACATCATAGGGATGTTCAAAACATTAGTGACACAAACCACAAGTGGAGAAATCATACAGCAAACTGGACAAACCAAGACTGGAAGGCAATGTGTGTCAAAGCCCGTAGCCTTCTAAAACAAAATCACAGCTCTCACAGCAATGATGTCTGAGGCCAGCCTCAACTGGGTTGCTGTCACGGAGGCTTGGTTCACAGAGAACCATACCTGGGACTTTGTCATCCCTGGTTACACTCTCTTCAGGAGAGACAGCATAGGTAAGAAAGGGGGGTCACTATTTATATCATGGAAGGGATAAATGCAACTGAGATCCAGGGAACACAAGGCAAGATAGAGGTCGTGTAGATCAATCTGAAACAGGAACCCTATCAAGTTTGGAGTTATCTATATACCCCCAAACCAGGAGATCAAAAAGGACAAGGTTCTCCTGGAAGACATAATGAGGATGGCCAACAAAGGCAAGCTATTGCTAGTCAGGGACTTCAATCTACCAGATGTAGAATGGTCCACCTTCACAGCCTCCTCAGAGAGGAGTAGAGACTTCCTCGTGGCTTTAAAGGGGTGTTGTATTGAATCAAATGGTGGTTTCTCCCAACAGAGAATCAGCTATCCTGGACATGGTACTCACTGACAGAGCCAGGGTATCAGACGTACAAGTGGGGATCAATCGGGGTACCAGTGATCACAGGCCAATGTGGTTCTTTATTACCAAGACTGAGGACCCCTGCCACTCCAGAATCAGGGTGCTCCATTTCAGGAAAGAAGATTTCCCAAAAATGAGGGAAAGGATCAAGCCCCTGCTGGCAACAGATATCACATGGAATGTGGAGGACAAATGGACAAAGCTGAAAGATGCTATAGCGTCAGTCACAGCGCTATGCACTAAACAAATCAGCAAGTCCAAAAGGGCAAGGAACCCCCTCTGGTTCTCCAAAGAGGTAGCTAATACTGTTAGTAAAAAGAGAAAATGTTTTCGAAGGTACAAGGAGACCAAGTCTGAAAAGGATAGAGAAGCCTACAGAGAGAAACTCAAGGAAGCCGGGAAAGCTATTAAGGTGGCAGAGGCCTAGACCAAAGTAAAGCTGGCTCAAGAAGAGAAAAGGGGGGACAAAACATTTTATTGATACATTTGAGAAAAAAGAAAGAGCAAAGGAGGAATAACATGGCTGGCAAACAAGGAAGAACACCTGGTGAAAAATGACAAAGACAAGGCAGAAGTTCTCAATGAATTCTTCTGCTCGATCTTCACACAGGAAGACATTGGTAATGGTCCAGCACCAGCCAGTACACTTCCCCATACCAGGGGAGCTGACATATCCCCCTTTACGAAAGAAAGGGTCCTTGAGGAGTTGTCTAAAATAAGGGTGGACAAGGCAATGGGCCCTGATGGAATACACCCTAGAGTTCTAAAAGAAGATGAGGCAGGATCTAGCCAGGCTGTGGGAGTGGGCAGAAACATGGCAATTGCAATTCAATGCAAAAAAGTGCAAAATAATTCACATAGGACAGAATAACCCAAGGGCCAGCAGCCACTTCCAAGAGTGGGGTTATTCTAGATGCCCTACAGGGGGCATGCCTTAGACAACTAGTATTGGAGCCCACTCGAGAGGGAGCAATCTTAGACCTGGTTCTCTCAAATGGAGATGGAGAGAGGATCACAGATGTAGAAGTGGGTAGCCATCTGGGAACTAGCAACCATCAACAGTATGGTTCACAATAAACACAGCAATAGAGTCAAGCCATACAAAGGCAAAAGTACTGGACTTTAGGAGGGCTGACTTTGCCAAAATGGGTGAGTGCCTAAGGAATGCACTAGCAAATGGGCAGGAAGGAGGGGTGGAAGAACAATGGGGAATAATAAAAACTGCCATCACATAGGTAACAAGCCTTTGTGTGAAGCAAATAAACAAAATGAAATGATGTAAGAAACCACTATGGTTCTCAAAGGAAGTGGCAGTGAAGGTTCAAGAGAAAAAGAAAGCATTCAGGAAGTACAAGGAATCACAGAAGGAGCAGGACAGAGAACTGTAGCAGTTAAAGCAAAAGGAAGCTGGGAAGGCAGTCAGAACAGCAAAGGCCCAAACCGAGGAAAAGATAGCCAACTCAGTTAAGAAGGGGGATAAAACCTTTTATAGGTACATCAGGGAGCGAAGGAAGACCAAGGGAGGGATAGTGAGGCTTAATAAAGGGGAGGGAGGGTGGGCAAAGGGTGACTGTGAAAAGGCAGAGATACTAAACAAATATTTTTGATCAGTATTTACAAATGAAGAGGGGGAGGTACCTAAAACAAATGGTAGAAACACTCTGGATACAGAAGTTGACACCAGCCCATTTACAGAAGAAAGGGTTCTGAAAGAACTCTTAAAACTGAAGGTGGACAAAGCAATGGGGCCTGATGGGATTCATCCCAGAATTCTAAAGAACTAAGGGTAGCACTAGTGACACCACTGACTACCCTTTAACAAATCATGGGAGGATGGGTGGTACCCGAGGACTGGAGGAGGGCAGATGTGATTCCTCTCACAAAAGTGGAGCAAAGCAGAAGCAGGAAACTATAGACCTGTCAGTTTAACCTCAGTGATAGGGAAAATGATGGAATCACTTCTGAAGGAAAGAATTGTCGAGTATCTAGAGGCCAGAGGGGCACAGGACCCAAGGCAGCATGGATTCACAGCAGGTAGGTCATGCCAGACGAATCTGATAGATTTCTTTGACTGGGTGACCAAAGTAGTAGATCAGGGAGGGGCTGTGGACATGGCCTACCTAGACTTTAGCAAGGCATTTGACACAGTCCCACACAAAAGATTAATATACAAGTTAGCCAGCCTGGGAGTGGGTCCCAAGATGACAGCCTGGGTAAAGAATTGGCTGGAGAATAGGACACAGAGAGTAATAGTAAATGGAGTCCACTCTGAAGAAAGCGGGGTTACTAGTGGGGTACCACAGGGTTCAGTATTAGGACCAGTCCTCTTCAATGTCTTTATAAGCGACATTGCAGAGGGACTGGAAGGAAAAGTATGTCTCTTTGCAGATGACACAAAGATCTGCAACAGAGTTGATGCACAAGGTGGGGTGGAAAGGATGAGAAGGGACTTGGCAAGGTTAGAGGAATGGGCAAATGTATGGCAGCTTAGATTCAATGCTAAGAAGTGCAAGGTAATGCACCTGGGAAACAAAAACCCAGGGGAAGAGTACACAATGGGGGTGAGATACTAACAACAACAAAAATCGAAAGGGACCTGGGGGTAGTCATATCAGATGTCCTACAGGTGGGCAAGCAATGTGAGAGGGCAGCAAGGAGGGCTCGGGGGATACTGGGATGCATAGGGAGAGGCATCGCCAGTAGAAAACAGGAAGTTATTATCCCTCTGTACAGACAGCTGGTCAGACCCCATCTGGAGTACTGTGTGCAGTTCTGGAGACCCAATCTCCGCAAAGACAGAGACAGGATGGAAGCTGTCCAGAGGAGGGCAACTAAAATGGTGCAGAGTCTGCACCGGAAGACATATGAAGAGAGACTTAAGGAGCTTAATATGTATAGCCTCGAGGAAAGGAGGGAGAGGGGACATGATAGAAACTTTCAAGTACCTCAAGGGAATCAACAAAGTCCAAGAGGGTAGCATCTTTCAAAAAAAGAGGTGTGCAAGAACAAGGGGGCACAATTTGAAGATGGGGGGGGCTCAGAGGTAATTTAAGGAAGTATTTTTTCACTGAGAGGGTTGTGGATGCATGGAACGGCCTTCCAGAGGAGGTTGTGGAGTCAAAAACAGTGGTGGAATTCAAGCATGCATTGGACAGTCATAAGGCAATTCTAGGGGGTGGGGGTAGGAAGAAGTAGGCTGCTGGTTAACTAGGATCTGCAGCTTATCCATTAGGTAGGGAAATGGGCAGACTAGGTGGGCCAAGCGGTCCTTATCTGCCGTCAAATTCGATGTTTCTATGTTTACCTCGAGGGAGAAACACTGCAGGTCACAGAACAAGAAAAGGACCTGGGGATTTGGATCACAGACACTTTAAAGGTTAGGAGCCAGTGCGGATGAGCAGCTGGAAAAGCAACAAGAGTACTGGCATGCATTGGGAGGGGCTTCACAAGTAGCAGGAGGGAGGTGATCATGCCACTATACAAAACATTGTTCAGACCACAGCTGGAGTACGGAGTTCAATTCTGGAGGCCCATATTCAGGGTAACAAGGATAGACTGGAGAGGGTACAGAGAAGGATGACCAAGATGATCCAGGGGATGCAGGGGAGGCCATATGGGGAGAGACTAGAGGAGCTTGGTCTCTATACGCTGGAGATGAGAAGGGAAAGGGGGGACAAGGTGGAAACCTTAAAATACATGAAGGGAATAAATAAGGTTAAAGGAGATAGCATCTTCAGACTGAGTGAAAACAAAACCAGCAGAGGTCACACATTTAAGCTGGAGGGGCAGATTTAGGGGGGATATGAAGAGGTGTTACTTCTCAGAAAGAGTTGTAGATATGGAACAGGTTGCCGAATTGGGTTGTGGAGGTGGATACAGTGGAGAAATTCGAAGAACATGGGATGACTACATGGGACTAGGAAGGGGAGGAGGGAGAGAGCAGTGGGAAGGAGGTAAAAGTGCGGTTGGGGGCTATCTCTTTTGGGCAAACTTGACGGGCCGAATGGTCCTTTTCTGTCAGCAGGATTCTATGATTCTATGATCTTGTTGCATATTAACACCACTGCAAATATTTTGTGTTTTCACAGAAGAGCAGCAGCAGGAGGTCAATGAGGCAGCCCGTGTTCCAGTGAGCACAGGCGCAACAGGAGTACAGGAAGAGTTGTTGGCCAGACCCAGTGGAGAAGATGAGTGCCATCTCCAGTGGTGCCACTGAGCAGTACTGTGGTGCAGCATGTCGATGCCATGGTAGTGGGCATGTGAAGAACGCCTAAGGAGCCCTGGCTTCCTAGTTATAGCATGCAGTGAGATGGCCCTGAATAACATGGGCAAGGCTGTACAGCACAATCATGCAGACCAGGAACTGCACCTATACTGCACACCTGAGACTGACATGGCCAGGGGGGTGAATGGGGGGAGGGTCCCATGTGCCATGTCTGCACTGTGTTTGTGCACACCACAGCACCTCAGGCCATCATGGTCGCAGAAACCTTCTGGGGCTGAACCACAGGGATGTCCATTGTGGTTCAGGGCAGTGTGGATGCCTACCAGGAAGCTGTGACATGCCAGGGTGGGTGGTTCATTCTGTCCAGGCAGATGGTGGGGAGCCATAGGAACCCATGTGGGACCTGACAGTGGTACTCTCATGGGGCGTGGCATGCACATACTTCTCTGCTGCACACCTGAAGCAGCCATGAGCTGAAGGGGTGCCATACCTCCCAAGGTGTGAGAATGAGGCAACCATCATACCTCGCAGGGATCTACATGGTGGTGTGCACCAATGCATGTCACAAACCCCCACCTATGTGGAAGGGCACACACCAGACAAAACAGATCACAACCTGGCAGTGCTGCGGGCGGCACCCCCGCTGACTTCCTGTTGTCCCTGTCGATCCCAAGGGATGTTATACCAAAGGTATGTCAGGAATCCAAGTGCTGTCCACAGCTGCATAACACATCAGGCATGGGGAATAGAACACCGGACTTCTTCCTCTGTGCAGTACCCTGCCACTGGGTGGGCCACAGGGCACAGTTCAGCTGGACCAGGACATCATAGAGGCCCACTATGGGGTGTGGTGCCATGACTAATGGCTCTGTCACAAGGGGCCATGACAATGGCCCTTGGAGCTGGCCTAGGTGGTAAAACATGGCACCCAGTAACAGAAGCTGCACTCCTTGCGGTGGCCTGTCAACCAGAACAGATATCCAGGCAACACTGCTTGCAGGATCTTCACTGCTAAGACAATGACATGACACCCTGTAATGTACACGCATGGGTGGCCCATCCTGGGACTGCCATGTGTGAAACTCTCCCCAATGAGTCCTGCACCATGGTCTGTGCCCCATGTAGGTGCCACAATGTCCACTGAGGCAGGCCACTGCCATATGCCATGTTCCCCCGGCATGTGACCACACAGAGCCTACCACTAGCGCACCAAAATGGCCATGCACCCCTACCCCAGCACCTGGGGTTACATCCCAGGATATGCATATATGGAGTGGGTATGCCTCTGGTGCACACAACCTCTGTGGCCCCGGCCCTGCCACGTACCCTCGAGGATTTCCACAGATGTACATCTGTGAAAATAGGATCTCTGGTCTCAGAGGGCTTACCTGGTCAACAAAATCTAAATAAATAAATAAATAAAATATTTTTTGTTCTCGTGCCAATTGACCAGGTGACATCACGAGTGGTGAAGCCATGAGTGATGTCATCAGGTCAATTGGAACGAGAACAAAAATATCAACAGTATTTCCAGTAGGGGGGTAGCATATTCCATTTATGCCATACCTCAAACAAAAGTGAAAAAAAAATTGAATTTCCTGCCATTGTATGCTGATTATAAAAAATCTAAGAGGTATCTATAAATGAAACACCACTCATTTTGTAGATATTTTTGTGCTGAACAAATTTCGTGCTCACAGTACCTTGCTATCATTACTTAGTTTTAAAGTTATTCACATTTTTTTGTTGAAAAAGTGAAAAAAAAAACTGAATTTTCCACTGGTTGTTTTTTGTTAATTATAAAAAACCTAAAAGTTTTAATAGTTTTATAGTATGTACAAGTCATGAGCCAGATGGCCATGTGACTTGCCATGTTCATTCCTGATATCCATATTCGGTGTCCCCCATATACCTGCTTAAGGCACTCAGATTCATTTAATGTCTTACTTTCCACCACATTCCTCAGCAGCCTGTTTCATACTGACACCACTCACTGGCTGAACCAGTTTGCTCTCCTTTCGGTTCTATATATAGGTCCCTTTAATTGTGGGCAGTGGCTTCTATTTTCTCTTCCTGTCACCTTTCTCTCCAGTCCTATACATTCCACCAAGTCATTATTACCCATTGTTCTATGAACCAGACATAAGTCACCCCTCATATGTCTATAATCTAGTGAGTACAGGTTTAGTTTTGTTAACTTTTGCTCATAAGGCGTACCAGCTAAGTTTTTGTGGATATTATGATTTTGGATTTTTTTCTATTAAGGAAACATGTGGTAGTAAACTGAAAGCCTTGCTAAAAATCAAGAAATATGACATAATTTGGTACATTTTTATCCAAGGACTAACTTATCTTTTCATTGAAGCATACTAAGTTAGAAGTGATACTACATTTTTTCGTGAACCCATGTTGTTCTATGTCAAGAGAAGTCTGCAGAAGGGTGAGTCTTCTACTGAAAGATATGAGACTCTATAGCATACACACAAGAATGTCTTTAGACTGTTTTTAGGGTTTAATTGTACCCAGAGTATTTCAGGTTGTCCTATTTCTTCATCAGCATGCTTCACCTCTATTGCCTCTATGCTGTCATGTATACACATTGCTACTCCACCCCCTTTTTTGTTGCAACAATTTACCTGAAGGACCCTGTAACCTTGGATCTCTTTCCCTTAAGTGTCGCCCCTTAATCATGTGTCAGTGATAGTGCATACTTGTATGTTCTCCGAGTGTATTAACTCTAATTCTGCTTTCTTACTATTCAGGCTTCTTGGGTTTACTAAAAGGCACCTGATATTAGACTTATTTCTTTAAAACCCTGCCACCTCTCTTATCTGTTTAAATCTTTGCCATTTATTGTACAGCAAAGCAATCTACCCAGAATGCTTTTCCTGCCTTGTTCAAATGAAGTATCCATCCATATTGTATAGACGTTTCTTGCCTATAAATCTATCCCAAGACTCCATATATGTAAATCCCAGTTTCTTACAACAGTTTGAGATGCGTGCATTAACTCTCTGAATTGTCTTGTTTTTCTGGATCCAATTATATAGCGGAGGGATCCCTGATATTATGACTCTGAAACCTACATTTCTTTATTTGTTTACCTAGCTCCAAAATGTCACCAGCTAAATCTTTCTCATGCTCCTTCCCTATATCATTTGTACCTACGTGGATAGCCGTCTGATTTGACCAGTTTTGGGATGCAATGTTTCAAGTCTCTTACTCTAGCCCCTGGTAGTCAAGACACAACTCTGTTCGTTTTGTCCTCTGCACATATTTGTGTATCACACCCCCTCAATAAAGAGTGTCCTATAACTAAAATTTGCTTATTGTTTCTTACAATGAGAGGTTCCTGTTCTTGGTTATTATCCTCTTCAGCTATGATGTCCCCTGTAATGATTACTGCTAGTGCTGTATACCTATTTTCCAGCATGTCTTCCCTTCATTAAGGCGTATTTCTTTTTCCTGGTGTTTTGTTTGCTAGCTTTAAACCAACTGCTGTTACCTTCTCCATCGGACAGTGTTTCAGCTTCTCCACTATCATTTCATCCCCTTTTCCAGTTTTCAATATTTGGTGTAGCTGTATGTTGTATATCATTCATACTTATACTCATATCTGATCTTAGTTTTAGTAGTTCCTTCTTTAGTACTTCATTTTCCCTGTACTTAGTACATTTGAACTCGTTGTTTGTTACCTCATACTGGGACGTAATAAGAACTATAAATGAAACACCACTCATTTTGTAGATATTTTTGTGTTGAACAAATTTTATATTGATAGTACCATGCTGTCATTTTTTGTTTTAAAGTTATTCACTCTTATTTGTCAAAAAAGTGAAAAAAAAATAGAATTTTCTGCTGTTTTTTTGCTAATTATAAAAAAATAAAAGGTAGCTATAAGTGAAACACCACACATGTTGTAGATATTTTTGTGCTGAACAACTTTCATGCTCATAGTACCATGCTATCATTTTTCATTTTAAAGGTATTTGCATTTGAATATGGTTAGTACTGCTAGGGTACTATACATCTGTAGAGCAGGGCATCTGTCTCTTGAATGACATCATCAAGGCAGCCATTTTAGGATTTTTGCAGCAGGACTTTTGAATCAGGAGAGGGTTTGTTTACAATTTTCAAATGCTACAAAACTGCATTTATCCTACTTTAATAAATGCACTTTCAGTATAAATGTAAACAACAGCCTCTCCTTTACAAGTCTAAGGAGTCATTTAAAAGAAAATGTGTAAAAAGACAGATTTAAAGTGGTAAAATAAGGGATAGCTCCACCTTCAGAGAAGTAGGCAAAGCCTATGCATCTGCTAATATTATAACTGAATGCTGTAAACTGCATAAAAGTTGAAGTTTAGCAAGAAAGGAATAAAGTGGTATTTCTAGTACATCCAAATCTAAAAACAAGAGCATATTCCAATGCTAGGTGGAACACATCATTTTGTTTAATTCAGTTTCAAATATACAAAGTACATAACACCTTTCTTGGTTCCAAGTATAGAAAGATTACAAGGATAAAGCATTCATTTTTTACTCAGGATACAGGTCACTTGTCGTCCACTGGTACACCCTCGGGGGGGGGTCATACATTCAAATTCAAGACAATTACCTAAATAAAACCCTTAATTGACTCTTGTAGCAGTGACCATGGACTCAGCTACTAACAAAAAAAGTCTGACAAGTTCAATTAGTGCATCCTGCACCTTTCACATCACCAGTTGTGATGATAAGTTCATGCCCTACTAAAACTCCATGGAGGACCTGAAAACACAAGTCAGCCCACCCCATGGCAAAAGCACTCACACTTCCCCACTGCATAGAACTTTGTAAAATAGAGGGATATCTAACATTTAAACTTTAAATCAGAGGAACATTCTACAGTATCTGAACACAGTGTACCATTTACTGCACAGCAATTTTGCATTGTAAATCGATATTGCAATGTTAAAAAACGTTCTCAAACCTTGTAGATTGATTACATAAGGGCACTTACTAGATATTATACCTGTGCATCAAGACTCTTTCTGCGTCCACGTAGGCTGCCTCTTTGCTAAATAATGAAAAAGCTACATTCTGGAGAAATTGGGGCTATAACACACATGTAGCATGCTGTGTCCAACTCACAAGGCAGTGGGCATTTTAATATGCTCAGCTCGTGTAACACACCATCATAGCCACCACGTGGTAACTAGCCAAATATGTTTTACTAAGAAATTTCAGTGCCAAGTCTCTAACATCTCTCTGACATTCAACAGGCATACAAATTATCATGGATTCAGCAATGGAATGAACAACAGTTGAATATAAAATCATAAGCTCACTGAGTAGGAAATTAAACTGCAGACTCTTTTCTCACTCTTCACCCTCAGAGGCCTCATCCTGGGATATTCTCCCAAAGTTCAGTTCAATCACCTCCAGTCTTTTGCTGGCCTCTGAAGGGTTAGTATATAAGTAAATCTTCCTAGCATAAGTAATCTGCAGGTGGGCAGGGAACTGTAAGGCATGGCTAACTCCTTGTGTTTTTAAGCCTGCCTACACCTTGTTGAAGCATTTTCAATGTTGTCTCATGGCAAAACTCACATCTGGAAACAAGCAGATGGTGGATCCACCAGTAGTATTGAACTGTCCCTTCGCTTTACCTCACTTAAAATTTGTACCTTGATGTGTGGACCCGCTGACACAATCAAAATAGTCCTTCACTGATCTGCTGTGTTGGGCCTCCATCTTGGCATGATCTGGTAGGTTTTAGGGAACAATCCCTCCATCAAAAAAATCCAGGCACTGTTCTGGGAGTTGTTAAGGCCAAAAGATCATGGCCTTTGGATCCTTCCTGTACTCCGAGTAAATGTATGTTTGCCATTTTGGCTCCATTTTCTAAATGTTCAAACCAAAGTCTTAAAAGTCTATTTTCTGGAATCATGCTTGTAAGCACGGATGCAGAGCAGTTAACAATTTCTGTGGCCTTTTTATGTTTCACCGGATACCAGGGAAAGTTTGGGTCTCTAGGGTGGAGGATCTATTGTTAAGACCCTCCACCTTTTAGCCAGCTCCCTGATCTCTTGAAGTAGAGCTGTGTTAGCAGGCTCCCCACTGGTTGTGACCTTGTGTCTCTGGATGCCTGTCTGCATTTGATTCAATGGCTTCCCCTTTTCACCCTTGCTGCTGCCCTGCCCTGCTTTACCATCTTGAACTTGCTTGATTTTATATCCTTGCAATCAACAAGAAAACATCTACCAAATTTAGCTGTTTCTGCCATTTTTGGTGCCAAAAGTCTCTATTCTCTGTAGTTAAAGGTATGTAGATGTGGAGCTCTCGTTAGAAGCATCTTACTTCATCTGCTTCTGGCCTTGCCCCCTCAATTGAATACATAGTAAAAAAACACATAGTTGTTGACTGGTAAACGGCATTGGAATTACTGGCTGTAGCCCTTTCATTATAGAACGAGCAAGGTAGGGAGGGAGAGGGAGAGACAGAGACAGGCTATGAAAGTTCAAAACTCTAGGGCTACAGGCTGTTGCTGGTAAGGCAATGTTTAAAATTAATTTTTTGTCTCTCCATAGCACTCTCATGTTGTCCAAGGGAAACATTTCAGAGTCCTTTGTGAGTCCATGTTTAAGTGCAAAAGCAAAGAGACCTTTCCTCCTCTGTGTCCAAGGGAAGAATAGGAGCTGTGTTCAGGGCAAGCTGCAAAAGACAAGTGTCCAGGCTCCTCTGTGTTACCTGTCTATCCAAAAGAAGACCTGAAAGTGTGTGGGTTCATCATTTTTAGTGCAGAGCCACCCCCTTCCCCTTTATGCATTATTTATTAGGTCCTTTGATCAAATGTTCAAGACCTCAGTACCAGAATTTTGCCTATATGTTTATAGTAGTCCCATGTTGCAATGCCATAGTAGCCTCTATAAGTCATGGAGGTCATCTGACCTATGGGATAGAATTCATCCCCTCCGTGAAATGTCCTTTAATCTAGCATCTGGTATTTTTCATGATTTTGTGAAAATGTTTTCCTTTTTATATTAACACCTTCCTTCCTCACACTAACATGCTCCTGCAAACCTAAAGCTGTTTCTTTTCCCCCCCCCCCCAAGCCTCAATGATTCTCAGCCTCACAATAACACCAGTCCTTTGGTCTACTTGCACTGGCTTTCCTTAATCAGAATACTGTTGCTAAGGCATGATAAGTAATAATAATATAAAATTATAAACTCAGACTGTTAGATTTGATTATATTAAATATAATAGTATTAAAGCAGCAGTGCAACGAAACTGGACAAAAAGTTTGACCCTACCATTTTTTCAGTATAAAATATTTCAGGCGTCTTCAAATTTTATTTGGTGGTACAATTTTCAAATCTTACCAAAATTTGACTATTTTATAAATGTTTCAATTTACTTTTTTTCTCAAGGAAAAAAGATGTCTGCCACATTTTACATACGAAAAGCATTGTAGCCCTGGCAAGGGTTAGGATCAAAAAACATGAAGAGGACTCAATGGTGCTCAAAATAGGAGGTACCTAGATAAGTGCATCTGACATGTATACTAATATTTTCAGTAAATGTAGCTGAAACTAGCTTTTTGGAGAAACATTTTCACTGCACTGCTGTTTTAAATATTTTGTATCTTAGCCTAATTTCTTTCTGCAAAAGATGGTAAATATAAAAAAGGGGCAAATGGGCGCAAAATTTAAAAAAAAATGAAAACTGATTGGGCTAGAGGCAGTTTCAGCTGTGATATATTATCTCAGTATAACATCTTGATCTGAAATGAGTCTCAAGAAAATCCTGCATAAAAGCTTTTTTTTTATTTCTACACAGTCATAGATACATAGAAAGTGATGGCAGAAAAACACTAACTGTCCATCAAGTCTGCCCTGTATTGGCTATCAGTTATTTGAACTCTTAAGACCCAATGCCTTACTAGACTAGCACTCTTCCCCTTGCACCATGTCCATAGTCCTTTCTTTCCCCCATATCTGTGCCACCCCACTTTGAATCCATTGATTGTTTCCACATCCACTGTCTCCATGGGCAACCTATTCCAATGCTCCACCACCCTCTCTTTAAAGAAGAACTTCCTGACATGTTTCCTAAACATCCCACTTCCAATTTCCATTAATGTCCCCTAGTTATATATCGAGTAATGGATTGGCAGGAATGCATAACGAGAGTTCTATGCACACCCAAGGTGCAGGATGCTACATAAACCAAGAGGGCAAAGCCCTAGGGGTTTATCAAAGCATCCCACACCAAGGGTGTGAATAAAGTTCAAGTTTACACTCTTCCCCATGCGTTGTTTTATGTAATTGCTGGGGATTTGTTTTTTTTACAACACCAGTGTGAGTATTCTGGAGGCACCTGCATAGCAGAGTGAGCACGATGTGTCACTTTTACTTTTCATAGAGAAAGCTGGGACATATTCGCTGTTATAACCTGTTGGTTATAATGGCAAATTATAACCAACCTTTTCTATGGAAAGAAATAGTCCCTCAGTTATTACACTGTTGTAATTCCTGATGAAGAGTTTCCCTATAGCTACCCTATTTCTCCCTCTCAGAAACTTATATGTTGCTATCATGTCCCCCTCTCCCATCTGTTTTCTGGTGAGTGCATACTGAGGTTCCTGAGTCTCTCCCCATCTGTCTTACCCTGCTCTCCTTGTATTATCTCAGTGGTTCTTCTCTGTACCCCCTCCAGTCTGTCCCTATCCTTTCTCGAGTGTGGACTCCGGAACTGGGCACTTGTTTCCAGGTGCAACCCAGGGTTGGGGGGAAATAGAGTACAGACGTGAAGAGCATTTCAAACATCCAGACTGCATAAACAAAAAAACAATGGCAGACGAAACCAGTTAACAACAGGTAAGATGCAACACTTGACCTAGCACAGCATGGAATCACGCTGGGGAAAAAGGCAGACTGTGGGTACTTTACATGGCTGCAGAAGGTTATTCACACTAGAGAGATTAAGATTAAGCACCAAAAGCATTGGTGCACAGAGTGGAGGCCATGGACACAGGTGGCCCAGATAGGGGAGCATGGGGGGGGAAGGGGACAAGCGAGGATGAAAAAAGAGAGACACAAAGGGTCAGGAGGGGGAGAAACAAGTACAGGGGGAGCAGGAGTAAACATTAATAGATGTCTAAAGGTCTGGAGATGTGTGCTCATGGTGACCTGTACAAGTGCAGAATCCCCCCTTCCCTTCTGCTGTCAAAGCGCCTGCTAATGCACCCAACATTCTGTTTGTCTTGCTGTAGGGCTTCTTGCATTGTGCAGTGACTTTGAGGCTGTCACTGATAATTATCCCAGGTCCCTTTCCTCCTCTGTCACAGATAAATTTGCTCTTTCTAATCAGTATTCCTTATTAGGGGTTTTCCTGCCAATGTTCATCACCCTGCATTGAAATGCAACTACCAGAGTTTAGACCTTTTTTCCAGCTGCTCCGAATATCAGCATAAATCTTTGGCCCCACCCTCATTATCTACTCTTCCACAAAGTTTTGTATCATCCTAAACATCTCCACAAAATCTCCACTAGATCTCTCCTACATGCCCTCAGATGCCAGAGCCTTGAATCTCCACTGCTGTCACAGGCCTATCCCTGAAGGCTAGTAGGTGACTGGGTATTGAGTACGTTGGTTTCAAAAGCTGGATCATTTGACAACTGCCCTGTGTGAGGCCTTTGCCATCTGTCAATCCACAGTCCATTTTATAATTTCATTATGGTACTCCAGGGTGCATGTTGTGTTAGAAAATATCACTTCTTGAGTGGTTGAAGTCACTCAGCTGCATGTCATGACTAACAATACACCCAAGATCTGATGATATCCCAATTTAGAAAATGGGCAAGAGAAAAGCAGCACTCTGACTGGTTAAAACACCCTGTTATTTCTTAACAACGCCTGGTTGAAAACAAGTTCCAATTCAGGGTGCCCTATTACTAAGAGTATCCTTGGGCACCCTGAATTCCTAAACCTGACGGCCTCCATTTTCCCTCATTTGCTTTGCAAGATTCACTTATATACATAGTATGACAGGACCCAAACAGCAACACTAGGCAGCCATTGTTTTGTTAAACAAATATAACCCTGCCCCCAAAATCCTGCCTGGTATCTTGCTTCCACTTTATTAAAAACTACATCTCCAAGATAGCATGTAGGTTTCCTCGCACCGCTAACCTTGCGTCCCTAGCACTATTCTCTGTTCAGCTGCACTGTTTCCCCATAATGGAGAAAAAAAACAGTAAACTTTGTTTGTTTTTTTTAAATAATGTAACTTTCTGTAACACAATGTGGTTGCGCTCTGTACTCACAGCTGGCTTTAAAACTGAGCTGCAGTGTCGCGTTACATTTGAAAGGTCTCCCAAAACTACGAAACAGGTACCTGTCTTCAAACGCAGACCAAGAGGCTACATTCCCCCTTTCTGACGGAGCGCTGATCAAACAAAGTTAAATAAAGGGTCTCTCTCCTGTGTGTGTGTGTGTGTGTGTGTTTGTGTGTGTGGTGTGTGTGTGTGTGTGTGTGTGTGTGTGTGTGTGTGTGGAGACACCGGACAGAGAAACTAAGAGGACAAGCTCATCAAAAAAAAAGCATTTTCAAACAAGCAAAAACAAAACAGAAGCACCCTCCAGTGGTGATTCCAGCAGTACAGGGACTACTTTACTGGCAAAGTTACTTCTATTTGTTTTTTATTTATTTTTTTACATATACAGTTTTATTCTTATATATATATTTTTTTTCAAACAAGGGCACCTATAGCCCATTTTCTAAGTGCAATAATACCCTCCATGGTGGGCATTATGTAAGCAATAATACCTGACAGGGTGGGCAGTATTGGGGAATACCAGACCGCCCAGGGGCATAATGAGGCCTGATGCCACAGGCGGAGTGCCTTATAGCCCCTAGAAGGTCCGGTATTCCCCAATACCGCCCACCCTGGAGGGTATTATTGCGCTTAGAAAATGGCAAATCACATTATAAGAATTTTAAAAAAATCATGTAAAAAATGTTAGGTCCCTTAGATGTTTTATTTATTTTTTTGGTAACAAAATAGTTCCTACACCTGCACTACAATGATTTTTGAGATAGGGAGTTTGTCCTAATTGAAGTTCTGTAGTTCTGACTTTTAGAGTAGTTGCCATGGTTACACCCCCCCACACACACACGCACACACAGACATTCACACTGGGTTTTAAATGGGCAAATATCTTGTTTTTATTTCTTAATTTACTTATTCAGTTGTTATTCATTTGGTACATGATCTGTTGCTTCTAGTCATGTGGCGGAATTTGAAACGTAGTGCAATGGGAGCCGTGTATGTACGAGGTCGACCATAGAAACCTAGAAACATAGACTTTGATGGCAGATAAGGACCGCTTGGCCCACCTAGTCTGCCCATTTCCCTACCTAGAGGATAAGCTGCAGATCCTATTTAACCAACAGCTTATTTTTTCCTACCCCCCACATAAATTGCCTTATGTCTGTCCCATGCATTCTTGAATTCTCCCACAGTTTTAGACCCCACAACCTCCTCATGAAGGCTGTTCCATGTGTCCACCACCCTCTCTGTGAAAAAATACTTCCTCACATTGCCCCTGAGCCGTCCCCTCTACCTTCAAATTGTGTCCCCTTGTTCTTGCACATCTCTTTTTCAGAAAGATGCTACCTTCTTGGACTTTATTGATTCCACTGAGGTACTTAAACATTTCTATCATGTCCCCCCATCCCTCCTTTCCTCAAGGGTATACATATTAAGCTCCTTTAGTCTCTCATCATATGGCTTCTCTTGCAGATCCTGCACCATTTTAGTTGCCCTCCTCTGAACTGCCTCCATCCTGTCTATATCCTTGTGGAGATGGGGTCTCCAGAACTGGACACAGTACTCCAGATGGGGTCTCAGCAATTGTCTGTACAGGGGGATAACAACTTCCTCTTTTCTGCTGGTGATGCCTCTCCCTATACATCCCAGTATTCCCCCAGCCCTCCCTACCGCCTTCTCGCATTGCTTGCCAACCTTAAGGTCATCTGATATGATTACCCCAGGTCCCTTTCCATTTTTGTTGTTGTTACTACCTCCCCCCTCACAATTGTGTAATCTTCCCCTGGGTTTTTGTTTCCCATGTGCATTATTTTGCACTTCTTTGCATTGAATCCAAGCTACCATACTTCTGACCATTCCTCCAGCCTTGCCAAGTCCCTTCTCATCCTTTCCACGCCTCCTTGTGAATCAACCCTGTTGCAGATCTTTGTGTCATCTGCAAAGAGGCATACTTTTCCTTCCAGTCCCTCTGCAATGTCAATTATAAAGACATTAAAAAGGACTGGACCCAGTACTGAACCCTGTGGTACCTCACTAGTAACCCCTCTTTCTTCAGAGTGGACTCCATTTACAATTACCTTCTGTGTCCTGTTGTCCAGCCAATGTTTTACCCAGGCTACCACCCTGGGACCCTCTCCCAGGCTGGTTAATTTGACTATTAATCTTTTGTGTGGGACTGTGTCAAATGTCTTGCCAAAGTCTAGGTAGCCCATGTCCACAACCCCTCCCTAGTCTACTACTTTGGCCACCCAGTCAAAGAAATCAATTAGATTTGTCTGACATGACTCTCCCGCTGTGAACCCATGCTGCCCTGGATCCTGTGCCCCACTGGCCTCTAGGTACTCAATAATTCTTTCCTTCAGAAGTGATTCCATCACTTTCCCTACCACAGAGGTCAAACTGGCAGGTCTGTAGTTTCCTGCCTCTGTCTTGGTCCCACTTTTATGAAGGGGAATCACATCTGCCTTCCTCCAGTCCTCAGGTACAACACCATCCTCCCATGATTTGTTAAAAAGGGTAGTCAGTGGTGTCACTAGTTCTCTGCTTAATTCTTTTAGAATTCTGGGGTGAATCCCATCTGGCCCCATTGCTTTGTCCACCTTCAGTTTTAGGAGTTCTTTCAGAACCCTTTCTTCCGTGGCAGGAGCTACAAGAAATTAAAAACTAAGGTACATTTCTGTTTGACTCTACTTCAGTTGTACTGAAATGAAGCAGGGGACGTCACTTAGCAGGGTTGGTATTTTAACTGTTGCACGATCAGGAGAATCGGGGTTGGGAATGGAGGTGGCACTTTGTGAGTTTAGCACTCCAGACATACTGTTTCATTGCTGGCTTGCTGCAACTAGTATATGTGCTGGCTTTTGAGGGAGCTGGAACCCTGCGTACCTGTGTCCATTTTTAAACTGTGCTGTGGCTGACAAATGTTTTATTTTATTTTATTTTAAGGACGTGGTTGCTTTTTTTTTTCCAATACCTTTGGTTATACTGCGTGTCTGGAAGATGACTTCTCTTGCTTGGGGGAGGGGACTGCATTGGTCGCTCGTTTGCTAACCGACAGAAAAAGATGCGGGCATTTCAGATTTTCTTGGGTGCTTTCAGCCAATTACAACGCAGGCTGGGCACCACTGTAGAATGGTAAGCAGTGAATTGGCACTTGGACTGGCACTTATTTTTAGCTGCGCATCTATTAAAAAATAGATGCCCAGGTTGGAAATGCTGTTAGCCAATCAGGAGAGAGAATATATTCTTGCCATTTTCTAATGGCATATAATGGACCTTCCAGGGGCTGTAAGACCCTCCACCTGTGGCATCAGGCCTCATTACACCCCTGGGCGGTCCATTATATCCCAATAGTGCACACCCTGTTGGGTATTATTGCCTACATAATACACATCCTATCATGCCTTATTGCTTAAATAAAGTAGCATAGTCTACTGGTTCATGCACTGAGCTGAGAATCTGGTGACCTAACAGACTTAGGTTTGAAATCCTACAACCACCACTTGAATACTGTGTGCAGCTAAACAAGTCACTTAACCTCCCACTGCTTAATTATCTTCCAGGCTGCACCTGGTAATGAGTGTCGGCCCAATGTGCCTTTTTCGAACATACGAACATACAAAATTTGCAGGCAGATAAAGGCCTAGAGGTCTATCAAGTCTGCTTGAATGTGCAGCTAGCATCCCTTATTCTGCAGCTGCCCCTCCCTTCCCCCCTTCCCCTTCATTGACCCTCCCCCTTGTCCTGTCCCATCCCAGTTAATAAATTCTAAATAATAAACAAACAAACAAATAAATGAATTAATAATAAATTAGATTATCATTGGGACAGTGTGTCTGACTTGACTGAAGACCTCCTCACCAACCATACCATTGAAACGTACCACATGACAGGGCTTTGGTTAACTCTATTTGGAAGTATTTGCCTTCCAAAATTTAGATAAAAATGACAAAATATATAGCCGGACCGGTGGCGCTGAGGGTTGAGGTGCTGGATGCCTTATTTCATACCAAGCCAGCAACCTGGGTTTGGGAACGGACTCAGGTTATTTGGGGGTCAGCCAGAGGAGGAAGGATAGAGCATCTGGAGGACTGCTCTCCTTCCTCGAGGTGGGGGGATTTGCACTGCATGCTGTAGACTGACACCTAGCGTTGGCTGGGTCAGCACAGGTGCACAGCCATGTAAGGGGTTGGCCCATGTCCAGACCGATAGGCTGCCTCCGAGGAGGTGGAGGCAGCCTCCCCACCCATTGCACAGATGTGGGTGTGGGAGAAAAATGGAGGAAAATTCAGGGACTTGATAGGACCCGTGATGGCCCGATCGCTCTGTCGGGTCCTCCCCAACACCAATTATGACGTACCATTGGAGGGGGGGAGCACACCAGCACTCCTCACTCTGGTCCTGCCGCAGAGGGGGAATCTGCAGGGGAACCTCAGTGGATGGACTGGCTGGGGGATCAAGGGCCAGAGGATGTACCCTTCCGAGGCAGAGGTCATAGCCCCTGTTGGGTCTGTGGTGGAAAAACTACATATGGAAAGAAAAAAAAAATGACGCAATGTGAGGGGGGGGTAGTATTTGACTCTTACATGAAAAAAAGACTTTTCAAATACTTCTAATTTTGAAATTATTCAAGTAAAAATAATCAATTTGGTGCAGAAATTTTAGTTACCAATGATATTTTGTAATACTGTAATGGTGGCCCCTTTTCGAATGCTGTCTTCAACGCTGGGGACAGCAAAGTATTTTGACTTTCAAGAACACTGATAAAGCTTTCAAATTTGGATCCAAGCAAATTTTTGACTTTCAAGAAAATAAAATTAACTGAACCACTGAGTAGACTAGTGCGAAACTTTCAAATTCCACTTCTGCCAGAATTTGGTGAATTTTGGAAATTCCACCAAAGTCCATAGAATTCTGTCTAAGACAGAATTCTGACATTCAACAGGTGGAATTTATTTTTAATCTGTGGATTACTGTGGAAAACTGGGATTTTCATAAACAGTGGAATAGTATTCAGCAGCTTGTGTAACCCGCAGACTCACATTCTGCAACCTTCAGAGTGATACTTTACCAGTCACGTAATGAGCAGAACAGTATTCCATGATTTACATAGAAATACTTTTTCAGGATACTGTGGAATTTAAAAACAAATTCCAAAATCTATTTTGGAACCAGAATTGACATTCTGTATGGCACTGCCCCTTCCTATTGGAATCTCAAGCAATCCTTCAATGGCCATCAACCGAGGGACTGCTGGGTAACCCAGTATGTGTGGCTTGTTAATTGATGTATCAGGAATACAATTAGAGTCTTAGCCAGAGAAACACTTACAATAATGGCAATAAAACAGAAAATGAGGCTGTTAAAAATTTCTTTTTATAACTATGACTCCATGAGAGAACCCTTTGAACCCATATTTCTATGTTAGCTAGTGTTCCTTTTCAAGTCAAACACTGAAATCATATATATCTCTCTCTCTCTCTCGCTCGCGCTCTCTCTCTCTCCATAAATATATATATATATACATATACATATACATATACATACATACATACATGATATTGTCATCATTGCAGGAACCAGGGAGCTGGGTTTCTGTCTCTCTCTCTCTCGGTAGATGTGTATATATATATATATATATATGTATATACAGTATATATATATATACTAAAATGCCAGCAGAATAGGCCTAACGGTCTTTTGTGTCTGCTCAGTTGCTCGGCCCCCACCCTGGGAGGTGACCTTACTGCCCCCTCGCCCTGTCTGGTTTCTCCCTTCCCAGTCCCGGATATTCCCGCTTACAGGACTTTGCTTCCAGAACCCTTCCCCTGTACCTGTCACACCCCCTCTTGAACCTCTCTACTGTGTCTGCCTCCACCAGCCCCCTGGGCAGCACATTCCATGGCTCCACCACCCTCTCAGTGAAGTAGCACCTCCTCCTTTCTCCCCTGAATCTCCCTCCAGCTTCCACCCATGCCTCTAGTTGCCCCCCCTTCCTTCGCAGCACCCTGACTGCTCCTCCCCTATTTAACCCCTTCATGTACCTGAAGACCTCTATCCTGTCCCCCCCGGTCCCTTCTCTCTTCCAATGTGTACATATTTAGCTTGTTAAGCCTCTCCCCATAGGTCCTGTCCCCAAGCCCCAGATAATTTTGGTTGCCCTCCTGTGGACCCTCTCCAGGAGTTCAATGTCCCTCTTTAAGTGTGGCCTCCAAAACTGCACGTAATTCTTGAGGTGCGGCCTCACCAAGCAGTTATACAGAGGGAGTATCACTTCCCTCCTTCTGGAGGTGATCCCCCTAGTGATGCATCCCAGCATCCTGTTGGCCTTGGCTGCTGCCCTCCTACAAGTCTCAGAGTTGTTCATCTTGACATCCACCACCACCCCAGGTCCCTCTCAGCCACTGACCCTTGTAGCATCCCCCCCCCCCCAAGGTGTACACTTGGCCCGGTTTCTGGCTCCCAGATGCAGTACCTTGCATTTCCCTACATTGAACCTCAGCTTCCATTTTCTAGATCACCTTTCCAGAGCCTCCAGGTCCCCCTGTAGGGCCACCCTTCCCTCCTCCCCATCCATCACCGCCCCCAGTTTTGAGTCATCCACAAAGAGACTCATCTCACTCCTGATACCCTTCCTTATGTCAGAGATGTAGGCATTGAACAGGAGGGGCCCAAGGACCAATCCCTGAGGGACCCCACTAATGATCCTCCCTGGGGATGAGACTATCCCACCAACCACGACCCTCTGAATCTGGTCCTGGAGCCAATTGCCTATCCATCTGATCATCTGGTTCCCCAACCCCGTTTCTCCCAGCTTATTTAACAGGCCCCCATGAGGAACAGAGTCAAATGCCTTGCTGAAGTCAAGATAGAGGACATCCCAGGTCCAAGGCAATCGTCACCTAGTCATAGAACTCCACAAGGTTTGTCTGGTATGATTTCCCCAGGACGAATGCTGTCTATCGTCATGGCACCCCGACTTTTCCAGGTCCCCCCCCCAGCCTCTCCTTGACAATGCCCTCCATCACCTTGCCCACCACCGATGTCAGGTTGACAGGCCTATAGTTCCCTGCCACCTCCCTTGATCCTCCCTTGTGGATAGACACTATATGCACCACCTTCCAGTCCTGGGGCACCCACCCTGTCCTCAGAGAGATGCCGAAAAGCTCAGCCAGGGGTTTCGCCAGGACATCCGCCAGTTCCTTCAGCACTCTGGGATGTAATTTATCTGGCCCCGGTGCTTTCTTCATCTTAAGGGACCTGAGGGCTTCCCTCACTCTCTCTGCCATGATTTCCACCTCTGCTACCTCGTCCCCCTGCTTTGCCTTCCCCCTCCTGCCAGTGATGCCCCCCAGACCCGCTGATCGGCAAGGGTCCTCCCCCCTCCTCAGTTTCACCATCTCCTCCCATGTAAGATGCAGCTCCCCCATTTTCCTTGGTGAAAACTGAGGTGAAGTACTCATTTAGTACCTCAGCCTGCTCCCCCAGGTCTTGTGCCCAACCCTCTCCTGTTTTGATCCTGCTAATCTGCCCCTTCACCCTTCGCTTTTCCCCACTGTATCTAAAGAACCCCTTGTTCACTCTCCTAATTTCCCTGGCCAGATTCTGCTCCTTCCTTGCCTTAGCCGCCCTTCTAGCCATCAGCTCGTAGTCCCCTGGATCCCTTTCACTCCTTGAAATGCCTATAAGCTGCCTTCTTTCCCCTCACCACCTCCTGAACCTCCTTGATCCACCAGCAGGGTTTACGGGCCCTACCGCATTTTTGTCTTACTCTTGCACAAGTGCTGGTAGCATCCTGCACCCTCCTCCTGATGATTTCCCACCTACTGTCAGCGTCCATGTCTGGCCCAATTTCATCCAATTCCTTCTTAAGGATCCTTCCCGTCTCCTTGAAATCTGCCCCCCTGAAGTAAGTTACCTCCATCTCTGTGCAGCCTTCTACCCCTCCTAGGTCCAGGCTGAACCAGACCGTGGCATGGTCGCTCCCCGCCAATGGGTCCCTTACCTCCAGGCCCCCAATCTGGTCACTGTCTGCCAGAACCACATCCCGTATCCGCACCTCCCTGGTCGGTTCCCTCAGCTGCTGAGTTAGGAACACGTCCTGAAAGACATCCAACAACCTCTGTTCCCTGGCCACCGAGGATGTCCTAGTCTCCCAGTCTGTTCCTGGCATGTTTAAGTTCCCCAACACCACCACCCTTCCCCTGCCCAATCTGCAGTGCCTACCAACGTCTGCCACCAGACTCTCCTCCAGCTCCTCCGCCAGCGCAAGGGGTCTATACACCACTCCTATTTTTACTCTCTTGCCCCCCCTTGTTATCAAGGTGACTCAAATCGCCTCCACAGTTCCTCCACCTCCTCCACTCCTCCTATGCCAATGCAGTTTTGACCATTATTGCTACCCTCCTCCCCCTCCCCCCTGTCCTTCCTGAACATGGTGTAACCCTCCAGGTTCAGGTCCCAGTCATGTCTTGCAGTGGCCCAGGTCTCAGTGACCGCTGCCACATCCATCTCTCCCTCAGTTAGCATCACCTGGAGTTCAGGCATTTTATTGCCCAAGCTCCTAGCATTTAGCAGGACTACCTTCCACCCTTTCCCTATACTTCCATTTCCCCTGCTCGCATTCCCATGGGGATTCCATCTTCCCCCGGTCAGCACCTTACCAGTTGGCCTTTTCCCACATTCCTCCAGCTCCTCAGGGAGGGTGGAGACAGAGTCCCTCCTTTATTGGACCCCCCTCGACAGCCTTTTCTCCCATCCCTCCCCACCTTCACAAGTTTAAACCCCACCTTTCACCAATGAACCCCTCTATTTTCAACTTAAGGATTTCCCGCCCACCCAAATTGAGATGGAGCCTATCTGTAGCATACAGCCCCTATCTTCCCAAGTCTCCCCCCAATCCCCCATCAACCCATACCCTCTGGCCTCACACCACTCCCTGAGCCACTGGTTTATCTCCCTTATCTTCCTCTTGTGTTCCCCACTAGCACTTGGCACCGGCAGGATTTCTGAGAAGGAAATCGTGCATCCTATGTCATGACAGACCCTGGCAAGCTCCCTGAGCCTTGCTTGTATCTCTAGCTCACTATTTCCCTCAATGTCTTTGGTACCCAGCTGGACCAGTATGTCCGGGAAACCTCCACAATCCTTTGCCAGCTGATATACCTTATGCTTGGCCCTGTGCAACATTAGTTTAGGGAAGCATTTTGTTCTAACCAGGCAGGCTTCCCCCTCCCTATCCCATTTGATACCCCTGATCATGGAACCACCCAACAGGAGCACTCTGACCACCCCTTTTCCTCCATTCCCCTTCCATGTCCTCATCCTTCTACTGGCCCCTCCACCCAACCGGCTCCTTGCTTCTCCCCCTCTGGTGCACCCTGCCACCCAGTCTTTATTCACCTTACACCCCTCCTCTGATCCTATGCCTCTTCCTCCAGAGTATCCTTTTGTACCCCGCTACCCCCGTCACTGCTCATAACTGGTTCTTCCCCATCTGCTAAACTTGCCTGGCTCATCCTCTCTCCTTCCTGTCTCCGCTCAGCCCCTCCTTGCCTGTCGTGCTCCCCTGGCATAAACCTTCAGCTGCCTTTACTGTATCCTCCTTGTACTTCTGGTCCCTCTCCTTGCCCTTTCCTCCCAACTGGTCCTTCTCCTTGCACTTTCCTCATTCCACCCCCCGCCTGATCCACCACTCCCTCATTTTCCCACGCCCAAGTTTCCCACTGTTTTTGCTGCTATCCAGCCCCTGCCTCCTGCTCCCCACTCCCTTTCCATCTCTAATGTCCCCTGTCATGGCTACATCACCCTCCTCATCCTCAAGCAGAAGAAGAGAATTGAAGCGGTTACTGAGCTTAAGGTCTGATCCACCTCTCCCCCTTGCTTCCTTCTGTCCAGCCCCAGCCATCTGCCTACTTACCTGAGAATGTCCTCCCTTAGGCCCCCCTCTGTGAGGATGCCCAGATACCTGCCTGCTTCCTTGGTAGTGTCCTCCTTTTGGGCCCCATCTGTCAGTGTCCCTATGCGACCCCAGAGTACTCTCCTGCACTCTTTTCCCTATGCCTCTGCCTCTAGTGCTTGGTGCAACCCCGCGGGAAAGCCTCTGCCCTATTCCCCAACCATACCTCCCCCCTCCCTCCAGCTGTCTCCTAATCCCCTCAACCTCCTCTCTAAGCTGTGCCAGCTTGTAGCACACTGGGCAACCACCGAACTGCCAAGCCCAGTCCAGTATTATGGCCACCCCACACCCTGTGCACCCCACCACCCTCCCAAAGATGCCGGTCCTAATGACGTGTGGTCCCATCCCCCTCTAAGTAGGATTCCTTGGGTGAACCACCAGGTTCCCCACTAGTCCAAGATACACCCCGACCCACTAATCAGATCACCCACTAATCCTGATACAGTCCCACTGAAACAGGTATCCCCGTTACTAGGTGCAGTACTACACAGTATACTTATAGGGGAAGTGTACAACTCCCCAAGCTCCTGTCTCCCAGCCCTTAAACCCAACCCCCAGTGGCTAGAACTACATGAGCTGCACCTGAAGCCTTTTCCTCCAATTGCAGAGCAGGTGTTCCCCTATAAAAGAGCCGAGCTCTGGGGAGGGAGGGGTGGGATCAGGGCCTACACCTGACTCTCACGAGAGTGTATCAGCCCCTCACTGCACCTCCAAGCACTACCAACTAAGAAAATCTTTCAAGTCTCCTTACTCTCCCAGCATCCAGCTAGAAGCTTGTTTCCCATTCCCCCCCAACTGAAGACTGACTGAGTTGGGAGTCCCACCTTACTTTCAAACAGCACTAATCCCCTGCAATATGATGCCTGCACTTGCAGGCCAGATAGCAACTTTTAAACACCCACAAACACCAAACAGTCTGCTAGAAACACACAGAAAATCAGCTAAGAAAATCTTTCAAGTCTACTTACTCTCCCTGCCTCCAGCTTTTAAACACACACAAACACCAAATTGTCTGCTGGAAATACAAGGAAAACCAGCTAAGAAAATCTTTCAAGTCTCCTTACTTTCCCAGCATCCAGCTAGAAGCTTGTTTCCCATTCCCCCCTAACTGAAGACTGACTGAGTTGGGAGTCCCACCTTACTTTCAAACAGCACTAATCCCCTGCTATATGATGCCTGCACTTGCAGGCCAGATAGCAACTTTTAAACACCCACAAACACCAAACAGTCTGCTAGAAACACACAGAAAATCAGCTAAGAAAATCTTTCAAGTCTCCTTACTCTCCCAGCATCCAGCTAGAAGCTTCTTTCCCTTCCCCCCTAACTGAAGACAGAATATTGTCATCATTGCAGGAACAGGGAGCTGGGTCCCTCTCTCTCTCTCTCTCTTTCTTCACACATATATATATATATATATATATATATATATACACACACACACACACACACATATATATATACACATACACACATCTACATATATCTATATCTATATATCTATATATATATATATATATATATATATATATATATATATATATATATATATATATATATATATATATATATATATATATATACACACTACAAGTTTTAGAATACCCCCATTTTTCCAGTTTTTATTGAAATTTACGCAGGTTAATGTCTCAATGTACTCTGAAATTAAAGCATAGAACAAATAAACAATTGGAGATAAAGAAATCATAGAATCATTTTGTTTAACAAAATTTAATCTAAATTTTTGACTCATCAAAGTAGCCACCTTTTGCAGATATACTGTAACCGCCGAACACACTCGTGGCATTCTTCCTACAATGGACATCAAATATTGTTCGGAAGTTCTTCCCAACACTGTTGCAGAAGTTCTACAAATGTGTTGCACTTGTAGGTTGCTTTGCTTTCACCCTTCTGTCCAGTTCATCCCAAACCAGCTCGATGGGGTTTAAGTCTGAAGACTGTGCTGGCCATTCCATGATTTGAAGCCTACTGTCTTGTTCTTTTCCTTGAAGGTAGTTCTGACATAGCCTGGAGGTATGTTTTGGGTCATTATCTTGCTGTAGGATGAACCCCAGACCAACTAGGCGTAGACCAGAGGGTATTGCATGGCACTGCAAAATGCTGTGGTAGCCCTATTGGTTCAGGGTGCCAGTCACTCTGTGCTGTTGTCCTGTGAGCTGCCTATCACGCAAGCTGTTGACTCTCAGAAACTTGTCTTCTGATTCTGTTGTGGCTTTGGGTCTGCCAGACCTCTTCCTGTCAGAGTTTCCTCCATTTCCAAGTGCCTTTTGATGGTGTAGGAAACTGTACTCACTGACACCTTGGCTTTCTTTGCAATTTCTACAGCAGTTTTTGCTAACCTAAACTTTTTTTTTTAACCTCTAGCAGTTTACCGCTTACCTTTGTACCATTTCAGGTTATTCACTGGACTTGAATTGCTTAAATTTCAATAAAAACTGGAAAAATTGGGGTGTTCTAAAACTTTTGACCAGTAGTGTATATATATATATATAAATATACATAATAGCTAACCCACTCTTAGGTGTGCGGTCATGCTCTGATATACGCACGCCTTGGTGTGCGTTGTTACGGCTGAGTGCGTTAACCACCCAAGGAGTGCATATATCAGAGTGCGACCGCACACCTAAGAGTGGGTTATCTATCTTATAAAATGGCAAAATTGTTTTGGAAGGGGTAAAAGTGCAGGTGTGCGGTTGCGCTCTGATATACGCACAGTCATCTGATGTGTTGTATCCAATTAGGGATGCCACTTTTAACTGATTTTTTCTACCCATTTTATATATATATATATATATATATATATATATATACTGTATACAGTGTGTGTATATATATATATATATATATATATATTTATTTATTTATACAAAAGGGGTGAGGTGATACACAGTGGAATAAAACTGTGTATTTTCACCCCATTGAATAAACGACTGCTGCGTATACACATAGTGGCATCCTCGTACAAATATACATACACTGCATACGTCACACATCAAATATCTCTTCTTTGCATACATCAGCAATCAGTAAAGCTGTCTTCCGGCATAGAGAAATGTGTGACCAATTGATTAAATTACTGATTAGATACACCTCAATAGCAGAAAGAGTTACTAACCTGCAGTAGCACTTTCTGTTTCACACCAACATCTCGCACATCCGAGGAGCCGCATCACATCTAACTCGCACCCTGCAAAAAAGAAAGTGCTTTAAGGATGTTTTCCAAAATGTCTATCACAAACAAAAATGTGTTGTTACCGAAAAGCGTTGAACTGCATGTGGATAATAAATTAAGTCTAAAACGAAATAAAAAGCTGATAAATATTCCGGAGAAGTAATCCTTAGTTGCAGTCAATTTGAACAAGATGAAGAGCCCCTACTAGATCCAAACGAACAGACGAACAACACTCTTGAAACAAAAAATACAGGTGAAGGCACTAGTAATAAAATACCTATGGACAGTGAAGAAATAGACCACTTCATTAAAAGTATGAGAAACGAAAATACAACCCGAAAAACAAGTGCTGATGTAAATGCCTTACAAAAATTTATGAATGAGACACTGCAGATTCACACTGCAATTCAGCATATACCTCCTGAACAGCTAGACAAAATACTGTGCCATTATTTCATGACTTCCAAACGCCAAGACGGTAGCAACTACGAACCTCTGACTAGATTTCAAAGTGTGGAGAGATATCTTAAAGATTACAATTACCCTAAATCAGTCAGCACATTGCGGATATTTTTAAAAAGCAGACAAGCATTATTATTGAAACAGAAGCAACTGAAGGAGATAGGAAAAAGAAATCGTCCTCAGGCTGCGGACGAGTTAACTGATAATATCATTGACCAACTTTATGCAGAGAAATAATTTGGTCATGATGGCCCTCAAGCCCTGCCGAATACAATGTGGCTAACAGTAACACTGTATTTTGGAATTAGAAGAAATACAGAAACAAGAAACCTCAAATGGGGAGATATCCAACTAAAAAAAGATGAGCAAAAAATCAGTATTTGGAGTACACAAAGGAAAGACAAACCAAAACAAGAAGTGGTATTAATCCAAAAGATTCTAGAGCAGTAAAACCTAGAGTGTATGAAACTAAAGACTGTAACAAATGCCCTGTATTAAACTACAAACTGTACCGTCACAAACGTCCAGACAAGGCAAACCATCCAGGTGCACCATTTTTCCTAGCTATCAATTATACTCCCACTGCACAATATCCTACAGGTTGGTACAAAAATCAACCACTTGGTATTAATTCGCTCAGCAAAATAGTGAAAAATATGGTTGACAAAGCTAAACTCACCACTGACAAACGGCTCACAAATCATTCTATTCACAAGCATTTAGTGCAAAAACTGATCGATTCTAATGTGTCCCCCAATGATATCATACAAGTTTCTGGCCACAAGAAATTACAGTCTGTCAATGATTATTCTAAATTGAATGACAAGAAACATCAACAGATTTCCCACATACTGAGCACATCTGATACTGATCCTGAAACCTCCAAAAATAGTACTCCTCCAGACACAGGAAAAGAATGCAGTGGAAGCTGGCCAGACATAATGTCTGCGTGCTTTAACAATCCTACTATAAATGCAACAAATATTACGTTTAATATTGTGCAAGGTAACATAAAGTGCTATTATCGTACACTATCAATCTACATTTCAAAGACAGCATGACGCATAATTAACACTTGTGTTTTCTTTCCACAGGTCACAAATACGAAACCCAATGCCGTAAAAGAGTCAGAGTGATAGAGTCAGATACTGATTCCGATTGAAATACCTGCTCACCAATTCCAGTCACCAAAGTATTATATTTTGTTCACAGTCACCTGAAAAGAAGCAGCTGAAGAAATATGCTAGAAGTGCGACAACGTACAACAGATAAATCATTACATGTTAAGAACATCCAGTGAAAGAAACCAGACGAAAGTAAACAAAAGCACCACATACCATGTAATGTCAGTAAATAAACGGTATTCCACCCAAAAAAAAATGAAATATTTCAGCAAAAGTCCCCAAATATGAATAAACTTTCTGAAACTAACTCACGTCAACCAAACTTTTAGCAACATACGAACTTGCTAACAGCCGTGCCAACATAGTCCCACCCACATACGCATCACAACCAATCACAACACATATCACACAGCAACAACCAATAGTAATACAGCACACACCTGCCCATTGCGCCACCAACTCCATAACAAATAAGCAACCGAAAGACACACAGCCACATTAGAACCAATGGAACAGCAGAGGAAAAAACAGCCAACCACTACGAAGACCATACAACATCAACCAATCAAGCGCCACACCAGAACTACCAATCAACATAGCAACTCACAGAACAGACAGCCAGCAACATAAACGAAGAACTACACAAAAAAATCACCTGAACTGTACGATTTTTCACAGCTTTATTCCACTGTGTATCACCTCACCCCTACTGTATAAATGGCACACATGATGATCAGAAGTGTGATATGGAAAATATTCCCACTCCTGCAGAGTGAGGCATAGATATCTTACTCAGCACTCATGAGATATCTATGCTCACTTCTACAGGAGGGAATATTTCCATATCACACCCTGATCATCATGTATCCCCTATATATCAATTCCTAACTATGGTAGCACTACTGTGCTACTATAATATATATATATATATATATATATATATATATATATATATATATATGTGTGTGTGTGTGTACACACATTTAAACCCATTTTATAAATATACTGTATATAGATACACACACAGACACACACACACACACACACATATATATATATATAATAGGGATACATGATGGGCAGTAGGATGGAATATTTCATTCCTGCAGAGTGAGCTCTGTATTCTCACGAGTGCCAAGGCACGAGTGAGAATGCACAGCTCACTCTGCAGGAGGAGAATATTCTATGTCTCACGACATCTGCACATCATGTGTGCTATTTATACAAATGGGGTGAGAGCGATGAAGGTCATGCTTTTGCTGTATCTTTTTCCCTGTATCTATGTGCTTTCTTTTTTTTTTTGAGTTTTAGTCTTTAGTAACTAATTTTAGTAGGTAGGTGTGTTTTTAGGAGTACTGGGAAGTTAAGTGATTTGTTCAGATTTACACAGTATGCAAGTGGAGGCTGTGAGAATCAAACCTAGGTCTGGTCTGCTGACTGACAAGCTTGTTCAGAGCTCATTACTCCAAGGTCTAGGTTATACTGAAAGCAGTGTTTGTCTGTGGTCTGAGAGTGTGGAGTGTTTCTTAATGGCTGTGATTGTTAGAAGCACTGTGGAACACAGGTGATTGTGTTTGGCTGTGCTAATTGTGTTAGTTGCAGCTGTAGTGAGAAAGAAACTGCTTTAGTTTCATTTGAAGTCAGGTTGCTTTTTATGTTGAAGGCAACACAGAAATGGGCTAAGAGTGTTGACCACTTTGGAACACAGGTAAGTGTGGTTTGCTATGCTATTTGTGTTATTTGCAGCTTGCAGTGAGAAAGAAACTGCTTTGTAAATGAGTTTCATTTGAAGCTGAGTTTACCACAGAAATGAGTTAGAAGTTTGGAAACTTTGGAACACAGGTAAGTGTGTTTTCTATGCTATATGTGTTAGTTGCAGCTTGCAGTGAGAAAGAAACTGCTTTGTAAATGAGTTTCATTTGAATTTAGGTTTTTTTGAAGCTGAGTTTACAACAGAAATGGGTTAGAGTTTTGAAACTTTGGAACACAGGTAAGTGTGTTTTCAATGCTATATGTGTTAGTTGCAGCTTGCAGTGAGAAAGAAACTGCTTTGTAAATGAGTTTCATTTGAATTTAGGTTTTTTTTGAAGCTGAGTTTACCACAGAAATGGGTTAGGAGTTTGGAACACAGGTAAGTGTGTTTTCCTATGCTATATGTGTTAGTTGCAGCTTGCAGTGAGAAAGAAACTGCTTTGTAAATGTTTCATTTGAATTCAGGTTGCTTTTATGCTGAGATTAGCACAGAAATGGCATAGGAGTGTTGGAAACTTTGGGATACAGGTAAGTGTTTTGCAATGCTAACTGAGTGATTTGCAGGCTTCAGTGAGACACACAAACTGATTTTTGAAGCACTTTCATCTGGAATGCTAGCTTGAGTGAATGAGTGAGTCACATCAGCAGAATATATCTCACCCACTGATGTCATCAGCATTTATCTCACCGCAGCAGGATATATCTCACCCACTGATGTCATCAGCATTTATCTCACCGCAGTGAGCATTTATTTCACTGCAGTGAGAATATCTCAATTTATTGCACTGGAATAGCTCTCCCCCCATTGTATAAATATAAATATATATATATATATATATATATATATATATATATATGCACACAGGATATTGTCATCATTGCAGAAACCAGGAGCATTTTCTCTCTCTCTCTCTCTCTCTCTCTCTCTCTCTCTCTCTCTCTCTCTCTCTCTCTCTATATATATATATATATATATATATATATATATATATATATATATATACACACACATATTTATAAAATGGGTAGGGAAATTGCTTGGGATACATTGGATATTTACCATCACATGACTCATGTGTATATCAGAGTGTGACCACACATCTGCACTTTTACCCCTCCCCCCAAAACAATTTTACATTTTATAAGTTAGAAAAACCACTCTGAGGTGTGTGGTCACGCTCTGATATACGTATGCCTTAGGTGGTTGATGCACCCAAGGCGTGCATATATCAGAGCGCAACTGCACACCTCAGAGTGGTTTATCTATTACATATATCTATATATCTATACAGGATAATGTCATCATTGCAGGAACCAGAGAGCTGGGTCCCTCTCTCTCTCTCTCTCTCTCTATATCTATAATATATATATATATATATATATATATATTTTCTCTCTCTCTCTCATATTATATATATATATATTTATATATTTATATACACTGTATATATCTAGAATATTTCATCATTGCAGGAACCAGGAAGCTGGTTCTCCCTATGGAGGAGCTCTTCACAAACGTAACAAGGTCAGTTTGTTTTCTGCACCTGGCTGTTCCGTATACCATGGGCACATACGAAAGACCATGGGTCTTTTTATGATGTCAACTTTCTAGGTTTCAATGTACAGCACAAGTGTCTGAGAGTCACCGTATCAAAATTTCCAGCAGTATATATATATATATATATATATATATAGCCACCATCTGCATTTATAACTCACATGCACTGAGATATGAAAGCTATGTGGAGATGGTACAGACTTGTCCAAACCATGATGCAGTTAAGGGGGCTCTCACAGGCTCTGTGGAGGTGGTTACTATTTTCCGACACTTTTGAAAGCTTTGCCTGTGAAAGCAAGGATGATTTGGTACTTCTGGGGGAGAGACTGAAATGTTTACAACATGACTAAGGTCATAATATGAATGAAAATTAAGTTGAAAACTACACAGTAAGTAATTAAATAATGTATAGTAACCCCAAAATTCAGAAACAGTTAAAAACTATTTATTTAAAAAAATTAATGTCATCTAATTTTACGTATTGATACAAAACTAGTAGTGATACAGTTTATCATTACATAAAATAGTTTCAACTCTATATAGTTACAGTCTTTTGGCTGTGACAACTAAAAAGCACGTATTGATAATTTACTGACAAAGCAGATTTAAGTAGTATAAATACATATTGGCCCAGATATTCAAAATAGTTGAGCCATGCGCAATAGGGTTGCACCTGCGTAAGTCCGAAATTGCGCCATTCTGCGATATTCCGCAGGAGGCAGTTGCGCCACAGAAAACATGCTGAGCAACAGCGCAATGATAATGAAGGCATGCGCAACCGAAGGGGGAGGAACCATGCATAAACTGCACAGCCAGATATTCAGCCCGGGCTGTGTAGAGTTATACAGGCGCAACCCCTACCTGCGCTGCACAAAGTTACACTGAGAGGGGTGAACAATGAGGGCCACCACGGGTGAGCTGCTGCATTGCAGGGTAACACAGCAGCTGCCACCTGTGGGTGGCCCTCACTTGTTCCCCGCCACACTTGGCAGTGCCCCCATGCCCCGATCATGGGCATCAGTATCCCACCCCCAAGTCCAATATCCCTGGTGGTCCAGTGGACTCGCTAGTAGCCTCATCGTGGCATAACTGTACCCTCCATTAGCCTGATTGTGGGCATAACAGTGCCCCCCCGAATAGCCCCAATCGCGGGGCATAACTTTATTCAACCCCTCGAGTAGCCCAATCGGAGGCATAACAGTGTTCCCCAGTAGCCCAATCACGGGCATCAGTATCCTCCAAAGCCCAATATCCCTGGTGGTCCAGTGGACCGAACGGAGCCCGATCACGGGTGGCATTCCTCACTCCCACCCAAGCCCGAAATCTCTGGTGATCTAGTGGACCTCCCACCCCACCCACCCACAGAACCCCACTCACCCAGCTCACCCCCATCAGCCGAGTGCAGCGGCCCTCCTCCTGCCGCCTCGCCGCCCAATCGACTGACAAAGCTGGAGGCTGCATGCCCATTGGTTCAGAGCATGAGCCAATGGGCATGCAGCCCATACTGTACCAGTCAGTCCAGGGGTGGTGCTTCCGCCGCCGCTGACGGGGGAGCAGGTTGGTGGGGCTCTGTGGGCGGGTGGGGTGGGAGGTCCACTAGATCACCAGGGATTTCAAACTTGGGGGTGAGGAATGCAACCCGCCATCGGCTTCATTCGGCCCACTGGACCACCAGGATATTGGGCTTTGGGATACTCATGCCCGTGATCGGGCTACTGGGCGGGGAACACTGTTATGTCCGCGATCGGGCTACTCAGGAGGTTGGAGAAAGTTAGGCCCGCGATCGGGCTACTCGGGGACACTGTTATGCCCATGATCGGGCTAATCATGGTCCACTGGACCACCAGGGATTGGAGATATCCCTTATGGGACGTCCCGTGATCGGGCTGCAGGGGGCGTCGGTCCCCAACGGCTGCTGCCTGGCAGGAGCCAGGCACAAGTCGTCGGGGATCAGCGCACCTGCATGCTAATGGCATGCAAATGGGGCCGTAATCAGATGCAAATGACCCCCCCATGTGCCTTGCATAAATTATGGCCCCATTTGCATGTCACCCTTTGAATATTGCAGGTGCTGTGCATGGCGCAATGGAACTTGCGCCACCGCATCTCAATGCTCCACTCTGACCACTTGCACTGGCGCAGTTCCACTGCACCATGCATGGTGGGGGTGGCCAGGGGGCGATATTCAAAGCAGTTGACCCATAGCACAATTCCGGCTTAATATCGCCTGGCCACACCCTCAAGCGCAACCATTTTGAGGGCGACAGGCTTGCTTACAAACTGGCGGTTTGAATATCTGGGCCATAGAATAATATTGACATGTAAAATCAGTATCGCTTTAAACTAATTTAATGGTTGATTCAAAGTTCCATTAAAAAAAAAATTAATTTCTAGCCCCAACAGTTCCAAAGTTAGACTTTTCAAAAGATACAGTAATTTCTTTAAAATTGATAACTTTGGAACTCTTAGTAAAAAACTAAATTTTTTTTAAATGAAAGCTTGGAGTCAGCTAAGTAGATATTTATTTCTTTTATTTCTTTATTTGTTCTAGGATTACAAATACCTTTGAGCCGAGGCTCTTTTACAAAGGTTCCACGTCATTGGTACAATTGAGACAATCATAAGCAAAGATAACAGTTTATAAAAATAAAAAACAAAACAAAAAAAAAAAAAACACACATAGTCTTGTAGAGGAAAAAAGAACAATAAAGTGAAACTTTGGGGAAGGGAAAGGGAAAGGAGGAGGGTGAAATCAGGGAGGCTAAGTGGATGGGAGAAAGGGGGAGGTATGTTGGGGGGGACAGAGAGAACAGAGGTGGAAGGCAGATAAGAACAGAGGTAGTGCAGCCGAGTCGCATTTATCGTGGGCCAGCAGGGTAGGTGAAGATGGGGCGGGGGGTGCTGGCAAAGTGCAGGAGTAGATGTGGATCCAAAAGGGCATCTTCAACTATGGAATAAAAAGACATGTTTAGCCACAACAGTCACAGAGGTTGGAGGCAGTGAGTGTTAGGCGGAGATGAGTCGTAAAAGTGCTGAGTGATAGTGAGGATGAGATGTCGCTGGGAAGACCGTTGTATCAACTAGTGGCCCGGTAAGCAAAGGATCTTTGGCCTTGTGTTGTGCAGCAATGCGGGATTTGCAGAAGCTGGGGTTTTGATCCCCTGGTATGTCGGGTGTGGATTCTAGGTTGTATGAGGGCACAGACTCCAGGGGGGAAAGGCCCAGCAAGATTTTCTTAGTAGTAATACAAGTTTGGTGTTTTATTCGATTGGCAAGATTCAACCATCCAGTTTGAGAATAGAGGTCACAGGTGTGAGTTAGGCGTTGGGAGCCAGTAATAAGTCGACAGGCCTTGTTGAGTGCGGTGGATACATGTTTGAGTGTGGTGGTTGTAGCAGTGCCGTAAATGATAATGCCATAATCGATGATGGATATGATGGAGCTCTGGACAGCTACAGCGAGGGCTTCGGGTGTCAGGTGTTTCCTATGATGGCATAGCAGGCCTAGCCAGCAGTTAGCAGCTTTGGCGACATGGTCGATGTGGGCAGTGTAGGAGAGGTGAGGGTCAAGGGTGATCCCGAGGTATTTAAAGTTTTTGACCTGTTCTAGTGCGGCACCTTGTCTGATGATAACGGAGAGTTGGAAGTGTTTATGTTTATTGTGGGAGCTGCTGAAGATCATGGCATTTGTTTTTTTTTTTGATTAAGGATCAGTTTGTGCTTTGTAAGCCAATTCTCAACCGAGGAGAAGCCGAGTTGGAGATTTTCTTGCAGTTTCTTCGGGTCCTGGTGTGTGGCAAGGATTACTGCATCATCGGCATACAGGGTGATATGTTCAGCGCAGGAGTCCGGTAGGGTGTTAAGAAACAGGCTGAAGAGTAGGGGGCCCAGTATTGAACCCTGGGGGACTCCAGAGAGGACAGGTTTGGAATTGGAGTGCACATCTCCAATTTTTACATGCTGGGTGCGGTTTTCAAGACAGCTTTTGAATTAAGAGATTGAATCATTGGAGAGACCAGCATTTTTTAGTTGGCTCAGCAGGAGGGAGTGGTGGACAGTATTGAAGGCTTTGGTCAGGTCGATGAAAATGGCACCAGTTAGTTTTCCACTGTCGAGGGAGCTGTGAATGGAGCTGGTGAATTCGAGTAAGGCAGAGGATGTACTATGACCTTTTCTAAAGCCATGTTGCTGTTTACAGAGAATATTATAATTGTCCAGATGCTCGTAAGTTGGTCCGCTACTATACGTTCCAGTGCCTTCGATAGGGGAGGCAGAATGGAGATAGGGCGGAAGTTCGCATGGTCAGCCTTATCACCACTTTTGTGAATCAGAGTAACAGTGGCCAGTTTCCATTTGTCTGGGAATTGGCTAGAGGAAAGAGAGAGATTAAAGATCTTGGTGAGGGGCCCAAGTACCTCGTCAAGCGTTAGGGCCAGTACCTTGAGGTCAAGTGTGTCATTGCTTGCTCTAGATTTGCTGATGGCTTTGGCAATGTAGTTTTGGACTTGATGTTTCTTTAGTGCTTTAAAGTAGAAAGGTGGGTGACAGGCATGGGTGGAGGAGTTGGGGGGGATGGGAGTTGACACATCTTGGAAGAAGTCGGAGGGGAGAACACTGCTAAGGTCAGTGAAAGCGATGTTAAAAGTGTTCGCAATAGTTTTAGAGTTGAGGTAGTGTGCCCATTTATGCTGAGTATGTTCAAGTAAGATTTTGACTGCTTCCAGTGACATCTTTAATGTTTTTCAGAAATCCTCCCATCTCCCCAGGAGTTAGTGAGGGCATTTTTATAGTAGTCAGATTTCTGTTGCCGAATGGATTTGCGCAGTCGCCTGCGCTCCGCTTATAATTCTGGATGTCGAGTTCCTCATCGAGTTTCTAGCCAGTTCCCAGAGGTGGTCCCTGGATTTAAGTTTTTTTAAGAGGTCACCTGACAGCCAAGGGTTACTGAGCAATTTAACTTTACGCTTTTTGAGGGGGGCAAATTTATTACCGGCTTCATTGAAAATGTGAATAAATTGCTCCAGTGCAGCATTAATATCATTTGCCTTGAAGATGGGGGACCAGTCCTGCAGACTGAGGTGGGGTAGCTCATACCTCTCAACTGTACCACATTATGAGGAACGTTCCTCATTTTACTTCTCAAAAGCTCCCTGTTCCACATTCTGAGGACTTGTCCCACATTCAGTGTTAACATTTTAAAGCAAAAATATATAGTAAATGATGCAAAAAATACATCATTCTATTAATAACAGACTTTCTGAACACAAATGCAAACATTTTAACAGTGTTCTGAGCTCCTTATGTAAAGATTTGATTAAGTGTTCCACATTTTGCTCATTTGTTCCACATTTTGAGAGGCAATGTTCCACATTTGGGGAACAAAAATTTGAGAGGTATGGGGTAGCTGACCACGGGGTAGGACTCTGCTGGTGATGATTTTTGGTGGGGGCTTATAGAATTTGTTTGATCAGGTACAGCTGATGGGAGAGTGGTCACTGAGTGAGTCAGGGAGGACTGAGGTTTTCGTGATCCGAGAGAGGTGGTTGTTTAGGATCCAGTTGAGTAGGGTGCAGGTCCCAGTTCTGTAGTTCTTTCTGGTTGCATAGTCAACCATTTGAGTCAGGTTAGTTGATATAACGGAGTCCTTAAATGATCAACCTTCAGATGAGAGCCAATTAATGTTAAAGTCACCAAGAAGGATGATTTCGGAGTCCGATGGGTGGGATTTGACAAAGTCAAGGACATTGGTTAGACCAGGTCCCTGTTCCTTAGGAGGTACGTAAACAGTGACAACTGTGAGGGCCTTATTGTGGGCACCTAATAGAAGTCTGATGGGAAGAATCTGAGCAGGTGTTGCTGGAAGATTGGAATCAATGGGTTGTCCTCGAAAGTGTCTTTACATATAAGGCACACCCTTCACCTTTTTGACTTACAATCAACCGTAGAAGACATTGTAGCCAGGAAGGGTGATTGTCTGGTCAGGAATCTTGGGTGAGCCAAGTTTCTCAACTACCGACAGAATATCCGGGTTGTGTTGGTGGTAAAGGCTTGCAGTGCATCAAGCTTTAGAAGTAAACTGCAGATGTTCAGGCACATGATTGAGAGAGTACCTGCTGGTTTGTTTTGGTTGGAGGTGTTTGGTCCGGGGTTAGGGTGAACAGTCCCTGATAGCAGCAGGAGGAGGAGCACAAGTTTCAGGGTGCATAGGCAGAGTTCAGTCAGAGAGAGGTTGTGTTTCTTTTTTGAACAGTAGTATGCCAGGTGGTAATGTCGTAAATACAACATTGGAATAGTTGTATACAGTGTGGCTAGATGTGCCCAAGGCTCACACATGAGCAGGGACAGATCAATTTCGGTGGTGTGCCTCCAGAGGGAGGATTTGCCCCATTGCTAAATGATGTAAAATAATCAAATCCACAGGAAAATGACCAGCAAACTGTTTGATCTACGGTAACAAGACAAAGGATGTGTTAAATTCCTAGAACACTGGCCTGGGGCATATGCAGGAAGCTAAAACCTTTTGTCAGTGTCTTCCCTTTGTTTAAATAGTTGTAAATGGTTCTCAAAGACATGCAGTTCCCTTTAGCAACAAGGTAGATGGAAATGTGGATTCAGTTTGCACTCCCCAGGTCAGAGCTTGTAGAATTTCTTAGCTGTACTTACTTTGATTGTGATGGCTTCCAAAAAAGTTGATTTATAATGAGAATCCCAATATCTGCTGGTGATGTTTACAAGTTTCTTAGTCCAGGAAACATTCATAGATCACATATCCATGAATGGTCTAGTTCCTCCAAGCCAAAACACATGAAAATCCACAAAACTAAACTATTGACAGAGACAAACACAAACACCCAGCCACACAGCCCAAGTAGGCGGAGACACCAGATATAGTGATAAGATATTGCTTCCGTGACCATATATCGATATAAGAAAACACATTTTTTTTTGTAAAATATTTTTATTGTGAGTAGGCAGAGCTTCTACATAGCCAATATCATATTCAAGCTTAATGACAATGAAACACAGTTGTTACATTCATTAGAACTGGACAATAGCGGCGGTGTCGATGATACACGGTATGCGTGCAGGTAAGGCATAGATTAAACACTGACGGTAAACAATAGCCATACTTTATCAGCTTGAGTCTAGTCAGTGCCAGAGCCAGTAGGGGCCTCCCCTGCAGATAACTGACATCTCATAGTACTTTTTGCCAATCTTGGCCCTAGTATTACTATACTGCCATTGGGATTGCCCCTATATTGGGAAGAAACCTTCATTCACTGCTCTGATTAGAGTAGTAGTAGTAATAATTTTTATTCATAAAATGTATATGAAAAGGATAGCTGGTACAAGCTCCGTTGAGCCGAGGTTCATTTCCAAGGAGGTCCTATTTTTACATACATAATATTGCACATGCAAGTTACAACAGGTACAATACATACAGACTCAACATATTACAAATGTAGAACTTACTACAAATGCATCATATGTACAGCCTACAATATAAGGTCAAATGTGCAAATTCTGCTGATTTAAGACATAAAATATGTCTTTTTAGACACTGTGCTATTCCCCACAGCAATGCAGTGGCATTACCGATTTCTCAGAATACCATCTTTTTATTGGTGCCATATCTGTAGTGCAATTTGCATTGTGTAGAGAAATAGGTGCAGAGTTCCACAACACTGGTCCCCTATACCAAACCACTGCCCTACCTATATTTAGACCATACTTTGGAATTATGTATTCCAGACCATAAGCAGACCTTATGCTTTCTCTTATTTTCCTTACTATAAAATATTCCTGACTGTAAGGAGGCACTTTTCCTTTCTGCACTTTAAACATGAATAGTAGGAGGCGCCACTCTCTCCTGCCCTTTAATCTCATCCAGTTTAAAGATTTATACAATTCACAATGGTGAGTTTTTCTGGGGGCATCGAGGATGAAAGGAGCCAGCCTGCTATACATTGTATCCAGTTTGGCTAGTTCCACCCCCGAGGCCCCCACATAAAGCATATCTCTGTAGTCCAATACTGGGAGCACCATAGTGTCTACTACCCTTCACATTGTATCATTGGACATAAAATATTTCAGTTTATACAACATGCCCAATTTTTTACCAATATTCAATAATAAACCCTCTAAATGTAATTTTCAGTTCAAATTTTCATCTACATTAACTTCAAGATACTTATACTTACTAACTTGTTGTATCTGAACTCCTTCTAGGGAGTAAATCTTTAACTCATCTTTCTTATTCCCATTGCAAGTGAACATTTATTGTTTTTTTTTTTGTATTTAAGCATAATTTACATTCTCTAAAGAAGGCCTGCAAATGATAAAAAGCTTCTTGTAATTTATTTTGTATGTCAATAGTGTTTTCCCCTCTCTACATAAATCACAGTATCATCTACATAAATGTGGTACTTCAGAAATTGTAAGTTATTTATATATATGGTGAAAAGCAGTGGACCTAAATTGGATCCTTGTGGTACCCTTTTTTTAATATGTAATGGTACAGACCTATATTTGCTCAATTCTTCCACTTGTTCTCTGTCCAGCAAATACGTTTTAAACCATTCATACTCTATATCCCTCACCCCTATTTCATGGAGTCTGGACAGGAGAATGCCGTGGTGCAACGTATCAGAAGCTTTAGATAAATCTATGAATATAGCACCCACGGACATTCTCCTGTCCAGACACCACTGTACATCCCCCACTACCATTACCTTCATCAATGTTGTATCTGTGCTATGTGCAGATCTAAATTCTGACTGATAAGCATTCATTTTTTTATTTGATCCCAGGAAAAACTTAAATTGTGACACAACAATTTTCTCCAAAATCTTTGAAACCACTGGCAAAAGAGAAATAGGGCAGTAGTTGTTAATATCATGTTGCTGTCTTCCCTTGAAGATTGGTACCACCTTAGATATTTTCCAACCTTTAGGAAATTCACCAGTAGTCAAGGAAAAATTAAACAGATATGTGATTGGGTATGAATACAAGGGGCTGCATATTTCAGCAGTTTTGTCTGTATATTATCCAGTCTGATGTCTTTTGTAACATTCAATTTCAAAAGTTCATCCTTAACTTCATGTACCTTAATACTTCTAAACTTAAATGTTTTAAACCCATTCAAATGTTGAAAAACTTCTTCCTGAATTTTATCCCTATTGCCAAGGGTGTTAGATTCCAAAACTTGTGTACCTACTTCTATAAACAAGCATTTGTCAATGTCGAATGTTTGCTTGCTGGCATTGGCAGTGTGGAAGTTACAGAGCTGCATAATAGGAATGGCAGTGAAGTATTGAACTGAAGCCAACCCCACCACCACCCTATAGATACTGACAGGCATTGGGGTGTGCCTTTGGGTTATCAGACATAACGGCCATGTCATTTCACCACACCCTGCCCTGTAGACACCGACAAGTGTCACGGTGTGCCTTGGGGTCTTTGGCCCTTATGTTCACCCCATTCCATCAGGAAAAATGGTGAGATGGGTGCTGTATAGGAGAATGGGGTGAACTTTGGGGCCAAAGAGTCCAAGGCACACCTCGATGCCTCTCACTGGCTGCAGGGTGTGGGTGGGGGTGGAATGGTATGAGCATTACAGGCAACAATCCCAAGTCACACCCCTGATGCCTATCAGTCTCTACAGGGTGGGACATTATGGTTGGAAACCCTCACGCCTCAGATGTTCGTTGGTATTTTCACTCCAAATTTTCAACATGTTTTTTTTGTGACCCCCCACCTCATGAACAGTGGCAATATCAGTTTGTTAGCCGAAATATGATTTTGCACAGTGACTACGCCATTTGGCATCACAGATGTGAAAACACATTTCTAACAGGATGTGAAAAATGATAGCTGTACTGTTCATGGGGAGGTGTAAAAAATGGCAATGTTGAAAATCTGCAGTGAAAATATAAAAAAAACTGGTGAAGTCACAAGCATGCATAGAAACTGTGCAACGCACACCCGTAATGTAATTAGTTTGGGGATTTATTACAGCAGATTGTCAACACAGGCATTTTGGGACCTCCGCTCATGAACAGTGTCACTGTGATTTTCTTAATCTGTCCTGAACAGTGATTTCCCACAGCGACCACGCATTTCTGCGCTGGAAGTGCGAAAACACATTTAGGCCATGGTGTGAAAAATGACAGCTGTACTGTTCATAAGGAAGTGTGGAAAAATGTCAGTGGTGAAAAGCTGAACTGAAAATATTACAAATTCATGAACTTATGAGGGTGCTTGGAAACAGCGCAATGCTCGCTCGTAACACAGTCATTTTATGAACTTTTGTCATCAAATTTTTAACATAGCCATTTTAAGACCTCTGCTCATGACCAGTGTCACTGTGATTTTCTTAATCTGTCCTGAACATTGATTTTGCACACCGACTGCGCAATTGTGCGCTACATGCGTGGAAACACATCTTGGGCGAAGATGAAAATGACAGCTATACACCCTTAAGGAGGTGTGGTAAAATGGCAATGTTGAAAATCTGGAGGAAAATATTAAAATGTAGCGAATCATTTAGCCATGAGGAACCGCACAACACACGCTCGTAAATCAGACATTTTTGAGAATTTTTTCACCAAAGTTTCAACATAGGGTTTTTGGGGGCCTACCTCATGAACTGTGACACTGTCGTTTCACAAACCAGTCCCGAAAGGTGGTTCTGCGCAGTGATGGCGAAATCACCTTTCCGGGGCCAATTAACACCATGACAGTGCCAGAATTCATGAGGAGAGGTCCCCAAAACCCCATTTTGAAAATTTGGTGCCAAAATTCCAAAAATGCCTGAGATATGCATCAAAGTTGAAAAAACCCTATTTATTCCATTATACAGCTTACCGGCATTTCTTCAGTTTGCGGTCGACTTTGAAGCGCCAGAGCGTGTTCCAGTCCACCGGAGATCGCCCTACCGGCCTGCAGAGGTAAAATATGGGGTGAGGGGTGTGGGAGGTGGATGCACAGAGGGTGGTCGCGGGTTTGGGGGCAAGACAATCAACGAGGGACCGCTTTTTTCTTTTCAGGCGTTTCTTTTCTTTAGGAAGACGACGCGGGACTTGTGCCACGCCAGGGTGGGCTCCCAGCATGGCAGCTGGAAGATTTTTTTGGGGTCAGTGGAGGCTGACGGGGGATTGGGCATCCCTGTCAGCCATACAGATGTGTGCCACGCTGGGGTGAGCTCCCAGCATGGCAACTGGAAGTCTGTTTCTTTTGGGGGTTAATTGAGCCGACGGGGGATTGGGCACCCCGTCGCCATTCTCACTTATGCCATGCTGGGGTGGGCTCCCAGCGTGGCACCTAGAACTCTGGGGGGGAGCGTGGAGCCGACGGGAGATTGGGCACCCCCATCAGCCATATTGTGTGTGGGGGGGCGCTAATCAGAGACACTCAGAGGGTTGGGGAATATTATTACAATACTGATCAGGTGTACCAACAGACGACAACTGCGTCTACTTTTTCAGTCTCTTTGGGGTTCTGTTTTCCTGTTTTTGTCAATGCCGCTCCTACCCTGAACTCTGACTCAACATTCCAAGGATGGCAATTAGATCTTTTTTTGGAAACATTTCAAGGATGTCATTTTAGTCACTTGCCTCCTCCCGGAAAGATAGTCCTAGTAAAAGCTCACTTCAAACTGAATTTATGTTCAAGGAAGAAAAAAAATGTTGTAGCTGCATATTGGTCCTTTTAAGAACAGATCCAGAAACAAATGATTTGATACCTTTTATTGGACCAGCATGGATGTAACATCCATGTTGGTCCAATAAAAGGTATCAAATCATTTGTTTCTGGTTCTGTTCCAGGAAGAGAAAGCAGAGACCTATACAAACAGAATTGCTGGCAATATGCTAATCAACACTATCTTATCGCTGCTCACTGAAGCGGTTTCTCCCTTTCAACTGTACGCCACTGCATTTTCAACTGCTGTCATAGACAGCTGCAGCATTCATTGGTGAACTGTGGCCACACCTGCAAACACACTGACTGAACTGGAAGACAGGGTGCCACACCTACTAAAACTCGGATGATGGCACTATGTTTTTTGCACATGCGAGCAAGCAAATATAAAAAGGTATTAAGTGCATTTGTCACAGTATGATTTAAAGAAACCAGTTGGTCATCAATTCCAATCCTTCATACCTGCTCCTTTTTAGTACTTTAGAGGGCCCCAGAGCTGATCAAATACATTCTGTTTCCCACTGGCCACGAGTTGGATTCTTTCCAGGGCTAGGCACTGTTTCATGTTGTTAGCCCACTGTTGTATGGTGGGAGTCACCACCACCATCCAAGATTGTGCTATGGTCTGGACCAATACGCACCTACAACATTTTTTTTCTTCCTGGAACATAAAAACAGGAAAACAGAACCCCAAAGAGACTGAAAAAGTAGATGCAGTTGCGTTGTGTAGATTTCTTTGACTGGGTGACCAAAGTAATAGACCAGGGAGGAGCTGTGGATATGGCCTACCTAGATTTTAGCAAGGCATTTGACACAGTCCCACACAAAAGATTAATAATCAAATTAGCCAGCCTGGGAGTAGGTCCCAGGGTGGTAGCCTGGGTTGCAAACTGGCAGCACAACAGGACACAGAAAGTAATAGTGAGTGGAACACATTCCGAAGAAAGGGGGGTCACTAGTGGAGTACCCCAGGGCTCAGTACTGGGTCCAGTCCTCTTTAACATCTTTATAGGTGACATTGCAGAGGGTCTGGAGGGAAAAGTATGCCTCTTTGCAGATGATACAAAGATCTGTAACAGAGTTGATACACAAGGAGGGGTAGAAAGGATGAGAAGGGACTTGGCAAGGTTGGAGGAATGGTCAGACATATGGCAACTTAGATTCAATGCAAAGAAGTGCAAAGTAATACACCTGGGAAACAAAAACCCAGGAGAAGAGTACACAATAGCAGGGAGGGTACTAACAACAACAAAAATGGAACGGGACTTGGGGGAAGTCATATCAGATGATCTAAAGGTTGGTAAGCAATGTGAGAAGTCAGTAAGGAGAGCCAGGGGGATACTGGGATGCATAGGAAGGGGCATCACAAGCAGAAAAAGGGAAGTGGTTATCCCTCTGTACAGACAGTTGGTGAGACCCCATCTGGAATACTGTGTGCAGTTTTGGAGACCCTATCTTCACAAGGACATAGACAGGATGGAAGCAGTACAGAGGAGGGCAACTAAAATGGTGCAGGGTCTGCATCAGAAACCATATGAAGAGAGACTGAGAGAGCTTAATATGTATACCCTTGATGAAAGGAGGGACAGGGGGGACATGATAGAAATGTTCAAGTACCTCAAGGGAATCAACAAAGTCCAGGAGGGTAGCATCTTTCAGAAAAAGAGATGTGTAAGAACAAGGGGACACAATTTAAAGATAGAGGGGGGACGGCTCAGGGGTAATGTGAGGAAATTTTTTCACGGAGAGAGTGGTGGATGCGTGGAACTGCCTTCCTGGGGAGGTTGTTGGGGCTAAAACAGTGGGGGAATTCAAACATGCATGGGACAGACACAAGGCAATTGTAGTGGGGGGTGGCAGGAAGTAGGCTGTTAGTTAACTAGAATCTGCAGCTTATCCAGTAGGTAGGGAAATGGGCAGACTGGGTGGGCCAAGTGGTCCTTATCTGCTATCAAAGTCTATGTTTCTATGACCACAGCCAGGGGCAACAGTGGGCTTGTCTGCCCTCCCTGTGAGCCACTGGGTTCAGCACTCAACATAAACTCAAGTGGAGAGTTAGACAGTCTGTACCCCAGCACCTCTTCCATGGCACCATGCACCCCATGCCAAAAGGGTGCAACTTTGGGTCAGGTCATTACCATCAGGAGAAAGTCCACCCCTTCTTTAAGGCACTTATGGCAGTTGTCAGGAGAGGACGGCTTCATAACCTGTAGCTTACTGAGTGTGAGGTAGGTTCTATACATAAAATTAAGGTGTATCTGGTGAATTTTGTTACTTCGAGAGCAGGTGGCCAGTTGCTTGATGGCTAGTTTCCATGTGGATTGATCAATCCTTACAGAGACAGCACTCTCCCACTTATGTATAATCTGTTCAATGGCTGAACTATTCACCCCCTGCAGGATTTTGTAGTATGTTGTGAGTGGTTTGTGGATGGTTGAGGTCTGTACAACTCTTCCTCGAAGGGGGTTGGTTGTGCCCATTCATGTGTGCTATCTGCCACATCCCCCAATCTACGTCTGACTGCAAGATACACAAAATAGTCCCTGGAGTCTACTTTCCAGTCCTGTCTCAAATTAGTGAACTCCTTAATTCTTCCCCCTTCAAAGAGCTGTGCTACCTGGTACAGCCCCAGTCATTTTCATATCAGCAGTCACTGATGTACCTGTGCTATGTATGGTCCCCTATCCTTAATCACTGTTATTAGGTCCATGTATATTGCACATGCAGGTATGACACTCGCATACCTGTGCGAGGCTATCCACACTTTGCTGGTGGCCCTTGAAAAGGAATTAGCTACCACTCCCAGTGCATGGGTGTGCAGCGATGCTGATAGCAGTTGTGCAGGAAGGCTGCCCAAGAGTGCTTCTTCCTCCAGCCCAATCCATGCCGGGGGCTCTCTCTTTCCACCTCTGTGCATATACGCCAGTTGTGCCACCCAGTAGTAGTGTTGGAAGCCCCACTCCTCCTAGTGTGGGTGGCAGTTGTAGTACAGTTCATTTTATACAGGCCGATTTTCCCCTCTACATGTATTTATGGATGACAGAGCTAAATTGTTGGAAGTGAGATTTGGGGACGTGGATTGGGAGTGACTGATATAGATGTAAACACCTGGGGAGTATCATCATTTTTACTATGTTGACTTGACCCAGTAGTGACCATAGTAGCGTTTGCCAGCAGTCACAGTCCTCCATCAGCTTGTGTACCAGTGGTTTGTAGTTTAAATTATACAGGGAACTCACTTTGGCCGCTAGATATATGCCCAGGTATTTCAGGTGGTCTACCATCACAAGGCCCCCGAGATTTTTGATTAGTAGTGATCTATCCTGTCTGCCCACAGAGAGGATCTCACTTTTTGTCCAGTTGACTTTTGTGCCCAGACAGCACTCCATACTCCTTCAGCAGGAAGTGGACTGCCGGAAGATCCTGTGCAGGATTCTGAAGGTACATCAACAGGTAGTCTGCATATAGGGCGACCTTGTACTCTCTACTCCCTCCCACAATTCCCCGAATAATGGTGTGAGCTCTCACTGCAGCTACCAGGGGCTCTAAAGAGAGAACAAGTAGTAGGTGGGACAAGGGGCAGCACTGTTGGGTCCCTCAATTTAGGTCAAGGGGGGGGTTTACTCTCCATTTACCACTACCTGGGCTGTGGGAGATGCATACAGCGTTCTGATCTAACTGCACATTATGTCACCCACCCTAATGCGCCGTAGAGTTTCAAACATATACCCCCACTCCACACAGTCAAACGTTTTCTCCGCATCCAATGCCAGCACTGCCACTCCATGCTTATTAGATGTACGTTCCCAGGCATGGATAATATTAAGTGTGCGCCTAATGTTATGCTTTTCCTGTCTACCGTTAAAAAACCCCGCTTGGTCAGGATAGACCAGAGAGGGGAGCAGCAGTTCAAATCATCTCATGATTACTTTCGCAATGATTTTATAATCAGCCATTAAAAGGGAAATAAGATGGTATGATCCACATAGGTAGGGATCTTTCCCTTGCTTGGGCAGCACCGTGATCATGGCAGACCATGTGTGGGGGGTAGCACTCCACTTTCCAAGCTTTCTGTTAACATATCATACAAAGGTGCTGTTAAAATATGGGCGAATGCTTTAAAAATGTCTATGGGGAGACTGTCAGGCTCTGGGGCCTTTCCACTCCTTAACATCCCTATGGCCCTTCTCACTTCTTCCACCTTGAGTGGGGCCCCCAGCTCACTTGATCTTCCTGATCCAGAGTCATGACAGGTGCCTTCTCAAAGAAGGACTAAATTGTTGTTCCATGGGTGAGCCCTCTGTGGTATACAAAGCCTTGTAAAAGGCATTCAATTCAACTCTTATCTGGGCGGAGGATATGGTAGTTTGACCCTCTTGAGTCAGAATTTGGCCTATTATACTATCCCCCTCCCTCCATCTCAGTTGCCACACCAAGAATTTCCCAGCTCTGTCCCCGTCAAAATATGAGCCTGCCTTTACGAGTAAGATGGCTCGCTCCACCTGGCCAGTGCTCAGGGTATTGAACTGCCACTTAAGTTTCTGAAGAACCCTGTAGAGAAAAGGTCCAGGTCTGGTCATGCAAGCTGCCTCACATGCCTCTATTTGTGTCCTGAGCTGCTCTATTTCCTTTCCTGAGACCCTTTTTCTTGTGTGCTGAATATCCAACCGAGATCGTACCTGTCCCCTCCAGTGTTACATTGGCCAGGACATATCGCCCCCCACCCCCCCCGGTCCTTGATCTCTTGATGTATGGTAACTCTCGTACCTCTCGGGAACCAGATGGCCACCCCCCAGCCCTTGTTGAAAAGTGCGAGGTGAGCCATCTGCCCCCCATACTACCTTCTGTCTTATCAATTTCGGCCTGAGACATGTGGGTTTCCTGAAGAAGCAGAGCCCTGGTATGCATCCTCTTCACCTCAGTTGCCACCCTTTTACGTTTCACCACAGATTTTAACCCATTGACATTCCAGGTTACCACATTAGTCGGAGCAATCATTTTCCCTATGAGTTTCATATTCATCTGGCATTACCCACATCCTCCCCCCATATTCAGTTCCATAACACATTTTATTCCTGTCTCAGATCTTTCATACACTCTGCTTGTAATTATAACTATAATCCCCCCACACCTTTGTTTATCCCCCCACACCCCATAACCATGAAAACCCATTTACATAATTCAACACATAACACATACACACACACACACACACACACACACACACACACACACACACACACACACACAGACGAACATCTCCCCCTCTCCCCCCCAGCTGGGTTTAAAACTACCCTGCCAGAAATCCCTTGCAAACTAATGGTGAAAATGCTCTTACCTTAGTTGGTTTTTGGGCACAAATTGAACCCAACACCTAGACCATCGTCCCCTCCGTAGATGGGATCCCTGGTGCTGGGTCAACTGATCCATTTACCAAAGTCAGTCAATGTGAAATCAGGGTACGTCGTGGTCACCCATGAGGTAAGTCACACAGCTTTGAACTGCCCCTAGTGATAGCAAAGACACAAAGAAAACAGAAGGGGGCAAGGTGGTGTGATGGCAGCGACCCAAGGCCCATGGAGCATATTACACCTGACGGAAAGGTCAAGGCGGACCATGGCAAGGCCGGGGTGGAAGGCTAGCTCACTGGGGGCTGCCCCCAGCCACAGCCCCCCCCCACTGACTCTCTGTCCCCCACTGGGGACGTTTTTACACTCCCCATTTCTTTAAAACGGACTCAGTTCACCCTTGGCCACCCTCACCCCCAACAGTAAACCCTGAAAAAGGCACCACCCTCTATGGATGCTGCAGACATAGTTAACACCTTAATTGCCCAGAACAAGCCATATTTCAAGACCTAAACACACATTTCAAACAGATCTGTAATTTAGTCCTGAGTATGGAGGGGCCTATGTGCTGCTTTATATACCTAGGTTCCATAGGTTCAGTCGCAAATCAAATTCAGTGCCCCGACCCATCATAACACATGTCCCCAGACGTGGTCGGGCCACACATGTGGGGAAATCACCAGTCCATGCACCGAGTCGGGTTCTTCCCAGGGCAAACCATGAGACAGTTCTGTGCGCCCCTGCCCCATGATGCAGCAGCAGTGTGTGAAGTCACAATGTATCTGGGCCATTCTAATTTCAGTGGGATGGGAGCCATCCAGAACCAAGTCAATTACAATCGATTGGTCAGCATTCACTATTGCTGTCGGTAAGAGCCCCTGTCCAGCTCAAGTAAAACTCCACATGTCCCGGTCCGCTTGTGGCAGGCTATGTGGCCTTTACCGCCCAGTGTCACAGTTGAAATGCAGGGGCACTCGGGTCTCACCCTGCTTGGATGTCTAAACATGCTCCAGCAAAAGCCCCATTTAAGTATTCTGACTCGGACACAGGAATAGTAGAGTGGCCGTTGCCCCCCCCCCCTTACATAAGCTCAGAAAAGGATTTTGGTGAATTTTGTGATTTTCAAAGGATACTCATCTGAACGCCTAAGAAGCTGGAGATGTTCTTTCTCGTGGCATGCTGTTCTCCTTCTCCACCCACCGGCTCACCTTCTCCACCCACCGACTCCTCCAGGTAGACGGTGAGGACCCTCGGTTGTTTGCCTGATTTCTCTATATGAAGCTTGGCTGGATAGAAAAAGGCAAATGTCCAGCCCAAGGAGTGCAGATGAGATTTGGTTTTATTAAATTTCTGCCTCTTCATCTCCCTGCTGTAATCCTGATATATGTATAATTTAGTGTTGCCACACTGGGTGGGCCCTCGAGTTCTGGCTGCCGACAAAACCTGCTCTTTGTCCCGGAAGCGAAGATACTTAATTAAACAGTGTTGTGGCCTCTCGCCTGGCTTCTATGGGGGACACATGCGCTGAGCTCGCTCCACTTCAAACCTCTCAGCCTCTGGTGCCATTTTTAAGCTTTTAACAATCCAGTACTGCAGCCCCTCAGCTGCATTCCTTCCTTCAGTCCCATCAGGCAACCTGACAATCCCGAGATTGGATCTGCATGACCGATTCTCTTGGTCATCAACTCGGGACTGCAAATCCAGCACAATCTCTTTATAATAATTCCTTTCCCTGGCAATACCTGAGAGGGAGCCCTCCAGCTCACTCACCCAGCTCTCTAGCTCAGTCAATTTGGAAGTGTGTGCTTCTGACGCCTCAGAGAGCCCAGTAACCACACTTTGCAGGTGTGTGATCTGAGCCGTGGTATTGTTGAACCCCGCTTGCATCTGCAGTTGCATGTTAGTGAGGGTCCCTGGCACTCCAGCCAGGGACTTTTCAAATTCGGACATGCTGCACTCTCCTCCCACGGCTGCAAGGGCCTGCTGGTGTGTTTTGGGTTCAGGTCCTGTTTGACTATCTCCAGGAGCTTCTAGAATTTCAAAGTTCAGCTTTGACTGCTTACTTTTGCTCATCCCGGCTACTGTTCAGTATGAGAAGCCAATATGTCTTCAGTTGGAGGCGAAGTGAAGACTTTGGTCTTGCTTAAGCCACTTTCAAAGATTGTGCCCAAGGAGCTTGCCTAATCTGCTGCCACCATGTTCTAGCACAAGCCACACCCTCCCATAATGTTTTATAATGATATTAAAAAAAGTGTTCACAATTTTTTTTTCATTTAATTGTTTGCCTCACCACTGCCACCTTGCACCTTTCATCGGGTCCTAAGCCCAAAAACTCCCAGACCTGTCAGCTGCTCCCTCCACCGTTCAGCTGGCAGGGATCCATCTTGAACAGGACGGAAGTGTCTGGGTGCGTCATAATGATGGGGGGACATGATGTTTCCCATTTCTCCCCACCGGTCTTGGCAGTTTCAGGCACGCGCGCCGCGGACGACATTTATGCTCCTCATCCACTGCTCCATCCACCCTCCTGATGATTACATCAGCCTCCACCCATCTGCTTTGACACCTGGCCTCTACCAGGTGACAGCCTAGATGGAGGATAACCTACCACCCCAATCCAGGACAGGAGAGCAGCCTGGCAGCCGCTCAATCCTCTCCTAGACATCCCCTCCCCCTGTTGACCCCCACTACCCGAGCTCATTCTCGAACTCAGGTCACTGGCATGGTGCAAGGCAAGGCATTTTACAGCACCTCAGCCCTCAGTGCAACCGGGCTGGCCCAGTTCAATAAATGTTTAAGTCCTGTCATTTTAAACAACATAATATACCACCACATATAGACCTATAATGACACAGGATAAGGGTATCATTATGATCCGTACATGTTAATCGGATTCCAAGCTTTCATTTAAAAAAAAAAAAATTAAGTTTATATGATTAACAGTTCAAATGTTGCCTGCTTTCAAAATATAATATAAAGCATTATAAAATGCTATAAAAGATTATTATTGGAAATGTTTGTCAGATACTAGTGGTTGTTCTGTTTAAGAGTAAACACATTCTTTCCTAGTGAAATGTAATTAAAAGTATACCCCATTATAGTAAAGGGGGAAGGAAGGATACAGACTAGTGAGCCAGTTGTAAAATCCTCAGACCCTGTTTATCAAAATAGGGCAGTACATCACAACTTCATAATTAAAAAACAATGTAATATGTTTAATGTTAGGAAAAGAGAAACCGCATATTCACAGAAAACAAAACTATTCTGTGGTTATACCCCTTTCACTCCAAACTGCTGAGTCAGATTTTAAATGGCCAGACATTTTCCTTCTTCAACATTGCCCTGCTGTGCATTTCCACCTTGTGAACACAAGAAGCCGAAACTGTGCTGAACCTGGGAAGTAAAACACCAGAGGCAGTTTAAACAGAAGAAAGCCACCCGTCGGCACAACAGCAATGGTACCATTCATAACACCAGCAACCCGAATTTAGAAGAGCACTTGAGTCATGTGGGTCTGGCTGGGGGGGGGGAAGGGAGAGGGAGTGAGCATGCCTTTGACACTGGACCTTTAATCATATCAATCAGTTATTCCTTTGTATACTCCTGCTAATTAAAGGTTACCACTTGAGTAATGACATGATAAAAGTTTCTGCTGACTAACAAATACCGCTGCTGTATTTGAGTGGGTAGAGTCACTTGCAAATTGGAATCAATTTAAACATCTCCCCTTTATTTTACATATAGGGGTCAGAATGAGGGGGGCTCTATGGGGGGGTTCTAGGGCCATGGCCCTACCACTTTCATAACTGGTACAGCCTGACCCTATCAGTTTTTGCAATCATGTTAATGAGCTGCAAACCTGGAGAACTGGGTTTAAGTCCTACAGCTACCACTTTGATACTGTGTGACCATGAGCAAGTCATTTAACTTCTATGTGCTCCCAGGACACACCTAGAAACAAGCCTTAGCTTAGGGTGCCTTATCTGGCCTGAAACTGTAAATAAATAAATAAGTAAAATATGATTATGTTGTACTGTGCCTTTAAAATGCAGCATGGCCAGTAAACAGTGTTACCTACTAGTTACTCTCTTTGTGGCTTGCATGGTGTCAGAAGAACTTTGAAAAAGAGAAGGCCTGAGTAGTGTTTGTTAGGGGCTGGCTGGAGTCGTGGCCTACTGAGTTAAAGCACAGTGGTCAAACTTTAACAAGCATTTGTCAATGCTGAATGTTTGCTTGCTGGCATTGGTAGTGCAGGAGTGAGAAAGATGCATAATAGGAATGGCAGTGAAGTATTTAACTGAAGCCAACCCCACCACCACCCTGCAGAGACTAACATAGAAACGTAGAAGTTGACGGCAGATAAGGACCGAAAGGCCCATCCAGTCTGCCCATTTCTTTTTCTACCTTATAAATGTGCCATCGGCCTTTGCTCTGTCAGTGGCCTATCTATTCATATTCATTAGTATTGCTCCCTTATGCCTATCCCATGACTGTTTGAAGTCCTGCACTGTATTCATAGCCACCACTTATTGTGGTAAGCCATTCCATGCATCCGCCACCCTTTCTGTGTGTAACCCCTAGATGGTGCTATCCCAGGGGCTACTACCCCTGCCTGATTTGCCACTAACAGGTTGAGGGGCCTGGATCCAATGGCGGGTGCCTCCACCCAGAGGTCAGGGTTTGCAATAGTTAAACTAACTTGGTCACAGCCCTCTGGGACACTGCAACCCCCCTTTCTTCCCACTAGTGGCCCACACAATATATCAGAATTACCTTCACAGTATACACTTACCCCAGGTCTGGTTCCGGCACTGGGACCTCCTGTGAAATGAGATACAGTGCAACAATCACAGTACAGTACTTTAACATAGACAAATACCTCAGGCAGTATAACTTTGCTGAAACAAGCAGCTCTGATTTATTTAGGGGATATAACAAGGACGGGAAATCAGGTTAATTAGCTTATCACTCTAATAATCTACCTATGGCTCTGTGCACAGGCCTATCCCTATCAGTTACTGTCCTAGGTACCCAAGCCTAGTGGCTAGTCCAAACCGTGGCAGCTGGTAGGGCCCTTTCACACAGAGAAAAGGAGAATTAAACAGTCAGCAGTACAGTAATTCCATTTGGATTTAATGTGGCAATTCAACAGGGAGCGACCCTGAATTAGTACTCACGACCTCCAAATAAGATAGGGTCCTTCAATGTCAGCAGGGCTCACTTGAGGTACACAAACCTCTTCACACATCCATATACAAGAAAGCACTACACCAGGCAGGCTGCATCTGTATCCCGATCGCAATTACTGCACAATACCGGAGAACACACAGCAGATTCAGTTCCTGACAGACCGAGTGTAATTCAACAATTTCTCCAGTCTTCTACAGGGTGAGCCTGGTTTCTACTCTTCAGAGATCCTTTGATTCTTTTCACAGGACGGATTCAGTCCTAACAAGCTGTTACACAGCTGCAGACCGGAACTCTGGGCCTTACACACGTTTTTGACTAAAACTGCACACTGAAAAAGCACAGGGCTCCTTCCTTCTTCACTGCCAAAGCTCAACTGAACTCCAACCGACAAAACCGGGCATTTCCTTTGAGTTCCTCCCAGTTCTTGACTGGATTGGCTGTCACTCACAATAGACTGCTGCTGTTGGTCCAAAAGGCACTGAAGTCTAAACTACATCTCCCAGAGTCACTGCCCATACAATCCTCTTGTGGCTGGCTCAGATTATGAGTCCAAGTTCTGATTCGTCCAAGGCACCATTTTAGAGCTAGCTTACCCCACACTGATTGGTCCAGTTCAGCAGTTCAAAACTAGAATGGGGAACTAGCAGACACAGTTCTGACTGCAAAGAAAGCAGGTTAGACAAACTGTAATTTCATTATTACTCTAAATAATTTCTGGTAAACAGTTACATCTTTCAGATAGGTTCCCTTTGCACCCTAGTGACTGCAAAATTAAGTGAATTGGCAGCAGCTCGAGTGGTACTCAGAGAAGCACACAGTCCCCCATACAAACTAATTATGTCTGCAAGCAGACAGCTCTTAAAGAGACAGTACCAGAGGCTCTAAAAACACTCACTGATAAATGGCTTAAATGCCAAACACCATTCAGGCTTGGAGCATTCAAGCAAGCTCCTGGAAGTCTTTTGGGAACCCCCATTTGCAGGGGGGTTACACCCTTCCTGGCTTGGGAAAGCTTGACGTCCGCGTCAAGCAAGTACCCATAAGTTTCAACTGCAACCATATACATTTGCATTAGGCTCGCACATGTAATCATCAGTCAATATATCATTTTACCAAGAACACATTTCTGAAACATTGCAGTCGTCACTCTTTACACAGTATTACATACACATTGTACCATAACTCAAGTTATTACCTCTTGTACATGAAACCTGAAGAGAGGCCCTTCCTATCAGTTACCTTGGGCTGGATGGGCAAGGGCACCATACTTAGAGGGCAACACAAGTAACTTGGAGTTAGCACTGATGCTCAGTTTGGGCAGTGAGCTCGGGGACACATACACTCCTTTATGGACAACATTGAGAGGCAAATCCACAGGCCTCCCAAGGGAATCATAACTGAGGTGCACCACAGGCTTTACAGCTCGACCAGTCTTTCTAGGGGGAACTGTTACAGTCTCTGCACTCTGAGCCTCATTTTCAGCATTGTCCACACTTGTCAGGGGAGTCTCCATGGGGTAGAGGCTAGAACTTGGGGCACTTTCAGCTCCAGGAGTTACAGTTTCTGAGTCCACAACATTTGGCTCGCATGGAGAGCTTGGACACTGGCAGTGGACTGTCAGGGCACTCAAAATACTCTTCTTGTTCGGTGTATCACCAGTCTGCCCCAATCTATCATTTTCCTCCTGAAAGCTCAAACAGTTCAACCATGCACAATGATTCCATTTCATCTGATCTGATGCTTTGCACTTCACTTTCTGGGAGCATTGGCTCCAGGGATGAAGCTTGGGGCTTAAACAGTCCAGAAGGCCCAGCTTTGTCTCCAGTATTGACTAGGGATTGCCCCGAACAATTGACTCAGTTCGTAAGAAGGATAGTATTCAAAGTCACTCTCACTTTCTTCCGATATGGACTGACAGTCATGCTCAACTGGGACTTGTGGAGGGAACACTTTAACTTTGCTTCTGTAGGTGCAGACTTTCTTGATCTTTTCTTAGCAGCAGCTCTAGTCACTGGTCCAGAGGGGCATCTTCTAGGGGCTCAGACTCAATTAAGATTTGTCCAATGGGCAGTAAATGATTTCTATGCATTGTTTTTACATCTTTTGAATTATTCTCAGGCCTTACTTTGTACACTGGCAGATCATCTAGTTTGCCCACTACAATGTGAGGAGATGGTGCCATCTGTCAGCAATCTTGTGCTTGCCATGCAATCCCAGATTTCTTAGCAATACCGATCTCCCTCCCGGAGTTCCTGTGCTTTCACCTTTTATCATACCTTTCTTTGTTGGCCAGATTTCTTTTGGCAGCCATGGTTTGAGCCAGTTGGTACGCATGAGTTAGCTGGGCCTTTAACTTTGCACATACTGTAAATAGTTGTCAGCCTGAACCCCATCAGGAGAGACCCCAAAACACACATCTACTGGTAGTCGAGCTTCTCTTCCAAACATCAGGCGGTAGGGGAGAATCCAGTGGCATCACTTTTGGTGCAGTTATAAGCATGTACCAGGGTGCTAATTTGTTGGCTCCATCTAGGCTTGTCCTTTGGGTGCAGGGTGCCTAGCATATCTAGCAAAGTGCGTTGAAACGTTCAGGCTGTGGGTCCCCTGGGGTGGTAAGGAGTGGTTCTGGACTTTCGCACTCCCCACAGAGAAAGCATCTCTTTGATCAGGCGACTCTCAAAGTCTCTCCCTTGATCAGAATGGATTCTTTGTGGAGCCCCATAGTGAACAAAAAGTTTTCTACAAGTACTTTGGCCACAGTGGATGCTTTCTGGTCTTTGGTGGGAAAGCTTGGGCATATCTCGTGAAATGGTCAGTGACCACCAGCACATTACTGATATTTCTTTGATCTGACTCCAAACTTAGAAAATCAATACAGACCAGCTCCATGGGTGCACTGGTGGTGATGTTAACAAGGGGCAGCCCTCTGGGGCAAAGCTTTCCTCTGTAAGCAGCGACTACAAGTTCGAATGTGTTGCTCCACATCAGCCCCATCTTAGGCCAATAGAATCTGGATCTCACCAAGTCAAGTGTTCTGTCTATACCAAGGTGCCCCATGTGGTTGTGCAAGGACCTCAGTACTGAGTCTCGAAGGCAGTGGGCAGCACTAGTTGTTGTTTGTCTACTTGTCCCCTCTGTCTACTGTTTCTCTGTATAACAGTTTATTGATCAGTTTCAACTTAGGACCTTCTTTGTATAACAGTGCAGTTCTCAAATCAGTGGAGCGTAATTTGACACATCTTTTCCTGCATAGAGGGCTTCTAAAGCTGCTTTGATCATGGGATCGTGGATTGAGCCGCTGAATACTGTCATTGTCCAGCTGAGGCAGTGCACCAATGTCTATTGCAGAAAAGTGGCAATAAGCAGGTATGCAATTCTCAGAGGCTCCCAAGCAATCCACCATGCAGTCCACTGCGTCCGTGGACATTGTTCCTCCCTGTCAAACTTCCGGCAGAGTGCCCGAATGTCAGGTTCTGCCAATCGGACCCAATCATTCTGGGGAACAGGCCTCCGGAGAGAGCATCAGCATCTATGTGGTTCAGACCTGCTCGGTATTCGAGAGCATAGTCATATGTAGATAATGCAGAAAGCCACCTATGGCCAGTGGCATCCAACTTATGAGGTCTGCACATAGGTCAAAGGATTATTGTCAGTTTTTACTAGTATTTTAGCCCCATACAAGTACTCATGGAATTGGTCAACAATAGCCCACTTCAAAGCTAGAACTCTAACTTATGTACAGGATAGTTCTTTTCGGATGGGGTCAGGCTTCTACTGGCAAAGGCCACTGGTCTCAGGCCATTCCGTGGTTTTGGTACAACACAGCCCCCAACCCTTGCAAGCTAGCATCAGTGTGCAGGACGAAGGTTTTCTTGGATCGGCATAGGCCAGCACTGGAGCATGGGTAAGTTGATATATGATCTCATGAAAAGCAGTCTCACAATCAGGAGTCCAGCTGGCCCCAAATACTTCACCGGATGAAAATACACTCTTCAGTCTTGAGGACGCTTGACTTTTGGTATTTTTGTGGGTTGGGGATACCCTTGAGTAAGGTTAAGTAAAGGCGGATCACTCTTGAATAGTCCTTGATAAAGCTACGATAATAACCACAGAATCCCAGGAATCTTGCAGTTCTTTAGATTTTGGGCTGTGGCCAGGTGGTCAAGGCCTCAACTTTACTTGGTCGTCTCTATTCCTCGGTGGATACTATGTGTCCCACATACTTTACTGATGTTTGAAAAATTGACACTTATCAATGGACAGTTTAAGGCCAAAGTCCTCCAGTCGGTCCAATATCCTTAAATAATCTGCTCTCATGTTCCTCCAGTGAGCTGCCAAACACAATAACATCATCTAGGTATACCAGGCACTCTAGTAAGTTCATGTCCCCCACTGCACGCCCATCAATCGTTGAAAGTGGCTGGGGCACCTGAAATCCCTTGAGGCATCCTCATGAATTCATAGAAGCCAGCGGACAGATAAAGGCTGTCTTTTCACGGTCCTCTGGGGCCATCGGATCTGATAGTACCCACTGCGGAGATCCAGCACAGAGAACCACTTGCTCCCGTTTAGGCAGTCCAAAGCATCCTGAATGCGGGCATTGTGTACTGATCGAGGATAGTCCGCCGTTTAAGGTGCGATAATCCACACACATCCTTACTGTTCCATTCTTTTTCCTCACTACCACAATGGGGGAAGCATAAGGGCTTCTGGATTCTTGTATTACACCAGCAGCTAACATCTCTTGCAGATGCCGTCTCACATCATCTATGTCAGCAGGTGCCAGGCGTCGAGACCTCTCACGAAATGGTCTTCCGTCATGCAGCCGGATATTGTGCTCAGCTCCTTGCACGCATCCTACATCCCATTCCTTTAAAGAAAACACCTGGTCTCTCTGGGCAAGCTTCTCACTGATCTTCACTTTCCATTCAGCTGGCAGCGGGGAGTCGCCGAAATCAAACAAGTCAGGCGTTACTCTGTCATTCTTCCTTGAACTCTTGCTGCTGGGTAGCACTGCAGTGTCTGCACAATGCACATTAGCCAGGATGCAACCTCTGTTTACTCGAATGTCTCTTTCAGACACATTATGAACTTGGACCATTACCCTTCTGGCATAAGCATGGGCTCTAGCGGGCAAAATACTAGGCTTGACCAGCAGTCCCTCTGGCAATTTTCCATCGCCTGGTGCATCCAACATTAATATTTTATTCTTAACATCCTTTCTGATCATGGACCTCTCCCTGTAAGGTACACTGGGCATTTGGCGCCAGGATCAGAGACTCAGGATCCTTCTTCCATACAATTCCGACCGGTTCCTCTGGTTCTGTTTTTTCAGCATCTCTCTGTGCCTCATAGGCCTTCTTAATTAAAGCCGAACTCTTAAAAGCTCTACTAGTCTTTGACCCTGTTTTCATAACACAACTGTGCCAGCCTTCCGAACATATGAGCATTTGTTCCAATCAACAAAGGACACCATCATACAGTCCAGTGGGGGGACACACTAAGGCTAGGGTCTCTACTTGTTCGGCCACTCCAGCCACGGAGGTGGGGAAAGACAGCCAAATTCGATATACCCGAATAGGGTAGGCCTTCTCACTTAACCCCATACATGCAGTCCTTCTAATGGTTGTAAGGGTACGTCTGACAAATGCTTCTGATACCAATCTTGGAACATAATTGTCACTTGGGAGCCACTGTCTAATATAGCTCTTGTAGACACTGTTCACCTTTACAGTGGTCTCCATGGAGGGACCCACTATTCTGGACCAGTCTGGAGGCGGTAGTGGGGCCTGGGCAACTGACCTTGCACAAAAGGACGTGAATTAGCATTTTGGTGCCCTCACTGGGATCATGTCGTGCACCTCTTAACCACTGATTTCTTCTCCGAAGCTCTCCTTGTAGCCTATATGCAACTTTGTCAGTGTCTTTTGGGGACTGGCATTCCCTTTTCATGTGCCCATCTTTCCCACAATTATAGCAAAACATACTTTCTGGAGTTTGAGCTGGCCGAGGCGCCACACTGGGAGCCAGGGCGGGGGTATTACTAACTGGAAACCTTGTGCCATCTCTGTCTGCGGCGTGATAAGCATTTGGAGACATCTCTGTCAGTTTCTCCACTTCCATGGTCAAGGAATCGAGTTCGAGCTGTTATCAGCAGGAGATACATGGTGGGTACCCCACCCCCATAGCAGATGCAGTCGGATATAGGTCAGGGCCTCTGACTTGCAGGCGTGGCCTTTCATAAAGGGACTGTTTTTGAATTCCCGGATCTCTCTCAACAGTTCGCCCCATTGTGACATATCTTTTTCCTTGTCAGAGCACTCATTGACTGCCAACCTCTGCCCCTGAACTTCACTTGATGGGTCACCCTCAGTCACTCGGGTCGTAGCCGCAGCTATTGGTGCAGGTCCCTCCCGAGGTCGTCTTTTCTCAACTCCTCGAATTTCTCATTAACTCATCATAGGAGGGTGGGATTCCAGTCGATCTGCCAGGTGTAACTGAAGCAACAGCAGTTCTGAGAAGGGGCAGACTTAAGGATCCTGTCCAGCCTGGTTCGGTCCAGTTCAATCGCTGGCAAACTACCTTTTCTGAGAGGCATTCTTGCAACAATTTTTCCAGCCGAGATACATACACAGACAACAACTCCCTTGGTACTGTTGTGCATCTCTTACTCTCCACCATAGGTCCTCATCAGAATCTGGGCTCCCCATACACATTCTCCAAGGCCTCAAGATAGGCCTGTGCAGTCGCTTCAGGGTTACTGGCCCGTTTAGCACGGATGGTAGCCAGGGCAGGACCTCGGAGCTCTCACTAACCCTCTTTCGCTTTTCACCTTCCAGCATTGCCATTCTAGCACTTGGGGGCAACATAGTTCATCCAGGTCTCCCAGTCATCCTCCCTTGGGGTGGGGAGGGTGCCAGAGAAGATCCTCAACCTTCGGTAAGAGTCGACTAATGGCAGGTGCAGAAATAGGAGTCTGCATTGGTTCAGCCACCATTACGGGCACTGGAGCAGGAGAGGGTGTTGGGGGAGGAACACTCCCAGGTGGCAAGAATAGTTTCTTCAAGTCCTCCACAGTTTTCCCCTCTCCCAGCAACCATTCAGCAAATTTCTCCTCAAAAGTTTCAGATAGTGGTGGGGGCTGATTCCCCCCCGGGTCTTTACTGTCCTTAGTTATCACTCTCCAAGCAGTGAGGGCTCCCTCTGGGGTAATGGTCTGTGGCACTTTGGAGCTATCTATGGGATCCTTAAACTCTACTAGGGCCAGGAAAGTGTGGGTGAGCAGATTAGCATGCCGACCCACCACCACAGGGTTTGTAAACCTTCCACCTTGGAAAGTACTCCTGCACAGTGTCGTATTGATACCCAGGGGGATGTCCAGGATAAGCATAGCATTTTGGGGGTCGATCTCCTCCCCAGTACACCACTCCACCAGCCGGTGCACAGCCACTTCTGTCGGGGTACCCATTTTTTTCTTAACAGTGGTTCGTAAATATGGCCACTAGAGGACACACAATCCCAGCGGTGCCTCCAAGATGTAACCCCTAGATGGTGCTATCCCAGGGCTACTACCCTGCCTGATTTGCCACTAACAGGTTGAGGGGCCTGGATCCAATGGCGGTGCCTCCACCCAGAGTCAGGGTTTGCAATAGTTAAACTAACTTGGTCACAGCCCTCTGGGACACTGCAACCCCTTTCTTCCCACTAGTGGCCCACACAATATATCAGAATTACCTTCACAGTATACACTTACCCCAGGTCTGGTTCCGGCACTGGGACCTCCTGTGAAATGAGATACAGTGCAACAATCACAGTACAGTACTTTAACATAGACAAATACCTCAGGCAGTATAACTTTGCTGAAACAAGCAGCTCTGATTTATTTAGGGGATATAACAAGGACAGGAAATCAGGTTAATTGCTTATCACTCTAATAATCTACCTATGGCTCTGTGCACGAGCCTATCCCTATCAGTTACTGTCCCTGGTGCCCAAGCCTAGTGGCTAGTCCAAACCGTGGCAGCTGGTAGGGGCCCTTTCACACAGAGAAAGGAGAATTAAACAGTCAGCAGTACAGTAATTCCATTTGGATTTAATGTGGCAATTCAACAGGGAGCGACCCTGAATTAGTACTCACGACCTCCAAATAAGATAGGGTCCTTCAATGTCAGCAGGGCTCACTTGAGGTACACAAACCTCTTCACACATCCATATACAAGAAAGCACTACACCAGGCAGGCTGCATCTGTATCCGATCGCAATTACTGCACAATACCGGGAGAACACACAGCAGATTCAGTTCCTGACAGACCGAGTGTAATTCAACAATTTCTCCAGTCTTCTACAGGGTGAGCCTGGTTTCTACTCTTCAGAGATCCTTTGATTCTTTTCACAGGACGGATTCAGTCCAACAAGCTGTTACACAAGCTGCAGACGGAACTCTGGGCCTTACATTTTTGACTAAAACTGCACACTGAAAAAGCACAGGGCTCCTTCCTTCTTCACTGCCAAAGCTCAACTGAACTCCAACCGACAAAACGGGCATTTCCTTTGAGTTCCTCCCAGTTCTTGACTGGATTGGCTGTCACTCACAATAGACTGCTGCTGTTGGTCCAAAAGGCACTGAAGTCTAAACTACATCTCCCAGAGTCACTGCCCATACAATCCTCTTGTGGCTGGCTCAGATTATGAGTCCAAGTTCTGATTCGTCCAAGGCACCATTTTAGAGCTAGCTTACCCCACACTGATTGGTCCAGTTCAGCAGTTCAAAACTAGAATGGGAACTAGCAGACACAGTTCTGACTGCAAAGAAGCAGGTTAGACAAACTGTAATTTCATTATTACTCTAAATAATTTCTGGTAAACAGTTACATCTTTCAGATAGGTTCCTTTGCACTCTAGTGACTGCAAAAATTAAGTGAATTGGCAGCAGCTCGAGTGGTACTCAGAGAAGCACACAGTCCCCCATACAAACTAATTATGTCTGCAAGCAGACAGCTCTTAAAGAGACAGTACCAGAGGCTCTAAAACACTCACTGATAAATGGCTTAAATGCCAAACACCATTCAGGCTTGGAGCATTCAAGCAAGCTCCTGGAAGTCTTTTGGGAACCCCCATTTGCAGGGGGGTTACATGTGAAAAGGAATTTCCTCACATTCCCCCTTAATCGGCCTCCCTCTAATCTCATGCTGTGTCCTCTTGTCCTGCTATTTTTCTTATATTTAAACATGTTAGACTCTTTCACCTTGTTAATGCCCTTAAGGTGTCTGAATGCCTTGATCATATCACCTCTCTCCCTCCTTTGCTTAAGGGTATACATATTGAGCTCTGTTAATCTGTCCTCATATGTCTTCTGATGCAGTCCCTGCACCATTTTGGTTGCCTTTCTCTGGACTGCCTCAATTTGGTTAATGTCCTTGTGAAGGTGTGGCCTCCAATACTGCATGCAGTACTCCAGATGGGGCCTAACCAGTGTCTTGTAAAGAGGGATTATTACCTCCCTCTTACGACTTGTGATACCCCTACTAATACACCCTAACACCCCCCTAGCCTTACCTATTGCTTTAGAGGTCTACTTAGATGATTTCAGGTCATCAGTGATGATGATGCCCAAGTCTCTTTCTTCCTTTGTGACTGCTAGCAACTCCCCTCCCAGCCTATAGGTGGCTTCAGGGTTTCTCTTCCTATGTGCATGATTTTGCACTTCTTTGCATTAAATCCCAGTTGCCACTCTTCTGACCATTTGCTAGTTTCTCCAGATCTCTTCTCATTCTGCCCACCCATCTGGATCATCTACTGTGTTGCAGATCTTGGTGTCATCTGCAAACAGACAAGCCTCACCCTCTAGTCCATCTGCAAGGTCACTAATGAAGATGTTGAAGAGGACTGGCCCCAGGACTGATCCCTGAGGTACCCCACTTGTGACTTGCATCTCTTCTGACTGTATACCATTTACCACCACTCTCAGTTTTCTGCCCGTCAGCCAGTTTGCCACCCAGTTGACCAACTTCTGACCCACCCCGAGCCTACCCAGCTTATTTATCAATCTTCTATGTGGAACAGTGTCAAAAGCTTTGCTGAAGTCAAGGTAGGTGACATCAACTGCTCGCCCTTGGTCCACCACTCTGGTTACCCAGTCAAAGAACTCTATGAGATTAGTTTGACAGGACCTTCCTTTTGTAAACCCATGCTGTCTTGGATCCTGTGCCCCTATGGATTCTAGGTGTTGCACTATCCTTTCCTTAAGGAGTGCCTCCATAATCTTGCCCACTACTGAGGTAAGACTGACTGGTCTGTAGTTCCCGCCTCCTCCCTGCTACCACTCTTGTGGAGCGGGATCATATGAGCCCTTCTCCAGTCTTCTGGGACCTCTCCTGTGCTCAGAGACTCACTAAACAGTTCTGCTAATGGCTCTGCTAGTTCCACCTTTAGCTCCTTAAGTACCCTGGAATGTATGCCATCAGGTCCCATTGCCTTATCCACCTGAGCTTAGCAAACTCTTGTAGGACCCTTTCTTTTGTGAAGGGAGTAGTGCTCACCTCCCTCCCCTGTGTCCATGATGCTGAGCTGTGGGCCCTGCCTACCTTCTCTTCAGTAAATACTGAGCAAAAGTATTTATTTAGGATAGATGCCTTTACAGGGCCCTCCTCCTCACATGCTCCTTTTTCTCCATTAAGCTTAGCAATACCCCCTCTGGACTTTCTCCTTTCACTAATGTATCTATAGAAAGTCTTGTCACCTTCTTTTACTGTTCGTGCTAGTGTTTCCTCAGTTTGGGACTTTGCCTGCCTGCCTTACTGCCTTCCCTGCTTCCCTTAGGGCAGTTTGGTATGCCTCCCTATCTTCATCCGCTGTGTTCCTTTATATTTCCTGGAAGGCAGCCTTTTGGCTCTGACCTTTCTGCTACTGTATTTGAGAACCAAAGTGGTTTCCTTCTTCTTTGCACTTCCTTTTCTGTCTAACACAATGGGATGTTGCTTCAAGTATTGCATCCTTAATGCTTGCCCACTTTGCCTGTACCCCTCACCTGTGTTTTTTTTGCCAGGGCTAGCTTAACTCTGTTGGCCATCTTATCAAAGTCAGCTCCTCTGAAGTCCCATATTTTTGCCTTGGAATGGGATGATTTAGATGTAGTAGCCAAATTGAACCATACCATGTGATGGTCACTGGCCCCAGGTGACCTTCTACCTGAGATCCGTGATCCCTTCCTTGTTAGTCAGTACTAGATCTAGGATAGCCCTGTCTCTTGTGGGTTGCTGTACCAGTTGTTTGAGGCCCTCCTGCAGGGAATCCACTATGTGTCTAGTTCTGCCAGATGTTCCTGCTGGTATTGACCAATCTATATCCACATGTTGAAGTCTCCCATTATCAGAACCTCCCCTTTAGCTGTCATGTTTTGTATATCTTCTAACAGTAATGTGTCTATGTCCTCCCCTGGTCTGGGGGCCTGTAGACAACCCCAGTTCTTATGGCTGTCCCATTTCCTGTTTCCAGGGTGACCCATAGTTCTTCTGGCTCCTTATGTGTATTCTGAATTTCTGTAGCTTTGATATTTTCATTGACATGCAGGGCCACTCCTCCCTCCCCTTTTTGCACCTCGGTCTCTTCTGAACAATACATAACCAGGTACTGAAGTCTCCCAAGTGTGGTTACTGGTAAACCACGTCTCACTAATTGCTACTATGTCCAGTTTAGCCTCTGACATTATTTCCTACAGCTCTGGGATCTTATTTCCCAGGCTGTGAGCATTTGTGTACATGATTTTCCATTGGCCAGATTTTGGTGTGTTAGTTGTTGGGTGAGGTTTGGCATTACCCCTGTGCGTCGTATGGGGAGACAAACCTTTTTTCTTACCTGGTGATGCAAATGAACAGCAAACATGCTGAATCCCTGTTTGACCACTAGCTGAGGGGGGAAGGGTGTTCTTCCCATTCGACGTATGGGGTGCTGCACCCCTCTTCCCATTTGCTAGTTTAAATATTCTGCAAAGACGTCAAACTTCTGCCCCAATGCACTGACTCCCTCCTTAGTCAGATGAAGTCCATCAGATTTAAAGAACTTTCACTCCCAGAACTGTTGCCAGTTCCCTACAAATCTGTGTCCTTTTTCCTGGCACCAGCCCTTGAGCCACGTGTTTAGCTCCCCTATCTCCCCTTCTCTGACCTTCTGTCCATCTGCTCCCCTCTCCCAGACTGGCAGGATCTCAGAGAAGGAGATGCCGGACGAAATAGATGATAGTTTGTCACCCAGCCTGGTCAGGTATTCCTTGGTCTCCACAACTGACCGGCTGGCGAGATCATTAGTCCCTATGTGTACTAGGACATCAAAGTTTTCTCCTGCTTTGTGAACAATTTTAGCAATGCGGTCAGTGTCTCTCCATGCTGATGTACCTGGGAGACATCTGACCATTACCCCTGGCTGGAGATGGGTATCAACTCCCCGAATCATGGAGTCTCCTATGATCAGAAGTTTTTGGATTTCCTTTTTGCCTTTTTGTTTTGGTTCCTGATTTGGGTGAGTTTTGTTGTGCTAGCTCCTGTGCTGCAGTGTCCTGCTCTGCAGTGTCTTCTGCCTCTTTGTTTGATTTCAGAGATAGAGGCAGATACCTGTTTGTAGTGTTTATATGGTTTTTGGAGGTAATATGTTGGAGAGCAGAGAGTGATGGGGCATCCGATTTGCCCCTCCTAACAACCACCTGCCAACCTCCTGGACCAAGTACCCTCTGCGGTCGAGGTTTTTCTGTTGGATGCTGGGGAAATGGCGGGTGGTTCTTATAATGTATTTCCTCTTGAATATGAAATTTGAGGTGTGCAATCTCTGCCCATTCTGCCCGGAGCTGAGCCCTAAGATTTCCAAAGGCCCAGCATGTAGGACAGTGTCCTAAATCCTGTAAGACTGTCCTTCTGAAAATTGTTCCACAGTACCTGCAGTTAATGATATCCATTCCAGATAAGTTGCTGGGTTTATAACCTAGTCAGAGTAATTGGAAGGAAAAAAAGGAAAAAAAATGCAAGTAATGGTTTGATTGTGTTTTGTTTAGCTTGTTATAACAAGTTAAATTACTAGTGCCCCTGTAAATGAGCTCACCTTGTGGAGGCCCCACTGATCCACCCCTTCCTGCTCTGCCACAGGAAATGTCACAACTGTGGTACCCTATAAAAGGAGTGTAGTGTGGGGTGGTTGGGGATGGGGGTGGGTGGCTGGGCCCTTCCCCTGCCGAAAAAGAAGAACCACGGATGAAAGAACAAGGAGGTAAGAGCAGAAACAATCAGTCAACAACAAATGCAGTAACCCTGAAAGCTTATCCTAATGTTAGATAAAACTAAAACCTGTAAAGCACCACCTGTAATAATTTCAGAGAAGATATACACTGTAAGAAACACTTTGCTACAGAGAAAAATAAAACAATGAAATGTTAGCAACAAACAGTAGCAATCCCTGTGAGTAAAAAATAAAAATAACACTACACAGTAAATCTGCTTAGCCAAAATAAGTGTTAATCCTTTTCCCTTGCTCTGGTAAGTTTCTCTACTCTGCCTTTCAAGCAGTCTTAGAAGGAAAGAGCTCAGGTGAAGCTAGGTGCCTTGGCCAGCATACCAAGTCTTCTACCTTCCTGACAGGCATTGGGGTGTGCCTTTGGGTCGTCAGACATAACGGCCACGCCATTTCACCACACCCTACCCTGCAGACACAGACAAGTGTCACGGTGTGCCTTGGAGTCTTTGGCCCTCATGCTCACCCCATTCCATCAGGAAATATGGTCAGATGGGTGCAGTATAGGAGAATGGGGTGAACTTTGGTGCCGAAGTGTCCAAGGCACACCTCGGTGCCTCTCACTGGCTGCAGGGTGTGGGTGGGGGTGGAATGGTATCAGCATTACAGGCAACAATCCCAAGTCACACCCCTGATGCCTGTCAGTCTCTACAGGGTGGGGCGTTATGATTGGAAACCCTAATGCCTCAGGAGTTCTTTGGTATTTTCACTCCAAATTTTCAACATGGGTTTTTTTGTGACCCCCACCGTATGAACAGTGGCAATATCACCTCGTTAGCCGAAAGCTGATTTTGCACAGCGGCTATGCCATTTGGCACCACAGGTGTGAAAACACATTTTGAACAGGATGTGAAAAATGACAGCTGTACTGTTCATGGGGAGGTGTAAAAAAATGGCAATGTTGAAAATCTGCAGTGAAAATATGAAAACACTGACGTCACGAACATGCTTAGAAACTGCGCAATGCACACCCGTAATGTAATTAGTTTGGGGATTTTTTACAGAAGATTGTCAACACAGGCATTTTGGGACCTTCACTCATGAACAGTGTTACTGTGATTTTCTTAATCTGTCCTGAAGAGTGATTATCCACAGCGACCACGCATTTCTGCGCTGGAAGTGCAAAAACACATTTCGGCCATGGTGTGAAAAATGACAGCTGTACTGTTCATAAGGAGGTGTGTAAAAATGCCAGTGTTGAAAATCTGGACTGAAAATATTACAAATTCATGAACTTACGAGGGTGCGTGGAAACTGCGCAATGCTCGCTCGTAACACAGTCATTTTATGGACTTTTGTCATCAAATTTTTAACATACCAATTTTTAGACCTCTGCTCATGAACAGTGTCACTGTGATTTTCTTAATCTGTCCTGAACATTGATTTCGCACACCGATTATGCGCTACATGCACGAAAACACATTTTGGGTGAGATGTGAAAAATGACAGCTGTGCTGCTCATAAGGAGGTATGGTAAAATGGCAATGTTGAAAATCTGGAGTGAAAATATTAAAAATTTGCAGACTTACGAGCATGCGTAGGAACTGTGCAATGCACGCTCGTAACACAGTCATTTTGGGGAATTTTTTCACCAGATTTTCAACTTAGGGTTTTTGGGCGCCTACCTCATGAACTGTGCCACTGTCGTTTCGTTACTCGGTCCCAAAAGATGGTTCCGCGCAGTTACCATGAAATTACCTTTCGGGACCGAATAACAAAATGGCAGTGACTGAGTTCATGAGGTGGGGCCCCAAGAACTCCATGTTGAAAATTTGGTGAAAAATTCCCCAAAATGGCCGAGATATGTACCAAAGTTGAAAAAACATTTATGCCATTATACAGCTTCCTGGCATTTCTTCAGTTTGCAGTCGGCTTTGAAGAGTTCAGGCGTGTTCCTGGTCCACTGAAGATCATCGCGATGGGCTCGGGGTAAGTATGGGGGGGTATGGGGAGGTGGGTGCGCAGAGGGTTGGTGCAAGTTGGGGAGGGGGGACAGACAGTCAACGAGGGACCATTTTTTTTTTCTACTGCAGGAAGACAGCGCAGGACATTTGCCACACTGTGGTGGGCTCCCAGCATGGCAGCTGAAAGGGTATTTTTGGGGGGTGGCAGTGGAGCCAACAGAGGATTGGCACCCCCGTCGGCCATACCAACTTTTGCCATGCTGGAGTGGGCTCCCAGCATGGTATCTTCTACAGGAAGATGACGCAGGACTCTTGCCATGCTGTGGTGCGCTCCCAGCGTGGCAGCTGAAAGGTTATTTTTTGTGGGGGCGGCAGTGGCGCCGAAGAGGGACTGGGCACCCCCGTAGGCCATACCGATGTTTGCCACACTGGGGTGGACTCCCAGCGTGGCACCTAGAAGTCTGTTTGGGGGGCAGTGGAGCCGACGGGCACCTGGGCTACCCCTGTCGGTTGCTACAGCGCACGCGGTGAGGATCGTGATGAGCATGCTGGGGTGGGCCCCACCGTATGTAAGTTGGGGATGATGAACTGTCTATGACAGTTTAGATGCAGTGAAGACGTATATGTATGCAAATTGCCTACACGTTACCACCGCTGATTGTGGCGGTATTTTCCTCTGAACTGTATGCCACTGCATCTGAACACTGTCATAGACAGCTCAGAAAGTTATTGGCGCGGTGCAGCAAAATTAACCAGGGCATTGGAAGTGGGGGAGGCACACCTACGAATTCTCTATTTGCGTGCAAGCAAACATAAAAATGAAAATGAAGGGCCAGGCCTGTTCCCATTGGTGGGGGGAGGGGGCACAAAAGTAGACACAGGGAGATGCTGTCGGTTGGTGGGAGGGAGTTACTCCACATACTGCAAATTTGAATAATAAAAAAAAGAAGGGGAACCCACTCAAGTTGGGGGGGGGATGTACCCCTTACATCTTAGGCCTTACTACTTTTTTTACACCCTTCTGCCACCTGTGATTTTATATATACATGCTCCAAGAACAGCCCAGGAGACTGAAACACTACTGTTTCAGTGTTCATGCACCAGCAACAGTGTGAGTCTTATCATGACTTGATCTTAAAGGAGAAGTCCACCCAAAACTTGACAAAATATATGTTGTGCAGAGTGTTTTAATTTCTATGTAAAGTTCTAGTGTTCCCTTCTCTCTGACTGGTATTAGGAGTTTTTCATTAATTAGTGTGCTGCCTTTATGTTAGTTTTACGACCCCCTGGGGATCTTCATCCCTGACAGTTTAATTGTATTCCTTGTTCCCATAGTGCATCTTGTCTCATATGACAGTGATGTAGCAGAGACCCAACATTCAGCACACACATGCCAAACAAGCTAAATATCTTGGAAAGCTTTACAAGCTGCACAAAAATTACCAGCAGCAAAGTTTTTCAGGACAGTAAAACCTTTAGGATGAAGGTGGTCACCAAGCTGAATTCTACAGATTTTAAAATATAGCCATCTCTACTGTTGTGAACTGATTGTAAAGCAATGCTTTCTGCTGGATTTATGGTCTTTGCTACATCACCATCACATGAAACAAGGTGCATTGTAGGACAAAGAAATACAATTAAGCTGTTTGATATGGAGATCTCCAGGGTTCGTAAAACTACCCTAAAGCTAGCAGGCTAATTTGGCAAAAACTCCTAATACCAGTCAGAGGGAAGGAAACATTAGAACTTCACATACAAATGAAAACACTCTGCACAACATATATTTTTTCAAGTTTTGGGTGGACTTCTCCCAAGTACTGTGTTGTTTGTTTATTTGAAAACTGGTGAGCGGAAGAGGTGGACTGAGTCAGGGCTCATTTCCAGGTGCAACTCATTGGGGGGGGTACAGCAGGAGAGAAGGGGCAGGGGCATCTTTACAATTTTTTCAACTGGATAGCAGTTTTGACAAGGGCATGGCAGTTTCCTTAAAAAAAGTAAAACTGTTCCCTTTTAAAGTTCAGATTAAGCTAAAACAGCTATTGTTTAGAGACCTAAGGGGGTAGCTGGCATTACTTCACTACACAGCTGGATTTGCTAGTGGGTGCAGTGGGTATGGGGAGGAGCAAGTACAGGCAATACAGCTATATGATTAATGATAAATATAATGGCCACGACGCTGGTGATTGTGCAATATACATTACATTGTAACGAGAACACAAAGGAAATGAAATGTGCAAATACAGACAAATTAAAGAGCCGGTTACGTGGAATCTGCAGCACTGACGTTCAGTGATAAGAAGAAATAGCACAGTGAATAAGGTGTCCGAGAGAGTGCAGTACAACATATGTGATATTGAGAACATGCAGCAGAGTGAAAGTGTGGCACGTACGGTAACTAAATACTAACTGAAGGTAATCATGTGGAAGCAGTGAGTGCGCACAGTAGTTAAAGGATTACAATCACCAGGGTACGATGACTGCATGGTAACACTTTAAGTTTACGTAACTACAAATGTGTAACTACAGTGTAATTACCCCTGTTGCATGTAATTAATGACTATTTATCCCACAGTTACATTGAAACTGACACTTAAGGTATGCACCGACTGCACAGATTTAGAAAAGGCCACAGAATGTTTAACTGTGTTATTGAAATGTCAGCAGTTGGTGCATGATAACGGGGGGAAGGGGGCAGTGGTGTTCTAGTGGTGGTGTCTCTCACTTGAGTTGAACATACATGGAAAACAAAAAGTATTTAAAGGAAAACTACATGCTCAAATCTTGTAAATGTTGTTTCCATGTCAGCAGACAACTCTTTTCCAGCAGCTGCTGGGGATATACCTGTTTGCATTAGTTTCACTGTTCATCCTAGCCCCCTGTAACTATCCTGCAGGTCTTGACTTTATGGCTGTTGAAATCTATTTGTCCCTGGGAGCTGTATTAGCATATGAGAACATGATATCACAGCAACCATATATACCATGTGTCTCTATGCTGAAAATGCAAATATCCTGAAAAAACTCTCTAGAAGCATATAGATTGAATGCAATTTAAAGGGAAGAACCCAGCATTACAACTCAGACAGTTTGCTAGGTTAACTGAAGGTAAATGTGGAATTTCACACCCTGCTGCAACTTGTTTTGTTGAACTCTAATTAAGCAGACATTCATACTGTGGAGTCTAAAGGGTGCTGAAACCCTCAGCCCATTTACAGAAGAAAGGGTTCTGAAAGAACTCTTAAAACTGAAGGTGGACAAAGCAATGGGGCCTGATGGGATTCATCCCAGAATTCTAAAAGAACTAAGGGTAGAACTAGTGACACCACTGACTACCCTCTTTAACAAATCATGGGAGAATGGGGTGGTACCTGAGGACTGGAGGAGGGCAGATGTGATTCCCCTTCACAAAAGTGGGAGCAGGGCAGAAGGGAAACTACAGACCTGTTAGTTTAACCTCAGTGATAGGGAAAATGATGGAATCACTCTGAAGGAAAGAATTGTCGAGTACCTAGAGGCCAGAGGGCACAGGAACCAAGGCAGCATGGATTCGCAGCAGGAAGGTCATGCCAGACAAATCTAATAGATTTCTTTGACTGGGTGTCCAAAGTAGTAGATCAGGGAGGGGCTGTGGACATGGCCTACCTAGACTTTAGCAAGGCATTTGACACAGTCCCACACAAAAGATTAATATACAAGTTAGCCAGCCTGGGAGTGGGTCCCAAGATGATAGCCTGGGTAAAGAATTGGCTGGAGAATAGGACACAGAGGGTAATAGTAAATGGAGTCCACTCTGAAGAAAGGGGGAGTTACTAGTGGGGTACCGCAGGGTTCAGTATTAGGACCGGTCCTCTTCAGTGTCTTTATAAGTGACATTGCAGAGGGACTGGAAGGAAAAGTTTGTCTCTTTGCAGATGACACAAAGATCTGCAACAGAGTTGATGCACAAGGTGGGGTGGAAAGGATGAGAAGGGACTTGGCAAGGTTAGAGAAATGGTCAAATGTATGGCAGCTTAGATTCAGTGCTAAGAAGTGCAAGGTAATGCACCTGAGAAACAGAAACCCAGGGAAAGAGCACACAATGGGGGGTGAGATACTAACAACAACAAAAATGTAATGGGACCTGGGGATAGTCATATCAGATGACCTAAAGGTGGGCAAGCAATGTGAGAGGGCAGTAAGGAGGGCTGGGGGGATACTGGGATGCACAGGGAGAGGCATCACCAGTAGAAAACAGGAAGTTGTTATGCCTCTGTACAGATAGCTGGTGAGACCCCATCTGCAGTACTGCATGCAGTTCTGGAGACCCAATCTCCATAAGGACATAGACAGGATGGAAGCTGTCCAGAATGAGGGCAACTAAAATGGTGCAGGGTCTGCACCGGAAGACATATGAAGAGAGACTAAAGGAGCTTAATATGTATAGCCTCGAGGAAAGGAGGGAGAGGGGGGACATGCTAGAAACTTTCAAGTACCTCAAGGGAATCAACAGAGTCCAAGAGGGTAGCATCTTTCAAAAAAAGAGGCGTACAAGAACAAGGGGGTACAATTTAAAGATAGAGAGGGGGCGTGCCCAGAGGTAATGTAAGGAAGTATTTTTCACAGAGAGGGATTGTGGATGCATGGAACAGCCTTCTGGAGGAGGTTGTAGAGTCAAAAACAGAGGTGGAATTCAAGCATGCATGGGACAGTCATAAGGCAATTCTAGGGTGTGGGGGTAGAAAGAAGTAGGCTGCTGGTTATCTAGGATCTGCAGCTTATCTATTAGGTAGGGAAATGGGCTGACTGGGTGGGCCAAGCGGTCCTTATCTGCCGTCACATTCTATGTTTCTATGTTTCTAATACAGCTCTCAGGGACAATGAGATTTCAACAGTCATAAGATGAAATTCCCACAGGATAGTTACAGGGGCTAGCATGCACAATGAAAGTAAGCTAAAGTAAACACATATATTCTTAATAGTCGCATGGAATGAGTTGTCTGTTGCCATGGAAACAAATATAGTTTACACGACAGGAGGGTGTAGCTTTCCTTTAAACTGAAATTTGTTTACAATTGGCTCTTTCTTAAATTGTTGCACCACTTCACCTGGTACTGCCAATCAGGAGTAGGACCATCTCTCTTTCCAACCACATAGGGGAAGTTCTGCTTTGGTCTAAATTTTAGAACTGACCAGGTTTTAGGAGGTTCTTTTTTAAAGATCCAGTTATGTCTATTCCTAAACTGGACTTGTGCCTGTTCTCCATCAGAAAGTCAAATTCAGTATTTGAAAACAGGCATTTTAAAGGGTTTTAACATTGGCTAACACTACTGGTCAGATAGTAGGAGAAATGGTAGAAGGTCATATGGTTTGACTCCTGAATTAGAAGCTAAGTTACAAATTGCAATAGACTAGCATCTTTTACGGAAGCCGAAGAGGTGTACTTTGTGGCTAATGTCAGTGACAAGAACTCACACTTCATAAAAAAGGTATGAAAAGAATTATAAAAGGAAGGGTGGAAAGGAAAAAAGAACATGATAAAAAGAGGGGGGAGAGACCAAAAGAATGAAAAAGAGAGAGAAGGAGGGAAAGGAAAGAAAGAAAGAAAGAAAGAAAGAAAGAAAGATCTTTGCTGGATAAGTAGGTACAGTCTATCAATACTTGGCAGGAAACTGTGAACGATTCCCCTGAGAGCTGTTTGAAGTTTATTGCTAACATCCTTGGACAGGCTACAGTACATTCTGAGAACCTTTGCTGTGTGAAACTGGAATCAGTGGGATGGAAATTTCCTGCCTAGTGCTGCCAATTACACCCTGCAGCTATCTTACATCAAAATGCGGATGGGCAGGCAAGTTACTCAATTTCCCTCTTTCAGCTTCTATGAGCCCTTCTTTAATTTGGCTGTCTTCCTGTTTACTAACTGTATGTGCTATTGAGGCATTGCACAGAGAGGTGTTCAGTGCCCTCTCCTGCCACCAACTCCCATGTCTGTGACTTTCCTGGTACTAGTGGGGCCCATCCCCCTCACGTACCAAATCCTAGGTAAACTAAGCATCCACTCCTGATGCTAGTGGTACCCCCCCACCTCACTTGATCACTTTTTGCATGATGGGAAACCTCCCTGGTATTCAGTGGTACATCCCACCACCTGGTATCCTTCAGCCCCCCTTCCACTGAAAGCCATCCCCTTAAAATGGTGGCCAGCAGTTACCTTCCGCTCAACACCCTGCCTGGTCAACATCTTTCCTGTACAGATCCTGTATCGATACACAAAGCTGTATATTGATACAGGACTTGTGGCTGGAAATTAACTAAGTCTGCTTTTTTAAACTCCATTTCTCCCTTCAGTTTTGGCAAGGATATATCCCATATCTGCCCATGATCCTCACACCCCTCCACCATCTCGGCATCCCTTGAGCTGCCTGATCTGGGTGACCTGCAACTTACCCCTTGCAGCAAAGCCCCCAGAGGGAAGACCACGATCCACCAGAGTTTCCCAGCCAAGCCTTATGCTCAGCATCATTCAGTTGTGGCAGGGCATGTCTCTGTCTGGCTGTCATCTTCCATCAGAGCGGAAGGGCTTTTCCACGTGTTTCCCTTCAGAGGCAGTGCAATGATGTCACTGGTGTGACCATGCGTGCTCCTATGCATGGCGCACTGACATCTGCTGACCCCTCCCACCCTGCGGGTGCAGGACCTAACCACTACACCCAGCCTCCTCTAGGTGACATCCTGATGCTGGGTCCCCACAACCCACCCCCCCAAAGGAACATGAGAGCAGTCCATCACACACTCATCCTACCTCCCCGAGCCAGCCCTGTGATGCTCCAGGTCATTCCCAAGCCCAGGTTGTCAGCATTGCAGGCGGCAGTACTACTGTTTCGCTGGTGGGCTGGCCAACTTAGTCTGCTTACGACATTAATGCACATGTGTGCGGACTTATTTCAGTTCCAAAGAATCGACTACTATTACCATAACTTGAACAAATGACAAGCTTTTGTCACTTAACTTGGGTAATAGCTTTGGACTACCACCCCCCACCACCACCACCGGGAGTTGTGCATGTACCTCCCACCTAAAACTGGTGTTCAGCATTTGCCACATGTCAGAAGGCAGGCCAGGAAAGCTGACACACGGCAGTGTGCTTCAGCCAGGGAGGGGTGGCAGTGGGTTCTGCAACCACAGCTACCCCTGTGACTGAGCCAAGTAACTTGCTCCTGCCACATGGCATGCTGTGTGTGTGTGTGAGGTCACACAAAGGCTGTGCCCACATCAGGGGAGGAAGGTAGGGCTATTAAAGGGAAGAAAAACACCCCAAGTTGTCATCTAAATGATGGTCGAGGGAGTCGGGGCCTCCACACCACGGATGCTGGCTACTACTAGATATGGACTGCTCATGAGAACAGTCCTCCCCTACACCTACCATGGAGGAAGGAACTGTGTGCGACAGCAGCAGGGTCCATTGTGGTGGAAGGTGCTGGGTGACGTCTGCAGGCTGACACAAGGTAAATCCCTGATGTTGAGGGTCAGTGGGGTCCAGGCAGAGCTGGACTTAACATGGTGCGAGTTGCGCATCCGCACGGGGACCGGAAGCAGATGGGCCCCCTTAAAAGCTTCAGCTGTCTAGTTGGCCTCATTTATTCCTTGTCCTCCATTCTCTGTCCAATTCTCTCCAGCATGTATCATTGATGTGTCCATCTCCTCATCTCCTGGAGATTAGGGGTCAGATTTTCAAAGGGCTAAGAATGTAACACAGCCCAGGTGTACCGATCATAGTGCGCACAAGCCTTGCGGCATTCTCCCGGCTGGCAATCGGGATTTTTCCTCCTATGCACCAATTGCTGCAAGTTAAACCAACTTTTTCTGGTCTAGCTTGCAGCAATCCTGGGTAACCTTTTTACAGGGCTTGCACCAAATATTTGATGCAAAACTGCTGTAAAGCGGGTAAAGGGTCATAACTGTGCCTGACCTACGAACACCAGGCGCAATTCGCAGCGAAGGTGTTGGCGCTGCTGTGCCAACAAATGGGTTTGACACAGGCCTTGATGCAAGTGCTGCGTTGCCCCCTGAAAATCCAGCCCTATATTCTTAACTTCTTATTCAGGAGAGAGCAAACAATGACAGAACAAATGGAAATGGAAGATCTGGTGAGGTCACCGCAGGGGTGAGGATGTTTCTCGTGGTTCTCCCACTCCTGAAACAGGGCCCGAAAAAGGGATTTGCACAGGGCTCCAGGATCAGTAGGGCCTGCACCAGGTCCAGGGTAAAAATCTCTGTGGAAAGAAAAAATGTCACACTGCCTTTTTCCATCAAGCAGTGGAGCATCTAGGCCCCCTCAGGCTACAAACAACGAATAACTTTTGTTAAGTACTTGATTTTTACCCAATTGCTTTTATGTGGATAAGAAGGAAAAAGATTCCTGTCCCAGCCACACTAATGCTAGACCAATGGACTTAAAATGCTGTGACTTAGTAGGATGCACGCTTGCATCTAGGGCCTGAAGATGGGAAAGTCATGGGTTTGTATACACAAAGATACGCACTAGGACTTGGTGGTGCTCATAAGAAAAAAATCAGCGTACTCAATCCAAAAAGTTTCCAGCACTTACCAACTCGATTTAAAAGTGGGACGCCTTCACGAGAAGGGATTGTTCCTCTGTTAGAAGTGCTTCAGTCTTATTTGTTTTAGCAAAAAAGGATTTGCCATCGCAGCTGTGCTGAGAAGTTTATTTACTTCTTCCAGTGGATTTTCCACATTACTCTGTATCGCTTTCATATCTTGTGTATGTATAATAGTTTGCTTATTTATTGGGAATATGTGTATGTATAAATATGCATTTATGGCTTAACAAATGTGGTACTTAGGGTATCTAATACATGCATTTAAACTTAAGAATGTCTGACTGTTATTTGAAATTTTGCTGACCAATCAATTGTAGACTTAATTATGATGTCATGAAGTGTGGTACTATATAAATAGTTTGAATCTGGTGTTTCCCCAGCCTTTGATAAAGGACAAATCGTCCGAAACATGTCAGGTGGGGAATGTGTGGCTTTTAATAATAAATGAATCTGCTATAAGTTTTTCTCGTGAAGGTGTGCTACTTTTAAATCGAGGTGGTGACTGCCGGAAACTTTTTGGATTGAGAAAGTCATGGGTTCTAGTCTTACACCAGGAACTTGGGCTAATATCCAATAGTGACACTATAGTTCAAGCACAAGGGGAGCACTGCATTGTTGAAGTGCCATCCTTCAGATGAGATGTTAAACCGGGCTCCCTTCTGCCCATCTCAGGTAACTGTACAGGTGGAAATTAAACATCCCATGGCACTTGTTTTAAGAGCAGAGGGTTTTCTTTTGCAGTTAATTTCTTTTGTTCCCAGACCCAAGCAGCCCTCACATCATGCCAACCACCCCAGCTCCATCACCCAGTGTTTCTCCAGGATTTCCCTGTGCACATCCACATTGTGGAATGGGTGCTCACCGGGTGCAGGGCCTGCAGGTGGCTGGAAATCATTTAGCTGCAGGAGCTCCATTTTTTCCAAAATTCCTCCTGGGGAGAAGTGGGTGTACAATGCCGCCCAAGACAGCCCTACACATGCTCCAGTGTGCAGGATGTTAGCGACTGTCACTTTTCCCTTCTCCTGATGTGACAGTCCCTAGATCCCATACCCCCAGACATTGATGCATGCTCCAGTGTGCAGGATGTCAGTGACCACCACTTTTCCCTTCTCCTGATGTGACAGTCCCTGGATCCCATACCCCCAGACATTGATGCATGCTCCAGTGGGCAGAATGTCAGTGACCACCACTTTTCCCTTCTCCTGATGTGACAGTCCCTGGATCCCATACCCCCAGACATTGGTAGGGGTCAGGCTTGCATGGGGTGGCATATCGTCCCCTTCCCTGGGAGAGGATAGCAGTCCTCCAAATGTTCTATCCTCTTCCTTTCCGGCCGACCCCCAACAACTCAGTTCCACTCCCAAACCGGGGTAACCGACATCATGGCAAGTGAGGCGCCCAGTGCCTCAGCCCTCTGCACCACTGGGTGGACAAAAGAGTGGGGGAGAGTCCCTGGTGTCATGACCAACATTCCCCTTGTCATTTAAAGAAGTCCATATCCCCAAGATGTGCCTGGAAATGAGCTGTTACAGCTGGGTTTACCTTTCCTGATCAAAAATGACAATTAAATAAACTGACATTGGGAGTAGACACACAACAGCCTGTTCTTCACTTGAAGGCTAGAGTAGTGCTGGGGGTTATTGGCTTTATGAAATGGGGGTAAGAAAGATGCAACTGGTGTTAAAAAGAAATGGTGGCAAGTATTGCACCAATGTCGATCAATGCCCTGATGGCTTAATCTGAGAGCCACGTATAGTGCATACTGCCCTGTTGAATGTTTTCATCTCTCTCCATCCTTTATCCCTTTAAATGCTCTGTCCTACTGTAATTTTTTCCTGAGTCTCGGTGTCCTGTACACTGTCCTGTTCAATGCATTCATTGCAGTCCCTCCTTGGTCCAATTAAATGCACTGTCCTATTGTAATTTCCCTTTAGCCTGACAGCCTTATATACTGTGCAATGCCCTGTTAAAAGCTTTCATCTGTGTACCTCCTCGGTCCCATTAAATGCACTGTCCTATTGTGTTTTGCCAATAGTCTGAGGTATGAGAGCCCTATGTGCTGTGCTCTGCCCTGTTAAATGTTTTCATCTGTGTCCCTCCAGCCTGTTTGTGGATGACATGAAGATCTGTGCAAGAGTGCACAGTGAGGAATGGAGGCGTGAACTCAGAGAAGAGCTGGCAAAACTCGAGCGCTGGACAACATATGGCAGTTGGGGTTCAACGTGAAGAAGTGTAAGGTCATGTACCTGGGAACCAGAAACCCTAGGTCTAGCTACTGGCTGTGGGGAGTGTAGGTATCCATTTCAGAGGTTGAAAAGGATCTGGGGGTGCTTGTTGCAGAGGACATGAAACACTCTGCACAGTGCCACAAGGCGGCAGCCAAAGCAAACAAAATGCAGGGTGCATCACCAGAGGAATCACCTCAAGGAGACAGGACGTTATCCTGCCATTGTACAGGTCACTGGTGAGACCACACTTGGAGTACTGTATGCAGTTCTGGTGTCCATATTTTGAAAAGGTTGTCAAACTACTGGAGGAGGTGCAGTGAAGGGTGACAAAGATGATCCTAGGTCTGGGAGATTGAGGGATCTCAACATGTATTCCCTGGAGGACAGAAGGAGGGGGGATATGACTGAAAGTTTTCAGCTTAAATGGGGGGATCACAAGGGGACACAGTCTGAAACTGGAGGGGAAAAGATTCAAGAGGGAAATGAGGAGACACTATTTCATGGAAAGGGTGATAGCAAAGTGGAACGAATTGCCAGAGTAGGTGACCTCATTGAAGACTGTGAGCAGTTTTAAGATGAGGTGGGACAGAGTCAAAGGAAAGGTCAAAACTGGGGGGAGGATGAAAAGGGGGGGATAGACATGTGGAATGTTAATTCAGGGGGATGCAATTAGGAGGGGGACAACTGCAGGTAATTAAACAATGAACTGCACACTCAAGCAGACTTGATAGACCATCATGGCCTGTTTCTGCTGGCATGTTCATATGTCCCGTGAAATGCACTGTCCTATTGTAATTTAACAGTAGTCTGTGAGCCCTATATACTACCCTGTTGAATATTTTCATCACTGTCCTTCTCTTCTTTCCCTTTAAAGGAAATCTACACCCTCATATCTTCTAAATATTGTTTCCATGTCAACAGACAACTCTTTTCATATAACTGTTAAAGAGCCCCTGACACTGTTAGAAACACTTGGAAAAAATGTGAGATTTAGACAGTTCAGTTTATATTTCATGTATTTTCTATAATTATGTACTTTTTTCTTTATTACTGAGGACAGCTGTACGTAAAAGGCTTCCTGTCCCTTAGACTTTATCTGCTCTTTCTGTTATCCTACATATGACATCATAATCCAGGTTGCACCTGGAAACGAGCTTCTGTTCATGGTGCCTTTCCCAGTTATCAACTTTTAAATAAATAAATAAATACAATAAATAATCCCCCATTTGTAGCATTTCAATTATCCCCACAGCAACAGATTGTGATGTCACAAACAGAACTGTGATATCAGATGTAGGCAAGCAGCCAGAACAGATAGGGCAATGATCCTGTTTACATGCAAATGTCCTTAGTAATGAAGAAGAATGAGAAATACAGAAACAATATTAAAATATAAGCTGACTTGTGCTAAACATTACATTTTCTCAAAGTTGTCACAACAGTGTCAGGGGTTCTTTAAAGATGCGTGCAAATGCTTTAGTCTGTTTTCACAGTTCCTACTAGGTCCTGTTACTGTTCTGAGAGGCTCCGTTTTGTGGTTGTTGAAATCTCATTGTCCCTGAGAGCTGTATTAGTATATGAGAACATGATGCACAAGGCCACTGTTTTACTGTGATTCCGTGATTACGACCAGAATCACGGAAATCTGATTGGCTGCCGGAAATTTAAATGTCCCGAGGTAGAGTTATGGAACTCACTCTGTTTGCGTAAGCATTCGGGAACTGGGCTGCATAAAAGGTAGCCTTTTGCCAGTCAACCACCCCAATTGATCCAGGAGTGCAGGAGAGTAGGATGTATGACCCCAGAGACAGGCCACATGGACACCAAGAACCACGCCAAGAACACCAAGTAGCCAAGAATGCCGATAACGTCATTTCGGAAAGCCGGCTTTTTTTTTAAGAATTTGCTCTAATTCCATCACTTTTTATGTGTTCTACCCTCTGCTAAGCTCTTGCTCCAATTAACAAACAACAAAAAAAGGCAACACTGAAAGTTCCTCTCATGGACGACTATCCAGGAATCGCACTGCAAGCCTGCAAGCCTCTGCTACCACTTCCCCGGACACATCAGGTACCCACTTTTACTGACTGCAAATTAATATTTGGGATTTAATGAGGCAGGTAAAGAGTGTTGGGAAGGGATATTTGAAAAGGGATGCAACACACTGCTAATGTTTGTGTGTGTGTGGGGGTGGGGTCATCCGAGGTGCTCGCTGATCATATTTATTTTGAAATTGTGTGCTGTAGGGCAACAAACTGTGTGTGTGTGTGTGTTTGGGGGGGTCCGAGGTGCTCACCTTCTTTTTCCTGTGTTTTATATCCTTGGGGTTTGGATTCAGCACCCTCTCGCTCCATGATGCGCTAAGTCACCTGTCTTTGGACCCCCCAATTTTAAAATCAGCAGGGCAGACTTGATGGGCCTGGTGGCCCTTAGCTACCTTGACTGTGGGTAGGAGCGTCACCATCTTGCTGTAATATGAACATTTTGAACTGCATGGAGTCCTTATATTTTTGGGCTAATGTGTATTTTTTCCTTTAATGTACATTTTGATGCCCTCACAATGTATATTACTTATACATTATTTTGTTCCAATGAACATTTATTTGCACTATTTCTTTGCTGTACTTCCCTCTCATGCAACCCTACAGCTCACACCTTGGAATGAGTTTTATGTGCCTAGCCTGGTTAACAAATGTTGTAAATAACTTCATAAAATACAATAGGCTGTCCTTGGTTACCCACAGTTTCTTTGTTTTTATCTGCTTAACTTGTATATACAGCCAAGAACCCCTGTATCAGTGCATGTGTGGGGGTAGGGGGAGTGGGGTCCAAGGTCCCAGAGCAGTGCAGGTGATCTAGCATGAAGAATGTGTGTGTGTGTGTGTGTGCGTGCGTGCATGCGTGCGTGCGTGCGTGTGTGTGTGTGTGTGTGTGTGTGTGTGTGTGTGTGTGTGTAGCAAGGAACAAAAATCAAAGGGGGTGTATGAGTAGAGTGGTGGGGTCTGAGTATTCCTCGGAACTTTTTTGCCATTGTGTGCCCCTCTGTAGCACAATGTGGGTTGGGGGCAGATCTGAGGTGTCCAAGAGCAGTGCAGGTCATCCTAACAGGAACAACCCCTGTATCAGTGCGTGTGTGGGGGTAGGGGGAGTGGGGTCCAAGGTGCCCTAGAGCAGTGCAGGTGATCTAGCATGAAGAACATATGTGTGTGTGTGTGTGTGTGTGTGTGTGTACATATGTGTGTGTCTGTGTAGCAAGGAACAAAAATCAAAGAGGGTGTGTGAGTATTCTTCGGAACTTTTTTGCCATTGTGTGCCCCTCTGTATCACAGTGTGGGTGTGGGGGGAGATATGAGGTGCCCAAGAGCAGCGCAGGTCATCCAAACAGGAAGAACCCCTGTATCATTGGGTGTGTGAGGGTAGGGGGAGTGGGGTTCAATGTGCCCCAGAGCAGTGCAGGTGATCTAGCATGAAGAACGTGTGTGTGTGTGTGTGTGTGTGTGTGTGTGTGGCAAGGAACAAAAATCAAAGGGGGTGTCTGAGTAGGGTGGTGGGGTCTGAGTATTCCTCGGAACCTGTGCTTCAAGTTTGGTTGAACTGAGTGCACCTAAAGCAGATTTGCAGGGCGGGCACTTGTGCACTGTCCATGAGCAAATCTGAGGGTGTCTGTCCCTTGTAGCAAGCATTAGGAGGGGGATTTGACAATGCACACTGCTAATGTGGCAATGTGAGGCACCCCTGCAGACTTGCTCTGTGGAAGCAACTACTGCCAGAAACCCACAAACTTGCTCAGGAACACAGTGATGCCAGGCACCCAGTCTAGTTGTGGACTTCTCACTGCATGGCCAAACCAAGTTTGGGGGGGGGGGCCATTGGTGTGTCTTTGGGCAAGTCATCAGGCCCCTTGTTGTTTGTAGCATATACCAGTGCAAGTTAAGTGATTGACCTTGCAAACTGTCCACATTAGTTGGTGTGGCCTCCCATGTAACCTTTGTCTTTAGAATGTCTGTAAAAGAGCCCTTGGCTCAAAGGTCTTTCTGATTTGTTAAATGAATGAATAAAAAAAATAAAAGCAGCTATTGACAGACCTTCTGACTTGCCAAAGATCATTTATGCATGTCCACACAAGCCCCAAAGTTGGATTACACTCCTGGAAATGGCATGTGTAAGGCTCCCCACTTCCTTGCAAACTTTCTCTGGGGTGCAGTGCTTTCTATGAGGCCCAGAGCAAGTTTGTATCAGGGCTGGGAGCTCCTCACACACTGTGTACCCGAACAAGGCAAAGCACATCAGAGCCTGTTGTCTCCTGCAGACCCAAACCAAGTTGGGGGGGGAGGGTGAGTGGGCATTGGTGCATCCCTGAGCATGTTATTTTAAGTTATTTTTCCTGCCATCTGCTGGGACCTCCCTCAGATGTTTCCATTCCTAGTTGGCCCTTTCCCATCCAGCCTGAGACCCCTGGTTACACACTTCCCTCACTGTACAGTAAGCAGCAGTGACCCTCAGACTTGCTTAGGAGCACATGGTGTATTAGATCCCCAGTCTGTTCTGTGGCTGCGTTGCATTTTTTTATTGTCGAAGTTTGTGTGGGAGATGGAAATGCTGGGTTATTTGGCTGTTATGGTGCAGCCTACTGTTGATGTCTCTGGACAAAGAATGGCTCGTTTTGAAACTTGTGGAGTGGTGCAAAGGCATTCTACAGTGTTTTGCTTTCTGTGTAGCTCTGAGCAAATTCCAGCCTAGAAACATGCCCACGGTCAATCTGTAGTGCCATCTCACTCCTAGCCCCACCACACTTGCTTACTCTGGGGCTGGAGCAAGCAAATCAGCCTTGAACTTTGCAGTGAGAGGTTTGCACAGTGTATTCTGGAGCAAGTACAAGGGGGTTTTGCTTGCTGTATGCTCAGGAGTACGCTGGTGGAGGGTTAGTTAGGCTACACTGACAAGGGCCAGGTTTGGGGGGGTTGGCTTTGCTGTGACCATAGGGCAAGTTGGGGGGGGACTAGCATTGCTGTATCCCTGAGCAAGCCCAAGCGACTGTTTTGTGTCACACAGCAAGTTAGTGTTTCAGTACACAGTGAGTAAAGCCCACTTCAAGCAAACTAGCTGCAGTTTCCACATTTTACTGCATGCAGGCACATAGTTCTTCTGCTGGAGAAAGCTGGGAATATGCCCCCCAGATCCCACACACTGCGAAAATTTGTTGCCATACCTGCCTACCATGCCCCTTTTTGAGAAACTTGGATAACACTAGTATGCTCTGTGGAATATGGAAAGCAAAACAGCTCTTCATACTTTGCAAGGGCGGCCTTACATGCTATGTCCTTGACCAGGTCAGTGCATGCAGTTTTGCTTTCGAGCAAACCACAAGGTAGAGATGCACTCTGACTAGCTCAGGGACATACAGCAGGGGTCAAAATTAAGTTCTGCAGCCACTACCCAGCAGGGCTAGTGACTGGGAAAATCCACTGGCCCCACAGACTTCTCCACTGGCCCAGCTGGTGCACTTACTGAAATGTTACCTTCTCTGGCACAAACCCGCAGGGCTAGTTAAAGGAAAATCTTACTAGCTCAATACAGAATCTATCAGTATTTGGCTAGTGGGCTTGTGCTAATTTCGACCCCTGATACCGTGTGAGGCCTTTCCCCAGTGAAGCTGGCCATCCGCTGTAGTGCTTTCTGTATGCCCCGGAGAAAATTCTCAGGATGGTCCCTAAATACTGAGTCAAGGATCAAAACCAAGACCAAGGATGTGTGTAGCATCTGTTTTCAGACCACTTTGCTGTGTTGTTTTGTACAAGTCATGTTACTGTAAGGTATATTCAGAATGGCTATGCAAATAGCTCTGTGGCATCAAGCAAGTCTGGATGTTGCTTGTGTAGTGAGGCAGTCAGGAGAGGAGGAGAGGGTTACTTGCCATGTGGTTGTGGGCAAGTAGGAGGGTGTTTATTTGTTGTTGCCACTGCACCCAGAGCACACTGGCTATTGGCTGCCCTACTGCAATCCTATACCTGTAGGATGCAAGTCGTAGGCTGCTGCCATCTCACCTAGTGAACGGTGGTTGTAGAATGTTCCTGCCATCGTACCTGGATGATGGGAGTCATAGAATGCTGCTGCTGTCTTACTCGGAGGATGCGAGTCGTAGGCTGCTGCTGCTGTCATACCAGGAGGATGGGAGTCGTAGGCTGCTGCTGCCATCTCACCTAGTGAATGGTGGTTGTAGAATGCTGCTGCCATCGTACCTGGAAGATGGGAGTCGTAGAATGCTATTGCTGTCTTACTCAGAGGATGCGAGTCATAGGCTGCTGCTGCTGTCATACCAGGAGGATGGGAGTCGTAGGCTGCTGCTGCCATTGTACCTTGAGGATGAGAGTCATAGATTGCTGCTGCCATTGCTCCTGGAGGATGGGAGTCACAGATTGCTACTGCTGTCATACCAGGAGGATGAGAGTCGTAGATTGCTGCTGCCATTGCACCCGGAGGATGGGAGTCACAGATTGCTGCTGCCATTGTTCCTGGAGGATGGAAGTTGTAGATTACTGCTGCCATTGTACCTGAGGGATGAGAGTTGTAGACCACTGCTGCCATCTCATCTAGTGAATGGTGGTCAATGGCTGCTACTGCCATCTTATCAGGAGGATGGGTGTTGTAGGCTGCTGCTGCTGTCACACCTGGACGATGGGAGTCATAGGCTGCTGATGCCATCGTACCTGGACGATGGGAGTCATAGGCTGCTGCTGTTGTGCCTGGAGGATGGGAGTTGCAGGTGGTGGCTGCTGTCATACACTGAAGGATGGGAGCTGTAGGTGGTGACTGCTGCCATCATAGCCAGAGGATCAAAGTCATGGACTGCCCTATCTAGGGGGATCTGAGTCTCCCATTTTGTTACTTGAATTATCTCATCAAGCAGATTGGTGGAACACACTACTAATATTTTTTTTGGTTGTGATTTCAGTATTCATACTTTTTGGCCTGCATGATGTCTGGTACACCACTGAATAAGAAAGCCAAGCTCTGCTACACCTCAGCTAAGGAGCGAGCCCTGCAGTTTAAATCAGAAGGCCTCTATGAGGATGGAGGAAAACTTTTCTGTCCATGCTGCAACCATGTCCTGGACCATACCAGAAAAGACACAGTCAAAGATCATCTGCTCAGCAAGAAATATGCTAGGAATAAGGAACGAGTTGCTAGCGAAGGAAGACCAGCAAGGCAGGTGATCCTGACCAGCAGTTTCAGAGTAGGGTTGTCAGAACCCTCTGAAGTTCTAGGTTCCAGTTCTAGTCTAGAACTTTTTAAAAGTTCTATAGTTCTAATCTTTTTTAGAACTTTTTAGAACTCAAACCCTATTTTTTTAATTGTGTTCCCAAAATGAAGATAATAGTGAAATACGTGTCATGAAACTATGAGCAAAAACAAATAAATATGTTCATTATAATGGGAGAAAGAAGATAATGAGTGACTTTGATAGGATTCTAGCTGTGGTTTCCTTTCCTTTGCTAGCAGTAAAAGCCAACCACTTACAGGTGCTTACAGTAACGCCGACCCACCCACCCATATGAGATACCATACAATTAGTTGCCAGTTGGCACATGGTCACACACTGGGTACAGTGCAGCCAAATGGAGCACAGCAGAACAAATGGCAAGTACACCATGCAGGAGTCCCATATAATTTTTAAATGAATAATGGATTTTGTTCTCCTCTCCAGTCACCTAAAATATTTCTAGGACTTATTTATTTGTGAAATACCACACATTTAATGATGAGTGGCACGTGCACACACTGGGTATAGTCAGTCAGTGTAGCCCCAAGAGCACAGCGAACATGGTAAGAAGTATACCAGACAGGAGTCAAAGATATTTTTAAATAACTGATTTTCTCACCCTGCCCCTGTACAGTATTATCATCATTAGGATTCCACAATCTGCTGCCACCCTACTTGCCCTAGTTCTCACGTCCCTACATTCTCTGTGCCCCAGTTCTCACATTTCTTCCCCTTCAAGCCCTAGTTCTCAGTCTGCCCCAGTTTCCACATACAGTACCTGTTCACTCCCTGCCCCACTTCTTACATTTTCGCCTGTTGGCTCACAAACAATATAAGGCTACACTCAGTTAAATCCACTCGGCTCATGGTTTATAAAAGAATTCAATCACCAAATTAATGAAATGCAGATATATAATTCAATTGAGTATCCAGTATTCTAAAGAGATTTCACATCTCATAAAATCCATAAATCACGTGCCAGGAGAAAAACTGCTTTCTGCAAATATTGCGGCACACATGCGTGGTGCTAGAATCATGTACTCAATAACTAATGTCCAAAGAAGAAAGCAGAAAGATACATCCAGCATCAGAAATCCAGCATGTGTATCAGGAAAATGCAAGGGTCCAAATCAGTTCTCTTCAGCTGGGGGGGGACATCAGAAGGTAATAAATGGCTTACAAAGGGGTCAGATGCAACCAATAATTAACTCCATTAATAGGGGATATACCACCTCAGACTTGTGCATCTTTATGTACCAAACTAGAAGCCACTATACCCAACCAGCTGTCTGTAACTGCTCAGGTCCTGCACAGATCCTTACAAGATTTGTTAAGGCTGTTATATTCTGTAGCATACTGCTATCACAAGTCATGTCTTTTAGTGACCAAAAGTTGCTAGACTGCTTCTCGCTAATGAGAGCTATGACCCCATAAAAATAGATAACAGCTATTATGTCTCATATCAAATGCTAGGCAGCTCAAAAAAAACAGGTTTCCAATTATCTCCAAAAAACTGTTAAATGTTTCCCCAGAAATAATCATGACCCCGTTCAGATGTGAATGCATTTTGTAAAACTCCTATTCTGAATTGAGTAACTGAAGCATGTACTATAGGAATGACTATAGCATTGGCAAATAAACACAATAACTTACCTGTAGCTGGATGTTGCAATGTGTTAAAATTCAGAAATTCCATATGAAGTCTGGATTCTGTACTAAATGAAATAAGCTCCAATCTGGCCCGTGTTAAACTACTGCACTGTGAACAAACTACTGATGCCATTTACTCGCTTCTCTGGTTGCTCCCGCTTTTTTTCGACACTGTCGATTCAAGCATGCGTGTAGAGAGCAAGAGTGGAAGCAGAAGCGGAAGTCATCAGACATGGGACTGTGTCCTTTTTGTTCAATGGGGGATTTATTAGCGTGGCGGTTGCATGATATCAGCACAGGGGACAGCAACTTGGTGAGTCAGAAGTAGTGAGTCGGAAAGTTGTACAGGCATGAGTGGAGGATGTGGAGGTTAGCAAGTGACAAAAAAAAAGAACCGAACCCTTTTGCGAACTCTCTGGTGTTCGAGTTCTAATTTAGAACTCGAACACCAGAGTTTGAACAGGGTTTGAATCTTTCTAGAACTAGTTCTGACAACCCTATTTCAGAGCTGCAGCAGAATCATCCATCATAAAAAATGAGATGGTCATGGATACAGTTAAGGCATGGGGGGCTGCAAATATTCCATTAGAGAAGCTGGATCATCCACAGCTGAGGGAATGGATGTGCACGTATGTGAAGGAGAGTGGAGTGGTGCCAAAAGCAGACACCCTGAGGCAACTCTATCTACCCAAGGTAAGAGAGCAAATTGATGAAGACCTTAAAGCATCTGTGACTAGGAAATCATTATCTGTGATATGTGATGAGAGCATGGATGTACAGTCATGGTGCATTCTTAATGTCATCTTTGAGTTGGAAGGGGGCAAGACATATCTTGGCAACAGCACAGAACTGGACTCTGTCAACCATTCCACAGTGGCTCAAGCTGTCTTGTAGACTCTTCAGAGTTGTGACATTGACTTTATGAATGTAGTTTAATTTGTCAGTGACAGTGCTCATTATATAATTAAATGTTTTAGTGACGCACTTTGTGGGGTTCTTGGGGACCATGTTGTGCATGTATGTTGCTGGGCACATGTCTTGTCTCTTGTTGGGGATACATCGCTGCACCATTTCAAAAAAGTTAATGAACTGGTTTCATTGGTAAAATATGCTTTTCAGCAATCATCAAAACGCAAACAAGAATTCATCACATTTTTGCAGGATCTTGAAGCTCCAGGAGAACTGATTGCTTTGCCACCGGTTCCTGTTTTAACTAGATGGAACACATGGTTTGCAGCTGTGGCATACCATTCAACACACCTGCAATATCTGAGGGACTTTTTCAGAGCAGATTCGAGTGACGCCATCTCAATAAACAATCTACGGGCATTACTGGATGAATGGTATGATGAACTACGAGCTCAACTGGCATTCATTACAGATAATTCAGGTGACATTATTGCTGTGATAGAACTTTTGCAGTCAAAGAAGAAACATCTTACGACATCCACGTATGACATGCTAATGTCAATTAAGAGCCGCTTTGAGGCTGGCACAACTAAAAATGATGGCTTTGGTGAGAAAGCAGAACTGTACCTCTCTAAACTGAGGAATAAAGTAAGGGATTAGAACATTAAACTGTTCAAAAATGCTTTCAAGGTCAGTTTGGAGAAACTGACAAAACACCTGCAGTCAAACCCATCTGTACAGTTTCTCATGGCCTGTCGAATTCTAAAACCACTCAACCTACCCAAACTCAATAAGGACTTCCAACTGTACTTGCCCTATATCACAGTGTTCACGTTACACAATAAGAATGCGCTGTTAAGGGACTGGGAGATCTACATAAGGCAGGATGTGCGGGAACTACCAGAGATTGAATCATTTGATCTTCACCAGTACTGGATCTCTATGTCCTCACAGGTGCCAACTCTGGCAAAGGCAGCCCTTCAGGCTATCTGGGTCCCTGTTTCTAGTGCAGATGTGGAGGGGTCATTTTCTGCACATGGACAAATCCTGACTGACCAACGGAAAAGCCTGCCTGTGGACAATTTAAAATTATTTTCAATGCTGCTATTCAATAAGTAGATCCAGAATCTCCCACCCTCATTTGTGTAATTACAGTTCTGATGCACTATTGCAGACAAATGGTGCTCCCCGGTGCAATAAAGTTGCAGATATGAAGTTCTAGTGCAATATTGTAGTAAACAAAGTGGTGCTCCACTGTGCAATGACTAAAATGTGCATTTCTGGTGCAGTATTGCAGGGAAAAAATGGTGCTCCACTGTGCAATAAAGTTGCAGACATGCAGTTCTAGTGCAATATTGTAGTAAACAAAGTGGTGCTTCACTGTGCAATGATTAAGACGTGCAGTTCTGGTGCAGTATTGTAGGAAAAAAATGGTGCTCCATTGTGCAATGAGGTGTAGACATGCAATATGTAGTATCTCAGCATTATATATAGCTATGGGTTAGATTCTACTGTCCTTCACATAGTATGCCTTAGTTCATGTAGTCTGTATAACGTATTTGTCTGTGTAGCGTGTTTGTCTGGGTAGCGTATTTGTCTGGGTAGCATGTTTGTCTGGGTAGCGTGTTTGTCTGGGTAGCGTATTTGTCTGGGTAGCGTGTTTGTCAACCCAGGTTCAGTAGCCATTACTTGAATTGTGTTTTTTGCACATGTGTAGCTTTGTAAATCTTTTTTAAAATAAAACACATGAATTGCATTTTAGCTTTGAGAAGTTATTATACATGTCACAGAACACACTGTCAACATTAAAACAAAGACTTGATTTTGGTGTCTATTTAGTATCTAACAGACATCAGAATTGGTTCCTCCCTGTGAGAAAAATATTACTGTTACATAAGACCATTTATTTTCACTGGCTGCCTTGATCTAAGAAGGGAATATTTTAATAATTATGCCAGTTTGGCCAATGGAGTTCCACAGTCATTAGCCTTGATAGCTGGTAGATGCAAAACTTGGGTAGCTAATATAACATGCAATATGAGATTAAATGTTGTTGTTTTCTGCTGATGTGACTTGAATCTGCATAAAAACATGATACAACACAGATAGACAAATTTATTACTTAAAATGAGTGAATAACAATACGTTTCGGATTACCGGAAAAAATTCCGGAAATTGGATTCCCAAACACCGGTAAAATCCCGGAATCCAGGATGGTCAAAACGGAATTTGCTTTTTCCAAGCACCGAAAAACAGTGGCCTTGATGTGTAATCACCCTTTAAACTCCCCAGTATGCCTGTCTGCTTAATTAGTCTAAAGAGAAACAAGCTGCAAGAAGGTGTGAAATACCTCATTTACATTCAGTGAGCATTGCAAACTATTTGAGTTATAATGCAGTTTCTTTCCCTTTAAACTTCATTCAGTTTATGACTTTCCAGAGAGTTTTTGGCAGAGTATTTGTTCTTTCAGCATAGAGATACATGGTATAAATGGGTGATCTGACATCATGTTTTCTTATTTATTTATTTAAGAGTTTTACCAGGAAGGCACGCTGAGCAGAGTACTGCTCGATTCCAGATGTGTCCTGGGGGAGAGAGGAGGGTACAATAGATACAGTTGGTATGCAGGTTCAACATACTCATACATATAAAAATAAGCTAATAACAATAAACCAATATAGACTGCTCAGTACATGGTATCATCCAAAGCAGAACAGCATGGCACATTAGAAGTAGGGTGAGCAACAGCTGTCATAAAGAAAGATAAACCAGTGCTTATCTAGTTGCTGGAGGATGCAGAGTTTAGGGTAGTCACAAGTGCAAGTGGAGGAGAAGTGAGTAGTGAGACATGCATTGAAGTACTGGGTTGTGGGGGCATGCCGAATGTCCACAGGGAGGGAGTTCCACAGCTTAAAAAGCCTATATCTGAAGGCAGACTGGCCTGCTGTGGTAGACATGTGTGGGATGGAGAAGAGACTGTTATCATTGCTCCTGGGTATGTAGAAAGGCTGGGAGGAGGCAGAGAGAACTGAGGAGAGGTAAGTGGGCAGGGACTGTGACCAGAACTTAGCTGCGAGGCGAGCACAGTACGACAGACAGCGGTCCTGTAGCGAGGGAAGAGCCAGTAACTGATACAGGGTACAGTGATGAGTGGTGTAGAGTCAGTCAAGGGTGAACTGACAGAAGATGAGGAAGAGATAGTCCAGTCTGGCCAGGGAGGACTTGGGGCGGTGCTGTAGACTACGTCGCCCTAGTCAGTAACTGACAGGATTATTTTCTGTAGAATAGCGTGGTGAGCCAGCAGCGGGATACAACCACGATTCCAGGAAAGAGCATCCAGTCTGGGGTGCAGTTTTTTGTGGATGGCATTGATATGCACAGAAAAGTCCAGGTGCTGGTCAAGCCAGATCCTGAGAATCTAAAGGAACAGCTGTCCTCCAGAGTGGCCCCATCCAGGATGTGGAAAGTAGGGGTGTGTGAGAGCCACGAAAGTCTCTACCTAGTGCCGAAGGTCATAGAGACAGTTTTCTTGGCATTGCAGTGTAGCTGGTTGGAGCCAAGGCAGAGCTGGACATTGTTGAAGTCCTGCTGGAGACTGGTCGCCACGTCAGCGGTTGAAGGTCCGGATGTAAACAGCACTGTGTCATCCACATACATATGAATGGCTCTCTGTGGGCAGGCATTGGCAAGGTCATTTAGGAAGATGGAAAATAGGAGAGGCCCCAGGACCGAGCCTTGTGGCACACCTGAAGAGATACAGAGGGGGCGGAGATTGCGTTACCAATTCTGACTGATCTACCAGATAGGAGCATAACCGATCAGTAGTCATATCAAAGAGCCCTGTGCAGGAGAGCTTGGTTAGGAGGAGAGAGTGAGATACAGTGTTGAACGCTTTAGGCAGGTGGACAAAAACTGCTGAGGTGGTGTGGCCCTTTTTTATGTCAGTGAGAATGTAGTTGGTGAGTATCAGCAGGGATGAGGTAGTGGAATGTGTCTTCCTGAAACCAGATTGGTGAGGCATGAAGAAAGCAGAGGAGTTGAGGAAGGAGGAGATCTGAGAGAGAACAAGGTGTTCCTGGAGTTTAGCCAGGATAAGGAGGAGGGAGGTGGGGTGGTAGTTGCCGGGAGCCGAAGGATCGCCACCTTTTGGGAGAAGGATGACCATGGCATGCTTCCACACAGATGGGATGAATGCTAGGGAGAAGGAATGGTTGTAGAGTACAGCTAGTAGGGAGGTGATGGCAGGAGCCAATAAGTACAGCATTTTGGTGTTCAGACCAGAGGGCATTTGCCCATGGATAGATTTAGGGCCAGTGGGGTGTTTAGTACTTCAAGTGTGGTGACATGGCTGAAGATGAAGGAGGAAGGGGAGGGGGGCCTTGAGCAGGGGGAGGATGAAGATTGAGAGGAAGAGGTGGAGTGAGCCATTGGAAGAGAAGATAGTAGTGATGAGGTGCAGCTGGTGAAGAAGGTATTGAACGCAGAGGCCACAGTTGGTGGGTTGGTGAAGTTGGAGCCAGCTATGTTTAAGGTGGGTGTTGGAGGCTGGGAGGGTAGGGGAGAAAAGTGATTTGACCACCTTCCAGAATTTTGCAGGATGGCTTATATTTGTGTGGAAAGCAGTTTTGAAATAGTTGGCCTTAGCCTGGCGAGTTAACATAGTACATGTGTTACCAAGTGTGTGGTACTTTTGTTGATCTAGGGGAGTGCTGGAGGCTTTGTAGGATCTCCATGCCAGGTGCCTTGCTCTGAGGTAGGCAATGATGTCAGCAGCTATCCAGGGGAGGTGGGTACCTCTCACTCTAGCTGTCCTGAGTGGGGCATAGTGGTCTCATACTGCTAGGAACCTGGATTTGAAGCCTTCTAGGGCTGAGTCCATGTAGGTGGCCTGGTGGATTTGACCAGTCAGCATTTGCCAGGTCATGGAGAAGGAAGGCAAGATCAAAGGATTTATAGGATCTGGTCAGGATGGTTTGGTGGGCAGAACGCCTTTGGTCTGAACATTTTTCTTACCATGTACATCATATGGTGGTCACTTAGGGTGTCCGGTAGGAGTCCAGAGGCAAGTATCCTGTGGAGGTGGGAGGTGAGGGTCCAATCAAGGAGTGAGTGGTTAAGTGTTTTGAGGTTCAGAGATCAATTGTGATAATTTTAGGGTGGTTACCAGGTTGCGAAGTTTGGCATTCGCACTAGAGAGCCAATTTAAGTTGAAGTCCCCAAGGATGTGTAGCTCACCCCCTTAGACTTTTGTTTTTAGGTCACCGAGATGATTCATGATAATGCAGTTCTCATGGACAATGAGATTTCAACAACCGAGAAATGGAGACTCCCAGGGCAGTCTCAGGGGGCTACTATGAGCAGTGGAAACAAACTAAACCTAACACATATAGCCCCAACAGCTACAGGAAAGGAGTTGTCTGTTGACATGGAAACAAAATTTAAATGATATGAGGGTGTAGTTTTCCTTTAAATGGGGCTGGTATTATATCCCAGAGATTCGAGTAACGAGCTATGAATGAGCTTGGTACATCCAGCAAACCCAGATTTGATTCCCACAACCTCCACTTGCATACTGTGTGACTCTGAACAAGTCACTTAACCTCCCCATTGCTCAGAGGTGGCCCCTGAAAACAGGCACTTATGCCTAGTGGGCCTTACCCATTACCAAAAAATAAAAATAAATAAAAACATGCACTGTCCTATTGTAATTTACCAACAGTCTCAGAGCCCTGTATAATGCCCTGTTGAATGTTTTTATCACTGTCTCTCCTTAGTCACGTTAAATGCACTGTCCTATTGTAATCTATCAGTTGTCTGAAAGCCCTGTGTACTGTATACTGCTTCATCACTGTCCTTCCTCTGCCCCTTTAAAGCACTGTTCTATTGTATTTTACCAATAGTCTGAGGTCTGAGAGCCTTATATACTGTGCACTGCCCTGTTGAATGTTTTCATCTGTGTCCCTCCTCCATCCCTTTAAATGCAGTGCCCTATTGTCATTTAACAGTAGTCTGAAGGCCCTGTACACTGCATCCTGCCCTGTTGAATGTTTTCTTCACAGTCACTCTTTAGTCCCATTCAATGTTCTGTCCTGTTGTGATTTCATCTTAGTCTGAGTCCCACATACTGTTCACTGCCCTGTTGAATGTTTTCATCATTGTCCCTCCTCTGTCACTTTAAATGAACTGTCCTATTGTAATTTACCAGTAGTCTGAAAGCCCTGTATACTGTATACTGCCCTGTTGAATGCTTTCAGCACTGTCCCGCCTCAGCCCCTTTAAAGCACTGTTCTATTGTAATTTACTATAGTCTGAGGTCTGAGAGCCTTATATACTGTGTACTGCCCTTTTTAATGTTTTCGTCTGTGTTCCTCCTTGGTCCCTTTAAATGCAGTGCCCTATTGTAATTTAACAGTAGACTGAGGACCCTTTATACTGTATCCTGCCCTGTTGAATGTTTTCCTTGCTGTCACTCTTCAGTCCCCTTCTATGTTCTGTCCTGCTATGATTTCATCTTAGTCTGAGAGACCCATATACTGTTCACTGCCCTGTTGAATGCTTTCAGCGCCGTCCCTCCTCATCCCCTTTAAAGCACTGTTATATTGTAATTTACTAATAGTCTGAGGTCTGAGAGCCTTATATACTGTATACTGCCCTGCTGAATGTTTTTATCTGTGTCCCCTCCTCTGTCCCTTTCAATGCACTGTCTTATTGTAATTTATCAGTAGTCTGAGATCCCTGTATACTACATACTGGTATTGCATCAAATGAGCTAGCGCATTTGAATGAATGCATTTGAGCGATGCCAGAAGAGCATGTGTCATTTGAGCGAGTTGCCATTAACAGCGACCGTAATTTCAGGGAGTGCAACCTGAGCGACTTGTGCTTGGATATAGTGTTAGTGATTTGTGTGGTCTCGGAGTCGATTAATTGTGGTAAGGGGGGGGGGTTCAGGGGTCGGAACCCCTTGGGGGAGTGCAGGGGGCACAGCTCCCGTAGAAAATATATTGTAGAATTATGTTTCTGTGTGAGATAGTGAGCAGTTCTTTTGTGCTTTCCTTAGTGAATGTGCGCTTTTGCTGGGTAGGTTGGAATCATGGTCCCATCATGGCACAGTAGGTAGAGCAGGGTGTTAGGTAGGTAGGGTGTTTCTGTAGTTGTGTGTGGGGTGCTGCCGTGGGTTTGAATCAAAGAGTGTCTGCTAGTGTGTAGCAGTGTTGTAGGTTTGTACATGGTGTCTGTTGTTGAGATAATAGAGTAATTGTGGGAGTTTTTTGGTTTTTGGTGGGGTTTTGTCAAGGGTTGGTAATTTAGCCTGTTGCATTTTGTAGTTATCAGGTGTTGGGTATGTGTTAATTGAAGGTGTGGTTGCAGTTATTGTGCTGTTAATGGACTTTAAAAGGAGTGTTTTCTAAGGGTGTTTCAGTGGTGTTCCTGTTGTGCCTGGCGGGTATTTTCATTCTGTTTGTGGAGATATCTACTCAGTTTATCAGCAATCAGAAAGGTAGACCACTGCTGTTGTACGATGGCTACCTTTACAGGAGAGATAAAGAAGTGGCTGAGAAAGTGTACTGGTGATGTGCCACGTACCATAAGTTCCAGTGTTTGGCCCATGTTCATACAGTTGCCGACCATGTGGTAAACCATGTGGTTTTTTTTACAGTATTGGATTCTTCTTGCAATTTTTGGTAGGTGCGGTATTTGCTCACGTTCATTTCCATTTGCTGTTATGGTAAGTGCTTTTATTATTTCATCATTTTGACATGGAACCCTGCATACTGCCCTGTTGAATGTTTTCATCGCAGTCCCTCCTCCGTCCCTTTAAATGCCCGGTCCTGTTGTAATTTCACAGTAGTCTGAGAACCCTGCATACTACATATCCCCTTGTTGAATGTTTTCATTGCTGTCCCTCCTCTGTCCCTTTAAATGCATAGTCCTGTTGTAATTTGACAGTAGTCTGAGAGCCCTGTATACTACATACCACCCTGTTGAATGTTTTCATCGCTGTCCCTCCTCAGTCTCTTTAAATACTTTGTCCTATTGTAATTCTCCTGTGGTCTGAGAGCCCTGCATACCATATACTGCCCTGTTGAATGCTTTCATCACTGTCCCTCCTTGGCCCCTTTAAATACTCTGTCCTGTTACAATTCCCCTGTAGTCTGAGAGCCCTGTATACTACATACCACCCTGTTGATTGTTTTCATCACTGTCCCTCCTCAGTCCCTTTAAATACTTTGTCCCTTTGTAATTCTCCTGTGGTCTGAGAGCCCTGCATACCATATACTGCCCTGTCGATTGTTTTCATTGCTGTCTCTCCTCTGTCCCTTTAAATGCATGGTCTGTTGTAATTTGACAGTAGTCTGAGTAGTCTGAGAGCCCTGTATACTGCATACCACCCCGTTAAATATTTTCATCACTATCCCTCCTCAGTACCTTTAAATACTTTGTCCTATTGTAATTCTCCTGTGGTCTGAGAGCCCTGCATACCATATACTGCCCTGTTGAATGCTTTCATCACTGTCCCTCCTTGGCCCCTTTAAATACTCTGTTCTGTTACAATTCCCCTGTAGTCTGAGAGCCCTGTATACTACATACCACCCTGTTGATTGTTTTCGTCGCTGTCCCTCTTCAGTCCCTTTAAATACTTTGTCCCTTTGTAATTCTCCTGTGGTCTGAGAGCCCTGCATACCATATACTGCCCTGTTGAATGCTTTCATCACTGTCCTTCCTTGGCCCCTTTAAATACTCTGTCCTGTTGCAATTCCCCTGTAGTCTGAGAGCCCTGTATACAATATAGTACCCTGTTGAATGTTTTCATCACTGTCCCTCCTAAGTCCCTTTAAATGCACTGTCCTATTGTAATTTACCAATAGTCTGAAAGCCCTGTATATGGTATACTGCCCTGTTACATAGAAACATAGAATTTGACGGCAGATAAGGACTGCTTGGCCCACCCAGTCTGCCCATTTCCCTACCTGATGGATAAGCTGCAGATCCTAGTTAACCAGCAGCCTACTTCTTCCTACCCCCACCCCCTAGAATTGCCTTATGACTGTCCCATGCATGCTTGAATTCCACCACTGTTTGTGACTCCACAGCCTCCTCTGGAAGGCCGTTCCATACATCCACCACCTCTCTGTGAAAAAATACTTCCTTAAATTACCTCTGAGCCGCCCCCCTTCTATCTTCAAATTGTGCCCCCTTGTTCTTGCACACCTCTTTTTTTGAAAGATGCTACCCTCTTGGACTTTGTTGATTCCCTTGAGGTACTTGAAGGTTTCTATTATGTCCCCCCTCCCCTTTCTTGAGGCTATACATATTAAGCTCCTTAAATCTCTCTTCATATGTCTTCGGTGCAGATCCTGCACCATTTTGAGTGCCCTCCTCTGGACAGCTTCCATCCTGTCTATGTCTTTGCGGAGTTGGGTCTCCAGAACTGCATGCAGTACTCCAGATGGGTCTCACTAGCTGTCTGTACAGAGGATAATAACTTCCTGTTTTCTACTGGTGATGCCTCTCCCTATGCATCCCAGTATCCCCCAACCCTCCTTGCTGCCCTCTCCATTGCTTGCCCACCTTTAGGTCATCTGATATGACTACCCCAGGTCCCTTTCCATTTTTGTTGTTGTTAGTATCTCACCCCCATTGTGTACTCTTCCCTGGGTTTCTGTTTCCCAGGTGCATTACCTTGCATCTTAGCATTGAATCTAAGCTGCATACATTTGACCATTCCTCTAACCTTGCAAGTCCCTTCTCATCCTTTCCACTCCACCTTGTGCATCAACTCTGTTGCAGATCTTTGTGTCATCTGCAAAGAAACATACTTTTCCTTCCAGTCCCTCTGCAATGTCACTTATAAAGACATTGAAGAGGACTGTGTCTAATACTGAACCCTGCGGTGCCCACTACTAACCCCCTTTTCAGAGTGGACTCCATTTACTGTTACTCTCTGTGTCCTATTCTCCAGCTAATTCTTTACCCAGGCTGTCATCTTGGGACCCACTCCCAGGCTGGCTAACTTGTATATTAATTTTGTGTGGGACTGTGTCAAATGCATTGCTAAAGTCTAGGTAGGCCACGTCCACAGCCCTCCTGATCAACTACTTTGGTCACCCAGTCAAAGAAATCTATCAGATTTGTCTGACATGACCTTCTGCTGTGAATCCATGCTGCCTTGGGTCCTGTGCCCTCTGGCCTCTAGATATTTAACAGTTCTTTCCTTCAGAAGTGATTCCATCATTTTCCCTACCACTGAGGTTAAACTAACAGGTCTGTAGTTTCCTGCGTCTGCCTTGCTCCCACTTTTGTGAAGAGGAATCACATCTGCCTCCTCCAGTCCTCGGTACCACCCTATCCTCCCATGATTTGTTAAAGAGGGTAGTCAGTGGTGTCACTAGTTCTACCCTTAGTTCTTTTAGAATTCTGGGATGAATCCCATCAGGCCCCATTGCTTTGTCCATCTTCAGTTTTAAGAGTTCTTTCAGAACCCTTTCTTCTGTAAATGGGCTGGTATCAACTTCTGTATCCAGAGTGTTTCTACTGTTTGTTTTAGGTACCTCCCCTACTTTCTTTGTAAACACTGAGCAAAAATATTTGTTTAGTATCTCTGCCTTTTCACAGTCACCCTCTGCCCACCCTCCCTCCCCTTTATTAAGCCTCACTATTCCTCCCTTGGTCTTCTTTCGCTCCTGATTTACCTATAAAAGGTTTTATCCCCCTTCTTAACTGAGCCGGCTATCTTTTCCTCGGTTTGGGCCTTTGCTGTTCTGACTGCCTTCCCAGCTTCCTTTTGATTTAACTGATACAGTTCTCTGTCCTGTTCCTTCTGTGATTCCTTGTACTTCCTGAATGCTTTCTTTTTCTCTTGAACCTTCACTGTCACTTCCTTTGAGAACCATAGTGGTTTCTTACCTCATTTCGTTTTGTTTATTTGCTTAACACAAAGGCTTGATACCTCTGTGATGGCAGTTTTTATTATTCCCCATTGTTCTTCCACATCTCCTTCCTGTCCATTTGCTAGTGCATTCCTTAGGCACTCACCCATTTTGACAAAGTCAGCCCTCCTGAAATCCAGTACCTTTGTCTTTGTGTAAGCACTCTATTGCTGTGTTTATTTGTGGAACCATACTGTTCGATGGTCGCTAGTTCCCAGATGGCTACCCACTTCTACATCTGTGATCCTCTCTTCATCTCCATTTGAGAGAACCAGGTCTAAGATTGCTCCCTCTTGGAGTGGGCTCCAATACTAGTTGTCTAAGGCATGCCCCTGTAGGGCATCTAGAATAACCCCACTCTTAGAAGTGGCTGCTGCAACTGCACTCCAGTTAACATCTGGCATATTCAGATCACCCATCAGAATATCTCCCTTTTTCTGCCATTCTAAGTATACTTTCTATCATTTCCTTGTCCATTTCCTCCCCTGAGAAGGGGTCTGTATACAACCCTGTCGTATTGTGGTGCCATTGCGGTCTCCAAATTCACCCACAGTGCTTCTTCTTCTCCTGTTTACCCTTTTGTTCTGTTGCTTTGATTCCTTCCCTTATGTAAAGAGCTACTCCTCCTCCTCTTTTACCCTCCCTGTCCCTCCTGTAGATAGTGTATCCTGGTATGTTTACATCCCAGTCATAGTTTTGTGTGTACCGTGTTTCTGTGACTGCCACGATATCCAGATGCTCCTCCTCCATCAAGGCCACTAATTCAGGAAGCTTATTACTCAGACTACTATTGGTACTCATTGCTCTCCATTTTTTGATGGCTTTACCTTCTGTTGCAGCATCCCCCACTGACCTTTCTACCTTGGTCTTTTTCTCATTTAGTACCCTGTTTTGTAGGGGGAGGCCGGGACTTTCCTGCTGCTTATCAGTGCCTCTCCCCTTGACTAGTTTAAAAGCTTGCCAATGAAGCATTTAAACCGATTGCTCAAAAGACTTGTTCCCTTCCTGGACAGATGCAGACCATCCTGCCAGTATAGGCTGGTGTGCCTCCAGGTGGAACCCCAGTCCCCAATGAAGCCAAACCTCTGTGCTCCACACCATTTTTTTTCAACCATTCATTAAACTGCATGGTGCAAAGTACCCTCGCCTCACTCATGCCATTAACAGGCAGCACCTCTGGGAAGGATACTGTGTGTGCTACTTGTCTTAGGACCCTCCCCAATTCTACAAAGTCCTTCTGCACTGCTCTAATCTCATGATGAGCCAAGTCATTTGTCCCTAGGTGGACAATGACGTCCAGCTCAGACTCCCGTGCAGCTGTTCCCATGATCCTGAGGATGTGCTTCCTGTCCCTCCAAGCCATGGCACCAGGCAGGCACCTTACTTCAGTTTTCCCTGCTCCCCCCAGTTCTATCCCCCTAATAATTGAGTCCCCCACCAGGAGCTGTTTCCTTTCCTTGTGGTGTCCTCTGTCTCCTTCCTGTGGGCCTCCCTTGTGACAGCTGTCCTCAGCCTCCTTAGTCTCCTCTGTGGGTGCATCCATAGGGGAGCTATGCTCCCCCAGAATGGTGTATGTATTGTGGAGTGGAACAACTGACTGGGTGTGCCTCTGTTCCACCATCCTCACCCTTCCTGAGCCCACTGTGGTCCAACTGCTGTGTTTTCTTCGCAACCTCTGAGGTAGTGGTGGTGGCTCTGGTGCTCCCTGGATGGGGGAGGTTCCCTTCCTACCATCCAGTGTGGCCTGGGGGAAGGTTCCCTTACTATTGTCCAGCATGGCCTGAAGATGGGCAACTTCCTCCCTCAGGGCAGAGAGTTGTCTGCAAATAGGGCAGCATCTCAGCCTCAGAAAGACTCCGGAAGACTGCTGCCCACAGCCATTACATTGTACTACTCCCACATGTTTATCTACTTTTTCTTTTGTGTGTGTGTGTGATTGGTTTGTTATATAGAAATATATATATATATATATATATATATATAATACAATGTGTATGCTTATATTGTCAGTGCAGTGTGCTAGAGAGGATATGACAGTGATATGCACCTTGCACTCTTGAGAAATGATGTCAGAACTCCAGGTATAAAGGAACTATTTCCAGGGGTGGGTGAGGGGTGGGAAGGGTTGGGCCTAAACTGTGCCCTCTCAAAACAATCAGCTAAGAGTTCTGACCCAGCACCGCTGATGAGTGCCTTCCTGTCAGCAAGATGCCCTGCACAACAATTTGACAGAGAAAATACCCTGCTAATCAAACAGAGAAAAATCCAGACATCCAACTCAGACACAGGTAACCCTCCCCAGCCCCAAAACAGCCTGGTGGTTTGTGCTCTGAAAGCAGTCAGCCCCAAAATAAGTCAGCTGTGCTTTACACTCTTCCTGCACTGAAAATCTTAAGAATTAAGCCAACTGATTGACTAGTGACACCTGTGATGTAATCAGGCCTTTCAATGTAGGCAGGCTGCTGTCTGATTCCAATACACAAAATCTTTCAGTGAAACCAGGGATAAAAACTTAACTACTCAGCCAGCAGGACACTTTTAAAATGTTGCAAAAATATCCCTCTAAATCCTAGGTCTCAACCCCAACAATCAAGCAAATTCAGTTGTATCTCACTCCCTCTGGTTATAAAATTACTACACTTTTAATGTAATCCTGCAATTCTCTGCTTAATGCCACTAAGGAAAAAAAAAATGAAACTCTTTGTAGAAAGCGTAGCTCCCGTTTTACAATATTATGCCTTACCAAGTTTCCAGCTCCTAAATGAAGTTATAGTTTGTTCTTTGCAGTGTTGCAAGGTTCTCAACTTTAGACAAATCAAAAGTCAGAATGTTTTCATCGCTGTCCCTCCTTGGCCTCTTTAAATTTGTATTTTTATTTATTTAGTTTTTGTTAACCGGGTAGGTGCACTAGCCAACAGGTGACTATTTTCAGGCACGACCCGGGAGACACAGTTACAGTACAAGGTAGGACAGTTTAGGTTTACACAATACAGGCAAAGGTGTATCGGTACATTGGTACAAGTACAGGCACATAATACAGTACAAAAGGTACATTGGTAGAAAGGTACATTGGTACAGGTGCAGGCATACAAATTCAAAAGGCAGGCATACAGTTTTAAAGGGAAGTGGGTACTGGAGGGGACACATATCTAGAGGGAGAGGGGGGAAGAGAGGAAAGGGAAGGGAGGTGAGAGGGAATTTATGCAAGCAAGGGGGGGTGAGAAAACTGAGGGGCGGAGGGCATAGGCAGGAAGACAGGGAAATTACAACTAATGGCTTTGCGGTGCTAGGTAGAGATACGCAGCCGGGCTAGTGGAACCGAAGGATGGCAGGAAGAAGGGGATGCTCGGCTGTCAGGGAGAGGAGTATGATAAGGAGGGAAGGCGCGAAGATGAACCAGAGTTTAAGGGACGATAGTAGGAAGAGAGATAGGTAGTAAAGAGGGACGAAGCGGAGGGAAGGAACAGTAAGGAAGGCCAACTGGCGACAGGAGAACAGGGAAGCATGGTACTGCATAAGTTAGCAAACTAGGACCATTGGTGAAATAAAAGAGTGTGACAGAAGATGGCGTTATGGCAAAGAGCGGCATAAGCAGAAAAGGCAAAAAAGACCAAGGGTTATGGAACAGAAACTGGGGAGGCAACCAACCTGAGGCGCTTACGGCTAATGGAGGCTAATTACGGCTTTAGCGGGAAAAGGCACAAAAAAGAAAAATGAACTGAGGCCCTGTCCTATTGTAATTTCCTCTTAGTCTGAGGGTCCTGTATAATATATACCACTCTGCTGAATGTTTTCCTTGCTATCTGTCCTCTATCTCTTTAAATGCACTGTCCTATTGTAATTTACCAGGAGTCCAAGAGCCCTGTATACTGTACACTGCCCTGTTTAATGTTTTTATCTCTGTCCCTTTAAAGGCACTGTCCTATCGATCCTTAGGAGAAATTGCATTAAGATCTGAAAAACTTCCTGATCACTGCCAGCTCGACTTTTTACAGTCCTCGACCGTTCATTTCTCCCTGACAGTTCAGTGGCTGAATATCAAATGCCAGGCTTGATTAAGTTTGTAAAAATTGAGTCCCTCAACGGCTAATCAATAACTCCTGTTGTATAGCAATGCCATTAATTTACTTAGCAATTTGTTTATATTACCTTAGAATCTAGCACTCCTTTTGCCTTCTAGTGGATTACCGCAGAACTTAACCCCTAAAGTTCCAAGAAATATTTGTCCGGGTTCTGAGTATATTTGGGGGACAGAGCAGGGTGTTTTAATAGTACTTGTGTCAAAATGTAGGCTGTTCCCCCTTAATTAACATCACACCATATGAACAGGAAGATATGTTTAGTAAGTAGTGGTTGAAACACAGAGCTGGTAACCAGGGCACTCAGGTTTCCATCCCTCTAAGTCTGCTTACTGACTGGGTGACCTTGAATTGTCACTTTACCTCTTGGTGTGTAACTTCTTCTCTGTCTTTGTGAGCACCTTTCCTGAGATTTGCTTAAAGCAACAGTATTTAATAGTAAACATATAGTTTTTTCAGCAATAATGTTCACATGGCAAACATATCAAAATGCACATTTTTCTTTTAATTTTCTTTCATTCCTGAACGAAAATGCAGAATATTTATGTTTTTACAGTGCCATGCCTGCCGTGAAGGAAAAAAAATCAAATATTTTGGTGCAGTGTTGTGTTGCTTGCCATCAGAAGCATGTAATAACACCAGTCTAAAACCTCTGCTGTATGAATCTTGCATGTACATTTAACAGGTAACTTCAGCAGAAGAGATTTTGAAAAATTTCAAGTGGCGGCCATCTTTAATGACGCGAGTCATTAATTATAAAATTAGCTGTAAAAGCTATTTTAACAGTATCTAAGAAAATGTAAAATATACTGAGTGTGAATCTTAGGATGTCAGAAATACACTTTGGTAAAAAACTATATGATGTTTTTTTTGCCAACTAATAAATACTGATGCTTTAACATCCGTAACAGTCTCATGGTGTCCAAAGGCTTTCCTAATGGCTAAACCCTCGAGTCTCTTTACCTCCTTTACTGTGAGACTTTCTCTCAGAAATTTCTGGGTTTCTGCCCTTCCTCCTTACCCCTAAACACTCCTTTTCCCCGCTATCTCCTCCGCCTATGCCATCTGTTGTTGTGATACTTACTCTTTTATCATTCCCAATTCAGAACCTCCACTGGTCAGTTTGACTTCCCTGTGGTGTTCTGCAAAATTTTGGAAATCAGCTTCTTCCATAATTCTGCGGAATTTTGGAAATTAACCCTGCTTATGTGGAATTTCATTTGAAATGGAATTCCAAAAGTCTGACAGTGGAATGATGTTTTTAAGAAAAACTTACATGAACCCCAGAATAGTTTTCAGCTGTTTACATAAACTGTGGATACAGGTTCAACAAACCAATAAGTAATACTCTGCCGACAACATAATCTGCAGATACTGTAACATAATCACCAGACTATTATTCAGCAATTTACATAGAAATGCTTCTCAGAATTCCGTAGAATTAAAAAAGGAGGAAAAGCATTTCAGAAACAGAGTGGATATTCCTCACAATTCCACTGGCCAAATTTTACAATCCACTCAGCTCTAAGAAAGAGATACTGTTCAGGGCTTCTCGGTGTCTAATGTGCCAAGAAAAGATCTGATAAACAAGGACTGGTCTTGGGCCAACTGGTAGGTGTCAGAAGTCTGTTAGTCTCCATGGCTGTGTCAACCCTCTTGTTTCAGGACAGCAGCCATTTCATGGTACCTCAAGACAGAAAGCAGTGTCAAAGTTAGGGAAGCTGTGCTGATCAGCACACTGTTTTCCCAGAAGTGATGTCACTTCTATGAAAATGGCTGCTGCCTTGGAAATATACTGGGCTAATTTAGACCTGGATATCTCCAACCTACTTCCAGCAACAAGTAAGCCAAGTACCTCACCTGACTGAGATTGTCAAGGACTTTAAGACTATGATAGCCCTGCACAACTATGCACCTCTTTAAGGGAGAACTGTGCTGAATCGATGAGTATTTTCTTTTTTTTTCAGTAGAAACTATTTTTATGTTGGTGTGCTTGCGCAGCCAACACCGTGGGACAGTGCAGCTTTGGATGCAGGGTCACTGTTGGGCAAATGCAGGGCGTCCCTCATTCCCCAATCAGCCTGCATGCCGGCGCCACACCTAATAAAAGGCCTGCTGCAATCCGAGCAAAGCTCGTCATACGCAGCAGGCCTTTCCTGCGTGCTCGCTAACATTATGAGCATGGTTGGCGAGTGGGCGGCCGCCCAACTACTGCCAACTTTGGGGGTGCCCAATCCCCCTGTCGGTTAACCCCCCCCCATTTTCTTTGTGTACCGATGGCTGAGCCCACTCCTGTTGACATAAATCCCCAATTGTTGAATGCTGAGGGAGGTGCCCAATCCCCTCGTCTTGCCCCCACTTTCTTTGTGTGCCGACAGGGTGCCCAATCCCGTCGACATTACTTCTTCATCCCTCCCGTGTTGTGTGCTGACGAGGTGCCCAGTCCCCATCGCTATAGACCCTCCAAAACATTAGGTGGCACGCTGGGAGCCCACCCCAGCGTGCCAAATCCCCTGCAAAACAAAACTGTCCTGCAATGTTTTGTTTTTTTTTCTGTAAAATGAAAACCGTCCCTCATAGTCTCGATGCCCCCTACCCCTACCCGCACCCACGCTGTGTGCACCCTGCCTCCCCTCACCCCCACCCCGTACTTACCGACGGAGTCTGGCGCGACAATCTTCAGTGGACCAGGAACACATCTGCACTCTTCAAAGCCAACCAGGAACTGAAGAAATGCCGGTAAGCTGTATAATGGAATGAATAGGGTTTTTTCAACTTTAATGTGTATCTCAGACATTTTTGCGAATTTTGGTCCCAAATTTTCAACATGGGGTTTTTGGGACCCCTTCTCGTGAATTCTTGCACTGTCATGGCGTTATTCAGTCCCGAAAGGTGATTTTGCAGTCACTGTGTGGAATCACCTTTTGGGGCCAAGTAACGAAATGACAGTGCCACTGTTCGTGAGAGGGGCTCTCAAAAAGCCTATGTTGCAAGTTTGGCGGGAAAAATCCAAAAAAATGACTGTTTTACGAGCGTGCATAGCAACTGCACAACGCATGCTCATAAGTTAGCGCATTCACACTATTTTCATACCAGATTCTCAACATTGGCATTTTACCACACCTTCTTGTGAACCGTGGAGCTGTCATTTTCACATCCTTGCCAAAAATGTGTTTCGCACTTTCAGTGCAGAATAGGCAAACGCTAAAGGAAATCACTGTTCAGGACACATTATGAAAATGACAGTGACACTGTTCAAGATCAGAGGTCCCAAAATGCCTGTGCTGAAAAATGCATTTATACTCCATAAAATGACTGTGTTACGTGCGTGCATTGCGCAGTTTGCACGCAAGCTTGTAAGTTCGCGAATTTATATTTTCACTCCACATTTTCAACAGTGCCATTGTTCTACACCTCCTAATGAATATTACAGCTGTCATTTTTCACATCCTGACCAAAATCTGTTTTCGCAGTTCCGGCACACAATAGCGCAGTTGCAGTGGAAAGCCTGTGTTCGAGACACATTATGAAAATGGCGGTGACACTTCATTAGCAGATGTCCTAAAACGCCCATGTTGAAAATATAGGGACGAAAGTCAATAAAATGAATGTTTTACAAGCGCGCATTGTGCAGTTTGCATACATGCTCATGACTTTGTGAATCTGTAATACTTTCACTCCAGCTGTTCATCACTGGCATTTTCCCATACCTCCTTATGAACAGTACAGCTGGCTGAAATGTGTTTTCATATGTCTGGTGCAGAATTGCATGGTCACTGTGTGAAATCACTTTTCGGGACACTTTGAGGAAATGTCGGTGACACTATTCATCAGCAGAGGTCCTAAAATGCCTATGTTGAAAATTTGGTGGCGAAAGTCCAGACAATGACTGTGTTGCAAGCGTGCATTGCGCAGCTTCCGTGCATCCTTGTAACTTTATCAATCTGCAATATTTTTGTGCCACATTTTCACCACTGGCATTTGTGCACACCTCATTATCAACAGCCCAGCTGCCATTTTCCACAGTCTGCCCAAAATTCGTTTCCGCAGCTCTGCTGCACAGTGCCATACTCGCTGTGCAAAATCACCTTTTGGGATACATTAACAAACCCACAGCTCTATGCCTCTCCACCTCTGCCACTGCCAATGCCAGTGCGACAACATTCAGCATTGACAAATGCTTGTTTAAATACTGGTTTCAATTTCTGTTATTGCTCTAGCAATACATGCTTTCAGATATTCTTCTGGATGTCTCTGTTCCATGTGCTCCAAAGAACCATTTTAGAATGGTATGATGTAGTCTATTTTCCTGTTCTGCTCTTCCATTGTTGGCACAATGCATCAATATTCTAGTATAGAACTGTTGTAGAGTGAGACATAAACTACATCATACAGTTCCAAAATGGTACTTAAAAGAGAACTGCAATGAATCTATAAGTCATTTTCCCCAGCAGAAGCTGTTTTTTTTTTTTTTTAGATACTGGTTCAAATTCTGTCATGCATTTTAGCTATCCTAGTGAGTGTTTCTGATTTGCATGTTGCTGGTAAGAACCATTTTAGAACTGAGTGATGTAGTGTATATCCCTGTTTCACTCCTCTATTGTTGGCGCAATGCATTCATGTTCTAGTTTAGAACTCTATCGCTGAGAGGGACATAAACGACATCATACAGTTCTAAAATGGCACTTGACACCAGAGTGTAAAGCAAAAACACCCACTGAAGTTACTAAAAGGTACATATAGATGGAACAATATAGAGAATAGTGGATGGGCAAGTATGCGAAACCAGTGTGATGTGCCACTGAGGGGTTCTGATTCCCTATGACCTCGAGAGCAAAGCTCGAGAGGTCCGTGGGAATCAGAACCCCAAAGTGGCACAGCACACTGGTTGGGCATAACATTGCTCATCCATTATTTTTTATAGTGTATGGTGCCCATATGATAATTTAAGTGAGCATTTACATTTGTATTTTTTAAGCCATAAAAGGAATTATTTCTGCTGCGTTTTAGTCTGGTATTCAAGACAGGTTGCTAAGGTTAGTGCTGTGGTTGTTAGGGACCAAACATCCCTACATCTGTAGCGCGGTCTGCCATTGGCTGTCAGTTGCCTTTGGGAAGGGATTCCAGAAAAAAAAACTTGGCAGACGTATCTCTCGCTAAGCGAGAGGACCGTGAGTGAAAGGATTCACCTGTTAATGTGAGTAGTTTTAAATATCTGGTTGAGCCTGCAGTTTTTAATAGCTAAAGTATCTGGTCAATCCTGCCCTTTTTAAGTAAATTAGCTGTTCATCATCAGTTCGAGGATGATCGTGCATGCTGCTATGAGTTTTCTGTGTCTGGTCCACTTTTAAAATGAGCTGAGTGTGTGCAGCCTCTAGAGGCTTTCGAAATGTTGTTGTAGTACAGTATGGTACGATTACGTTCCATAACCTTTTGAACTGTGGTACAACAACATTTTGAAAGCCACGGAGTTCCATACACAACAAGTCTTCACCATACACTATAATAAAGATTTAACCAGTACATAAAACACAGCTTCTATTGGGAAAAATGACTTACAGGTTCAGCACAGTTCTCTGTTAACATCAGAGTGTACATCAGAAATGCTCACTTAGATTACTTATAAGCCCCTGTAGATGGAACTAAAACAGAATTTGGCCCAGTACCTAAAAAAAAAAAAAAGGCTCTACTAGGAAAAATGACTTATAGAGGCAGAACAGAAACATAGAAACTGACAGCAGATAAGGGCTGCTTGGCCCATCCAGTCTGCTCATTTTTATTGTGATTGCTTTTGCTGCAGACCTTCCTTGGCCTATGGCACTGTCTCTTCTATTCCATTCCTTTCCTTTATAATTCCCTTGTGCCTATCCCAGGCATTTTTGAATCCCACCACTGTTTTAGCCTCCACTGCCTCAGCTAGAAGGCTGTTCCAGGCATCCACCACCCAGTATAGGCTGGCAACATAGTGTAGTGGCTAAGATCACTGAGCTACGAACCTGGAGACTTGGGTTTGAATCCTGCAGCCTCCTGTATACTGCGTGACCATGAACCTGGAAGAAAGCTTCAGCTTAGTGTGGCTTCACTGCCCATAAATTGCAAAATATAAATTAATAAATAGACGCAGTCAGTGCAGTCCTTCTTTAACCACTTTCTTGTGATATATTTCTTAGGAACACAGAAAACTGACAGCAGAAGGCAATCTCACTATCTATCCAGTTTGCCCTGCTGTGTCTACATAGATGCGGTAGTTCTGTGGAGCCTAATGGTCCATAACAGTCCTCCCATTCTCCCCAGTGCACTTATCCAGTCTCCTGTGCTTGTCCCATGGCCCTTTGAAGCCCCATCATCTTATTCATATTGGTCGCTATTCTCCAATACACAAAGTATCTACGCGCCATGTATCTGGGGCATGTAGATACTCCATGGCTTTGGTGGCCCCTGTGCCAAATTCTGCAAGGGGACATGGGGCTGGCATACATCGAATCCCCTGCCCGCATGAGATCTGTGAAGGGGGCGGTCTGGGGGGGCGTGCCCATGCTCCATGCTATTCTTGAAAGCACAGAGCACCAAGTGAGGGGGTGCAGGTTATGCCACCTGGCACCAGACGTAGCCAGTGCAAGCCCCACCAGGAATAATGCCGCCATCCGCGGCACTGCAGTGGGTGCACAGCGAACCCCCACAACATGCCACCCCAGCCCTCAGGATCCACTTGGAGGGTCAGAGGTGGCCACCCGGCAACCCACCCACCCTAGTGCCATGGCCACTGTACTGCTGGTGTGCCCCCTGGGCACAGGTGATCCACTGGCGGACCAGGTCCAGGCATCCAATTGGATGCCCACCTATGTCCGTAGGACTTCCTCCCCATGCAGCTGTGTGCCGGGGGGGTGGGGCCACCGAAGAGGTCCATGCAGTGGATGAGAATATAGCCGTTGCGCATCATTCCATGGGTATGAGGGTTCACAGCCCCAAGCACACCACGTGCACCTGCATTGGAGAATAGCCGCCACTGAACACCTTGGTGAGCAGTCGGTTTCACTTTTCCACCACCAGCTCTGTGAAAAAATACTTTTATAATGTCCATCTTAAACTCCCCTCACACTAACTTCTTCACACTAACACCCACCAAACAAACTGCACAAACTCCGACTCAATAAATACGAGAATGGTCTGGCAAATTTTATCTTCATGCTGACATCAAAATTGAAATTCAGTGATGAACGGATGCTAAAAGTTGTGCTTCCTGTCAGTGAGCGCAGAAAACAGTGTGCCAGATCTTGAAAGACCCTTTTTGACTGCACACTTCCTAGCATTTTTTTTCCCCCAACTCTGTTTATTCTCCTATGGGAGGTGGAGATATACCCCATATCTGCCCTGTGGATCCTTTTTCAGGTTCACTGCTCTGACCCCTGGGATCACTTGCCATCAGGAGACTGTGGTTTGTCCATCATGGTGGGGCTCCCTCTGGACCCCTTAGGAGGAGGGAGGATCGAGATGCTCATCTAGCGTCAGGCAATCTTGGGAGGCACGGTGGAGTGGAACTTGCTGGGGATGCAGTGCCATGCTGCACAGCCAAAGAGTTTTTTTTTTCTCGTAGGTTTTTCCTGGCGGAGCAGACCTGCAATGACATCCATGCTATGTCAAGCACACTCCTGCTCCTGACATGGCGATGTCCACCGCACCACCAACCCCTGCTTACGCTAACTCTGTTTTGGCACATCAGCCCCCAGCCACCACTAGGGGTTGGAGTATTGCTGACTGCATGTCCCTCCCATCCCCCGGAGGAGGACAGCTGTCCATCGAGTGTTCTATCTCCCCCTCCATCCGACCCACTGATGCTCTGGGTCATTCCCGAACCCTGGTCATCGGCGCCGTAAAGGGTAGTGGTACCACTTGTGCCAGTAGAATGACTTCACACTTCCTATTGCTGCTGCCGGCATTATTGTTGGCCCCATTTTTTAGCAGTTTGCTAGTGTCCACATTGTTTATGCCCTGCACATATTTAACTGTTTCGATTATGTCCCCCGTCACACTCCACGAGAACAAATATCAATGCTCTCTAGTCACTGGTCATACACTATAACTCCGATGGCTCATGCTGTCCTTTCCAGGCATTTGCTAAAAATCTGGACCACCAGACTGGACCAGACCCGAAACAGTAAAAAACAGACTGGAAGCAACTTGCACGGTCTCACTGTTCCAGCCAGACCAGTAGCTCTGGTTTTTATTCTTTTGGTCCATCCATTCTGGCTGGTCCGGATTTCATTTGTTTTCTCCTGTTCAGACAATGGTTTTATACCTGTCTACTCTGGAAGTCTGTTTTCTCTCAGTGAAATGTGGGGGTCCTGCTGTGCTCCGTGCATCGCTTATAGTGGTGTTCAAGGTGTAATAAGTTCACTTTGTGAAGTTTTCTGTGATTTTTTTTTTCTGCAGAAAATGTTTCAGTAAAAAAGGAAAAGCTGCTGGCCCAGTGGCGCAGAGGGCTGAGGCGCTGGACGGCTTACCTCACGTCATGCCAGTGACCCGGGTTTTGGAAATGGACTTGGGTTATTGGGAAGCTGGCATTGGGGGGGGGGATGAGAGCAGGATTGAGCAGCCATAAGGGCAGCTCCCATCTCTCGGGGTGGTTGTCGCCCCCCCCCCGTAGTTACGCTACCACCAGGAGGAGGTCTGGTGGCTAGCTTAGATGGGAGGGGGCAGCAAGTTGCAGGAGGGTGCCTCGAACTGCAGCATGTACATGCCTCTACATGCGTCTGCTTGGCCGAGAATGGGGGCGAGTGAAAACGAGGAGAAAAAAATGCAAAAAAGTATATGGGGAAAAAAAAAAGAAAAAGCTTTAGCCAGTCCATCAGTGCAGTAGTAGTGGTACCACTGGCAACCTGCTCTCCCCCTCCAAAGGGGGCTATCACATCACCCCATTCTTGCCACTGGTGGATGCCTGGGCAGCGGCACAGGACTCCCAGTGAGTGGGGATGGGAGGATACCAATTAGGCACTGGCTCAGATGTGCATCAGCATGTCTACTACATGGACTTCCATCCTTCGTGCCAGTATCCTCCGGGGGGAGGTTTTGGGGAAACAAAGATAAAGCCCTCACTGCCATGCAGTATGATCCCTAACAGTGGGAAGGGGCATGGAGCGTGGATGGTAACTGCCACTGCGCCCACAGGCAGTGGGTGATAAAACGTTCAAAAAAAAAAAAAGAAAGAACAGAAGAAGCTGTGAAGTGTGCATTTTCCCCATATTTTGTTTTGGCAAGTGATTTTTCTAAATCTCGACAAAGTGACTAATTTGTGAAAATTCTACGAGGTATAAAGTCCCCCCACTTTCCATGAAATGTTCCCACAAATTGGAAACTTACCCATCTCTAATCACTTAACATCCTATCTCACGTAAGCCAAGCTCTGCAGATAGCATGTTTGTTCCTTCAATACTGCTAACAGAACACTGTAGCTTACTATCTGCAAGAGAATACAGTTTATAAAAATAGAGCTGAAAGGGGGTAATTCAAGGTTTTATATTTCAGGGGTTTGCCACTGAAACCAATGCTAATTGTTTTGCCAACCAGAGATGGCTGAAATTTGCAGCCTGACCTGCCTTTTGGCCCCAACACATTGACTGAAGATCATGGAATTGGACAGCGCTGGGCCTGATGTGATTATGTTTAGAATACTAACCCTACATCACTCTCCAGTAAAATGGCCTGGATGAAAAATCCTTTTGGAGTGCTGAATGGCTTTTTGCACCATATAAGAATGATCTTTCCAGCCCGACAAATAATTAAAAAAAAAAAAAAAAAAAAAAAAAAAGCTTACATTAGGAAATGACATTGCATAACGTGCCATTCTGCTGCACTAAGAGTTTCAGAGCTGCAGCATCCGACTTTAAGCTTCACCTTATCGGTAGGTCACCAGGGATGCAGTGTAGGAGTACATTAGTGCAGCATAAGATACTTGGTTTAAGCTCAGTACTTGGGACCATCCTGGATTTGCAAAACAAGATGGAGTCTCATCAGTATGATTTTTTTTTTCAGAAGATTGTTTTCATAATTACTATGGCAGAGGACACCCAGATACTCAAGTTACTGCTCTAGCTTCATTAACAACTATACCAGAAACATAGACTTTGACGGCAGATAAGGACTGCTTGGCCCATCTAGTCTGCCCATTTCCCTACCTACAGGATAGGCCGCAGATCCTAGTTAACCAGCAGCCTATTTCTTCCTACCCACCACAAGAATTGCCTTATGTCTGTCCCATGCATTCTTGAACTCTCCCACAGTTTTAGACCCCATAAGCTCCTCAGGAAGGCTGTTCCATGCATCCACTACCCTCTCTATGAAAAAATACTTCCTCACATTGCCCCTGAACCCCCCCCCCATCTTTAAATTGTGTCCCCTTGTTGGGGCTGAAGGTGGCTGAAGAAGACTGTTATGAACTGCGTAGGTGTTTTGTTTTTGACTCTTGGATCTACCAGTTCAATTTAGAAAATGACTCCTTGCTTCATTTTAAGATCAGTTTCTGGATCCAAGCTGTGAATTACAACAAGTGCTTCAGACTGCCATTACAGAACTGCTGGTGGATACAGAATAGAAAGTGTGCCAGATCCTCTCAAGGCACATTGTGATTATTATTTCAGAGGACCTCAAGGTGACAGCGCAATCTGACAGGGCCATGGGTGGGCGTAGTGGGATGCTAGGATGCGTGGGGGAGGGGCATCTCTAGCAGGAGGGGGGCAGGTGGTGCTGCCACTGTGTTGCTCCCTGGTATAACTCTGCCTTACCTTGAGTACTGTGTCCAGTTTAGGAGGCCACACCTCAAAAAGGACATAGACAAGGTAGAGGCAGTTTAGAGGAAGGCAACTGAGATGGCACACGGTTTGCAGGGGGAGTCACATGATCAAACACTGAGGGATCGCAACATGTACACCCTGGCACAGAAGCGAGAGGGATGTGGCATGACTGAGGTGTGAAGCCCCAGTCAAATGAAGACCTGCACCAGGACTGGGGGGCATGTAATGAAGCTAGGGGGTGGGACATTCAGGAGAGATGTGTGGAAATATTTCTTCACTGAAAGGGTGGTAGACCACAGGAACAGACTTCCAGCTGAAGTGGTGATGGATAGACTGGTGAGGGAATTCAAGCATGCATGGGACAAACCTAGGGGTATTATTAGAACAGAGGCAGGGGGCATCACCAGAGACCAGAGAGGGTCTGTGTAGGTAGGTAGAGTAGTCAGGGAAAAATTAGGCAGACTGGGTGGGCCGAGCAGTTCATTTCTGCCGACAAATTCTGTTTCTATGTTTCTACTGGGGAGATAGATGGCAGTATTTAGTATTGAGTAATGAGACTTGAGTAGCTATGAGAGTGGAGGCAGTTTGCTTTGAGATGAAGCTAGTGAGTTTTATTCGTACAATTTACAAGTGAGAAACAAATCGGAGCCCTAGATCAGATCTGAACCTAGACCTGCTCGGAATACAGTGTCACTGCACCACCAGCTGTGAGACTAGAGCAGGAAACCTGGTGATCCCAAAGGCACTCATCCTCTCTCAATGCACACCCTAAAGCTAGACAAATTAGAATTAAATTTTTATTTACAGACCCAGAAGCAAATGGCTTGATACCTTTTAATGGACCAGCATAGATGTTACAAAAAGAAAACAGTGTCTAAGCTTTTGGTCTAACCAAGTTCTTCCTCAGAGGCTCATGACCAAGGAGTGTGTGGTGCATATATTTGAAACACAGTTAAGAAGTGAGAAACAAATATGTACCCTAGCTGGGATCTGAACCCAGGCCCGCTTGGAATACCATCTTATTTTGTAATTGCAATTCAGTTTATAACTGTAATTCTAAACCTGGTTGTTTACAGTTCTTGAAAATTCTGCCACTGCTTATTTATTGAAACTTGGGATACTCCTCTCACAGTATGGTTACACATATCCCCCGTATGCAAAGCAGACTGTCACCATATTGTTCCCCTCAATGAATTCCCCACTCTCTGCTCCCTCTCTAACCATGTACTCCTTTAACAGCACCCCTCTCCCTTAAGAGTAGTGTCTCCCAATGCAAATATCTTGGCCTAACTCTTGGCGAACACCTCAACTACTCTGACAATACTGAAAGTGTGTTGAGTTGCAAAAAGCTTAAAATGACACTATTCTGTACTAGATAGATAGGCCATTGACAGAGTAAAGACCCATGGCACATTAATGAGGTAGAAAAATAAATGGGCAGACTAGATGGACCTCGCTGTCCTTATCTGCCGTCAACTTCTATGTTTCTATGTATACAAACACACACACACACACACATACTACAGCTGCCACAAATCACAGGGTGGGGGTATCTGTCAAGATGGCAGAGGAACACACTAGATGGGCCAATCGGTCCTTTTCTGTCTCTTGATTCCTATGTCCTAGATGCTGGAGCCAAATCAGGTTCCTGCATATTATGTAAGTCCTGTTTGCCCACAGCAGTTCAACTGAGAAGTAACATCCTGTTGTATGCAGCACTGTGCCATGCCCCTGCCAGTCACCCTCAGAGTCCCTCATGTATGTTGCAGCTGAGAGGCAATGTACAAGGAGGTCAAAAACTTGGTACAAGGTCACTCAGTGAGTAAGGGTGTGACTAAGTCAGCCATCTTGTAGCACTCTGAAAACACAATGACTATGTCAGGTGGCCTGTCAGGCAAGCGATTTGCCCCTTGGGAAATGATTTTTTGTGAGTAAGGCACAGAACTGGAAGGGAGGGGTGCAGTGATGTGCATGAGACATGGGACCTCCCCCTGAGGATTTAGGAGAGATGAGCATGTCATATAAGAAGTCAAACAGATTCTTAGCAGAGTATGGTTTCTAAAATGAATCCCTTAAGCACAGAAAAACGTCCATCCCACTAGTTTATGCAGGATCTCAACGGGTCGTTAACAACATTTTTGTCAAATGACCCAATAGCGAAACTGGCAGGTCAACCGCATTTTGTAGTTGGCTGCTGGTTTCAGAGAACAAGTGTTTTCTTAACTCTCTACGCAGGGGGGCTGCACCCAAGCACTCCTCACCCTAACTCCGAGTCGGAGCTGATTCGGGGGAATGCAGGACCCCTGAGAGACAGTGCTGGGTTCCAGCAGGTTCCCTACAGCGATGTGGTGCTGTAGTCGCTGTAGGGGACCCCGCAATTGAAATGCCGCTGTTAGGGGTGTATACCATTTAGGCATTTATTTTAAAAAGTGTTTATTTACTTCTTGTTTTTCCATAGATATTTTTCTTATTGGCCATGTCCATCATTTAAGCAATAATGCATAATGCATGATAGGGCATGTGTGATGCTGGAATAACATCATGTCTAAGGTGGTTGGGCGTGAGGCCACAGGCAGAGTGCCTCCAACACCATGAAGTGATGTTATCCCCATGACACATGCCCTGGAATGCATTACTGCAATTGTAAAATGGCTTGCTTGTAAAAGTAAAAGAAAATAGGTAAAATACATTTTTAAGACACATTTTAGTTACTTTGGAACAGGCTGGGATAACATCCCTATTGAAGGGTAGTGCTGACCAATCAGAGCCCAGGAAGTTTTCTTGTCATTTTATCTCAGATATACACTGTTTCCAAGGATAAACGGTGTCCAGGCCTGCATCACCTGACCCCCCCCAGTAACCTACTTGTTACTTCCACCACTTTCCCCCCATGGTAGGTCTCGGGGGGGGGCATCCTCCCTCTCGAGACCCTAGAGGACTAGGGTGCAGTGCTGTCAGACACCAGGCCCCAAGGGGGTCTCAAAGGCCCAGATTGTCATTCAGATGGACTCGGGTTCTTCTCCCTTCTAGGTCCATCCCCTGTCCACTAAAGTCAATGCAGCCTTTCTGGTGGCCTTGCATGTACACAGTATGCCCCCTGTGGCAGAAGCAAGGTCCTTCGCCGAACTGTAGAGGAGCTGTGGTGCCTGAGCTCACAGTCGTCCCTCCCCAGATGAAAATCACTGCCATGCAGCAGCTGCTCCAGTCTGGTGTGCCTCCCATCACAGTGACTCAGTTTCACTTTTCGGTTTGAGGCCCTCACTGGTTTAACAGATTTATGTCTTCATTTTGAAAAATCTAAATATTAGTCACTTTTTTTGCCTCCATGCTGGTGTCTGGCATCATCTACTGCAAGCGGGAAGGAGGTTGTCATTTAAAGCAGCAGTGCAAGAAATTGGGCAAAGCATTTCATCCTGCCTTTCTTTCACTATTTAAGTTTGCAGGCATCATCCAGTTTTATTATGTTTCTAGTTCCTCCAGAATCTGAGTATATAATAACTGTGTCTTCCTTTTTCCCCACAGGGAAATCGTGGCATAATTTTCCATTATAAAGGAGTATTTATAATGGCAAGCACATGCTGGTTTCCCCTCCCTCTGTGCATGTGAGTGCGCCGGCCACAGCTCTTCCTTTCTGACAATGATGTTTAAACTTGAAGTTCACACACACCTTCGGTGTTAGATGCTTTTACAAACCCCTCGAGCTTCGCTCTCGGGGTTTATGTAGCATCTAACACCACGGGTGTGTGTAAACTTCTCATTACACACACCATCCCACGCTTTAGTCTATATTTTTTTCACTTTATCATTTTATTGAAACTTTCACAAAGATAATATATACAAAATTACAGGTGCACATCATATTATATATAAGAAGTAAATATGCCGGTTAACTAGCAACATAGCAGGAAGTACACAATATGCATATATATAAAAAAAGATTACTGTACCATGAATAAATGATACTAGAGTTGTGATACAACAATAGAAACAGTTAGGTTTATCCTGTCCATAAAGTATAGTCTATATTTTATAAATGTTTTTATTGATTTTTTTCCCCTCAAAAAAAAAAAGATGGCTACACTTTAGCTTAGAAACAACATTTTAGGCCTGACAACAGTTATGAACAAGTAAACAAACAAAGCAAAAAAAAACTCCAGGTGCAAACCTAGGTGGTACCTAGAAAAGCAGATTTGACAGGCATGCTAATATTTATTAATTGCAGCTGAAACTAACTTAAAATAAACTTTTTTTTTTTTGCTGTGCTGCTTTAAAAATGCAATTTTTGTCCCTGTATTTTTGTGTTTCACTAAATTATACACGTGTGCCTGTCTTTCCCTGCATGGGTCCTTCCCTGCATTGGCCTGTGTATATGTGTGTGTGCGTGTGTGTTACACACTTGACTGTGCTTGCATGTTTCCTATGAGGACAGCACGTCAGATGGCACCATAAGTTTTTCTCACGGTGCTGTGCGCCTTGCATAGTTTACGTCAGCTTGCCCTAAGAAACTGCAAAACACCATATAGTGACAGTTGTACTATTTCTTTCTTCACACTTAAGGCTATAAACTTACAACAAACTGCTTCTCCTGAGGTCCTTGATCTAACATGACCTTGGAAATAAATGGAAACTCATCACATGAACTGCAGGATTTGTATTGGATGCAGCTGTTGCCCAGTGGTGAAACCGATTCCCTGTCTTTCAGCACCCAATGACAGAGGTCAGCCGTTACAACATCTGGAAACAAATGTAATTTAAGACCTGCAAACCAATCAACAGTTAATCACTAAAGAATAGTGGGTGTACTGTAAGTAGGTATGGAGGAGAAGGGCTACAGATGTGGAAACGATACAGTGCTGGAATTAGAGGGGGGCTTGCCAGGGCTCGGCCCCCCCTAGCTCTGAAATGAGCCCCGGTAGGGCATGCATCATCGCCATTGACATATAATGAGAAGGGGGGGTCAACATAAAGAGAGTGCCCTTAGGGCCCCTCCCCCCAGCTCTCAAAGCTCATAAAGACCAATTCTAACACTGGACATACAGCAGTAAGATTTTTGGGATCCCCTTAGTACAGTAAGTCCATCTTCAAAATGTTCAGATTGTAAGTGCTTCATTGTTTTATGGATAAACTGATTGTGGCTAAATTGGTATGTTTAACATTAACACCTCATGAAAAAGGATGTTTTACCCTAAACATGCAACTAATGTAGAAAACAGCTGTGAGGCATAAAAAGGAGCTTTCCTTCATACTGACTCAGAAACAAACTGAAATATGCCTTAAATTGTATGAAGCAAGCTGGCGTGGCTGCAGATGGGCATGCCACTGTTGTCTCTCTGTTGGCACTTCTCGGCTGTTTTTGCACACCATTAAAATGAACTCTAAACTGCCACAGACATGCTGCAAGCAATTAGCATCCCATATTCTCAAGCTATCCATAGGACTATCCTCTCCTAAAGGATGCTGGAAGGGGCATGAATTAGTCATTCGACATTAAACATCTGGGTTTTACATAGCATCCTTGGTCACAACTGTAATGAGTCTGATGGGATCTCCACAGTTAACTGTGGGTAAAGGTTTTCACTGAAAAATTACAATTTGATTCAGCATTGTGTAGTATGATTCGCACGGTTTGCAAAATGAGCAGCCCAAGACTGAAGGAGCTTAAAGGTACTCTCTCATTGCCTGTAGAATGAGCATGCCCACCGTGTACACAGCCTGCTGTAGCAGCACGCACACAGTGTACATAACCTGTAGAATGAGCATGCCCACAGTATTCCTAGCCTGCAGTATGAACATACTCAGAGTGTACATAGCCTGCAGTATGAACGTGACCAAAGTGTATACAGCCTGCTGTAGGAGTATGCCCAGAGTGTATAGGGACTGCAATATGAACACTCCAAAAGAGTACATATCATGCAAAAGAAACATGCCCAGAGTGTACACAGCCTACAGTATGAGCATACCATGAGTGTACATTGTCTGCAGTATGAACATGCCCAGAGTGTGCACAGCATGCAGTAAGAGCTAGTCAGGAGTGTACACAGCCTGCAGTATAACCATGAGCATAGCGTACATAGTCTGCTGTAGAAGCATGCCCATAGTGTACATAGTCTGCTGTAGAAGCATGCCCATAGTGTACATAGTCTGCAGTAGAAGCATGCCCTAAGTGTTCCTAGTCTGTAGTAGAAGCATGTCCATAGTCTGCAGTAGAAACATGCCCAAAGTGTTCCTAGTCTGCAGTAGAAGCATGCCCAAAGTGTTCCTAGTCTGCAGTAGAGTCATGCCCATAGTGTACACAGTCTGCAGTAGAAGCATGCCCATAGTGTACATAGTCTGCAGTAGAAGCATGCCCAAATTGTTCCTAGTCTGCAGTAGAAGCATGCCCATAGTGTACATAGTCTGCAATAGAGTCATGCCCATAGTGTACATAGTCTGCAGTAGAAGCATGCCCATAGTGTACATAGTCTGCAGTAGAAGCATGCCCATAGTGTACATAGTCTGTAGTAGAAGCATGCCCGTAGTGTACATAGTCTGCAGTAGAAGCATGCCCGTAGTGTACATAGTCTGCAGTAGCATGCCTGTATTGTACATAGTCTGCAGTAGAAGCATGCCCAAAGTGTTCCTAGTCTGCAGTAGAGTCATGCCCATAGTGTACACAGTCTGCAGTAGAGTCATGCCCATAGTGTTCCTAGTCTGCAGTAGAGTCATGCCCATAGTGTACATAGTCTGCATTAGAAGCATGCCAGTAGTGTACATAGTCTGCAGTAGAAGCATGCCTGTATTGTACATAGTCTGAAGTAGAAGCATGCCCATAGTGTACACAGTCTGCAGTAGAGTCATGCCCATAGTGTACATAGTCTGCAATAGAAGCATGCCCGTAGTGTACATAGTCTGCAGTAGAAGCATGCCCATAGTGTACATAGTCTGCAGTAGCATGCCTGTATTGTACATAGTCTGCAGTAGAAGCATGCCCAAAGTGTTCCTAGTCTGCAGTAGAGTCATGCCCATAGTGTACACAGTCTGCAGTAGAGTCATGCCCATAGTGTACACAGTCTGCAGTAGAGTCATGCCCATAGTGTACATAGTCTGCATTAGAAGCATGCCAGTAGTGTACATAGTCTGCAGTAGAAGCTTGCCCATAGTGTACATAGTCTGCAGTAGCATGCCTGTATTGTACATAGTCTGAAGTAGAAGCATGCCCATAGTGTACACAGTCTGCAGTAGAGTCATGCCCATAGTGTACATAGTCTGCAATAGAAGCATGCCCATAGTGTACATAGTCTGCAATAGAGTCATGCCCATAGTGTACATAGTCTGCAGTAGAAGCATGCCCATAGTGTACATAGTCTGCAGTAGAAGCATGCCCATAGTGTACATAGTCTGCAGTAGAAGCATGCCCATAGTGTACATAGTCTGCAGTAGAAGCATGCCCGTAGTGTACATAGTCTGCAGTAGAAGCATGCCCATAGTGTACATAGTCTGCAGTAGCATGCCTATATTGTACATAGTCTGCAGTAGAAGCATGCCCAAAGTGTTCCTAGTCTGCAGTAGAGTCATGCCCATAGTGTACACAGTCTGCAGTAGAGTCATGCCCATAGTGTACACAGTCTGCAGTAGAGTCATGCCCATAGTGTACACAGTCTGCAGTAGAGTCATGCCCATAGTGTACATAGTCTGCATTAGAATCATGCCCATAGTGTACATAGTCTGCATTAGAAGCATGCCTGTAGTGTACATAGTCTGCAGTAGAAGCATGCCTGTAGTGTACATAGTCTGCAGTAGAAGCATGCCTGTAGTGTACATAGTCTGCAGTAGCATGCCTGTATTGTACATAGTCTGAAGTAGAAGCATGCCCATAGTGTACACAGTCTGCAGTAGAGTCATGCCCATAGTGTACATAGTCTGCAATAGAAACATGCCCGTAGTGTACATAGTCTGCAGTAGAAGCATGCCCATAGTGTACATAGTCTGCAGTAGCATGCCTGTATTGTACATAGTCTGCAGTAGAAGCATGCCCAAAGTGTTCCTAGTCTGCAGTAGAGTCATGCCCATAGTGTACACAGTCTGCAGTAGTCATGCCCATAGTGTACATAGTCTGCATTAGAAGCATGCCAGTAGTGTACATAGTCTGCAGTAGAAGCATGCCCATAGTGTACATAGTCTGCAGTAGCATGCCTGTATTGTACATAGTCTGAAGTAGAAGCATGCCCATAGTGTACACAGTCTGCAGTAGAGTCATGCCCATAGTGTACATAGTCTGCAATAGAAGCATGCCCATAGTGTGCATAGTCTGCGGTAGAGCATGCCCACTGGTGTACATAGTCTGCAGTAGAAGCAGTCCAGAGTGTACATAGTCTGCTAGAAGCATGCCCATAGTGTACATAGTCTGCAGTAGCATGCCTGTATTGTACATAGTCTGCAGTAGAAGCATGCCCATAGTGTACATAGTCTGCAGCAGAGTTGTGCCCATAGTGTACATAGTCTGCAATAGAAGCATGCCCATAGTGTACATAGTCTGCAATAGAAGCGCCCATAGTGTACATAGTCTGCAGTAGCATGCCTGTATTGTACATAGTCTGCAGTAGAAGCATGCCCATAGTGTACATAGTCTGCAGTAGAGTCATGCCCATAGTGTACATAGTCTGCAGTAGAGTCATGCCCATAGTGTACATAGTCTGCAGTAAGTCATGCCCATAGTGTACATAGTCTGCAGTAGAGTGCATGCAGGTACATAGTCTGCAGTAGAGTCCCACGCCCATAGTGTACATAGTCTGCAGCAGAGTCATGCCCATAGTGTACATAGTCTGCAGTAGAGTCTGCCCATAGTGTACATAGTCTGCGGTAGAGTCATGCCCATAGTGTACATAGTCTGCAGCAGAGTTGTGTCCATAGTGTACACAGTCTGCAGCAGAGTCGTGCCCATAGTGTACACAGTCTGCAGTAGAGTCATGCCCATAGTGTACATAGTCTGCAGTAGAGTCATGCCCATAGTGTACACAGTCTGCAGAAGCATGCCCAAATTGTTCCTAGTCTGCAGTAGAGTCATGCCCATAGTGTACATAGTCTGCAGTAGAGTTGTGCCCATGGTGTACATAGTCTGCAGTAGAAGCATGCCCATAGTGTACATAGTCTGCAGTAGAAGCATGCCCATAGTGTACATAGTCTGCAATAGAAGCATGCCCATAGTGTACATAGTCTGCAGTAGAAGCATGCCCATAGTGTACATGGTCTGCTGTAGAAGCATGCCCATAGTGTACATGGTCTGCAGTAGAAGTATGCACAAATTGTTCCTAGTCTGCAGTAGAAGCATGCCCATAGTGTACATAGTCTGCAGTAGAAGCATGCCCATAGTGTACATAGTCTGCAGTAGAGTCATGCCCATAGTGTACATAGTCTGCAGTAGAGTCATGCCCATAGTGTACATAGTCTGCATTAGAATCATGCCCATAGTGTACATAGTCTGCATTAGAAGCATGCCTGTAGTGTACATAGTCTGCAGTAGAAGCATGCCTGTAGTGTACATAGTCTGCAGTAGCATGCCTGTATTGTACATAGTCTGAAGTAGAAGCATGCCCATAGTGTACACAGTCTGCAGTAGAGTCATGCCCATAGTGTACATAGTCTGCAATAGAAACATGCCCGTAGTGTACATAGTCTGCAGTAGAAGCATGCCCATAGTGTACATAGTCTGCAGTAGCATGCCTGTATTGTACATAGTCTGCAGTAGAAGCATGCCCAAAGTGTTCCTAGTCTGCAGTAGAGTCATGCCCATAGTGTACAGTCTGCAGTAGTCATGCCCATAGTGTACATAGTCTGCATTAGAAGCATGCCAGTAGTGTACATAGTCTGCAGTAGAAGCATGCCCATAGTGTACATAGTCTGCAGTAGCATGCCTGTATTGTACATAGTCTGAAGTAGAAGCATGCCCATAGTGTACACAGTCTGCAGTAGAGTCATGCCCATAGTGTACATAGTCTGCAATAGAAGCATGCCCATAGTGTACATAGTCTGCAGTAGAAGCATGCCCATAGTGTACATAGTCTGCAGTAGAAGCATGCCCGTAGTGTACATAGTCTGCAGTAGAAGCATGCCCATAGTGTACATAGTCTGCAGTAGCATGCCTGTATTGTACATAGTCTGCAGTAGAAGCATGCCCATAGTGTACATAGTCTGCAGCAGAGTTGTGCCCATAGTGTACATAGTCTGCAATAGAAGCATGCCCATAGTGTACATAGTCTGCAATAGAAGCATGCCCATAGTGTACATAGTCTGCAGTAGCATGCCTGTATTGTACATAGTCTGCAGTAGAAGCATGCCCATAGTGTACATAGTCTGCAGTAGAGTCATGCCCATAGTGTACATAGTCTGCAGTAGAGTCATGCCCATAGTGTACATAGTCTGCAGTAGAGTCATGCCCATAGTGTACATAGTCTGCAGTAGAGTCACGCCCATAGTGTACATAGTCTGCAGTAGAGTCACGCCCATAGTGTACATAGTCTGCAGCAGAGTCATGCCCATAGTGTACATAGTCTGCAGTAGAGTCATGCCCATAGTGTACATAGTCTGCAGTAGAGTCATGCCCATAGTGTACATAGTCTGCAGCAGAGTTGTGTCCATAGTGTACACAGTCTGCAGCAGAGTCGTGCCCATAGTGTACACAGTCTGCAGTAGAGTCATGCCCATAGTGTACATAGTCTGCAGTAGAGTCATGCCCATAGTGTACACAGTCTGCAGTAGAAGCATGCCCAAATTGTTCCTAGTCTGCAGTAGAGTCATGCCCATAGTGTACATAGTCTGCAGTAGAGTTGTGCCCATGGTGTACATAGTCTGCAGTAGAAGCATGCCCATAGTGTACATAGTCTGCAGTAGAAGCATGCCCATAGTGTACATAGTCTGCAGTAGAAGCATGCCCATAGTGTACATGGTCTGCAGTAGAAGCATGCACAAATTGTTCCTAGTCTGCAGTAGAAGCATGCCCATAGTGTACATAGTCTGCAGTAGAAGCATGCCCATAGTGTACATAGTCTGCAGTAGAGTCATGCCCATAGTGTACATAGTCTGCAGTAGAGTCATGCCCATAGTGTACATAGTCTGCAGTAGAAGCATGCCCATAGTGTACATAGTCTGCAGTAGAGTCATGCCCATAGTGTTCATAGTCTGCAGTAGAGTCATGCCCATAGTGTACACAGTCTGCAGTAGAAGCATGCCCAAATTGTTCCTAGTCTGCAGTAGAAGCATGCCCATAGTGTTCATAGTCTGCAGTACAGTCATGCCTATAGTGCACATAGTCTTTAGTAGAGTCATGCCCAGAGTACATACAGCCTGTAGTATGAACATGACCATGGTGTACATGTCATGCAGAAGGAACACATCCAGAGCATTCATAACATGCAGTATGAGTATACCCTGAGTATTTCTAGCTTGCAGTATGAACATGTCATAAGTGTACACAGCCTGCAGTATGAATCTGCCCAGACAGTATATAATGTGCCATATGAACATGTCCAGAATGTACACACCATGCAGTAAGAACATGCCCAAAGTGTACACAGCCTACAGTATGAACATCCCAGGGAGTACATAACATGCAGTATGAACATGTCCAGAATGACCTCCATTGTGGGCAAGCTCATGGAGATCATGCTAAAGGAACGGTTGGTGGAATATCTAGAGGAGCATGGTCTCCAGGATGTGAGGCAGCATGGGTTTATAGGGGGGAGATTGTATCAAATGAATCTGATTGACTTATTTGACTGTGTCACTAAGATGGTAGACAGGGGCCAAGTGGGTAGGCATACTCTATCTTGATTTCAGCAAGGCCTTTGACTCTGTGCCCCACAAAAGATTGACTTGGAAGTTGGTGGATCTCGGGGTTGGGGAAAAGATGGTCAGATGGGTGAAAAACTGGCTGAGGGACAGAATACAGAGGGTCATTGCGAGGGAAGAGTTATCTGGCACCAGGGAGGTAACCAGTGGGGTCCCGCAGGGGTTGGTGCTGGGGCCGATGTTATTCGATGTCTTCATCAATGACATTGGGGATGGCATTAAGGGCAAAATGTGTCTATTCGTGGATGACACCAAGCTCTGTGGAAGAGTAGACACAGCTCAAGGGATACAGGACCTACAGGAAGATCTGGAAAAGCTGGGGGAGGTGGTCCAGGATCTGGTAGCATGGCTCCAATGCCAAGAAATGCAAAGTTATGCATATTGGAGCCAAGAATCCCAGGATGGAATACTACCTGGGTGGAGTCTGAGTATCTGCATCACAGGAGGAGAAAGACCTGGGAATGATAATCAATATTGACCTGAAGCACTCCATGCAATGCAAGAAAGAAGCAGCAAATGCAAACAAGATGCTGGGATGCATATCTAGGGTGATTAGTAGTAGGAGAGAGGAAGTTATACTGCCCTTGTACAGGTCACTGGTAAGGCTGCATCTAGAGTATGGAGTTCAGTGCTGGTGCTGACACCTCAAAAAGGACATCAACCTGCTGGAGAAGGACCAGAGTAGGGCTAGAAAGATGATAGTGGGTCAGCAGGGTAAGGCATATGAGGAGAGGTTGATGGTACCGAACATGTACTCCCTGGAAGATAGGAGAGAGAAAGAGAGAGAGGGGACATGATTGTATTTAGCAGGCAGTATGAGCATGCCCAGAGTGTACATAGCGTGCAATATGAACATGCCCAAAGTGTACACAGCCTGCAGTATGAGTATGCCCAGAGTGTACATAGTATGCAGTATAAGCACGCCCACAGTTTACGCTGCCTGAAGTAGTAGCACGTCCAGAGTGTACATACCATGCAGTATGCAATATGAGCATGCCCAAAGTGTACACAGCCTGAAGTATGAGTATACCCAGAGTGTACATAGCATGCTGTATAAACATGCCCAGCGTGTACATAGCATGCACTATGAACATGCCCAAAGTGTACACAGCCTGAAGTATGAGTGTACATAGCATGCAGTATGAACTTGCCCAGAGTGTACATAGCATGCAGTATAAGCATGCCCAAAGTGTACGTAATGTGCAGTATGAGCAAGCCCAGAGAGTACACTGCTTGAAGTAGTAGCACACCCAGAGTGTACATAGCATGCAGTATGAACATGCCCAAAGTGTACACAGCCTGCTGTATGAGCATGCCCAGAGTGTACATAACATGAAGTATGAGCAAGCCCCAGAAAGTATACTGCTTGAAGTAGTAGCACACCCAGAGTGTACATAGTATGCAGTATGAACTTGTCCAAAGTGTACACAGCCTGCTGTATGAGCGTGCCCAGAGTGTGCATAACATGCAGTATGAGCAAGCCCAGAGATTACACTGCTTGAAGTAGTAGCACACCCAGAGTGCACTTAGCATGCCATATGAATAGTGTACACAGCCTGAAGTAGTAACATGCTCAGTGTGTACATTGTATGCAGTATGAGCATGCCCAGCATGTACACTGCCTGAAGTAGTAGCATGCCCAGAGAGTACACTGCCTGAAGAAGAAGCATGCCCAGAGTGTACATAGGATGCAGTATGAATATGTCCAAAGTGTGCACAGCCTAAAGTAGTAACATGCCCAGAGTGTACATAGCATGCAGTATGAACATGCCAAAACAGTACACATATTGCTCCCTTTATAAATTGTGAGACAGTATTGCTTGGAGATTTTAATTGGAATATGTTAATTCCTCAATTAACGATTCTAAATCAGTTTGTAGTTCTTAATTTGCAGCAATTGATTAATACACCTACTCGACTGCATAAATCAAATAATGAAAAACATACTTTATTGGATTTAATATTTACAAGTAGACCTGAAAGATATATATCAGCAGTTCATGAAAATGATGTGAGTGATTACTGTTACATTTCTTGTATTAGGGACACTCAGATGGAGAAACGACAATCACAATTTATTTATGTAAGGATGTTTAATCATTTTAATGAACAGGCATACTTAAATGATGTGGCAAAAATTCAATGGAATTTAATGTATACTTGCCCAGACGTACACACAGCATGGCTTTTCTTTAAATGGTCTCTTGTGAAAGTTATAAACAAACATGTCCCACTTAAATTAAAAAACGTAAATGAAAGAAAAAGAGTGCCTTGGATAACACAAGAATTGAAGGATTTAATAAAAAAAAATCTAAATTATGGCATATAGCTAAAAATACTAAGGAAATTAAAGATATCTTGGCATTTAATGTCGTTAGAAATAATTGTACTAAAAATATTAGGAAACAAAACAGGAAATATTATAAAGATTATTTCTCCTTATCAGAAAAAAATTCACGTGCACTATGGAAAGGCATACATTTGATGAAGGGAAGTCAAGGTTCAGCTAGCTTGCCTACATCTTTGTCATTTGAAAGAAAAACTTTTGTGGTGGATGTTGACAAGATAAATGTATTGAATTCCTTTTTTGTCTCTGCTGGTGATGCATTTAATAAAATGCATCCAGACTTGCCACTCTCTGTTTTGGATATTGATTTTGGTAGTGGACTTAAACGACCTGTGTTTTCATTTAGTCCAATTCAATTATATGATGTTAAAAAACAGTTACAGACTTTAAATATTAGAAAAGGTCCTGGATGTGATTAGATCCCCCCCCTTTTTTCTGAAATTGGCAGCTGACTTATTAGCACCTCATCTTACATATATTTTTAATTTTTCCTTGGATAGTTGTGAATTACCAATTGATCTGAAAACAGCTTTTGTTACTCCAGTATTTAAAGGGGGTGACCCATCAAACCCAGGATTTTATAGGCCAATTTCAGTATTACCAATATGTGTAAAAATACTTGAAAAACTTGTGAGTGTTCAATTAACTAATTATCTTATTAAGTATAATATAATAACACATATACAATCAGGATTTAGAAAGGGGAATAATACTACATATACAATTTTAAAAGTAGTTGATGATCTGTTGAATGCTTTCGACAAAAAACGGAAGTTCCATCATTATTTCTGGATTTGTCGAAGGCATTCGACACAGTTCATCATATTATATTGCTTAATCAGTTGAAAAATGTTGATTAGGTATTCCAGCATTAGGCTGGTTTCATAGCTATTTGATTGTGAGATTACAATCTGTTAAAATAGGAGGTATGTGTTCAACATCAGCTACCCTATTAAATGGGGTACCTCAAGGGTCTGTGCTTGGCCCCTCCTTTTCATTATATATAAATGATTTACCAAATTATTGTTCACCTAAAACTTGTATACAACTTTATGCAGATGATACAATTTTGTACACCATGAGTGATGATGTGGATATGGCAATGGTTGTTTTGCAACAAGATTTTAATAAAATACAGAGGGAACATGTTAATTTGAGATTGCTTCTGAATGAGAAAAAAACACAGTGGATGATGTTTGGTAGAAAAGATGTTAAAGATTCAACTATAAAGGAGCTTAGATCTTTATCAGCAATTGACATAGAAAGAGTAAACTCCTATAAATATTTAAGAGTTGTACTAGATAAAAATTTGACTTTTGAATTGCATATAACGTCTATGTCAATGAGACTGAAGAGACTTCTGAGTTTCTTTTATAGGGATAGAACTCTTTTTAGTTTAAAGATTCGGAAATTATTGGTTTCTGCCTTATTTTTACCAATATTAGATTATGGTGATATTTGTTTGTATTTTTATAAATCATCATTGCTGTGTTCCTTGGATGTTCTCTTTAATAGTGCATTGAGATTTATAACAAATCTTCCTTTTAGAACTCATTGTTGTGTGCTATATCAAAATTCGGGTCTTCTTTCATTATTTGATAGGAGAGATTATCATTGGCATTTACTTGTGTATAAGTTTGTACAACGGTCATTGCCTATTTTTTTGTTAAATATATTGCAAGTAAGAATACAGAGTTAATATAATTTAAGATCTTCTGTCCGGAAAGGTTTTATTAGATCTATAACCAGAACAAAATTTGGTGATAAAACAATTTCAAATTTAGTGCCTAAAACTTGAGAACTAATATCCAAAAGGTGGAAATGCACAGTATTGTTACCATTTAATCATTTTAAATCTTTTTTAATGACTTTATATAGCAAACACTGTAATTGTTATGGACAAATTATTGATATTTTGGGTTTGTGTATAACTAAAATTAATCAATATTATATTGAAACTGAAATTATGAATGTATGTCTGTTTATGTGATGTTATGTTAAACGTGGATTCAATTGCAAAAGAGATAATTTAATCTCAGTTTGAAATCCAATAAAGTTTGAAAGTATGAGTATGCCCAGATGGTACATAGCATGCACTATGAACATGCCAAAAGTGTACACAGCCTGAAGTATGAGTATGCCCAGAGTGTACATTGCATGCACTATGAACATGCCAAAAGTGTGCACAGCCTGAAGTAGTAACATGCCCAGAGTGTACATAGCATGCAGTATGAATATGGCCAAAGTGTACACAGCCTGAAGTATGAGTACACGCAGAGTGTACATAGCATGCAGTATAAGCATGCCCAGAGTGTACACTGCCTGAAGTAGGAGTATGCTCAGAGTGTATAGACTTCAGTATATGCATGCCCAGGTGTACATATTATGCAATAGGAACATGCCCACAGAGTTTCTAGCCTGCAGTATGAGCATACCATAAGTGTACATAGCCTGCAGTATGAACATGCCCAGAGAGTACATAACATGCAGTATGAACATGTTCAGAATGTACACGCCATGCAGTAAAAACATGCACAAAGTGTACACAGCCTACAGTGTAAACATCACAGAGTACATTACATGCAGTATGAACATGTCCAGAGTGTACACAGCATGCAGTATGAACATGCCCTGAGAGTACATAACATGCAGTATGAACATGTTCAGAGTGTACACAGCTTGCAACATGAGCATTATCAGCATGTACATAGCCTACAGAATGAGCATACCTAGAGTGTACACTGGATGAAGTAGTAGTACACCCAGAGTGTACATAGCATGCAGTATGAACATGGCCAGGGTGTACATATCAGGCAGTAGAAGCATTTCCAGAGTGTTCATAACCTGCAATATATATATGTATACCATGAGTGTTCCTAGCCTGCAGTGTGAACATGTCACAAGTGTACACAGCCTGCAGTATGAACATGCCCAGAGAGAATATAACGTGCAGTATGAACATGTCCAGAATGTGCACACCATGCAGTAAGAACATGCCCAAACTATACACAGCCTGCAGTATGAACATGCCCAGAAAGTATGTAATGAGCAGTATGACCATGTCCAGAATGTACACACCACGCAGTAAGAACATACCCAAAGTGTACACAGCCTCCTGTATGAACATCTCAGAGTACATAACATGCAGTATGAACATGCCCAGAATGTACACACCATGTGGTAAGAACATGCCCAAAGTGTACACAGCCTACAGTATGAACATCCCATGAACATCCCAGAGAGTACATAACATGCAGTATGAACATGTCCAGAGTGTACACAGCCTGCAGCATGTGCACGACAAGCATGTACAGTGCCCACAGAATGAGCATACATAGAGTGTACACTGCCTGAACTAGTAGCACACTCAGAGTGTACGTAGCATGCAGTATATGCATGCCCAGAGTATACACTGCCTGAAGTAGTAGCAGATCCAGCGTGTACATACCATGCAGTTTAAGCATGCCCATAGTGTACACCTCTGAAGTAGTAGCATGCCCAGACTGTACATAGCATGCAGTATAAGCATGCCCAGAGTGTACACAGCCATAAATATGAGTACGTCTAGAGTGTACAAAGTATGCAGTATGAACTTGCTCAGAGTGTACATAGCATGCAGTATAAGCATGCCCAGAGCATACACTGCCTGAAGTAGTAGCATATCCAGAGTGTACATACTATGCAATTTGAACATGCCCAAAGTGTACACAGCCTGAAGTATGAGTATACCCAGTGTGTACATAGCATGCAGTATAAGCATGGCCACAGTTTATGCTGCCTGAAGTAGAAGCACAACCAGAGTGTATATAGCATGCAGTATGAGCATGCTCAGAGTGTACATAGCCATAAATATGAGCATGCCCAGAGTGTACATAGCATGCAATATGAACTTGCCCAGAGTGTACATAGCATGCAGTATGAGCATGCCCAGAGTATACACTGCCTGAAGTAGTAGCATATCCAGAGTGTATATACCATGCAATATGAACATGCCCAAAGTGTACACAGCCCAACGTATGAGCATGTCCAGGCTCAGAGTGTACATACCATGCAGTTTAAGCATGCCCATAGTGTACAATGCCTGAAGTAGCAGCATGCCCAGACTGTACATAGCATGCAGTATGAGCATGCCCAGAGTGTACATAGCTATAAATATTGGCATGCCCAGAGTGTATATAGCATGCAGTATGAACTTGCCCAGAGTGTACACAGCCCAAAGTATGAGCATGCCCGGGCTCAGAGTGTACATACCATGCAGTTTAAGCATGCCCATAGTGTACACTGCTTAAAGTAGTAGCGTATGCAGAGTGTACATAGCATGCACTATGAACATGCCCAAAGTATACATAGCCTGAAGTATGAGTTTACATAGCATGCAGTATGAACTTGCCCAGAGTGTACATAGTATGCAGTTTATACATGCCCAGAGTGTACATAGCATGCAGTATGAACATGCCTAAAGTGTACACAGCCTGCTGTATGAGCGTGCCCAGAGAGTACATAACATGCAGTATAAGCAAGCCCAGAGAGTACACTGCTTGAAGTAGTAGCACACCCAGAGGGTACATAGCATGCAGTATGAACGTGCCTAAAGTGTACACAGCCTACTGTATGAGCATGCCCAGAGTGTACATAACATGTGTATGAGCAAGCCCAGAGAGTACACTGCTTGAAGTAGTAGCACACCCAGAGTGTACATAGCATGCCATATGAATATGAACAAAGTGTACACGGCCTGAAGTAGTAGCATGCTCAGTGTGTACATTGTATGCAGTATGAGCATGCCCAGCATGTACACTGCCTGAAGTAGTAGCATGCCCAGAGAGTACACTGCCTGAAGAAGAAGCACACCCAGAGTGTACATAGCATGCAGTATGAATATGTCCAAAGTATGCACAGCCTGAAGTAGTAACATGCTCAGAGTGTACATAGCATGCAGTATGAACATGCCCAAAGTGTACACAGCCCAAAGTAGTAGCATGCTCTGTGTGTACATAGCATGCAGTATAAGCATGCCCAGCATGTACACTGTCTGAAGTAGCAGCATGCCCAGAGCGTACATAGCCTGCAGTATGAGCATGCCCAGAGTGTACATAGCATGCAGTATGAGCATGCCCAGAGAGTACACTGCCTGAAGAAGTAGCACACCCAGAGTGTACATTGCATGCAGTATGAATATGTCAAAAGTGTGCAAAGCCCAAAGTAGTAGCATGCCCAGAGTGTACATAGCATGCAGTATGAATATGGCTAAAGAGTACACAGCCTGAAGTAGTAGCATGCCCAGTGTGTACATAGCATGCAGTATGAAAATGCCCAAAGTGTGTGTATATATATATATATATATATATATATATACCGAGTGTTCCTAGCCTGCAGTATGAACATGTCACAAGTGTACACAGCCTGCAGTATAAACATGTCCAGAGATTATATAACGTGCAGTGTGAACATGTCCAGAATGTACACACCACACAGTAAGAACATGCCCAAAGTGTACACAGCCTGCAATATAAAGATGCCCAGAAAGTACATAACGAGCAGTATGACCATGTCCAGAATGTACACACCATGCAGTAAGAACATGCCCAAAGTGTACACAGCCTCCTGTATGAACATATCAGAGTACATAACATGCAGTATGAACATGTCCAGAATGTACACACCATGCAGTACGAACATGCCCAAAGTGTACACAGCCTACGGCATGAAATCCCATGAACATCCCAGAGAGTACGTAACATGCAGTATGAACATGTCCAGAGTGTACACAGCCTGCAGCATGAGCATGATAAGCATGTACAGCACCCACAGAATGAGCATACCTAGAGTGTACATTGCCTGAAGTAGTAGCACACCCAGAGTGTACATAGCATGCAATATGAACATGGCCAAAGTGTACACAGCCTGAAGTATGAGCATGCCCAGAGTCTACATAGCATGCAGTATAAGCATGGCCACAGTTTACACTACCTGAAGTAGGAGAACAACCAGAGTATATATAGTATGCAGTATGAACATGCCCAAAGTATACACAGCCTGAGGTATGAGCATGTTCAGGCTCAGAGTGTACATAGCATGCAGTATAAGTATGCCCATAGTGTACACTGCTTGAAGTAGTAGCATGTCCAGAGTGTACATAGCATGCAGTATGAACTTGCCCAGAGTGTACACAGCCTGAAGCAGTAGCATATCCAGAGTGTACATACCATGCAATATGAACATGCCCAAAGTGTACACAGCCTGAAGTATGAGTATACCCAGAGTGTACATAGCATGCAGTATAAGCATGCCCAGAGTGCACATAGCATACAATATGAACATGCCCAAGGTTTACACAACATGAAGTATGAGAATACCCAGAGTGTACATAACATGCAGTATAAGCATGCCCAGAGTGTACATAGCATGCATTATGAACATGCCAAAAGTAGAAAAAAATGCCTGAAGCATGAGTATGCTCAGAGTGTACATAGTATGTAGTATGAACATGCCAAAAGTGTACACAGCCTGAAGTATGAGTATGCTCAGAGTGTACATAGTATGTACTATGAACATGCCAAAAGTGTACACAGTCTGAAGTATGAGTATGCCCAGAGTGTACAAAGCATGCAGTATGAACATGCCAAAAGTGTACACAGCATGAAATATGGGTATGCCCAGAGTGTACATAGTATGCAGTATAAAAATGACCAAAGAGTACTCAACCTGAAGTATGAGCAAAGGCAGAGTGTACAAAGCATGCAGTACAAGCAAGTCCAGAATGTACACTGTTCCACTCCTCAAGTCCTGTGTGCTCAATCAAGGTCTGAGCCATGGTGCAGAGAAGAAGCAGCAAACCTGTTATTCACTATAAGAAAGAACAGTCTCTCTGCACTCTAGTTTGTGTAATTAACCACCAACACCAGGAGATTCCAACTTCAAATATTTTTTATTGCACGATCTCAGCATACAACTGGAACATTTTCTCCAAGTGTTCTTTCCCAGAATGTACACTGCCTGAAGAAGGAGTGTGCTCACAGTGTATAGACTTCAGTATATGCATGCCCAGAATGTACAAATCATGCAGTACGAGCATGCACACAGAGCTCCTATCCTGCAGTGTGAGCATACTATGTGTCCACAACCTGCAGTATGAGCATACACAGTGTGCACACAGCCTGCACTATGAGAATGCCAAAAGTTTATTTAGCCTGCAGTATAAGCATCTCCAGTGTGTGCATAACCTGCAGTATGAACATGCCCAGACTGTACATAGCCTGTAGTACAAGCATGCCCACAGTGCACACAGCCTACAGTATATGCATGCCCAGAGTGTTCCTAGCCTGCAGTATGAGCATGCCCAGCATGTACATAACCTGCAGTATGAGCATGCCCAGACTGTACATAGCCTGCAGTACAAGCATGCCCACAGTGCACACAACCTGCAGTAAATGCATGCCCAGAGTGTACATAGCCTGGCTGGCAGTATAGCCTAGAGGTTAGAGTAACAAGCTGTGAATGAGCTTGGTACATCCAGTAAACCTGGGCTTGATTCCCACAACCTCTACTTGCATACTGTGTGACTCTGAGCAAGTTACTTAACCACCCAGTGCTCCTAGGTCACCCCTGAAAACAGGCAATTGTGCCTAGTGGGCCTTACCCAGTTACCAAAGACTAAAATAAAAAATAAAAAAAATGCATGCCCAGAGTGTTCCTAGCCTGCATTATGAGCATGCGCAGCGAGTACATAACCTGCAGCACGATCATGCCCAGACTGTACACAGCCTGCAGTACAAGCATGCCCACAGTGCACACAACCTGTAGTGTATGCATGCCCAGAAAGCTCCTAGCCTGCAGTGTGAGCATGCCCAGCATGTACATAACCTGTAGTATGAACATTCCCAGAGTGTACATAGCCTGCAGTACAAGCATGCCCACAGTGCACACAACCTGCATTAAATGCATGGCCAGACGGTACATAGCCTGCAGTATGAGCATGCCCACAGTGCACACAACCTGCAGTATATGTATGCCCCTAGTGTACGTAGCCTGTGGTACAAGCATGTCTACAGTGCCCACAACTTGCAGTATATGTATGCCCCTAGTGTACATAGCCTGCGGTACAAGCTTGCCCACAGTGCACACAACCTGCAGTATATGTATGCTCCTAGTGTACATAGCCTGCAGTACAAGCATGCCCACAGTGCACACAACCTGCAGTATATGTATGCTCCTAGTGTACATAGCCTGCAGTACAAGCATGCCCACAGTGCACACAACCTGCAGTATATGCGTGCCCAGAGTGTTCCTAGACTGCACTGTGAACATAGCATGCAGTGCCAACATGACCACAGTGTGCACAGAATGCAGTATGAGCTTGCCCAGAATGTACATAGCCTGCAGAAGGAGCATGCCGAGTGGGTACATAGCATGCAATACGAGCATGCCAGGAGTATACATAACATACAGTAGGACCATGCCCAGAGAGTACATTGCCTGCAGTAGGAGCATGCCTAGAGAGTACACAGCCTAGGTTTAGCATTTGCTTGCACTTAACACTTGTTTTTGGACCCACAGTAAAGGACTTCACCATGTCCGTTTTGTGGAGTGTATTCTTTGGACAGTGCTTATTCTGGCTGGCCAGAATGCACATAGCCTACAGTATTAGTATGCCCAGAGTGCATGTAGCATGCATTATGAGCATTCCCAGAATGCACATAGCTTGCACTATGAGCATGCACAGAGTGTACAAAGCGTGCAGTATGAGAATGTCCAAAGTGTACCTAGCCTGCAGTATGAGAATGCACAGAGTTTACATTGCCTGCAGTAGGAGCATGCCTAGAGTGTACATAGCATCCAGTATAAGCATGACCACAGTGTACACAGAATTCAGTATGATCATGCCCAGAAAGTACATAGCCTGCAGTAGAAGCACGCCCAGAGAGTAGATAGACTGAAGTAGGAGAATGTTCCTAGCCCGCTGTATGAGGGTGCCATGAGTGTACACAGCCTGTAGTATGAACATGCCAAGAGAGTACACAGCTTGCAGTAAAAGCTTGCCCAGAATGTACATAGCCTGCACTATGAGCATGCCCAGAGGGTACATAGCCTGTAGTATTACCATGCCCAGAATGTACATAGCCTGCAGCAGGAGCATGCACAGTGAGTGTGTAGCACGCTATATGAGCTTGCCAAGAGTGTACATAGCGTGCAGTAGGAGCATGCCAAGAATATAAGTAGCCCGCACTATGAGCATGCCCAGAGTGTTCATAGTCTGCAGTAGAAGTATGCCCAGAGTACATAGCCTGCAGTAGGACCATGCCCAGAGTACAGAGCCTGCAGTAGAAGTATGCCCAGAGTACACATCCTGCAGTAGGAGCATGCCAAAAGTGCAGAGTCTGCAGTAGAAGCATGCCCAGTGGGACATGCTAGCAAATACTCAGAGGGTTGCTATGGCATAGGGTCATAATGTCATAAAGAAAAACAGCGCAACAATGTACCGCGCTGACAATACAGTGGGTACACTGGCAGTGCTCGCCAATCACAGCGACAGGAAAGATCGACAAAACACAGATACTTTCTTCATTTTTTGCAGGGGGGATCCACACCTTAACCCCCAAAAATAAGATAATCAACTCCGGTGAGTACATAACACCAGGATGGGAAGAAACACAGGCGGGTGAAAAAACTGTCGCTCAAGTAAAAACAAACAGAAACAAACAAAAAAAAAACAGTAGTGGTCTCGGATCAGGATTCAAGCACCAGTTCACAGATGCAGCACTTCCCTCCACTGCCAGCGGCTCATCCCACTGAGCCATGGCAGCTGCTCAGTGGACCACCCCCAGCAGAGTTCTTCCCCTCTGCATCACTGCCTCCCAGCCATTATCTACAGGGCACAAAACCGCACCTGCAGCATTTAGTCCTTGCGGTGTTTTGTACCCTGGAGCTATAGTCCTCTATTCTCTCTCTGTTGTGAGGTTTTAACTGCGCTCATAATAAAATTACATATTGACCCGGTACCATTGCTACCACTGTAACTGGACTTAGTACAGTTTTTTCCCCTGGCCAGAGTCAAATACTATCCCAGGTATCTGTGCCCAATGTGCTGTAATGTACAGAAAGGAGCTACCAGCTGTTTGGCCACTGGTCCAGAAATCCATGCTGGGGACCATTTATCCATATGGTGGCTCAGTGCCATCACACCACCAGCAGTCAAGGGAACATTAGCAACCTCCTCCCTGACCACTGTTCATGAGCCAAAGATTTTTTTCTATCTCTTGGACTGATCCTCTTGTTGCCACCTCCCTTAGCAGCCTCCAAAAAAAAAAAAACACAGATGTGGCAGAGAATAACCTGGCAACACGAATTCCACCACCCACTTCCACCAACTACTCCATTTGGGTTTTTTAGGCATAACTCGGCCAATTTTTGTTGAATTTGTCTGAAACTTGGTTTGACTAGTCCAAGAGGAGATGCATATTTGGTGCATTTTTTTGCAATTATCAGACTTAAATTGTGGATCTGGCATCATGGTGAATTTAAGGGAAGTTCCCGTGTCTAAGTGTGGTTGTGGGCACACACTGCGGAAGCAGCAGCACCCTCTGTTGAAGTTCAAGCTCCTCCTGAACCAGCATCACCAGTAGCATCCTCTCTGCTATCACGTTTTCCTTTTTTTTACACAAAGAATACATGCCAGGGATTTCAGGGACTAAGGGGACACACACAAGATGCAACAACTCAGGTAACTATAATGATGCTACTGTGTACGTGAAAATACACTGACTTCAATCCAATAAACAAAAATGAAATCTAGTCAAACTACAGTGACAAAAAAATAATTCAGTAAAACACACCTAACTGTTCTAGAGAACTAACATTACAAACCAAGGGAAACAGGAAATACAATTCAGATAAGACACTGGGCCCAGTTCTCAAAGAGCCCTGAGAACGACGCAAGTTATGTCGCTCCAGGGCTGTGGCAAACTCCGGGTGCACCAGAGACCCTGCATTAGATTCTGCAAAAATCAGGGTCCTAGCACCAAAATCCCTGGGTTAGCTGCGGGTGTACAGCAATACCAAACCGTTGGTGCACCTGCAGGATCTGACTCCCTCCATGCCCAGCACAACACAAGAGGGGTCAGCATTGTTGGGGGGATGAATCCGCTTGCCAGGAGGGGGTCGGGGGCGGAAGGGGCACAAGGGGGGCATTGTGTAATTCAGGAAAGGAGCAGGCAAGTACAGGATTGCTGTGGCATCCAGTGGGTGCATATGCCTCTGAATTTTTTACACTGCAATTCAGGAGATCGTGTACAGTGCTACGCAGTAATGTACCATGTTATTATACTGTAGGTACAGTGCTACGCAGTAATGTACCACGTTATTATACTGTAGGTATAGTACCAGACAGTATAACTGAATCACAGCCATGGAGGGGCAAGTGCAATTGCTGAATGGCATCAGATTGAAATGTAACACAGCAGACCACAAAACTGGAAAGTTTTAAAGCCAAAATTCATAGGCAAAGTTCTCCTTAAAGGAGAAATTCATGAATTCAGTAAAATTCATCAATTTCTCTGGTAAGTGAAGTTTTCTTATTTCACCCACCTCTAAACTGAGCATGCCCAGAGCGTACATAACTGTAATTTGGGAAGATCCTTTTGCAGGGTCTGGGTGTCTTCCTTTGATGTTACTGGTATTCTAAGCATAGAAACATCTGCAAATTTCTCCACCCAACAGTTCAAACCAATATCCAGGTCATTGATGTATAAATTAAGGAGAACTGGTTTCAACACCAGTCCTTGTAGGACTCCAGTTGAAACTGCACTCCAGCTGGAGTATTCCCCAGTGACAGGTTGCTGTCTATCTCTTAACCAGTTCCCTATCCAATCCATCCCCTTGGCAGTTTGAAATTCCTTAATCTGGGTATCAGTTTGGTGTGTGGAAACTTATTGAAGGCCTTACTAGAATCAAAATAAATTACCTCCATCAGCTTCAATGGTCACCATATTCATGAAGGCCAGCAAGTTAGTTTGACATGATTTACCTGGCCTGAGCCAATGTTAACTGTTCTTATTCAAGTTTAGATTATTGACCTCCTAAATTAACCTTACTTTCAGTATTTGCTCTAGAGACCACCTGTGGCAGTTCTGTCCCTTGACTGTAGATCCAGTACTTGACAGTATAACTGAAACACAACCATGGAAGGGAAAGTGCAATTGCTTTTTTTTTTTCAAATTCAAAGTCTTTATTGATTTTATAAAAGAAAACCATACATTCAGTACCAGATATATTACATGATGGTAAACAACATTGGAAAACCTATACATAAGTCACTACTCTCCATGCTCCCACCCCCCTCCCTCCTCCCTCCCCTTCCCTGGAGTGTGTCTATAAAACATTACAGAGTTAGGGATACAACAACCATGGTTACAACCCTAGGGGGTTATGGAACTAAGTAATAAGTGTCTTTAATGTAGATATAGAGCATATAATTTGCCCCACTTTCTGTCAAAAGACTTCAAATTGTTACGAGAACTAGCACTCAAACGCTCATTTCTAAACATACTGATAAGTCATTCAGCCATTCAGTATATGCTATAACCATCTGATCCATCCAGTGGTTGAGCACAAGTTTTTTGACCACTATTGAGATTACTGCCATGTGGAATCTATGTTCTTTAACCTTGATGTTGGAAAACATACCCAATATACAGTTTTCAACCAAGAAAATGTCTTCTAACCCTAATATTGGGTCCAGTTTAGACTGTATTAGTTGCCAGAGGGGGTCAACCTTCTCACATTGCCAGAATACATGCAAAAGGTTCCCTTCTGCTTTACCACATCTGGTGCAAGTGGATTTGGGAAGTTTACCCAATTTGGCAAGTATAATAGGAGTATAGTACATATTATTTAAAATATGATATTGGGTGAGTCTGAGTCTATCTTGGGTGTAGTACTTATAAAGGTCTTTCCAGATTTGGGCCCAGTTAGGGGATATGTCTGGTAACAAGGAGATCCATACTTTGGAATCTGAAAGAGGGTCAGGGAAGTTGTACGTTTGAAGAAAGGTACATATTGTAGAGGCACAATGGGGTTTAGTTGAGTATTCTTGTAACTGGACCAAAATGGGTCTAGCTTGAGATGCTCTAGAGATGATTCCAAAAGAAGATCCAAGTAGATGTCTTTACTGGAAGATCTTGAAAATGAATCTCTGAGGAATATTGAATTTGGTAAGAATTTCAGGAGAAGAAAGAAGGGAGTCCTGAGAGTAAAGATTTTCACCAGGACACCCTGTAGTTGAGGAAGCCAGTTGGGTGACAGACATGCTCCATCTATCTTTATGTTAGGATTGTGGAGAAGAGATTAAGCCAAATCCTGCTTAAGGGAAATCTTGAAGTAGGCCCAACATTGAGAAAGGACTTTAAGAAATGTACTAATAACTGAGTTATGTAATGGAGCTGGAAGTGTTGATCTCGATAAATAGAAAATGGTAGAAGAGTCTAAATCGAGTGTTCTCAAAAGTCGGTCTTCAATTTGAAACCAAATGGGGGAGCATACACTATCTATGATGGAAAACCATCATCCCGCTCTGGATAGATGGCTGGCCCAATAATATAATAGGAAGTTAGGGAGACGGAGACCTCCCACTTCTTTGGGAAGACTAAGTTTAAGGAATGAGCATCTGGGGTGTTTGCCTGGCCAAATGAATTTAGATATAATAGAATGTATATGATGAAAAAAGGATAGGGTGAGCCAGATATTCAACATGTTCAAGGGATAAAAGAGTAGAGGAGGAAGAACTTTCTTTTTAATGATATTTATACGGCCCCATAAGGATAGTGGAAGGGCTACCCATCGTTGAAGGTCCTGTTGGATTGTAGTCACCAGGTCATCAAGGTTCAACATCTTGAGTTTCGTGGGGTCTTTAATTAGGAATATACTCAGGTATGTAATTGAGTGGGGTGACCATTTTATTCTGAAGTGGCTGAACTCTGCTTTATAAGTGAGGCCATTCAAAGGGAAAATTTCTGTTTTCGAGAGATTAAGCTTATAATTAGATAAGCGACCAAATAATATAATAATTTCTAGAGAGTGTTTAAGGGATGATACCGGATGTTCTAAGTGAAGAAGAATATCACTGGCATATACTGAAAGAGTTAGGGGTTAATGAAGAATTGAGGTTCCTTGAATTTGGGGTGAACTTTTAAGGTGATGGAGGAGAGGTTCCAGATAGAGATTGAAAAGAAAGGGTAAGAAAGGTAAACCCTGTATAGTACTGGTGTGTAGAGAGATTCTGGAGGAGAAGACACCATTACAGTAAATTTTAGCTGAAGGTGAAGAGTAGACAGTTTGAATCCACTGAATAAAAGAGGAAGGAAACCCCATCTTCTTTAATGTAGCCCAAAGAAATACCCAGTCCACCCTATTGAAGGCCTTTTCGACATATAAAGAGATTAGTGCCATAGGGGTCTGAGAGGTTTGAGCCACTTGAAAGATGTGTGAAAGTGTTCTGAGGTGGTCCGCAGAGGAGCGGCCTTGAACAAAACCCACCTGTTCTGCACTCAGTAAATGGGGCCAAATTTTTTTAATCCAAAGTGAAATAATTTTGGTTAGAATTTTAATATCACAATTTAAGAGTGATATCGGTTGATAGCTGGCTGGGTCTGTATGGGATTTGTCAGGTTTAAGCAGGAGAATTATTGTGGCTTCCAGTAATGTGGGGTCTAGTCTGTCCGCTTTAAACATGTAATTGTATAGATTAAGAAAAAAGGGGGGCGAGTTCCTTAGAGAAAGTTTTATAGAAATTAGAGGGAAATCCATCAGGTCCTGGTACTTTGTCTAGGGATAGGCCACTAATTGCCTCTTCTATTTCATCGAGTGTAATTGGAGACAACAGGGAGGTCTGATGATGTGTCAGTGAACAGGGAAGATTATTTGAGGTGAAGACAGAGAGGGACTTTTGCCATAAAGTGTACAGTAGAAGGACTCAAAAACCTAAGCAATGTTCCGGGGTCTGGTTTTGGTGGCACCATCTGAGGCAAGTATGGACAGGATTAGCCTAGAGCTTTCTATCTTACGTAACCGGAGGGCTAGTAATCTACCTGCTTTTTCACCTTGTTCTGCATATCTGGATTTTGTTTTAAGGATGGCGAATTTGGCTTTTTCTCTTAATAATTCAGCATACTCATTCCTTAATGTTAATAGTTTTTCCAGAGAGACAGAGAAGGTGGTTGAAGATAGAGAGTTTTCAGTCTCTCTGATCTGAGTTAAGAGAGATATAGCCCAGCTTCCCTTTGTTGTTTTCTTCTGGATGCTAACTTAATGCATTCACCTCGGAGGTAGCATTTAAGAGTACACCATAGCAGGTCCTCCCTTTGTGTGGAATTCTTGTTGAGATCCATAAAGGTGGGAATAAGTGCTTTTATATGGGAAATAGTGACATTTTCTTTAAGTAATTGTATGTTCAATCTCCAAGATGTATCTTTCTGTAGGTCTGGGTCTGGGGACAACATCAGTCATGCTACTGAGTGGTCAGAAATGACAATAGGTTCAATTCCAGCCTTCCTCAAGAGAGGAAGATTAATTAGTGTGTAGTCTAGTCTGGACCAGGATTGGTGCACGTTGGAGTAGAAAGAGAAAAGGCGCCGCGGTGAGAAGGGTTAAGGAGCTGCCAAGGATCACATAATCCAAGGAGATCGGAAAAGTCACTTAAGGCTTTTTGGGATGGAGAAGGAGGCTTTAATGGTAGATATGATCTATCTAGATCTTGAGTCGGTGGTATGTTCCAGTCACCTCCCAAGATCAGAGGAAAAGGTAAGAGGGTGGCAATTTTATTGGCTAGGTCCATAAAGAACCTCGTGTCTCCACCTACTGTGCCATATATTGATCTTAAAACTACTTTAGTGTTATTAAGATTCCCTTTAACTAGTACAACTCTGCCATTGGGGTCTGTAATATTTATTTCTGCTTGGAAAGCCAGGTGCCCTTTTATTAAAATAGCCACACCCCTACTTGAGGATGACTCTCCTGCTGCGAAGATTTGAGAGATACCTTGTCATCACAACCAGATTGCTTCACTTGCTAACAGATGGGTTTCTTGGAGTAAAATTATATCGGCATTAAGTAAATCACAATGTTTGAGAACTTGATATTGTTTTGTTAGTTCTCTAACTCCCCTAATATTCCACGTAACAAGTTTTAGTGGCTTATTAGCCATTATCATCATAAAAGAGAAATAACCAAGTATAAGTACCACGAAAGTAACCACACCTTAGAAGGCACACTCCAACCCTTCCCCTCCCCTCCCATCCCCAAATATCTAATTTAACATCCAAAAGGACTCTCACTCTAAAGTTAACTATAACAGCTACTGATACAAGTATCATGACTATTACCCTCATCATCACATGAACATTTATAAACCATACTGATAGAGGGGGAACATATTATTAGGTGTCTTACCCCCCCTCCCATCCCAGCAACTATATACATCCAGTCTCTGTAGAGTTGGTACTTGTAATCCTAGCACTAAATAAAAGGTTGCAGAAGGCCAATCCCCACTGGCTAGACTTCTCCTTGTAAAATAGCCGGGTGTGTGAAATATGGTAGTTGTTGAAACCCGGTATCTTGAACCTATCAACTGTATTATCTGATACCATATCCTAACCAGAACCATGTAGTGCAAGAGGGTAAAGCCTCCCCACCCCTGAACTGGTACGCTATGCAGCTCTACCTTGAGCCTGTGCCATCTAGGAGCCCTCCCAGACCACCCCCACCACTCTTATCTACAACCCACCCCCATAGCCTGCTCTTAAACAGTATACATGTTAGAATATAAAATAACCGCAGGAAAACCTGCACGTAAGGCCATGACCTTTCAGGGAGTGGATTAACTGTAGGATCCCATATGTAAGGAAGCAGATCTAATAGGAAGTCTGTGGAACAGATCTAATTTGCGTGTTGTGCTACCGCTTTCTGGATCTTACATTGTTGGGCTCCAGAATGAACAACCAAAGCCTCTCAGTGTGGAAAAATATTAACAAAATGTGGGACTCACCTCTGGGTATCCCTGGAGGACAGCCTTGCATTCACCTCATCAATCCCTAACGATAAATCCTCCCAAGTTACAGAATTAAACAAACTAACTCTTGTAGCTTACAGTAACTTATTATTGCAGGGTAAACTAACCGAGTTCTAATGGTAGTGAGAGGTAGGGGACGTGCTAGGGGGAAGAGGTTAATGGTGGGACTAAGAATCGTCCCACCGTAAAGGTGTTACCATGAAACTGCGGGTGAAAATATAGTTCCTACCCCCTTTAACCAGGAGTGCCCTGGATCCACTGTGACTGGAAATCTGGCCTACCCCTGCCCAACACGGTCTACTCAGGAATCTATTAGGTTAACAAGGGGGAGTGAGATTACTACGACCACCAGGTAATCCAAAATGCAAGTTAGTAACTTTCAACAGCAAGGAGATAAAAACTCCTTGTAACATTTATAACCGAAATATGTCCTCAGAATGTTCAGCCAGTTTTAAAGAAATTGGGCATCTTGATGGTAAGATCTGTTGTCGCTTGAACTGATGTGTCAAAGGATACATAGATACATAGACAGTGTCGGCAGATAAGGGCCTATGGCCCACCCAGTCTGCCCCTTTGAGCTTGTAAGTTCAGTTTGTTTTCCTAGAAGTCTATTTCCCCTTACCCCTGACCGCTAGAATTCCTTTATGTCTATCCCATGCATTCTTAAATCCCGTGATTGTTTCAGCCCCCACCACTTCCTCTGGCAGGGTGTTCCACTTGTCCACCACCCGTTCTGTGAAGAAATTCTTTCTCATGTTTCCTCTGAATCGCCTCCTCCAACTTCATCCCATGCCCTCTAGTCCTGAAACATCTTTTTCGCTTAAAATAGTGTTTTCCTGTACCCTGTTCCTCCTGTAAGATACTTGTATGTCTCTATCATATCCCTCTCTCCTCCTCTCCCTCCAGGGAGTACATGTTCAGTTCCTTCAACCTGTCTTCATAGGACTTGTGATGCAATCCATGCACCATCTTTGTTGCCCTCCTCTGAACCTTCTCTACCCTGTCTATGTCCTTACGTGAGGTATGGTCTCCAGAACTGTACACTGTACTCCAGGTGGGGCCTCACTAGTGTCTTGTATAGCGGAATTATGGACCTCCCTTTTCCTGCTGGTGATGCCCCTGCCTATCCCAGCATCCTATTTGCTTTACCTGATGCCTTGTCACACTGTTTCCCTACCTTGAGGTCATCAGAGATGACAACCCCAAGATCCCTTTCCTGCTTGGTGCATGCCATCCTCACCCCCAACTGATATATTGTGCCAGGGTTTTGTGCCCCATATGCATTATCTTGCACTTCTTTGCATTGAATTTCAACTGCCAAACCCTTGACCATTCTTCAAGTTTCTGCAGGTCCTTCTCATTCTGTCTACACCCTCTGGTGTGTCTACTCTGTTACAGAGCTTTGTGTCATCAGCGAACAGTGAAATTCTGCCTTCTAGATCCTGCGCAATGTCACTGATGAAGATGTTGAATAGGACTGGTCCCAGCACTGATTCCTGTGGTACCCACTGGTCACGCTTCCCTCTGTGGAGTGACAGCCATTTACCACCACCCTCTGTGTCCTGCCACCCAGCCAGTTACCTACCCACCACACTACTGTCCTGCCACACCCATATTCCCCAGTTTGTGTAATAGTCTTCTATGTGGCACAGTGTCAAAGGTCTTGCTGAAGTCCAGATAGGCCATGTCCACTGCCCTCCCTGATCCACCTCCCTAGTCACCCAGTCAAAAATTCAATGAGGTTGGTCTGACATGACCTCCCCTGGTGAAACCATGCTGCCTTGGGTCCTGTAGTCCATTGACAACCAGATGTTCCACCAATCTCTCCTTCAGTAGTGCTTCCATGATCTTTCCCACTACCGAGCTGAGGCTGACTGGTCTGTAGTCTCTGCTTCCTCTTTGTTCCCACTTTTGTATAAGGGGACTAATCTGCTGTCCTCTAGTCTTTGGTACCTCCTGTTTCCAGTGATTGGCTAAACAGGATAGCCAGAGGTTCAGCCACCACCTCTCTTAGTTCTTTAAGGACCCTGTGCACCATCTGGCCCCATTGCTTTATCAACTCTTATTACTTCCAGTTCCTTCAGGACCCTTTCTTGTGTAAAGGACTTGTGTCCATTCTGCACCATTCTCACCCCTTGTACCCCCTTCAGACCCATTACCCCTCTTCCTTAGTAAAGACCGAGCAGAAATACCTGTTCAATATGTCAGCTTTACTGTTGTCATCCTCCCACGGCCCCCATCCTCCCCTTCAGTCTCACTATCCTCCTTTGTCTTTCTTTTTTTCACTTATGTACCTGTAAAAGGTTTTGTCCCTTTACCCACTGATTTTGCAATGTGTTCTTCTGTCTGAGCTTTGGCTTCCTTTACTGACTTCCCTGCCTCCCTTTGTTTCTCCTGGTACTTCTCCCTATCCCCTTCTGCCTGTGTCTTTTTGTATTGCCTGAATGCAATCTTTTTGGCTTTCACTTTCTTTGCTACCTCTTTGGAAAACCATAATGGTCTCCTCTTCCTTTTCCTCTTGCTAACCTGCTTAATGCATAATTCTGTTGTTCTTATAATCCCCATTTTAAATACTGCCCACTGTTCCTCAACTCCTGATTCCTGTCCCATTCCCCTTAATGCCTCTTTCAAGTATCTCCCCATTTTCCCAAAGTCTGCCCCCCTAAAATCCAGGATACGTGTTTTTGTGTGGTTTGGTTCTGCTCTTTCTGTGATTTCAAACCACGATGACTGGTGGTCACTGTTACCCAGGTGCTCCCCCACTGTTACCCCCATCACACTGTCCCTGTTTGTGAGCACAAGGTCCAGTATTGCCTTCTGCCGAGTTGGTTCCATGACCAGTTGCTTGAGGAAGGCACCCTGAAGGGAGTCCAGGATAAATCTGCTCCTAGTTGATGCTGCTGCTGGGATGCTCCAGTCCACGTCTGGAATATTGAAGTCTCCAACCAGTACTACCTCACCTTGTCTGCCATCCTTTGAATGGCTAGCATCAGCTCCCTATCTGTTTCTTCCTCCTGGGCTGGTGGTCTATAGATCACACCTGTGCGGATGGCTGGTCCCATTTTCCTTTCCAGCTTACCCACAGTATCTCTCCCCATTTTGTTCCTCCTGGATCTGTGTGGCCCTTATGTCATTTTCACATACAGTGCCACCTCCTCCCTTCCTGCCTGCTCTGTCTCTTCTGAATATGTTGTAGCCAGGTATGGCCATCTCCCAGTCATGGTTATCATTACACCAGGTTTCAGTGATGGCCACAATGTCCAGGTCTGACTGTACCATGACAGCCTCCAGATCTTCCATCTTGTTGCTAAGGCTCCTGGCATTTGCACACATGGCTTTCCATGATTTGACCTCCCTAGACTGTCTTCACTGTTCTACTGCAGCCCCTTCCTTGGTTGTCATTTATCCCTGGTTCTCCTTGCTGTCTGCCCTTCTGCTGAATTTTGCCCCTTTTCTGCTTATCCACCTTTTGGACACTAATCTCCATCTTTTGCACACTGCTTTGCAGAGATAGCCACTCCTCTGGTTCACTGGTTCCACTGCTAGCTGTGGGGGGTGAGCAAGTAGGTACCCTCCTTGCTGGCCTGCCACCCCCCCCCTTTGCTAGTTTAAATGCTTGTCAATGTAGCATTTAGACTTATCATTGAGTGCTTGGATTCCCCTCCAGGATGGATGCAGGCCGTCAGGCTTGAACAAACCTCCATCCCTCCAGGAGGGTCCCAGTCACCAATGAATCCAAACCCTTCCTCACAGCACCAGTTCTTCAACCATGAGTTAAAGTTCCTGGTGCATGCACTCCTATGCTCTCCTTGCCTCTCACAGGTAGTACTTCAGAAAGTGACAGAAGTAGCTACTTGTTTGAGACCCCTCCCAGTTTCCTAAACTCTTCCTGAACTTCCTTTGGCTCCCCATTTGCCAAGTCATTAGTACCTAGGTGGATAATGACATCCAGCTCACCCTCCGTCTTGCCTTCCCAGTGATCCCAGTATCTTCCTTCCATCCCTCCATGCCGTGGCACCTGGTAGGCACCTCACCTCCCTGTCCTCCCCCTCCTGTGTTCCTAGCTGGATCCCTCTTACGATGGAGTCCCCCACCAGGATTCACTTCCTCCTCCTCTGGGGTCCACTGCTTTCCCCACTGAGGTCACCTCCTTGGCTAACCTCCACATCCTTTCCTTCCACTTCTCTGGGTACCTCTATTTGGTTGTCCTCATTTGCCAGTGTGGCATATGAGTTCTTGAGAGGAATAGGATCTGGGATGTGCCTCTGCCTGACTGCTCTAACCTTCCCTGAGCCCACTGTCATCCAAGTGCTCCTCGTTCTCGGCATCCTTTGAGCAGCTGCATTGGACTGGGTGGTCCCTGGATAGGGGTGATGGTACTCCTGACCCAGTTTACTTCCGCTCTGAGTCTGGCTACCTCATCCCGCAGTCCAGAGAGATGCATGCAGATAGGGCAGCACCTCAGTGTCCAGAAGGTCTGCCCGAATATGGCTGCCCCACAGCCACTGCATTGCACCACTCCCCACGTTATACTGCAATTCCACTACTTGTCTGCTACTGAAGCTCTCTTAGTTCTCTTTTTATTAATTTACAGTACTAAAAATCCTGTAACTGATCCTCAGATATATTTTTTTTTTAAGGAAAAAGAAACCAATAAATAAATGAGTCAAAACACTTGTGCTGAGGGTGGTCTTCTTCCCCCTTATGCCCCTCCTACTTCACACCTCTTACTATACCCTGTGTTTAGCTCCTGTCAATCAGATTTATCAGGGCATATAATTAAGAGTTGGGGGAAGGGGAGGGGGGTGCGAAAATTTGCAGCAATTTAAGACAGCACAGAATTACACCACCACAATGTTTTAAATTTTCAACAGCCCAAAAACAGGATACCCAAGAGACCCAGGAGCCTTCGATGGAAACTTGTAGTTTTGCTGGGTACAGCTTCCTGAAGGGGATGCCTGCCGCGATCAGCTTGCTGACTATGGGATGAAAGGCTGAACATTTCTGGTGGGTTTCAAAAGGTAAATCCTATGTGTTTCAGAGTTTGGAACTGCCCCAGGTAATTGATTGTAGCTCCTTTACTTTTGAAAGGACATGTTGCTTTTCCACAAAACTGAGAAAGTTTTAGGATGATTGGTCAGGGGGGGTGCTCCTGATTGAGGTCTCAGCACGAGCGATCTGTGGGCCCTTTCTATTTGATAGGATGGATTCAGTGGAGATGGGCCCACGATTTTCTGTAGGAATTTCTGCAGAAAGTGTTGATGTTAGAACCCTCTTCCGTCTCCGGTAACCCTATGATCACTATGTTGTTTCTCCTGCTTCTCCCTTCGAGGTCATCAGTTTTGAGTTGCAGTTTATTGATTTGTTGGTGAAGTTGTACAATTTTAGGCTCCATTTTCCCTCTCCAAGTTTCTAGGGATGCTGAGTGGGCCTCTGAGTCTCCGACTCTTCTCGTGAGGGAATTAAGGTCCTCTCTGATGGTTTTAAGTTCAGTGGAGATATCAGTCAGCGTTTCTCTAAATGGCAAGAGCTCTTGAAGAAAGCGATCCTCTGTCAGAGGAATCGTAGAAGAAGTTGAGGGACCCAATTTAGTAGTCGCTGTTGCCTGAGCCCTTTGTTTTTTAGGCATTTTCTCCGAGAGAGTAGGCGGCGTGTGTTTGATCGGGGCCTGCCTCATATCAGCATCCATCGTGGCCAGGAAGCCAAATGTAATGCAAACTTGAATAAATAGATGATTGCTGAAGGCAGGAAGACTTGGTTGAACAGATTTTAAAACGCAGCTTCCCCGATAAAATAGTTTAAAAGCGGTGGTAGAGGCTGGAAGGCGGGAGCTCCAGATTAGTGCTGTTGCTAGGTGCTCTGCATCATGTGACCTCCCAGGAAAGTGCAATTGCTGAATGACATCATATTGAAACGTAACACAGCAGACCGCAAAACTGGAGAATTTTAGAGCCAAGCCAAGATTCACAAGTAAAGTTCGCCTTAAAGGAGAATTTCGCAGACTGGATGGACCATAGGCCCTTATCTGCTGAATGTCTATGTATCTATGTATCTATGATGGAGCCTTATTAACTCTCCCTACAGTGGTTCTCTGCTGCTGCAGGGGGGCTGGAGATCCGTAGGAAGCGGACCACTACCCACAGAGGGGGTCCTGAGTATAATGATTTTGGGGGGGTTGATTGGGTTGATATGGTCCAGGAGGTGCTAGGAAGGGAGTGGAATCAGAACCAAGGACTGCCATGCCTGGTTCCCCTCCCTAGGACGCCGCTTAATGTCAACAAGCAGGAAGTAGTTAGTCAAGCCAGGTCTGCTCCTCCCTTTCAAGCCGTGCTTTGTAACATAAGCTTACTAAGGAATAAAACAGCGGTGATGTATGATTTCATCACCAGTTCCTTGGCTGACCTTGTTTGCATCACCAAGACCTAGCTGGGGGGATGATTCTGGCCCTGAGCTAAAGGCATCCATCCCACCTGGATACTCAGTGCTGCATCGCCTGAGGTGGGATCATGGAGGGTGGGGGTCATATGTTTTAAATCCACTGTGGTGACCAGCTCTATGGCACCAAGTGACGGGGGAATTGCTTGGCACATTGGTGACCAGAGTTCACACCCGAGCCTGGGACGACAAGAGTGGAGTCCGGCAGGGAGGACTCGGCTGCATCTGCCAGATGATCTCCTCCCTGTGTGTGGGGGGGTGAGCCTGCATCACTCTCAAGCGGCTCTTGGTGGCCCACAGTGACGACATACTTTGCAGTGTAGGTGACCATGTGCCACAGGATGCCACATACAGATGGATGCATTGTTGGTGGACAGAAAACCAGAAAATGGCCTCTCAGTTGACTGAATGGTGGTCGCTGGGTCCCCTCTTACATTAAGCCTCGGTGGACTGTCCTCTCAGGCTGCCCCCAGAGCCCCCCATGCCCAGATCAAGGTTGAACCCCAGTTGTTCTCCTCTCCTAGGTCCCAGGGGACTGGGCCTCTGGACAATGGAATATGTTGAGCGCATCCGGTGCATGAGGAATCAGGATCCACAGCAGGATGGAAAACGGGGATGACTTAGCTGATCAGGGGCTCTAGGTGGCCCAAAGAAGTGGACAGCTGAAGAGTGGGGGGAATAAGCAGATAATGTAAAAAAAAAATAAAATTCACTGTGGTACTCACTGTATACCCCATGGGAAATTTCAGGTCTTTTGAGTGTGTGGCTGTTAGACGCATTTAGGTTTTAGCTGAAAAATCATTCTCATACACCATCTTCCAGGGTGTGGGAGTAATTTTTATGCAGGAGCTGGAAGACTTATTGGGTGAACAGGTGTTGAATGTCACCAGACTTTTGGTGCTGGGGAACTTCAATGCCTGTCTAAACAAGGAAACCTTGCCCCTTGGTCAACAGCTTCTCCAGTTGATGACTTCACTGGGACTAACACAGGCCATTGCCTCTGGTACACATCAACACGAGCACACTCTGGACCTGATCTTCCAATGAGATCTTGACATAAGTGTGGGCAGGATTGATCCAGTCTTTTGGTCAGATCATCATGAGGTGTCATTTCTCTGTGGGGCCCCATGTTTGGCAGCTCCCCCTGTAGAGACGATTCAATACTGTCTGAAACATAATTTGGAGCGTCCAAAACTCCTGGAGGTATGGAACATCTTGGGCATGATGCTTGCTTGTGCACAGGAATCAGAGAGCACCATGTAACACTATAATGCAGTTTTTATGGCCCCCTTAGATTCCTTAGCACCTTACCATGTCCATCCATTGACATTCTGTCACAGCGCTCCCTGGTATTGGGTTGGGTTGCGTCAGTTGAAGACTAAGGGATGGAAGTTAGAGCATTTTTGGCATAGGTCCCAATCAGTGGATGACAAATGGTGTTGAAGACTCACTGTGGTAAGTATCAATGGGCAATCACTCTTAAAAAGACAGAGTTCCCGTCACAGACAATTGCCACAGGAAGAAATTGGCCTGCTGCAATCTGCTAAACTTTGTAATACAGTACCCCAACTTATATAATTATAAACAGCCATATACAATTTAAAGAGCTACTGATGCCTCAAAGAAAACTTTAAAACACATAATAATTAGGTACAGTTCTATTTACATTCCATTTATATTTTATATATTTCTCCTCCGTATTATTTATTACTAAAGAAATGTGTATGAATATATGATCGTTGTCCCCAGTTCATTTTTGAGTTAATCTGCCTCTATGGCTTACTGCCTACTTCAAGTCACAATCCTCTGTTGTGACATCACAATCTGTTGCCATGGGAGTAACTGTGAGGTCACAAGCCATGCTCTATGACTTCAGGTGGGGAGAAAGCAGCAGGAATAGATGAACTCTTCAGGAGTAAAGATCCTGTTTTCATGCAAATGACCTCACTACTAAATTATGGAGGAGGAGGAATACAAAACTATTGAGAAACGAGCTGGACAGTGCCTGTATATTATGTTTTATTAAAGTTCTCCTAAACGTGTCGTCAGCTCTTTAAGACCATGTTAAAAGCTCATTTGCAAGAACAAACTGGCTGTGAGTGTTATTAAACACATATTTGTAACTTATGTCCATTTTGTATATTTAATGTTTTGTATTTTACTCTTTCTGTTTGTTTGTATTACTAATTTGTCACAATTGTAGTGCCCCGGGTCATTCCTGAAAGGGGGCCTTTGGCTCAGTGTACTTACCTGGTTAACAAAGTATGTAAATAAATAATAAATAATAAATAAAGCTCTTTCATACCTTGGACAGGTTGATTAATTCACCCTGTCTGTGATCTGTTTGAGTTTTTTCCATTGAAGAGTGAGACAAGTTCGGCAATTTATTTTCTGACAAGGTGACTTCCATTGGTATCTCTTCTAGTGGCCTGTCATTGGCTGGTGTTGGTCAGCCTGTGAGAGAGATTGATGATCTGCCTACCTGGGATGAGTTTCAGCCAGTTGTTGAGGAGGAGGTGTTCCAGGTGATTTGGGGTCTGCACCCCACCTGCTGTATGCTGGATCTGGGACTTACCTGTCTGCTTCCAGGCTGTCTGGAATCCTTAGGTCCAATCATTCCTCAGATTGTTGGATGTTCCTTGAGGGAGGGTGTCTTCCTATCTGCCTTGAAAAGGGCAGTGGTTAGACACCTTCTGAAAAGAAAAATCCTTAGACCCTGATGTTCTGGGGAATCACAAACCTGTCTCTAATCTTCCCTTTCTAAGGAAGATTATTCAGAAGGTGGTGGTGGTGGAGAAACTTGTTGATTGCCTGGACAATTTTAAGATCTATGAGCCCCTCTAGTTGAGTTTTTGGTCTCGCAGCAGTACCGAGACTGCACTCCTCAAGGTGACAAAAGATATATTCATAGCAAGAGATCGAGGACTTTTCCATCTTAATCTTCCTAGATCTCTTAGTGGCATTTAACACAGCTAACCGTAGGGTGCTATTGGATTACCTGAGGAATTATGTCAGTTTCTCCAGCACAGTTTTGTACTGGTTTTACTCCTACATAACCAGGAGAACGCAGCTGGTGGCTCATGGAAACTACCGATCAGGAGCCTCTGTGCTCTTCTGTGGTGTTCCTCAAGGCTTGATTCCTGCCCCCCATGTTGCTATGCAGATGACACTCAGCCATACCTGTCTGGCACTCCTGATGGGACTCAGGCGGCATCTGTGCTGTGAAGTTTTTTGGCCAGAATTAATGAATGACTGGCCTCCAACTGGTCATGTCTCAACTCGGGCAAGGCAGAGGTCATAATTATTGAGCCAGTAGGCAGGGCCCAAGGATGATGAGCGGCATGTCAATTCTTCCTTCACTGGGTAGTCAACCACTCAGAGCTGTAGATGTGGTAAAGAATCTTGGGGCCATTTTGGATCACAAGCTGACATTTGAACAATGGATGTTGGCTGTGGTCTGATCTGGCGTTTATCATCACCATAGCATTTCCAGGATTAAACCACATCTAGCCCCAGTTGACCTGGCTACAACTGTTCACACACTTGTAACCTCTAGACTTGACTACTGCAATGCTCTGTACTTAGGGTTATCTGATAGTTTGTTGCAATGTCTGCAGCTGGTTCAGAATGCTACAGCCCAGTTGATTGTGGGCTCCTCCCAAAGGAACCATATCATCACCTTCATGATATGCTTGATAACATTCAAGACCCAACATGGTCTAGGACCTGACTACTTAAAAGATCTCCTGGTTCCCTACCACCCAACTCATGCCCTCCGCTCTTCTGCTGCGGGCTCACTTTCTCTTTCACCTGAGACAATCTGGGGACAGGGCACTTAGCATGGTAGTTCCTCTACTATACAAAGTCATACCTATAAATGTTCAATCAACTCACACAGTGGAGGCCCGGCCTGGTGGTGCTGAGGGTTGAGGCACTGGACGCCACACCTCGCGCCATGCCAGCGACCTGTGTTCAGAAATGAGCACGGGCTGCCGGTGGTTGGCAGGGGAGAGAGAGAGGATCGAGCATCCAGTGGACAGCTCTCCTCTCTCTGGGGAGGGATCTAGGGCTAGCCTGGCATAGCATCAGCCCCCGGTGGAAGCCAGAGGCACTGCGCAGCTTAAAGGCTGAAGTAGAGGGCATAGAGCTGTGGCAGACGTCAGAGGATGTCATTGCATGTCTGAGTTTGGGGGGAGGGAGAAGGGAGGGGTAACAAACAGAAAAACCCGTCAACCGAGTGAGGCAATGGCAACCTCCAGGGGCTGATGCTCTACATGCCCTACGCCGGCCACAACTCTGACTCTACCCCCTGGGGATCCTCGGCCTGCTCCTCTGGGGTCGGGAGGAGGGTGATGATCCTGATACCAATGTGACTGTTGGAGTAGTGGTTCAGGTGGGCGGTTAGGGGAGGAAGTCAATTGAGCAGCTGAGAGATGCCCTGGGAAGACAGGTGAGAAAAATAGTTGAAAAAAAAAAGTTTACACAGCGGAGACCTTTAAGATCTCCTTGAAAACCTACATATTTATGGAGGCATTCCCAGAATGTTTTTAAATCATTTTAATTTTAATTGTATGTGTATGTATTTATAATTATTTTATCTGTTTATTAATGCTGCTGTATTGTTTTGACTGTGATGCACCCTGAGCCTTTGGGAAAGTGAGCTCTAAAAATAACATTTGCTTTGCCTTTCCATTTCTTACAGCCTCTTTCCTGCCACTGAAGTCAGGCTCACTAGTCTGTAGTTACCATGGTCAGCTCGCCTTCCCCCCCTTGAAAAGAATAAGAAGAATCAGCATTTAGAGAGTGCTTTTCATACACACTGCATCCCAAAGCACTTTACAAGCAATGCTAGACTGGTAGTGAACGGACTGAACAAGTAGTGGCAGCCACTTTGCACATCAGGATCCCCACACAGCCCTGGACAATTGCAAGAATCGGTTTTATGGAAAGGGAATGCTGACCAGGACACTAGGGAAATTCCCCTACTCATCCAGTAGGGGGCTCCGTGATCAGTCATTCAGAACATGACTGACAAGGGAGGAGAATGGTTGGAAACAGTGGCGCTCTGCCGAGGGCTATGGATACAACTCTGGAAAAGCGGTCTGGAGGTGGCTGGATCGCACCCGAGAGGTGTGACACTAGCCCCCATCTCAATGCAGCTACCTGTTACCACAGGCCGCCTCTCTCAGTGGTAGGACATCAGGAAGTTGGAGCCATTAATATTACCTTAGAGCAGAAACAATGCTGCCTGGAGGCAGTATTGGAGCTGGTGGGTCAGCAAATACAGCAAGCGCGACTTCAGCTGGAGGACAAATGGAAAAGGAAGTGATCTATATCCTGGCCTTTAGGGCCCAGTGCAGTTGGTCCAGCTAACCTGCTGTCCGTAAATGCTCCACCGCCTGGCCAGGCCCCGACTATCAATGGGACGATGTGACGTGACTGGAGCGAGGAGGTGGAATACGCTTGGTCACATGAAAGTGCTCTATGGATGGTGGGATGAGATGCCGTGGAAGATGGCTCTTGGAGACCAGACCCTACCATTCCCCTGCCGGGTGCTACACACTGTAAGGAACAGCCAGTCCTGCAGACTGACAGCTGTAGAAACACTGTGGATGACTCACGGCAACATGCAGGTACACGTTATGGGAGTAATACTACTGATGTTTTGGTATTTCCAGCTACAGTAGTGACTGAAGCCACCCTACAGGCAGGTCATCTGGGGTATGATGAGTCAGGGTCCCGACAGGGCGATGAAGGGTCTGGCGGTAAATCCTTTGTGAGCCTGTTCCACAAGCCCGTGAAACTCGCAAAACACAGGAACACCATATGGCTTCAATACATTGGCAGCAGAGATGCACTTCCTGACAGGTTTTTCATAGGGAAAGTTCTCTTAAAACAGTCTCTGGGCTTCACCCCCTCGGAAGTGTATGCACTCATTCATGCCCCGGGTGAGATGACTTTTGACATTAGTTTCAGGACTCCAGCTATCTCCTTGAGCACTTATGGTGTAAATATGCAAATTTAAAAACGAATCCTATGTGGTCCAAATTTCTGGTGATTTCTTTAACAGCCCTTTTGTGTGGTTACAATATTGTTCGGGAATGAGGGGATCAATACCACGGATGGCATTTATTGGCTTGAAAAATTATGCTCCGTTCAAGAGAACCCAGGCCCCATATTGGATGAGGAGGGGTTCTGGAATGGGGGCTGGAATATAACAGTAAAGCTGCAGGACATTATTCATCTCCCAAATAGCTTTTTCATCGGCCAGGACAAGGGTTTCCTAGTTTACCCGGGGTAACCATGCACCTGCTTCAAATGTGGTTCAGCCAGGCACATTAGCACTAATTGTAAAATTTTAAAGTGCACTCATTGTGGGGAGATGGGGCATCCTAGTGCCCATTGCTTTCAGGATCCAAAATACAATCTCTGTGATGAGCCTAGCCATAATTTTACTGACTGTCCCTGGGCAGCAAAGAACAATGAGAACTCGGATTTTGGGGTCCAGGACTGCTACATCAGAACCGCTGCCAAACAGGGCCACTCCGGTACAGGACCTCACTTTTCCACAGATCATCCCGAGTCAGAGGATAGGAGTAGATCTCAGCCCAGGCCGACTGACAGGAGGGAGCACAACCCCTGCCAGTTGCACTGGAAACCCCACAAGCTGGAATAGACACCCAACCAGATGGTATGGGGCCCCCACTTCCTATTGGAGCCCCTCTGGAACAGGCCGTTACAGTGGTAAGGGGTTCAAAAGGTAGGAGACTAAAAGCTGCGGTAAGGACTAAGGACTGGGCTGCTGAGCCCCTGCTCTTGCAAAATCAATACACTACCTTTCTTGGCATACAACCAGATCTGGAAGGGGACTCTGACACTAAACCTGTGCTTTCCTCAACACAAGGTGTCTTGTATGACACAGACAATATCAAAGACACTAGACCTCAGGCACAAAAATGTGGGAGGGTGACAAGGGCCTCTAGTAAGATCAAATGAGGGGACTGGGTCTTTTAACATGGGGCCTCAAATATATAATGTGAAATTCGCATCTTTAAATGCAAACAGTCTGCAATCATAGAGGAAACGCCGGAGCACTTATGCACAATTTATTTCCTCTACGTTGGACTGTGTTTTTTTTCAGGATGTCTGTCTCCACTCTCCTGTGGAGCTGAAGGCAGCGAGTGTTAGTTGGTCATGGGGGGATAGTTTTTGGTCCCAGGGAGACAGAACTTGCACGGGGGTAGGGATATGCTTTTTTTTCCGGGGTTCGAGTAATACACCTGCTAGAGATACAGCCAGGGAGGGCTTTCCTACTAGATGTTTGCATGAAGGGGATGGTGTTCCATCTCATTAATGTGTATGCGCCACAACTGAAATCTGACAGGGCAGCTCTTTTTAGGTGTCTAAAACCCTTCCTTTTCACAGGCCACAATATTGTCTTAGGTGATGATTTTAATTGAGGTTTGTCCCCCTTAGATAGGGGTCTGAAGCCTAGTAAACTGTTTTGTGACACAAATTCCTTACTGAATTTAATTGGGGAAACAAGGTTAGTGGTTGTGTTTTCTGCCCTGTATTGTATGGCACCTCACACTTATTTTTGTGGACCCCGTATGTCTCGTATTGATTATTTCTTTGCATCAGCCAATTTACCTCATACAGGCTACAGTCACTGAGGTGGCAACATCGGACCATAGATTATTGATAGTCATTTTAGGACATCTCCCTGATCAGAGGCAGAGGCCGGGGCTGTGGAAAATGAATTTAGGCCTTTTGGAGACAGCAGAGCTTTCTGTCTAGTTTGAATACCTGCTAGAGGCACACAAATCTGTGCTTTTTTTATATGATGACCTGAATGAGTGGTCGGAGGAAACGAAGTGGGACATAAAACACTATTTTCAAACTTTCGGGAGGCTACAAGGCAAGCAGCACATGGATCAACAAAGCTCCTTGAGGGAGAAGTTGAGAGTTCTCACGATGCAACAATTTACCGGACAACTGGATCTCCAATTGGTTATCTCCCAAACCTAGGCAGACTTGGCCCGAGTACAGTTTGAAACCATGAAATTCTTGGAAACTCATCGACGGTATGGTATCCTGGGGGAAAAAAGTGGACACGGTGCCCTTTGAGGCTTGTAAAGCCTTTCGGGACACTAAACAGATCCCATATTTATTAAACAAGGATGGCAAAAGGCTCACGGAAACTTCTGCTCTTTTGTCAGAAATCCGGTCCTGTTTACAAGAAACATTTACTAGCTCGGCTTTTCCCCGCTCTGCGATGATGGAGTGGCTGCAGACCTGCAATCTCCCCCACATTCTACAGGTCTGTCATGCTCCTTTGACAGCTCCTATCATGAAACTGGAGTTGCAGGAGGCCATCTGGTCTCTGAAAGATGGTGTTTCACCTGGTTCAGACGGCCTTTCGCACAAAGTCTATAAACACATTTTTGATGTACAGTATTAGGGGATGAATTACTTCTAGTCTATAATGGTGCTTTGGAAACGGGGACCCTCCCGGAGAATATGTATCTCAGTGCCCTAGTATTATTATTCAAATCTGGAGAGAGAGGGGATTTGAAAAATTGGAGACCTAAAGTCCTCCTAAACTTGGATTGTAAGACCCTTACGAAAATCATTGGCAAGTGTCTGATGGGGGGTTGGGAATACATAATTCATCCCTCACAATTTAGTGGCATGCCATCACATCAAATTCAGGAAGCCCTTATTCTCCTTCGTGAGATCTTTGAGAAGGGTAACTCTAAGGTTCTGATGGGCCATGTGGTCAGTTTGGATCATTCCAAAGCTTTCGATCATATGGAATACGACTGCTTGTGGGAAGTATTTAAAGCATATCGTTTTCCCCCTTTATTCGTTACTTGGGTACAAGCCTGTTATAGGCAGGTAGACCTTTTGCCTAGTGTTAATGAGTGGATTGGAAAGGCAGTACAGATAACTAAAGGGGTGAGACGGGGTGCCCCCTGAGCCCGGAACTGTATATGCCGACCCTTGATCCCGTATTGCATAATTTAAATAGTGACCCGGGAATTATGGGATTGTCAGCAGGAAGTGATGACACCCCAATTGTCACCGTCGACTATGCCGATGATTTGGAACTGATTTTGGCTGATGACTGTTCATCTCAAACAGCTCATAGGATGATGCAGGACTTCCCGGTGATTATGGGCTCTGCTATAAACTTTCAAATAAGCTGCTGCTTGCCTATTGGGGATATTTATAGCAATATTCCGGAGATTATGGGGATTCTACTGATGACAGGATACACTAGGATTCTGGGAATTTATTTTGGAGGGCCGGACCCACAGTCCTATAACTGGAACCTAAAATTTCAGGAATCACAACAAAAAGTACGGACTTAGAATAAATGGTGTATGTCAAAAAAAGAGTTTTTATGATTAAATCCTTTCTGTTACCTATGTTCCTTTTTTTAAGTGCAGTTTTTCCCCTCTCCCACGACTATGGAAACGACTCTTTATAGCATTTTTTTTTCAGTGTCTATGGGGCAGCCTCCTGAATCCTGTTAAAAGGGGGGGTCACTTATCTGCCACTTGCAAAAGGTGGGTTGGCTATGAAACATCCTGTGATGTTTCTGTATGTTACGTTTATCTTTCGCAATATAATACCCATTCTGAAACAACACAAGATACTCTGGGGTCCTTGGCTCGTGGATAGTGTGGGGCTGATTTTACAGACATGGGGGATAAACTTACACATTTCTAAAAAGAACATGGTTCAGCCTTGCCCTTGTACATGGCAGACACAGTTAGTAAATTGAAACAATGCAAGGTGGTCAAGGCACATCTACTCCCCTAGTCAAGGAAAGGGTTGTATACTACAGTCAGACCTGTTTTAATCCATGCCTCATTAGTCCGTATGCCTGACATTCCGAATAAAAAACAATGCAAACTGATTTTTTCTCAGGTTAATGACCTCTTTAATATGTAAACCTGAGATTCTGAATCTGTTTGCATGTTCTCTTTAACCAGGCTGATTAATTCCCTTGTTTGTGACCTCCTTAATCCGTTTCTAGTGAGATCAGGTGGAGGTGCTAACAGGTCTTAATAGAGTGTGAATTGGCAGTGTTCTTAATCCCCGCTAATCCTCTGGCGTGTTACCTCGGCTGAATGAAACACTTCCCTTAACTTTCCAAGTGTATTCTCCTGCTGCTGCCAGTTTAGGTTCTTCTCAATTCAGCTTCAGTTCCCAATCATTAAAGTGGCAAGCAGTTTTAAAATTTTAAAAGTGCTGTGGATTTTATTTTGTGAAGCTCGGTTCCTGACCCCCATTGTGCTCCGCTGTTTAGAGCCCCATTCCGCTCCACTTCCGCTGTTGTGTCACTTTAGCTAAGCCCGATTCCCATCCCATATTCAGCTCCTGTCTTTTAATTTACTCCCTGATCTTGTTTCTACTGCCTTCATTGCCAAGAAACACTTTCTGACCCCTCATTCTTCTCCCCAGTCAACCTTTGTGGAGACCCTCATTCCACTCCCCGGTCAAGCTATGTAGAGCCCCGCTTGATCCTGTTTCTGCCTTCCTCACCATAAACCCTGCCAACCTGGTGAAGCTGCGTGAGAAGCCCGGCTCCCATTCCATAGTCCATATGATTTTATTGATTTCTGTTCTGTTTTAGTGAGTGCAGCTACGCAATCCTGTTTCTACCCCTCTTTGCCATGAAACACTACATAGATACATAGACAGTGTCGGCAGATAAGGGCCTATGGCCCACCTAGTCTGCCCATTTGAGCTTGTAAGTTCAGTTTGTTTTCCTAGAAGTCTGTTTCCCCTTACCCCTGCCCTCTAGAATTCCTTTATGTCTATCCCATGCATTCTTAAATCCCGTGATTGTTTCAGCCCCCACCACTTCCTCTGGCAGGGTGTTCCACTTGTCCACCACCCGTTCTGTGAAGAAATTCTTTCTCATGTTTCCTCTGAATCATCCTCCCTCCAACTTCATCCCATGCCCTCTAGTCCTGAAACATCTTTTTTGCTTAAAAATAGTGTTTTCCTGCACCCTGTTCCTCCCTGTAAGATACTTGTATGTCTCTATCATATCCCCTCTCTCCCTCCTCTCCTCCAGGGAGTACATGTTCAGTTCCTTCAACCTGTCTTCATAGGACTTGTGATGCAACCCATGCACCATCTTTGTTGCCCTCCTCTGAACCTTCTCTACCCTGTCTATGTCCTTACGTAGGTATGGTCTCCAGAACTGTACACTGTACTCCAGGTGGGGCCTCACTTAGTGTCTTGTATAGCGGAATTATGACCTCCTTTTCCTGCTGGTGATGCCCCTGCCTATACATCCCAGCATCCTATTTGCTTTACCTGATGCCTTGTCACACTGTTTCCCTACCTTGAGGTCATCAGAGATGACAACCCCAAGATCCCTTTCCTGCTTGGTGCATGCTATATCCTCACCCCCAACTGATATATTGTGCCAGGGTTTTGTGCCCCATATGCATTATCTTGCACTTCTTTGCATTGAATTTCAACTGCCAAACCCTTGACCATTCTTCAAGTTTCTGTAGGTCCCTTGTCATTCTGTCTACACCCTCTGGTGTGTCTACTCTGTTACAGAGCTTTGTGTCATCAGCAAACAGTGAAATTCTGCCTTCTAGATCCTGTGCAATGTCACCGATGAAGATGTTGAATAGGACCGGTCCCAGCACTGATCCCTGTGGTACCCCACTGGTTACTCTTCCCTCTGTGGAGTGACAGCCATTTACCACCACCCTCTGTGTCCTGCCACCCAGCCAGTTACCTACCCACCACACTACTGTCCTGCCCACACCCATATTCCCCAGTTTGTGTAATAGTCTTCTATGTGGCACAGTGTCAAAGGCCTTGCTGAAGTCCAGATAGGCCATGTCCACTGCCCTCCCTGATCCACCTCCTAGTCATTCAGTCAAAAATTCAATGAGGTTGGTCTGACATGACCTCCCTGGTGAAACCATGCTGCCTTGGGTCCTGTAGTCCATTGACAACCAGATGTTCCACCAATCTCTCCTTCAGTAGTGCTTCCATGATCTTTCCCACTACCAAGGTGAGGCTGACTGGTCTGTAGTTCCCTGCTTCTTCTTTGTTCCCACTTTTGTATAAGGGGACTACATCTGCTGTCCTCCAGTCTTTGGGTACCTCCCCTGTTTCCAGTGATTGGCTGAACAGGATAGCCAGAGGTTCAGCCACCACCTCTCTTAGTTCTTTAAGGACCCTGGGGTGCACCCCATCTTGCCCCATTGCTTTATCAGCTCTTATTACTTCCAGTTCCTTCAGGACCCTTTCTCGTGTAAAGGGACTTGTGTCCATTTCTGCACCATTCTCACCCCTGCCACTCACTGCCTGACTCCTCGTTCTGCTCCCCCGGTCAAGCTGTGTGAGAAGCCCAATTACCCTCATTCTGCTCCCCAGTCAAGCTGTGTAGAGCCTTGTTTGACTCTGTTCCCATTGTTGTGCTGTTGTTGTGCCTTTAGAGAAGCTTGATCTGCTGTATTGTTCACAAAAAGTGGCAAGCTGTTTTAAACTGTGGTTCCCAAACTCGCAGGTCTCGATCCGCATTCAGCTCCCCGATTCTGTTTCTGTCTTCCTTACCAAGAAATGCTGCCTGACCCATCATTCTGCTCCAAGGTCAGTGTTGTGGATTTCATTTATTCTTTAAATCAGCTTGTTGTTTTAAAAAAATCAATCCAGTGGAAAGCAGTTTTAAAAGTTTTAGAAGTTGCTGCTTATGTGCACCTAAGATCAAGAAGAGCTGTCTAATGCTGTGGATTTTATTTAATCTTACCTGCACTGTACTGTATTCCAAATTGATTAATTTTCTACAGAAATAAATTAAAAAAAAAATCCATCATCTGGTCATTGTCTGGTTACTACGTAGATTTTTATTATGTAACAAATTTGGCAAACACAAATGCTTACGGATTAACCAGGTCTGACCGTATGTTATTACAAGAGCAGTTTATTATATCCCCCTGGTTCTCGGAACTTCCATTACAGGAACAACACATTTTTTCTACTGTTTTACAGAGTTCTAGGATTCCGGCATATATGTGGAATTTTCTATGGCTTTGCATGCAATTGAAGTTGGGAGTAAAGGAGAATATGTCCCACAAAGACATAAGAGAACGAGACTGCCCCAGAATAGAAACCTGCTTTGGGACCATTGAAATGATGCAACATCTTTTTCTGGACAACCCCTTTGCACAATCCTTTTGGTAATTCTTATAAAAAAAATTGGCCTTTAAATCCCATTTATGCTTCGACTCCTGATGTATCATGTCAAGGGGTTTTCCCGGGACGATGGAAAAAACATGATGCTGTAACAATGCATTTGATTTTCTTAAGTGTAAGTTTCAACTGTGGCAAGCCTGTTGTTGACTTACACTGTGTCAACAGCACAAGACGGTAGAGCAAGTAATGTCTGTGGTACTGCACGATATCGCAAGGTTTAAAGAGAGCGATCGGTGTATGGTCTCTCAACCTCTGTATAAATTATGGTGGAGGAATCCGTCTTGGCTGGAATGGATACTGGGTAATGGAGTGGGTTAGGGTGGGTATCTGATCGATGGTATTTGGCTGACTGACTGCTTCTGAATCTTGACTGGCTTTATGTTGAGTTTCCCCTTTGGTCACTACGGAGGCTGATTTGGCCTGTCCCTACACTTTGTTATCGTTAACTAAGATTGGTTTCCCACCATGACCAGGCTGTCTCTGTCTTTATTTCATTGGTTAATTTATGCTGAGGTTACCTTACCATCTGGTACGGGGGAGGGGGTGTTCCTTTGCATTATTTCCAGCATAGGTGAGTTCAGTGTAGGTTTCTACCACATATAGGGAGAAAGCCGACAATGCATCCCCCTTTACATGTGCCCCTTTTCCTGGTTTGAGTCTTAGGATTGCCTCCCCTTTTCCTTGAACAGGGAAGGGGGTTCTATACAGTACTGTTTCACTTAGTTTTTTTTAGTTTTATGTATGATGTAAGACTCCTTTATGCTCTTGATCCCTTTCCTTATGAATCTGTGTAATGCAATACCCTTTGTATAGTTTGCGTAGAATTTTGGATATGATTCCCCTACTCTTTGAGTGAGGAGGGGGGAAACATTTTTTCATTTTTCTTTTATCCTACTAGTGGGATGTACATTTATACTACTCAATTTATTATCATTTTGTTTTATTTATATTTTGGGTTGTGTGATGTAACACTACTTGCTTGCATTTTTTGTTTTTTCACATTATAATACATAATTCCCCTACTCCTTTTGGGGTCGTGGTAGGGTTGCAGTAGAGGTATAGAGTACTACGTAATTGTTTTCATTTAAGGAGATGTCCTACTCTATAATAAGTATAAGATTTCTAAGGGAAACTGTATGTACAAATATTTATTTTCTTCTGTTTTATGATATTGTTTTTTATTTTTTTTTCACATAAGATTGTTTGGGCCTATTTCTGATTTGCTTAGTGGGAAAACATATGGTTGTATGATTGACATACTTATAGTCATTTTCTTTCCATTTTTGAGTTGAATTTTTTTTATTCTGTATGACTTACTACTGTTGGCAGATTGTTAAAAAATTCCCTACCCTTTTTTGGGGGGTATGCAGTAATACTTATTTGTTTTGGGAATTATTGTTTTGATTTAAGAATCTACTTTATTTTTTGCTTTATGATTTCAAAAGGGGGCGGAATGTATGCTTTAATACTTATTTTCTTTCATGCTTAACATTGTTTCTTTACACCTTTGTATTCCATACTGTACAATTTTTTTTTTCAGTTTGAATAAAAAATTCCCCTACTCTTGCTGCAGGGGGCTGTGCTTCCTGTGAGCATGACTGAGGAATCCAGTAAGCAGCTGGAAGATGACGGAGGAGGTTGTGAGGATGCTGTGGCTAGTGCTACTAACAATGGTGTGGTAGACTCCACGGAGAGAAAGTCAGCGGAGGCTGTACAAAATTGCCCACAAGAAAAGGCACCAGGGGACATGGACTTGACATCTGCTGAAATATCCTTACAAAAGGAATTACAACACAAGAAAGGTTTTCTGCAAAATCAAATATCCAAAGTGGAACAAGAGTTATCTGGAAGCAAAAAACAAATTAGAAGAGGAAAAGGAAATGGTCTGAGGTTAACTCACCTCGGAAAGCACCAAAGAAATTTACAAAAAATCTTCATGTTTACTGCTGGTCCTGAAGACCTAGATTTAACCCAAGGGTCCAAGGAGAAAGCCGAGCGGCAATACCCTGATTCAGGAAACACAACATGATCACCAGAAAGTGCTCTGAAAGGAACTGGATGGATCCAAATGCCAGAGGGTACGTGGATCCTGGACCCAGTGATTGCTGCACAAGGCATTAGGTTGGATCATCCTGCACAACAGGCAGTTATGCCCAAGACTGCTCATCAAGAGGTTGCAGATGCTGCTAACCATATTGCAGACAGTAAGGACTCCAGTTACACTGCTTTTTCACCAGTAGAGATAAACACTGCTGAAGAGTTTTTCAATGCCCAAATGGGACCGTCTTCTCAGCCACAAGCTGTACAAACATCTCTCCACTATTCCAGGAAACCCCTGAACCTCACATCGACAGTGCACCAGTACACATGACTGCACCCACTTACACTAGTCTTTTTTGCAAACCAGTGGAATTGGCAAAAAGGCAAAACGTATCCATTTGTGGTATTTGGGAGACATGGAGTCCTTGCCAGATAGATTTTATGTGGGGAAAGTTCTACTAAAACAATCTCTGGGGTTTTCCTCAGCCAAAGTGTACACTTTTATCCATATCCCAGGATTAAACACTTTTAATGTAAGCTTTAGGACACCTGATATCTTGTATAGATTTTGGATAAACTATGCAACATTGAAAATAAATCCTGTTTACAGAAGAAAGGGTTCTGAAAGAACTCTTAAAACTGAAGGTGGACAAAGCAATGGGGCCTGATGGGATTCATCCCAGAATTCTAAAAGAACTAAGGGTAGAACTAGTGACACCACTGACTACCCTCTTTAACAAATCATGGGAGGATGGGGTGGTACCCGAGGACTGGAGGAGGGCAGATGTGATTCCCTTCACAAAAGTGGGAGCAAGGCAGAAGCAGAAACTATAGACCTGTTAGTTTAACCTCAGTGATAGGAAAATGATGGAATCAATTCTAAAGGAAAGAGGTAGTCGGCGTATCTAGAGGCCAGAAGGGCACAGGACCCTAGGCAGCATGGATTCACAGCGGAAGGTCATGCCAGACAGATCTGATAGATTTCTTTGACTGGGTGACCAAAGTAGTAGATCAGGGAGGGGCTGTGGACATGGCCTACCTAGACTTTAACAAGGCATTTGACACAGTCCCACACAAAAGATTAATATATAAGTTAGCCAGCCTGGGAGTGGGTCCCAAGATGACAGCCTGGGTAAAGAATTGGCTGGAGAATAGGACACAGAGAGTAATAGTAAATGGAGTCCACCAGAAGAAAGGAGGGTTACTAGCGAGGTACCATGAGGTTCAGTATTAGGACCAGTCCTCTTCAATGTCTTTATAGCGACATTGCAGAAGGACTGGAAGGAAAGTATGTCTCTTTGCAGATGACACTAAGATCTGCAACAGAGTTGATGCACAAGGTGGGGTGGAAAGGATGAGAAGGGACTTGGCAAGGTTAGAGGAATGGTCAAATGTATGGCAGCTTAGATTCAATGCTAAGAAGTGCAAGGTAATGCACCTGGGAAACAAAAACCCAAGGGAAGAGTACACAATGGGGGGTGAGATACTAACAACAATAAAATGGAAAGGGACCTGGGGGTAGTCATATCAGATGACCTAAAGGTGGGCAAGCAATGTGAGAAGGCAACAAGGATGGCTGGGGGGATACTGGGATGCATAGGGAGAGGCATCACCAGTAGAAAACAGGAAGTTATTATTCCTCTGTACAGACAGCTGGTGAGACCCCATCTGGAGTACTGTGTGCAGTTCTGGAGACCCAATCTCCGCAAAGACATAGACAGGATGGAAGCTGTCCAGAGGAGAACCTCAAAATGGTGCAGGGTCTGCCCGGAGGACATATGAAGAGAGACTTAAGGAGCTTAATATGTATAGCCTCGAGGAAAGGAGGAGAGGGGGACAAGATAGAAACTTTCAAGTACCTCAAGGGAATCAACAAAGTCCAAGAGGGTAGCATCTTTCAAAAAAGTGTACAAGAACAAGAGGGCACAATTTGAAGATAGAGAGGGCAGCTCAGAGGTAATTTAAGGAAGTATTTTTCACAGAGGGGTTGTGGATGCATGGAATGGCCTTCAGGAGGTTGTGGAGTCAAAATCAGTGGTGGAATTCAAGCATGCATGGGATAGTCATAAGGCAATTCTGGGGGGTGGGGGTAGGAAGAAGTAGGCTGCTGGTTAACTAGGATCTGCAGCTTATCCAGTAGGTAGGAAAATGGGCAGACTGGGTGGGCCAAGCGGTCCTTATCTGCCGTCAAATTCTATGTTTCTATGTTTCTATGTGTGGGCCCCATTCCAAGCAATACCTCTCACAAAACAGACATTTAAAGTCATAATTGTACTGTTTAGGAATGAAGGGGTGAACATTACAGATATTCTATTATTGGATAGAAAAATGATGTAATGTACAGGGTACAACTGAGCCTACACTGGATGCTGAAGGTTTCTGGAATGGGAGGTAACAGATTAAAGTTAAACTTAATCAAACAGACACTGAGATTCAGCATCTGCCAAATTGTTTTTATTGAGGCAGGGGTAAAGACTTCATATTTTATCCTGGGCAGCCGAGACACTGCGACAAGTGTGGCTCACCAGGACACTTAAGTCGTACCTGCGAGATCATCAAATGTACCCAATGCGGAGAGCTGGGCCACAGCTGCTTTCACTGCAGAAATCCATTAAAATGTAATTTATGTGAAGAAGGTGGTCACTCTTTCACAGAATGTCCATGGGCTGCTCACAACACGGAGAATGCTGATTACGGCATTCAAGACTACTACATCAATAAAGCAGCCAAATCTGCTTACCAGTCTCCTTGGCCACTTAATGCACCTCGGGTTCTACAATCTTACTCTGTTCCAAACCCTCGCCAGACCAACGGGAATGCAAACTCCCCCGAACAAACTCTTCAAGCTCAGGAATCTCAGCCACAGGAATGAAAGATAGTACGTACCACTTCTACAGACATGTCGCCCCTCCCCCCGAAGATGACGAGTTTCAGTTAGTATGAAAAGGAAAATGAAAACAAAATAAAAGCGAATCATCAGATACTGTCACAATGGAAAATAAACATGCTGCTTCTCAATGAGGAGATACACACATTGAAAACAAGTCAGATTCAGCTTCAATCATCTCTTCTCAGAAAGATGTTTTATCGGATGTGGACAATACAGTGGTTGAACTGATACATAAAACAAGGGAAAAAAGGATGGAAACCAGGGCAAGTTCCAGGAGAATTAAATGAGCACTTGTAACTGAGTGCTATGGGATAGCCTCTGTATGATCTGTCGGTAGCATCTTTAAACACCACTAGCATCAAATCTGAGAAAACAAGCATTTGTCAATGCCAAATGTTTGCTTGCTGGCATTGGCAGTGGTAGTGTAGAAGTTACAGAGCTGCGTAATAGTAATGGCAGTGAAGTATTGAACTGAAGCCAACCCCACCACCACCCTGCAGAGAGTGACAGGCATTGGGGTATGCCTTTGGGTCGTCAGGCATAACGGCCATGCCATTTCACCACACCCCACCCTGCAGACACTGACAAGTGTCACAGTGTTCCTTGGGGTCTTTGAGTCCTTGCGCGCACCCCATTCCATTAGGAAATACGTGAGATGGGTGCGATATAGGAGAATGGGGTGAACTTTGGGGCCGAAGAGTCAAGGCATACCTCGATGCCTCTCACGACTGCAGGGTGTGGAATGGTATGAGCATTACAGGCAAGAATCCCAAGTCACACCCCTGATGCCTGTCATTCTCTACAGGGTTGGGCATTATGGTTGGAAACCCTAATACCTCAGGCATTTGTTGGTATTTTCACTCCAAATGTTCAACATGGTTTTTTTGTGACCCCACCTCATGAACAGGGGGAATATCCGTTTCTTAGCCGGAAGCTGCTTATGCACAGCTACTACAGCATTTAGCACCACAGGTGCAAAAACATTCTGAACAAGATGTAAAAAATGACAGCTGTACTGTTCATGGGGAGGTGTAAAAAATGGCAATGTTGTAAATCTGCAGTAAAAATATTAAAAAAAATGGCAAAGTCATGAGCATACATAGAAACTGTGCAACGCACACCCGTAATATAATTAGGTTGGGGATTTGTTTTACAGCAGATTGTCAACTCAGGCATTTTGGTGCCTCCGATCATGAACAGTGTCACTGTGATTTTCTTTATCTGTCCCGAACAATAATTTCCCACAGCGACCACGCACCTCTGTGCTGAAAGTGTGAAAACACACTTCGGCCATGTTGTGAAAAATGACAGCTGTACTGTAAATAAGGCAATGTGGAAAAATGCCACTGGTGAAAATCTGGACTTAAAATATTACAAAGTAATGAACTTACGAGGGTGCGTGGAAACTGCGCAATGCTCACTCATAACACAGTCATTTTATGGACTTTTGTCACCAAATTTTCAACATAGCCATTTTAAGACCTCTGCTCATGAACAGTGTGTGATTTTCTTAATCTGTCCCAAACATTGCTTTCACACACCAACAGCACCATTGTGCGCTACGTGTGAAAACACATTTTGGGCAGCATATGAAAAATGGCAGCTGTACTGTTCATAAGGAAGTGTAATAAAATGGCAATGTTGAAAATTTGGAGTGAAAATATTAAATTTGTAAACTACGAGCGCAGATAGAACTGGCGTTAACCATCTATGAAACAGTCATTTTTAGGAATTTTTCACCAAATTTTCAACATAGCCATTTTAAGACCTCTGCTCATGAACAGTATCACTGTGATTTTCTTAATGTGTCCCATACATTGATTTCAAGACAATCGACTGCGCCATTGTGCGCTACATGGGCGAAACACGCTTTGGGCAAGATGAAAATGAAAGCTGCACTGCTCATAAGGAGGTGTGGTAAAATGGCAATGTTGAAAATCTGGAATGTAAATATTGAAAATTCACGAACTTCTGACGTACATAGGAACTGCAAAGCATGCGGCTAAGTAAACAGTCATTTTTGGAATTTTTTCGCAAATTTTCAACATAGCCATTTTAAGACCTCTGCTCATGAACAGTATCACTGTGATTTTCTTAATTTGTTCCATACATTGGTTAGCAACCGACTGTGCCATTGTGCGCTACATGGCGGAAGCACGCTTTGGGTGAGATGAGAAAATGACAGCTGTACTACTTATAAGAAGGTGTGGTAAAATGTCAATGTTGAAAATCTAGGGTGAAATATTGAAAACTTGCGAACGACGAGTGTATATAGGAACTGCACAACGCACGCCAGAACAGTCATGGAAATTTTTCACCAAATTTTCAAAATAGGCTTCTTGAGAGCCCACCTTATGAACACTGGCAGTGTCATTTCATTAATCGGTCCCAAAAGGTGATTTCACGCAGTGACTGCGAAATCACCCTTCGGCCCCATAACGCCATGACAGTGACATAATTCATGAGAAGGGGTCCCAAAAACCCCATGTTGAAAACTTGGTGCAAAAATTCCAAAAAATGCCTGAGATATGCAATAAAGTTGAAACCCCCTATCTAGCCCATTATACAGCTTACCGGCATTTCCTCAGTTCGCGGTCGGCTTTGAAGAGTGCAGACGTGTTCCCGGTCCACCGAAGATCGTTGCGCCAAGGTCCAGAGTTAAGTATGGGGTGAGGGGGGGTGTGGGGAGGCAGGGTATGCAGTGAGTGGGTGCGGGTTGTGGGAGGAGGGGCCAGGAGACTGTGGGACCGCTTTTTCTTTACAGGTATTCTTTTGTTTTCAATGACGACGGATCGCTTGCCATGCTGTGGGCTCCCAGCATGGCACAAGGATGGTTGGGGGCATTCAGCCGATGGGGAATTGGCACCCCCGCCATCCAAAGAGTCGATTGCCATGCTGGGGTGGGCCTCAGCATGGCACCCAGAACTCGGGGTGTGAGGACAGTGGAGCCGATGGGGATTGGACACCCCAGGCTATATCATGAGTTGTCACACTGGGTGGGCACCCAGCATGGCATTTGGAAGGCTTTGGGGGTGGGTGTGTGTGTGCGGGGGGAGCTGCGCATGAGCAAGTGATCTCTTATCGCTGCTCACTGAAGTGTAGCTCCCCCTTTGAACTGTATGCCACTGCATTTTGGAGCTTGTCATAGACAGCTCCATCATGCATTAGCTTACAGGGGCCGCGCCAGCCAACACACTGATTGAATTGGAAAAGCGGGTGACACACCTCCGAAATCTCGGATGATGGCACTATGTTTCTTACACATGTGTGCAAGCAATCATAACAAACATAATAAATGTATCTTAATTTTTGAAGACCATTTTTTTCTTTTTTTGTGTGTGCATATGTGACGTATGAATGAGGGATCCACTCACTGTAGATCAAGGGAGGATGTGAAATGGTGCAGGTACATGGTGGGGGGAGAACAAAGTGGTAGACAGTAAGCCCTACCAGAGCTTCAGGCTGATGTAGCACAGTGATATATGGGGGGGGGTGAACAAAGTGGTAGACAGTAAGCTCTACCAGAGCTTCAGGCTGATGTAGCACAGCTGGACTAAGGCAAGGGAGGATGTGAAATGGTGCAGGTACATGGAGGGGTGAACAAAGTGGTAGACAGAAAGCTCTACCTGAGCTTCAGGCTGATGTTGCACAGCTGGACTAAGGCAGAAGCACCCACGGCATGTTCTTATAGTTCCCATGTATATGTCCATTTATGTTCTTACAGCGCTGATTGTCTAACTGAGCCAAGATGTAAAACAGACACTAAAATGTCAGGTTTATTTCAGGTGACCATGTTCTTATAGTCCCCATTTATATGTCTGTTTATGTTCTTACAGCGTTGATTGTCTAACTGAGCCAAGATGTAAAACAGATACTAAAATGTCAGGTTTATTTCAGGTGATCAGGATCATAGTGGGGAGAGGGGGCAAGTGAAACAATGTCCTGAGAATGCGTTTAAACTTATTAACCGTTGCTGTGCCAAGGAGCGATACACTGGTCCAGAATCCCTATATGTTTAAATTATGTTTGCAGCCTAAAGGTGCTTAGGTGGATTGGCATTTACATTACTCAGCGGCAAATCTTTTTCATACTTTTTGTGATCATCGGTTAAGATATAACCACTAACTGATGAGACACTTGGGGGCATGAAACTGTGCTACCAGCAAAGTTGCATTTGCAAAGCCCTGAATATTTATCTGTTGATAATGAAATGAAAACTGTCAGCAGCTAACATTCAGCCACTGTCCATTGCACAGAATAGACATCTCACTGATAGATCTGGAGCAAAGGGACATGCACTTGCCAATAACACCACTACAGCTCCAGACACGAAAGAAAGAAGTTCATGCACTTTCATCGCTGTTAACTTTTTCAGCATTTTAAAACAGTTACTTAGCATCTGCATTAAGATGTTACACGTTGCTGAACTGAATTGTGACACCAGAATCCCTGCGATCATTTGTCAGCAAAAGTGAATTGAAAAAAATCAATAGATGTATAAAATGGTAAGTGACATGAGTCAATAACAACATATCTGCATGTAATACCTGGCTTAAAATTTGAGCACCACCATATTCCGCACCACAGCGTCAAACAGGGATGCCATTTATAATTCAGCTAATGTCAAGCAGTTTTCGAGCCATAAAAGTATTACTGTATCAGTATGGTGGCAGCAACAGGATCAGGAAATTATGAAATAAAATGCAACAGCACCCCTGCCGCCATATGTTGTGCGGGTGAGGGAGTGCATGAGCACCCAGGCTGTTAGGCGGCTTCAGATTCACAGGACAAAAGGGCGGATTCGATTCTGAGCTACGGTTGAATTTGTGTTTTCTTTTTCTATACCTAGTTTTCGCTATTTTGTTAGGGCACATGTCCAGCCCTAAGATGTTTAGGGTCACAAGGTGATGTGACTTCATTGAGCATCTGATTTGAGAAAGAGCTGTGTGATTCTATCTAAATGCCAGTTCACGGCAATTCAGAGAAAAAAAAATATTTTGAAGCTGCATTGCCAGACTGTGTGTGCAGTTTAGTGAATTACCACACAGGGGTGTGTATATGACAGCACTAAAAGGTGCATTAAAGTGCTTCAGTCATGAAAACCTCCCCCACTGGTTGCTGCTGAAATGCATAGCAGTATGTCCTCCTTTGTGCATTCTGGCTGTTCTTTGCTTCAGCTGCAGGTAGTACAGTACGCTCAAGTTCGTTTGCATAGGTTTTAGCAGCGAGGAGTTCACATTGACAGAGTCTAGTAAGAGAAAACTCTTGGAATTACGCATACAACGAAGCCTGAGTTTTCACATCAAATGCTGAGGTATTTTTTTTCTGGAGGATTAGAACCCATGGAGTCCATGAAGGTGTGCTTTGGAGAGCTGGCGTGTGTAAGGACTGTTAGGCACCCACACGTTTTGGTGGTCCTGCTGTGGCAGGGAACAGTTTATTAAAGTAATGATGTGTGGCTTGTCGCTCTAAGCTAGACAAGACTACACCATCCTATCAGGTAACCAACACAGTTGATCTGTGTGTGTGGGGGGGGGGAAGAGCTGCTCACTGAAGCGTAGCTCCCTCTTTCAACTGTATGCCACTGCATTTTCAACTGCTGTCATAGACAGCTTCAGCAGTGATTGGAGAACTGTGACCACACTTGCAAACACACTGACTGAATTGGAAGATGCTGACACACCTCTGAAAAACTCAGATGATGGCACTATGTTTCTTGCACATGCGTGCAAGCAAACATAAAAAGGCTTATGACTTTCATTCAGTTTGACTTTAATACAGTACATATGATTTTATTTTAAGCTACTTAAGTAGAGTTGCACTGGTGCTATTGTTGTCACATGATTGCATTGTTGTTTTTTGCATAATGTCATAGCAAAACACTCTCTCTCCCCAAAATAGACATTTTAAAGAAGATTGATGACATGCTGAAGAGGTCCATATGGGACTTGACTATCTACTTCAGCATGTCACAATCCACACTATCCGATCTCCTGAGGAGTCAAGACAAGCTAATCAAAATCTGGACAGAAAGCAGAAACGACAAGACGCAAAGACTGTACTGAAACACATAAACAAAAACATAAAAGAAGCATAACACAATGCACACAGAACTGCACTGTATAAAGTGCTTTTTGGATCTGTGCTGGTGAACAATGACCGTTCTTGGTATACGCAATATGGCAGGACGTAGCAAGAGCATAAATTAATTCAAAACCCAACTTTGTGATAGTGCAGACATTTGTTTATATCAGCGGGATTGTACTTGTACAGAATAGACTGAATTAAACGAGTTGCACTGTATGAGATTGCATTTAGTGGCAGAAGTACAAAAAGCAAGTTTGGATATGGGGGGAGATTCACTGGTTAATAAGAAGAGAAGAGGTTTGTAGTGGAGTGGGCATATGTATTAATAATCCTGAAGCACAAGTTATTCATATGGTAGATACATCACCTGATAGAGCCTTATTAGTAGATGTTAAACTGCATAACATGGATTTTCAGCTCATTAACATATACGCTCCCCAGACAAGGTCTAGCAGAACTGATCTCCTGCAAAGGAGTCAACCCTATTTGTGTACATGAAGATATGTTCTTTCTTTGGGGGGGGGGGGTGTTAATTGCAGTAGGTTCACATCTGATCAGGGTTTGAAGACGACAAAAACATTTTGTGACACACATTTTTTTTAAGTACTCTTCTGTTCCATGCTGAATTAATTGATGCCTTTGTACCCACAGGAACCTCTACACATAAGACATATTTTCAGGGGAATTTAGCAACTAGAACAGATTATTGGTTTATTTCCCCAAACTTAAAAAATTAAAAACACTGAAGTTGTGCTAGTAGTCTACTCAGATCATGGTATGCTCTGTCTAACTTTATCCAATTTTAAGGAAATGGCCCGAGGTCCAAGTTATTGGCACATGAATTTCAGTTATTAACAAACCCATTCATTCTCCAGGGGTTTGATCACGTTCTCGATTCTCTGAAATCAGTTTTGTTTCCATATGACACACCTCAGGATTGGTGGGAAGACACAATATTAGACATTCAGGAATATTTTCAAAAAAATTGGGAAATTAAATGGTAACGTTAAGATGGGTAAATACAAACAATTAAGGAACCAGTTGTATAATTTGATTTCTTTACAAAATAATGGCGTTAAGGATTATTCCACACAAATTTCAGAGATCAAAACAAAAATGGTAGACATTCAGTATGACTGAATTAAATTGTTTGAAACTGAAAAAAAATTTGGAACTCAAGGGAAACAATCTCATGTAAACCCTTTTGAGTACTGTCAAAAACAGTACCAAAAGAAAATGATCCATTAAATAACATTTCGTGATGGTACAGTAGTGACTCACACAATGGAGATTTTGTTGGAAATTGATTGGTAAATCATGGACATGTTTGAAGAAGATATATTACCTTCTAAAGACATGACTTTGTAGTTAAATAACTGTTCTGTGCCACAACTTTATTTTTATTTTTTATTTTTATTTATTTAAGTCTAGGATTACAAATACCTTTGAGCCAAGGCTCTTTTACAAAGGTTCCACATCAATTACAGTCAATTACAATACAACACAATACAACAGAGAGAAATACAATGAAGATGAGTGGATAAGCTGGACACAAGTGGGAAAGCGGAATGTGGCACAGAGGGGATGGTGGATACTGCAGGAGCATGGAGCAGCCAAATGGCATTTGTCAGACATACAGAGGGGCATAGAGGGTGACATATAAGGAACAGTATAGGGAAGTGCTGCAGTGGGGAAGGGGAGGAGGGAGAGGAAGGGGAGGAAAGGGAAAGAAAAGGGGTAGGGTATAATGTGTGGGGTAGAGTAGGGTGTGAATAGGCAGGGCAGGAAAGTGGAAGTGGCCATTGGGATAAGTGCATGGTGTTGATTTGAAGAGGACTAAAGGGACCGGTTATATGTAGCAGTCACATGAGCTGGTAGCAATGAGATGGCGACGGAGCGTGGCTTTGAAAGGGCCTAGTTTTGGAATAGAGGAGATGTCCAGACTGAGTTTGTTTTGCCAGCTAGGTCCCCTATGGGCAAAGGATCTTTGTCCCTGGGAGGTACAGCAACAGGGAACTTGGAGGAGTTGAGTTTCAGATTTCCTGGTGTTACGGGTATTCAGGCAGGGTTGCAGTAGTGCTTGGACACTGGGAGGTTCCACACAGGTTAAACATACATTAACTCTGCCAACAACTAAACAAGAAGTGTTAGGAATAGTCAACAACTTAAAGTTAGGTACGGAACCAGGACAAGCTGGTTAGCAAAATGAAATGTACAAATACGTTGTTGCTAAACTATTAGAAGAAAATGTAACATTATTTAACGCTATGGTACATACTGACCATTTCCCAGTGAGTATGTATAAAGGTTTAGCAATCTTGATGTTCAAATTGGGTAATAAAAATATCCTGTTTAATTGGTGGCCTATTACGCTATTAAATTCATAGATACATACATAAATACTGTCAGCAGTAAGGGCCTATGGCCCACCCAGTCTGCCCATTTGAGCTCGTAAGATCACTTTAAGTTTTTCTAGAAGTCTGTTGCTCCTTACTCCTGACCTCCAAGATTCCCTTATGATTTCAAAATTTTCACTAAACTTCTAAGCAACTGGTTAGCGCTTGGTTTAGGGGAGATAATGCATCCATCACAAGCATGTGCAGTACGGGGCAGGAAAATAACAAATAACGTAATGTTTTTAAGGGAGAGCTTGGAAACAGACAATGCAGCAGAACTGTCAGAGGTTTTATTTAGCATTGATCAGTCCAAGGCATATGATAGAACTACACATTCTTATCTCTGGGAATGCATGGCAGCTTATGGAATTCCACAAGACTTCATAAATCGGGTAAAACGGTGTTATCAACGAGCCACAGCAGCCCCTTACAGTAACGTGTGGATGGGAATGGAATGCAATATTGGTAGAGGAGTAAGACAGGGGTGCCAATTAAGTCCTCTCTTGTACATTTTAACTTTGGACTCACTTTTACGTCGCATCAGTTCTTCCACAGAAATTACTGGATTGTGCTTTTCAAGTTCTGACCCAGAAATGAAAACAATAGCTTATGCTGAGAATGGCTGTCTTCTCTGAGCTGATTTAGATTCTTGTTGTAAGACTGAAGAAATTTTGGAATCATTCTGTTGCTACAGGCTCTGTCATAAACCACATGAAAAGTAATTGTATTTCTATAGGCTCAGGAAATGGGTTAGATACTGAAGTTGTGGGGATTTCAGTTAAAGAAGGTTCATGCAACATTTTAGGTGTTTTATTTGGAAAAGGGGACCTTGCCTATCTGAATTGGGAAATACTGTTACCTAAAGCCCAAAGTAAAGTCATAAATTGGAACAAATGGAGAATGTCAAAACTCAAACAAGTCTAGATGGCAGAGACATTTTTATTAATGATGTTTTTACACTTCAGCTGTATGTTTCCACCACTGAGGCAACTTGAAACTTATGAACATACGAATGTGCCAGCAGAAACAGACCACCCAGTCTATCTAAGTTTCCTCGAGTGTGCAGCTAGTACCCCTAGTTTGCAGCTGCCCCAACCCCCCCTTGTCATCCCACTGCCACCCCCTCCTCCCACCCTTGCTCCCTGTTCCCTGTCCCATGCCCTTTTAAAGCTGTTCACAGATTTACATGGTGCCACCCATTCTGCTAGTGTATTCCATTTTGCTATCACTCTCTCCGTGAAATAGTGTCTCCTCATTTCCCTCCCAAATCTGCCCCCCATTCTTAGCCCATGCCCCCTGGTGTCCCTCTCCATCCTTTGATTAAAGACCCCATCTTTATTGATTCCCCTCAGATACTTGAATGTCTTATCACATCCCCTCCCCCGTCCCTTCTGCAGTATCCTCCAGGGTGTACATATTCAGGTCTCCCAGCCTGCTGTCATAGTCTTTCCCCACCATTCCACATATCATCTTTGTTGCCCTCATCTTCACACCCTCCAGTAGCCTGACATCATGCTTCAGGTATGGCCTCCAAAACTGCATACAATACTGCAAGTGCGGCCTTACCAGTGACCTGTAGAGGGACAAGATCACCTTCTTCACCAGGACAAAACCCTCCTCACTATGCACCCCAGCATGTTGTTCACTTTTGCAGTCACTCTCCTGCACTGGGCAGTATTGTTCATGGTCCCTGTTACCATTACTCATAGGTCCTTCTCCTCCTCAGTGATCCCCAGCTTAATCCCGCCCCAGCCAGTGTTCTCTCCTTGGGTTCTTCACTCCAAAGTGCATAACCTTATACTTCTTTACATTGAACCCCAGCTGCCACCTCTCTGACCACTCCTCTAGCTTGCTTAGATCCCCTTGCAGCTGCTTCCATCCCTCCACTTCATCCACCGCTGCTCCCATTTTGGTGTCATCTGTGAACATACTTAACTTGCTCACCACCCTGTGTGCAATGTCTGATATGAAGAGCCCAAATAATGGTCCCAGCACAGAGCCCTGTGGCACCCCACTCATCACTGGCTTCGGAGTTAAGAGCTCACCTCCCACCACCATCTGTTGCAGCCTCCCACTCAGCCAGCATGTAATCCAGTTCGTCATTTTTACCCCTACCCCCTACACCAGTTAGCTTCCCCCCAAGTGACCCATGAGGCACCGAATTGAAGGCCTTGCTGAAGTCCAAGTAAAGAACATCCACTGCATGACCCTTATCCAGTTCGCCTGTCACCCAGTCATAATATTGTATCAGGCTAGTTTGACAAGACTTCCCTGAAATGAACCCATGCTGCCTCACATCCTGGAGACTGTTGTCATCTAGGTAGGACCCAAGTCTTTCCTTAAGTATCATTTCCATGAACCTGCACACTATTGAGACTTACCGGATGATAATTACCCTGTTCTTCCCTTGGTCCACTCTTGTGTAATGGCACTGCATGTGCCATCCTCCAGTCCAGTGGCACACATCCCAACTCTAGTGAGGTGCTGTACAGATCAACCAGCGGCTCTGCCAACACCTCCGCCATCTCCCTCAGCACTCTGGGGGTGGATTCCATCCAGCCCTGGTGCCTTGTCTACTCTCAATACCCTCAGTCCTCTAGGACTCTACCTCCCTCAGTTCTTCCATCTGTCGCCTCCTCTTCCCCATCCCCACCCTCCCAGCCCATGGTGGTAGCGGTCCCCCCTTTTCTTCCATAAACACTAAGCAGAAGTATTCATTCAGTGCTTCCACCTGTTCCTCCCCCTTTTCCATCCACTTCCCACCCTTTTTTATCCTCACTATTGTCTTCTTGCACTTCCTTTTCTCCCTGATGTATCTGAAAATGTCTCCACCCCACCCCCGTTAATTCCCTGTGCTAATCTCAGCTCCCTCTGGGCCTTGGCTTCTCTCACTTTTCTGGTCACCTCCCTGGACCATCTTGCATACTCTTCCCTGTCCACTTCCTTCCCTGTCCTCCTATACCTCTGGTGCACCTCTCATTTTCTCCTCACCACCTCCTCTACCTCGCTGTTCAACCAGCATGGTTTACTTGCTCTGCTCCTCTTACTCTGTGTCTTGGTGCAGACTTCTGTTGCTTCTGTGATATCTCATTTAAAAATATCCCATTTCTGCTCCACGTCCATCTCTTATCTTATGCCCTTCAGTTTTCCTTTCAGTACTTCCCGTATCCTCCCAAAGTCTGCCCCCCGAAGTTTACCACCCAGGTTACTGATTTCTCTGGCTCCCTGCACATCGTGATATAAAACCACACCGCTTGGTGATCGCTGTCGGCTAGTGGGTCCTCCGCTTTTATTTCCCTTACTGCCTCCCCATTCAACAATACCAGATCTAAAGTGTTCTTTAGCCTAGTAGGTACACTGACCAACTGTGTCAGGAGACCCTCCTGGATCACGTCCAGGAGCACTTGCTCCCTAGCACTGGTGGTGACTGGAATGCTGCAGTCAACCACTGGCAAGTTAAAATCCCCCACGATGATCACCTTCTTTTTTCTATATACCTTTCTGATTTGTCCCGCTAATTCCCTGTCAAGCTTCTCAGACTGGGACGGTGGCTTGTATACCACCCCAAACCTCAATTTCCTACCCCTTGAGTCTAGGAGCTGCAGCCAGATTGCCTCTGTTCTCCTTTCCTCCCCCTCGTGCCGTGTGCATTTGATCCCGTCCCTCACATAAACTGTCACCCCACCCCACCCTCCCCTTCTTATGGTCCTTCCTGTATAATTTGTACCCTGGGATTGAGAGATCCCAGTCCCAGTGCTCGGCTGCCCACGTTTCCGCGAAAGCTGCAATATCCACCCTCTACACTGCCAAGAGTATCTATAGCTCAGTTCATTTGTTGCCTAAGCTTCTCGCATTCAGTGAGACCACCCTCCATCCTGCCCCCTTCCCTTCATCACCCTCCATCTCCTCCTTTCTACTCCCTCCCTTTCCGACTGCCCCGAGTCCTTCCCTGCTAGCCTGGAGAGTAGGCTATGACTCCACTTTATCAGATCCCTGCCTACCTGCTGTCCACTTGCCACTCCCTATCTAGTCTAAATCCACCTTTGTTGCAATATACCTCCCCAGTCTTTGCTTTAAGACCTCCTTCCTCTCCCCACTTAGGTGCAGTCTAACCCTTGTAAACAGATTGTTATTATCCCAGGTACTGCCCCAGCCACCCACAACCCCATATCCCTTAGTTCAACACCATTCTACAACCCATGCATTCAACTCCCCAATCCTCTCCTTTCTTACTGTGCTTGTGCAGGGTACTGAGAGTACCTCTGAGAAGGCAACATACTCCCCAGCCTCCTTGCACAACCTTCCTACTTCCTCAAACCTCTCCCTTGTTACCTCTACTGTTTCTCCCCCCCCCCAGGTCATTTGTCCCCGCATGTAACACAATGTCTGGTTTCCTCCTACCTCTCCTTGTGCACCTTAGGATTGCCTGTCCTGCTTTGTCTGCCTTTAATTCTGGTATGGACTCCACCCATATCCGACTGAGCCTCTTCCCCCTTGCTGCCCCATCTGATCCCCTTGAGTATGGAGTCCCCCAACACCAATACACACCCACCCCTTTCGTTATGCCTGTCACCACCACCCCCACCCAGATTCTCATTCCCAGGGCCATGCAAGTTGGTGCTTTTACCATTTGCCGCAGTGTCTTCCCCCCTGCCCCTCTCAATTGAGACCCCTCCCCCTCCTCCTCCTGTTTGACTGCCAATCTCCTTCTCCCTCCTCACCTCTCCGAGTATTATCCCTCTCCCTGCCACACCATGCTCAGTCTCACCACTAGTAATGCCCCTCACTCCCTCCTCTTCATGAGTACTGTCACACTTGGACAGCTGGTTCTGATCCATGTATCATTTTTTGTAACTATCAAAAAATGTGTGATGGACTGCCTGTCAGGAGGAAATGTTGGCCTTCTGAAATTGACACATAACCCTCCCCCCAGAGATAAGTTCAAAGGACAGGAGGTAGTTTAAACTGCAGATATCTAAAATGCTATTCCCTTGTCAATTTGCTTTGAAGCCAGGAACCAATATATCCATTTTATAATGCACTCAGGGAAATCCTTTAATTTGCACTAGGTGTCAAAAGAAAAAGGAGCCTAAGCATGTGTTTTGGGTATCTTCCCAGGAAGTCAGCGAATTACATCAAAGAGGCTTTGATGTCTGGATAAAGCAGGTCCCAAACTAAATTAGGAAAGTCCAATAAGCATTTGCTTGAAGTGTACAGTGAATTACATCAAATATACTTTTGATGTCTGGGTGAAGCAGATCACAGACCGGTTTTGACCAGTCATGAAGAAAGGTGATTCATTATATCACCTATTATTTTTTTTAACTATCTTAGTAGGACATCCTCTGTTATAAAATATAAATTTTAATACACCAAGGAGGACTTAGGTGACCTCAGAGAGAAGGCCAGCTCAAGACTGCTTGTAAATATACTGAACACAACTTACAGAGAGGACATTCATTTTCTGACTGCGCGAGAGAGAGGAATATCGAAGCACTGAAAGATTAAGAAAGTAAGAATACAATTAGCTAAGACCAGTCTGAGTGTATGGATTGTAGGAATTTGCACTTTTAAACCTGTTTTGTTTTTAAGAGACATACAAACATAGACTTTGATGGCAGATAAGGACCGCTTGGCCCACCTATTCTGCCCATTTCCCTACCTAGAGGATAAGCTGCAGATTCTATTTAACCAACAGCCTATTTCTTCCTACCCCCCACAAAAATTGTTTTATGTCTGTCCCATGCATTCTTGGATTCTCCCACAGTTTTAGACCCCACAACCTCCTCAGGAAGGCTGTTCCATGCATCCACCACCCTCTCTGTGAAAAAATACTTCCTCACATTGCCCCTGAGCCATCCCCCTATCTTCAAATTGTGTCCCTTGTTCTTGCACATCTTTTTCTGAAAGATGTTACCCTCTTGACTTTGTTGATTCCACTGAGGTACTTAAATGTTTCTATCATGTCCCTCTCCTTCCTTTCCTCAAGGGTATACATATTAAGCTCCTGTAGTCTCTCCTCATGTGGCTTCTCTTGCAGACCCTGCACCATTTTAGTTGCCCTCCTCTGAACTGCCTCCATCCTGTCTATGTCCTTGTGGATATGGGGTCTCCAGAACTGGATGCAGTACTCCAGATGGGGTCTCACCAACTGTCTGTACAGGGGGATAACAACTTCCTGTTTTCTGCTAGTGATGCCTCTCCCTATACATCCCAGTATCCCCCCAGCCCTCCCTACCGCCTTCTCACATTGCTTGCCAACCTTAAGGTCATCTGATATGATTACCCCCAGGTCCCTTTCCATTTTTGTTGTTGTTTGTTGTCACTACCCCCTCCTCATTGTGTAATCTTCCCTTGGATTTTTGTTTCCCAGGTGCATTATTTTGCACTTCTTTGCATTGAATCCAAGCTGCCATACTTCTGACCATTCCTCCAACCTTGCCAAGTCCCTTCTCATCCTTTCCATGCCTTTTTGTGTATCAACCCTGTTGCAGATCTTTGTGTCATCTGCAAAAAGGCATACTTTTCTTTCCAGTCCCTCTGCAATGTCACTTATAAAGACATTAAAAAGAACTGGACCTAGTACTGAACCCTGCGGTACCCCACTAGTAACCCTTCTTTCTTCAGAGTGGAATCCATTTACAATGACTTTCTGTGTCCTGTTGTCCAGCCAATGTTTCACCCAGGCTACCACCCTGGGACCCACTCCCACGCTGGTTAATTTGACTATTAATCTTTTGTGTGGGACTGTGTCAAATGTCTTACTAAAGTCTAGGTAGGCCATGTCCACAGCCCTCCCTGGTCTACTACTTTGGTCACCCAGTCAAAGAAACCAATTAGATTCGTCTGACATGACCTTCCCACTGTGAACTCATGCTGCCTTGGGTCCTGTGCCCCACTGGCCTCTAGGTACTCAACAAATCTTTCCTTCAGAAGTGATTCCATTACTTTCCCTACCACAGAGGTCAAACTGATAGGTCTGTAGTTTTCTGCCTCTGTCTTGGTCGCACTTTTGTGAAGGGGAATCACATCTGCCTTCCTCCAGTCCTCAGGTACCACACCATCCTCCCATGATTTGTTAAAATAGGTAGTCAGTGGTGTCACTAGTTCTCTGCTTAATTCTCTTTTAGAACTCTGGGGTGAATTCCATCTGGCCCCATTGCTTTGTCCATCTTCAGTTTTAGGAGTTCTTTCAGAACCCTTTCTTCTGTGAAAGGACTGGGATTGACCCCCCCTATCCAGAGTGCTTCTGTTAATTGGATTAGGCACCTCCCCCACCTCCTCTTTTGTGAATACTGAACAGAAGCATTCATTCAGTATCCCGCTTTTTCACTGTCCCACTCTGCCCACCCACTGTCCTTTCTATTCAGCCTCACTATCCCTCCCTTTGTCTTTCTACAATCCCTGATATACCAGTAAAAGGTTTTATCCTCCTACTTAACCAAGTTGGCTATCTTTTCCTCAGTTTGGGCCTTTGCTATTCTGACTACCCTCCCTGCTTCCTTCTGCCTTAACTAGTACAGTTCTCTGTCCTGTTCCTTCTGTGTTTCCTTATACTTCCTAAATGCTATATTTTTCTCCCTAAGGCTATATGTGTTGGGATATCTTGTTCTGTATTTACTGTTTTGCTATTTTTATCTATTTTAAAGTAAATATATATATTTTAAAAACAGAAACTGCCTGGTGTGCCTTGAAACTTCTGTTTTTTAATAAGTGAAGCTTAGATGGTTATAGTTGACACTGTGCATGCACTTATTGTGATACCAAACTGGGAAACAGAAAAAGAGTTCTCTAGGTCCTACATAGAGTTCTAAGGGTTCATTTTGAAATACCTGGTTAGGTGCCCATAGGCAAAGATATATGGCCCCCCTGAAGACAGAATTATCTCAGCTTGATAATTGGGTACGCTAACAAGAGGTTATCAGTTTGAATCCCTCCAGAACTTGGGACTAAGGTGACTCGAACCCACAAAACAGACAAGAGGGTTACCTTGTTCTGTTCACAATTCTACACTCAGAGGTTGGCACTTTGGGAGTAGAGGGCTGACCTGCTGAGTGAGTTTGTGACAAGTACTATCCCTTGTGCAATCTCCTCCCGCGTCCTCTTCCCCATGTGTTGCTAGTACAAACATGTTCCCTACCCTCTTTGTATTACTATGTGTTTTCTCTTCCTTCCTGCCTACTGATGCTCCTCTTTTGCTAGGCCCTACTAGAATCCATCCTTCATCAGCTGGCTTCCTGTCTAGTTTGTCCCTCCCCTGACCCCTCCCTTGACCCACTGTTCCTTCTCTTTGCTGCCCTCCCAGTACTCTCAGATGTCAGTTCTTCTACCAACGCAACCCTTCCCTCACCCCCTCAACCTCCCCAGCTTCCTGCCAAGCCACTGAACCTTTTCCTAGAGCCTCCTTAGCCTGTGGCATATTGGGCACCCTCCCAGCCTCCACAGTATGTTCATCCACACTGCCACCCCACAACCATTGCACCCCACAATCCTACCCATGGTTCACACTACCTATACAGGAAAGTGAAATACAGTCTCTTTATACTGACTGCAGTTGTTTACAAACACAATTACAAACCCTCCAATAGCATTCCCAAGTCTCACAAACACATACAGTCCAGAAATTAGACATTTGCCTCAGGTCCTCTTTAGGCCTCTCCTCCCAGTTTTAATTTGAGCCGTTGCCCCCGTGTTCAGCTTAATTCAAAAAACACAGCTACAGAAACCTTTAAGCTAAAAAAAAACAATAGCAAAACTTATAAAAATCCTCTCCACACTAACTCTCTTCACAGAATTAATCGTTTTCTCCTGCAGTTTGATGGCTCTGTCAGAATTTAAAGGCTTTGTGGGTGGGCAAGTCTGGGCATATCCTGTTCAATCTCTCCAGCCACAGAAACCTTTAAGCTAAATTCCACTTTAAGCTAAATTAAAAAAAAATATATAAAATAATAGCAAAACTTATAAAAATCCTCTCCACACTAAATCTCTCCCCAGCAAGTAAAATTAACTAATCCTTCTCTTCTTCTTCTATTTACAGTTGTTTTTTTCAATGTGTCTGGGGAAGTTGACTAAAACCCCATTAAACGGGGTGTACTCTATTTAGATAAAGCTAAAGGAGGACTCAAAATGATTAATCCAGTAGCTATTTTTTATTGTTTATATTTGCCAATTTAAAACCACAATTGGTGATTGCTGACGTCATCCTTATTATTGGCCAGTCCCTTGAAGTTTTGACCTCCGGAAACCTTTTATTACTGCAGAATATTAATTTTGTTATGGTTTTAATAAGGTTTTATTATATGTTTTAATTTATTGCCCTATATTTTACTCATGTTCAGTGCCCAGAGCCTCTGGGATTGGGCGCCTTATAAATTGAATTGCTTTGCCTATTAATATGTTCTAATAGTTTGTGGATTCCATGGGTACAAGATAGTCTGGCTTCCATTTTACCAATCTGACCATTACATTCTCCTATTCCTAAGCAAAGAGCACTTAAAGATCTTCCGCTTTATTTTCAAGCTAGTTTAGCAAAATAAAAACATGGTTAATCTCTAAATATCACATTTTTTCCAAGAAATGGCAGAAATTTTACCTTCACATTATGACCAAATATTTTTAGGAGCCCCCATCCTTTGGACAACTTCTACAATCAGAAAAGGCTGTGATAGGCACAATGTTACCATCACCCAGGATCCCAGATAATATGTAGGACATGCTCTGACTTACTGTGCATGGTAAGCTAAATGTGAGAAGCAATTTAAAGCACAAGGGTGTAGAAGAAAAAATTCTGCCCTAGGTGTTCTTGTTCAGAGACTCTGAAAACAATGGATTATTTATTTTTTGAATGCCCTTATGTAGTGCACTTTCGGACTTCAGTATGATGTCATTGGCCTCAGTCCCCCTTTCAAATTTTGACACCAGAAATTCTATATTTGGGCATATTACCAAATCAGTGGATTAAATATAATAGGCAAACAATGTGGTTATTTCTTGTTTGTTTCAAATATTTCTTATGGAATGTACATTGTCGCTTAGCAATACAACGAGCAAACATATCTGGGGAACAATTGTTTGGTGTAATAGAGGGTTCCATTACAAAAATCTGAAGTCATGACAGCCTTACACTCCCAAAACATATATATGATGAAAGGTGGAAGAATGTACATTGGATTGTTTAAGAGTGAGAGTGTATGGAATCATTTATGACCTAGGAAAAGATGAATTAATCTTCCTGAGCTGAACAGTTAAATTATAGTTTGTAGGTAAGGCAGCTTATTCAATATGTTGTAGTGTTTTTGTATGTCAGGTAATACGTTTTTTGGTTTTTTAGAAGTGTTTTTGGAATTTTTCTTCTACAATCACTGAAAGTATGTGATTCATGAATTTGCATATGTGTTTTTCAGTTCTTTAATAAAACAAAATTCCCCTGCTCTTGCGAAAAGTGCCTTCAGTTCTTTTAATGCTAACTCAGTACCCATCAGGACAGTACCAGAGATGGGTAAAAGGGACCTCTGTTTAAAGTCTCAACTGAAGGATGGCACACCCTGATTGTACAGCACCTCCCTAGTGCTGTACTCGAGTGCCAGCATTTAGGTATGAGGCCAATCCCAGTGCGGGGCTAGAATCCACAACCTTCTGATCCAAAGGCAGATGTAGTATCAACTGAGCCACACTGACACCATATTAGTCCTACATCAATCCTGTGTGGAACCTCCACATTCCTTGAGGATGCATTACAGATGACTGTTAGTAGCGTTATCAATGACTCCTGGAGTTCCTTCAGTATCATAAGATTCAGCCCATCAGGCCCTGGTAACCTGCTCACATCCAGATTGTCCAATTCTTTCTCAACCTCATCCTCCCTTATTTTTACATCTGCCAATCTGGTAAGTATTATCACCACATTGAGAATGCTGAATGTGGTGCTGCTGAAGGCATTAATACTGTGGACTTCTTTGACATTGATATGGATGGATGTGGTCTATAGTGGCATCTCTAAATCTGCCCTAGCCAGACTGGATCCTGTCTTTCACTCCTTCTGTCCGCTTTCTTCTTGTTCTCCCCCTACTTTCTCACAGCTGTTCCCATTATCAACTCCTTGCCTTTCCCTCCTTATTTTCTCAGTGCCTATCCCACTGCCCTTCTCTCTAAGTACTGTTTTGCATCTCTTACCTCACAGGCATCATTTTGCCCAAACCATCGAGATTGCAAGACCATCTATAAAAGGATCAAAAATGTAAATCATAGGCTGAGGGTCTGGGGGCCACCTAGGCCTCCAGAAAATGTTTTCTTCTGGTGCATTTTGAGGGTCATTCAAAATGGAATTTGCTATCCTGTTACTCCCTCCCCATGCCAAGTAAGTTGCACCATAGCCCTCTCCCCAGAGTCCCCATAGCCCAGTATGTTGCCTGATCCACCCTTCCAATAGCCCAGCCACCTACTCTAGTACATGGCTTCCAGCCTTTCCCAGGCACAGCAAGCTGCACCCTAACTCCCCTCCCTAGAATCCTCAGCCCTCCCCCACCACAACTCTGCTTATTGCTGATTCCTTTGGCTATACACCCCAACATTCTGTTTGCATTTGCTGCTGCCTTTTTGCACCGTGAGGAGTGCTTCAGTTCACTAGCAGTCATCACCCTGTCATTGAGGCACAGGTCAAGAAGCATAGGAAAACCATGAGCAGTTGTAGAATTCACCAAAAATATGCATTTACACTAGCAGTAACATAAAAAAATAAACTTATTCAGTATAACTATTTACAAAGGCAAAATAAAATAGAGAACATCCATTAGAGTTTTCCTTCAATCTCTGTGTCCTTTTTTTCTTTCAAGCAATTACAGTTCGGCTCTCTAATACATCCTTCCAACACCCACTCTTAACAAGCATCCTGTTCTTGTAAGTATCAGGCAGGTGCAGGACAGGAACACAGTGTGCCTGAGCTGACGTCCCTTTTCCACAGCTCTTCTGCAAAAGGCTTAAATATTTGCGCTCAGGTAACCTCTTGAGTTCCCAATAGCTTTTTGATATCATCTCAAAATGCAGTTATTTCAACAGTAACACTACATATTTTCCAAACAAAAGGGATCCCAACATCAGCTACATTTCACATAATGATTTGCATATATTTTTATATCAGCAAATATGCAAGGGAGGAAAAGCCAAACAGCAAGTGAAGGTTGAGAGACAGCGAGAAGCAAAGAATTGCGAGACTGTTGGGGTGATCAAATCCTACGTCTCACGGGAAATTTTGGTTGTGCAACCAGACAGACAAGAGACAGAAAAGGAGAGACTAGAATAGGTCCCTGCATTCAAACTCTTTCCATAACAACTGGGACAGGGTCCTATTCCACCCTGTCACATACACCCCCTCCCCTTAAAGAGAACCTGTTTTGTTAAACAGGTTTCCAAAACTTTTTATTAATTCTCTACTAACATTGGCTGCTTTCAGAAATTAAGCATGTGCATAATCCATTTTTTCTATAACAGTACAGCAAACAGTATAGTTCAAACCCATACATTTGTTTTTCAACATTCAGAACCCTCAATTCCTGATCCATATCTTGACAGAAAATCAGCATTGCTATTCTCTTTACCAGATTTGTGTATCACATTGAATTGAAATGGCTGTAGTGCCAGGTACAACCTTGTGATTCTGGAATTGTTATCTTTCATTTGGTTAAGCCAACGGAGAGGATTGTGATCTGTTATAAGTACAAAGTCAGTTCCTAGCAAATAAAATTTAAGGGACTCCATGGACCACTTTGCTGCTAAACATTCCTTTTCAATGCTGGAGTACCTTTTCTCTCTGTCATGCAACTACCTACTTATGCACAGAATAGGATGTTCTGTCCCATCTATATTTTGGCTCAGGACTGCACCTAGACCTACCTCTGATGCATCTGTTTATAACAAAAATGGTTTCTCAGAGTCTGGGCTTCTTAAAGCAGGAGCTGAACATAATGCAGCCTTAATGGCCCGAAAAGCTTCATCACACTCTGGGATCCATTTCACATTATTTGGGTACCATTTCTTTGTGAGTTCAGTGAGAGGAGTAGCTGACTCTGCAAAGTTGGGAACAAATCTCTGATACAAACCAGCCAGCCCTAAAAATGACCTGACATATTTCTTTGTTTTAGATACAGGGCTGTTAGCTACAACTTCTATTTTAGAAATTTCTGGCTTAACTTCTCCATTTCCCAACACATAGCCCAAATATCTGGTTTCCTACATGCCCAATGCACATTTGGTAGGATTAATAGTCAGATCTGCATTTTTGATAGCTTGGACAACTGCTCGTAGGTGTTCCAGGTGGCTTTTCCAGTCTGGACTGTATACCACAACATCATCCAGGTATGCAGCACAATAACCAGTGTGAGGTGATAAAATTACATCTGTGTAATGCTGGAATGTAGCCAGTGCACCATGCAAACCAAATGGCATGGTAGTGAACTGATAGAAAACAACAAGAGTGGCAAATGCAGTTTTGTCTCTGGATTCTTTAGCTAAAGGTATTTGCCAGTAACCCTTAGTGAGATTCAGGGTACTGATATGCTTTGCACTCCCCAGTCTGTCCACCAAGTCATCTATTCTGGGCATAGAATAACTGTCAAATTCTGACACTTGATTATGTTTCCTAAAATCAAGGCAGAATCTAACACCCTCTTCTTTTTTGTTTACAATTACCATTGGAGATGACCACTCCTCGACTCTTCTATGATACACAGTTCTTTCATTTTTTGTATTTCCTTAACCACATCAGCTCTTAACCGCTCTGGTAACCTGTATGTCTTTTGCCTAATAGGATGAGCATTCCTTTTCCCTATTACATGCTCAACCCCTTTTGCTCAGCCTGGTACTGTGGTAAAGGTACTGTAAAATGTCTTTAGCACATTATGAATGTCTGCAGTTTGTTCTGAGGTTAAGGAAACATTCACCTTTACAGCATCAGCATTTACAGTTTGTTCCAGTCTATCATAAGCTACATCAATATCTTCTTTATCAGCATCTGGTAAAACTAGCAAAGTAGCTTTTGGCATGTTTTCAATCCATTTGTTGAGGAGGTTAGCATGGTATATCTTAGTAGGAGTTTTCCTGTCAAGGGTCTCAGTCTCATAGTTAATGGTGCCAGTGCATCTAAGCACTCTATAAGGCCCTTGCCACTTCATTAACAGTTTATTTTCTGTTGTGGGTAACAATAGCAAAACCTTTTCACCTGGCTCAAAAACCTTTTCTTTTACTCCATGGTCATAATATACATTCTGCTGATTTTGGGCATCTTCCTGATTACTATAGGCAATTTCAACATATTTTGCCAGCTTTTTATGTTGATTGCATGCAGCGCAAGAAACATATTGTGGCAGCTTTCTCAGAAGCAGGCTGTGGAGGCGCGGCACCATTGTGGCCAATGCCCCCACAGCCTGCAAAGGCTTGTCCCACTTCCCCCTATCCCCTTGCATGCTGCTGCTGACACAAGTTTGGAACCTTGGCACCAACTTGTGACAATTTCACCACTGCAATCAGGGGCTGCCTCGTCATTGCAGCATCATCCATCCGCTGCAATTAGGGAAAGACCCATCATTGCAGGGTGGGATATAGAAGCCCTGATATTGTTTGTGAACATGACAGCGGGTTGCCACCATGTTGACAAACAGTATAACCCCCCCCCACCGTGTTTATTTGCTGACGGGGGCCCCAATCCCCATTGGCTTCAGTGCCCCCGTGTTTCTGTGCTGATGGGGGAGCCCTCCCCCATCGGCATTCTATACCACCCCACTTTTATTGTTGCTGATGGGGTGCCCAATCCCCGTCGGCATAATGATACCCCCTTGTGTACCGGACGGGTGCCCAATCCCCATCGGCTACTGCTGCCCCCAAAAGAAAGCCTCTGGTGGCATGCTGGGAGCCCACCCCAGCATGCCACATGCCCTTGTAAAGGAAAAAATGGTCCTACAATGTCTTTTGTATTTTTTCCTGCAAAAAAGGAAACAACCCCTCGTAGTCTCCCTGGCCTCCACCCGTAACCCGCACCCACCTACTGCGCACCCTGCCTCCCCACATCCCCCCACCCCATGCTTACCTCCGGAGCTTGGCCCGACAATCTTCGGTGGACCAAGAACATGTCTGCACTCTTCAAAGCCGACCGCGAACTGAGGAAATGCCGGTAAGCTGTATAATGTTATAAATAGGATTTTTTTCAACTTTAGTGCATATCTCGGGCATTTTTGGGAATTGCTTCACCAAATTTTCAACATGGATTTTTTTGGACCCCTCCTCATGAATTCTTGAACTGCCATGGCGTTAATCGGACTCTAAAAGTATTACGTGGTCCATTGCGTGGAATCACCTTCGGCTGATTAACTGAAACAACAGTGCCATGTTCATGAGGTGGCTCTCAAAAAGCCTATTTGCAAATTTAGGAAACAATCCAAAAATGACTGTTTTAAGAGTGTGCATCTGCGTAGTTGCTGCCGCTCAGAATCCTTTGTGAATTTGCAATATTTTCATGCCAGATTTTCAGCATTGGCATTTTGTCATACCTCCTTGTGAACAGTACAGCTGTCATTGTTCACATCCTAGTGGAAATGTGTTTCCACACTTCCGGTGCAGAATAGCGCAGTCGCTGTGGGAAATCGGTGTTTGGGATGAATTAAAAAAATTACAGTGACACTACTCATGAGTAGAAGTCCTAAAATGCCTATGTTGAAAATTTGGTGATGATAGCCCATCAAATGACTGTGTTACAAGTGTGCATTGCACATTTTCCACACACCCTTGTAACTTCTCAGATTTGTAATATTGTCATGCCAGATTTTCAACAGTGGCATTTTTTCACACCTCCTTATGAGCAGTACAGCTGTCATTTTTCACATCCTGACTGAAATGTGGTTTCACAGTTGCAGGACAGAATAATGCGGTCGCTGTGGGAAATCAGTGTTCGGGACAGATTAAGAAAATGATAGTGGACTGTTCATGAGCAGAAGTCCTAAAAGCCCTATCTTGAAAATTTGGTGACGAAACTCCATAACATGACTGTGTTACAAGCGTGCATTGAACAGTTTCCACGCACCATTGTACCTTTGCAAATTTGTAATATTTTCACACCACATTTTCAACAGTGGCAGTTTTTAACACCTCCTTATGAACAGTACAGCTGTCATTTTTCACATCCTGGCTAAAATATGTTTTTGCACTCCTGCCAGAGAATAGCACGGTCGCTGTGGGAAATCAGTGTTTGGGACAGATTAAGATTGAATGAGTGAGAGGGGGGGAGTGACCAAGCTCAGCTGAGCTCTGTCGGGACTGCTGCAGATTTGTTTGTGGGCAGAAAAAGGCCCCAACGCAAGAGCCCAGTACAAAAGGGCAGCCTGCAGCACTGGGAGAAACAGCATGAGAGAGTGAGTGAGGGAGGGGGAGTGAGCGAACTCATCGGAGTGCTGTCAGGACTGGTGCAGATTTCTTTGTGGGCAGAAAAAGGCATCAAAGCAGGCAGGCAGGGGCCCAATAGAAAAGGCCAGCCTGCAGTGGTGGGAGAAACAGTATGAGTGAGTGAGACAGGGGGACTGAGTGAGCTCAACAGAGCTCTATCAGGACTGCTGCGGATTTCTTTGTGGGCAGAAAAAGGCACCAATGCAGGCAGAAGCCCCGTACAAAAGGGCCGCTTGCAGTGCCAGGAAAAGTAGAATGAGCGCGTGACAGAGGGAGACTGAGTGACCTCAATGTACCTCTGTCAGGACAGCTGCGAATTTCGTTGTGGACAGACAAAGGTGCCAATGCAGCCAGGAGCCCCGTACACAAGCGCAGCCTGCAGTGCCAAGAGAAACAGAACGAGTGAGTGACAGCGCGGTAGTGAACGAGCTCAACAGAGCTGTATTGTGACTGCTGCAGATTTCTTTGTGGGCAGAAAATGCGGCAATGCAGGCAGGAGCCCAATACAAAAGGCCAGCTTGCAGTGCCGGCAGAAATGGAATGAGTGAGTGAGAGAGGGGGAGTGAGCAAGCTCAATGGAGCTCTGTCGGACTGCTTCAGATATCTTTCGGGCCTAACAAACCACTAGCAGGCAGGAGCCCAGTACAAAGGACAGCCTGCAGCGGCAGGAGACACAGAACGAAAGTGAGTGAGGGAGGGAGAGTGAGTGAGCTCAATAGAGCTCTATTGGGACTGCTGCAGATTTGTTTGTGGGCAGAAAAAGGCAGCAATGCAAGCAGGGGCCCAGTACAAAAGGGCAGCCTGCAGTGGTGGGAAAACCAGAATGAGGGAGTGAGAGAGGGGAAGTGAGCAAGCTCAACGGAGCTCTATTGTAACTGCTGCAAATTTCTTTGTGGGCAGATGAAGGCAGCAATGCAGGCAGGAGCCCAATAGAAAAGCGCAGCCTGCAGCGCCGGCATAAACGGAATGAGCGAATGAGAGAGGGGGAGTCAGCAGGCTCAACAGACCTGTGTCGGGACTGCTGCAGATTTCTTTGTGGGCTGAAAAAGCCACCATCAGAGGAAGGAGCCCAGTAGAAAAGGGTAGCCTGCAGTGCCAGGAGAACCAGAATGAGCGAGTGAGAGAGGGGGAGTGAGCCACCTCAATGGAGCTCTGTCAGGACAGCTGCATATTTCTTAGTGGGCAGAACAAGGTGCCAATGCAGGCAGGAGCCCAGTACAAAAGAGCAGCCTGCAGCACCAGAAGACACAGACTGAGTGAGTGACAGAGGGGCAGTGAAAGAGCTCAACACACCAACGCAATCAACATTCGGCATTGACAAATGCTTGTTTCTTAAAGCATACATATAAGACGTTCTAGATTGTTTCTGAGTGGGGTTATCTTCCCACATTTCTTTTATCACATCCAGTGGTCCTCTTGACTGTCTACCATATAGCATCTCAAATGGTGAAAACCCTCTTGGTGCCTGTGGCACTTCTCTGTAAGCAAAAAGTAGGTAAGGCAAGTATTGGTCCCAATCTTTCCCTTTCACAAACCTTTTTAACATAAATTTTAGGGGTTGGTTAAAACGCTCAACAAAACCTTCTGCCTGAGGGTGATAGGGGGAGGTTCTTATGGCAGTGACACCTAGTAGTCTGTACAGCTCCTTAAGTAATGCAGCACCAAAATTACTAACCTGATCAGTAATAATTTCTTCAGCTATGCCCACTCTGCTGAAAATGTTTGCAAGCTCTGCTGCCACTTGTGAAGCTGTGACAGTACACAATGAAACTGCTTCTGGGTATCGAGTAGCATAGTCGCATACTACCAGGATAAATCTATTGCCCTTTTTACTTTTGTCCAAAGGACCAATCACATCCATTGCAATTCTCTCAAAAGGCACATCTATCAAGGGTAGGGGCACCAGGGGCACCTTGTCTTTTCTAGTGACTGGGACTACTTTCTGACACTCAGCACAGGAATTACAATAGATAGCAACATCTTCATGAATTCCAGGCCAGTAGAATCTGTACAACAATCTGGCAAGGGTGTGATCTTTCCCTGAGTGACCAGCCATAGGACTATCATGTGCTATCTGTAACAATTCTGTTATATACTTCTGTGGTATAACCAATTGTTCTGTCTGTTCCTGTGTCTGAGGTTTAACACAAACTCTGTACAGTAACCCATTACATTTTTTCAAACATACAGTAGGTCCACCTTGGTTTCACCCCTGCTGCTTAAAATAACCCCGGAGAGAAACATCGTTAGCTTGTTCTGAAAGAAAATCGCAATCAGTTATCAATTTTGTTTCAGCATTTTCATATGTTAACCCCTAATGTCCATCAGTCATTTGTTGCCACACTTTCTTCAGGCATTGTCTTTCTTTCATGGATTTCTGGATCTTAGAGCTGTGCTCAAACAAGTCTGAATCAAAATCACTGAAAGGAAAAGTGTCCCCACCATCTGAGATTTTCTTTGCCTGAGCTCTTGTCATCACATATGCTGAAACATTAGGATTTACTCCTTATTTTATTAACTCAGTAAATCCTGGAAAGTCATTATCAATAATCACAGGTAGAGGTAACTTAGGTACTACACACCCTTAATGGTCAGAGTCACTTGGGTGGTGGGGTAGTACTGAGTGTCCCTGTGGATGCAGATGACACCAGTACCTGGTCCTTTTGCACAGTGTTTTCCCAGCACTTCAACATGCATTAGGGTCTGTCTGCTTCCTGAATCAATGAGTCCCTTTACAGTCTTATCCCCCACCATCACATCTGTTAAGCACTTGGCCCAATTTGCCAAGGATAAATCTGCTCCAGTGCCACTCTCCTTACTATGGCAGTTTCTTGCAATATGGCCTGGCTTAGCACAGTTATAGCAAATAACATCTTTGGGCCCAGATTTGTTACCCCCACCAGAGCTCTTATCAGGCAGGCTTGGAGTTTAAATGGGAAAAAGAGCCTTACTGGTGCTTAGCTGTTACCTCGCTGCTGTGGCTTCTGGTTGGCCATTTGGTAGTCCTCAGCCAAAGAAACAGCCTTTTCTTCACTTTCTGGTCAGTGTCCCTTTACCCAAAGCTGCATATCTGTAGGCAGGATGTTGATGAATTGCTCCATGGCAAATGTGTCGTTGCATCGCTTCTCTCCTCTGCACTTTTAAACGTTGAATCTCTTTTTCTCTCTGCTTCTCCGTCCCTTTTTGTTGTATAGCCCACCATTTGAAAAAGTCCATCAGGCTTTCAGGTTTTGTCACTGCCTGTTGTTTTTCCATAACTTGTGCTGACTGTACAAACTCAGCTTGGACTTCTGTCTCTGCTAGTTTGGCTGCCATTCTCCTGGTAACCACTCCTGGACTTGCTGCTGCAGAATCCATACCTTTCTCTGTGCTTCCCTTGTACTAGGTCCAGTACCCACTCACAAAACTCTTGGCTTAGAGTATGCATGGTGTAAATCCCACTTAGGCTGACACCATCTGTCATCGAGGCACAGGTCAGGAAGCATAGGAAAACCAGGAGTAGTTGTAGAATTCACCAAAAATATTTATTTACACTAGTAGTAACATAAGAAATAAACTTGCTCAATATAACTATTTACAAATGCAAAATAAAATAGAGAATATCCATTATTGTTTTCCTTCAATCTATGTGTCCTTTTTTCTCTTTCAAGCAACTGCAGCTCAGCTCTCTTATAAGTCCTTCCAACCCCAACTCTTAACAAGCATCCTGTTCTTGTAAGTATCAGACAGGTGCAAGGCGTGAGCACAGTGTGCCTGAGCTGAGGCCCCTTTTCCACATCTGTTCTGCAAAAGGCTTAAATATTTGCACTCAGATAACCTCCTGAGTTCCCAATAGCTCTCTGAAATTATCTCAAAATACAATTATATATATTTCAACAGTAACACTACATATTTTCCAAACAAAAGGGATCCCCACAGCAGCTACATTTCCACACAATGATTTGCATATATTTTTATATCAGCAGATATGCAAGGGAGGAAAAGACAAACAGGAAGTGAAGGTTGAGAGACAGCTAGAGGTAAAGAATTGCGAGTCTGTGAGGGTGATCAAATCCTAGGTCTCACAGGAAAATTTGGTTGTGCAACCTGATAGACAAGAGACAAAAAAGGGGAGAATAGAACAGATCCTTGCATTCAAACTCCTTCCATAACAACTGGGACAGAGCCCTATTCCACCTTGTCACACACCCCCAGATCCTTTTCTTCCTCCATTGCTGCTACTCAACCCCACCCCCAGCAGTACTCTGTCCTAGGATTCGTGACTCTGATGTGTGCATAACTTTGATTTCTTGTTTTTTGAAGCCAAGTTGCCAGATCCCCGACCATCTTTCAAAGATTGCTGAAGTCTTTACACAGGTCCTAGGAACAGTAATGCTGTGCCAGTGGGCAGGATAATAATGTATTTCTAACACACAGCAAAAGACAAATATCTCTCAGCTCTCAGTCGGGTGAAACCTGTGCACATGTACCAGATGGATCTCTGTCCTGAGCATAAAAACAGGTACTCCCAACCTCACCCCACCTGTAGTTGGTACCAGCACCTTGGAATTAGCAAGCTAGTCTAATAGTATTACATTCAAAATATTGTGTGTTTAACATCCAGAAATATGATTGAATCAAATTGATGACTCATGCCTCTATTTTGTCCCCCTTGCAATTCATTTCAAATGTGACTTATATACCAACAGACCAGTCTATGCCAAGAAAGTTCTTCACAGTGAGGCTGCCTGTCCCTTTAAGATGTAAAGGATTTGTAAAGTGCCTACACTGTAAATTCCTAGTCACTATTCAAACAGGATTTCTGCAAGAAGACTCTGTATGTTGCAGTCCCAGTATACAACAGCTCATTCACATAAATGTGTCAAAGTTCATAAAAGCAGAAACTGTCTAATAAACATAGTAGTTATCTTAAAATATTCCTGATGATGCCAAAGCTATGAATTCAAATGCGCTGTTCAGTAACACTTTATATGTTACCATTTCAATGTGTAACAGGCCAGTCACACAGAAGTAAAGTGTTCCTGTTAATACCAAAATCATGAGTGACACCACTGACTACCCTGTTTAACAAATCATGGGAGGATGGGGTGGTACCCGAGGACTGGAGGAGGGCAGATGTGATTCCCCTTCACAAAAGTGGGAGCAAGGCAGAAGCAGGAAACTACAGACCTGTTAGTTTAACCTCAGTGGTAGGGAAAATGATGGAATCACTTCTGAAGGAAAGAACTGTTAAATATCTACAGGCCAGAGGGGCACAGGACCCAAGGCAGCATGGATTCACAGCGGGAAGGTCATGCCAGACAAATCTGATAGATTTCTTTGTCTGGGTGACCAAAGTAGTAGATCAGGGAAGGGCTGTGGACATGGCCTACCTAGACTTTAGCAAGGCATTTGACACAGTCTCACACAAAAGATGAATATACAAGTTAGCTAGCCTGGGAGTGGGTCCCAAGATGACAGCCTGGGTAAAAAATTGGCTGGAGAATAGGACACAGAGAGTAATAGTAAATGGAGTCCACTCTGAAGAAAGGGGGGTTACTAGTGGGGTACCACAGGGTTCAGTATTAGGACTGGTCCTCTTAAATGTCTTTATAAGCGACATTGCAGAGGGACTGGAAGGAAAAGTATGTCTCTTTGCAGATGACACAAAGATCTGCAACAGAGTTGATGCACAAGGTGGGGTGGAAAGGATGAAAAGGGACTTGGCAAGGTTAGAGGAATGGTCAAATGTATGGCAGCTTAGATTCAATGCTAAGAAGTGCAAGGTAATGCACCTGAGAAACAAAAACCCAGGGGAAGAGTACACAATGGGGGGTGAGATACTAACAACAACAAAAATGGAAAGGGACCTGGGGGTAGTCATATCAGATGACCTAAAGGTGGGCAAGCAATGTGAGAGGGCAGCAAGGAGGGCTGGGGTGATACTGGGATGCATAGGGAGAGGCATCACCAGTAGAAAACAGGAAGTTATTATCCCTCTGTACAGACAGCTGGTCAGACCCCATCTGGAGTACTGTGTGCAGTTCTGGAGACCCAGTCTTTGCAAAGACATAGACAGGATGGAAGCTGTCCAGAGGCGGCAACTCAAATGGTGCAGGGTCTGCACCGGAAGACATATGAAGAGAGACTTAAGGAGCTTAATATGTATAGCCTCGAGGAAAGGAGGGAAAGGGGGACATGATAGAAACTTTCAAGTACCTCAAGGGAATCAACAAAGTCCAAGAGGGTAGCATCTTTCAAAAAAAGAGGTGTGCAAGAACAAGGGGGCACAATTTGAAGATAGAGGGGGCGGCTCAGAGGTAATTTAAGGAAGTATTTTTTCACAGAGAGGGTTGTGGATGCATGGAACGGCCTTCCGGAGGAGGTCATGGAGTCAAAAACAGTGGTGGAATTCAAGCATGCATGGGACAGTCATAAGGCAATTCTAGGGGGTGGGAGTAGAAAGAAGTAGGTTGCTGGTTAACTAGGATCTGCAGCTTATCCAGTAGGCAGGGAAATGGGCAGACTGGGTGGGCCAAGCGGTCCTTATCTGCCATCAAATTCTATGTTTCTATGTTTCTGATTAAATAGAAGTATCCATGGTGGTCTAGCAGTCTCCCTGCAGCCCGATCTCGGGCATATGATTAAATAGAAGTATCTCACACAGGGCCAGATATGTGACTGAAGGGGTTCATTCACATACCTGGTCCTGTGTAGTACAGCTTGATGTGCATGCCCACTGGTCCAAACTGTGGACCAATAGGCTTACAGAGCATACTGTACCTGTCATTCAGCAGATGGCTTGGTGGTATGCAGGCAGGGTGCTGCCACCTGCCGAAGATGGTGGGGTGCCGGGTGGCCGGGGGTCCTCTGTGGAGGGTGGGAAGGGGGGTACCACTGGACCATCAGATACGTCTATGCATGCAACAACTGCCCACGATCAGGCTGTGGGGGACCGCTAGACCACCAGGGATACTTTTCTGCTACAGATGCCTGCGATCGGGCTTATGAGGTGGGTGGGGGTCCACTGGACCACCAGGCGGCATGTGTGCTTGGCAACGGTGTTCTGGGTCGGCGGGTGGCCTTCCACGGCTGGCGGCTGCTGTGTTACGCCTTGCAATACAGCAGCCTGCCTGTGGGTGGCCAGGACTTTCTTTTTTGGGGCTCAAATTTCAGCCCCCCTGTGCGGCACAATGCAGGGCTCACCAGCATATGTGACGCACATCCCGGGCTGAATATCAGGATGTGCCCATGGGCATGCCCCCTGCATCTGCACCGTATGGGATTACATTGTGCCTCAGCGCCGGGGTGTGCTGCGCCTGGCGAGCCTTTTTTGAATATCCTGTTAAAGAATGCAGGCTGCGCCAGTGCAACTCCAGTTGCGCCCAGGCGCCACCCCTTTGAATATCCCGGCCTTTGATTATTGCTTTGACTGACTGAAGCATAATGTTGTTTCCATGTCAACTACATTACTACAGTGCATTACTGTTCTCCTCTGTTCCCCTTCCCCCATGTCGGCCTGGAAATGAGCCTCAGCTCAGTGCATCATTCTCAATCACCAATTTTCTCAAATACATAAATCAATAAACAATTATACTGAAAAAAACCAATCTAAATGCAGGGTTTCTGTCCTGTTACTCTGTGATAACCAGACAGTCTAGAATAATTTGACAGTGGCTCTGCATTCTGATTCACTGCTGTGTGTTGTACTTAGCCAATCTGATAGTGAGCCCAGTCTGCCCACCCATTTCAACACACAGCAGCCAATCAGAGATGTCCAGCCGTGCTACAGTGTGTCTGTGAGAAACCGTTCCTGGTTACTCACAGATATGCTTTAACCCACAGAGACAGATATTAGGCCATTAAAAACATATTATATATTTTTTTTTGTTTCAGTATTATAGCAATAACACCATAGTGGTCTGGTTTTCCTTGGTAGAAACCAAACCAGGCGGGAGGGTTAATAAACACCTCAACCCTCTTTTTCATGGAGTTTAAAGTGAGAAAAGGCAATTCAGTTAGTTAATATGTTTAAGTTCTCAGATTTGCCATGTTGTATGTGTGTGTGTGTGGGGGGGGGGTTGTGCACTGGATCCTGTTTGTTTGTCTGTTATATGCCACAAACCAGTAGCACCCCTCGGTAGAAATGCAAATTATATAATGTGAGCAATGCAAAGGTTAGAGCATGCTAGTTTTGGAATGTGTTACTCACGTAGATGCTGTAGCCCGCAGATACATATAGTAGGCCATTAAAAAACATATTGGCCCAGATATTCAAAAGGGTTGCACATGGCGCAACAGTGTTGTGCCATGCGCAACCCACAGATGCGCCCCAGCATGATATTCAAAAGGGAAAAGTGCACGGCATAAATCCTGATGCGCCGGAGCACATCAGTAATGCATGCAGGCCAGGTAGAGGGCGTGCCCATGCCTCACCCTGCACAGCCCGATATTCAGCCCAGGATGTGCAGAGCCATGCATGCACAACCCCACCTGTGCCAGCAAAAGTTAATCCAAAAAAAAGGAACAACTGATGGCCACCCACAAGTGAGCTGCTGCATTGCAGGGCGCAATATGGCAGCTGCCACCTGTGGGTGGCCACCCAAGCTCCGGCTGCACCTGGCAACCCCCCCATGCCCAATCGGTGGCATTTGTAAAAAAAAAAATATGAAATCTGTCCAATATCCCTGGTGGTCCAGTGGACCTGCCCGCCCAATCGTGGGCTCAGTAAAATAATTATATCCCCAAAATACCTGGTGGTCCAGTGGACCTGCCCACCGGATCGCGGGCTAAGTAATAAAATTATATCCCCAATATCCCTGGTGGTCAGTGGGCCCCCACCGCCCATTGAATCCACCACCCGCTCCCCGGTCAGCGGTGGGTGGCAACACCCACCACTTGCCCGCCCGCTGCCCCGCCGACTGACACTGGCCGATGGGGACTTCGCCCATCGGTCCCTAGCGTGAGCCAATGGTGTGCAGCCTCTACATACTACATTCCAGATATGAATATTCCCATTCACATATCTGGAATGTGGCATCTGTATGCTGCATGCCCATTGCTCAGCGCTGTGGACCAATGGGCGACAGCCCTACCAACGGTGTCAGTCAGCGGGTGGCGGGGCGGCAGGCGGGGTGCTGGCATCCGCCACTGACCGGGGGGAGTGGGGCAGTGGAATTCAGTGGGCAGGTGGGGTGGGGAATCCACTGGACCACCAGGGATATTGGGGATATAATTTTATTACTTAGCCCGCGATCAGGTGGGCAGGTCCACTGGACCACCAGGGATATTTGGGATGAAATATTATTACTGAGCCCCCGATCAGGCGGGCAGGTCCACTGGACCACCAGGGATTTTGGGGATGTAATTATTTTACTGAGCCCATGATCAGGGGGTCAGAGGTCCGCTGGACCACCAAGGATAGTGGACAGATGTCTTATTTGTTTTTTTACAAATGCCCACGATCGGCAGACAGTGGTCCACTGGACGACCAGGGCTTTATGCATTTCCTCTTTTTTACTGCAGCCCGCGATCAGGCTGTGGAGCACATTGCCAGCTGTAGGGGGCGTCAGTCCCTGACGGCTGCTGCCTGGCAGGGCACCAGGTGCAAGTCGTTGGGGATCGGTGCACCTGCATGCAAATGCGGCCATAATGACATGCAAATGGCCCCATTTGCTCCTTGCATACATTACGGCCCCATTTGTATGTCAAGTTTTGAATATCGTGGTTGCTGTGCATAGCGCAATGGAACTTGCGCTAGTGCATCCCCATGCTCCACTCTGGCCACTTGCGCTGGCGCAGTGCCACTGCACCATGCAAACTGCGGGTGGCCAGGGTGCGATATTCAATTATGCTGTGCCATGGCGCAGCTCTGTTGAATATCACCCAGTCCACACCCCTGCACAGCCAAGTTGCGCTGTGCCCAAGCTTGCACCACAGCCTGGCGAAGTTTGAATATCTGGGCCATTATGTACATCTTTTTTTTCAGTATTATAGCAATAACACCATAGTGAAATGAAAATGAAATGAAATGAAACTTTATTAATATGGCGCCTTTCTCAAACCAAGGCACCTTACAATAATTTAAAACAATGAACAATAAATAAACACAAATCCATGAATAATTCATACAACAGTGGTGGTCTGGGTTTCCTTAGTAGAAACCAAACCAGGGGTGATGAGAGGTTAATAAACACCTCGATCTTCGGCCTTGGTGTTTATTACCCTGGTTTGGTTATTACCTTGTAAATCCAGCCCACTATGGTTTTATCACTATAATAATGGGAAGAGAAGGGCATTCCATGTGGTTGTAGAAGCTATTGTGAAGGATTTTGTTCCAGTGGTCTTGTAAGTTCTTGCTACTTGGAGGAGGTTCTTATTTTGAGATCTTGGGCTATGGTTTTGTAGGAGGCTGCTGAGGTCATTTGGAACTTGCCTATGGACACATTTAGAAACCAGCATCATCCATCTTTATTTTCTCCTCTATTCTGGTGCTAGGAGATCAAGGTTATTGTAGAGAGGACAGTGATGAGTGGTTTTGCTACAGGCAAACGCAAACCAGCATATTGTTTTTGAATGTAATGGTGGTTTTTGTGCAGCAGAGATGCTATGGCAAACTGTGGGTTTCACTGTTGCATTCCAGAGCTGGGAGTAGGGATGGTCAGAAAATTCACTTCCTTGTGTGTGGTGAGAGAGAGAGAGAGAGTTACAAATGCAGTAGAGTGCATCAAGTTTTTGGTGTACACTTCTCAAAGATTGAGTGATGTTGTCTGAGAACCTCAGGTTTTGTGTCTAACCGTACATAGTCCAAGGTATTCAATGGTTAACTGAGACTGACCTGCTTGAGGTGGGATTTATATGGCTTGGTGGGGGGGGGGGGTCTTTCCCACAGAAAGTCATGACCTTCATCTACTTGTAATTCAAGAGAATTTTGTTTGTGTCTGTCCAAATTTAAGTTTGGCCAAAGACTGCTTGGAGTGCTTTGCTGACATCACTGATGGATTCAGAACTGGACTAGAAGATGGTATTGTCTACATAGAGGGACATGCAGTATGTGCATCATGATCACAGCATATGGAGGGAAGGTCATTCACAAAGAGGCTAAGGAGCAGAAGACCACGGACTGGGCCATTGGGGACCCCAAGGTTAAGGTAGAACAGAGGAGAGATCACCATTCCCCTTTACTACCTGACACCTTTTGGTTTGCTAGGATTTGAGCCATGATAGTGCATCCTGAACCAAGTCCCATTGTTGTAGTTTGCAAGGAAAGATGTCATGGCATTGAAGCTTTGGTGAGGTCAATGAACAGTGTGCCTGTGAGGAAGCTGGAGTTGAGCACAGACGATAGCAACTTTGTAACTTTTAATAGCCCAGTGCAAGTGTAGTGGTTTGACTGCCACTAATTGTACTTCTGTGAGAAGATTTTATTGGAGAAGATGGTCCATCATCCTGTGCACCAGATTTCCCAATAGTTTATGGCAGATTGATAGAACAGGGATGGATTGGCAGTGATTTGGAGCTGAGGGAGAGCACAAGCAGAGCACACACAGGACCCTACTGGGGCCAAGGCTCTACAGGGTGTGCCCCCCTTCCCCACAAACAAGCTATGTGGGAAGGCACTGAGATCATCATGAGCACTGCTGGTATGGTAATACCCTTTGTACCTTCCTGACCATCAGTCCCCAATGGTGTGACCTTCATGGCATTGATAAGATATAGCTGCCCATCCATCACCAGGTATAGCTAACCACCAGGCGTTCGGTCAAATGAAGATTCTGAGCGCAGCCCCACTGATGACATTGTGGCTGACACATTCAGTCAACAATCTAGTCATGTGGAAGAAGAGGATGGCTTCGAAACGCTTGGATATGAGTACAGTACCATATGATACATGCTGTTGGGCTGGGGCTGCTGCAAGCTCTACAAAATATTAAGAAATCACAAAGAGAATTATCAGTCACAAACCATACCAAGTGGGTACCAGTACCACAGACAGCAACATAGTGGCAGTACTAATCCCAGTCTTATAGGGTTACAGTCCTATTGAGGGCTTAATTGCTAGGGGATGGACCTGCAAAGTGGCCCACACACCTACCCCTCATCACCCCTGCCACCCACCTGAACATCTCTACCCCTCACCCTGCCCACGGCACCTCACCTCTTCCAATCTCCATATCACCTTCATCAAAGCCAACTGCCTTGATTTTTCCCCTCTTTCTCTCCCCTCCTCTCCCGTACCCCGCCCTCCTGTCCACAAACCTGACAAGGCCTCCTGGCTGTGCACTACCTTCATACAAAACCTCTATCCACATGCACTGCTTTTCTCTCCATCCCTTTCTGCCTTATCCCATCCCCATCCTCCGGTCTACCACACGACACAGCCTTTTGGCTGAATCACTGACTTGTATCCTTGATTAATTTCTCTTCACCTCGTATGTACAGTATATGACCTGGCATACACTGTACAATACCAGTAATAGTTACTGTTCGAGTTCTCTCTGTTCCCCACAGTTTGTTGTATACTCTTTGCTGTGTGTATTCTTATTTGACGTGGACCCTGGCTCACAGATGTAAATCCAAGATCTTAATAAATAAATGAAATACATAAATAAAAACACTTGTTTTAGGAGATAATTGCAAGTGGACAACCCAATTAATAAAGCAAGACTTGCACAGCTAGTTTGGGGGAAAACTAGATCAAGCAGCCCTTCAGAGGCATAATGTAGAGAAAAAGATAATAAGTTGAAAGTTGAGAGGGAGATATGCAGGGCCACCAAAATGATCAGGGGTATGAAAGACAAATGCTATAGTAGACGAGCAGGGGACTCACTGAACCACAATGAGGCCAGCTGGTAGTACAAATTTTGCTGACAGAAAGGAGGGCAAGCACCTACAGTAACTTTACCTTAAAGGTACACATTTTATTTATATTTCTTTTCATACTGAAAGTAGCAGGGTAGTGGGCAGAAAGAAGGAGATTTGTAGGCAGTGTTTGGGGCACTTTGAAACTTATCTTTAAAATTGTAACAGTTGAGTTGGGGGAAACTTTCTTAGGGGATTAATCTTGGGGCTGAGTAGATTTACGAAGTCCTCTGAATTAAGTCTGTAATTTGGGGATGGAGCTGACAAAGGCTTAGTGCCTTCTAACAACTGCACTATAAAAGGACTCCCTCCTAACAAGTCATGTTCATGTTCATGTATCAGTCAGTGAGTGGAACAGCAAAGAAGTGGAACAGGTACAACACAGGCATCAACAGATATCTGCAGGAGGAAGCAGTGGAGCGGGGTACTCTGCTGGTCGACTAAGGTAAGGTACCTTTTCACTATTGTGCAACATTCACTGCTGGGAAAGGCGGAAGGTCAAAGGTAGGCCAACACTCGGAATGGGAGCAACACCCTATCTAGGGTAGGAGTATAAAGGGATTAAAACAAGGTATGGGAACATTAATAGCAACCTAGCTAGGGTCAAGTAGGAAAGGGTTAGGGGAAGGTGAAAGTGCTGCTACCACAATACAAAAAAGCTGAGGAGGGAAGGAGATAAAGGAAGAAGGAAAACTCTTCGGACAAGAGGAAACTACTTGTTGAGTGGGGTAGAAGGGAAAACACCTATCTAGTATAAAAGTACAAAGGGGCATAGTAAACAAGAAAAGAGGAAAACTAAAAATATCCTATCGGGGTAAGGGTAAAAAGTATTGTCAGGTAACACAGAGAGAAAAGGAATTGGGAATGCTTGGAATAGTGCAGTGCAGTGACTGTGGGGCATTGGTTTTCAGAGAGACCTGGAGACTGCGGTGCTGCCCGATCTGCACACACCACTCTGAGTTGAGGGAGGAGGTCACTAGATTTTATGCCAAGTTGGCTAGTATTCAGGGTACCTCTTACCCCATGCAGGGGACACCAAGTCTGCCACTGTTACCTCAGAGGATGTCAGGGAAGAGGAATGACTGCCCTATGCTGTGTTCTGGAAGGGTGGGGGTGGTGGGTCAGAGGCACATTCCTCAACCAATACCACTATTACACCACTCTGGTGGGACAGGACTGCCAAGAGGAGACACCAGAGGTAGTCACCAGGAAGGATATGGGGTCCTTCATAGAGGAGACCCCAAGGAGTGTGGTAGAGGACCCCAGAAGAGGAGGAGGCAACTTCTGGTGGGGGGGGCTCGATTGTGAGGGGGATTGATTTGGGAATGAGAAGAGGGTGGAGAGGTTAGATGTCTGCACGACATGATAGCCTGAAGGGATGGGACGTGGATCCTGAGGCTCTCTAGGGCAGCTGGATGGAAGGCAGAGCTGGATGTCATTGTTTGTCTGGGAACTAAAGCCCCGGCTAGGGAAGGTGCAGGGATAGTGCAAGGGGAGGCTAAGGAGCTGGGGAGGCTTCTTAGAAATGTAGCGCTCTCAGTGGCTTTTGCTGAGGTGCTTTCTGTCTCTGATAGAGGGGAGGGAAGGAGAGGGATCTCCATAGCAGGAGCTTCAACTTACAGTTGAAGGAATGGTGTAGAGAGGAGGGGTTCGGCTATATTGGGAACTGGGTATCTACCTGGAGGGATAAGGGCCTATACAAGGGAGATGAGCTACATCCATCTGGGAGGGGAACCACAGTCTTCAGTGGATGGTTTAAATGCTATTTTGATGAACTGGGGTGGTAGAAGGAATTGGGGAGGCAGAAACTGCCCCCCTCCCACAGGCTGAAGTAGAGAGTAGGGAGAACCTGAGGGGAGAGAGAGATTCCCCCAGCATGAAAAATTAATAAAGAAAGCAGGGTTGTAGAAATGAAGGGTTATGGGAATGGGAGAATTAGAGAGGGGAAAGAAGGGAGGGCAAAAAGGAAAAAAGGGGGTAACAAGTAGAATGGTAACAAAATCTGGAAGGTAATGTGTGCAAATGCTAGAAGTCTAGGAAATAAGATTCCAGACCTAGACCTCATCATGGCAGAGGCTGACCTGAATATTGTGGCCATTACCGAGTCATGGTGCACCGAAAACCATGACTGGGACGTATCCATGCAAGTCTATACTGTGTTCAGAAAGAACATGGTGGGAAGGAAAGAAGGGGATGTTGTGCTTTATGTGAGAGAAAGCATAAAAGCAGCCGAGATACAGGGAATACGAAGTGTTGGGGGTAGGCAGAGGTACTGTGAGTCACCTGGGAGATGTGGAATGGAGCCACTGTTCACACTGCCATAATCTAGAGACCTCCAGCACAGGCGGAGAAGTTAGATAAGGTACTGATGAAAGCCACTGGCAAGATGGCAGAAAAGGTGGAGGTGCTGCTAGTGGGCACCTCAGTCTTCTGGATGTAGATTGAAGGCTCTTAGCTGCGACTTTAGCTAGAAGCACAGACTTCCTGGACTCCCTGCAGGGGGTGTTCCTCAGACAACTATTCAGCAAATCCACTCATGATGGGGCAATACTGGACTTGGTACTCACTAACAGGGACAGTGTTGCAGATGTCAAGGTGGGAGGCCACATGGGAACCAGTGGTAACCATACAATGTGGTTCAATATACTGTAAGGACAGCTGTGGAATTGAACCACAGAAGGTTGAGGATCTTGGGTTTCAGTAGGGCAGATTTTATAAAGATGGGTGAATGCCTCAGGGATAACCTGGGGAGGATGAGCTGGGTGGAGTAGAGGAACAGTGGATGAAGCTAAAAGGGGGCATAGTGAAGGCAGCAAAACTCTGCAACAAGCAAGTGAGGAAAAGCAAGAAGAAACAGAGGTTTCAATGTTTCTTGAAAGAGGTAGCTGAAAAGGTAAAAGCTCAAAGTATAGCATTCAAAATTTTTTTTTATTTTATTTTTATTTAAAAGTTGGTAACCAGGAAAAGCACCATAAGCCGAAGCTCGTTTCTAGGTGTGACATGGGTGAAGGGGAACAAAGGGAGAAGGCACAAAATGGTAGCATACAAATACATAGAAAAATATAATCACAAGAGTTAGGGTTACAGACCCAGTTACAATTATTACAAAGCCACACAACAACATCTGCAACAAATACCGAACAGTTAAGAGTCCAGCACTCGATAAGAGGGGGTTAGGTTATACAAGCCCCCAAGACCCAGTTTCTGTATCAACATCTAGATTGCAACACAGCAGAGTTAGAAATATAATTAAGGCAGTAAAGGTTGGGGGGCGTTGGGAGCATGGCTGATAGTGAAGATGTCTTAGGAGCCTCTTAAGTGAGAAGGGGGAGGAACATGAGTGGAGGTCAGAGGGAAGTTTATTCCAGAGAGAGGGGAAGTGAAAGGAGAAAGCAGATTGACTGGAGACTGAGTGAGGGGAGAGGGATGGAAAAGGAACAAGAGTCTCTGTGATGAATGGAATAGTTTGAGGAGGCAGCTTGGGAGAGCCAAGAGGAGAGGAGAGGTAGGAGGGGAAGGAACCAAACCAGAATTTAGCAACATGTGTAACGCAGTGAACCATTTGCGTATGGGATAGGGAGGTAAGGGATAGGGGAGGATAGAGAAGACAGTGGTGAGTGAGAGGGCGAGATACAGTGGCAAAATGACAGAAGGAGATTAGAAGGATGTCAGGTTTTCCTAGTGAAGCCTGAGAGGAAGTTCCATACACCACATCGCTGTAGTCAAAAGTCGGTAGTATCATTTTAGAGACCAACTCATGATGGGTAGGAAGAGGGAGGCTACCTATGTGTCTGAATAGAGCACCTAATTTGGGGCATAACTTGATGCATATGACGTCAACGTGAGTGGAGAAATCCAGGGTTTTGTCCAACCACACTCCTAAGTACTTGAAAGCCAATATGTTCTCAAGGGTGGAGCCATCCAAGGCAGCAAAAGTGTGGGGTTTCTGTAAAGTGACCAGCTTTTGTCTAGTGCCGAAGGTCATGGCCACTGTTTTTTTGATGTTAAGTTTAAGTTTATTATCCTTAAACCAGGATTGGACTTTGTTAAAATTGTCCTGAAGTGGGGACTGTACGCTAATGTCAGGGCCCAGAGAAGAAAAGAACAGTGTCATCAGTGTACATGTGAATTTTGACTGATCTGCAGACTGAAGGGAGGTTATTAATAAAAAGGGAGAAGAGGATGGGGTTGAGGATGGAACCTTGGGGGACACCAGAGAGGATGGGGAGTGGGGAGGATAGAATATCCCCAGTCAGAACCGATTGTACCCTGTTGAGAAGATAGTAGCAGAACCAGTTTACAGCAGAATCTGGGAGACCAATTGAGACAAAAGTTTGTAGTAGGAGTGAGTAGGAGACGGAATCAAAAGCCTTTGCAAGATCGATGAAAATGGCGGCGGTAATGTGGCTCCTGTCCATTGCAGTGAGTATAGAGTCAGTGACACAAAGAAGAGAAGATATAGTCAAGAGACACTTCCTAAAGCTGTACTGGATGGGTGAGAGAGTGTTGGATCTGACAAGAAAGTCAGATAGTCTTAAGTGAATAAGTGATTCTTGCAGTTTAGCTACTGTAGGGATGGGAGGAAAGAGATGGGCCTGTAGTTTCCAGGGGAGGAGGGGTCCCCTCCTTTGGAAGGACTCTAGCTGACTTTCAGGCCTTGGGAAGGGTGGATGAAGAGAGAGAGAAAGGTTAAGGATATGGATAAGCGGAACGGCAATAGCAGAAGCAGAGAAGTGGATAAGCCTGGGGTGGAGACCATCTGGGCTTGACTTAGATGGGTTTGGAGCGATAAGGGATGAGTAGACTTCTAGCAGCATAAAAGGAGGGAAATTATAATCAGAGGGCAGGTCGGTCGCAACCTGGTTGGTCTTAGCATCTAAGGGGGATGAGGGGGGAACAATTGTCTGAGAGTGCACAAGTAGTGAAGAATTTGTTAAAAATCTCTGCAATTGAGGCAGGGTCAGAGACAGGAGACCCTTCTACGTTAAGAACAGGGGAAGTATGTTTGGCTGGTGGGTCAAAAAGTGTGTGGAGAACTTTCCAAAAGGATGCAGGAGTCTGTTGACTTTGCTACATGTGGCACCTGAAGTAATTAGTCTTCAAGAGGCATATGGCCTTGCTGCAGTTATTTCTGAGGGCCCTGTAGTATTGTAGATCCAACTGGAGATGGGAGACATTGTAGCAGCACCAAGCTCTATCCGTGGCCCTGTATTTGGCCAGAAGGTCAGCAGCGATCCAAGGGTGATGGAGTCGCTTTACCCTGGTTTTCTTAAGGGGGGCATGGTGGTTCCATATTCATAAGAGGAGGTTGGTGAAGAGAGATAGGGCAGAGTCAACATCCATTGTGGAGTAGATGGGCACCCAGTCTGCATTAGAGATGTCATGTTGAAGGGGAGCATAGTCTAGGTTGTGCAGGGGATGGGCTCAAATGTATTTGGGGGCTGCACAAGGGGTGTGAATCTTCCTTATGCAGTAAGTGATACAGTGATCACTGATAGCATCTGAGAGTACTCCAGCAGCCATAATATGATTGGGATGAGAAGGTAGAACCCAGTCAAGAAGAGTGTGATTCTGGGAGCTTGGGTTTAGACGAGTAGGTTCTTTGTTTAATTGAACAAGATTCAGGGCTTCTAATTTGAGGATAGTGCACTTGCAGGAGGGCGAGAGCAAGTTGAGGTTGAAATCCTCAAGGAGAAGCAGCTCACCACTGGATGTAAGGGAAGAAATTGAGGAGATAGTGGTTATTAAAGAGTCAGGAGAAGTTTTTGGAGGGCATAGAAGGTGCCAACATAAAGTGGGGCTGATGAGGGAGTAGTTAATTGTGCTATGATTACCTCGTGGGAAGAGGTCCGGCCCTCCTTGAAGATGATGGAACAAGAGAGAGATTGCCTAATGTATAGGGTATAAGGAGACAGAGAGGGAGGAGGATAGGAAAAGCAGTAAGGACCACAAAGGTGCAGACTGAGGAGAGAATAACCCAGGCAGTAACAAAAGGGGGAAAGACATTTTTTAAGTACGTGAGCGAAAACAGGAAAACTAGGAGTGGTATTGTAAGGTTTAAAAGGGAACAGGATGATTGTGAAGAGGGCAGCAAGAAAAGGTAGACATCTTGAACAAATATTTTTGTTCAGTGTTCACAGACGAAGGAGAAGGGGAAGGGAGGGGTCACAAAAAGTAGCAGGTGTTTTGGAGGAAGAGAGGTGGACACTAGTCCTTTTTTGTAGGACAGAGTCCTGAAGGGACTCACTAACCTGAAAGCAGACCAAGTAGTGGGGCCAGACAGGGTGCATCAAAGAGTATTGAAGAAGCTCACGGAGTTACTGGCTGCACCCCTGACAGTCCTACTTAACAGCTCGCTGGAAACAGGAGTGGTTCCAGAGGACTAGAGGAGGGCAGATGTAGTCCAACCTCACAAAAGTGGTAGCAGGGAGGAGGCTGGTTATTATAAGCCAGTAAGTCTAACATTGGTGATAAGAAAGTTAATGGAATCACTACTGAAGGAAAGGATAATGGAATATCTTGAATCCAGTGGGTTACAAGACCTGAGGCAGCATGGATTCATGGGGGGCATGTCAAATGAATCTGATAGATTTCATTGACTGGGTGACCATGGGATTAGATCAGGGTGGAGTGGTGGACCTGCTCTACCTAGATTTCAGTAAGGTGTTTGACACCTTTCTACACAGGAGACTACTAAGCAAGCTGAGTAGCTTAGGAGTGGGTCCAAAGATGGTAAACTGGGCAAGAAATTGGTTAAAGGATAGGTGATAATGTCTTAATAAGTGACATTGCAGAGGAACTGGAAGGGAAGGTCTTTCTCTTTGTGGATGACCCAAAAGTCTGCAATAGGGCAGACACTCCAGGGGGATGACAAGGATGAGTAGAGACCTATGAAAACTTGATAAGTAGACAAGGGTATGGCAGCTGGGTTTCAGTGCAAAAAAGTGCAAAATAATGCACTTCGAGCGCAGAAACCCAGGAGCAGAGTGCAAAATGGGTGGAGTGGTGCTAATGACCACCAAGCAGGAATAAGCCCAAGGGGTAATCATATATTTGATGACCTAAAGATGGCTAGGCACTGTGACAATGCAACTGAGAGGGCTAGTGTGATGCTGAGGCATATAGGGAAGGGTATCAGTCAATCAATCAATCAATCAAAATATTTATCCAGGTGAGCATCATTGAGCAAGGCTCATTTGCAAGATGGTTATAACAAGGTCAAGGTACAAAAGGAAAATAAAAATACACACATATATATATATGTATATATGTATATATATATATATATATATATATATATATATATATACATATATACATATACAGTTAGATACACACACAGTGCACTATATGAATATACACAGGTCATGGTACAAGGTTAAAAGAGCTAAAATATGGGGTAACATATCTATGGAGAACCATATACCAGTTGCAGGTACACATGTATAGCTACAGTAATGTTGAGCATATTTCTGTAATCCCTTTTTTCCGGTTGCAGCGGACAGGAACATCGGGGTGAGGGGAAAAAGCAAAAAGGAAGAATCTGGAAGGGAGGGAGTAGAGCCAGTTTATATGGACAAGTTTTGATTCCTTAGGAATTCTCTAAGATAGTCAGGGTAAATGCACAAGGAATATGGTGGGGGTGCTAGGATGGTAACAGGTGTGCAGGGGAGGGGGAGGGACTACAGAAGGAGGTGGATAACTAGCAAGGTTTGGGTGATATACATAAGGAGAGGAGATAGACCTACAGTATGTAAAGCTAAGAAGAGGGCCAGCGGGCTTAGTCTGCTTTCTGAGATAGGGAACGTCCACCATGGAGGGGAAGGGAGGAAAATAGCAAGACATCAGAGAAAGACAGTGAAGCTAGAGGTCAGAACGAGTTACACTTAATGTGTAAATATGCAGATAGCAATCATTGGAAAGTGAGTAGGAATGGTGATAAGACATAGTCAACGCATAATGGCCAAGGAGATGTAGTGAGCATAGACAAGACTAAGGTCATGGAAAGCAGTTGCATGGTTCCTTAACAAGGCAGGAGTATAGAGTCTTGAAAGTGATCACACTGACAGGGGAGCTCAGTTTCAGTGCTTTCTGAAGTTTGTTCCACAAAGAAGGCAGTACAAAGCTTATGGTCACTCTACGGAAGCGAGATTTAACTCTGGGGACTAACAATAAGATGGATGAGTAGCTTCTCAAAGCATACTTGCCTAGCTGGTACAAGGGGAGGCAGTCTGCGATGTGTTGGGGGAGCTTGTTTGAAATAGCTGTGAAGGTCTGAAGAGCAGCATTTCTATTCCGCCTGTACTGCAGGGAAGTCCAGCCTACATCTGCATACAGGGAGCAATGGTGCGTGGTAAAAGGGACTCCTGTAATGAACCTCAAAGTTCTATGGTAGAGTGTGTCCAGTTATGCGAGATAAGAGGCAGGACAATGGCTATACAGGAAGTCTGCATAGTCTATCAGGGAGAGAAACATAGCTTGGACCAGTCCTAGTTTGGCATCTCTTGTTAGAAAGTGACTGATCCTGAAGAAAAGGCCTAGTCTTTGATGTCATTTTTTTTTTTTTTTTAGTAGATCCTCGATATGCTCTGTAAAGGAGAGCTCGTGGTCCAGCCATACTAACAGGTATTTGAATTTTGAAACAAATTCCAGGTTTTCTCAGAGAATTGTAGAAATATGCGGCACTGATCCTGTGGTTGACAGGAATACTGTGTATACCAAGGGAGAGAATAATAGCATCACTTTGGTTTTCTAAGTGTTAAGTAAAAGCTTTTTGTTTAATAGTAAGTTTTGTAACAAGTTGAATTTAGTTTGCAGGTCACTACACGCAGCTTCAGGGGTAGGGCGGCTTAAGTAAAGTACTGTATCGTCCGTGAACAGATGAATGTTTGCCCTGGTTATGCAATCATCAATGTTATTGAAGTAAACAGCGAACAATATAGGGCCTAATATGGATCCATGAGGAACACCTCTTAAAAGAGGTTTAAGGGTTGAGAGTTCACCTTCAGCCTTGACTTGCTGGAGGTGGTCAGAGAGGTAGTTATTGAACCACTGCAAGGATAGTGAATCCAACCATATTGACTGTAAGAAGGAGAGTAGCAGACTATGGTCGACAGTGTCAAACGCCTTACTTAATTCTAAGAATACAGCACAAATGTAGTTTCTATTGTCCAATTTTCTTTGCCAATCATTGGTCACTTTGGCGAGGGCCGTAATGGGGCTATAGTGCTCTCTGAAGCCCGACTGGACAGGATTTAGGAGATTTGAAGATTCTAAATTTGATCTCGGTTGCTTACAATTTTTTTTTTTTAAACTTTGACTGGACAGTAAGGATTGCAATTGGTCTGTAACGGTTTAATATCACAGGGGTTCCCTGATTTAAACAGAGGAATGACATAAGCCATTTTCCAGATGATGGGATGATCCCTTGAGACAAGGATAGGTTGAACAGGTGAGCTATAGGCATGGCTAGAACAAGCTGTGCCACTTTTAGAAAATATGGGTCTAGGTAGTCTGCACCAGCACTTTGGGTGGGATGTAGGGAGAAACTTGAGTCAATGATATGGGGTTCAACATCTGGGGAGCCAAGTTGTGATCATAGTAAGTTTTCAGGAGATTTGACAAATGCTAAGCCTGCAGTCGCAAAGTGATTATTGAAGGAATGTAACACCTCCAGCCTGCCACTAATGGTATCAATGCCAGAGATGATCTTATCTTGCAGAGAGTTCCCAGGCATGTGTCCAGACAACTCCTTGAACGTTTTCCAGAATTTTGTTTGATTGTTGATGGTAGAGTCAAATTCAGTGCAATAATAAGCAGCTTTTGCATTTCTAACCATTCTGGTGCAAAGGTTCCTTGCCTTTTTAAACTGACCCCAATCTGAGGGGGTCTATGTTTTGCATGCTTTTTTCCATAGCTTGTCCCTCTCTAGCAATGCAGATTTAAGTTCCGATGTAAACCAGCGACATACTTTTTTTGTTACATGCACTTTTACTATGGGGCAAACTTGTTTAAGGCCCCTAGGATTATTTCATTGAAGATGTCACAGGCCGATATCACCAGTAGAAAGAGGGAGGTGGTGTTGTCTCTGTATAAATAGCTGCTAAAACCCCACCTAGAGCACTGCATCCAGTTCTGAAAGCCATATCTCTTGAAAAACATTGACAGAGTGGAGGTGATCGAGAGGAGGGCAACAAAAATTGTGCAGGGTCCGCATCAAAAGTTCTATGAGGAGAGACTAAAGGACCTCAATATGTACACCCTGGAAGAGATGGGGGATATGATAGAGACCATTAAATACTTCTCGGAGGTTAATAAGGTACAGGAGGGGAGTATTTTTCAAAAAAAAAGGTGCTCAAGAACAAGGGGGCATGCTATGAATCTGGAGGGGGCTATTTTCCATGTGAGGAGGTACTTCTTCACAGAAAGAGTGATGGATTCTTGGAAGTCTTCTAGTGGAAATGGTGGGGGCAAAAATAGTGGTGAGGTTTAAGAATGCATGGGATAGGCATAAGGAACTCTTAGTGGAAAGGAAAGTGGGGGGAGAAGGAGCTGGAGATCAAGTAGGGTCTGCAGTGATACTGTAGGTAGAAAACAATGGGCAGACTGGGTGGGCCAAGCAGTCCTTATGTGGTCTTTACATGCCTTCCAATTCTATGTTTCTATGACGAGAGGCTGGTGCCCCTTAACATGCACACGTTGGGGGAAAACGAAGCTGAGAGGTACCCTGCGGTAACCCACTAGTAACCCCCCTTTCTTCAGAGTGGATTCCGTTTACTGTTATTCTCTGTGTCCTGTTCTCCAGCCAATTCTTTACCCTGGCTACCATCTTGGGACCCACTCCCAGGCTGGCTAACTTGTATATTAATCTTTTGTGTGGGACTGTGTCAAATGCCTTGCTAAAGTCTAGGTAGGCCATGTCCACAGCCCCTCCCTGATCTACTACTTTGGTCACCCAGTCAAAGAAATCTATCAGACTCATCTGACATGACCTTCCAGCTGTGAATTTCTTTGACTGGGTGACCAAAGTAGTAGAGCAGGGAGGGGCTGTGGATATGGCCTACCTAGACTTTAGCAAGGTATTTGACATAGTCCCACACAAAAGATTAATAAACAAACTAGCCAGCCTGGGAGTGGGCCCCAGGGTGGTAGCCTTCGTAAAAAGTTGGCTGGACAACAGGACATAGATGGTAATAGTAAATGGAGTCCACTCCGAAGAGAAGGGGGTTACTAGTGGGGTACCACAGGGTTCAGTACTGGGTCTGGTCCTTTTTAATGCCTTTTTAAGTGACATTGAGGAGAGACTGGAAGGAAATGTATGGCTCTTTGCAGAAGACATAAAGGTCTGCAATGGGATTGATACACAAGGGTGTGTGGAAAGGATGAGAAGGGACTTGGCAAGGTTGGAGGAATGGTCAAATGCAAAGAAGGGCAAAGTAATGCACCTGGGAAACAAAAACATAGGGCAAGAGTACACAATGGGGGGAGGTATTTACAATAACAAAAATGGAAAGGAACCTGGGGGTAGTCATATCAGATGACCTAAAGGTGGGCAAGCAATGTGAGATGGCAGTAAGGAGGGCTGGGGGTATACTGGGATGTATAGAGAGAGGCATCACCAGTAGAAAACCAGAAGCTGTTATCCCTCTTTACAGACAGCTGGTGAGACCCCATATGGAGTACTGCGTGCAGTTCTGGAGACCCAATTTCTGCAAAGACATAGACAGGATGGAAGCTGTCCAGAGGAGGGCAACTAAAATGGCACAAGGTCTGCACCGGAAGACATATGAAGAGAGACTTAAGGAGCTAAATATGTATAGCCTCGAGGAAAGGAGGGAGAGGGGGACATGATAGAAACTTTCAAGTACCTCAAGGAATCAACAAAGTCCAAGAAGGTAGCATCTTTCAGAAAAATAGGTGTGCAAGAACAAGGAGGCACAATTTGAAGATGGGAGGGGGCGGTTCAGAGGTAATGTAAGGAAGTATTTTTCACAGAGAGGGTTGTGGATGTATGGAACAGCCTTTCTGAGGAGGCTGTGGAGTCAAAAACTGGTAGAATTCCGGAATGCATGAGACAGTCATAAGGCAATTCTAGGGGCTGGGGGTAGGAAGAAGTAGGCTGTTGGTTAACTAAGATCTGCAGCTTATCCATTAGATAGGGAAATGGGCAGTCTGGATGGGCCAAGCGGTCCTTATCTACCATCAAATTCTATGTTTCTATTAGATTCGTCTGACATAACCATCCCACTGTGAATCCATGCTGCCTTGGGTCCTGTGCCCCACTGGCCTCTAGGTACTTTATTCTTTCTTTCTGAAGTGATTCCATCATTTTCCCTACCACTGAGGTCAAGTTAACAGGTCTGTAGTTTACTGCCTATGCTTTACTCCCACATTTGTGAAGGGGAATCACATTCACCCTCCTCCAGCAGAACCTGTCTAAATTATTTCATGATGATTTTCATGTACTTCCCATGATGCTTTGCATTTCTGGGCTCTGTGTAATTTTGTATATTTATTCATACCTGCTTAAGAAGCAGAGGACAGTCATGAAGGGCCTAGAGTCCTTTCTGACCTTACATTGTTAGGTCACTGTATAGAAACGTAAGTACTTAAGGCTAATTTGTTTTGGGAGGGAAGGGGCAGATCAAAAAAATGGGTAATTTGTGGTGGCACCAGATAATAAAGTTAACAGTCATTTCAGGGTCAGTTTTTAGAACAATTGTATTGAAAATAAAAAAAAAGCTTTTAGAGCTAATTATGTGGGTGGGACATATAAAAATGCAGAAAGAGAGAGAAAGAAAGAAAGAAAGAAAGAAAGAAAAGACTTTGCTGGCATCGGTGCTCAGCCAGACGTGTTCTGAAGCCCAGGATTAAATTCATCAATCAAGAATTCACACATTGCAGCTTGTTTATTCTCTCAAAATTTCAGCATGAACTACAACAGCCGTTACTCATTATCAGCAAGCTCATTAATGTAAATGTGCTGATGGATACATTTCAGCCTGCCTTAGAATAGACATGGAAAGAGCCAGCGGTATGATCTGTTAATTGTCTTCAGAGGACAACACCTGGCGGGTGATGTCAGCACCTTTGACGTAGAAAAGAGTCGTTACTGTGATATGGAAGCCACCAGTGGGAATAAAACAAAGCACGCAGTGTCTGGGGAAGTAGGGGAAGCAGAGCATAAGCACAAGAAAGGTCAGTCTTCAACCAAAAACACATGGAAAATAGGATATATTTACCATTCTGCAGACACTCCCTTGTTCCTTTATTTGGGCTGACACCACAGGGTTCCCGGTTGCACAATATCTGAGTGTTTGGTATGTTTCAGAGCTGGAATTAACATGAATGGGATATCCAGAACCTCAGTAGCTGGGAGTGGACTTTCTTTTTAACTTAAATATTTTAAAAACATTTAAAAAAAACAGTACATCATCAATAATAATTCAGATGTGATATAAGTATCTTCACAAAAGGGATTAATGCACGAAAAATAGGTAAACCCCAATGTGTTAAGACCTGGCTGACTCCTGACACAGAGTGGGTTCTGTGACATCATGTGAGCTTGAGAAAGAAACGTGACAGCTGCTGATGCCGAACACTTGGGGGTTTGTGATATGATATGATATGATATGATATGATATGATATGATATGAGGGGCTCCTCATTTTCTGTATTCTGGCTGTCTTGCTGCTGTTGAATAAAACTGAGCATGTCCTTGTCCATGTACAGAGTGAATCAGGGCAGAGTGAAGGCTGTCATGGTTTTACAAAGCGACGAACAAGTCAGGAAGGTATTTGTGTGAGCGGTTTCATCTGTAGTTTGAATGACTGCAGCTGTGCACACTCCTGTTTTGAGTAGCATGATTGATAGATTCTAGCTAAAAAGCCTGGCTAAATGTTTTACAAAACTTGCTTTCCTTTCCTTTCCTTTCCTTTCTTCCTTCCTTTCTTCCTCTTTCTTTTTCTTTCTTTCTGTCTGTCTGTATGTCTTTCTGTCTGCCTGTCTTTCTTTCTTTCTTTCTTTCTCATCATCACCTTCTTCCACTTCCTCCACCACTTCTTTAGGGTCAGGGAATGGTTCTTCTTCCTCTGCCATATGTCCTGAGCCACCACTTTTGTCTGTGTCTTCATCTACCATCATTTCAGATGCTTGTCGTGTTCCCCTTCTTGTTTTGTGAGCTCTTTTTGTTTTACCACCACCTTTGATCTTTTTTGATCTGTTATGTGCATCTGCCCCAAGTTGAACTCCTACCTGTTTCACCTCCTCCTCCTCCCCCTTCCCCCAGAACTGCTGCTGGTGCTGCTATGACTTTTATGTGACATATAATCCCAATCTGTATCTGTGTCCCCAAGCTTCCCCATATCACTTTGCCCCTCCTCCTCTGCCTGTGTCACTACCTGACGCACTTCTTTCTTATCCCTTTTTTCTACAATGATTGCTTGTGTTGCAACCCTTGCAGCTCCATTGTAAGTGGTTCCTACGATGTGTGATACTCTGTGGGCTATTCGACCACTACTGCCATCTTCCTCTACACTTGTAGTTCCCACAGAAGTCGAGGATCTATGACCAAGCCCACTCCGCTGCAGTTTCTCTTTGATGTGACTGGACAATCCCATGCCATTTCCTGGGCCTCTCTGTTGCTCTGTTTCCTAATGCTTGCTGCAGGACTTAACTACTTGGGTGATGATTTTTATTTTAGTTTTCCAGTTTTTATTTTTAATTTTAGTTCTTTTTTATTGTTTTACTTTTATGTTATCAATGGCATGCCACCAAGGACTACCAGAGGCCAGGCACTGACGCTCTACTAGCTGACGCACATTTGCTGCCCGCTGCCCAGATCACACTGCAACAGCACAACTCAGGACGACACACACTCAGGCTGCTTCAGGACTCAGGAGGAGGATTAGGAGGAAGAAGAAACGTCAGCAACTTGAGGGAATGTGTAGAATTTTGGTTTTATTTTTTTTGCTTTTTTTAAGGGATGCCACCAAGTTGCCAACTATCAGGGGCTGGCCACTGGCACGCTGCCAGCTAGCACACCCTTGCTGCCCTGACCGCTGCGCAGATCATACTGCAACAGCACAGCTCAGGATGACACACACACACACACACACACTGGCTGCTCAGGACTCAGGAGGAGGCGGAGGAGGAAAGAACTTCAACTTGTCAACTTGAGGGAGTGTGGAGAATTTTTTTATATTACCTCTTTATATGGGATATCACCAAGCTGTTATCTACCAGGGCCTGGCAATGGAATGCTGCCATCTGCCACACATTTGCCGTCCACAGCCCAGATCACACTACAACAGCACAGCTCAGGATTGCACACACACGTGCGCGCGCACACACACACACACACACACACACACACACGCTCTTTCAGGACTCAGGAGAAAGGACTGTGGCAACCTGGGGCAATGTGAAGACTGAGAGTTTCAATTTGAAAAGTGCCACAAAAAGAAAAAAAAAATTTTAAAACATTTTTTTCTGGGATGCCACTGAGGTGCCAACTACCAGGGATTAAGCACTAGCACACTGCCAGGTGTCACACACTTGCTGCCCTGCCACTGCCCAGATCACACTGCCAGGTGTCACACACTTGCTGCCCTGCCACTGCCCAGGTCACACTGCCAGGTGTCACACACTTGCTGCCCTGCCACTGCCCAGGTCACACTGCCAGGTGTCACACACTTGCTGCCCTGCCACTGCCCAGGTCACACTGCCAGGTGTCACACACTTGCTGCCCTGCCACTGCCCAGATCACACTGCAAAAGTCTGCTTCAGAACTCAAGTAGAAGGAACTGCAGCAGCTTGGGGGAATGTGAAGACCAACAGTTTCAATTAGAAAAGTGCCACAAACAGAAATATATATATTTTTAAATATTTTTTATGGGATGCCACCAACCTGCCACCTACCAGCAGCCAGGCACTGTCCTGCTGCCAGCTAGCACAAATTTACTACCCAGTAAAAATAAGTAAATAAAAGTAACCCCCCCCCAAAAAAAAATTAAATCTCAGACTTCTGCCAGGGGCTTCAGTCAAAATTTGTTTGTATTTGTAATGCCCTGCTAAAATGCTAGTTCTACAATGAAAAAAAATGTGTGCTGAACTGCTTAGACTAGGCATCAAGTGGCCACTGCCAGACTGCTACATCATGACCCATCTGCCCACTGCCCAGTACCATGCACACCTCCTCCTCCTCCTCCTCCTCCTCCTCCTCTAGAGTCCAGTCTCTCCCCTCTCAGGCAAACACCTGTCCCAGAGGCCTGCTACTACACTGTTGCTTAGCCTGCCTTTTCACTTTTTTCCTTCTTTTTCCTTCTAAAATTTACCTCTTCAGCAGCCCTGCTGTTACAGGATGAGTGTTTGTTGAACCTTTGAAGATTCTTAGCTTTTTGAAGAGAATTTCATAGCTACTCTAACTAGAAGTGAATCACAGCTCTGCCTGAGCTACCTAACAACCCGATGATGAGTGGATAAATGAGTTTTTTTTGCTGGCATGCATCATCGAGCTGAGTCTTGCTCCAAAACGAGGCTATGGCCCACACTTTGACCTAATTAACTGTTTCAGGTGCGAACTGCAGTTCACGATTCGACTGGCTTACCTGGTCCGTATCAAATGGACCTGGGTAAACCAGTCAAATCTCGGGTCCACATTAGTGCCCCTAAAAGTTTGCTGCAGTCTGAAAGAATTGAACACCTGAAGTTTGAGTTGTTCAGTTCTTTTGTAGAAGTAACCTTGCAGCCCTATTTTACGCCAGTTGGGAAAAAGGTTAAATAAAGCACCATAGAGGAGTCTGCATTTCAAAGGTTTATTCTTGCGGGTTCAGTTATTAACTTACTAGACCTAAATCTGAAACCACATCATCTAATCTATGAGAACTGGTACACTTGTCTCAGTCAACATTAACGTCACTTAACATGAGAATTCAAATGACTGTCTTTATATGGAGAGACGCATTTTTCCAGCACATCAAAGTGTTGCGGTGATGTCCTTGGAGGATAGTGGCATCCGATTAAACAAATGGGAGTTGTGTTCTAAATACCTGCCTCCAAAAGCAGAATTTCCACTGTATGTCAGTTTCCTCCACAGATCTAGGGAGTAAATTTACTGTACCTCACAGTTACTGTAGGTATAGATTACTACTGCCCCCCCTTCTTCTCTTACACCTATCATGCCTCCACATGTCATGACACCTTGCAGTCCTTTACTTTCCTCCATAACTATGATTCTTTCTGATACTGTTTAGAAAAACAAACAAACAAAAAAAAACAGGAGTATTTAAAGCAGCAGTGCAACGTAACTGGGCAAACAAAGTGCCCTACCTTTTTTCACTATAAATGATGATGTCTTCTAGTTTTATTTGGTGGTAAATGTTTCTAGTTCCACCGATATTTGAATATTTTATAAATTATTTCATTTACCTTTTTTCTCAAGAAAAAAATGTTGGCTGCCACATCTTGCTTAGAAATGCTATTGTAGACCCTGGGAGGATTCCAATCGAAAAAAAAAAAAAGCTTAGCATACACAGCATAGGAGATACTCTGAAAGGTAGATTTGACAGGGATGTTACTATTTATATCAACTGTAGCTGAAACTAGCTTTTTGGAAAAATATTTTTCATTGTGCTACTGCTTTAAGTGTACCCCCTCCCTCAAATAGGGGCTTACCATGTTGCCTGATTTTCCTATTGCTCCAGTTCACAGAGTGCCTCCCAATGCCTGCCAGTTCCCAGTAGTTCACCACCACTGCCCAGGGTCTTTGTTTTGCCCGTCTTGGGTGATTCAAGCTTTGTGGAGCCGCCACCTTTTCCCTCCCACCACTTCACGGCTGGGCAGATGGCTCCCATGCCCCAGTAAGGTGCCCCTGCTTTTCCCCGGTTTGCTCCCTTATCTTTTTGGCCCTCCTACAGCTCACTGAGCAGAATTGCAAGCCGCCAGTGTTCCAGGGCTGGCTAGTGATCTTGCATGTGTGCAAAGAGGCGCGCTTCAATCGGATCACAACTGCGGTCAACAGTTTGGCTTCTCTGGTGTCTCGGCCCCTGCAAAGGCTGGCATAGGGCACCAGTGATTCTGGCAGACTGGAGGGAGACACATTTTATATAAAGAAACAGCTCTGTGTGCGCTAAGTGTAGCAGACCCGGCTCTATGAATATTAATGAGGCAGACATTAATATTCATGAGCAGGTGCAACAACGCAACAGGAGCTGTAAGTTTCGGAGGTGCTTGCCACTATAAAATTGTAAATATTAGTTTGGTAAGGGCAGCACCTCCCTGGACACTAAAGGGGCTGAAGAGAAAAGAGGGAATAAGTAAAATAAAGTATTTACTGGCTGCACCCGAATGATTACAACTGAGACTCAGATAATCTGCCTGTCTGCTGCCTGGGGAGGGGACACTTAATTATGGCAGCAGTGACAGGCTCAGGAATGAACTAAAATGTTTAAATCTGGGCATCGGTTAAGAGGGCACACCAAGGGCTACTGAACTGTGGGGCCAGTGAACAAATAAAGTAAACTGTCTGGCTGCACCAGGACTTTTATTTGGGACTGAGTCAAATCTGCTTTGAGACTGTGTATATTAGCAGCCATTTTTTTTTTATTTGAAATTACTGTTTATTTCTCCTCCCAGCCTGCCACCTCCGACTCTTCAGGGGGGACAACTGGACATCCCACTGCCTGGAACCCTGCCCACACAGACCCACTGGCCCCATGGAGCCTCGGATTACACCCCTGGGCGGGGATGAGGTGAGGGGTCAAACCCCATTACTTACATTGCGTCGGTCTGTGGTCTGCTGGGCAGGCACAGGCAAATTGTGGGCACGGCCATGGTCCCCCCATCTTCCCGGCTGTGGCAGGCTTGTTTCCATGATTTTCTCCCTTCCAAGCAGCACGTACCCTCCCCGACGTCATGACGTGTACGCCGACGTCCGTGCTGCTCAATAGCCGCCCATCTCCCAGGTGGAGCTTGCAGTTCCTCGAGCCTCCGCTCGGGTTATGCAGGTGTCGGGCAACGGCTGAATCCCTCCCCGGAGAAGGCGAGCTGTTGTTGGACGCTCAAGCCTATCTCCCCCTGGCCGACCCACCGATGACCCGAGTCTGCTCCCGAACCCGGGTCGCCAGCGTGGAGCGAGGTGTGGCGTCCAGCGCCTCAACCCTCAGCGCCACCGGGCCGGCTATTAGCAGCCATTTTAATGCAGCAATAGCCAATTGGAAAGCCAGGATTGTGACCAGAACTTGTGGGACGTTTGCCCAGGACTTATGGGGCATTGCAAAGTGCTTATGGGGAAGCTGCCGGGACCTAATTTAGGGTGCTAAAACAGGGAGCCTATTGTGCATTGAGTGAGGGTAATGAATATTCATTTTCTGGACTGACAAGCAGGATCAGCTAATCACAGTGGGAGCAGCAAGTAGCTCCAGCCAATAGGGAGCCTCAGAAGGACTCCATAAAAGGCAGTGCTTCAGGTTGAAAATTAGTGTTCAAGCAGAAGCCCCTCACAGGGGTGGGGGCTTAGGCCTTTTGCTCCAGGGTGGGCCTAGTGATCCAGTTCAAGACCCTCCACTGGGGAGGGGGCCTTCTGCTGCCAGAGAGACAAAATGGCTGCAGTCAACAGAAGTCACTTGCCTGGGGGTTGCCAGATTGTCCTCCAGGGCTGGCCAGCACCTTTCCACGCTTCTGGAAAAAAGTGTGCAACCTGAACGTTCAGTGGTGAGAGAGCTGAATGGAAGTTATACCTCAGCAGTGAGAGTGCTGAAGCAATCCTGAGACCTCAGAGAAAAGAAAGTCATTCCTGCAAATAATCTGAGTGAGTAAACTGTGTCTAAGAAGTGCAAGTACAAGAGAGTCTACAATGGGCAGAGAAGCCCAGCTAGTTTAAAATATGACTGCCTGTCTGCACCCAAGTTTAACTAGTGCAATAAAAGAGTGGACACCTGTTTAGCAACCAGATAAGGGTCCAGTTTAAATATATATATAAGTGTGTGTGATTTGAGTAGTGCCACAGAACTGAAAGGCAGTTCCCTAACCAAGTGGAATTTCTCCGGACAGTGCCTGGTGGACCAGTAACCATCTCTATGTCCAGTTGGGAGCCACAAACACCAACGAGAGCCACAAGGGACCGTGTCCGTGTACTTGTGAACCTGAGAGAGCTTCTAAAGAACTGTCTTACTGCCAAGTAATGTGTTGTGAGCCTAGAGAGTTACAGAAATCAATTGTGTCTAAATAAAATGTCTGAGTCTGGAAAATGTTTACAGTTTTCAGCTCTGCCAACAAGTGAAGTCTGCTAAAGTAGTGAGCCGTGTTTCATGCTCAGTTGCTGTTAAAGTATTCAATAATGCTAGTAAGCCCTGCCTCAAGCTCAGTCTGTAGTAAAAGTGCCTCAAGTGGTAAAGCAAGGTCTACGTTTCAAGTTGCCTGGTGTCGTGCATGGGACGCATCTAAGCTCTTAGTTGTCTGCAAGGACCATAAACATTCAGGTCACACTAGTTATGGGGAGCAAGTACTCACCGTGTGAAGTCTGTTGTGAACATGCAAAGGACCAGGGTTGCCATGCTGGCCCCTGGTTGAAGGATTGTGACAAAGAGACGTAAATGTGCTAAGTCTGAGAAATGTGCAGAATGTTACACAACCATCAGATTGAGTCTGGGACATAGCCTAGGAGTGTGCCACCTTGGCACTTCCATATGCATTTCCCCTGGGGGGGGGCCTAGCCTAGGTGTGGGGTTTGAGACTTGCCGGCCCAGGTCCCCACCTGGTCTATCCAGGAAAGTGATTCCAGCTCAGAAAGAGACACTGTTCAAAGCTGCAGAGGGTGTCGTTCCCATCTGCAGATGCTGCACCACCTGGCAGTCGGTTCGGGGTATGGCTGCAGACCCTTACCAGTCTCCTTGTCTCACAAGTCAGAGTTCCACTTGCTGTAATCATCTTCATTTTCTGCTTCAACCTGACTGTGTCTATCTAGATGTGACTTTTGATCTGTGAGCATACAGGGTCAATGTCCTGCCAGAAAGCAAAAAGAACAAGCATTTATCAATGCCGAATGTTTGCTTGCTGGCATTGGCACTGGTAGTGTAGGAGTTACAGAGCTGCATAATAGGAATGGCAGTGAAGTATTGAACTGAAGCCAACCCCACCACCACCCTGCAGAGAGTGACAGGCATTGGGGTGTGCCTTTGGGTCGTCAGGCATAACGGCTATGGCATTTCACCACACCCTACCCTGCAGGCACTGACAGGTGTCACGGTGTACCTTGGGGTCTTTGACCCTTATGTTGACCCCATTCTATTAGGAAATATGGTGAGATGGGTGCAGTATAGGAGAATGGGGTGAACTTTGAGGCCGAAGAGTCCAAGGCACAACTCGATGCCTCTCACTAGCTGCAGGGTGTGGGTGGGGGTGGAATGGTATGAGCATTACAGGCGACAATCCCCAGTCACACCCCTGAGACTGTCAGTCTCTAGGGAATGCATGAGCGTTCATTGGTATTTTTGCTCCAAATTTTCAACACTGTTTTTTGTGAGCCCCACCTTATGAACAGTGGCAATATCAGTTCGTTAGCTGAAAGCTGATTTTGCACAGTGACTACGTATTTGACGCCACAGTTGTGAAAACACATTTCAAACAGGATGTGAAAATGACAGCTGTACTGTTCATGGGAGGTGTAAAAATGGCAGTATTGAAAATCTGGAGTTAAAATATCAGAAAAACTGGTGAAGTCATGAGTGAGCATAGAAACTGCACAATGCACACTCGTAATGTAATTAGTTTGGGGATTTTTTACAGCAGATTGTTAACACAGGCATTTTGGGCCTCCACTCATGAACAGTGTCATGGTGATTTTCTTAATCTGTCCCAAACAGTGATTTCCCACAGTGACCACGCATTTCTTCGCTGGAAGTGTGAAAACATTTTGGCCATGGTGAAAATGACAGCTGTACTGTTCATAAGGGAATGTGGAAAATGCCAGTGGTGGAAATCTGGACCGAAAATATTACAGATTCATGAACTTATGAGGGTGCGTGGAAACTGCGCAATGCTCGCTCGTAATACAGTCATTTTATGAACTTTTGTCACCAAATTTTTAACATAGCCATTTTAAGACCTCTGGTCATGAACAGTGTCACTGTGATTTTCTTAATCTGTCCCAAACATTGATTTCGCACACCAACTGCGCCATTGTGCGCTACATGCGCGGAAGCACATTTTGGGCGAGATATGAAAAATGACAACTAAAATAGTCTTTGTTCATTTGTGTGCTGTGGAGGAGCTGCCAACCATTGAAATATGTAGAGCAGACACTTGGTAGAAAGGTATGAGGGAATTATTGTAAAACTATTTACAGGATATTTAAAAAAAATTCCCCTTTTAAAACAGCAATTAAAAGCAGGTGAATTCAGGTAGCTGCTGTACTGTTGCTGTCTTTTGACATGACAACAATGCCTTCACATGTGCGTGCTGATTTCATTTATATATCCTGCATTATCCTAAGTTATTTAATTGCTGTTTTTTTCAAATTCAGTGGCATAGTTGAAACCATTGTCACACAGGCTAGAACATCCCTTGTAAGTTTACTCATGTAAGCTTCAGAAGAAGACCTTGTTGGGCCAAACACTTGGACACTTTGTTCTTTTTGTAACATCCATGTATGCTGGTTCAGTAAAAGGCAACAAACTATTTGCTTCAGTATAACTTTTTTGAATGCACTGCATTAAAATAAGAATTATATTGTAAGACCCTGGCAGACTACATACAGCAGGGCTCCCAAATCTATAGGGAGTCATTTACAGGGAAATTGTTCCCATTGACTTGCATTGGTTACAAGGGCATCAGGCATAAGCCCTTTTACTTAGGATTTCATGACAAGTTGAATTCCTTTGGGGAACAATTGCAGTGACTGAAGTGAATATAGGTTCACTAGGAGAGAGTGAGTGTGTGTGTGTGTGTGTGTGTGTGTGTGGGAGAGAGAGGAGAGAGAGAGAGAGAAAGAGAAGGGAAAAAGGGGGTGAGAGAGAGAGAGATACATCTAAAGCTATAGATCTCCCCCACCCACATTATGGTGATGTGGGGTGGGTTAGGGTGTATTGTTTGTATGAAGAGGAGGAGAGAAATTACATTTTTATCTCTTTTTCAGATTCCTTAGACACTTGTGGTACATCAAGTTGTTACATTCTCAGTGTATATTGACATCAGTACATATCAGGCTATGTGGTTTGAATTCCTTGAGGTTCCTCGACTAGAGTTTTTTGTTTGACACTAATATTATCAATTTATATTTAAATTATCATTTATATAGTCCTGAGGTTTTTGAAATTTCTTGGGCCTTATATCTAGCTGGAGAGTACAGCTGGGTGACAGGTCCAGCTAGGTTTTATACATCACACAGTGTGCACTTATGTCTTTAAGACAACTTTACTGGTAAACTCTTGTCTTTAATGCAGACATTGAAACTTCATGAGCTCTATAACAAACTTAGTTTGTCTTTAATCTGGGTGGGGGTTGCCTTTCAGTAATCACATCCTTATACTAACTATGACACTCATAGCTTGATTTAGGAGTTATCTGCTTCAGCAGTGTTATCTTATGTCAATTAAATTTATATGCAGTAGGATTCTTTGTATGTGTGTTCCACCAAGCATGTTTAACCCAAGGTTGCTTCTGGCTGAAGGCAGTATAGTACTGTTAAACTTCTCTGATATCATCTTCTGTCTTTTTTTTTAATGAGTATTTTAAACCAATGGGGAATTTTTTCTGTTTTTTCTCTGCATTATCTAGCTGTTATAAGTATTGTATTTTCTAAACAATTGCCATGAGCTTCTGAAGAAGGACTGGTTGGTCCGAAAGCTAGAACACTTTGTTCTTGTTGTTACATCTATGTTGGTCCATTAAAAGGTAAATAATCATTTGCTTCAGGGGCATCAGAGCAATTCTGCTTCATGTGAAATAATGAAATGTACGGGGGGAGAAAAATTTGCACTGGAGTTACAGAAAAGTTCAAAATCAATGTGATAGCACTGCTACTGTGTCCTCTAAAGTCCATCATTTGTTTTTTGGTTTTACGTTCACTTGTGCACATGCGCAAGGAACGTCTTGGGAGAATGGGACACTTTGGAGGTGTGCCTGCCCTGTGCAGTCCCCTGCTCTGTTGAGCAGGCGTGGTGGTCCTGCACCAATCGCTGCGTGTGTTGTGTATGACAGTGGTGGTTCTTCAAAGAAAACCACCACTGTGTGCTTGCAGCGCGTCACACCCCGCCCAAATCTTTGCTGCCACACTGGGAGCCCACCCCAGCGTGGCAAACGTCCTGCATTGTCTGCTGACGGGGGTGCCCAATCCCCCATCAGCTCCACAGCCCCCCCAGCCATCCTTCTGCCATGCTGTGAGCGCCCCCCAGCATGGCAAACATCCCGCATCATCAATTATAGAAAAAAGAAAACCTGTAAATTAAAGGCAGTCCCACGCAGTCTCCCCGTTCTCCTCCCATAACCCACACCCACCCACTGCGCACCCTGCCTCCCCGCACCCCCCTATCCCCATACTTACCTCCAGAGCTTGGCACGACGGTCATCGCTGGACCGGGAACATGTCTGCACTCTTCAAAGCTGACCGCGAACTGAGGAAATGCCAGTGAGCTGTGTAATGGGCTAGATGGGTTTTTTCAACTTTGTTGTATATCTCAGGCATTTTTTGGAATTTTTGTACCAAATTTTCAACAAGGGGTTTTTGGGACCCCTTCTCATGAATTCTGTCACTGTCATGGCGTTATTCGGGCCCGAAGGGTGATTTCGCAGTCACTGCGCGATATCACCTTTTGGGCCTGATTAATGAAACAACAGTGCCAGCGTTCATAAGGTGGGCTCTCAAAAAGCCTATTTTGAAAATTTGGTGGAAAAATTCTTAAAAATAACCATTTTACGAGCATGCGTTGCACAGTTCCTACGCGGCTCGTAAGTTCACGAATTTTCAATATTTTCACTCCAGATTTTCAACATTGCCATTTTATTACACCTTATGAGTAGCACAGCTGTCATTTTTCACATCCTGCCCAAAACGTGTTTCCGCCCATGTAGCACACAATGGCGCAGTCGGTGTGCGAACTCAATGTAGGGGACACATTAAGAAAATCACAGTGACACTGTTCATGAGCAGAGGTCTTAAAACGGCTATGTTGAAAATTTGGTGAAAAAAATCCTAAAAATGACTGTTTTACGAGTGTGCATTGTGCAGTTCTACGCACATTTGTAAGTTTGCAAATTTTCAATATTTGCACTCCAATGACGTCCAAATACCTAAACAGCACATAGAAGCAAGCAACATTCAGCATTGACAAATGCTTGTACTTCTTTGTCACTGATTTTTTTAAGCCATGTCCAAGTGCCAAATACCACTGCAAATACCTGCAAGCGAACATTCAGCATTGACAAATGCTTGTTTTCATAGTGTAATAGACCAACAACATGCCTTTCCCTGATTGGAAAGGAAGTGTGAATTATTAAGTATCTGAATGTGCTAGTGTGAACTAGCCTTCATGCTTTGCCCAAGAGAAGTGGGGTGGAGGGTTGAAACAAAGAGAGTGGATGAGGCAATGTGCAGTGTATCTGGCACAACTTCTGAAATCCATGTAACTCTTCTCAATTCAGTAAGCACCATTGGCTTTGTTTGAGAGTTGTGAGGGGGATGAGTGTGGGAATGCAGACACATGGCTGACATACAGCATCTTGTTTCTGCAGTCATATAAAAATGCCAGCTCATGGCAATTCAGAGAAAAAAAAATATTTTGAAGCTGCATTACCAGACTAAGTGTGCAGTTTAGTGAATTACCACACAGGGGTGTGTATATGATAGCACTAAAAGGTGCATTAAAGTGCTTCAGTCATGAAAACCTCCCCCACTGGCTGCTGCTGAAATGCATAGCAGTATGTTCTTTGTGCATTCTGGCTGTTCTTTGCTTCAGCTGCAGGTAGTACAGTACGCTCAAGTTCGTTTGCATAGGTTTGAGCAGTGGGGAGTTCACATTGACAGAGTCTAGTAAGAGAAAACGCTTGGAATTACACATACAACAAAGTCTGCGTTTTCACATCAAATGCTGAGGTATTTTTTTTCTGGAGGATTAGAACCCATGGAGTCCATGAAGGTGGGCTTTGGAGAGCTGGTGTGAGTAAGGACTGTTAGGCACCCACACATTTTGGTGGTCCTGCTGTGGCAGGGAACAGTTTATTAAAGTAATGATGTGTGGCTTGTCTCTCTAAGCTAGACAAGACTACAGCAATCTATCAGGTAACCAACACAGTTGATCTGTGTGTGGGGGGGGGGAGGAGCTGCTCACCGAAGCATAGCTCCCTCTTTCTACTGTATGCCACTGCAATTTCAACTGCTGTAATAGACAGCTCCAGCAGTGATTGGAGAACTGTGACCACACCTGCAAACACACTGACTGAATTGGAAGATGCTGACACACCTCTGAAAAACTCAGATGTTGGCACTATGTTTCTTGCACATGCGTGCAAGCAAACATAAAAAGGAATGTATATAGTTAAGTGTTTTAATGGACTAGGCCATCTGGCCACAGGTACAGCTGCTATAAGTCAAGATAAGAGTGTTGCATATGTTTAATTTAATTGCTTTCTTTAAGGGCCCCATCTAGCCAGCCAATGTACAGCTGCACCAAATAACAGGCCTGCACCTTTGAGAACATTAATTGTTGGGTATCCAGGTACTGCATATGGGATTGCAGGGTTCTGTATGTTCTGGGAACTGGTACCAGATACCAGTGTGAGCAATTGTAAATATGTTGCCATAAAGGTAGCTAGCTAGATAGCCAGGGCTCTGGATATCTCAGAAAGTTGATGAGTGCAACTGTGATTTAATGTCTGAATCTAAATGCAAAGTGATTACTGTGATTTTCAAACCGAACCAATGGTACCAAACAGCAAATGTGGATATTGTAAATAGCATAACCTCTGCTTCCAGTTTTACCCTTCCTAGCCCTCCCCATGTAAATAAACTTGTTGTTTGTTCTTGCAGATACCTGTCTTGTGAGCATATTGGGGCTATACATGATGGGGTGGAAACTACATACCAAAGGTGTGTATCCCATCTGCGCAACGCCTCACCTGTGGACAGGTGCAAAATATGGTGGCATTCACAACTGCCCCTGTCCACAGCCTCACGAGGGGCAGATGGAAGCAGAGCTCAGCACCTGAGTGGGCATCCTATGGGATGCCCAGCCTGGCTCCCTCAGTGGATCCCTTATGCACTGAGGGGTGCATTGGCTGTGCTCCCCTGTGGATGTCCGCATGGATGGAAGCCATGGAGGTGTGAGGTGGGCTGTGCTGCTGGCCGTGCCATGCCCCTGGACCAATGGGGCAGTGCTGTGAGGGTTAACACCAACCACCACACCATGCCCCTTGAGGCCAGGATCTGGGGTTGGGGGAGAGGCAAGAAGGTGGTGCAGTATGAGGGGGGTTGGCAGTCCAGGGGCTGGTGCCCCCATATGTGTGCATGGGGGGGTAGGTATACACGGGGGCGATGGGGGATGCAGCTGAATGCTAGGGTGAGTGGCCCCAGGTGGCCTGTGGCGATGTGCTGGGGTCTCATTGTTGAGGGACGGAGGTGCAGGGTGTGTAAGGGGCCTACGGCAGGGTTCTCCTTGGCATAACCCACGCCCTCCTCCACACTCCCACAGGCAGCACTACATGCCTAGACGTAGTGCTGGCACATCCCCTGTGCATTGTGGGATGTGTGGGTGGGGGGGATTAAGTGAGGGTGCTGCGCAACCCATATTGTGCATCCCGCATGGGGGTGGGCTGCATTGGGTGCTGAGTGTCTCTGCACCACACATACACGGTACAGAGGCACTCCGCACCTTAGTGCATAGGCCCCATAATCAGTAGTAGGTCAATAATTCTAAAATGTCTTATTGGTGAAGAAATCATATCAAAATGGTGCAGGATCTGCACCAGAAGACATACAAAGAGAGACTAAAGAAGCTTAATATGTATACCCTCGAGGAAAGGAGGGAGAGGGGGGACATGCTAGAAACTTTCAAGTACCTCAAGGGAATCAACAAAGTCAAAGAGGGTAGTATCTGTCAGAAAAAGAGGTGTGCAAGAACAAGGGGGCTCAATTTGAAGATAGAGTGGGGACATCTCAGTGGTAATGTGAGGAAGTATTTTGTCATGAAGAGGGTTGTGGATGCATGAAACAGCCTTTCTGAGGAGGTTGTGGAGTCAAAAATAGTGAGGGAATTCGAGAATGCATGGGACAGACATACAGTAAGGCAATTCTTGTGGGAGGTAGGAGGAGGTAGGGTGTTGATTAACTTGGATCTGCAGCTTATCCATTAGGTTGGGTAATGGGCAGACTGGGTGGGTAAAGCTGTCCTTATCTGCCATCAAATTCTATGTTTCTATGTTATTATGTCATGCTTGGGGTGGCATTATAGTGATGTGAGTGGGTACAGCATCCCAGAGGGTTGTACCAGGTTAAAGCTAGCCCACTTAAATAGTATTCTCTGGGTGGAGGCACCGCATGATTTTATTATCTTGGGAAGAACCAGTTTAATATTATTCTTGGAACCCAGGCCCCTCAACCTTTTTAGTGGCCACAAAAGCAGGGGTAGTAGCCCTTGGTATAATGGCGTCAGGGTTACATAAGCATGTCCCATGTCGCAAAGAATCTCTTTTGGGCAGCAAGCTGCAAGCATTACAGTGTAACAAGGACATGTTACGTGACTTTAAAAACTGTGTGTCAATAGATTCAAAATTATAAATGGCAGGGCCTGGGTAAGAGTGAACATCCCCACAGATCAAAAGTATTACACGTAACAAGTGTTTGATCTAGACCAGCACCTGAATAACCCCACTACATCTAACCAGCTCTCCTTGCCTGATCTAGTTATACATTTACTTGGTCCCTGAAGGAGTACATTACTAGTTTTAGGTAAAGGTAAAAAAAAGCCAGGCTGAGTTGTGGTAAGGAGGGAAACTGGCTGGGAACAACTACCATGAAAAGGCATTTGCTGAAGTCCCACAGATGTCAGTGTGAGAAGGCATGCCAACGAATGGTGTCTGCAGCAGTACCACCTGGCAGTGAAGCTGGTGAAGATAATGATGACCAGGGGGAGGAGAACATTAAGTGACCAGATAGAGAGGAAGAGGAAGAACATCTTTCAAGTGGTAGCTGATGCACAACTCCAGCTTCTTCCATTCATGCCTTCTTTAGCCTACTGATTCTCACACCTCCGAGGGACTGCAAATCTCAAGCCACTTTCACCTCCATGGGTGGCAAAAATAGCAGCTGTCATGTCCAGGAAAAAAAGCACTCAGCCCTCACTTGTCCAGTCTCTGGAAATGGGCCAGAAATATAAAGCCAACAGATCAGAGGCAAAAGAGTTACCAAGAGCATTTGCGGAAATTCTAGCCACTGACTTGCTGCCACTGTCCTTTTGTGAGAAATGTCGTTTTCTATTGCTAATGCAAGTTGCAGTGCCAAGGTATCAAGTGCCCAGCCATACCTTCTTTTCCGCAGTGTCTCTTCCCGATTTGTGTCAGAGTGTTTACAAGACTGTCACATCATGCCCTGAAATCATCATTTGTTCCATTCATTTACATCACCACTGGCATTGACCACTGGTTAGACTACTGATTACCTGGCAGTGACTGCCGATTGGATCAGTTTCTCTGCTTTGTTCCCCTCCTCTTTGTTCACTGCTTCTGGGTTAAGTGCCAGCAACAGCAGCTGCAAGCCACCAGGGTCCCTCAGCCTCTGCAAGAAGGCAGCTTTATGTATCACTGACTTTGGTAATGACCATCTTGCAGAAAACTTGATGCACTTCCTTCAACAGAAGTTTGATGAGTGGCTGACACCACACTCATTAACACTAGGTTTGGCCAGCCTGGTGGCACTGAGGGTTGAGGTGCTGGATGCCACACCTCATGCTATGCAGGCGACCAGAGTTCAGGAATGGACTCAGGTTGTTGGGGGTCGGTGGGGTGATGGAGGATTGAGCATCCCTGTGGATGCTCTCCTCCCTCTGGGGTGGGATACCAGGGGGTGCTTCTAGCACCTGAAGTCCCTGAAGCCGGTGGAAGCATGGGCTTTCTGGGCACTGGCAGCTCTGCTTAGCAGAGTTGGGGAGGGGAGACACTGTTAAGTGCATGGCAGTGGGCATGCTTCAGCATGTCGTCAGCCTGGACATATGTCCTTTGCACAGGCGTCCCAGGGGGGATGGGGAAAAAAACAGGGGGAAAAATGTAAACACCCCTGGCCCTGCATGCACAATGAAACTGGGGATGGGATGCCTTGGGGGATTGCCCTGGTGGACGGAGTAGGAGGAGGTACGAGGCCTCCTCTGAAGCCGTGGGAGCTAAGCAAATAACAAAAAAACAAAAAAAAAAAACACCAGGTTTAACAGTATCAGATAATCAAAGAACATTGTAAAAGCAATTGACTATGGGGATTATACACGTTCCACATTTTGCTCACTGTATTAATCTGGTAGTTTAGGTATTCCTTGAAGAGTGAAGGCACCACCATGCAGATATGTAGGTCTGGCCAGAAATGTTTGTGGTCATTTTAACCATTCTGTAAAGGCACAGAAGCTGTTATAAAACATGCAGCATCAGAACAATGTTCTCCCTGAACCACCTGAAACAAGATGTGGCAACAAGATAGAATTCTACCTATCACATGATGGAATGGCTGCTGGAACAACAGAAAGTTATCCACCAGCATGCCATTAAGCACGGTATTGGCAAGAGAGAAGTAAACATCAGCCCAAATTGGACTGACAGTGTAGCCTAGAGGTTAGAGTAATGAGCTGAGAATAAGCCTGGTATCTGCAGACCTGGGTTTGATTCCAACAACCTCCACTTGCATACTGTGTAACTCTGAGCAAGTCACTTAACCAGCCCAAAGCTCCTGGGTCTCCCCTGAAAACAGGCACTTGTGCCTAGTGGGCCTTACCTGGTTACCAAAGACTAAAAATGAAAAAATCAGTGGCATCTGATGGAGACCCTCTGCACTGTGCTGAAGTCCTTTGAGGAGGTCACAAGGGGGGTAAGTGCTGATGCAGCTGGTCTTAGCCAGGTACTCCCCCTCATTTTCCTCATTGACCTGTGACTTTGTATGAAAACTCAATGAGATGAAGGAGGATACAGCTGCTCTTAGTCCAGTAGAATGGATAAGATTGTGTTTCTGGAATGATACTGACATTTCAAAAACACATACAGATGACCGCTACATCATGGCCACTCTCTTGGGCCCCTCAGTTCAAAGACACATTTGAATCATTCTTTGATGCACAAGAAGGCGATGAGGATCAACAGTCCTTAAAGGCCTAGCTTATCCTCCTGGTCTCTGTACGTATGGCAGAAACCAAGACCAGGAACACAAACACAGCAGAAGAACAACACTCATTAGCATCTCTTGCAATGGCACTGACAGGCCAGGTGGAGGATAAAAAAGAAGGAGGATCCCATGCTACTACCAAATGTCACAGAAGTCACAAATTGTTGTCTCCAAGTCAACCTGCTACTACTGCTACTACTGCTGCTGCGCACCCCCCCCCCAAGAAAGACAGCCATTGATGACAAACCACTATGGGGACCACTGTCTGACTATGGGTTGATGAAAAAGCATGGCAGATCACTTTCTGACACAGTGGTTCCTGAGATGCCAGAAAACAAACTGGTGCAGGATTATCTGGATGAGAATGTGCCACCAGCAGGAGACGAGCCCCTATTGTACTGGTAACAAAACAGGCCACGTGGCCCACTTTGACACAGGTACTGTAACTGTTGAACTCCTCAGCTGTCCACTTGCAATATACTCCGTGAGAAGTTTCAGCGCTGCAGGCAATGTTGTCACCAACAGAACATACTGCTCAACCCAAAATGTAGAGATGCACACTTTAAAAAAAAATAACTTACTGCTTTATCAAAGCCCTTTTTGCCATGGCTTATGGATGATGAATCTCCTACACTTCCAGCTGGGCTGTAAAGACAGAGGTGGAGGAGGAAGTGACTGAGGAGGGCATCTGTGTCCATTAGTTTTTGGGGGGAGCCAGTAGCCTCCATGCACACTGTGGGATGCTGCACTGTTGTCATCACCCAGTCTTCTTCAGATTCATGTTTTGTGAATTTTTGACTGGTCTACACAGGCTGAATAAATGATTTTGGGGGGCAATGTTGCCCATGAAACCAGTGTGTACAACACCTATCCATGGTATAATGGGGAGCCATGTCCATGTGTTGCACAGTCTCAGTGGGCGCACAGTTATTGGAACCAGTAGTTTACGCTGAGGGATTCTGTACTGATAGTTTGTCGGCATACATAGGCCTTACAATTACAGCCATTTTGTCTGAGCATTGTTAACCAAATACTTTTGTTTACTGCCAGCATTGTCCATGTTTGTCACTGACTGAAAGGACACAGTTTTTGGATCCAGTACCCCTAAATATGGCCCATGGCATCATCCTGCTGTTTTGGGCGCTTCATCAGCTCTTTAGCTCAGTACGTAGTGTTATTTCATTTTATTCTATTTCCTAATGTTTTTAATGATTGAACCAGTGCAAACTAGTCCACTGTACCTTTACGTGGTTCGATGGTAAGCGTTTGTGCAGTCAAACTTTGGAAGGTTTGCACAGCCCTAGCCTGGGCAATACACAGAAGCAGACATTCTTCTTGATTCTAAATCAGATTGTCAGTTAGTGCACTGCATTAGCAAACATTAAAAAAAACACCTAATATCAGGCACTATAGTTCCTTCAAGCATTTCGATTATGTTAATTTTATGTGTGACATTAAAAATGTTGATTGGAATTGGAGTTCTTTAGATACATTGGGGAAAAACGAAGGGTGAAGGGGCAGATTAGCAGGATTAAATCAGGGGAGAGATGGGCAGATGGGCACAAGACCCAGGGGAGCAGGGTGAGGTACTAAATGAATACTTCACCTCAGTTTTCACCAAGAAAAATTGGGGTGTTGCATCATACATGGGAGGAGACAGAGATACTGAGGAGGGGGGACCCTTACCAATCGGCGGGTCTGGGGAGAGGGTGAGGCATCACTAGCAGGAGGGGGGAGGACTAAGCAGGGAGAAGAGGTACCGGAAGTGAAAATCACAGCAGAGAGAGTGAGGGAAGCCCTCAGCTCCCTTAAGATGGAGAAAGTACCGAGGCTGGATAAATTACATCCCAGAGTGCTGAAGGAACTTGCAGATGTCCTGTTGAAACCCCTGGTGGAGCTTTTCACCATCTCTCTGAGGACAGGGTGGGTGCCCCAGGACTGGAAGGTGGCGCATATAGTGCCTATCCACAAGGGGGGATCAAGGGAGGTGGCAGGGAACTACAGGCCCGTCAGCTTGACTTCGGTGGTGGGCAAGGTGATGGAGGGCATTATCAAGGAGAGGCTGGCGGGGGACCTGGAAAAGTCAGGGTGCCTGGATGATAGACAGCATGGATTCATCCCAGGGAAATCATGTCAGACAAACCTTGTGGAGTTCTATGACTGAGTGATGAGTGCCTTGGACCTGGGTAGATCAGTGGACGTCCTCTTTCTAGACTTCAGCAAGACTTTTGACTCTGTTCCTCACGTGGGCCTGTTGGATAAGCTGGGAGAAATGGGGGTGGGGAACCAGAAGATCAGATGGATAGGCAATTGGCTCCAAGACTGGACCCAGAGGGTCATAGTTGGTGGGATAGTCTCATCCCCAAGGAGGGTCATTAGTGGAGTCCCACAGGGATCAGTCCTTGGGCCCCTCCTGTTCAACACCTATGTCTCTGACTTAAGGACAGGAATCAGGAGTGAGATGAGTCTCTTTGCAGATGACTCAAAACTGGAGGCAGTGGTGGATGGGGAGGAGGGAAGTATGGCCCTACAGGGGGGACCTAGAGGCTCTGGAAAGATGGTCTAGAAAGTGAAAGATGATGTTCAATGCAGGACAATGCAAGGTACTCCACTTGGGGGCCAGAAACCTGGGCCAAGTGTACACCCTGGGGGGGGGGAATGCTACAAGTCTTGATGGCTGAGAGGGATCTGGGGGTGGTGGTGGATGTCAAGATGAACAACTCTGAGACTTGTAAGAGGGCAGCAGCCAAGGCCAACAGGATGCTGGGATGCATTGCTAGGGGGATCACCTCCAGAAGGAGGGAAGTGATACTCCTCTGTATAACTGCTTGGTGAGGCTCACCTTGGTACTGCGGTAGTTTTGGAGGCCACACTTAAAGAGGGACATTAAACTCCTGGAGAGGGTCCAGAGGAGGGCAACCAAAATGATTTGGGGCTTGGGGGACGGGACCTATGAGGAGAGGCTTGAAGAGCTAAATATGTACACATTGGAAGAGAGAAGGGACCGGGGGGACATGATAGAGGTCTTCAGGTACATGAAGAGGGTAAATAGGGGAGGAACAGTCGGGTGCTTTGAAGGAAGGAGGAGGGGATGACTAGAGGGCATGGATGGAAGCTGGAAGGGGGAAGATTCAGGGGAGAAAGGAGGAGGTGCTACTTCACTGAGAGGGTGATGGAGCCATGGAATGTGCTGCCTAGGGGGCTGGTGGAGGCAGAGACAGTGGAGGGGTTCAAGATGGGGTGGGACAGGTACAGAGGAAGGGTTCTGGAAGCAAAATCCAATGCAGCAAGAATATCTGGAACTGGGAAGGGAGAAGCCAGAGAAGGTGAGGGGGGCAGCAAGGTCAGCACCCAGGGTGGGGGCTGACCAAACGAACAGACACAAAAGACCGTTAGGCCTATTCTGCTGGCATTTTAGTATGTTAGTATGAATTGTATGAACCTAAGACCTGATGTGGAAAGTGCATGTTCATACTTCACAAATGAATTTGTTGAGGTCTGTGACAGGCATGTTCCAGTCAGGAAAAGACCTGCTAGAGTTAATAATGCACCCTGATACTCCTCTCTTTTGTCCACTACTCGTAATTTACACAATAGGGCATGGACAATGGACAATCGTACCAGTTCTTATTCTGATTGGCAGAAATATAGATTTTTAAGAAATCAATAAGCAAAAGAAATAAGACTGACTTAAAATTATTTTTGGAAAATTTTAATCAAAGTAATGTGATGACCCCAGCTCTTTTTGGAAAATTGAACCCCTCGCAAATTCATGGTTTCCAAAATATTTTGATGTTAATGGTACAAGGATTACCAGTCAAATGTCAATTTCTAAAAAATTCAATAACTATTTGGTTACATCCGGTTTGAATCAATCAGCCACCCAATCTGTTGACCCTGTTGCATCCTGTGCCGTAATCATTAACAATGATTATTGTTTTGTACTGGTTCCTTTCACAGTGAAAGATGTGCATACCCTGTTGTTGAACACAGATTCTAGGAAACTGGAGGGTTCTGATGGCATCAGTCCTAGACTTTTAAAGTACGTTGCCCCAGTAATTTGCCACCCTTTAGCATACTTACACAATATGTCAGTTTCCACTACTTCATTCCTGGAATCTTGGAAAGCGACCAAAGTCATTCTAATTTTCCATTCTGGTAATAGTACACTAATATCTAATTATCAGATGATATCTGTTATGCTTATTGTGTCAAAGGTCTTGGAAACTTTAGTTGAAAAACAAATTTTGATGTATTAAAATATAAACAATCTTAGACATGAAGTCCAGTCTGGATTTAGACCAAAACATAGCACATTGTCGGCACTGGTTAAAATTACAGATGATCTTCAATGAGCATCCAACAATGACTCTATGGCTGAAACAATTTTTATCAACCGTTCCAAGATCTTAGACACAACAGATCACAAACTCATGTTAGACAAATTGAGCAAAGTGGGTTTTAATTTACAGTTGAACAGGGGCCTAAACAGTTATTTACTCAGATGTCAGCTGATTTTTGTTAATAGCACAAACTCTGATGTGGTTCATGTGGTGAGTGGGGTTTCCCAGGGCTCTGTCCTAGGGCCCATTCTTTCTCACTTTTCATTAATGATCTGAGACTTAAACAAGAGGATGCAGCTTTACATCTATACGCTGATGACACCATAATATAGGGCCAGAGTACAGATTCTCAGACTTTACAAAATAAGCCCCAAACAACATTTAACTATGTTCAAACATTTTTTTACAGTAATCTTTTGAAGTTTATTGAAAATAAAATGCAAGTTATGTTATTTGTTTCATCATGTTAATTCAACCCTAATTCAAAGTTGGAAGTTTTCACCCAGAAGAAAACCTTCCTCGAAGAGTCCCTCGTGATAAATATCTGGACTTGTAGTTAGATGAGAACCTTTGGTGGGACTTTCATGTTTCGGTAATTGTTAAGAAAGTAAATCTGCAAATTGGCTTCTTGCACCAAAACAAATTTTGTTTTTCGCAAAAAGTCAGAACCAAAATTGTTCAGTCCATGTCCCTTCTACTTAGAGACTACTGTTCTGCTATTATTTTAGGTGCGGCCCTATAGCATCCTTCCAAGCTTGATGTAGCTTATAACAAACTAAATAGATTTGTCCTTCAAGCCCCCAGAGGAACCCATCATTGTGATTTGACAAGGACAGTCGGGTGGTTTGGTCTTGAACAAAATTGCTTACTGAACATCCTAGTCCAAATGTGGAAATGGGTAAAACAGAATTACCCCCATACATGCATGAATTGTTTCCTATATGCCCCATCATGAACAGTCTCGGGTCAGCTAAGGGCACTTAATTTGTTATCCCATTTGTTAGAATTTAAGTTGGTCACCAAGAATTTTCCTACACTGGGTCAAAAATTTGAACTCCCATTCCTTCTATTCATTGTCCATCTCTTCGACCCCTTCCTCTCTATATCACTTGACAAAATGGTTTAGGGAAACTCACATAGCCTCATGTAAATCATCCTTGGTTTCCCAGTAAATGTCAGAATGAGTGCTGTATATTTTTTTTTTAGGAAGGTTTGTCGGTGATTGTGGAGAGAGTCGGACCACCCGATGTTGCGTAGTGCAAAAGCTACACGAATCACACGCCGCTGTAAACGTAAGCTTAACGTAATGCTACTCAGGCAAGTGAAGTAACGGTGACGAGACATGCATGGCAACTGACCCAGCTATCAGGGGTCTGTGCCCCCTTCCCCACAACCCCCCCTTCTCCATCACATCACACAACTACCATCAATAGGGCAATAAAAAACTAATATGAAAAAGTGAAAAAGAAAACAAACTAGTAGACATAATCCATTTATTTTACCTTTCATCAGGGGCCTTACTTCCTCTAATTCGGACTATCTCTGATCAATCGTAGACATAATCAATTTATTTTACCTTTCATGGGGCTGTGCCCCACACCCCTCTAATTATCTGTTGATTAATGATTGCGATTGTCAGTTACACATTAAGCGCATCATCAATGACTGGTCCGACACACTCCACAACGCCGTGTTTGTCATTAATTGCACTATGCTGATTATGTAAATTGTATCCAGTTACTCACAATCAGCTCAGTTTAACAGACCAGGATACAGTAGAAAGCAACACTGACTGTGCTACAGGTCTTGAGAAAGCACCTAGACTATGACATGAAAGTGCTTGACCAGTTTTGGTGGGGGAGTATATTAACGTTTACTGCTGCTATTGAGAAATAAAGGATCTTTTTCTGGACATTATCCTGCAGCACAGCGAGTGTCTCTTTCTGCTGTATTCTGGTTTGTGAAATCAAGCTCGTTGTGAGTAACTTGATCTGTTTTTTGCTTGAGTGCCAGCATTTGGATCTTATCTGCCTGTGTGTTTGCATTGTTTACATTGTATTTAGTATATATTGAAACTGTACCAAAGAATTGCATAGTACAGTACTTCAGGAAACCACTGTAAATGAGCATTTTTGTTCAACTGGTCTATATCTACGTTACCTTTCCTTTTTTTAATATAAAAAATAATTTATTTATTTATTTATTGAATTCTCGGATTATAACCTTTGAGCTACAAGCTCATTTACAAAGGTTCCACGTCAGGAAGAAAATGTGAACGTACAATAGTAAAACAGAGTTTCAATGAACATTAAACAAATGTCAATAGTAATATGACAGACAGAGTACATGGGATAGGGTTTGTGCCTTAGCATACAGGCAAAGTCAGAGCTGCAGCAGTAATTAGCATGAGAGAATGGGGAGGAGGAGGTAGGGAAGTTCAAGAGTGAAGGGGGGAGAATTGAGGAGGTGTTTAGCTTGCAGGAACCACTGGCTAAGGGTCACCTTGTCAGGAAGGGGTGGGAGAGTGGAAGGACAGGGGGTTAGAAATAGGTAGAAGGCCAGGACCGCTGGGGAATAGATTTGGGGTGGGACTAGGACTGAGGGCGGTTGGTGAAGGAGGGTAGGAGGGGAAGTAGCAGGTTGGGTGAAGAATGAAATGAAATGAATGATTGAATGAAACAGCCTAAGAAACAGGGTTTATCTAAAAGTCGGCCACGTGCAGAAGAAAAACAGCCACAGAAACAATGGTACCTTATTTTCTTCCAAGTCTGGTAGGTTACAATGGTTTATTCAGTGTGATGTGAACAATCCTAATACAGTACATGTCTACATTCTAGAATTTGGAGACATGCTGACTGCTGGCTATGTGATCTCGTTTTTACCTCAATAAGAATGTACTGGCAATGTTCAGTTGGTGTATTTACCCACAAAGCTAAAGAGGATCAGGTGGACCAAAGTGTCTGCAGAGTCAGTCCAGCCAGCTAGAGGTGAGGGGAATGTAACTCGATACGGTACTTATTATTCCATTTAAACGTGTGATCCTGCCTGGCTTGGCATGTCGACATGGCAGTAGAACTGCTGCTCATGACTAGGAATACTCGGAATTGGCCAGTTTCAATAGGACTTTTTAGGAATTTATGGATTTCTAGTTCTGGATCTGAGTCCTTTTCTGATCTGAAAGGACCTTGGAGTCAGATTAGGAATCATATTTGGAATTCTTATTCCTAAATCCTAAAAATTGCTCCAAAAACAAGTGTTAGAAGTGTTGCTTTTGAACGTTTTCCTCATTGAGAGGGAGATTTTTAATGAACTAGTTCATCCACCAGCTGTTTACGAATGCTGGTTGGGACTAAGAATGCATCATTTGAGTCATACAGCAGTGCTAGGGGATGGAATGCTGACAGGAAGAATTTGTTGTGCCTGAAAATAGTCATTGCTATGGCTAGTGCACCCCACAAAAACTAAATAAAAAATAAAAATAATATCCTTTGGAGATCAAGTTGTATAGAGATTATACATTGGGGTCTGAGAATGGACCACTCTGATTGGCTAACTAGCACCTGTCAGCCATGATAAATCCGAGCATTACCATCACAAAACATGCCAGTCAGCCACATTACCAAAGAAAAAGTAAATCACTACTCCCACTATGCCACTTGAGTACTGCTGTGCCTGATGAAACACTGCCGTTCCTGACTGCAGATTCTGTGGAAGGATATTGCCCTACAAAAAAACTTCTCTTTTTCAAATAAACCTTTTAAATTTTTTTTTTAAACCTTTGCCTGCTACAAATTCTATAATTGCAATAATTCACTCCAGAATGTGGGTTATGGTAGGATTTACCCACTTCTGGTGTGATTAAGTCACTCGGCCTGCAACCTCATGACTAAACCACACCAGGCATGGGTAAATCCCATCACAATCCACAACCTGTCATGGATTATTGCTTAATTAATCTAAGGATCTTGAAATGCTGACAACCAATCAGATTGCAGCCTTTCAGAAACCATTTTTATAATGTTCATTTTGCCCATGCTATGGCTGGCGATGGGACAGGAAGGAGTGAGATGCACTTGATCAGTACGAAGATGAGGTGGAGATGGCACAGAGCACTGAACTGATTGGGGTCAGGGCAGGGAGGGCATTTCGTTAGTCCCAGAACAGTGCTGCCAGTGACATCTGAGGTTAGTGTCAGCACTGGGGTCAGCTGTGCCATGGGGTATGGTAGCTGGGGGAAGCTGGGGAAGGGCAAGGGAGGGTAATTTAATTACATTCATCAGTTTTAAAGTGTGGTGGGCAGGGGCAGATGGAATAATGTAGTAGGGTGACATTTACTGCATTTATGGGTCTTGGGGTTGGGGTATGGGGCAACTGGAGGACACAGGAGGGAGAATTTATTTGCATTAATGAGTCTTGTGGAGTGTGGTGAGCAGAGCAACTGGGGATGCAGGAGGCTGAATTCTATTGCATTCACAGGTCCTGAGGGTGGGGGTGGAAGAGACAGCTGAAGGGTTAATTTATTTGCATTTATGAACTTTGGTAGTGAGGTGGGTGGGGCAGCTTGAGGATGGAAAAGTGTGAATTTAACTGCATTTATTGGGTCTTTAGGGGTGGGTGAATGGGGCAGCTGGGGACACAGGTGGGGTAAATGTAATTTTCATTTATAGATCTTGGGGTGAAATAAATAGGGTAGCTGGGGGATGCAGGGTGTTGACGTTAATTGCATTTCTGGATCTTGGGGTGGGGTGGAATGGATAGTGAGCAGGGGAACACAGAAGGGTGATTCTAATCTTTTGGAGAGGTACCCAAAGCAAAGACGAACTTGAAACTGGTTTGTTGACTATCAGGGACCCAAAAAGATAAATGCCAAAACAAACCAAATAATGGAACCCTGTGTGTATCCCCACCACACAGCTTTTCCTTAGGGAAGACAGTGGTGCAGCTAGTGATAATGGGGTAGTCTTGGACCATTGCAGATCTTGACCCCCAATTAGTATCATTTCTCTAACAATTATGATGATACAACTTGATAAGTGGCAGTACTGATGCAGAAGCCAATAGCAGTGTGCGAATATAAATAAAAATGAAGCTAAGAAAGTGGATCTACTGCCCTGAGGGTCATCATTACAAGCACCCAGAAAAATGTCCTTTTTAATGTGTTCCACAAAAATGCCTGAAAACAACTCCCAATTAAAAGCAGACCTTGCTTGCATGAATACGTCTTGGCAATGGCATAAAGGAGGTGCTAAAGGGATTTCCAGCCCTGCCATGATGTCAAAACTGCAGCTGTGCTAGAAGAAAGCTATGTCTAATGATGTTCTACAGTGAGTGAACCCTTGACCTGTACAGACTCAGGTTATGTTCTACTCCCCCATGCCACAGCTGGCACTCTTCATCTTGTTATCTTCAGTATGTGTGCGTGTCTGGAAAATGAACTTGCTTTGGGGCCCTGAGCAAAGCTTGTACAGATATTGTGATCCTTTGCTGGTTTTGCACTGATGCTTTGACTCAGTGCTACTCTTGCACTGATGCTTTGACTAGTGCTACTCTTGCACTGATGCTTTGACCCAGAGCTACTCTTACACTAATGCTATGACCCGGTGATAATTTTGCACTGATACTTTGACCCAGAGCTACTCTAGCACTGATGCTTTCATCCAGTGCTACTCATACACTAATGCTATGACTCTTGTACTGATGCTGTGACCTTATTCTGGTTTTGCACTCGTGCTGTGATCCCATGCTACTGCTGTGCTAATTCTGCAGCCCTGTGTTACTCATGCACTGATACTGTGAACCTATACTGGTTTTGCACTGATGCTATGATGCTCTGCTACTCTTGAACTTTTGCTGTGATCCTGTGCTACTCTTACACTAATGCTGCAACCCTTTGCTACTGTTATACTAATGCTGTGATCCTGTGCTACTTTTACATTAATGCTGTGACCCTGTGCTACTCTTGCACTAATGCTGAGATCCTCTGCTGGTTTTACACTGATGTTGTTGCCATAGCTACTCCAATACTAATGCTGTGACCAGGTGTTGGTTTGGCACTAATGCTGTGGACCTGTGCTACTCTTAGACTGATATTGTGACCCTCTGCTGGTTTTGCATTGATGTTATGATCTTGTGCTAGTCTTGAATTATTGCTGTGATCCTGTGTTCTCTCTTACACTAATGCTGCAACCCTTTGCTACTGTTATGCTAATGCTGTGATCCTCTGCTACTGTTACATTAATGTTGTGATCCTATGCTACTCTTGTACTAATGCTGACATCCTGTTTTGGTTTTGCACTGATGTTGTTACCCTGTGCTACTCCAAAACTAATGCTATGATCCTGTACTGGTTTTGCAATGATTCTGTGACCCTGTGCTACTCTTACACTAATGCTGTGACCCTGTGTTGATTTTACACTGATGCTGTGACCCTGTGCTACTCTTACACTAATGCTGTGATCGTGAGTTGGCTTTGCACAGATGTTGTTACCCTGTACTACTCCAACACTAATGCTGTGACCCTGTGTTGATTTTACACTGATGCTGTGACCATGTGCTACTCTTACACTAATGCTGTGATCCTGTGTTGGCTTTGCACATATGTTGTTACCTTGTACTACTCCAACACTAATGCTGTGACCCTGTGTTGATTTTACACTGATGCTGTGACCCTGTGCTACTCTTACACTAATGCTGTGATCCTGTGTTGGCTTTGCACATATGTTGTTACCCTGTACTACTCCAACAGTAATGCTGTGACTCTGTGTTGATTTTACACTGATGCTGTGACCCTGTGCTACTCTTGCACTTATGCTGAGGTCATGTGCTGGTTTTGCATTGATGTTGTTACCATAGCTACTCCAACAGTAATGCTGTGACCAGGTTCTGGTTTTGCACTAATGCTATGGACCTGTGCTACTCTTAGACTGATACTGTGACCCTATGCTGGTTTTTCACTGATGCTATGATCCTGTGCTACTCTTGGACTATTGTTGTGATACTGTGATACTTTTACACTAATGCTGTAACCCTTTGCTACTGTTACACTAATGCTGTGATCCTGTGTTGGTTTTGCACTGATGTTACCCTGTGCTACTCTAACACTAATGTTGTGATCCTGTACTGGTTTTGCACTGATGCTGTGACCCCGTGCTACTCTTACACTAATGCTGTGATCCTGTGCTGGTTTTGCACTGATGTTGATCCGCTATGCTACTCCAACACTAATGCTGTGACACTGTGTTGGTTTTGCACTAATGCTGTGGACCTGTGCTACTAATACACTGATATTATGAGCCTATGCTGCTTTTGCACTGATGCTATGATCCTGTGCTCCTCATGAACTATCGCTGTGATCCAGTGCTATTTGTACACTGATTCTGCAACCTTTTGCTACTGTTATTCTAATGCTGTGATCCTGTGCTACTCTTACACAAATGCCATGATCCTGTGCTACTCTTACACTAATGCTGTGACCCTGTATTGGTTCTGCACTGTTGTTGTTACCAAAGCTACTCCAACACTAATGCTTTGACCATGTGTTGGTTTGGCACTATTGATGTGGACCTGTGCTACTCTTAGACTGATACTGTGACCCTATGCTATGATCATGTGCTACTCTTGAACTATTGCTGTGATTCTGTGCTACTTTTACACTGTTGCTGCAACCCTTTGCTACTGTTACACTACTTCTGTGATCACGGGCTACCCTTACACTAATGCCATGATCCTGTGCTACAGTACTCTAACACTAATGCTGTGATCCTGTACTGGTTTTGCACTGATGCTGTGATTCTGTGCTACTTTTAAGTTAATGTTGAGATCCTGTGCTGGTTTAGCACTGTTGTTACCCTGTGCTACTCCAGCACTAATGCTGTGACCCTGTGTTGGTTTTGCACTGATGCTGTCACCCTGTGCTACTGTTCCTGTAATGTTGTGATCCTGTGCTGGTTTAGCACTGATGTTACCCTGTGCTACTCCAACACTAATGCTGTGACCCTGTGTTTATTTTGCACTAATGCTGTGGACCTGTGCTACTTGTACACTGATATTGTGACCCTATGCTGGTTTTGCACTGATGCTATGATCCTGTGCTAGTCTTAAACTATTGCTGTGATCCTATGTTCTCTCTTACATTAATGCTGCAGTTCTTTGCTACTGTTATATTAAAGCTGAGATCCTCTGCTACTGTTACATTAATGCTGTGATCCTATGCTACTCTTGCACTAATGCTGTCATCCTGTGATGGTTTTCACACTGATGTTGTTACCCTGTGCTACTACAACACTAATGCTGTGATCTGGTACTGGTTTTGCAATGATGCTGTGACCCTGTGCTACTTTTACACTAATGCTATTGTCCTGTGTTGGTTTAGCACTGATGTTGTTACCCTGTGCTACTCTTACACTAATGCTGTGATCATGTGTTAGTTTTGCACTGATGCTGTGACCCTGTGCTACTCTTACACTATTGCTGAGATCCTGTGCTGGTTCTGCACTGATGTTGTTACCATAGCTACTCCAACAGTAATGCACTGACCAGGTGTTGGTTTTGCACTGATATTGTTACTCTGAGCTACTCCAACACTAATGCTGCGATACTGTGTTGGTTTTGTACTAATGCTGTGGACCTCTGCTACTCGTACACTGATATTGTGACACTATACTGGTTTTGCACTGATGCTATGATCATGTGCTCCTCATGAACTATTACTGTGATCCTGTGCTACTCTTACACTAATGCTGCAACCCTTTGCTACTGTTACACTAATGCTGTGATCCAGTGTTACTCTTACACGAATGCCTTGATCCTGTGCTACTCTTACACTAATGCTGTGATCCTGTGTTGATTTGCACTGATTTTATTACCCTGTGCAACTCCAACACTAATGTTATGATCCTGTTCTGGTTTTGCACTGATGTTGTTACTCTGTGCTACTCCAACACTAATGCTGTGACTCTGTGTTGGTTTTGCACTAATGCTGTGATCCTGTGCTAGTTTTGCACTGATGTTGTTACTCTGTGCTACTCCAACACTACTGCAGTGATACTGTGTTGGTTTTGCACTAATGCTGTGGACCTGTGCTACTAATACACTGATATTGTGACACTATACTGGTTTTGCACTAATGCTATGATCCTGTGCTCCTCATAAACTATTGCTGTGATCCTGTGCTATGTTTACACTGATTCTGCAACCTTTTGCTACTGTTATACTAATGCTGTGATCCTGTGCTACTCTTACACTAATGCCGTGATGCTGTGCTACTCTTACACTAATGCTGTGACCCTGTGCTACTCTTACACTAATGCTGTGATCATGTGTTGGGTTTGCACTGATGTTGTTACCCTGTGCTACTCTTACACTAATACTGTGATCCTGTGCTACTCTTACACTAATGCCATGATCCTGTGCTACTCTTACACTAATGCTGTGACCCTGTGCTACTCTTGTGCTAATGCTGTTATCCTGTGTTGGTTTTGCACTAATGGTGTTACCCTGTGCTATTCCAACACTAATGCTGTGATCCTGTACTGGTTTTGCACTGATGTTGTTAACCTGTGCTACTCCAGCATTAATGCTGTGACTCTGTGTTGGTTTTGCACTGATGCTGTGACCCTGTGCTACTCTTGCACTAATGTTGTGATCCTGTGCTGGTTTTGCACTGATGTTGTTGCTCTGTGCTGCTCCAACACTAATGCTGTGACACTGTGTTGGTTTTGCACTAATGCGGTGGACCTGTGCTACTTGTACACTGATATTGTGACCCTATACTGGTTTTGCACTGATGCTATGATCATGTGCTCCTCATGAACTATTGTTGTGATCCTGTGCTACTGTTACACTGATTCTGCGGCCTTTTGCTACTGTTATACTAATGCTGTGATCCTGTGCTACTCTTACACAAATGCTGTGATCCTGTGCTACTCTTACACTAATGCTTTGATCCTGTGCTACTCTTACACTAATGCTGTTATCCTGTGTTTGTTTTGCACTGATGTTGTTACCCTGTGCTACTCCAAAACTAATGCTGTGATCGTGTGTTGATTTTGCACTGAGCTGTAACCCCGTGATACTCTTGCACAAATGCTGTGATCCTGTGCTGGTTTTGCACTAATCTTGTTACCTTGTGCTACTCCAGCACTAATGCTGTGACCCTGTGTTGGTTTTGCACTGATACCATGACCCTTTGCTACTCTTGCACTAATGCTTTGATCCTGTGCTGGTTTTTCACAGATGCTGTGACTCTGTGTTACTGTTACATTAATGTTGTGATTTTGTGCTACTATTACACTGAATCTGGGATTCTCTACTACTCTTGCAGTAGTGCTATGATCCTGTGTTACTCTTACACTAATGCACTGGCCCTATGCTGATTTTTCACTGATGCCATGATCCTGTGCTGCTCTTGTACTAATGCTGTGACTCTGCACTGTTTTTTCACTGATGCTGTGGCCCTGTGTCACTGTTACACTAATATTGTGATTCTGTGCTACTCTTACACTGAACCTTGGATTCTCTACTACTCTTGCAGTAACGGTACAATCCTGTGCTACTCTTACACTAATGCTGTGACTCTATGCTGGTTTTTCACTATTGTTGTGACCCTGTGCTGCTGCTGCACTAATGCTGTGATCCTGTGCTACTCTTACACCAGTGATGTGATCCTATACTGTTTTTTCACCGATACTGTGAAGATGTGCTACTGTTACACTAATGCTGTGATCCTGTGCTACTCCTACACTGAGGCTTGAGTCATCTGCTACTCTTACACTAATTTTGTAACCCTATACTACTCTTATACCAGTAATGTAACTGTTGCATTTGTCTACTATGTATCCAATGCCTTGAACCTGTTTTGAAATTGTATGTATGTATTCACCCTCTGTAATGTATGTAGCTATGAATTCTCACTCTGTACATACCTCTCCCCATTTCTCCCAGGATGTACCATGAGACGAGCATTGAGTTGCTCAGTGTTTCTTTCCTGGTGAAACAATTCAATAAATAAATAAAACACCAGCACTGTAACCATATGCTGTTTTTTCACTGATGCTGTGACCCTGTGCTACTGTTACATTAATGTGTTGACCCTGTGCTACTTTTACACTGAGGGCTGGATCCTCTGCTGCACTTACACTAATGCTGTGCTCCTGTGCTGCTCTTATGCTAATGCCATGATCCTGTGGAACAGTTGCACTGATGCTGTGATCCTGAGCTACTCTTACACTAATGCTGTGATCCTGTGCAACAGTTGCACTGATGCTGTGATCCTGTGCTACTGTTCCACTAATGCTGTGATCCTGTGCTACTCTTTAACTGAGGCTTGAATTCTCTGCTATTCTTACACTGATTTTCTAACCCTATACTGCTCTTACACCAGTAATGTAAATGTTGCATTTGCCTACTATGTATCCAATGCCTTGATCCTGTTTTGAAATTGTATGTATGCATTCACCCTCTGTAATATATGTAGCTATGAATTCTCACTCTGTAAATCCCTCTCCCCATTTCCCGCAGGATGTACCATGAGACGAGCATTGAGTTGCTCAGTGTATCTTTCCTGGTGAAACACTAATGTTGTGATCCTGAGCAACAGTTGCACTGATGCTGTGATCCTGTGCTACTCTTAAACTAATGCTGTGATCCTGGCTACTGTTGCACTGATGCTTGGATCGTCTCCTAGTCTTGTACTGATGCAATGACCCTATGCTGCTCTCACACTAATGCTATGATCCTGTGCTATTCTTGCACAGAGGCTGTGACCCTGTGCTACTATTGCACTGTTGTCTGCTACTCATACACCTAATGCTGTGACCCTGTGCTACCCTTGCAATGATGCTGTGATACTGTGCTACTGTTACACTAATGATATATCTCTTTACTGATTTTACACTAATGCTGTGTCCCTATGGTACTCCTGCACTAATGTTTGTGTCCTCTGCTACTCTTGCACTAATACTGGACCGAGTGCTACTCATGCACTAGTGCCATGATCCAGGGCCACACTTGCTTTAATGCTTTGAACCTCTGCAACTCTGGCATTAATGCTATGACCCTGTGCTACTCTTCCACTTACATAGTGAATGTGTCTTGTTCATGCACTATTGCTGTGATCCTTTCCTAGTCTTGCACTCATGCTGTGGCTTTGTACCACTCATGCATAGATGTTGAGAGCCTCCACTGGTTTAGCACTAATGCTGGGACTGTGTGCTTGTCTTGCACCAATGCTCTGACTCAGTGCTACTCTTGCACTTCTTGCACTAATGCTATGGCTTTGTATCCCTCTTGCACAGGTGCTGTGAGTTTCTGCTGGTTTTGCACTAATGCTGGGACCATGTGCTACTCTAGAACTAATGCTGTAAGCTAGTGCTACTCTTTCACTAATGTTATGGCTTTGTACCACTCTTGCGCAGATGCTTTGAGCCTCTGCTGGTTTTGCACTAATGCTGGGACCGTGTGCTACTCTAGAACTAATGCTGTATGCTAGTGGTACTCTTTCACTAATGTTATGGCTTTGTACCACTCTAGCGCAGATGCTGTGAGCCTCTATTGGTTTTACACTAATGCTGGGACCCTGTACTACTCTTGAACTAACAGTTTGCTTTTCTGTGTTTTTTTTTTGTTTTTGGCAAGTCAGATTTTATTGATTGGCTAAAAAGCAAATACAAGCTTAAAAATGTAACACTGTACAGGACATGCCATTTTTTGGGTTTCTCTTAATTTTGGCTCCTGTTTTTAGATAGCGGATCAATGCATGGATCTAACACTAAACTGAACGCAGGTGTGTCATTTTAAAGATCTTATTTTTCTACCAGTTTCTATAAGCAAAACTGAATTAACATTATAGCCCCCATTCCACTACTTGGTGTTACTGTTCTAATACAGAAGAAAGATAAATAGGGGCAGAACAAAAAATATCCGCACATGTGCAAACTACTTATTCTATTATAGTGATGAAGCTGCCAACTTACCCTGCATGACATTAAACAAATCTGAGTGAGATCTTTCAATACTCCATTCAATGGTGCTATGAATATCCTTATTTTTGGACTGACACTGATTAAAATTGAGGTTAAAAGTATCTGAGTGTCACTCGATCAAGGTGACTGAGTGTTGGCAAGCCACCAGTAGTTCACAATATGACACACACATATACAGTACTCAAGCTAAAGGGTTATTGATACTGGCAGATCAGCATTTCAAGGCAGTTTTTAAATCCATACAGAGGCCTTAGTTAAAATCCGAGTTTCAGCTGATCCAAGCAGTGGGGTTCTTATTTCACACAAATCTGCTGTAATCAGATTATCTGTAAATGTACTCCTAGTAATAAAATGGAGTACTAGTGAAACGCTGGGATGAATAACACTGGTGTGCCCAGAAGTGTTTACCTGCCTGTGTTTTGGCACAATATATGTAAGGCTACACTGCGGTTCCTTGAGCAGTGCCTTTTGTATGACTGAAGCAGTGAATCTTTCAGTTTTCCTACAGTAGCAAGGGAAGCCATGATTTTCTCCCAGATATTCACTCACTCACTCCTACAGTGCTCACCTGCCATCTTGTGGGGATTCCACCAGGGCAATGGGGGCATTTGTACAACTGGGATATAACCTACCCTTCGAGGATTCTGCCAGGGCAATAGAGTCATTTGTACAACTGGGATATAACCTACCCTTCAGGGATTCCACCAGGGCAATGGAGTCATTTGTACAACTGGGATATAACCTGCCCTTTGGGGATTCCACCAGGGCAATAGAGGCTTTTGCAGAACTGGGATATAACCTGCCCTTTGGGGATTCCAGCAGGGCAATAGAGGCATTTGTACAACTGGGTTATAACCTGCCCTTTAGGGATTCTGCCAGGACAAAAGAGGCATTTGTACAACTGGGATATAACCTGCCCTTTGGGGATTCCAGCAGGGCAATAAAGGCATTTGTACAACTGGGATATAACCTACCCTTCAGGGATTCCATCAGGGCAATACAGGCTTTTGCAGAACTGGGATATAACCTGCCCTTTGGGGATTCCAGCAGGGCAATAGAGGCATTTGTACAACTAGGATATAACCTACCCTTCAGGGATTCCACCAGGGCAATGGAGGCATTTGTACAACTGGGTTATAACCTGCCCTTTAGGGATTCTGCCAGGACAAAAGAGGCATTTGTACAACTGGGATATAACCTTCCCTTTGGGGATTCCGCTAGGGCAAAAGAGGCATTTGTACAACTTGATATAACTTACTCATCAAGGATTCCACCATCCCAATGGAAGCATTTTTACAACTGGGATATAACTTGCCTATTGGGGATTCTGCCAGGGCACTGGAGGCATTTGTAAAACTGGGATATAACCTGCCCTTTGGGGATTCTGCCAGGACAATTGAGTCATTTCTACAACTAGAATATAACCTGCCCTTTGGGGATTCTGCCAGGGCACTGGAATAATTTGTACAACTGGGATATAACCTGCTCTTTGGGGATTCTGCCAGGGCAATGGAGGCATTTGTACAACTGGAATATATTCTACCCTTCGGGGTTCCCACCAGGGCAATGGAGGCATTTGTACAACTGGGATACAATCTGCCTTTCGTGGATTCTGCCAGGGCAATGGAGGCATTTGTACAACTGGGATATAATCTGCCTTTCATGGATTCTGCCAAATCAATGGAGGCATTTGTACAACTGGGATATAAACTGCCCTTTGGGGATTACACCAGGGCAATGGAGGCATTTGTACAACTGGGATAGAACCTACCTTTGGGGATTCTGCCAGGACACCGGAGGCATTTGTACAACTGGAATATATTCTGCCCTTCGGGGATTCCACCAGGGCAATGGCGGCATTTGTACCACTGGAATATAATCTGCCTTTCATGGATTCTGCCAAGGCAATGGGGCATTTGTACAACTGGGATATTATCTGGCCTTCAGGGATTCCACCAGGGCAGTAGAGGCATTTGTACAACTGGGATATAACCTACCCTTCAGAGATTCCACCAGGGCAATGAAGGCATTTGTATAACTGGGATATTACCTGCCCTTTGGGGATTCCAACAGAGCAATGGGGCATTTGTACAGCTGGTATATAACCTGCCCTTCAGGGATTCCACCAGGGCAGTAGAGGCATTTGTACAACTGGGATATAACCTACCCTTCAGGGATTCCATCAGGGCAATAGAGGCTTTAGTACAACTGGGATATAACCTGCCTTTGGGGATTCCACCAGGGCAATGGTGGCATTTGTACAACTGGGATATAACTTCCCCTTTGGGGATTCCACCAGGGCAATAGAGGCTTTAGTACAACTGGGATATAACCTGCCTTTGGGGATTCCACCAGGGCAATGGTGGCATTTGTACAACTGGGATATAACCTGCCTCTGGGGATTCCACCAGGGCAATGGTGGCATTTGTACAACTGGGATATAACGTCCCCTTTGGGGATTCCACCAGGGCAATAGAGGCTTTTGTACAACTGGTATATAACCTGCCCTTTGGGAATTCCACCATGGCATTGGAGGCATTTGTACAACTGGGATATAACCTGCCTTTCCTATGTGTGCCATTTTTGTGTTTGTATGAACTGGCAGATGACTGCGGAGGAAGGGGTGCCCCTGCTCAAGTCTGTGTTAGAGTTGGCTCTGCTGCTGTTGCATTCTGTGGCCTTCAGATGCTGTTGCTGCATCTGTGGTCAGGCAGGGGCTGGAGTTAGCTTTTCTAGACACTTCAACCCATGGGCCCCTGTTGTAGAAATCTGATTGGGGCTGATATAGAACTAATGACACTTTCTTGTGGAACAATTCCCATCCCTCTCAGCCATGAGGAGAGTGTGTGTGTGTGTGTGGGGGGGTTGTAGCCAGCTATGAGGTCAGGAATCCTCCCTCAAGAGGAGTGAGTATCCCTGGATCTGCTGCTTCTCCAACTCCTTTTGTCCTTGATTGGAAACGTGATACCGGATTACAGAAGAACGTCACAGTACGTGTGTCAGACCCTGCATCAAACCCTAGTGCCAACACAGCTGCAGCATGGATGACTGCTGCATCTGCACTCAAATTTATAATCCTGGACACATTTGCAACAATTGACCCAATTTGCAGCAGCTAGTGCCAAACCTTGGTTGCAAACAGTGGCCAAAGGCTGCCTGGGCTGGATGCAAGCCAGACTACAAAAATATGGTCCAGCAAGCATCACGTTGATGGAAGGGATAGAAAATCCCTTTAGATTGCCATAAGCCTGGTGCGTTATATCATTGAAGCACTTGGGGCTTGTGGAGATTCTACAGTTTTGACAATCTGGCCCTTGGGCTCATAGCTGAACACTCTGTCTCCAGAATGGAAAGTGAACCTGCTACGGTAAGTAATACACCATGGGTGCTGCCTTATTTACGGTATCATTCGTAAATCATACCCTTTGACAGCCATCTCACTGGTGCAGTAGTAGGGCTACTGGTCACAACATCGTTGACCAGGGTTCATCAGTGTGCCAGGGTCAGTGGGGCCACCTGGGGAAGGACAAGTATCTCAGAGGATGCTGTCTTTCTCCAGGCAGGTAGAGAGTGCAACACTGCTGCAGCAGTGCCAACTGGGTGACCACAAGGGAATGCTGCAGATAGGTAAGCTTTCTGGGAGGGGAGATGCTGGCTGATGCCGCACAGCAGCACTCTCTGGTATGTGCACCCATGCATGGGTTCACAAAGGGAGTCTTGGGGAGGCAAGAAACAGTGGAAAAATGGCTTTGGCTGCTGTAATAGGCAGGGGCATAGGGTCTAGGGCAGGGTGGGACAAATCAGTTGCGAGCTGGTGGTCAGTTTGGCCACCAGCTTTCAAAAGCTGGTAGCCAAACCAATATTTGTAGTTGGCCAATAACATTCAGAATTTGGTAGCCAGTGCAATTTTTTAAGTAGCCATTGACCACCTGGCTACCTGGCTGCTGGATTTGTCCCACCCTGGTCTAGGAGGCACATTGGGACTTTTGGAGGAGTTGGTTGCATGGGATGGAAGGATGGGGAAAAAAAAGTGCAGATTTAACAACAAAATTATAAGCGGTGGTTTCAGAAAATTCTACACCAAGCTATTTAACTGTTGGTTTTTTTTTTTTGTAAGAAACTGGCTATTTTTTTCATGCCTGAAATACCCTTTCAGAAATCCCTGAATCCTGTATTGAAAACTAAAGCTAATTAACCTGCTGGGATATACATCATATGTTCAATTTCACAAAATGCATGCAATTGTATGGTTGATAGCTGGTCACACATTAAATTACAGAAATTACATTGAAGCAGCAACGTCTGTTGCCCAGGGCACTTCCTGGTGCTTAATGTCCTGCTGAATGATTTAGGGATTCCGAGGTGGAGCTGATAGCCTTCCAACCCATCCAGTCATTAATCTCTTGGAGGAAACTGCTCAGGGCAAAGGTCATCAGTGTTTCAGTACAGTCCGACTGCACAAGTTAAGTAAACTTAAAGTCACTTTTATTTCATTTAAAAAAATTATATAGACTTGTGTCCCCTTTTTCTGTTTACACTTGCATCCATTAACTGATTGGATGAGGGCAGATGGTGTAGCCAATCAAATAAATGCTGTTGAAGTGTGACATTTAATGAGGTCTGCAAAATACAGAGGGCTGGCGAGCAGGTGTTTCCTAAATTAAACAAGTCTGAAGCTAATGGGTCACAAGTTCCAGTTTTATGCTTTTTGGATATTTAGCCTTATAACATCATGGGTCTTTTGACTCGTTTCACTGCATACAAGTACCTAAAGTTCTGATTGTCAGTGACTGACCTCGTAAATAAAATTCTACCCACCCAGGAGACCAGTTCCAGAACAGGATTTGGTGTCAGGGGCACCAGAGCAGACCTCTGAACCCCTGCCACACAAATCAGTACAAAGCCTTTAAAAGGCTATCAGTATAGCCTAGAAGTTAGAGTAACAAGCTATGAATGGAGCTTGGTACATCCAGCAGAGCTGGGTTTGATTCCTACAACCTTCATTTGCATACTGTGTGACCTTGTGCACGTCTCTTAACCACCCTGTGCTCCTGGGACACACCTGGAAACTAGCTTCAGCTCAGTGTGTTCTTCCCACCCACAATTGTAAAATAAAATCAAAAAAATAAATAAAAATAAAATATCAAGGACCAATGACAAAATCTGGGACATGTCTTGAAAAATAGTTATATCTGCTTATGCTGCTAAAATAGGTGGTTGTGTAATAAATTTCTAAAGAAGAAACTGGCTGTTACAGTAACATCTGTCATGGGCATGGTTTAATGATTCTGATTCCTTCTCGTCAGTGGCAGAAATGACAGATTTAAGACAGATGGAGGAAATGTCTGAGGAAAAAAAATCAGGGACGTCTCTGAAAATCAGGGACATTTGGGAAGTATGCAGGGGAGGTGATGCTTCTGCATCCAGTGCAGCTGAGGTGTGTTGAGTGACTGTCAAGGTGGCTAATGCCGAAGTGGCCATAAGCAGACACACAGGCCTAAGCAGGGAGGATCGGGCTCCCTCAGAACAAAAGATTTCCTAGTCTAGTTGCTGGAGAAGGGTGACCACAAGAAAAATACCCTTGTTTACCTAACGATAGGTGGGAAAGGGGAAATGGTTTAACCAGGAAAGGCACACTAAGCCAAGGCTTGTTTCCAGGTGCAACCTGGGCGCACAAGGAAGTAACTTTTGCTCAGAGCCGCACTGCATTCAAAGTCAGGGCTGTGGGATTCAAACCCAGTATTCCAGGTTTGTAGCTCAGAGCCCTAAACCACAGCGCTATACTGCCTCCTTATGGAAGAACTGGAGAACTGGAAAATTCTGCCCACCTGGCTCTGATATATTGATTTATTACCTTGCATTAAGGGTAACAACAGACATGGCCGCTGAGTAACCATCAACATAGCCACCAGTGCCTCTAGTGCAGTTTGGATGTTGTCCATCATCTCTTGTGCCTCTCAGACCTAAGTAGCCCCATCTAATTTAAAAACAAAGTGCTCTGTAAGTAGCTGCTTCCCTCTGCAATCTAAAAACACTTGATACCCAATGTATACAGTTTTGCAAAAGTAAAAGAGCAATAATTAGGGAAGGAATGCTGTACTCTAACATCAAAGGGACGAGAAAACATCCTAGTGTGCAGTCTCTTTTTAAAAATGACAACCTGGTACAATTTTATTTTTCATTTTTTTATTTTTATACTTGAGAGCAAGATGAGCGTTGCTGCCCGTTTTCACAAGCGTCAAGTGTTACATAAAAAGACAAATAACAAACACAGTAATATACGGCCACTAAAGAAGAAAAATGCTCAAAATACAACATCCATTTACAAAGAACTCAGGCACAGTCATTAGTAGTATCTAGTCAGAATTTCAATCTATTTTTGAACGTGCATGGGGAAAAGTAGGTTAAGAGTGAACCTGGAAATGAACTGACGAAGAAATGGGTACGACAAAGCAAAGACTTCTGACCCATTACCTTTTTACACAATGGAAGTTTATAAGAACATACAAATCTGCCAGCAGAAACAGACCTAACAGTTTATCAAGTTAGTCTGCTTGAATGCACAGCTAGCACCCTTATATTGCAGCTGCCCCTCACCTTTACTCCCCGCACCCTGTCCCATGCGCTTTTAAAACTACCCGCTGTGCTACAGGATAACACCTCCACAGGTAGAGTGTTATGTTTATCTTTACAAATAAAGAGGGAAAGCATAATGGGTTTTAGATAGTTTGTTTTCCTTCTTGTGCTTGCCACCTAATTGCTTCAAGTGGGACCTATCTGGACCACACACCCCCACCCTGTCACATGACTTTTCTGGGACTTACTTCCTCCGCTGGTGTCCTGCCACAGGACCTGGACAGAGGTATCCGGTTGTTGACTTGGGACCTGTGAGGGATCAGGCCTTCACCACACCATTGTCAGAAGGTTTTTCCTCCATTTTCTCCCATGGGGCTGACACGAGTGCAGTGACGCGATGTGTGTGCTCCACCTCCGAGATTCCCCTGATATCCAGGCATCGGGTTCCCCTCCCTTGCTGTTTAAGTTACAGTCAAGCTGCAGGACAGAGATCCCCCCCCCCCGAGGGAGGAGAGCTGTCCTATGGACCCCCCCCCCTCGGCTAGCACTCGAACAACCCAGACCCATTCTCAAACCCGGGTCACTGGTGCAGCAGACAGTGCGGCAGCCGATGCCTCAGCCTGCCACACCACTGGACCGGCACATAATGGGTTTTAGTGAAATAAAACATCTCCACTTGTGAGTGGTAAGACCCTTAACAAAGCAAAGACACACACCTGTGAAACCCTGACTCAGTCCCTAATATTGTGTAGCTGCAGTGGGGTGCTGCAGGGCAATATGTTCCGGCCCTCCCTCATCAGCTAGTGAACACATCCCCTACGTGATGCACCCATCCTCTTCTGCCCCAGTGAAAGAGAGTTCTGAGGTTGCCCTTGAATCCAGGTAAGACTCAGAGTGATGGGGCTGGTAGGAATTAAGAACTACCACTACTCACCCCTGCAATAAGGATCTCAGAACAAAGTTTCTGGTACAAAAAAAGAATTGTTGTTTATTCAGCCATCACCATATTCAGTAAAGCAGTGGTTGGACAGCCTCACGTTTCACCCCATGCCTTTGGACGAATTCTTTCGAGAGTGCAAATACTGAATGGTTAAAATGGATTGTTGTATTTTGTACTCATTTCTGAGTCGCTCGGTATTCTTATTACAGGTGCCATGGGATGCCTTGTTTGTCCACCAAAAAGGAGCTGAAGACATGAAGAAATATAAATACTGTTTGAAACCTTATTTGTTCTTTTTCTTTTCTTTTTTGCACTCCCACCTCTCCCTGGCCAACCACTCCTTCGGGTCTCCTGGACCCTCCATCTACCCGCTCACCCGACGCCAGCCCTTGCCTCATATTTCAGCCCCCCCGGGTAACCCGGCATGTCCCTTCACCAGATGGATCCTCCTCATCTGAGAGGGAAGGCACCAATGGGGAGGGCAGTGCACTCTTAGTTGGCCTGGGTGTCACTGAGGCAGGTCACTTGTAGGGCTAGGTGGCAGTGGGGGCCAGAGACCATCATCCAGCCAGCCAGGGAGCTGTTTCCTGTTTTTTTCCCTGGGGGGAGTGGTGTGCCACAGACATCAAGGTGCATGCCGATGTCTGCCACTCCCCTAGTGCTCTGAGACTTGATGTCCTGCTGTGCTCCTGGCCTCCACCAGGGGCCAACAGGCACTGGGTCTCAACCCCCTTCCCCCCACCGGAGAAGGCGAGCGATCCCTGGAAGCTCCCTCCTTCTTCCCCTGGCTGGCCCTCCAGTGACCTGAGTCCTTCTCGAACCTGCGTCACCGGCATCGCAGATGGAAATCCAACTGCTGCGCCAATGGGCTAGTATCTTATTTGTTCTTTTTTTTTTAAAAGTACATAAGAAAATTCAGAGTTATACTTTCTAAATAACTACCAGTAATTAAAGGGTATTTATGTTTGTATTATAGGTGTCTTTGATGCTAAAAGAGACATTCTGTTTAATTAGTGTGTCACATGGTTTCTAATCTGCACATAGTGATCACCGATTGGATATTGAATTTTTGAATTGCTGTATAAAAGAAAAGTGTCTCAATGAATGTGTATTCTCTGAGGAAGCCCCCAAAGGCATGGCGGTGAAAAGTAAGGCTCTCCGACCACTGCTTTACTAAATATGGTGATGGCTGAATAAACAACAAGTTCTTTTTTTGAATCAGAAACTTTGTTCTAAGATCCTTATTGCAGGGGTGAATGGTACACCTATTTGCCTTTGCATACAGAAACTGTATTTGAGCACCACAGTCCCAGTGCTGGCTCCCAGGGGGGCTGTTGGGATATTGGGATGCATAGGGAGAGGCATCACCAGTAGAAAATAGGAAGTTGTTATCCCTCTGCACAGACAGTTGGTGAGACCCCATCTGGAGTTCTGCATCCAGTTCTGGAGACCCCATCTCCACAAGGACATAGACAGGATGGAGGTTGTCTAGAGGAGGGCAACTGAAATGGTGCAGTGTCTGCACCATAAGACATACAAAGAGAGATTAAAGAAGCTTAATATGTATACACTCGAGAGGCGGGAGAGGGGGGACATGATAGAAACTTCCAAGTACATCAAGGGAATCAACAGAGTTCAAGACGGTAATATCCTTCAGAAAAAGAGATGTGCAAGAATAAGGGGGCACAATTTGAAGATAGAGGGGGAAGACACAAAGGTAATGTGAGGAAGTATTTTATCACAGAGAAGGTTGTGGATATTTGGAACAGCCTTCCTGAGGAGGTAGTGGACTCAAAAACAGTGGGAGAATTCAAGAATGCGTGGGACAGACATAAGGCAATTCTAGTGGGGGGAAGGAGGAAGTAGGCTGTTGGTTAACTAGGATCTGCAGCCTATGTATTAGGTAGGGAAATGGGCAGACTAGGTGAGCCAAGCGGTCCTTATCTGCTGTCAAATTCTATGTTTCTATGTTTCCCAGCTGCTACTACTTCAACTACCACTACTGTCCTTGTTACTGTTGCCTCTTCCCCAAGTTCTCAAAATACTTCTGCAAGCCCTCCATCCCCATGGCCTAGGGGTATGTCTTATATTATAATAGGGGAGGTATGCCCACAACTGCAGAAACACTGTTGAAATTAATTTACACAGTTCTTACCAAGACGGGCTGCAAGGAAAGGTCTGTGGCTGGAGGGGGTGCTGTCCTTCAGTGCTGGGCTACAACAAAACTTTTGGGTTAAGCAAAGAACATACCAAAGATTTAATAACTTAAGGTCCACAACAGTTGCAGTTTCAAAAAAAGGGATCTCATTTTAATTAATAAAAAGATAACTTCATGGTGCCATTACAAAGTTTTCAGTTCCTGACCGCAGGGATCTAGATGAGGTAGACGGTGGTTAATTGTGACTGAGCTGGCCCCCACCAAATATTGCAGTCATTTGTCCCCTGGGCCAAGTTGGCCACTAACCTTGCTGGGCAGCATTGGTTCTGGGCTGGGTGACCATCAGTACAGGTAGCAGCTAACATCTACCATTTCTTCCTTTTCTGGCTCTGAGTATACTCACAGTAAACAAGATGGCTTGAGGGAAGTAGCCGTTACAAATTAGGGTTACCTCTCTCCTTCCCTCCTTTAGTGGCAATATAACAGAGGACTTGGGCAGGTAACTCCCTCTTCTAAACAGAGGGCTGAAGTCCCTACCCCATGGCCACAACTGGGTTGGCCCTCCTTATTTCTCGATGCGCTCCCTCTTGCTGCATTCGGACGGATTCCCACGGTGCCCCTGGAGCTTCTGCAACTGGGTTGGCAATGATGCTCCAGGACAGGCACTCTCTGCATAATACTGGACTTCATATCACTTCCCCCTCTGAACTGGCTTTCTTGAACTGTCTGGCAGTCGTGGGTCCCATACTGCTCTCCCCTCTCACACCGCCTACCCATCTCTGGCCAATTCAGCCGCAGATCACAGGAGGGAGAACAAGCCTAGCACACACTTCACCACGGAGAAGTTCCTGACTACAATATGGCTGCCACCATGGCCACTTGCTGCACTCCCTCTGCCGCCCAACCACCCATGGGAATGCTAGACTCATGGTGAGCAGGAATTGCCTCTGCTCAACACTCTCCTAACCGCCGCCACACTCACCCATGGCAGAGTTCACCTTTTCATGCCAAAAACCCAAATTAATGGCCCTGTGCACCTTTGGTGACCTCTGACCCACAGAGTCCCCAGTGGTGGGTAGAGGCCAGAATGCTTAATTAATTAAGGACCTTAAAGCCCTCACTGTATATGATATATACATACACCTCCTGGGGTTTACACTTCTTTACAAATATGATACCCCACACATATAGTAGTTTAAGTTTACTGTGATCTTTAAGGGTCTTCTAGTCTTTGGGTGGCGGAACTGTTGAAACTGAGCCTTTGAGTACCAGTATCTCTACATATTTCATTCTCAAACTTTCATAAGATGCACTTTATCCTCTGAATGTATTTGGATCAGCTGCTGAGTCATTTACTACAGCACCTGTTGGAGTTAGCCAATGGTTGTGTTTGCAAAGGCAGAGTCAAAGGTCCATTCACTGTAAATCACCCAGTCCAGTCACAGAACTTTAAAACGTTACTTCTTTCCAGGAACAGAAACAGTGTTTAGTGCCATGACAAGAAATTTATGTTTTTTTTAATTTTTATTTAAACATTTGGTGGCCGGGAAAGGCACACTGAGTCAAAGCTCATCTCCAGCTGCGACCCTGGGAACAGGGAGCATGGGAATCACAGTATATAGTACAAGGCATTCAATACAAAATTACACAATAATAAGCATAATAAAATATTTCAATGAATACAGAACAGCAAAACATGCTACACAGAGAGACGACTGTACAGTGGAATGGAGTATCAGAGATCGGAGTATTTACAACAAGGGACAATCATTTCAAGAGCAATGAGACAACTGTACATGGTACAGAGTAACTCAAAATCAGTGTTGTTACAATAGGGGATAAACATTTCAAGTGCTAAGGCATGCTATGGGAGCAAGTAGGGAAAGGTAGGAGACGGAGTAGCAATTTGACAGAGGAGTGAGAGGAAGAGTTGTGTAAGAGAGGAGGCTGAGTGTTCCGCAGAGAGGGGAGACAACAGTGGAAAGCAGATTTGCCCATGTTTGTGGATGGAGTAGGGCGTGAGAAAGAGCGTGAGTCCCTAGAATGTAGGGTGTATGTTGAGGTTGGGGCAAGGGAGAGGAGGGAAGAGATGTATGCGTGGAGCAGATTGAACCAGAATTTGGAAATGAAGGCTGTAGAGTGGATGAGACACCTGTGTGTGAGCGCAGGAAGGTTCAGAGAGGAGAGTAGAGAATGGTGGTGGGATCCATATGTTTGTGGATCAGCACTGAAGTTGCATCCAAGTATCATCACTAGATAGCTCACGAGGCAGGCAATGACTCGACGGTCATCTCAGGGTATTTATTCTGTGTATTAAATGCCATTTGTCAAAGTAAAGAGCTGTGGATGAAATGTATCTTGTGAGGGACAAAACTTTAGATAGCATATACAGTTGTTGGCAGATATTGAAATTCTGCAATGCTGATCTCTGCTGTGCTGACAAACTTTATTCACAGTCCTATAGTTGACTTTTTTTTATTTTATTTACCTCTGTCTTTCAATCTGCAGAGTTACCTGTATAGCACGGGACCTATAAAACACCTATTTGTTAGCTGTATATGATGTGTATGAAATCCATGCGTAGTATATGATATGTAGGCTATACTACCTGACAGGGTGGGTGTTATTGGGATAGAATAACTGGTCAGCAATTTTTTCAATGGGCTGGTCCAGTTATAATTTGCCGTTATAACCCGTGGGTTATAATGGCGTGCATGCACTGAGTCTCTCAACAACAACCACGCCCTGATTGGTTTTTCATCTTCTCCTGGGCGGGCTTTCACTCTTTTGCAAACGTGACGTCTCCTTACCCGTGTAGCGAGGAGCCACCAGAATGAAAGTCCTCAACGTTGTCTCAATTTAAAAAAAATACCCACGTCCAGTACATAAAAAAAATCTGCTTGATCCCGCCATTTGAAACCACAGTGGACAACTCCCACCAAGAACGGCTCAGACCTCGCTCACTGAGGTAAGCGTGATCGCGATCGCAATACACAAATCTGCCAAATATGAAAAAAAAAAAAGCAACTGTAAAAGAAAAACTACAAAAAATTAAGAGGGAAGGGGAGACATACAGGTAGTGTGTGTGTGTAGTGTTTGTGTATGTGTAGTGTGTGTGCGTGTAGTGTTTTTGTGTGTCTGTATGTGTGTGCGTAGTGCAAATGTGTGTAGTGTGTGTGCATGTAGTGTTTGTGTGTGCGTGTGTAGTGTGTGTGTGTGTGTGCGTGTAGTGTTTGTGTGTGTGTGTGTGTGTGTGTGTGTGTGTGTGTGTGTGTGTGTAGTGTGTGTGCGTGTAGTGTTTGTGTGTCTGTAGTGTGTGTGTGTGTCAGATTGTGTGTGTCAGACTGAGTGAGACACAGGGACAGTAGACCAAGGCTGGAAATAATTGTTGTGAGGAGCCGCCAAACCGAAAGTCCTCGACGTTGTCTCAATTTAAAAAAAATAACACCCACGTCCAGTACATAAAAAAAAATTTGCTTGATCCCACCATTTGAAACCACAGTGGACAACTGCCACCAAGAATGGCTCAGACCTCGCTCACTGAGGTAAGCGTGATCACGATCGCAATACACAAATCTGCCAAATCTGAAAAAAAAGCAACTGTAAAAGAAAAACTACAAAAAAATAAAGAGGGAAGGGGAGAGAGAAAGATAGTGTGTGCGTGTGTGTGTGTGTGTGTGTGTGTGTGTAGTGTTTGTGTGTGTGTAGTGTGTGTGCATGTAGTGTTTTTGTGTGTGCGTAGTGAATGTGTGTGTAGTGTGTGTGCGTGTAGTGTTTGTGTGTGTGTGCAGTGTGTGTGTGTGCGTGTAGTGTTTGTGTGTGTAGTGTGTGTGTAGTGTGTGTGTGTGTAGTGTGTGTGTGTAGTGTGTGCGTGTAGTGTTTGTGTGTGTGTAGTGTGTGTGTATGTGTGTAGTGTGTGAGTGTGTGTAGTGTTTGTGTGTGTGTAGTGTGTGTGTGTAGTGTATGTGTGTGTGGTGTGCATGTAGTGTTTGTGTGTGTAGTGTTTGTGTGTGTGTGTGTAGTGTTTGTGTGTGTGTAGTGTGTGTGTGTGTCAGATTGAGTGAGACACAGGGACAGTAGGCTGGAAATAATTGTTGCCCAGCAATTATAAAAAATAAACGATGAGCAAGTGTTAATATATTTCGAATTTAATGGTTGCCCTCGGGTTTATGCAGCATCCCACACCTCGGGCAACCATTAAATTCTCATTAAGCACACTTCCCCATCCATTATTATATATAACGGACCACCCAGGGGTGTAATGAGGCCCCACGCCGCAGGTGGAGGGCCTAATAGCCCCTGGAAGGTCTGTTATATCCCATAATGCCAACCCTGGAGAAAATGGGCTATATGAGGACGTTTATGTAAGAAAAGGAGAACAACAAGAAAATAAAAAAATGCACAAATCAAGTTTTTTTTTTGGGGGGGTGGTAAAATAGTCCCTCTACTGGTAGATTTGCCAGCAGTGGGCACTGCAGTGTTTGACAATTGCTTGCCTGCAGAGAGATTCCTCCCAGTCGTCCTCCACACCACACACACAGGAAGAGACCTAGTCAAAGTTGTTTCCTGTTCAAAAGTTACTGTCTCTCACCTCAAAGTTGAAACACACAGAGCTTCCATTATAGTTTTATGTGTGTGTGCGTTTACTGACATTGATCTGTTCCCCCACCTTTGTCCATTTCTACATGATGCTTCAGAGGGATTTTCCTGAGATCAGAAAGGGAACCAGGTTTAGAGAGGCAAATCAGGCAATGGAATATACCTTTTTTTGTTTGGTTTGTGATCAATGCAAATGGCAAGGGCAAAGACAGGAACAGCACGAGACTCGTGCAATCTGGAGCAGTAACCATGCTACACAGTTACTTCAAAAAGAAAAGGAATGGCTATGAGTAAGGTAGGGACTCAGTTTCTTTAAAAAAGATAAAAAAAAACTAAACCAAAGATTTATTTGTAGTTCTTACAGGTTAAAAGGGCTCTTTAGTTCAATGGTGGAGATGCGGTCAGTAGGTATACCGCGAGCGGGATCCGAAATGGAAGGTCCGAAGGGAGGAAGGGCAAGCGAGCTGACAGCAAAAAACAATAAAGTTTTTTTCCTGTGTTGAGGATAAAGAAAGACATCCTGGTCAGTCTCCTATGAAGAGAAGTTATCGCAGAGGCAGGAAATATTCCAGGATACAGATGCATTTGGTAGAGATATTTTATCTTGTGTGCCATAGACCGTGCATGGCCAGCAGTGTGGGCAAGCAGCGCATGTATATTTCATTTTGCTACTGTGGACAGGCTCACGCTGCCCTTTTGAAAGCCGAGGTGACAAAGCATGTACCTGAGTCATGATATTGATGACTTCTTTATCTTTCCTTGCTTCTTTTTTCCAAATGGGTGGCCACTTTTTGTATTGATTAAAATTAAAGAAAGGCGGGAGCAGAAACATGGCAGCAGCTCTCTAAGCCAGCTCTGATTAAAGAAAAATTAGATCGTTAAATGGTGGTTGCCTATCAACTAACAGGGATCTAGCTACAACAAACCTTAGCTGAAATATCCAAGAATGGAATGGGACCCAAAAAAGACAGCAAACATGGGTCTCGTAGCCTTGATGTATTCCTTTCTTCTGCCGGTTCCTCGACGGGATAGTGGCCTAGTAGCTCCAGAACTCCCATCGGTGCTTATAATGGTGCTTTTAACAAAAATCCAGGCAAATAGGGAGGAAACAAATAAATGATTGACAGCCGTGGAGGCTAAATTTACTAAAAATGACACCACCATAAAAGAGCATTGATTGGCGATTGCTGAGATCAATGTGGCTAACACACGTCAGGCAGAGTGCAATTCTTCCTTTGTAAAGGACTTAAACTTCCTTTGAGGGAAAATTGAGACTCTTGAAAATACTCAACGCCAGGCCAATGTGAGTGTGGTGGGTTTTCCACCCCGACTTGTGGGACTAACAGAACTTTTGCCTACTGTCTCCAAAATGATCTTCAAGAATTTACAACTTTTGCCCCCAACCTCGGGGGTAATGGTACAGAAAGTTTTTGCCATACTGCAGTGACCATATTCTAGAGGAGATACAATCCAGAGACCCTTAACAGTGATTGCTACGTTGTCATCTCTGGAGGCCAGGATCCCCCTCCTACAAACCGCACAGGCTCGTGGCGACATTGTCTGGGAGGATAATTGCCTGGCCTTCTTTCCAGACTTGTCAACCCAGACACAAAGCCACAGAAAGAATTACAAAAAATTAAAAAGGAACTCTTGAGCAATGGCATTCAAGCTCAACTTACATTTCCTGTGAGGCAGCAAGTCCATCACAAGTCTAAAACTCCCATCTTTGTGGACCATAAACAGGCAGCAGATTATGTGTTGAAGTTGATGGCTAAATTGTATCCAGAAGAGGAGGCATCCTCTGATGATGAAGCAAGCTGAACTGTTTATGTTCCTAACATTGGGACATTTGGTTAAAAATCTTGTGCGTGGTTCAATGCTGTGGTTGGGGTTCCCTGCAGGAAGTAGGGAGCACCATTTAAGATCATGCCTTAAGACCTGGTTTGGCGAGTTATTATAAAAACGAGTTTTCTAAGGCTCTCTTCGGAGTTTGTTTAAATACTTATATTTTTATTGCAAGGCTATGCCTGTAGTTCAGTGGGTGGAGCAACAAACCACGCCCCCATCAAGTCTTTAAAGGCTGCTCCTCCTGGCTAGTCCATGAGTCGTTTCTTTTGTTGTGGCCAGAGGCGCCGCTTTTCCTCACTTCCCTCCCTTTCTGCTGTTCAGGCCATTGCCTGTGTTTCCTCAGCTTCCTTCAGCTCGCTCTGCTTTCTGTCTTTGCTTTCCGTTTCTGCCCCTGACTGTTGTGCCTTCCATTGCTTCACCCCCCTTCCCATCCATTCTTCTCCCCACTCCTCCTCTCGTTATGCTTTCCCCATCCCGTTTGTCCATTGTTTGTCCCCACCCCCGTTTGTCAGCCCAGCTTCCACCACCCGCTCCTCCCCGGTTGTCTCCATTGTTCCTCGTTGCCCGGCAGCTCTGTGCTCCTTGTCTAGGCCACGCAGCAAGCAGTGAATGCTCCCTTCCTCCAGGCTCCTCTGGGCTCCTCCCACTCCTCATCCCTCTCGTTGGTTTCTGCAACACTCCACCAGGGCTGCTTTCCTCTTCTCTGCTGCTCCCCGAGTCTGCTGCTCTTCCCTATCTTTCAGAGCATCGCTCCGTTTATCGCTTAGCAGCTGATACCTCATTTCACTGGCGCTCCATGCTCAGTTCCGGCCCTGGCCACAGGGCTGCACCCTTCCTGTCTGTCCATGTCCTACTGCTTTCAGAGGTATCCTCGATCCACCACTTTTGCTCTGGCTGCTCTAGGTGGCCTCTTCATTCTAGCACCATTCCCGTCATCTCCTCTGCCTCCTCTTTCATCATCTTGGTTCCTGTACTTGCCTGCCTTTGTGTCCTCCTCTGTGGCTCATTCACCCTGTGCTTATTTTCCTTTCTGCTTTTCATTTGCTTCCTGCTTGCCTTATCCTTTTGGGTTTTTTCCCTACCTCCCTATGCCAGTTTTGCTGCTTTCCTGGGTTCTCGTCCTACAGCCAGGACCTCTATTCATATCATTATATGTTCTCTCCAAGGTAGGTCAATCTCAGCTACAGTGCTGACATTGCCTCGATGTATTTACCCCTAGTTCTACTCCCTAAACTCACTTGATATGTCGTGGTGTTTGTTTGGCTATCTAGCACCCTGCAGCCTAGTTTGTGCTTCTCTGTTTTCTCTAATCAGTATTGCTGCCTGTATTTCTCCTCACTGATTTTTCCCCTCCTGCTCCTTTGCTGTGTGCCATTTTTGGGGGGTTTCTGCCCTACCATCCATTTTCCTCATGCGTACCCTTACCAGCCATGTCATTTACTCCCTGCCTTGTCAGCCCAGTTGCAGCCATCAGAATTGCCTCAAGTTATTCTCTCCTTCTCTTTTCATTGGCCGTTTGGTGTCACGGTGCCTAGTCATGTCTTCTTTGTTTTTCCCAAGGTTGGTGACTGCATGGACATGCCGGGCACCGTGACCCCGGGCAGCTGGACACCCAGTTCTCCGTATGTTATCTACCATTGTCAGCCTCTTCTTACCTCCACCATTGGCTGCCGGCTTCACCCGGCTGTTCCCATCTCTCCCCACTAGTGCAACTCGATCCACTTCTGAATTTGGATCTTCATGGACCTGATTGGCATTCATTCCCATGGTTGCTACTGCAACCTGCCTCCACAAGACTCACGTCAGGGTCTCTTTCACTCAATCTGACCTCATGTAGGTCTACTAGTTCACATCAACTATCTGAGCCTACCCTTCATATGTGTCACATGCTCCTGCGACTTGATTTGCTCTCTTCTCGGAGACATGCCTTCTGTGCCCATTACTCCATGGCTCAGAGCTAGCCTGTAGCTGATGGTCTTGCTCTGCACTCATGAAGTCCACATCTAGAGCATGTGAAGCTCGGAGCAGGGTCCTTCTCCCTTGCCCATAGTGAGAATGTCTTCTCTCTGGGTGGACTTTCAGTCGTTGCTCGTTTAGGTGACACCTCTGGATGCAGAATTTATGACTTCCAGCTGCGAGGAGTGGGGCACTCATCATTTATTTATTTATTTAGTCTTTGTTAACTGGGTAAGGCCCACTAGGCACAAGTGCCTGTTTTCAGGGGTGACCCGGGAGCGGGGCCCCTTTTGCTACCCGAGCAGGTTCAAAGGCACCCTCTACGTTGTTCTCCATCTGACCACCTCTGGTTCACCTGGTCTGTTTCTCAGGCTCATATAGGCCAGATGAGTGCCTCAGTGATCATTTCTCTTCTCTTTTGCTTTTGGGCTTCTAGTTGCAGAGACATTGCTTGCAACCCCCAACAGCATTCCTGTCAGAAGGACAGAGCGAGAGCTTCCTCTAAATTGGAATCTTCCTCTTCCCTTGATCTTGACTCCAAATTGCAGTAGCTGAGCCATCACTAACCAAAATGTCCTTCAGCGTGGAGGGAAGGTGATCTAGGCCATGGATCCCCAGAGGTTTCCTCCTCAAAGGGTTTTTTTCTTCTCCTCTGTGCCAATGGTCATAATATTTAGATAGGGTTAGTGCTTTCATAGGTTCCTTTGTTAGGTTCCGCTGTTGGATGGAGTTGGATGGTGGCCCCGGCTGCTCCCTCTCTCCTTAGAAAGTCTCACCCTTCTGCCTCATGTCAGCTTCCATTCCACTCAATATTCCTCCTCATCTCTTGGTCCTCTTCTGTCCTTTCCATTTACATCTATCAACCTCTATTCCTGCTCTCGATATCTTCTGACTTCTCGCCTCCTTCGATGCTCAACACCCTTTCAGGTATTCTTTTTGGGCTTCTTCCTAAGCTGCCTTTAGCCACAGGAATCATTCCTGTGGCACCTATAGGGGTGGAACCCTTCACTAGGGTTCCTCGCCGTTGTACCCCTACAAGGTGGTAGATCCCACGGACAGAGAGGCAAACAGCCACAATGTATCTAAGTCACACAAGCATACATCATTCAAGTTGTGTAAGCACATTGAATTGCAAGGCTATGCCTATAATTCAATAGGTGGAGCAACAAACTATTTCCTGATCAAGCCTTTAAAGGCCGCTCCTCCTGGATAGTCCAGGATTTATTTCTTTTATTGCCCCACCATCCTTCCCTCCTCCTTCAGCGGCATGTCTCTCTTTCCCGTGGGCTTCTCTCTAAGCTACCTTTAGCCACAGGAATAATTCCCGTGGCACCTATAGGGGTGGAACCCTTCACTAGGGTTCCTCACCGTCATACCCCTACAGGGTGGTAGATCCCACGGATAGAGAGGCGAACAGCCACAATGTATCTAAGTCACACAAACATACATCATTCAAGTTGAGTAAGCACATTGAACTATGATTTATACCCTAGGTTAGCCATGTACTACTTTACTTAATAGAACTGTTTAAAGATGGTTAATATGGCTTAGGGGACATGGCAAAAAAAAAGTTAGTGTATTTATACATTGCTCAGTTCTGTGAATTTTAAATGTAGTTTTTTCAGTAATCCTGATAACCTATGGGGGGTTAGGCCTTACCTAGATTTGTAGGTTTCATAATATAGCTTAATTGAGCCCAGGACATCTGTATCTTCTTCCTATCCATGTTTTTCCAGCTTCTCCAATAGTTTATAATCCAGCTAGGGATTGGATAAACTGATGTTTAACTTAAAATATTTGCACTGATTTTGGTGAGCGTGACGTTGACCTACAGTTTACTCTGGTTGAACTTCACTCCTGCGTGAACTGTTAGGCAGTCTCTCGATGCTTTATGAGAATATTTACTACATGTGAGATGTTTTCTTTTTATCTAATTGTAAATGACTTGTACATAAGGTCTGGAGGTCTGCATACCTCTTATCTTTTTCCATTATGTTTTACAACCCTACTGTAAGCTGATAAAACCTATAAAGTAAAAAAAAAAACAGAAAGAAAGACAAATTGCGGGGGGGTGCTTGGCCAGCCACCAACTTCCTAGCTAATTCTCTCTTAAAGCAAGAGAAAAAAAATGGCTGCTAGCCAGTTTGAAAATTTGGGATGCCCAATGATACTCTCAGTAATGGGGCACCGTAAAATAGCACTTTTTTTTTGAGCTGGCATTATTGGAAAATAAATGTATCCCATAATCAGATTCATTTATTTTCCAAGCCCATTTTCTAAATGTATTTATTCTTTGGTATGTATTGGCTGTCATTGTAGTCTAGAGGTTAGAATAATGAGCTGCGAATGGGCTTGGTGCATCAAGCAGACTTGGGTTTGACTCCCACAGCCTCCATTTCCATACTGTGTGACTCATCTGAGTAAGTCACTTAACCTCCCCAGTGCTCCCAAGTTTCCCCTGAAAACAGGCACTTGTGCCTAGTGAGCCTTACCTGGTTAACAAACAAAATATATATATATATATTTAGATAGCTAGATATAGACTTTATAAGTTGAAAGACAGAAGTAAATAAAAAATATTAAAGTTTACAGAATTGTGAATTCAGTTTCTCAACACAGTAGAGATATGCACTGCAGAATTTTAACAGGGACTTCGCACTATTGAGGGCTGGGTACCTAGCAGAGGTGCATACCCAGCCCACGTAGTTCCCACTTATGGATAAGTGTGCAGTGGCCAGTATTCATGATTGCTGGGCACCACAGGGCACCTGTCTGCAGCTTCACCCCCATGGCATGCAGGATTGTGGGGGAGGATCAGAAGACACAGGTGGGCATCCAACCGAAGGCCTGTCCTGGTCCGGGAATCGATCCCCCTGCTCTGCAGTGAGTAGGGGATTGTGGGATGGAACAGGTTCCCAAATTGGAAAACACTGGGCGAATGCCTGAATTGCTACTCCCAGCCCTCCCTACCTGACAGTAGACTGCGGCAGCATGGTGGGGGGGGCCTCATTTTTCCTGCAGTCGGTGGGAGTGAACAGTGCGGGATTCACAACAGATAAGGTAGGGTCCCAGATGCAGTATCTTGCACCCTTGTTGCACAGCATTCTGTGCCTTTCTGAATGGCGTGGAGTGCGGGCACAACCCCAGGCACTCCCCAGACTATCCATACAGGTAGTTGCATTAATGACTGGGGAACCATGTGTGGAAAGGATGTGCGTTCCTTCATGAATGCCACTAGGGGTATGTGGACTCCCCCCCACCACCACCACCACCATGTGTGGCCATCGGACTTAGGCATGCTTACATGCCACTAATCTGTGGAACGTAGGCATTACACTCCATAATGCATAGGGACCAATATTTGCTGAAGACTGCATATGCTATCTAAGATTTTGTCTCTCTCAAGATGCATTTCATTCACAGTTCTTTGACAAAATGCATTTAATACACAGAATGCCCTGAGGTGACCATCCAAAATATATATATTTACAGTGTATGTATATACACATACATATGTATTGGACATGCCATGAGCTGCCTCAAAATAAAGGATTTATTTTTAGTTTTCAAGTTTTGACCTCTGTTGATCTCACCAGTGGCAGGGTCACAAGTGAGCTCTATAGAGGTCAAACCCTGAAACTAAAAATAAATCATTTATTTTGAGACAGCCCATGGCATATATCTCATTTATGTAATGACATCACCTAGCTAGAATGATAGGGTGGTCTGCAATGTTGAAGCATACAGCATTATTCTAGAAGGAGCTGATGTAGCTCAAGTGAACATATCCATTCTTGACCAAACTGGGGTGAGAATAAATGATTTACTTCAACTCCAGCTCTGTATGCCAAAAAAAACAATGTATTTATTGTACAATTTTCGTTCTCACAGTTGTTGCATAAATAGGGAATATCACATGGGGCTCTAGTGTGTAAGCTTTTTATTTTCCTCTTTTATAGATTAATCAGAGCTCTCCTTTCCTCTTGCATGCGAGGCATTCTTATTCTGTGAAGAGCATCTCACGTGCAAATGCCCTGGAAACAGGTACGTTCAGGGAAGTTTTGTTTTTTTAAATATATTATTAATCGCTCTCGATCAATAATATATTAATACGTCCCCCATCTCCACTCATTGCTGAAAATAGTGGTTCATTGCCATCAGCTTGAGCCAAAACAGCTCAAGCTTACTTCACTGTTCTCGCTCAGCTGAAGGCGCAGAAATCCAACGCAACAAGTAACTCAGGGAGATGTATTAACACATAGAATGTTGCAACATGCCTCTTGGCATGAGTGGTGCAGCCATGAGTGCAAGGGGGCACTGTTGCCTACACGGTAGAGGAAATTGAAAAGCTTATACACATGGAGACCTCATCTATGCAAGGACATAGGCAGGATGGAAGCAGTCCAGAGGAGGGCAACTAAAATGTTGAAGGGTCTACATCAGAAATCATATGAAGAGAGACTGAGAGAGCTTAATATGTATACCCTTGATGAAAGGAGGGACGGGGGGACATGATAGAAACTTTTAAGTACCTCAAGGGAATCAACAAAGTCCAGGAGGGTAGCATCTTTCAGAAAAGGAGATGTGTAAGAACAAGGGGGCACAATTTAAATTTGGACGGGGGACGGCTCAGGGGTAATGTGAGGAAATTATTTTTCATGGAGAGAGTGGTGGATGCATGGAACCACCTTCCTGGAGAGGTTGTGGGGTCTAAAACAGTGGGGGAATTCAAACATGCATGGGACAGACATAAGACAATTATAGTGGGGAGTTGCAGGAAGTAGGCTGTTGGTTAACTAGAATCTGCAGCGTATCCAATAGGTAGGGAAATGGGCAGACTGGGTGGGCCAAGTGGTCCTTATCTGCAGTCAGAGTCTATGTTTCTATGTTTCATGTGATGTCCAATGTATACCTTTATGTCCTATCCTTGTGACATGCCTGCAGGGATGAAAACAACCCTGTAGGTAGGATAACAGTTTATCATTTCTGCAGGTAACTAATAACATGTTTTAGTCAGTTCGTTTATACTTCTCCCAATGGTATAAATAAACATGGGATATGATATGACATGACCTGACTTAAGATATCATTTTTATCTAAATTGTGACAGGGTATTGGTCTGTTGGTGTCTCAGGAGCAGCAAAGCTATGAGTGAGATAACAATAGACCCATATCCTCAGGTGAAGATAAGAATGATATCTTAAAGGAGAACTACAATCAACATTTGCAAAAAACATATGTTGGCAGAGTGTTTGATTTGTGTGTCTAGTCCGAGTGCATCCTTTACTTTGTTGCTGTTAGGATTTTTTTTCTAAATTTGCCAACTTGCTCTATGGCCCCTGGGGATCACCATACCTGTTTCTATTATTGCCTTTCCTTTTCCTTTCCCACAATGCCTTCTGTCCTGTGTGACAGTAATGCATTGGAGACCACTGATTCAGTGAGTGCTGATTTACTGTCCTGTCTGCATCAGCACAATGCTGTTAAGAGCTTGTTATTCTGGCCTCAGATAACAAATTCTTTGTAATCCAATTTTTTTGCTTTTTAGATCTATGTCTGGGTCTAGCCAGCAGGAGTTAATGTTTTTTTTTCAAAGGATTTCTTTTTATCAAATCACACATAGCCACAAAAAGCACACCAATCACCCTAGTCCATCAGTGCTATAATTACTGAGGAATCTAACTGTTTCCTTAAAGAATAGTCCACTAAATTATCCCTCAGGTGTTTGCTAAACTGTGAATGTACCCTTTATTAGTGCTTAAACTGCAGCAGGCAGAGCAGTAAGAAGCACTCACTGAATCAATGGTCTCTGATGCATCACTGTTACATTGGACAGGATGCAGAGTGGGAAAAGGAAAGGCAATGAAAGACATAGTCAGATATATCAGGTGCCGGCACAGGGCCCGAAGGCCCCTTCACATTCTGGTATGACAGTGGATGGTGTATGCCTCCTTAGGGTCTTGCTTTCAGACAGACCATGCTGCACGTGCAGGGCATAAAGAGACAACTGCTATTCTGAAGATGGCCCACACTGTCCGGTGCAAACTAGGGTGCAAATCAGGGATGGCTAAACCCAGGCTAAACAATGGACAACAACAGTAAGATATGCACTCTGAAAGTTATAAAACAGCACAAAAGATGGATGCCCAAGTTGTTTTAACAAGACCAAAGTTAGGTCCTTTTATTTGACACAAATGTGAATCCAGCAAAACAAATCATAGGCCACAATTCAGGTGGCCTGGCGCTTCACCATATAAGGCTTTGTCAGGGGGTGGGTACCTGATGTTTCCTGAGTCCCTTATATCCTGGTTATAACCACTACATCATCATGACATCAAACATTTTTAAAGGTTCCATGTCATAATAGCGATTGCTATTATGGCGAGTGTATATCGCCAAAAAGCAAATCGGCAATATATACTTCCAGGTGACAGAACATCCGGAAAGCAAAAAAGTGTTTTTGCGGGGGCGGGGGCTGTGCCCTCTCCCCACGTCCCCCTCACAGGGGTGCCTGCCCCCTGCACCCACTAAACATAGATTATCAAGTCCAGGGGTGCATGTTGGGGAGGGGGCAAAATCCTTTTTCTGCAAAAAATCAACTGCCACATCCAGAGGCAGTGACAAAACGTGTACAAGCATGGTCCTTAACACTGAACTTGCTGCACCAGAGCTAGCCACGCACACCACCACACAATACGGCTAGTTTGGTGGCAGCAGGTACAACCGTTCCTCAAGACCCCTCCACTGTCCCTCCCCTTCCCCTCACCATCATTCTTCCTGTTGCCATCCACTGCCATCATGGTCGTATACCTTCCCTACCCTTGCAGGGTAGCCCAAGAGTATAGTGCTGAATATAAATCACCTTATTGACATGGCGCCCATATTCAGTCGCTATACTCACAGTATACCTTTTTAAGTCAGCTGTAAAATTAGAGTTTCTTAAAGAGATACAAATCCAGCCAGCCATAGATGAGAATGGAGTTTCTGAGGAACAGACTCCCATATGTATGGCCACAACGGATACCTTATTAAAAAGGAAAGAAGCTGCTAAAGAGTGACTGGGCACCAACAGCACCACTGCCACAGTAATAGAGGAAGTGAGGTCAAGACTTTGTTTACTACCTTGAAACGTCAACTGTTTCTAGAGCTAAATCTTACTTACAATATCATTAGCCTTGAGAATTATATTGAATTGGGACTTGCACTTGGGGTCTGTGGATAACCATCATTCCTACTTGCTGCTGACTGTTCAAAAATATTTATTTTGCTACTTAATAAGGAGGACACTGCCAAACATGAAAAAATAACTAATGAAATCAAACTAACCAAGCAAGCATTACAGAAATTAAAGGGCTTAAAGGGCCCTATGCATCTTGGCATGAAGTTGGTTGTGAGCCTAGTGTACATCCAGACAGAGTGGGCTTCTAGTGCAGGGCCCTTGTGCCCTGCACATCCTGACATTAAGGTGACTGGTGACACAGGGCTTGAAATATGTTGAATATTCTATTTATTTCATTTTGCAAGAATGAGGATACGATTCCACTGTCTCAAAAAGAAAGCAAATACTTTGCAAAAAAAACAACGTTAGTGCAGATATGGGGGTCAGTGAATGCAAAGCACAGAAAGTAAGGAAATGGAAAAATTGGGGTTTGGACTCTCAAGGGTCTTGGCAAATTAGTGGTATGATGTTCCTTGGGGTTGTCAACCTTAATGCCCATCCCCTCTCCCCCAGCCCCTAACCTTGTGACCATCACCCCTGACAGCTTCCAGGGCTCTGATGAAGTTCCTCTACCCTTCTGCTGTAGTAGGAGGGCCCTCAGTCCTCCTGTCACCCTCAGGTATTGAGGGCAGCATCACACCTATGTCTCTAGGTAGGAGCAAGTAACAGGATACTCTGTGTCTCTGGCCCAAGTCCTGCAGTCAGCCATCTGGTGAAACACAGATTGTTCCCACCCAGCTAGTCACATGCAAACACCATGGCAGCCAACATCCTGCTGGTGATGCCTGCAGCTTTCCACAGGGTGTGTCCAACACAGTCTGACTGAGTCCCTCACATGTTCCAGGGGGAACCCGGTGAGGGCACATGGGACATAGCAACCCCTTCCACTTTACTCTTCTTTCATTGAGGAGGAACCCCAGCTCACTGGTGCTACAAAAGGCAACCTATATGCAGAGGAACCAGCCATGATGAAATGTAGTAACTTGCAGCAAATGACCTGCAACAAAATACTGCATGACAATGATGCTTATTTGCTATTGAATTACACTGTTCCCAGCAATATACTGCAGCATTTTGCATTATAGTGCAGTATCACCGCACTGCATCCTGGCTGGTGGTACCACTGTATATATTACCTAAGCCTGACCCTTCACACCAGTTTTCTCCAAAAGGGCAATGCCAAGCCATGTTCCCCTCTTCTGGCCACCTCTAGCAATAACAAGCTCCTCATGCTGTAAGGAGGGTGTTGTTACAGAAGGAAAATTCTGATTAAAAACTAGTACACCATGGTTGCAGACTGAACAGGCAAAGGTAAGATTGAGATAGGGGAGGTTCAACTGAGAGCTTCTCTTTCCCAGATTATAGCATGAGATGTGGCATGAGGAAGAAGATACTGTGAATGAGACAAGACCAAGCAGGGAGCTCTGGGGCACACTGTTGATAAAAGGATGAGGTAATGAGGAGAAACCACAACCAAAGACCAAGAAGAAACATCTGGCAAGGTAGGGGCAGAACAAAGAGAGGAAAGGACCAATAACAGCAACATAGTGTTCAAAATGGTAGAATGGTTAACAGTGTCAAACACAGCAGTGAGATCAAAAAGGGATCCATGACACTGGTTCGACAACAAAGTTGTTGACCGACATTACAGTGATGGATTCATGTCAACCACAACTTCAGTCGGCATAAGTCCATCCAAAAACTTTGTTTCTTTCGGGGGGCTTCGCCCACTGAACACCCCATGCAGGGGGCTCTGCCCCCACAGCCCCCATAATTCATATAATCAACTCTGAGTTGGAGCTGATTCAGAAGGGATGCAAGACTTCAAGAAAGCAGTGCCAGGGTCCCATGGTGATAGTACAGTGACCTGTCGCTATACTTCACGGTACAGGTGTCGCTGTTCAGTCAGCATACAATCAAAAAGGATGAAGAGGCAGACATAATGGGTTCTTCTGAGAGGAACCCATTATCTGAGAACAAGACAATGTCATCTACAACTCTGAGGAGGGCTGTCTCAGTACTGTGCCTGGGGTAGAAACCAGACTGGAGGAAGGCCCAGGATTTTGTTAACAGCAGGGGGGGGGGGTGAAATGATTAAAAAACACTTTCTTAAGAACCATATCTCCAGAAGGACAAAGACAGCGTGGAGGCAATCCAGAGAAGGGCAACTAAAATTATGTAGGGTCTGCATGAAACGCCCTATGAGGAGACACTGAAGAACCTCAATATGTACAAACTGAAGGAAAGAAGGGAGATATGTTGGAGACTTTCAAATATATCATGGGTATTCATAAGGTTCAAGAGGGATGCCTTTTTAGAGAGAATGATGCCCAAGAACAAGGGGTCATGCAATGAGGTTGGGGGGGGCTCAGGGGAGATGTAAGGAAATAGTTCTTCACAGAAAGAGTGGTAGATGCCTGGAACAGCCACCCAGCAAAGGTGGTGGGGGCCAAAACTGTAGTGGGATTCAAGGAGGCATGAAGTAGGCATAAGGGAACCTTAGAGGTAAGAAAAGGGAGGAAACTGTAGTGGGATTCAAGAAGGAATAGAACAGTCATAAGGGAACCTTAGAGGTAAGGAAAGGAGGGGAGTCAAAGATCAAGTAGAGTCTGTGGTGTTACAGTAGGTAGGGATAATAGGCAGACTTGGTGGGCCATGTGGTCCTCATCTGCTGTCAATTTCTGTATCTCTGTGATTATGTGACCTTACTCAGAAAAAGAAGGTTAGAGATAGGGTGGTACCTGGGGAAAAAGTTAGGGTTAAGAAAAGTGTGTTTCTTTTTTAATGTTTTTTTTTTATGGGAGGGGGAGATAATGGCAGTTTCAAATGAGTGAGGAAAAGTGACTAATGAAAAATAGTGCTGAGAAACAGCTGTAAAGTTGGGGGCTAGGAAAGAACAGTGCTGAGTATAAGTGGGAGGGGGAATGGGGGTTTAATATATTTCCATTGTGGATTTGCAGAAGTTATTTTCCACACATTTGTCTTGGCCCTAGGCAATCAGAAGCCACTGTTACAATATCAGATACTATACAATATAGTCCAATATAAGGTATTTATTTATGAATGTGTTAACCAGGTAGGGACACTGAATCAAAAGGTCCTTTTTCAGGTACAACCCGGAAATACAGTACAAAATACAAACAAAATAATACAGATAAAAACACAGCATACAATGATTAATTAAAACAGTCACAAACTTCCTGATCCAGCAGAAATTGTTTAAGATTAGATTTAAAAGTTTGAAAAGAATCTGCAGAATGAAATGCTTCAGGTAAGCCATTCCAATAAGAAAGTGCTGCAATGGAAAAGGCACAAAAACCAGCCTTAGATTTATAAGAAATAGATTTCAGTACAACCCCGTTTGTTGACTTTATTTAATTATTTATTTATTTAAAAGTTTAACCAGGAAGGACATACTGTGCTGAATAACAGTTCTTTTCCAGATGTGAGAGGGGAGAAGGAGATAATTAACAATAAAACTACTAAAAATAAGAAGTAAAATAGAATAATATTGTAATAGAGAAACATAACCATCAAATGTGTTGTGAATAGTGAATGAATACAAGTTAAAACACATTCTTGTACGTAAAGAAGAGAAAAATAGTGGAAAAGCAAAAACAGCGAAACTAGTGAAGGGAGGAATGAAGAGAAAAGGGTCATTGAAAGTTGCAGGTATGATAATAAAACTCCTAAAGAAGATACCTTAGGGAGGAAGGAGGAGAGGCAGAATGAACAGAAAGGGGAAGGGAAGATCAAAGTTTAGGAAATTGATAAGGAAAATCAGATTGACCAACAGTAGATTTTCTAGAAGGAATAGAGAGAGAATGAGAAATATTATTTTGGATAGGATAGGAGGATGGAGGAGGAGAGAATAGAAGGGATTTGAGATAAGAGGGCAGGATGGAGAATCAGAATTTGGATATAAAAGAGACACAATGGGACCTTAGGTTAGAATAAACAGATATTATGGAAACCCGATCAGACAAAGGAAATGAAATGCGAGAAAAAACAGACTTAAAAACCATACACCCCAAACATTATTAAATACGGGCATTGGGTGATAACCATCCTAATTGGGAATACAAGTCATAATGATAGGTTTGGATGGGGGCAGGCAAAACAAAACAGCAAATATTATTATATGTAACAGAAAGAATATTATGTTCCTTACAGCTCAAGTTAAACAAGCATTTGTCAATGCCGAATGTTTGCTTGCTGGCATTGGCATTGGTAGTGTAGGAGTTACAGAGCTGCGTAATAGGAATGGCAGTGAAGTATTGAACTGACGCCAACCCCACCACCACCCTGCAGAGACTGACAGGCATTGGGGTGTGCCTTTGGGTCATCAGGCATAAAGGCCACGCCATTTCAACACACCCTACCCTGCAGACACCAACAAGTGTCACAGTGTGCCTTGGGGTCTTTGGCTCTTATGCGACCCCATTCCATCAGGAAATACGGTGAGATGGGTGCGGTATAGGAGAATGGGGTGAACTTTGGGGCCGAAGAGTCCAAGGCATACCTCGATGCCTCTCACTGGCTGCAGGGTGCGTAGTGACTACCGCATTTAGCACCACAGGTGCAAATGTGCATTCCGAACAGGATGTGAAAAATGACAGCTGTACTGTTCATGGGGAGGTGTAAAAAATGGCAATATTGAAAATCTGCTGTGACAATATTAAAAAAAACTGGTGAAGTCACGAGCGTGCATAGAAACTGTGCAATGCACACCCGTAATGTAATTAGTTTGGGGATTTTTTACAGCAGATTGTCAACACAGGCATTTTGGGACCTCCGATCATGAACAGTGTCACTGTGATTTTCTTTATCTGTCCCGAACAATATTTTCCTACAGTGACCACGCATTTCTGTGCTGAAAGTGTGAAAACACATTTCAGCCATGTTGTGAAAAATGACAGCTGTACTGTTCATAAGGAAGTGTGGAAAAATGCCACTGGTGAAAATCTGGACTGAAAATATTACAAAGTCATGAACTTACAAGGGTGCGTGGAATCTGCGCAATGCTCACTCATAACACAGTCATTTTATGGACTTTTGTCACCAAATTTTCAACATAGCCATTTTAAGACCTCTGCTCATGAACAGTGTCACTGTGATTTTCTTAATCTGTCCCAAACATTGCCTGGATCACCGACTGCACATTAATAAAGCTATATGGAAACACATTTTGGGTGAGATGTGAAAATGGCAGCTGTACTGCTCATAAGGAAGTGTAATAAAATGGCAATGTTGAAAATCTGGTGTGCAAATATTTTAAAAATTCGGAAACTTGTGAGTGTGCATAGGAACTGTGCAACATGCGCTCCTAAAACAGTCATTTTTAGGAATTTTTTCACCAAATTTTCAACATAGCCATTTTAAGACCTCTGCTCATGAACAGTGTCACTGTGATTTTCTTAATGTTTCCCATACATTGATTTTGTACACCGACTGCACCATTGTGCGCTACATGCGCGGAAACACATTTTGGGCGAGATGTAAAAAATGACAGCTGTACTGCTCATAAGTAGGTGTGGTAAAATGGTAATGTTGAAAATCCAGAGAGCAAATATAAAAAATTCATGAACTTACGAGCGTGCGTAGGAACTCTGCAATGCACGCTCGCAAAACAGTCATTTTTAGGAATTTTTTCACCAAATTTGCAACATAGGCTTTTTGAGAGCCCACCTTATGAACACTGGTACTGTCGTTTTGTTAATCAGTCCTGAAAGGTGATTTTGTGCAGTGACTGTGAAATCACCCTTCGGGCCCCATTAACGCCATGACAGTTCGAGAATTCATGAGGAGGGGTCCCAAAAACCCCATGTTGAAAATTTGGTATCAAAATTCCAAAAAATGCCTGAGATATGCATTAAAGTTGAAAAAACCCTATTTATTGCATTATACAGCTTACCAGCATTTCCTCAGTTTGCGGTCGGCTTTGAAGAGTGCAGACGTGTTCCTGGTCCACTGAAGATCATCGCCACGAGCTCTGGAGGTAAATGAGTGGGGAGGCAGGATGTGCAGTGGGTGGGTGCGGGTGGGCTGGGAGACCGTCGAGGGAATGTTTTCTTGTTTACAGGTTTTTTTTTTTTAAAGGAAGACGACGCAGGACATTTGCCACACTGGGGTGGGCTCCCAGCATGGCAGCTGGAAGGCTGTTGGGGCCTGGAGCCGACAGGGGATTGGCTGCCGTCAGCCATACGGATGTGTGCCACACTGGGGTGGGCTCCCAGCATGGCACCTGGAAAGCTTTTTTTGGGGGGGCTTGGAGCCGACGGGGGATTGGGCACCCCTGTCGGTCATACAGTATGTGCGTGGGAAGCGCATGAGCACACAATATGCATGCGTGCATTCGGGGGGGGCGCTGCTCACTGAAGCGGAGCTCTCCCTTTCAACTGTACGGCACTGCATTTTCAACTGCTGTCATAGACAAGTGCAGCATTGATTGGAGAACTGCGGCCGTGCCTGCAAACACACTGACTGAATTGGAAGACAGCTGGCACACCTCCGAAAACTTGGATGATGGCACTATGTTTCTTGCACATGCGTGCAAGCAAACATAAAAACAGATTCAACACATAGTCAAAATGCAAGAGGAGGGAACCGATAGCAATAAATCCATGGGTCTCCATAGAAAAAAAGCTTTTAAATTTATAAAGAACACCAAATTTTTGATTACTGGTGGAGCTTACTGATCGCACCTGGGTAGGAAAAAGAAAGCCCTGGATCACGTAGCACCCCAAGATATTTAAATTGATACACTTGTTCAATAGGAGCACCAAAAGTGTCTTGTAGCTTTAGACAAGGATTGTCATTCAACATATACTGTAGGTAGTATCAAGTATCATAGACTGTTTTTTCAGAGTTCAACACAACTGAATTATTGATAAACCCATAACAAAACATCAAGAAAATTCTGTTCAAGATTAGCTGTTAACTCAGGAAGAGACAGCACTAGAACAAATTATCAAATGCTCTGCATAAAGAAGAGAATCACAAGATTTACATAATGAAGGCAACTGGCTAACAAAAAAAGAAAACAATAATGGGCCCAAGATAGACCCCTGAGACACCCCCATTGGCCATAGTACACATATTAGACTTGGCTAACCCAATATTAAACTGAGAACAAGCAGTCAAATAGTCTTTAATTCATGAAACTATATTACCAGAAAAACCTAAAGAACTGAGTTTAAAGCAAGGTAAATCACATCCTATTACGTCAAATGCCTTGGTCAAGTCCACAAACACAGCTCCACTCACTAGCCATTATCAAATCCTCTCAGAGCCGCACCAGTAACTTGATCAAGCCAGTACCTATACCATGCTCCTTACAAAATCACTCCTGTCAGAAAATTTTGCACAGGGTCCCTGGTGCACTGATGATCAATGCAAGGTGCTATGTGCCACAGCTTGCATCGATCTAAGGGCCACTTAGAAAATTGGCCCGTGATCTCTTACTTCTTGCAAGGCCAAAGAAAGTTACAACTAATTCTGTTGGCCAAATTTTGTGAGCCATACTTCTCTACCTCCAAACACTATGTGCTTATGAGACATGGGCATGGACCTGTACATTGTACTCAGGCAGGAGGCAAGGGCTGGGATGAGGGACGTGGGCATTAGGGCCGACAACCCCAAGGAACATCACATCACCAATTTGCCAAGACTACTGAAACTCCAAACCCTAATTTTTTTTTTCGTTACTTTGACACTTTGCATTCTTCAACTCTAATGTCTGCATCAATATATTTTTTTGCAATGAATGAATGAATATTGTAGGAGCACTACTGTGCCCCAATATCAGGGTTGAGTACGCTGTTTAATGTTAAACTCCAATTTGTGCACCTTAATAACTTTGGTGTCATTTGATGAAATAGCCCAAAATTTGACATGTGCGGTCGGGCTGCCAGAGTCTCAAGACGTGAAAAGTTTTGTGATGCCATCATGTTCGTTTTTTGAGAAACGGAGTGTTAAAAAATGATTAAAAAAAAATATTTGGTTTCCCTAAAGTTAACATTGGATATTTTTTGCTCTCACCTACAGCCTAGACAGTCTGGTATTTTTTTATGAAATTTTCCAGATCAAAGAGGCCCATGCCAAGGGTGTGTGTTTGGAAGGTTTTGTAAAAAAATATTGTATAGCTCCAAAGTTATAATGATTTTAGAATTAATGTCCTGACACAAACAGTAAAAAAAAAAAAAGATCGTGACTGCTTATTTTCATGATTTATCTCTCATGCAAAAAAAAAAATAACAATCGTGACGGCCTCCATCTTGTTTTTTTTTTTTTTTACAATTTAAAAAATGGTATTAAGAAGCTAATATTGACATAAACCTAGACCCCAAAACCTGTATCCTGCTAAAGGACAGTTCTTTAGTTCGATTCTGGAATTTCATTTTAAAAACTACCCCCCAAACCTATCTTTACCCATCCTGACTACATTCACTCATTCCTCGGAAATTTACTGGCTGTGACATGAAATTTTACCATACATGCAGAAATTTACCAGTCATGACATGTGATTTTACCATACATGCAGAAATTTACCGGTCGTAACATATAATTTTACCATTCGTGATGAAATTTACAGGTCGCAACACATAATTTTACCATTTGTGCAGAAATTTACCAGTTGTGACATACAATTTTGAAGTTTATGCTGTACTTTACCAGTCATGTCATATAATTTCCTGTTGTGCAGTAATTTGCAACAGGTTTTCCTTATTTACTGTTGGAGCAATACTGTTTAGCAACCGCATTGAAAAATGGTATAATAAGCAAATAATGAGGTACAATGAGACCCCAAAACCTGTCTCTTGGTAAAGGGCAGTTCTTTAGTTCAATTCTGGAATTTAATTTTAACAACTATCCTGCCAAACCATCTTTACCATTGTGATGACCTTCGGTCATTCTTCAGAAATTTACCAGTCATGACATATAATTTTACAGTTCATGCAGTAATTTTTAACAGGTTTTTCTTACCATTCCAGCGATACTATTTACCAATCGCATTGTAAAATGGCATAATAAGCAAATACTGAGGTACAATCAGACCCCAAAACCTATATTTTGGTCAAGGATAGTTGTTTAGCTCAGTTCTAGTATTTAATAAAAAAAAGAAAAAAATACCTTCCCAAACCTAGCTTTATGCATTGGGATTACCTTCAGTCATACCTCTGATATTTACCATTCATGACATGTAATTGTTTCTTGCCATGTGCTAATTTGCGACATATATTTTTTATTACCACTCAAGCAATTCTATTTGCCAACCACATTCAAAATGGTATAAAACACAAATACTGAGGTAAAATCAGACCCCAAAACCTGTATTTTGCTAAATGGAAGTTGTTAAGCTCAATTCTAGTATTTAATTTGAAAAAATACCTACCTAAACCTCTCTTTATGCATCGGGATTACCTTCGTGTTCTTCACATATTTACTGTTCATGACATGTAATTTTTAAATGTTGTTCAGTAATTTGTGACATGCAGGCATGGAAGTGCAGGGCCCTCTTCCACAGCCACATGGATGAGGATATGATTCTACTATCTCAAAGAGAAAGGAAATTCTTTGCAAACAACTGTGTTATGCAGCAGTTAGGGTTCAGATTAAAGCAACAAAAGTAGGGAACTGTGATGTTAAGGTTTCCTACACTGAGTCCCTACACCCATGCCCCAAGAATCAAAAGCAAAAAACATTATGGTGAATCACTGTTGTCTTTTTCAGCTCCTCAGCCCTAATGCTGACCCCATTCTCATATAAAACATAGAAACAGAGAAATATAGACTTTGGAAAAATATAGTCTTCCCTGCCTGAAGAACAAACAGCATATCTGACCTAGTTGGCTTGGGAAATGGGGTGAGCATTAGGGTTGAGAACCCCAAGGAAGACTCCAGCAGAGATTTGCTGCAATGTTTTCTGCTTTTGCTTCTTGAAGGATGGGGGTGGGTAGTCAGTCTTAGAAACCCTAACATCACATTATCCTACTTTTGTCCTTTTAATCTGAACCCTAAACGGTGCAAAGATTTTATATATATATATATATATATATATATATATATATATAGAGAGAGAGAGAGAGAGAGAGCACATTTTTAACATACTGTGGTCTTCTCATAACCCTACCTCATGAACCCCATACGTGAAAATGTTCAAATCCTGCCCAAGAGGTGATTTTGAGGACTGACCCCAAAATCACGCTTTGGGATGGATTTAAAAAAAATTAACCAACCTTGTTCCTGAGGTGGGGTCTCAGAAAGGTCATGTCAAAAATGTGATGTAAAAATATCAAAAAAATGGCAAAGTTATGTGTAAAAGTTCAAAAAGCATTGCAGGAGGCACCCTGTCCACTATTTAATATATTAGTAGGGGGTGGCTGGAGACATGAAGGGAAGTGGGGTAGAGAGTAGCTGTGTCAGGGGTGGGCATCCCAGTCTGCTTTAGATAGTTTGATATGCTAGATAGATAGATAGAAGAGATAGACAGACAGACAGACAGATAACATGAAAACAACGACTTAGTAGACTGCTGATTCACTGCTGCCACTGAAGCCAGCAGCAGTACTCCATCTATGGCTGCAGATAACATGAAAGTCCCGCTGTTCTCATACAGAGAATGCAGGTGAAGGCTTCTCAGACAGTTGGGCACCCAGGATTTTAGGATGCCCAGAAATGTTATTTTCAGGCCAATTTTCAACAAAACAACACCAGAATCTAGCTAAACAGTTCCCGGTTCAGGTGATTGTTTTTTGAAAACACATAATTTTTCAGTAGCTTCCAAATTTTTTAATTGTAAATAAAAAAAAAAAACAAGATGGCGGCCATCACAATCGATATTTTTCTCACAAGCAATAAATCATGAATGATAAACCCTCATGACAATTTTTTTAATTGTTTGTATTTGAGGGTTATACAAAAACCCTACTGAGCATGCTCATAATAAAACTTTTAAATCCTTATAACTCTGGGAACATGTAATATTTTTTCACGAGACCTTTGAAAGGCACTACATCAACACAGGCTTTTTCCCCCCTAAAAGTTTTTTGAAACAATTCCATACTGTCTAGGCTGTAGGTGAGAGAAAAAAAAAGTGTATTAAATATAGGAAAAAAAAATCTTAACTTTTTCAAAAATCAACTTACCAGAATCTCATAAACTGCACAAGATACTGTCACATAACTTTTCGCATCTTGAGACTCTGCCAGCCAGACTGGGCTTGCAAATTTGTGGTTATTCCATCAAACACTGTCAACATTATTAAGGTGCAAAAATTGGGTTTAACACTGAGCACTCCACTCAACCTTAACTATACTGGTGCTACCATGCTAGTATAATATATTTGTGTGTATATTTATGTTTTTTTTTTTTTCCTTTTTCTGCTTGAGGAATAGGAGTGGGGAGTTAGGGTGGGAAACCCTAATGCCACATTTCCCTACATTTATGGCATTAAATTGAACCCTAACTGGTGCATTAATGCAGATTTTTGCAGTGACTATATTAAGTATATAATATTTGTCTATCTATCTATCTATCTATCTATCTATCTATCTATCTATCTATCTATCTATCTATCTGTACGTGCTACCAGTATGTGTGACTGTAACACCTAACATCTACACTTCTTCTCTCTGGAGAGAACACTCAACAGCAGCACTTAGTAACTATCCTCCTCTCTCATCTTTCCTGCCGCCTCTCTCCCTTCCCCTATACTTCTGCTCCCCCTCCCCCACACACTCACTGACCCTTTTCCCTTTGTTTTTTGCCACTCTACCCTCAACAGTGGTTAACTCTAATGCTTACCCAATCTACGCTTTCCTTGCCTACTCCCTGATCCTCTCCTCCCTTATCCATTGTTCTGACAAGGTCCTCATGAGCTGCTCAGCTATACTCATCCTAAAGTCTAAATTTTTACCTACCGATAACTATTCTTTATATCTCACTCATGCTCTATCATATCCCTATTTCCTTCCATTTTTTATTCCCCAACCTCTTTCTCCCCATTACCCAGATTCTAGATTGCAGTCTACCAAGTACACCTCATCCGAACACTGTAATAAATTGTAATTCTCTCTTTTTATTAAGCATTGTTCACTCTCTCTCTCTCTCATAGTCTTTTTGTATGTATTTTGTCCTCATTTGGCGGGAAACCTCTGTAAATGAGCTCTTAGCTCAAAGTTGTTTATCCGAGATGTTAATAAATAAAATAAAAAATAAAATATCTATCTGTCTTTCTGTCTATCCATCTATCAAATACATGGATGGGGAATTTTCCCCATACAACAGGCCATAGTTTATTTCTGTGTATTCCTGTAATTAAATTATTAATTAAAACTATCTACCTACACAAATCAAACAAAATCAAACAACTGAAAGTATATACCTGCACTAATTAAAAGTATATACTTACACTAATCAAACAATTAAAAGTATATACCTACTGTACACTAATAAAAGATATATGCCTACACGACACTAAACCCTATGGGACAATACTAATAACACAATTAACATATCATAAGGAAGCTAGCCAAACTAATTAATAAGCTGTAAAAGAGTCCAGAATAAAAGACACTTCCCTCCTAAACCCAGAAATTCCCAAAACTCCTACCTGCACTAAATACAGACCATTCCCCTCTTGCTGCAAGAGGATTTCTGGTACCATTAGTGATTGCAAATGCAGTTTCATAAAAATTACCATCCTAATGTATTATACTCAACAAAGAATGGGTAAGGGTGGTGCACTCAGAAGTATACCCATCTTGGGGGCTAATAATGGCAATAAAGTCACTCGCTTTTTGGACTTGTGGTGGCCTGATAGCACTAATTAGCCCCCTCAGTGGGTATACATCCTTGCATACCACCCATAACGATTATATATATGTATATATATTTGTGTGTATATATATATATATATATATATATATATATATATATATATATATATATATCATGGCCACACTAGGAATATCAGTGACATTCCCCTCCCCAGTGCAGCTTTATCACTGATATTCCCCAGTGGGGCCATGACATATTTGTTTTATCCAATGTTTTGTCATTTTTGTCCATTTGGTGTGTTTTTTGTTCCTGTCAGAATACCATTTTAATGTTTTATTTTTCAGGATGACCAAGTGGATTTTACTGGCAGCATGATGTTTTCTGATGCCGTGCGTCAGCACATCAGGGCCTTAGAACATCAGCACTTGATAGCGTTTCGTGATCGCAGGATGCCATTCTGAGGGAGCAGCATTTGGTGTAGCAGTGCCAAGGGGGAAGTGAGCATATTGGGGGCTGTGTAGAGAAGGACATGCTGGTCAAAGGTAGGGAGAGTGATCGTCAGCTTTCTGGAGGGAGGGGAGGGAAAGGGAAAACGTTATAAGGAAAGCAGGGAACTGCACTGCCACTAAAGAATTGGTGTAAGAAAAAAGTATGTTGTTTGGGGGGCACAAAAGTGTTTTTCTTTAATTTGAGATGATGACAAGTTTATTGTAAGAGTACTGGTTTCAAACTGAAAGGTTGGGATTTGGAGCCAGCACGCACGGCAGTCGGGTAATATAAAAGTCAAAGTGTGCTGTTTGTGCTGCCAGCTCCAGCCAAGCCTGCCCTACAGTGAGGATATTTTGGTTCCTGGGGGCCTAGAATGAGAATATTTCAACATTCCCACTCTAGATGCAGAGGTCACAAAACTATTGGTGATATGTGGCACGAAATATCCTCGCAAGCTTTGGATAAATTTATCTATATGCGCAATGGGCTGTTTCAAAATATGCAATCTGTCTTCAAGTGTGAGGGGGCAGGACCATAACTCACAAGTGGCAGGGCATGAGTGAGCTATGAAATTGTGTATTTTGAGTCAGGTTATTATATATATTTGCTGTATACAACAGTAGACAAAGAACCTCTGTGCGCAAACACTGAGGCAAGGGTTACCCCAAAGGGCATTTGGCTGGGAAGCCAAGTTTCAAGAAAATACAAAATCACACATGCCCACAGAATGCAAAGCATCATGGGCTGCATATGCAAATCACCACAGAACATTATGCTGGTTCAACTTTAAGCAGAATTGCATGGTGCCAAAAGGCCTCTCACACAGTTTGCAAAGGGTGCTAACAGATGACATAGACACGTGTTTCATCCTACCAGGACTCATCAGTATGCCTCGTCTGTTTGACACCCCAGTGGAATGAACCAGCTACCCTAAGACAGTAGTATGCAAGTTATAGCTTTTAAAACTGCAGTGTGTTTGAAGATTTAACTATTTTTCTTTGATTTTAACTGCTGGCTTCAGTGCTGCACTATACATTGTGATGTCATCAGCATTGTGAAAGCGGTTCTATGATTGGTTCAGCATTTTATTCACTATTTATCATCCTCATTCTCAAAAAGAATGGAAATTAGAGGCAAAAAACTCTGTTTAATGCATCACTTAGGGTTGTTCCACAGCAACAAAAGTGAGGAAATTTGGTATTAGGGTTGAAAAACCTAACTCCACATTCACCCCCCCCCCAGCACCACGCACACATGGCTAACATCCTCAGGGTCCGACTAGGTGAACACAAAAAGAACTGTGTCCCTAGAGGGTCCCAAATTTAAATGGCAAGCATTTTTCTGATCACCAACTGAAAACAAAATGGCGGATTTGTGACACTACTAGGGCCATTTGCGACACTAAAAAGTGCATTTGCGAAAGTGTTGAATATTTTAACTTTTCCCATTGACTTATAATGGGAACTCGTTTTTTGAATAACTTTTGAACCGTTCAATATTTCATCACAAAATCTTCAAAAAGCATATTGGGGACCCTGGCCACACGTTCCCTGAAGTTTTCGGATCGGTCGCACAAACCGTGCGACCTGTAGGCAAGAGCAAAGAAATTGCAAAAAAGCATAATTGCGCAATTGGTTGTCGCTTAATAACTCCGCAGCCGTATATCCAACCAATATGAAACTTGGCAGATCCTAAGATCCACCATGCCCAATCGTGCATACCAAATTTCAGGCAAATTTGTTGAACGGTAGCAAAGTTATTAAGGTGCAAAATTTGACCCTTTAACCTTAAAAGTGCTACTCAACCCTAACTATGTTAGCACTACCGTGTTACCATTTTATTTATATATATATATACAGGCGGCGACCCCCCCATCTTGGGCACACTCGATGCCGAAAGCCTGCAGGAGAACCGGACTGTCTACGCCCTCTTCTGCCATCTCCATCCCCAGCCTGCATCCGCTGATTGAGCGCTCAGTCACGGCCCCCATCTTGGGCATGCTCAAAGCCAAAAGCCTCCAGGAGAAACGGACTGTCTACACCCTCTTCTACTGCCTCCATCCCCGGCCTGCATCCGCTGAGTGAGTGCTCAGTCATGGCTTCTTCAGGCTCTGGGCACCACTGGTTTCAGACTTTCTGCCAGGTGTCCTGATTGGCCCGCTCTGAAAAGCACTTCTCACTGATTGGCCCACTGCACAAGCCTTGCTGGACTGCTATACTGCTGGCTCCCCAGTGCTCTTCTGCATCACCTCAAGTAATTTAAACCTGTATTTTCTTCTTGGCTTTTCCTCTAAATAGTTAGAGACATGTACTGTATGCTTAGACAATTATGCTAGCCTTATTTTTACCAACAAGCTGTTTATTGCGTCTACCTTAGGGAAGAGATTACAGACTTTTAGGTGATTATGAATTGTTTAAGGGTAGAGTTTAAACAGTATATTTATCTCTCTACATGCTTTCCTCTCTCCTTCTTCTAGATCCTGAGACTAAAATCCACCCCACCCCCATCCCAGCCCACTGGCGCCTCTCGCCTCCCACTTATTGCATCTCCTTTGTCTGTTCTCTAGCTCCGAATACCTCCCCCGCCCACCGATTTAGGCCTATTTAACTTAAGGCTTCTCTCCATTCTCTCTCTCTCTTTCCCTTAGGTGGCGGACTCCATCTTGGGCACGCCCAATGCTGAAAGCCTCCAGGAGAACTGGACTGTCTACACCCTCTCCTGCCGCCTCCATCCCTGGCCTGCATCCGCTGAGCGAGCACTCAGTTATGGCTTCTTCAGGCTCTGGACACCACTGGTTTTGGACTTTCTGACAGGTGTCCTGATTGGCCCACTCTGAAAAGCACTTCTCACTGATTGGCCCACTGCACAAGCCTTGCTGGACTGCTATACTGCTGGCTCCCCAGTGCTCTCCTGCATCACCTCAAGTAATTTAAACCTGTATTTTCTTCCCGCCCTCATGCCCCGACACCGGCCTCTATTAAATACTCACTAAACCATGCCTCCCCATCTAACCCCCACCTACACTCTCATTGTCACCACCAGATCATGGACACTTAAAGTGGTAATGCCGCTTATTCAATCACCGTTTCCCCTGTAGTGATTGCAAGACCTCCCCATGTGGTGCCACCGCTGATCTAAAGATGGGTTACGCTTTCCTCATGGTCCTCTTAATCTCTATCGGCGCTACAGATCCAAGTTGCCAAAATGGACCACTACCACCCCCTCAAGAACCATTTCTAGAAAACAATGGACTATCTGTTGCTCCCATGGAAACTGCCTCGAAGAGGCACCAACTGTTCACCACCTGCATCCCACCTACGTACCCTAGGCCCCCAACATCCACCATTGAGCTCAACAACATAACAATTTTTCACCCACAAAGTTAACACCGGTGAACACCCATCTCTCGCATTGCAAGAGTAGGAGGCACAAGATATGGACCACAATAAGCATCAACCTCACAGCCAGGAAAATAATTTTCATGCTTCTTTTTTTATCGGGAAACATCCACGCCAACCCAGGTCCACCATCTGTGTCAGACACTGGAGGTAACAAGATCAAAGGCCTGAGAGTCGCTGCGCCGAATATCTGCAGCCTAACAGCCAAACTTGAACAGTTCCAGGCTTGGATGACCCACCATGCACCCGACATTCTCTGCCTGACAGAGACCTGGCTGTCAAGTAAAATTAAAGACAATGAAGTAGCGCTTCCTGGATATCAAACCTTCAGGATAGACAGGTATGGCAAGACAGGTGGAGGAGTCCTCATCTATGCCAGGGACTACCTGCGCTGTTCAGTCCTATTACCAAGATGGAGGGTGATTATGAATTATTAGCAATAAAGTCACAGGCCGGGTGGCACAGCAAGACTCTAATCGTAGCCTTGGTTTACCTTCCCCCCACAAAAACCAGGGAAGGCCTCCCAAAAATCCTGGATGCATTTGCAACCCTCCGTAAGGGCACCGAGCTTATCATAACAGGTAACTTTAACATCAACTGGGTTGGCATGGAATCAACCCCCATCACGGATATAGTCGCTATTTACAACCTAACCCAACTTGTATCCTGCCCAACTAGGCAGAACTACAAAACAGGCAAAGACACCCTCCTTGACTGGCTCCTCTCGAGTTCCCCTTCCCGGATCTCCGAGCTCAAGGTTCTGCTTGACACCTTAAGTGACCACTCCCCAGTCACATTGTTGTGATCTAACAAATTTAATAAACCCCGACTCATCATAATCGAAAGTAAGGTACTGAGGAAGGGCAGGCTTGGGCCCTTCCCTCTGCCCTCTCGCAGCATGACTGGTCCCCCATCGATCTAGCACCCAGTCTTGACCAGGCCCTTAGCTTCTTTATTGATGGTTTCAACAACATTTGCAATCTCTTTGCCCCTCTGAGGAAAAGGAAAATCCAAGAGTATGATAATGGCTGGATCACGGGAGATCTCCTCACCCAAATGAAGGATAGGGACAGCCTTTGGGAAAAAGTCAGGTCCACTCACAGCAAACATGACTTCCAGTGCTACAGAGCCACAAGAAACCACGGCACTAACCTCATCCATCAAGCGAAGGCCAACTTCCACAAAGAACAGCTCAGTAAATCCTGGAGTAATGGGAAGAGATTTTGGGAGAACATCAAAAACCTTCTTGGGAAGGATGATAAGAAGAACCCCCATTTGCTCAACAGCAACAACTCCTCTGTAACTGACCCATGACTTATCACGGACTCTTTCAACACAGCTTTCACTGACCTGACCTCAGTACTACCCCCCGTCTACCTGCTCCCTGCTGCTGATCAACCTAATTGTATGCCTCGCGGGGGCTCCCCCCTATCTTTTACTTCAAAAGAGTGACGGTGAAGGAGGCACTGAAACACATAAAAAATGTGCTAGGGTAAGACCAGAATGGGCAGTGATGCAGTAGACATGAAACTTCTATCCCTTACACTGGATGTCCTCATCGTGCCAATTACAAAACCATTTAACAAATCACTGGGTCTTGCACAATTCCCTGAGATCTGGAAGCAGGCCCTCATGACACCTGTGCACAAGAATGGCGACATGACATGTATAGCCAACTATAGGCCAAGTTCCATCCTTTTCCCCCCTATCTAAAGCCTTGGAAAAGATAGTGGCTGCTCAACTCACCGAGTACCTCAACAAATACAAACTATTATGCCCTAACCAGCATGGCTTCGGGCAGAATCATAGTACTACCACTGCACTGCTGAACAATCTTCCTGAAGCATGTGACACTAAACTGATACTATATGCAGATGACGCAGTACTTCTCACCAGCAATTCATCCCTAGACACCCTCCAATCCGAACTGCAGAACTCCTTCAACAATCTAGAGGACTGGTTCTGCAGACATAAACTTCTATTAAACTACAAAAAGACCAAGGCTATGCTCATAACCAGCTCACAGCACAAAAAGAAGCTCCCCCCCCACCTCGCCATCTCCAACAAAGTCAATGAGCCACTGGAACAAGTACACTTGTTCAAGTACCTGGGGATCAACTTAGATGACACCCTCACCTTCACCCAACACATTGACTCAGTGGTTAAGGTGGTAAACACCAAGCTGGGTATTCTCTATAGGCATAAAAAGTATCTCACCCCACAGGCCCTCCGCCTCTCAGTCTCCAGCTCTATTCTTTCAACCATTTACTATGGACTGGTGGTATACTGTGCAGCTACAGATACAGCACTAAAAAGGGTTCATATTGCCCTCAACAAAGCTTGCAGGCTCACACTGGCCTCAGATCGAAACATGCACACCTGCTCGCTGTATGAGAGGATGAATTGGCTGCCTTTAAAGAGCAGGATAAAGGTCCAAACCTGCCTCCTTGGTAAAAAGGCATTAATGGGTAACACCCCCCCGCGTATCCAACATCCTATCATCGAGTGCTACCAGCTATGTCACCAGAGCTACGATGAGGAGGGCCCTATCAACACCTTTCCATCATACTGCACTGGGACAGTGCACCTTCACCTATAGGGACCCCCAGTGGCTCAGTGAAATCCCAGTGCCCATTCAATCCTCTGTAAGCACATTTCACTTAAAAACTGGACTAAGGCAACACCTTCTATCTTGCGCAGGGTGTGACTGCTTCTGATGGCTCTAACCTCCCATTTTATGCTCCCCTAGTGGCTCCTTTGGTAGCCTGCTGCACCCACTCCTCCAGATAGTGACTACTTGAGTCTTCTCCCCATAGAAGATATCCCCCTTCCTTTTTTTATCACCCCCCCTCTCCTACTCCTGGCCCCGTAACTGACATTCCAGCCACCACCTCTGTCTCCTCCCTCCCATCCCCCTCTGTTCCCCTCTCACATTCTGGTTTACCATAGGCTCAGCTGGCAGCCCTGCAGCTCCCCGAGTACCTTCCCTTATCATTTCACCATACCCATATCTCTCACCCCATCTCCCCATCCCCCTTGCCTGATATCTAAGTCATCTACTCCCCCTCTGATGCCTCTTCCCCCCTGGCCCACCCTTGGCACCCACCTACCATCATTAACCCCCCCTCCCAAGACAAAGCCACAACTTGAGGCCGCTCACCTTTCCCTTGTTTCTCTTCTGCTCTCGCCTTACATCTCCTCTGTGCCTAACCCTTGCTGATGCTGTACTATTACCATGGTTCTAAGAATAACACTGTATTACTGTAACCTATCGTATGATCTTGACGCTGTACTATCCCCATGGTACAAGGAATAACACTGTAACCTATTGTATGCTCTTGACCAGCTTCTGTATGTGCATGTATGCCTACTGTTTGTCAGTTCAGACGTGGAACCTTTGTAAAAGAGCCTGTGCTCAAAGGTATGATCCAAATCCTTAAATGAATAAATAAATAATATATATATATATATATATATATATATATTTATCCAGTGTTTATAAGGGTATTTTCTGGCACGTATCACTGAGATTTTAGCTTTCTCCCCATCTAAAGTGAGAATATCAAAATATTATCACTCTAGGTTCTCATGAGAAAAAAGGTCCTGATTGGTTGGAGCCAGAATCACGAGCAGCACAGTTCTAATTTTAGAACAGAACAGGTCACTCGGGCACTGACTCCCACCAACTGGTTTCATTTCATGGCAGATTTGGTTCAGTCACTTTCACTTTCTCCCCTGTACTTAGTAACCTCCACTTTCTAAAAAAAAAAAAATTATAAAACAAAGCCCAAAAAACTCAGTTACTGATATCCTTAATTCCACAGTACAGTACATAAATACCACCCACTTGATCTTTACAACTTTGTATACCTCCCTCTGTACTCCCAATCCTTGTAACACCACTTCTCTGACCAGCATTCCAGGACTCCATTCCCCGACAAGGAAGCCCCACTCCTCGGCTTTCCTTCAACCCCTGTCCACTTTCATTTCCTTTGTGAACCATCATGCTTTCCTAGCACTACCACATGCATTCAATGTAAAAATATAATTAGGCACACAATAGCGTTATGTATGTTTATGCAAGAAACACAAGAAACATGATAACAACAAATTACACTGCAGTACAAATAACGACAATATCAAAAAGCCACAAGCCTTGAATAAAATAAATATAACATGACCCCAAAGAAAAATATCTATGGTATTTCTCACTCGTGCTGTTTGACATTTGGTATCACTCGTGACTCCACCATAAGTGGTGTCATAAGGTTAAACAGCACTCATGAAAAATATCATAGATATTTCTCTTGGGGCCATAGTATATCCCTTATAGATATCACAAATGTTTACCTTGGGGCCATGGTATATTCCTTATATATATCATAGATATTTCTCTTGGGGCCATAGTATATCCCTTATAGATATCACAGATGTTTACCTTGGGGCCATGGTATATTCCTTTTATATATCATAGATTTTTCTCTTGGGGCCATGGTTTACCCTTATAGATATCACAGATGTTTACCTTGGGGCCATGGTATATTCCTTATATATATCATAGATTTTTCTCTTGGGGCCATGGTTTACCCTTATAGATATCACAGATGTTTACCTTGGGGCCATGGTATATTCCTTATATATATCATAGATTTTTCTCTTGGGGCCATGGTTTACCCTTATAGATATCACAGATGTTTATCATGGGGCCATGATATATTCCGTATATATATATATAATAGATAATATTTATCTTGGGGCCATGGTTTATCCCTTAAAATATCATGGATATTTCCCTTGGGGCCATGGTATGTCCTTTATAGATGCAGCATATCTGTATTGAATGGATCTGTTGTTGTTTAATTTCTGTGGAAACCAGTTAAATTAGTAGGGGGGGCCAGTTCTTCTATAGGCATCTGATTGATGGCAGAGTTGGGTCTACTTTATTATAACATGCACACACTAGTGAAACTCCTCCGGACTGTTGTCTAGATGACCATTGCCGTGTTTCCACTCTGAGCTCATGCCCTGTATCTTTTTTTTTGTTCTTCCTGAAAGGCAGAGCAGTTTTGCACTTGAGAAGCTGCTCCCTGTGATTTATGGGCTCATATTACCTGCCTCATAGCGGGATATTAGACAATCATACTCTGTCATGGACAGAACGAAGCAGAGCAGCAGACTGCATCCATCTTCCTTTTCATCCTGAGACTTCTCATTTCAGCTATTGGCTTTCTGTGGGATTTCATAGGTCTGTGATCTAGTTCCGTCAAAGTCCCGATGATTTAGCACTTCACAGGCTACAAGCTACTTTTGCACGTTTTGCAGGGTTCACATAAAGCAATGTTTCATTTTTAGTAGACTAGAAGATGTTTATTTTTTATTTTCTCTTAAATGTTTCAACACGGGGATAACCCTACTGCATTTAGGTAGATTATCACATTTCAAGTGGGTTCCAACTGGCAAGATAAAATAGCAGCAGCAGCAATTGTTACCTTAAATGCCCATTTTAAAGTTACTTAAAGAGCTGATAGCAGACAGAAAATGTTATACATTTTTTTAACTTATTGTTATTGTTTCACTTAAAGAGAAAACTACGGCTCATCCTCATAAAAAACATATTCAATTTCTGTATACACACAGTATACTCTCAAAAGTTGATATTCAAACAATTTGGCATCCTAATCTTATAAATGGCAAGCAGGGGGTACCTGTAATTTCTTTCACATCCAACTAATTTACCAGGAATTGCCAGCTGCATAATAGCGCTGTGGTATAGTATAGTGGGATTAGCAACAGGTAAGAAAAAAACAGCCCATTACACATAGGATAAGGTACGGGGCACAGTATGTATAATGAGAATTTTACACACACCCAAGTTGTTGGATGGCACATAAACCCCGAGGGCAAGTCCCGGCGGGTTTATGCAGCCATCCAACAATGAGGGTGCATGTAAAATTTGAGTTTACACACTGCACCCCATACTTTGTTTTATTTAATTGAGAAGTCGCATTTTTTCACCATATTCTCTCACACAAAGAGCTGTGTATTAAATGCCAGAATTAACACTCGTGTATTATGGCATTTAATACATGGCTATTTATATGGAAAAAAGTGACCCACTAATTAAAAAACTGCTATTAAACCATTTACCATAAAATGCTGTAGGAATTAAAGCTTTATTATACACTCTGTATTTCAGATTTCACACCTCCTGAGCAACCTAGACCCTAGGTTGGGACTGGAGATACTATCCACCTAAATGTAGTGCCCCAGCTTTAAACTGTAACACAGTTGCATAATATTTTACATGTTTAAGTGCAAAAACTTGCATGACCTCAGGGGTCTGATATTCAGAAAAGCACACTAGCACTGTCATTGCGCTACCTATGCACTAGTGTTTATGCTGGTCCTTTACTGAGTCATATTCAGAAGCACTGCGCCAGTGCTAAACCCTATGAATAAGGGCTGAACTGTGCACCACTTAAATGACAATGCAACAGTGCAGCTCTGGATATAGCACTGAGGATGCACTGGTATAGCACAATGCAACAGTGCAGCTCTGGATATATTACTGAGAATGCACTGGTGCAGCACAATGCACCACTGCAGCTCTGGATATAGCATTGAGGACAGCGCCGAACAGAGGGTGCCATGAAGTGGCACATCCCTGACTTGAGCTCTGTGTACAGAGCTGCACACCAGGGGTGGCTGGAGATGTGAGAAATGGAACCAATGGCAGACACACTATACAGCAGAATATGTATCAGAAATAAGCTTTACTAAACAGTACAGGCAACAGGCTGTACAACAGGAACATCGGCAGCAACAACAATGGCAAATACAGAAACAAGACAAAATGGGAGACCACCTGCAAAAGGAGGAGCAACCACTCGTACCAAGGAGGGGTTCTCAAAAACAAAACAGGGCAACTGCTCATAAAAAGGAGGGCAATTCAACACAAAAGGGACACTCACCTATCAGCAGTTGCAAAGTCCACCTCACAGGTTCTCTGTTGGTGGTGGACGTGGCAGCTGTTGTGGTTGATGGCAGTGTTGCATCGTAGAGGTTCTGTATTGCCAGAGTGTCCTCCTGCACCCTCCTCACCAGCAAGTGAAGGAGGTGGCATTGTTGCCACAGCAACTCATCCCAGCCCTTTCTGTCAACACTGTCTGGTCGGTGTCCTTCTGCTCGACGGGCACCTATGGAAAGTAAGACACAGAACTCAGTCAGTAGGGCACACAGGACAAGGGACACAGGAGTGGAATAACGTGCAGAAGTGAAGTACAACTTGCTGACACATTGGCTTCCACATCACACATAGGTGGAGGGAGTCCAATGGCACACTAAAATGTGCGTGGCATACCAGAGAAAGCATTGTGGACCCCATAGCAGAAGACTGCACAAACAATGGGTGTGCTGCACTGCTATACAGAAGAACACAGTTGTATGAAGGATAATCAATGCAGGCAGGCATGCCAGATGAGGAACTTCAGCACAAGCAACAGCAGCTTCAAGCCAGGGTGCAGTAGGCTGTGGAATGACTGGAGGTGCAAGAAGCCACACACACACACACACACACACACACACACACACACACACACACACACACCTACACAATGCACACCCACTATGCAGCAGACATCCTAAGAGAAGTGTGCCAGCTATGAGCCACCCTTGTCAGCTGTAGGGTCTGGGCTGGCCATACGCATTTTACACACAGTGTAGCCATATATGGATGGCACCAGAATGCCACATTGGGTACAGCAGTCAGAGTACCATATGAGCTCCGAGCTGTTGTATGCAGGTGGGGGCTCTGTATGCACCCCCCCGTTGGCACAGCACTGATGTCAGATGCAGACCCACCTTGAGGCACTCTCCCCACCCTGTAGATGTTGTCACCACCCTAGGTACAGGGCAGTCACTCATACAGAGTCAGTGCAGGACACCCTGCACAGACCCAGCCATGTCCGAATGTATGCATGGCCCTGCCCATATACAGTGGGGTAATCATACTCCACTCATCACTGTGTTTGTTAAACACCACTGACTCTGCATAACAGTGTCAAGTCACACATGGTAAAGTACATGCACTGCTCATCAATGCCCCCTCATTCCTCCAACCCAGTACCACATATGCAGGCTCCATTGAGCTGCAAAGGCATGACACATGGCACCTGAGATAGCAGGTGGACTCCCACATGTGCTGTATGATGTGTACAGCAGGACATGGTGGTATATCAACATTGCAATGGCCCATGCCAACCTCCTGACGAGGGATATACGTACATAGTCCTGAGCATGTGGCAGAATAGACCCAGCTGACAGTGACAGGTTCACAGCTGGGGCTGTCAGCAGTATTGCCAGCTTCCTGTAGCATCTGGTCAGTAACATAGGGGACATGCCACTGCACGATGTAAGGCATGCCATGGCACAAAAGACAGACGCTGGGCACCATGCCAGCAGTACATTGGTGCACAGGAGTAGACTGCACAGACCATGACACACCACAGTGTCACCAGTGGGACAATGCCCCAAGTGCAGGGTGAGTGTCCCCTACAACAACTGCATAGGTGAAGACCCCACAGGTATGCGTTCCTGCGTGGCGAGCCACATGGGATCATCCATCTCCAGCCACAGAGGCATGCAGCATAGTGTAGACATAGGTGATGGAAGAGTCTAAACAGAGGCAGGTCTAAGGAAGTCAGGGTAAAGGCCCCCCCCCCATTGAGCAAGTTCACCCACACACTTATGGTTTATTCAGTGAGTTATACTATGTGGAGTAACTACTCCACACCAGCTGACAGCATCTCCTTGTGCCTTGCTGCCACCCCCTCTGAAGGCCAGGCCCCTTGTTTTCAGTATGACAGTCTGACTACTGTGCCCTAACTCAGCAGGCCATGACCCCAGGCCACCCCCATCCACACTAGTTAGGCCTTCACTTTCCAAAATTCTGATCACACCCTGCAAGGTACAGATGGCATGGTTAGTACGTAACACTGTTTACAGCACATGATATATTTACAAAGGCACAGTCCTCCATAGTAATGCATCCCATGAATGCTTCACTGATGGGGCCAGGCCCTACCACTTATGAAAATGGTAGAACCATGTCCATAGTGGCCTTGCCTATTCTGGCACCAAGGAGTGTAGACATGAAACCCTAGGTGTGACACACAACAGAGGTTACTTACATGCATGCCTCTCCACTGACCTGCTTTGCTGGGCCCCATTATGGCCTGGTGAGTCTCCTGGCTGGTTTCTCCCTGTGGATCTGCTATTCGTGGACCCTGGCCAGGGCCTGCTGACCACTGAGGTCTGTAGAGGAGGGGAAAATCAGATGTGTTCTGCATCCTGCAGTGGAACGCAGTGTTCAGTCCCGGATACCCTACACAATAAACAGGCCCATATTCCTATACTGTGCACCAGCCGCCACAAGTGCATGATGTAGATGGACTGGTCTGAGTAAGTCCTCAATGTACCTGTATGACAAGCTGTGGCACCACAGACATGCATGCCATGACCCGAGCACAACAGGTATAATACATCCCCTTGTGGTAGGTGTGGCCTTGCACACTGTATGCTGGCTGTTGTAGTGATCACACCTGCCATCCCCCCAGCTCCAGTACAACAGACCCATACATGTTGGCTGCAGGTCCAGTACATGGCATAGTATGCATTTGTACCTATGCTGCACCTGGTCACATATGACATGGGTAGAAAGACATACCTGCTCAATGGCTAGGGGGAAGGATCCTTTAGGTGTTGCCTCACACAGTGGCCAGTGTCATGAGCCCACTCCTGGGGGTCAGGCCCACTGAGCTCACAGTGCCCATCCTTAAGTGCAAGCTGTGATGGGGGGGGGACAGGGATACCCTCCTCGTAATTGTTGAATGCTCACTGATGTCATGACTGCACCTCAGCCACAGGGACCCAGGGTGTCCCTCTAGCTCTGGATAAGGGCACAATACCAGTCTCACATCTTATGGCCAAATATAAAGCCTTCCTTGGCTATTACACAAAGGAGGGAGACCCAGGTGTCACACTCTCTTTGGGGGTAGCAGTGTAAATCTTGATTTGGTCTTCTTCCTACAGGATATGCAACAGCCTGGTTCAAAATACTTTCAGACTCTTGTATTCTCCCTGTCCTTATCCAGATGCCCCTTACAGCCCCTTTTCTCAATTTGGTTGCTTATGGTGGCCCCTCTAAGCAATTAACAGTTGTTGCAGATTATTAATACTGTTCTACACTTCACACACAAACATAGAAATCTCACGCAGGCAGATTTTCTTTAGAAAAACAAAGATTTTTACTAAAATGCTTAAATAATAAATCATACAGTTATAACTAAAAAGGAAAATAAACTCATTTGGGTTACAGTATGCAGAAATAAAATGTGAAAATATACAGTGAAATGCACTAAAACTGTCAATTAAGTCTACCTTATAACTGCAGCGAACTGAAGTCTAGAAAAAGTAGATGGAGGTTTTCAGTTTCTTAGTGTCTGTGCTGGTGATCAGGAGAATGTTCAGAGGGAAAAAAGTGTGTGCTGGCAGCCACTGTCTCTCAGCAGTTTGGCTTCTTGTGTGTGTCAAGTAGAGTCCAGATGAAGAGTGTGTCCAAATGCCCTGAGCTGGGGCTATTTATACCCTTCTGTAAGCTTGCAGTGTCATCAATTCCCAGTTCAGAGCAACTACTCCATTTGGCCAGGAGATGTCACTGTTCCAGTGTTTCCAAAAATCAAATCCTGATATTTAAAGTCTAAAGGCAGGATTCATAAAGAAAGCCAAAAATCCCGAAGCTATGGGAAAAAGACCTGCAGCACTGCGGACACGCAGTTGCGCAATATTCATGTAGAAAACTTGCGCAGGTGCGGAATTCCGCAAAAAGCTCCACAGATGTGGAAATTTAGCAGCTGTGGAAATTGCGCAAGTGCTGAAAATCTGCAACTGTGGATCCGCAGCTGCGGAAATGGCATAGGAGGCACAACAACAGTGACCCTAATTAGCTGGAGCAGCAGACTTCAACAGTTCTGCCATAGCATGTAGATGAAAGCACCCACAGAGACCAGCAATCAGCCACACAACTGGGACCACTGCAGCACCATAGGTACCAGCAATAACATGGCACCACAGTGGCTGCCTGTCTGGTCGTCCCTCCCTGGAGTGTTCCTGTTGCCTGCAGGAGTAGCATGCACTGCAGGCTGTTCAGGCTCTGCTCCCCATGGGGCTCATTCATGGGCTGCACTGGGTCTGGTGGTTGTTTTTGTTGCCATTCTATGGCAATGTGTGCTAATGTTGCTGTAACATCAGCCACTGATATACCCAGTGGGATGCTATTACCTGTGCCTCACTGCCGCTTTAATTGTATTTCAATTGTTGGGGCACTACTGCAGTTTGCTAAGGGAGTGTTACACCTCACTCCAATGTGTGTAACATTTTTTCCGCAACTGCTGAGAATAGCCTTTGAGGGAATGTGTCATACTTATCAATTACCTTTTTTTCCTCAGAAACTTCCGTAGGTGCACTTTTTTTCCACTGTCCGTAGTGTATTTTTTCCCGCAGCTGCAAAGGTTTTGTGAATAGCACTCAGAACAATTTCCTCTTTTCTTCCATAGCTACGGAAGTTTTGGGGACTTAGGGAAGATTTTGCATGTTCAGAAAGTTTTATGAATCCTGCCACAAGTCTTTTGAAGTCTCAGGGTCCCACAGTAACACCAGAATTCACACAGGTGTTCTAGGCAGCATGTTTCTTTCCTGTTACTCCATAAAATGTAGCATATTATAACAGCTTCCTTGGATAAAAGAATTGCTGCTCTTGAGTGCATGGTTTTATGACATACAAATGGAGTTTGGCATATCTCTGTCAAAAAACCTAGGAATGCAATTTCATTTCCTGGCAAGCAACTGCCTTGCAGGTCAAAGGAAGGTCGAAATTTATTTTTAAATCCAGTCTTTCTCTGTTCCTTTGAATTAACACTGGCATGTCTGGTAGCACATACATATACACAGAGTTACATAAAAACAATATATACAACAGAACTATATCTACAAATAAGGACTAGCAGTTGGGTAGCTCACCACCACCAGTACATGCCCAGCACCCCTATGCAGTGGCATAGTGCCCTATGCTGTGCCTGGCATATGCATACCAGCACCCATGCTTTATAACATGGACAGTGATGATGCAGATGGCAGCTACATTCACTTCCTGACAGATGCACCTACCAGCACAACTACATGTAGAATACATGTGACAGCCTCCTGAGTCGTAGCTTAGCAAAGGGCATGTACATGCCAGGTCATAGTACCCTGTAACCAAACCCTGAATAACATTCTATGACACTATACATAGTCCTGTCATGCACCCTGATGCTGATGCCATGTTACTGTGGTAGTCCAAAACCATGCTGCCCTGGCAGGTGCATGCCTGAGGAGTAGGTGGAGGATCCCTCCTATTGTGGCCAATGGGGCATGATGGCAATGGATGCAGCACCTGTATATACTTGCATAGGTGGTGGTGGCCCTGGGTTCCTTTAGGCTCTTGTCCAGCTCCACCCCATCTGTCTGTAACCTTGATCATGACCATGTCTATGCGAAGGCAGGCTTGTGTTGGGCAGGCCACTGGCTGTGTTGGGCCATGCATTGCTGGCAAACCTATGTGTCCCTAATGAGAGTAGAAAGCCTCCTCCAATTTACCATTCAGCTGTGTTTCTCTGTGTGCAATCCTTGGTCACCTGTATTCCACTCACCTCTTCAGCAGGTACCATGGAGGACACGGATAGACTATGGACCCACCGCTTCTCAGAGGAGTAGTAGCAGGTGCTGGTGCAGGCCTACATGGTCAGGGAGGAAGTCTTGTCCCAGAGACAGCAGTCCCAGGTAGTGATCAGAGAGGTGATCAGTAACATCTGTGTGTCTGAAACAGGCCCACCGAGGCTGTGTGGAACCGCTTTAAGGACATGAGGAGACTGACAAAGAAGATCTTGTTGACGCAATGGAGGGAGATGTATGTGACAGGCAGGGGCCCACAGGCATCAGCAGCTACACATACCCTGGACTCGGCAGAGGAGGCAATAGCCTGCACCCTATGAACCACGGAGGTGATGAAAGTGCTGAGTGGTGGATATGATAGCCAAGTGGGACCAGCCCAGCCATGTGAGTAACTGACTGTGCAATATCTTGTCAGTGTGTGTGTGTGTGTGTGTGTGTGTGTGTGTGTGTGTGTGTGTTTACGTACATATATATTATAGGGGCGCACTAGCACCCCTATAGTTAGGGTTGAGAAGGGTGCTCAATGTTAACCCCCTAGCTTTGCAGTTTAATAACTTTGGCGAGGTTTGTCAAAATAGCCCACAAATTTGCATTTCCCATTGATGTGCCATGCTGTGAAAACGTGGAGAGTTTCACGGTGGCACCTTGTGCAGTTTTCAAGATATGGATACCCCTTATTTTGTAAAAGGGTCACATTTTTCTCTATACTTAGCATGTTTTTTTGTTGGTTTTTTTTTTTCATTTTTTTGCTCTCAAGTACAGGCTACACGATACTGAATCTCTGGACAAAACTTTCAGGGTACATGTGGTCTATGCTGAGGCAGTACCTTTCAAAGATTTGGTGAAAAAGTATTAAACAGTCCCTGAATAATAAGGATTTAAAAAATGGCCACCACATACGAAATAGCAAGTAAGTAAATTATTAAGTAAGTAAAACTTTATTTATATTAGGCATCCTTCCCAAGCTCAGGGCACCTTTACAGATACACACAGCAGTACGCTAGCATAGTAAAGCACAATACTACAATAAATTGTCTAAAATCAAACTTCAAGGGTTCCTGGTCAGCAGGAATAGAAACTTTCTGGTTTGAGAGACTGTCGTTTGGATTGCACATTTGCTGCATTCCAAACCAAAAATGGGTCTCATGAACCACTTTTGTTTTTTTTGCTTCATGACTGCTGCCATCTTCTTTCTTTATTTTTCAGTAAAAGTACCTACTAATTATGCATTTACAAAACAAACACCTGAACATAGCTAAACAGAACCCATTTAGCTAGACTCTGGTGTTTGCTTTTTATTACAATTGCCAGAAATACCTTTTCTGGGCACCCAACATCCACGATGCCCAGCTTAGAGAGAGGAGATGTTCACCCATGTTCTCTGTATGAGACCAGTGGGACTTTCTTGACTTCTGCAGCCACAGCTGGAACTCATGCTGTAGGCTGCAGCAAAAGCTGTGAATCACTGTTTCCCCGGTGTCTAGTGGTGCCACCCCATTGTTATCCCTTTATGTGTGCAAAGTTGCTCTGGTGTCTAGAGGCACCCTCCAGCCTCTGATCACCATCCCTATATTTATTTATTTTTTTTTTCCTAGTGTTTAGTGGCACCCCCCCACCTTCCAGTCACCATCCCCGTACTAAATATATCTTTCCCTGGTGTCTAGTGGCACCCCCCACCCTCCAGTCACCATCCCCATAATAAATATATCTTTCCCTGGTGTCTAGTGTCACCCCCCACCCCTGGAGCGTCGTCCCTGTGATAAATATATTTTGCCCTGGTGTCCTGTGCACCCCCCCACCCTCCGATTGCCAACCTCATGGTAAATATATCTTTCCCTAGTGTCTAATGGCACCCCCAACCTCCGATCACTACTCCTGTAAAAAATATATCTTTCACTGGTGTCTAGTGGCACCCCTCCACACTCTGATCACCATCCCCGTGATAAACATATCTTTCCCTGGTGTCTAGTGGCATCCTCACCCTTCGATCACCATCCCTGGTGTCTAGTGACACCCCCATCCTCCGATCGCTGTCCCTGTGATAAATATATATTTTCCTGGTGTCTAGTGGCAACCCCCACCCTCTGATCGCTGTTCTTATAATAAATATATCTTTCCCTAGTGCCTAATGGCAGCACTACCCTCCAGTCTCTGTCCGTGTAATAAATATATCTTTCACTGATGTCTAGGGGCACCCCCACCCTCTAATTACTGTCCCAGCCTGAAAAAAAGAAAACCGTCCCTTGATGTTTTTTTTCTAAATCTGTAAAACAAAAAGGACCCTTGCTGATCTGACCCCCACCCCACCCTCCCACTCAGCAGTCACCCCCCACAGACACACTCTCACTCACCTGAAGAGGTGACAGATCTACTCTTTGATTGAAGACACATCTTCCTGCTGGAACCGCCAACTACCATATGAGAAACTAAGGTAAGTGCGGTTCAATGTATTTCAATGGGGTTTTGAACTTTGATGCATATGTAACCCCCTTGTTCCCGGAGGTTACAAGAATCCCATTAGAGTTAGTGGTAGGCAGGGAAGGCAGCTAGTGATTTGCCAGTAAATGGATTTCACTCTGTCTCTCTCTCTTTTTCTGGTCTCAGCAGGGAGCTGGAGAGCCGATGTCATTTTAGAACTCTCGCAGCTGCATAAACCACACAGCAGGTTGCTGTGAGTAGGGAATTTAAAATCCTGCAGTCAGTTGGTGGCTGAAGTCTGCAGAGTGTAGTTGAGTTCCAGCAGCAGCTCTGATATAGAGCTGCAGTGTTCCTGTTTGTTTTCTTTCTCACCCTAGTGGAGTACAGCAATCTTCCAGCTTTGTTTAAGTGGTGGAAACCGTCTCCAGGTTATTTCATCCCAGGAGGGATGGAGCAGGCTGCCAGGATGTTAGGGGCAATACCCTGATCCTACCAGGACATTGGTGAAGCTGCCTTGTTTGACAACTTCTGTGAGTACTTTGTTTTGTGTGAAACTGCCCAGGTGTACCTGCATTTCTTGGGTGAATTATCTGACAAAGGGACCCTGTCACCTAAAACAGTTTACAAGTTGGCTATCCTCTGTGGAGTCCAGTATGTGACCGTCCATGTGAACAGAACTTTTACTTTTGACACCCCTGTGGTGTCCTGTGAGGATGTTAAGTGTGAAATACATTTCTAGGAAGCATCTTCTGTACATTTTGGATAATATGAGGTGTATTTACCAGAGGGATGGCTGAGTATGAACTTGGAAAGAAAAGGTGGGAGACCCCCCATCTGGAGTGACAAGTTTAGCACTCTCAGTTCTGAAGGGCACCTGTCTTTTCTGTCAGTGCATGTGGCCAATACCTGAAGAAAGTTCTACCCCAGTGAGAGGGTTTTTCTCCAGTTTTACCCCAGTGAGTGGGTCTTCTCCAGTTTTGCCCCAGTGAGTGGGTTTTCTCCAGTTTACCCCTTGTAAGTGGGTTCTGCGAGTCTTCAGCCTCTTGTGCTCCATCGTGTTCTGCGTGCCACAACTTATCCTATGCAATATTGGAAGTGTCCAAGTACTGACCGTGTGCGCCTAATCGAGGGAAATTGCTTGTGTGTGTTCTACAGGTGGCAAGTCCACAATTTCTACAGTCATCCTATGTTATATGGGAAGTTTTGGAGTTCTGTACCTCAGATATCTGCATTTACCATGTGTATAACCCTTGGGGGTCCATCTTCGCTTTGTATATTCCTAATTTGTTACAGAATAAAGCCACACTCTAGAATCCCAACCTGGTTTGGACATTTATGTTATTGCTTCCTGTGTGTGGAGTTGCTTGGGTACCCATTTCCAAAAGTGCAAACCTAGCACAGCTCTGAGTAAATGTTTTCGACCTGGGTTGTGGCCATGATATTGGTCCCACCAGGTGTGTGCCAGGTAGATGCCGCACTTGGTTTGTGTTTTATAATTTCTACTCCAGCTGCATATCCCACCTTGTCTATGGTGGCACAATGTAACCCCCAACCCTCTCTTTCCCCCCTAGACTATGGGAGGTGTGCCTGCTAGTTAAATAAGGGGCCAGTGGGGGCTTTATCATTTTTGAATATTTTGACCCTAAATTTTCAACATGGCCTTTTTGGGACCCCAACTCATGAACAATGGTGGTAGAATTATGCAAATCAAGCCCAAAAGTTGACTTTGCAGTTGCTTGGTGAAATCACCTTTTGAGTGGGATTTGAAAATGTTCACCACATTTGTTCATTACGTGGGGTCATAGGAAGGCTATGTTGAAAATTTGGGGTCAAAACATGTGAAAATGGCACAGTTATACACATCGATTCAAAATTTACTATGCTTGCTTGTAACTTTGATAATTTTAAATATTTTGACCCCAAATGTTCAACATGCCCATTTTCTATACCACCTCATGAATGTGACAGCTGTCATTTTTCAAATCATGCTCAAACTGTGTTTTCGCACCTGTGGCATGGGATGATGTTTCGGAGGCAAGGAATGATGTTTTAGCATAGATTTGAACATTTTCAGTACCAGTTTCATGAGGTTGGGTAATAAAGAGGCTATGCTAACAATTTGCTTACTGTTTTGCTACAAATGCAAGCACAGGGCCCTCTGGACCCTGCACTTCCACAGCAACATACATGTACGCATCTATGGAGGGATTGAAGCGTAGGGCCCTCCCAGAGGCAAATGAAGATTCAATTATACTGTCTCAAAAAGTAAGGAAATCCATTGCAAAAACTGCACTAGCTAGGGTTAAACCAGGAAAAGTGAGGAAATGTGGCGTTAGGGTTTCCAGCCCTGACACCCAACCCCTACCCTGCGGGCAGCAACAGGAAAAAACATTACGGTCTGACCTCTGCTGCATCTTTGCAAATCAGGTGCGGAGTGTGCCTCATGGTTGTCAACCCTAACACTCACTCTATTTTCATGTACTCTACACAACTCAGCTTCTTTAATGACGGAATGGGGTGAGTGTTAGGGTTGACAACCCCAAGGCACTCCCCATGCCTGATTTGTGAAGATGCACTAGAAGTCAAACTGTAATGTTTTTTCCTGTTGCTGTCTGCAGGGTGGGGGTGGGGTGTTAAAGTTGGAAACCCCAACACCACATTTTCCCACTTTTGCCTGTTTAACCCTAACTAGTGCATGGCTTATGATTGGCAGCCAATGCCCCGTCCACATCCCTAGGCATAACTCCTCCAAAGTGTCAGTGTCAGTGGCTCAGCAGGTAGCACACTCAACTCTGAGGCCAGGAGATCAGAAGGCTGTGGGTTCTATCCCCACATCAGGCACTTGGGTTAATATCCCAATACTGACACTGCAGTGCAGCATGAGGGGGGTGCTGCACTCCTGAGGTGCCGTCTTTCAGATGAGATGTTAAACAGAGGTGCCATCTGCCTGTTCTGGTGGTAGTTCAGGTGGATGTTAAAGATCCCATGGCACTTATCGAAAAAGAGCAGGGGAATTTCCCCAGTGCCCTGGCCAAATTTCCCCCCATTCACTAAAAAAAATACCACCAACAGCTTAATCTGGTTCAAAATCAGTTGGCATTCATCTGTATCCCCCTCCCCCGGGTTGTGGCTGAAAATAGGCAGAATTTGCCTAGTGCACTTACCCAGTCAACAAAAAATAAATAAATAAAGGTGCTAGTGCATTCTCCTGTCATGCCCCTCAACACTGAAACTAGCTCCCTCTAACTGTATGCTTAGCCTCATCCCACGCCTCTTTCAAAAAATCGTTACGTAACCATCTCATTGATTCCTGCTCTTGCTCTTGTTTCGAACCACCCTAGCCTTCCATCCCCCTCTACGAACACTGCACTCCATTACTTTTCTCTATGAATTGTTTCCCTCTAAAATAAATTAATATGCTCTGCTGTCTTCTTCCTGTTACCCTATTGTCCTACCCTCATTACTTCTGGCCCTCACCTCTCTCCATGCCACAATTCTCTACTCCATCCTACCCTCCTTATCTAGCATCCCTACTTCTGTCTATTCCTAACTCTCCTATATCTATCTCGTATGACTATTATATTGTCCACAGTCATCAATGTATAATTATACCTTAATTTGTTTCCGAATGAAGCTCTTATGACCTTATTTTGTGTTCCCTCCTTATACTCCTGTGTTGACACTATATTGTATTTTACCCTACCATTTGTTTCTCTCTGATACGTGCACTGTATTCTGCTCCTTGAAAATTGTCTAATTATGTATTGTATTTACTGTACTGTTATTGTTTCCACATGTACTGTTCTGTAACCTCCCGGGTCGTGCCTGAAAATAGTCATTGCTATGGCAAGTGCACCCCACCCGGTCAACAAAAACTAAATAAAATTATAATAGTGCAATAATGTAGTTTTTTGCAATGAATATATATGGATGCAGACATTGGTTATTGGCCCACTCTTCCCCCAAGTAGCCATGTGTAACCGCCTCCTGCCCCAAGACCTAACTCAGTCATCCCCCCCCCCATAGCTTGGATGGGTTGTATGTTCATACACATTGACTGCAGGTCGCACTACCATTTCCATGTCTCCCAGTGTGTAGCCATCTGTGTGGTACCCCATGGCTGTGCCCCATGTGTTGACGCACATGTGCTCACTGGGTCTGTGATGTGTGCTCCCTGCAGATGGGGTGTGTGCACACTGGTGCTCGGATGTGTTCTTCTAGGGGGTGCTCACTGGTTCTGTGTTGTGTGCTCACAGGTGCTGTGTTACAAGCTCCCTGGTGCTGGGATGTGAGCTCACTGGTGCTGGGATGTGTTCCCCCAAGGGGTGCTCTCTGATGCTGGGATGTGTGCTCACTGGTGCTGAGGTGTGTACTCCCTGGTGGCAGGGTGTGTACTCACTGGTGTAGGGGTGTGCAATGTGTATGGACATGGGGATATAGATAATGCACCACACACGCACGCACACACAGCATGGGTGTTGTGTCACCATATGCCGAGCATGCATGCTGCCTTACTTGGCACAGAGCTCTGTATGGCACATTGCTATATAGCTCTCCTCTCCAAACAGCACATGACATCATACCAGATATGGCAGAGGAGGCCCTAGGTCCACCCCTGCAGCAGCTGTCCCTTCCACCCACCTGTCTGCACCTGCTGATGCACAGCAGTGAGATGTATGTGGAAGAAGAGGATGACAAGACCTTCACTGAGGACTGGGGACTCCTGGAGTATGCCCACAACCAGGAAGGGTTGTCCTCCCCGCCAGCCCCCTTGCCAATGAGGTCCAGCCACTGTCCGTACATAGCTCTGTAGTCACAGCAGCACAGCCCCCCCCAGAGCCCCCGACACAGCCACTGTTCCCACATAGCTCTGTGGTCACAGCAGTGCAGCCCCCCAGAGCCCCCGACACAGCCAATGCTGTTCCATCCCATGACGCCAGCTCTGGCATGGCCATTGTCCTGCCACCCCCAGCTGATACCACAGGACCAGCCACCACTGCCTCCCCAGGATCCATCCTCCAGCACAGTCACAGCCATGGCCCTGCCACCCCATTCCCATCCCGCTAGCCTGGCAGCAGCCAGCCTGCTGTGCCCACAATGGAACACAGCACTGACTGCAATGCAGCCCCAGGTCATAGAATGGCTGGGGGTACAGCCGGACCCCAGTCCCAATGGACAGTCCCTGATGACAGCAGGATGTGGCTGACAGCTGGAAGCTGCTGCAGTCACTGTGGAGGCATAGAGTTCTGTGCAGCAGAAACTGCCACACATCTGCCACATGCTGCACAACAACGTGCAGCATGTTGAGGAGTAGGTGGCGACATATCAGATCACCTGTGTGCCACTGTGCAGGAAGCTGCAGCCTTGGTGGCAGGCCCCACAAGGGACTGCGATAACCCATGCCTGTCCAGTGGGAGTAATGACACCCCATAGTGGACAACATGGAATATGCCAGTGCAAAGCAGTGCCAAAACATGAACACTCAGCATACCCGGGAATCTCAGGACACCAAGGACATCACGCACACCAGGTCACAACCTACTCCTCCCTGGGGTCAGTACTCCATGGGGCCATGGTCGTGGGTGGAAAACACCATCTCCATATCCTGGATGATGACACCCCCCCCAAATCATACCGCTACAGCGCACACATACTTTCCATATCTGGGAAGTGGTAGGGGGCGCATGTAGATTGCAAATCGCTATCCCTCACAAACATATCTTCCCCCCAGTACTCATGTGTAACTGCCCCCTGCCCCTGTGACCTAACTCAGTCATCCTCCCCCCATAGCCTGGATGGGCTGTATTTCCATCAACTACCCCTTGTGGATGCCTCCGCCTTGCAGGCATGTACTTATGTGTCCACCCCTTTGAACCCCCCTTGCCAGACTGGAATGCATATATGTGTGTGTGCCCTACCCCCCATCTGTATGGACTGCATTTATGTTACCCCTCCCTTTAATACCCCTGCTTGGAATACCTCTATGTACAGTATGTACTGATATTGTTCAATGATAATACATTGGCCAAAAACATTACAGTTTCCTGTGTGGTCTGTACTTGGCCTCCATGTCTGAAGAGGTCTGTTATGACGTGTGATCTGTACTCCTGGGCCCTCCTGGACATCCAGGGGTCGCACCTGTCAAGCTGCTTCTGTACTCCATGGTCCTCTGGCTCCAAATCTGCTGCAGGTTGCTCCTCTGTGGCCAGCATGCATATCCCACAGTTGAGTGCCTAGTTATGTAGTATACAACAGGCAAGGAATATGGCACAGGCCTTCTTAGTGGTGTACTGTAGGGCACCACTGAAATGATAAAGGCATCAAAACTGCATCTTGAGCATTCCAAAGACATGATCGATGATGTTGCATCTGGCATTGTGTGCCTCATTGTACCTGTCCTCTACAATGGATGCGGGCCATAGGACAGGTCTGAGGAACAACAGACGCAGTAGATATGCACTGTCCCCTGTGTAGGTAAAGAACATTGGTTAGTGTCACCATCTGCAACATGGGGAGGGGGGGGAGTGAAGCCTTTGGAGTATACTCACCAACGAGGTGACTACTAGGGATGTCCCCACTTTCAAACCTCTGCCACAGGATGGAGTTGTGCCAGGTGAAGGCGACATGAGCGCTGCTGGGTTACTGTGCCAGGACATTAACGATGCATCCTGCTGCATTACACACAACCTGGCAACTGATTGTAGTGGTACCAGTTCCTTTTCACATAGGCCTCCACTCTATCACTGATGCATGCCCGGATGCAACATGGGTGCAGTCAGTGGCACTGAGTACAGCTGGTAGGTGCACAACCTGATATAACTGCTTCATGGCTGCTGTTCATTCTGTTGGTGTGCTGGGAAATGTGATAAACTCCCCAGCATGGACCAGCAGAGTATCTAAGAACTGGCCCAACAGCCATGAGGTGGCTGACTGCAAGATACCGATGGTGTCCCACACCCGCGTCTAGAAAGTTTGGGTGGGCAGGAATCATCGTACAGCCATTACCTTGAGCTCTGTGGACACTGAATGGCTGTGCTAGGTGTCTGTCTGGAGCAGGTCATGCAGCATCTCACACAGCTACATGAGAAGGGCCTGCTGTGCCTGTCCCAGACGACGATCTGGTTGTCACTGATGACTTTGAATGTGACTCATGGATGGTGCTGTCTGTTTGCAGCATAGTGCTTCCGTGGCCTGCGCCTGGGCCCAGGGTGGTCACTGACTCTCTCCTCATCCTCCGTGACCTGCTGCATGAGATACACAATGCATGAGGCCATGTGAGCCATCTTGGTGTGTGGCCCGCAGTGTTTTCCTCTGCCTCTGGGGTTTGTCCTGGCTTAAGATAGCCTTTTCATAGGCGGTATTTGTGCAGCACTTTGTGGTCTGTACAATCACGTTTTTGCAGTGCTATCACAATGAATGTCACACTGCACGTTATACACAAGGTACCGCCCCCTGGTTTGGGCACTGCATACATTACCTCTGCGCTACTTTGCTGACACTAATAGCATGCACAAGTATGCCCTCTGAATATGGGACTCTAATGCTATTACATGCACAGCATGGGTGCAAATGCTGAATATCTGGGCCCAAATATTTTATTAATATGGCACTAAACATAGTACCTACCGAATATACATGTTGCCCTTTCCATGCCAGAGCCTCTCTGATGAAGCAGCACTGCACACGGATGACAGGGCCTCACAGAGCATTGCTGATTACAATTAAAATGAAAGCATACTTGCCATGCGTTTGGCGCCATTTCCAACTTGCTAAACATATGCAGTAAGCAATCTCAGGACAGTCTCACTGCCAGAACATAGTTTTCAAGCCCCAAAAAGTCCATCCTAAAAAGGAAAACTCATAACCCCAATAAAGTCCAACCGTAATCAAACGAGCATTTGTCAGTGCCGAATGTTTGCTTGCTGATATTAGCATTGGACATGCAGGAGTTAGACCGATGCAGAATAGGAGTAGCAGTGAAGTATTAAATTCACCCCAATCCCACCTCCACCCTGCAGAGATGGGCAGGCATTGGGGTGTGCCTGTGGGTCACTGCCCATAATGCTCATGGCATTTCACCTCACCCTACCCTGTAGACACCAGCAAGTGTTGAGGTGTGCCTTGGGGTGTTCAGCATAACAGTCACCCCATTTCATAAGGACATATGCTGAAATGGGTGCAGTACAGGAGAATGGGGTGAAGTCCGAGGCTGAAAAGTGCAAGGCACACTTCGATGCCTGTCACTGGCTTCAGGGTGGTGGTGGAATGGCATAAGCATTACAGCCGGTGATCCAAAGTTACACCTCTGAGGCCTGTCAGTCTGTACAGGGTGGGACGTTATGGTTAGAAACCCTAATGCCCTGGGCATGTGTTGGTATTTGCACTACAAATTTTCAACATGGCCTTTTTGTGACACCCACCGCATGAAAGCATTTGGCACCTCTTCTCATGAACAGCGGCACTGTGATTTTGTTAATGTGTTCCAAACTTCGAGTTCCCACAGCAACCGTGCCATTCTGCGCCAGGTATGCGAAAACACAGATCAGGCAGGATGTAAAGAATGACAGCTGTACCATTCATAGGGAGGTGTGAAGAGATGGCAATGTTGAAAATCTGTAGGGAAAATAATAAAATACTCGAAGATCTGAGCGTACATGGAAACTACGCAACACATGCTTGTACTGCAGTCATTTAGTGGAATTATTTCACCAAATTTTCAACATAGGCATTTTGTGACCTCTGCTCATGAACATTGTCACTATGATTTTCTTAATCTGTCCGAAACATTAATTTCCCACAGTGACCGCGCCATTGTGTGCCAGATGTGTAAACGCATATTTCGGGCAGGATATGAAAAATGACAGCTGTACTATTCATAAGGAGGTGTAGCAAAATGCCAATGTTAAAAATCTGGAGTGAAAATATTATAAATTTGCGAAGCTACAAGGGTGTGTGGAAACTGCGCAACACACGCTTATAACACAGTCATTTTATGTACTTTTGTCACCAAATTTTCAACATAGGCATTTTAGGACCTCTGCTCATGAACATGTGTCACTGTGTTTTTCTTAATCTGTCCCGAACATTGATTTCCCACAAGCGATCACGCTATTCTGCGCCGGAGTGCGAAAACACATTTTGGCCAGGATGTGAAAAATGACAGCTATACTGTTCATAAGGAGGTGAGGAAAAATGCCAATGTTGAAAACCTGGATTGAAAATATTACAAGTTTGCGAATTTACGAGCATGCGTAGAAACTGTGCAATGCATTCTCGTAATGCACTCATTTTTTGGAATTTTTTCACCAAATTTGCAACATAGGCTTTTTGAGAGCCCACCTCATGAACAGTGACACTATTGTTTTGTTAATCAGTCTGGAAAGATGATTCCACACAGTGACCAAAATCACCTTTCCGGACTGAATAATAAGATGGCAGTGACTGAGTTCATGAGGCGTGATCCCAAGAACAACATGTTGAAAATGTGGTGCCAAAATTCAAATAAATGGCTGAGATATGCACCAAAGTTGAAAAAAACATTTATGCCATTATATAGCTTACCGCATTTCACTGTTCGTGGTTGGCTTTGAAGAGTGCAGACGTGTTCCCGTCCACCAAAGATTGTCACACCGGCTCTGAGGTAAGTATGGGGTGAGGGGTGGGAGGTAGAGTATGCAGTGGTGGGTGCGGTTGGGGAGGGGCACAGGGCTCAACGAGGAACCGCTTTTCTTCTTTACAGGATGCAAAAATTAAAAGACGTCGCGGGACACTTTTGGCATGTTGAGGTGGGCTCCCAGCATGCCACCTGGCTGGAATTTCTTTGGGGAGGTGGGTACTGGAGCTGACGGGGATTGGGCAACCCCGTCGGCCATACAGTGTGGTGAGGGGGGGAGTGGGAGCGCATAAGTTGAGGGGGATTGGGCACAAATGGGGGAAGTGCATCATGCTGACGGGGATTGGGCTACCCCATCGGCAAGTGAACTGGGGATGGGGACATGCCAACAGAGGGATTGGGAACCCCCAAGTCAGCTTTAATGTTGACTCTGAGGTGGGCGGTGAGAGTCGCCACCCGCAGCCATGTTCTAAGAAATGATACCCCAGGCAAGGGACCACCCTGCAATGATGGGTCGCTCCCTCATTGCAGTGGTGGATTCCTTTCAAGGTGGTGGCATGCTGGCTGAACTAGTGTCAGCAGCAGCAGCGTGCCACTGCATTGGGAAAAGCAGCCCAAGCCTCAAAGGCACTGGGGGCATTGGCCCCCACAGTGCCGCACCTTCAAAACCCCGCTTCTCTCCGAAGCTGTGATGAAATGTTTCTTGTGCATGCCGGCAAACAAACATAAAAAGGGAACAGGCCAAACTGTTTAAAACCCATTTCCTCAAACTTTAAGTCCATTGCAACCAAAACAATTCCTAAAATAGAGCAGGCAAGTTAGTAAAATGAGAAGAAGTTTCACAAGCAGTATTTCATGCCTCTTCTCGTGATTCTTCCTCCTCCTAATCAGATCTTGCCGTAAATGCACACTCTGTTTTCTTCACCAGCACCTTGCACCCTGGGGGTTAGAATACTGAAATGTTTTTTCTCCATAAACTACACAGAGGCAGGCTGGAAAAAGGATTGTAAGTCTTATTAAATATCCATGAGCTGAGTGAGGCTCCTGATTGGCCACTGAATGAGTCATTAATGTTTTAGAAAGGACTGATCCAGCTCCCAACTGATGTGCTATATGCATGGCTTGCACCACTCTGCTCAAAACTTGAATATAAGTAAAAACAAAGCAGCAAGAATTAAAGTGGCTGTTGCAATTAGAGTTATAATTGACGTAACAACCTCGAAGCCACTCATTTCCCTGGATTAACTACTGGTTGGAGAGAGGTGGCCCGATCCCCCCCAGTCGGTTTTTAATCCCTCAGAAATGACTGGCTCCTCTGTCGTTACTGCTTAAACAAATGTACAGTGCCCAAGGCATGAAGTTGTTGTTTCACTGCTTCAAATTGCTTGTGATATACTGAGAAAGTTTGGGGAAAAATTTTAAGTCCATCCCTTTTGTGGCGAGTGAGTAGGCTGAGCGAATAATTTCTAAAAGGAGCTCTCTTAGCACCGAAGTGGTCATTCGCAGAAGCACTGTATGGAGCTGTTTTGTAGTAGCTTCAGATGATTTCTGGCTCCCCTAGTAGGCTTGCCTTTTAATTCATGAACAGAAAAATCTGATGGTAATGCCAGATTATCAGTGAACCAGCCGTTAAAATATTCCAAAAGATTTAACCCTTCTGTCCCCTTCAAAAGCCCCCCCAGGCTGAGATTAACAGAGTTTACTAGATTTTCAAGCTCTTTTAGCCATCTTCTGGTTTTGCCATTTTACTATAAAAGTCTAGCCATTGTACCCAGCGTGGCTGTGAATTGCCTATCAACCTTTGAAACTGTACCCTGGAAAGTTTTAAGATGTGCGTGCCCTGAGCCTCCAGTCTTTCTAGTGTTTTCTCAATTTTCATATCCACGGCTCAGATCGATGCCATCACAGCTTGCCATTTTGACTATGCAGTAGTTACTCTGGTCTTCCAGCTCCAGCACTGCCCTTGACCCCTTGGGCCTGCTGCTGATTTTGTGAAGTTTGTTTTAGAGCTGCCTGCCTGGCTTGGTTTCCATCAGACTACACAGAAAAAGATATTTTAGTAATCCACTTAGACTCAGGAAGCTAAATATTACAATGTCTAATCAAAGAAAGGATGGCTTTAATAAGTTTTATGCAGTTTTGTAGAGCAAGAGGGGAGAGCATTAGAAACAAATCCTGCTTATCCTGTACTCTCTAGTCCCCCCATGTTATTAATGTTTAAGTGTACCGTTATTTTTATTTCTGAAGTATTTTTTTTCTTTCGCTGATTAGAGGATTTACCATGTGACAGTACTAGGTTTAATGTGCGGAAAAGCACTCTGCCTGGAAGCTGACACTTAAACACTAAGGCACGACAGGGGGTGTGTGTTGTGGTGGGATAATGGCACACCTTGGGTTGGTTGTAGCACGGGGTCGCAGGCCAAGTGTTTCCACCACCCAAGCGGTGCCACGGTCCATTATTCCACTATAGAACACACTTTGGAGTGTTTAAATGCAATAATAATATGGCTAGAAAAAATCTGTTAGACGTCAGGTAAATTAATCAATTTGGAGTCAAATATAAGCACGGCATAAAAGTTTTATGATATGTAATTTTAACAGAAAAAGGAGAAACAATAGTCCCTTTTTATCATAGAACCCATTTGTCTAAATGTCTAACTATACTGCTACAGTAAGCTAAACTAATGCAGTAACTAACTGAACTTTCATTTTTTTCAATATTTTTTTTACTCTGAGTTTATTTTGCATTGTTGTAAACATTTATGTTAACAGTTCCATGAAATGTGCCCACAGAAATTAACTGTGCAGCAGCAGAGGCACCGATGAGCTCCTTCTGGGTTGTGTCCTTGTAGTGTATTATAGTACAAAATTTACATAGTAACAGAGACAGTAGTTCACAGTATAACATACTTCGTACTGTGGTTCATAACATTACAATGACAGTAGGAGAAGACCATTGGTCCATCTAGTCTGCCTATAAGACCCTAACAAACCTGGGACCTATTGTCCATACAGGGTTGTAACCTGCACGATCCCTCCCCATGCCCCCCACCCTACTGCTATCACCCTGCGCAACCATTAACCCCTTCACTCTGTCCAAGCCACGTTTGAAACCATTGATAGTTTTCAGCACCCACCACATCATCTGGTAGATTGTTCTATGGCTTCACCACCCTTTCTGTAAAATAAAACTTCATAATTTCCCTCTCGAACAGATAAAAAAGACTGTGAGCTCCACTTTTTCACTGTATTTACTCAAGATGGTGATTAGAAATGTTTTATAATATACCGTAAGCGTATTTTACTGGAGTTTTTGAAAACTTGTTCTTCACGTTTCAGAGTGTTGAGACACGTGGAATCCATTGTCCTTAACACTTCAGAACATGAAGAAGAAGTTTTCATGGCTGTACAAATCAGATCTGTGCTCCCGCTATGATGCATTATAGAAGCGTGAGCTGCGCTCTCCCCGGCCCTGCAATCACACAAGGAAAGCATGAAGAACTCTCAGATTCTCAACACCTTGTTTGATCACTCTCATGCCACCGATAACACCGATCTAACTCAATGTTGAGAATCTGCTCATTCTTAACACAGCAGGGTTAATTATTTTATATTTCAGTTTTTAATTCGACAGGTATGGATTTCTAAATGTTATTTTGTTCCATGTTCCGACCAGCACTAATGTACTCGAATGACATTGGTTCTAAGCAATATTCACCCACCAAGAATAAGGATTTTTTTCTAGCCGTATTATAATCCTGGTTCTGTTCCTCTTTAGATCTCATCAGCATTGTGACCTCATTCATTATGACATCACAAGGGACCCGACTCACAGCAGCTGACTGGTTCTTTGTCAGCTGTGATGTCACAGTCAGTGAGGTAAGAATAATGATGAAGTATGAAAGGAAATAGAACTAGTGATGTGAGCCTCCAGGTAGAGTATGGGACTGTTCCGCATATCAAAACGTATACTGTTAGGCACAATCCCACTGAAAATTCCACCTGTCTTGATCACGAGATGGATCATAAAAGACTATGGACCCCATATTCAGAGCCAGCCAAGCACATGGCCAGTTCTGACCACTATTATGACAGTTAGCGGCCTCTGACCAGAGCATTCTACCTGTCTGAATATGGGGTTATAGCAGCTCACAGTGACTATATGCTGCACTGTCACTGCCTCAGATGCAACATGCACACCAGACGTTTGAATATGGGGACTATGTTGAACATCTGGGGTCAAAATGTCAAAAAACAATGATGCTATGAAGAAACATTGACATTTTCATGTGTTTACTCCTAATGGGCTCTATGCACTAATGGGGTGGAGTGGCTACGCTTGTGTATCTGGGGCACGCAACCACTCAGCACTCTATGCACCCCCCATGCTGGGATGCCAAAAGTACAGCACATACATGCCTGATCCTCTGGCCGCAAGGAGCAATGTGCCAGGGGTGGGTGAGGCGGCCACGCACTCGTGCCATGCACTAAGCTGCATAGTGCTGGCCATGGGGATGAATAGGGGCACAGGGTATGCCAGGGAGAACCCTGCCTTAAACCCCCTACATGCCCCATGCACACCCAGCAGGACAGGGCTAACAGCCCACTGACCCACCAGGGCCACAGGATGCCACACACCCACCTCAGCACACTGCGGTGAGAGTGGCAACCCCCCATCACCCACAACACCCATACTCCTCACAGGGGCACCGGCACAAGGCTGCCCCCCCTCCCTAGCAGCACCACATGGCAGCCCACCCAACCGCTACCGACAGTACTGTTCCCCCCTGGCCCTCCATGCCTGCTGGCGTGCCCCCCACCCATTCCACTGCACCAATCAATGCCATCGAAGGGCCAGCGGCATTGCTCTCCCTTACCTGCCACAGCCACCGGCCGTCAGATTTTTGCGAGGTGCGCTGCCAATGTGCGAGGGATCCAGTGCGGGACCTGGTCCGGGCATCTGATTGGATGCCTGGCTGAACCCGTGACCCCACCCCTGGCCACTCTGCAGAGTCCTGCATGCTGGGGGGGCTGCGGACAGGTGGCCAGTGGTTGTGAATGCTGCCGTGTCTGCAGGTGCACAGCTACGCGGGTGGGGTACGCGTATGTCGTGTGTACCTATGCCCGATTGGTGCATAGAGCCCAATTTGTTTTGCACATTTAAACAAAACAACCCACCCCTCCTATTGCATACTCTCTCACCCCCACCCCCACCCTTAACATCCCCAACTATCCCAGGTAAATACATCGTAAAAATATGTAAAAGCAGGATCCCCACTGAAAATAAGATATTGCATCTTTACTGTGCTGCCATGAATGAATACAGTGTAAAAATGGTTAAAAGAAGGACCCCAGGGAAAATGAGATATTGCATCTCAGGTGGGCTATCTTGGATAAACGCATTGTAAAAATGGGTAAAAGCAGGACCCGTATGAAAAAAGTGATATTGCATCTCTGCTGGGCTACCCTGGAAATGTACATTGTAAAAATGGGTAAAAGCAGGATCCCACTGAAAATGAGTTATTGCATCTCAGCTGGGCTGTCCTGGGTAAATACACTGTAAAAATGGGTGAAAGCAGATCTTATTGAAAATTAGGTATTTCATCTCCTTTGGTCTATCCTGTGTAAATACAGTGTAAAAATGGGTAAAAGCAAGACCCTACTGAAAATAAGATATTACATCTCAGCTGGCCTATCCTAAGTAAACACGTAAAAATGTGTAAAAGAAGGACCCCACTTAAAATAATGTATTATGTCTCAGCTAGGCTATCCTTGGTTAATGGAAAAATAGGTAAAATCAGGACCCCACTAAAAATGAGGCCTAGCAACTCCGCTGTGCTATCCTGCCTAAATGCAGTGCAAAAATGTGTAAAAGTAAGACCTCAATGAAAATGAGATTTTGCCTTTCAGCTGTACTATCCTGGCTAAATATATAGCAAAAATACATTGCATCTCAGCAGGCATATCCTGGGTAAATACAGTGTAGAAATGTGTAAAAACAGGACCCCACTGAGAACGAGATATTACATCTCAGCTGGGCTATCCTGGCTAAATACATGGTAAGAATGGATAAAATCTGGACCCCACTGAAAATAAGACGTAGCATCTCCACTGTCCTACCCTGAATAAATTTAGTATAAAAATGTGCAAAAGCAAGACACCAGTGAAAATGAGATATTGCATTTCAGCTGGGCTATCCTGTATAAATACATTGTAAAAATGTGTAAAAGCAGACCTTACTGAAAATGAGGTATTTCATCTCATCTGGCCTATCCTGTGTAAAGATAATGCAAAACTGGCAAAACGAAGGACCCTACTGAAAACAAGATATTGCATCTAAGCTGGGCTATCTTGGGTAAATATATAGTAAAAATATGTAAAGCAGGACCCCACTGAAAATGAGATATTGCCTGTCAGCTGTATGATCCCAGATAAATATATAGCAAAAAGATATTGCTTCTCAGCAGGCGAATGCTGGGTAAATGCAATGTAAAAATTTGTAAAAGCAGAACCCCACTGAAAACAAGATATTACATCATTGCTGGCCTATCCTGGCTAGATACATAGTAAACATGGGTAAAAGCTGGACCCCACTGAAAATGAGATGTAACATCTCCACTGTGCCCTCCTGGATAAATACAATGTAAAAATGTGTAAAATCAGGACTCAGGTGAGATATTGCCTGTCAGCTGGCCTATTCTAGGTAAATACATTGCAAAAATGTGTAAAAGCAGGACCCCACTGAAAATGAGATGTTACATCTCAATTTATCTATCCTGAGAAAAGCAGGAAGGACCACACTGAAAACAAGATACAGTATTGTATCTCATATGCTCTATCCTAGAGAAAAGACAGTGTAAAAATGTGTGACAGCAGAACCCCACTGAAAAGGGAAATATTGCATCTCAGTCTGTCTGTCCTAGGAAAAGTATACAGCAAAACTGGGTAAAAACAGGACTGAAAATGAAATATTGCATCTTAGCTGTGGTATGATGTAAAATTAGCACCCTCACGGAAATTAGAGATGTCATCTGAGTTCACCTGTACTGGGCAAATACATGGCAAAGATGAGTAAAAACTGGACCACCCAAAAATCCACATATTGTATCTCACCTGGGCAATCCTGGAATCATCTGCTCTTTCCTGATTAAACTCTCAGTGATTTCCCTGCCTCTGGTACTACCCCCTCCCTCCTTAATCCTCCAATAACATTATCCCTGATGCGTATACCATGGTAAGGGTGCTGTGATTAGGATGCTGTAATGTGGTCATCACAGCAAGGTCTTGAGTGACAGGGGTGTTCTGGATCACAGTATTCTGCACTCACACTGTGTTGACATCACCCCACCCTTCATGGCATGCCTGACCCAGAGTGCGTTTTATATAGTTTGGGGGGTGTGGGCGCATTGCCCCCTGCAGAAAATCATGCAGACACCATGCAGTCTGGCTGGGGGACTACCAATTCCGTGCCGCTCACCTGTTGCGTTGCTGTTTTACTTGCACCCCTCATTAACCAAAAGCTCTTTGTGCACCAGCGTGGGTGAACCTCCCTGATGTCTACTTGCACCCCGGCCCCAATCTATCCTGCTGCAAATATTTCTAGTATCCAGTGGTTCTACCAATACCCACTACACCCAAAACCCTCCCCCACCCCAGTTCAAGAATACCACTGGCACATATTTTCTGCTGCATTTTCCAAAAGTAGTCCAGGTTGCCTGTACTATTCTATAAAGTATTTACAGGTTATGTCTTGGGTCATCTGCGTGACCATCAGTATACCAGTGCAGAACAGATCAGGTGAACACTACTCAATAAATCCAATATATTATTCTTTATTTCTCATGAATCGCCTCTGGGTAACCTTTCATAACACAAGACACCACTTCATCAGACCCATTTCATTTGCTGTATTATCAGCACAAAAGAAAATCAAAGTACTCATATTCTGTACATATTTACATAACAACAACCCCTTGCACCACTGTGCTGCAATCACCAAAAATATAAAACTGCTACCAGCACAAATCATGTTACACTGTGTAACCATAGATACTCAGCTTCTCTCAGATATGAATTAAATTATAAAGTTCTTATACCTTAGCATGATGGATACTCTTCGCATGATTGTTATACTTTCAAAAATCCTGCTCATATGTAGCATCAACATATAATACCAGTTAATACATAATCTGTATCTTTCTTCGCCTAGCAATAACTTGCTTCAACAAAATCCAAGTACACATACTCATAAACCGGTCATAGTTTCCTTTACAAAATAATCTATTCAGTATACACTCAAGCCTCACTCCAACTATGGAGCAGTTTTCTAAACATCCTTGAATTAAACACAGTCACACTTGTCAGTTTCAGTGTGACTGCAGGGTAGGTAACCATTAATTAAATGCAACAAGGGTAATTACACTGTAGTTACATGTTTGTTGCACGTAACTGCATTTGTAGTTACACTGCAACTACAGTGTAGTTAAGGAAACTTAAAGTGTTACCCAAAATACAAACTTCACATTCCCTTACATGGTATACCTCTTTACGGGGCCACAGGAAAACATCTCTCTTCTATCTGGCTCGAGTTTATACTCCAGCAGTAAATAATATAAAAACTTTGTAGGCTTCTGCATCTATTGCTGCTTCACTTCTTAGTACTAGAAGCTTTTGTATAATTGTTTAAAAAAGTGCATGCTGCAAGGGTACTTCAGCTTCATTAATGACTCGCTCATGGTAATCAGTTTCAAATAGACAAAATAACTTACCCCACTCTCGTTTTTACTTCCCATCAAGTTCTAGCAGGTCCTGTAGGCATCCTTTACTGGGCCACGACGAAGTTAGACTGTGTTTTATATTTCTGAGATTCACTTAATAGTGCCGGATCCCTTGTTGCCCATTAGTAATTTGGACATGCGCATTAACTTCAGCATGGTGGTGGCATGTACTTGAGGTGCTGCAATGACAGCAGTGAGCATGGCAGGATGTAAGCTCTGTGCAATGGAATGGAAATAAATTATGCTTACAGAGGACCCTGGAAATGAAATATAGAAACTTTTTTTTATTTTTATTTAGTTGTTTAACCAGGAGTAACACACTCAGCCAAAAGCTTTTTTTAACAGGTGCAACCTGGGAGCACAGGGAAGTTAAGTGACTTGCTCAGGATCACACAGTATGCAAGTGGAAGCTGTGAGATTCAAACCCAGGTCTGGTCTGCTGGATATCACCAGATTTGTAGCTCAGAGCCTTAAACCACTGCACTATACTGCCTCCCTTTACACTGCTATACTGCCCCACATTAACTCCAGTATGTGTGCATTTAATAGTGTGGACTTACAGCTGTAGTAGGTGCACATTACACAGTAAAACACGTGGGTCTCTGATAACTATACATGTATATTGTCACCAAGTGGTAAGACACTGATATCATCAGAAGGGACAATGTGTGCCTGCATTTAGCTAAGCTGGTGCATTGGTGTGGGGCACTGGGGGGCTGAAAAAGTTTATAAAACACTACAGTATTTAGAGGTACTAGTGGCACCAGCCATTTGTTTTCCATGGCTTGATCAGGTGCTAAGGGCCAGATTTCTGTAAAGTGCTGTACGAAGGTACAGATTCCCTTTAAATCTGTTCCGGTCCATCCCTTCAGATCTTGTTACTCACTGACTGCCACTTTACCCCGTTTAGCTTAGCCCATCCTTATTTCTTCCATCTACCTCTGCTCTGCTGGGACAGTGTTCTCAGCCGCTGTTCCTGTGTTGTCTGGCACAGTCTTCAAAAGAACCCTCCAGTCCTCTCCGCTTTCAAGCCACGTTTCTATGGCTTATGTTTTCTCTGGTGTACAATGTTATTTTAATGTGTCTCATACTGCTTGGCTGTGATAAACGGTCCCCTGCCTGAACTTTACAGTAAAATGTTTAATATATATGAAGGATGATGTCCCAAATAAAACTGTATTGTACAAGTCAGGAAGGATCATTGCATGCATACATAATTTAGTAGCATCCAGGGACAACTTGACTCTGAAATGGCTGTAAAGTTAATAAGATGGAACTCTACAGTTTTCCATATCTTTTTGATATGGCTGTCAGAGACTCATCGATTGATGGGCATTTCCAAATATATCTATAATCTGTCAAATTTACTGTTACGTCTCTCTCGGTGGACACATTAATGGAGATATACGTGGGTTCAGGCTTTATCACATCCCAACCATGTTTTTTTTTTCTAATAAAACTATTATGGTTACACTTTAAGTGTCAGTTTCAGTGTAACTAATCATTAATTACATCCAACAGGGTAAATAACCTGCAGTTGCATGTTTGTTGCATGCAGCTACATTGCAATTGCAATGCAGTTGCAGTGTGGTTATTTTGTAACTACACTGTAGTTAACTGACATTTAAAGTGTAACCGCTATTACAATATGTGTCGCATGATGCCAGTTAATACCCCTCAAAACAGGTATTTCCACCTGCTGAGAAATAGAGTCTATTCCCCATAGTGTAAAGAAGCAGCTATCCATGCAGATGTTTTCTGTAACTCCATTTCTAAACATAAAGGAAACAGACATCATGTGCTCCACTAGAACCTGTGGTGGGTGTGCACTGAAAGTGTTTCTATCCACTTGGGATCAAAGATTGAAGTTTGTAAAGATGCTACTGAGGTAGCTTGTTAAGGGCTCCTGTGTGTGTGTGTGTGTGTGTGCGTGTGTGTGTGTGTGTGTATGTGTGTGTTTGTATGTGTATGAGAGTTGAGTAAGGGATAACGCACGACAGGGTGTGCAGCTCTAAGGAAATAATGCTTGTTAGGGTGAGGTGAAGCCAAGTACCACAACCATCCAAGAAGTGTATTATTTCTTTATGATCACACCCCTGACCTGCGTTATTCCACTTATAAAATGGGCTTCTATTTGTTAAAGCAAAATGTAGATCAGCGGAGATGTGTGGTTGTCATAAAATAATCAACGGTAATTTTACATGTTTTGTACAATGAGATTGCAGGATTTTCATGGCCCTTTTTTATGTTGTCTTGTGTGTGCAGAAGAAACATGTTGTAGTAACTTTAGAATAGCAGGTTTTGGTGGTGCAGTCATGCTGTGGCCAGTGGTGCCACTGCTTTTTGGGCCTGGGCTCCGTGGCATGAATCAGATTGCACGCTGTGTATCACAGCAGTGCAAAAGCGTGCCACCAACCTAAAACGTTTTAGCCACTGCAATGAGGGAGCTCCACCTCATTGCAGGGTGTGCCTTTCCTGGTGTAACATTTGACTCAGACATGGCAGCGGCTGTGCCATCTGCCTCGCACAGTCCTCAGAAGCTGATGTTGGGGAGGCCCAATCCCCCTGTAGGCATCACCATGCCCTCTCCTGTGTTTATTTGGCGACGGGGGAGCCCAATCCCCCTCGGCATCATCCCCCCAAACACCTTTTATTTGCCGACGGGGTGCCCAATCCCCCTTGGCTCCAGTCACCCCACCCCAAAACATGCAGGTGGCATGCTGGGAGCCCACCCCAGCATGCCAAAAGTACCTATTAAAAGAAAAAAGCCTTCCTGTGATGTTTATTTTTTTTGTAACCCTATAAAGTAGGAAACCATCCCTCGCTGGCTGTGGCCCCCTCCCACAATCCACGTCCACCCATTGCATACCCCACCTCCCCACATACACACCCTCACCCCGTACTTACCTCCGGAGCCCGGCGCAGCGATCTTCGGTGGACCGGGAACACGTATGCACTCTTCAAAGCATACCATGAACTGAAGAAATGCTGGTAAGCCGTATAATGGCATAAATAGGTTTTTTTTCAACTTTGGTGCATATCTTGGGCATTTTTGGGAATTCTGGCACCAAATTTTCAACATGAGGTTATTGGGACCCCTGCTCATGAATTCAGTCGCTGTCATGGGGTTATTTGGTCCGGAAAGGTGATTTCTCGGTCACTGCATGGAATCACCTTTCGGGATCGATTATCAAAATGACAGTGCCACTGTTCTTGGGAGGGGGGATGGGGGGGCTCTAAAAAAGCCTATGTTGCAAATTTGGTGAAAAAAATCCAAAACATGGCTGTTTTATGAGCGTGCGTTGTGCAGTTTCCACACACGCTCATAACTTCATGAATTTATAGTATTTTCACTCCAGATTTTCAAAATTGGCATTTTCCACACCTCCTTATGAACAGTACAGCTGTCATTTTACATATCCTATCCGAAATGTGTTTTCACACACAGAATAGTGCGGTCGCTGTGCAAAATCAGTTTTTGGGACAGTTTGAGAAAATGACAGTGACACTGTTCATGAACAGAGGTCCTAAAATGCCTTTGTTGAAAATCTGGTGATGAAAGTCCATAAAATGACTGTGTTACAAGTAGTGCATTGCGCAGTTTCACACACACCCTTGTAACTTCACAAATTTCAATATTTTCATGCCAAATTTTCCAACACTGGCATTTTTCCACCTCCTAATGAATAGTACAGCTGTCATTTTTCATAGCCTGCCCAAAATGTGTTTCCACACCTGTGGCACACAATGGCATGGTCGCTATGGGAAATCAACTTTTGGGACAGATTAACAAAATCACAGCGCCACTGTTCATGAGGGGAGGTTCCAAAATACCTATGTTGAAAAAGTTGGCTAAAAACATACCAAAAATAACTGGGTTACGGATGTGTGTTGCGCAGTTTCTATGCATGCTCATGACTTCACCAATTTTTCATATTTTCACTCCAGATTGTCAATGTTGCCATTTTTTTATACCTCCTCATGAACAATACAGTTATCATTTTTCACATCCTGCTCAAAATGTGTTTTCGTCCCTGTGTCGCCAAATGGCATAGCAGCTGTGCAAAATCACCTTTCAGCTAACAAACTGATTGTGCCGCTCTTCATGAGGTGGGTCACAAAAAGCCTATGTTGAAAATTTGGAGTGAAAATACCAACAAACGCCTACGATGTTAGGGTTTCCAACTGTAACACCCCACCCTGTAGAGACTGCAAGGCATCAGGGGTGTGACTTGGGATCATTGGCTGTAATGCTCACACCATTCCACCCCCCCCCCCTCCCTGCAACCAGTGACAGGCATCGAGGTGTGCCTTGGAGTGTTCGGCCCTAAAGTTCACCCCGTTCTCCTATACTGCACCCGTCTCAGTGTATTTCCTTATGTAATGGGGTAAGTATAAGGCCCAAAGACCCCAAAGCACACCACGACACTTGAAAGTGTCTATAGGGTAGGGTGAGGTAAAATGGCACGAGCATTATAGCTGACGACCCAAAGGCACACCCCAGCGCTTGTCAGTCTCTGCAGGGTGGGGGTGTGGTTTGCGTCAGTTCAATACTTCACTGCCATTCCTACTATGCATCTCTAACTTCTGCACTACCAATGCCAATGCCAGCAAGACAACATTCTGCATTGACAGATGCTTGTTTAAATATCTCATAACATGTCCTCCCAACCAAGTATAGTGGGAGGATCTGATCTGAGTCATAATTGAGTGATTACTTTCTTGGCTGCCCTAAGGAGGATAATCAACAAATAAATATGGCCTTTTTAACATGGGGTGGGTATGATAACAATAGCACCATTAGCACGGTAAGGGGTCCCATGTCTGAAACCACTGCTGGCATATCTTTTTCTGCCACAAGCCAAAACTGCTGCAGGACTGGACGGGACCTTAGAACATGGGTATGCATAGCTACTTCCATTCTGCAACCTCTCCAGCAAGAGGAATCCTTAGTAGGCAGGTATTTGGCAGTAATTTGGGGGGTACAGAATAATCTAGTGACTGTCTTCTAGCTAAGTTCATGCCACTGATAAGATCCAGTGACTCTGCTGCCTAAACCAGACCATGTTCCATTCAACTTTTTGCAGTGTTCTAGAGAGCTCTGCCTTCCAAATGTCTTGGGTGGCCCGAGCGTTGGCCTGAAGACCCCTGCAGCAATGCTTGATAACATAAAGAGATGAAATGGTCTGGCCAAAAGCCCTGCAAAACTGAGATGGCCAGGTCCGTCAAAAGTGGAAGTTCAGCTTCATCCACCTTCATCCACCTGCAGTTCTTGCCCTTCCGCACAGCAGTGGCAAATCTGCAGGCATCTGTAGTGATCCTGTTGGTCTGGACCACATTCACGCTACAGTTGGTCAAAAGATTTAAACTGACCTTGTGTATGAAACTGAGAGATATGTGTCAGACCTTTCTGGGCCCATAATTTAAATTTGTGATCCAGATGTGCCGGTCTGAACTGGGAATCATATCTCAGTATTCACAGGCGTTATGCACCAACGGTAATACTGCTGACATAATAGCTAGTGCCAGCCCTGCAAAACCCCCAATGCGAAGGGGGCAGTCAGTCTATCCACCTAATCATTGGAGCCAAAAAGCACCAAGTCTGTTAATAGTCAAGTCTGTTAAACTACTTAAGGGTCTCAACCCAGACAGTGCCCCTGGTTTCAATACCCTCCATCCGAAATTCCTTAGAATAGGGGCACCTGCCATTGCCTACCCAGCAATGCTCTTAATAAAAAAATCTTTCCTTACTCAAACAATCCCGGACAAACGGAAAACTGCAATTGTGGTCCCTATACATAAAAGAGGCCCCACAAACCTGGTAGAAAACTATAGGCCTACATTAGTCATTTGCCCCTTTGCCAAGATTCAAGAGAGAATCCTTTATAATCAACTTAACTCCCATCTTGAACTCAACACCGCCATAACTATCCATCAGCATGGTTTCTGTAAATTACATGGCACAGATCAGAGCTGCTACATGTAACCTCAAACATCTTCGAGGCAATGGATCAGGGTGAGGCAACAGGGGCAATCTTCTTGGATCTTACCAAAGCCTTCAACCTTGTCAAACACCAACTTCTCTTTACTAAACTCCATCATGTAGGGCTTGAACCTGTATCCCACTCTTGGCTAGCCAACTACCTAACCAATCGGCTACAATGCTCAGATCTCTGTTTTCCTTGCTGCTGAGCCAGGATTTTTCAAATCCTGGCTCAGCACTGATTCTGCTCTATCCTTTGACTTGATTTTCTGCCCCCAACCCACCCCACCCCGAACACTATTAAATACGCCTCCTCCCCACCCTCCTGACCTCCGCCTCCCTCCTCATATCTGGTTGGGGCGCCTGCAGCTTACTGCCCATCCCCTTAAAAGCATGCCATTTATATACCCCGTCGTGCTCTGCAGTATCCTGCAGCTCCTCACATTTAAATAACCCCTCACCTAGTAACTTATCTTATTTTTAATTCCTCTCTCCCAGGCCCGATCACTAACTTCCCTCTGTCCCCTGGCTCTGCTCTCTCATGCTCCCTGTACCACAACCAATCAAGGACAGGAGTACAGCACAATTTTTGTTGGGAAGAAACTCACACTAAACATGAATGGCAAGCCACCCATAATCCAACTGCTCACATGTGGACTAACTTCTTGTTCAAACAAACCCACAAGATGGCTCATCCTACAACGTCCTTACACTAACCAACCTGTCTTGTGACACCAGCTTTCTTGGTGTCTATGGGACTGGCACATCTACCTTCCATGGGGACACTTTTAGACATGGGGTCCCTCCACAACCTGTCTGCATGGGGCATTTGAGGCCCTGCTCCCACTGTGATCAACTCCTCACATCCCTTCCAGTGTTCCTTTCTCATCAGGTAAAACATAAGGGACATACTGTGGTACCCACAGGAGATGCCACAACATCAGCAATATACTCCTTAAGCAATACCTCTGTAGAATAGCCCTTCTGCTACTCTTGATCTCAGGGAACATACATCCCAATCCAGGCCCACCCCCCCAAGAATGTCTCAGGCCAAAGGAAGGCTAGCTTCCTTACCTTTGCATCTGTCAACATTTCAATCAATCAATCAATTAATCAAATCTTTATTTATCCAGGCAGACACCATTGAGCAAGCTCATTTACAAGGTGGACCTGCATTACTTGTGGTCAAAAAGAAAACAGATAATATAATTGGTAAGGATACCCACATTAAGGCACAGTACAAACATTGATGTAAAAACAGTAATAAGTGTGTTCAGTGGAACAGGCAAATTAAATATCTATTCTGACTTTGAGGTTAATCAGTACATAAAGCCCAGTTTGGAGGTATAATCCATATAGGGACGTAGAAAGGGGGTTTGTGGGTAATAATTGTAGGTACCTCAAGTTGATCTGGCTGCAGTGGGGAAGGGTGCAATAGCAAAAACAGCTCTCAGCCTTAGGTTCTTGATGTACCGCAAGAAGGTATGTAGCTCGGGTGAGCAGGGAGGTTTAACGAGACCGGCTATGGCACCAGGAAGCCCCGGCAGCCCAGATCACCAAATTTAGGTTATTATTATGGAGTAATGCAAAGGATACGTAGCTTACAAAAATGGAAAGAGATAGAAATGGCCAGGAGGCACCAGCAACCAAGGTCACAGCAAGGGGGTTCGAGGCTTGCAGAGGCGAGGTAAATAACAATGAGCATGTTATGGCACAGAGAGGCGACGGCCACCCAGAGACAATAAGTGGCATCCTAGCAATACTCCTGGAGGAATTTGGAGCTTGAGGAGTGCGAGCCGCTCTGGAAAATTATAGGTGGCGATTTTGGAAGCACCACCATGGAAATACTTGAATCATGCAGCAACTATACTTGGAGATCTTAGGGGGGCAGTGGCCATAGGAGAGGAGAAATCAGAGCAAGAGTAAGGTGATGAAGGGAGGGGTCAGGCAAAGGTGCGGGAAGAGGTAAGTGCAAGTGTCTGGTACAGGTGTGGAGGTGAGTACAGAAGCTATAGCAGAACAAGGTCAATGCCTATTTGCAGCCTCCTTGCTAAACTTGATATCCTCAGAGTTTGGATCTCACAACACAACCCTGATGTGTTATCCTTACAGTAGTAGAAACCTGGTTGTTACCTGACATACCTGACGCCTCTATCATAATACCAGGGTACTCAGTTTTTCAAAAGGATAGGCTCTCCAAGCATGGAAGTGGCTGTGCAATTTACATCAGGGACTGCTTGCAGGGCTGTACCATGCCCTTACCCAGTACTGGTGACAGTATGCAAGCTACCACAGTCAGAGTCCTTCTTGGTGCACATAATAAAGTCATCTCTATCCTATCAGCATACATTCTGCCCAGACACACTGCCGCTGGTTTCGAGGCACTCATCGGTTGCCTAGGCTGTCTAAGCCCCAACTCTGAGGTCATTCTGCTTGGTGATCTCAACATTAACTGATTCTCTCCCAAAGCAAATCCTTTCAAAGATGCTGTCACTGCTCTAGACTTCACTCTGCTGGTTGAATCCCCCACACGCATGAACTATAAGACTGGTACCAGCACCCTGCTGGACTGGGTTCTCTCAAATTGCCCTGGACATATTTCGGATACCACCATCCTCCAAGACTGCCCAAGTAACCACTCTCCTGTCTTGCTCTCATGGTCCAACAAGTTTTCTAAACCCCCAGCCAAAACAATAACAAGTAGGGTCCTACTCAGAGGCCACCTTGAATTATTGAAAGCTGACCTTTACTGCACCAGCTGGTCTGTTATTTACCTCTACCAAGGATGTAGATTAGGCACTTGATCGATTTATTTCCCTTTTCAACATTGCATGCAACAAGCATACCCCTCTTTAGAAATCAAAAGTCAAAGGCCTCACTAACCCTTGGCTCACTTGTGACATTCTCAAACTCCTCAAAACCCGTGATTGCTTGTGGCATAGGGCATGTGCCTCCAGTAATCAAACAGACATACAAGCTTACAAGAAGGCGAGAAATGACTGCACCAGGAAAATAAGGGTAGCAAAAAGCATGTATTATAAGGAAGCCCTAGCTCGTGCCTATAACAATAACAGACAATTTTGGAGCAATCTCAAGGATGTTACTGGTAAGGACTCCAAAACAGCTCCTACCATGCTCAACATTGATGGGCTCCCCTTCCTTGACCCCAAAGTCATTGCAAACACATTTAATAATGCTTTCACTGACCTCAGTGGTGTTCGTCCCCATGATTATTTCAACATCCCCACACCTAGTCCCTATGCTGGTAACACTGAACAGCCCCAAACTCACCCGCCTTTTTACTTCAGAACAATCACAGTAAATGAAGCCAGGAAATATCTCCACAAGGTAGTGTGCAAAGGGCGTTACAGTAGCGACACCTTGGATCTCAAGTTTGTAACCCTCACCCTGGAAGAAGTACTGGCACCCTTAATGCATATCATGAATCTTTTGCTAAGATACTCTCGTTTTCCTCAAAAATGGAAGTCTGCGGTAGTTACCCCTGTCCACAAAGGTGGTGACCGTGCCTCCCATGGAAACTACAGACCCATTTCCATTCTACCTACACTCTCCAAAGCCCTGAAGAAAATAGTTGCTGACCAACTTGTTAAGTATATGGGGAAATATCAACTACTCTGCCCTCAACACCATGGTTTCAGGTCCAGGCACAGTACCACCACTGCCTTGCTCGAATTCACGGGCTTCATCCATAAATCCCTCGACCAAGGTCAACTGGTTGGAGCAGTATACATTGATTTAACCAAGGCATTTGACATGGTTAATCATGCCATCCTGGCTGAACAATTAGCCATTCTTGGTCACTCACCTGAATCTGTTGCCTGGTTCAACAGTTACCTTCAAAACTGTTCACAGCAAGTCAAGATAGGTACCATCCTTTCGGACAGTCAACCTGTTCTGGTTGAGGTTCCTCAAGGCTCTGTCTTGGGCCCCCTCCTGTTCAGTGTATTCCTGAATACCCTGCCCCTCTCCATCCAGGGATGCATCCTTCTCTATGCGGATGATGCCATCCTGTTTTCCAGTGGCCATAACCCCAAGGTTCTCGAATCGGAACTTCAACAAAATTTTGCTGCTGCAGAAGGATGTTTCAGCAATCACAAATTAATCTTAAATGATATGGTCTTGAAAGGACATTTCAACAGTACACAACAGAGATGTGCTTGTGAAATCAGACTTTTGTTACTTCTTAATACGGCGCAAGATGGCTTGAACATTGATGTTGGATTTATGGCACATTACACGGAAACTTACATGGACCTTTACCCTCAAAGGATGGACATACATGTTTTAGGTTTTCAGTGAACCTTGGACTTTGACTTTTATACAATCCCTCTTAACTGGTTATCTACAGGTTGGCCTTTCACATTAGTATTGTGTGAATGTATGCAAGGGTGTGTGGGTATGTCTATGTGTGTGGGTTTGTGAATTTGTTTATGTGTGTGTTGTGAGGGTAGAAGTATGGCACATTGAATTTTTAATATGGGTATTTGAGGTGGTTGGTTATGTGAATATAGTGGATGTGAATATTGTGGGGATATTGAGGTAAACTTATGTTCAGGTACATGACATTATGTTGTCATTGTGGCTAGGACTCTGGACTCATTAGAGTGGATATTTACTTCCTTATGCTAGTTCTGTAAATTGAGTATATATTGTAATGTTTTTACACTCTGTACTTATTAGGATGGTGTATGAGGATTCATGTATATATACTTCATTTTAAGTAGTTACTTTCCCAGGGAGGGGGGGAGTTATTCCTAAGAATTCTGGTTTGGATTCCTTAGACTGTTTCTATATATGTATTATTTTGATTATACACTGACATTTTCTTGAAATCTGTACATATCAGGCCACGTAGTCTCAGTTTCTTGGGGGTCCCTGACTAGCACTTTTTTATCTGGCACTTACACTGACAATTGATATTATCATGTATAAAATCTTGTTACAAGCCGGCCCGGTGGTGCTGAGGGTTGAGGCACTGGGCACCACACCTCATACCATGCCAGCGACCCGAGTTCGGAAGTGGGCTCGGGATGCCTGGGGTCGGCGGGGGTGGGTGAGGATTGAGCGTCCATGGGGCTGCTCTCCTCCCAGCGGATGGGGTGGGACTGCTCAGCATGCCAATGGCTCCTGGTGGAGACCAGGGCACTGCTGCATGGCTGGCTACGCCGTTGAGTGTGCGCTGGCGTGGGCAGGGATTGTGTCGTGTGTCCCTCGTCGGGGATGTGCACATACACGGAGGGGGTAGAGGGAACAGAAAGGAAAAAAAGGTTCTGGGGTAGCTGACGGCACCTGCCCCATCTCCAATGCCGGGCCCATCCAATCTGACCTTCCATGTTCCTCCACCGGGTCCTCTCTCACATCAGGGTCTGTCTCAAGGGGCGCCCAAGCAGGAGGCGCCCCACCCGGAGGGGTTAAGTTGAGAGCCTGAGCCGGGAGTAGAGGAGGAGGAGAGGAGGTACAGATGGAGGACTTTAGGCTGGGGAGGATCAGGCAGGATGCCTGAGAGAGGCCCCCAGACCGTGACCGAAGGGAAAAAGAGTTAAAAAAAAAAGTAATAAAAATCTTGTTACAGCAAGGTCTTAACATAATAGGTTGTTGAGAGTATGTTGGGAATATATATATCCTATCTGGCACATCTCACACTCTGTTCCCCTGATTTTATCAGCTTAAATGTATCAACCCCAACCGCCGCAGCCCACTCCTCAGACTTATCACCTTACTTCTTCTGCTCTCCGAAAACATCCACCCCAACCCTGGCCCTGGGTCTTCTACTCCCCACCACACCCTTCTGTGTGTGGCCTCCACATTGCCTCAGTGAACATCTGCAGTCTCCCAAAGAAACCTGCTGCACTCCAGTGCTGGGTTGCACAACACAGGCCCAACATCATTGCCATAGTGGAGACCTGGCTCTCTGCATCAAACTCTGACTCAACTGTCTCCCTTCCTGGTTTCACCCTGTTCCGAGAGGATCGAGTTGGTGAGCATGGTGGCAGATGTGCAGTCTACTCGCGTGACTCCCTTCTTAGCCATGCTCTCCCTGCCCCCAAGCTCGGTCATGGTGCCCAAGCCATCACCTTAAATATCTCCCCTGACCCGGGCAGGGGCCGTCTCTATCTTACCACTGCATACATACCCCCACGGGCCCAAGGACCAGCAATCCACTCCCTTACTATCTCTCTACCCTGCCCCACAAAGCTGAGCAGCTCGTCCTAGGTGACCTCAATGTCAGCTGGCTAGGCTCCACTGCTGCAAGCATAAAGGACACCTTCACTGCGCTTGACTTAGCTCAATTAGTCACTCTTTCTACCAGATTTAACCAGTCAAGTGGCACCAGCTCCCTCCTTGACATAATACTTTCCAATTGTCCCCACAAAATCAAGACTGTTAATGTCCTAGCTAACTCCCTCAGTGACCATTCCCCTATCCTCTGTTTCTGGTCCACACCCATGCAAAAACCCATGCACGAAGTCACCTCCCACCATCGCTTTCGCCCAGGTGGCCTCAGTAAACTGAAGCAGTACCTAGCCCAACTTGACTGGTCCCCGATCTCACTCATGACTGATATAGACACTACGCTAGCCTACCTCATCAGAGCCTTCTGCAAGGCCTGTGACCTCTTTGCCCCCTTTACGAGTACCCGCTCCAAAAGACATAATGCTGCCTGGATTTCCCCTTTCCTTATTCAACAACTGAGGCAGCGAGACAACCTCTGGCATGTCTTGGTCAAGTCAGGCAGGACAGTGGACAGACAGGCCTATAATGCCGCTCATAACCAGTGCACCTGGGCCATAAGGCAAGCCAAGTCCAAATACTACCAAACCACCTTGGCTGCCTCCTGGGGCTCTGCGCTTGCGTTCTGGGATAATATTAAGGAGCTCAATGGAAAAACTTGCTCCCCCCATCTCAGATATCTGTCAACGGCGCTATTACCACTGATCCCCCACATATTGCTGACTGCCTCAACACGGCTTTCTCTGACCTAAGCGCAGTCCTTCCTGTCCACTTTTTTGACCCTATCCCTACCTGAACCCCCCCACCCTGAATCACCCCATTTCTCCTCCGCACCATATCTCCCCATGAAGCCAAGCCACTCCTACTAAAAGGCCTCTCCAGCCACAACCCCAGTTGTGACCCCATTGACTCCAGGATTCTCCATCTAACTCTAGATATCATGGTAGCCCCTCTCACTGACCTGTTAAACCAGTCTCTGTGCCTCGGTCAATTCCTGAGTGCCTGAAAATCAGCTGAAATTACCCCAATTCATAAGAATGGAGATCGTACATTACCAAATAACTACAGACCAGTCTCCATCCTCCCCCCCCACTCTCTAAAGCCCTGGAGAAAATAGTATCCACCAAACTCATGGAATATCTAACCAAATACAGCATACTATGTCCAGAACGGCATGGCTTCCACCCTGGACACAGCACTACCACAGCCCTCCTAGAGTTCTCACAGCAAATACATTCTGCACTTGACTCTGGGGACGTTGCTGGGGCAGTGTTTATTGACCTATCTAAGGCCTTTGACACTGTGTGTCACCCCCTATTGCTTGACTGCCTCCATCAACTAGGCTTTTCATCTGGCCCCCTTGCCTGGTTCTCCAGTTACCTCCATGCCAGATCCCAACGGGTCAAGATAAATGCTACCCTATCAGCTGCCCTACCTGTTCATTCAGGTGTCTCCCAGGGTTCCATCCTGGGCCCCACATTGTTCAGTCTCTTTCTTTTTTTTTGTAATTAAAATTTTATTGCTTTTAACCATTATACTGAAGTATCACACATACGTTACAATAACATGCATCACTGAACATGTACATTCACTTATCAATATAAGTGATTCTATTAATCTAGTACTTTCAAATAAAGAAACAATAACGTACACTGAAAACATTTAAGAAGTAAAATCCCACTACCACTATCCTCTCCCTTCCTATCCCCAATTATAGGTCATCAGAGAAATCACACAAAGTTAAAGAGGTATATGCTAGCACAATTAGTACCAATTAGTGTTATGGCTTCCAGGTCATACAAAAATGCTCCAGAGAGCCCCAGGCGCAATATACTGTTCACGCCTGCCCGCATAGATGCAATGTGCTTTTCAAGCTGCGAGCTGAAAGTGCACTCCCATGCTGCACTCCAGAGGCGGACGGTGTCCGAAGCCCAATGTCGAAGAATTAGCAACCGTCACCACGAGACCAGAGCAACACGTGCCGCCATGTTTTAGGAGCTGGCCTGGGGAAAGCAAGTGTAGAACACACTTTGGGAGTGTCCATTTTACTTGAGCCAAGGATAGGGTCCAGCTTATTACATATAGTCCTCCAAAGTAACACGAATCGCCGGACATGTCGTAATAAATGATATAGAGTTCCCTCTTCTTTTCTGCTCCTCCAGCAACAAAGGTGAGCTGAGTACGCCCCTTCTAGATAGCGAGAAGGGTTAAATATAAATGATGCAAAATATTAAAATGTATAAGTCTAAGCCTATCTTGTTTAATATATCTGTATGCATTCAACCAAAGAGTTTTCCAAAACTCCGAGAGTCATTTATACTAGAACTCTCACCCAATAAAGCTACACCTGATGAGGCCTGAGATCCCATTCCTGGAGAGACCGTGAACCTTAGAAACAGCATGTGGTTGCTTCGCTAGATCCCAAAGGGAATCCATACTAACTTTCCCCTATCAACCCAGAGTCACTTCAAATATCTGTTTAGAGCTTTATTAAGCTGTAACCACTTGAAACAGTCCGTATCCACGAGACCCAAGCTTTTTGAGAGCCTCGAAAGAGCATTGGCCAACCTGATCACATAAATCAGAAACTGTCATCCTACTTAATTGGGGCCAGAGCACGCAGGTATGGGAGAGCCAGCAATTTTAATTTGGGGATTATCCATGATAGGTTGGCTCGAGAGCCACTAGCACACCTAGAAAGCGTTGGAGTTGATGATAGCTCTGATTGACCAGCCTAAAGGCTTGTTTTTGAGCATTGGGTAAAAGCAGCCCAAGGGGTAAACAATAGAGCATATAAAGAGCATTTAACTGTCCTCACCAGACTCCGTTCAATATCTAACCAAAGGGCAAGTATTCGTCCTGTCCCCATTCCTTGGACCATAGGGCCAGCTTACACATATGTTGAGCAAGGTAGTATTTAAAAAGGGAAGGAGCAGCTAAACCGCCCCTATGTTTAGGAGCTGACAAATTCAGATATGATCTATGAGCTGTTTTACCCTGCCACAGGAATGAATTGAAGATCTTCTGTACTTTCATAAACCAGTCCTTTGAAAGGTGAAATCCTAACATATCTAGTGGATAGAGTATCTTTGGAAGAACAACCATTTTTAGGAGATTTAGTCTGCCCCATAAGGAAAGAGAGATTGAACTCCACCTCTTAAGATCATTTGTAATCTCTCGAATTAGAACTGTTAAATTCTCTTTAATCATAGAAGTAAAGTTTGTATTAATATTTATGCCTAAATAAGTAATATATTTAGCTTCCCAGCCCAAATCTAAACCCTGTATATCTGTTTTCCTAGTAAAATGATTTAAGGGAAAAACTTTTGTTTTTGTGTAGTTCAATTTGTAGGAGGATACTTTAGAGAAACTATTGATTTCTTCTAAAATGTGTGGAAGCACAATAGCTGGGTTTACAACATGGAGTAGAACATCATCGGCATATGCCGAACATACATAGCTGGAGTTGCCAATTTGTATGCCTTTAATAAGCGAGTTATTAGTTAACCTACGGAGCAGAGGCTCTAGATACAAATTAAATAATAAAGGGGACAACGGGCAGCCCTGCCTGGTGCCTCTCTCCAGACTAAAAGCTGGTGATAACATACCGTTGCATTTCGCCCTTGCCGAGGGGGAGGAATACAAGATTTTTATCCAAGCAATGAAGTTATGAGTAAGCCAAAATTCGAGAGAGTAGCAAATAGAAAAGGCCAGGACACCCGATCAAATGCTTTTCAGCGTCGAGTGATGGAGAACTGCAGAATTTTCAGTTCTTTGGCTCTGTCGATGAGATGCATTAATTTTCTTATATGGTCATGAAAGCCTCCTTTCATAAATCCTACCTGTTCCTGCTTATCAATCGACCCATCACTTTTGATAATCTATTAGCCAGAATTTTTGCTAGAATTTTAATATCAGTGTTAAGAAGAGATACTGAGTGGTAACTATCTAACAAAGTGGGATCTTTGCCAGGCTTTACAATTAGGGATATTGTGGCTTCTAGGAAGGTTGGGTCAGATATGCGTGATTGAACCAGTATATAAGTATCTAGCAGAATTGAATATATCGAAATGAAAGTTTGTAAAAATTATTTGTGAACCCATCAGGACCGGAGATTTATCAAGAGGCAATTGCTGAATCGCTTGATGAATTTCAGAAATTGTTATTGAGAGATTCAGGCCTTCAGCTTCAGATTCTGACAACCTTGGTAAATTAGCCGCCCTCAGAAAGGCTGTAATTTCTAAGTCTGAAGGCCTGGAGTCTGGCTCCTGGGTGTACAATTTTTGGAAATACTCACCAAAAATCTTTGGTATTTCTCTCGGGTCTGTACATAACTGGCTCTCCTTACTAAACCGGACTCCTATAATGTGTTGAGATGACTCTGTTTGTTTTACCCGCACAGAAAGGAGTTTACTGGCCTTTTCCCCTAAGTCTAAGTATTGAAGTTTCGTTCGAGAAAGGGCTAATTCTGCTTGCTGAAAGACCATCCCCATATACTGTGCTTGTAATTTGTGTAACTCAGCCCACTCAGCATCAGACGATCTCTGGGATAAACTATGTTTCTAACCCCTTGATTGAGGATAAAAGAAGCCAACTGCTCTGTCGCCTCGCTTCCTCCTTGAGGCCACTTTAATTAATTCACCTCTAAGTGAACATTTAAGAGCTGCCCATATCATATCCGTGTGACCCACAGAGTCCTTATTCTCTACCAGAAATTACCTAAAAATCTTTCATGGCCCTTAATGACATTGGATCTTTTAGTAATTGCGAGTTTAACCTCCATTGAGATGACCTGCAAATTTCTGGTAGGCCTATAGATCATACTGACTAGAGCATGATCGAGATAACTCTTGCAGAAATATCCACCATAAGTATATTAGAAACCACCGAGGAGCTGACTAATATGTAATCAATTCTTGAATATGACTTATGCACTGGGGAGTAAAAGGAATATTGTCTTTTGTCAGGATTGAATATGAGCCATATGTCAACCAGAGCTGATTTATAAATAAGGTCCTTAAGTGCTCTTTGTGCCGCAGATGGGCCCCTACGTCATCATACGATCTATCTAGATCATTTTGGAGCACCAGGTTCCAATCTCCTCCAAGAATGGTGATCCTATTGCTATCTTGGTCTATTTTATCAAAAAGGTTCATAAAAAAGGAAGGAGAATCATGATTGGGACCATAAATCGAGCCCAGAGTCACCGGCTGGGAGGCCAAAATAGCATGTACAAAAACATAACGACCTTCCGGATCCCAATTTTCATGCACTAATTTAAAGGTAATTCCCTTGGCCACTAAAATAGCAACCCCAGCTTTTTTGGTTGAAGATCCAGCTCCAAAAACATGAGCTACCCACGTTCTTCTAAAATAGTGAAGATCTGCTCTTTTCAGATGGGTCTCCTGGAGAAAAGCAGTTTGTGCTCCTAAATGGGAGAGGTGTTTTAGTACCACCTGCCTTTTGACCCTATCCTTGGCTCCTTTGATATTCCAGCTAACTACCCTGTACAGTGAGCCCATAATGCCCTCTGAAACTGTGTTTGAGATTAGTATAAACCACTATTGGGGTCAAACCAGTATATGTTCTCATTTGGTACTTATACGCACCCAGAAGACTGAGTAAAGCACACCTCTTTCTAAATCTAGGAATTTGCAAACCTCTCCCCACCCATCCCCAAACTATCTTCCACCCAATAAAACTGCCCCCTCCCCACACTTAAACCAAACCTTTAAATAGTCTTCCTTCCCTCCAAAGCTAACAACACCCCAGTTCCCCAGAACTGCACTCCCATAACGAATTTGCCACATGATATACTTCCAAACAGCATCCAACCCTACCATCATCAGAACACCGACCGGAGCTCCCCGCCCACCCCCCAAAAACCTTTTTTCATTCTTTTTCCCTTTCTAATATGCATCGACTCTTATCATAAGCATTTCCCAAACTCAATTAATCCTTCTTTACTGAAGAAGAAAAGAAAAAAGGGGGAGTTCCCTTTCACTCTGGTATTCTTGGCTTAAGTAACCAAAGACTAGTCTTCATAGGGGACCACTGGCCCATGCCGGAGTATCTTCAGAAGTCCTCCATGTCTTCTCCATAAGAATCCATGTAACCTAGGGAGAGAAGAAGAAAAAAAAAAGTCACGTCGCCAGTGTCCCCAAAAGGATTAAGTCCAAAAAGTTCAAAATATTAACATCCAGGTTAATCAGTCAGTAAGTCCATCCTTTGCTTGACGAAATCCGGAGATACCACTGAAACTTCTGCGCCTTTCACTTAAAGAGATCAGGAAATAATTGCTGTAGCTCCTTTAATGCCTGCTGATATGAGTCGAAGGACAGCCATTTACCACCATGAGAGACCATTAATACCGCAGGGTATTTCACTTTATAGGGCTTAGACGCCACGATGAGTTTGGAGACAATGGGATGTAACTCTTGCCTTCTAACCCTGACAGAGTGGGGGAGATCCTGTATGATCCGAATTTTTTTACCTTCCCATGAAAGCTCTTTCATCTGTCTGGCCTTTTCCAGCACATGTTGTTTATCCAGAAAATTAAGGAACCTCAGGATTAAAGGCCTGGGGGGCTGCCCTTGAAGCGGAGGAGGGCGTAAGGCTCGGTGTGCTCTTTCGATGATATACTCTCCCCCCCCGGGAGGAGAACCAGCAACTTTGTGGCATAATTTTTGCATAAAAACAATTGGTGTGGCCCCTTCCTCTTTCTCTGGAATACCAATAATCACTAAATTATTCCTTCTGCTGCGCCCCTCCAAGTCCTCCATTTTTTCTTCCAGCTTCTTGATTCTCCTTTTGGCCAGTACTAGTTCGGCATCTGATCCTGCTTGTTTTGACTCCAATGAGATAACTTTAGCCTCTGAGTCCCCCATCCTTCTTGTCAGGGAATCAACAGACTTCTTAATCTCCTGCATAACCTCTGCCACTGTTTTAATAGATGTCTGTAGCGGCTGCATGAACTCCAGGAATTTGGCCTCTGTTAGTGGGGTATCCAAGGTATGTAGCTGCGTGAGGCTTGCGGCCTGCTGCTTGGCCCGTTTTGCAGCCTGTTGCTTTTCTGGTGTTCGGGGCGGCGAGTGTTTCACTCACGGTTTTTTCATGAATGAATCCATCGTCACCGGCGAAAATGGCAGATTCGTCCTCCGTGGCCTCACCCATAAGTGTCAGTGTGTTAAAACCGCGCGGTAGACGACTGAAACACAGAAATCTGTGAGGGTGATCGGCGGAGCTCCGGCGGTGTGCGACCGATCGCTCAGGCTGCCATCACGTGACCCCCTGTTCAGTCTCTTTCTAAACACCCTTCCTAGCTCCTGCTTGGGCAGTATGCTCCTATATATTGACGATGCGGTTCTCATCGCCACCCACCCTGACCCCATCACCCTCCAGAACTCTCTGCAACTCACCTTCAGCCAAGCTGAAAAATGGTTCCTCGACCATCGTCTAGTTCTGAATCTCAAGAAGACAAAATCTATGCTTTTTGTCCACCGCCATAGTAACTCCAGAAATGCCCCCCTTCTTATCCTCCCCAGCACCCTACACCCCCTTGAACAGGTGTCTACATACAAATATCTGGGCATCACCTTTGACTCAGCTCTCTCTCTTTCCACTCTCATCTTAATTCCCTTTCCACTGCCGTAAACACCCGGATTGGACTCCTCTACCGCCACAAAGACTGCCTCCCTCAGAATGCCCTCCGGTTGGCTATCATCTCCTACATCCTGTCAGTGGTCAACTATGGGCTCCCTATCTATGCAGCTGCTGACCCTACTGCCCTCACCAAAGTCCAGACCTCGATCAACAAGGCTTGCAGGCTCCTGACCAGTGCTCCCAGCAGAACACACACATGCCAACTCTACTCCTCCTCCTCGAACTTACTCACCTTTGATGAGCGCCTGCGCTACCACACCTGTATACTGGCAAAAAAATTACTACTTGGGCTCTCCCCCCCGGGGGTTGCTGCATGTCTAAAATTGGCCTCCCACTCGGTCGCCACCCGAAGCACAACCAAAGCCACCTTCCAGGTCCCGAGAGCCAGGACCTCTCTCATCCAAAGATCATTCCACCACAGAGCCCCCTCTTGGTACAACTCCCTCTCCACTCATATCACAAACATCCCCAAAATCGGCCCCTTCAAAATCACCCTCTGAAACCACCTCACTGACACTCAGAGCTGTAAATGTCCCTGACTGGCCCATACCTAGAGCTCCACCTGGCCCAATTTACAGACAACGTCCTTCCAGACTGCCTTCTCCCTCAGCAACCACCCCTTACCCCCCAGGTATCACTCCCTAGAACCCCTAGTGGTACCTTATTATTTATATACTAGACTAATTGTAACTAATTGAAGCCTTTGTACACCTTTATATCACTGGAATTGCTTTGTGTGTTCTTTTATTGTATCTCACCTGTAATGTTCTCCATTGTTGTACTCCACCACCAATTGTTGTCTACCCTCCCTACGATGAGGTGCCTTTGTAAATGAGTCTTTGACTCAAAGGTTGTAAATCCGAATTATGAAATAAATAAAAAAATAAATATTTCCAGCTTTTTGTACTTTCCTCAGTGTGATACACTTACTCACCTTGGGTATACATCATTTTCATCATTCTATATGCCATGTAACGATAATTTCTGATGCTGTAATTTTGGGGCTTATCATTTTTATAATTTTTTTTACTTGGTTATATGTTACATTTTAGCTTGTAGTTGTTTCTCGAGGGTCAGCTCATTATGAACGGTTCCACTCTGAGCAGAATGATGTACTGTGGCCTCACTTGTAAAATGTGTGTTTTAGGGAGTTTTTCTTCATTTGACATATAATTTACTGAGCAGAGAATCTTAAGGTTCTTTTTTTTTTTTTATTCGACTGATACATGGTAACTGCCTGCTGTTATTTTAAAATAACCTTTGACCTTTTAGTTTAGTTCAGCTGAAATCACTCTTTAGATACTGAAGCTCTCCATTGTCACTTTAATTATTTCTGAAGGCCTGTTTTAAACCAATGAAAATGATTTCTGCTTTTTTCTGCATGTTTTAAGTGTTAATAATATGGGATTATCTAAATAACTCTCATTAAGCTTCTGAAGAAGGACTTGTTGGTCTGAAAGCTAAAGCTCTTTGTTCTTTTTATAACATCCTTGTTGGTCCAATAAAAGGTATCAAACCATTTATTCTGGATTTGTTCTTAAATTATAAGAAAACAAAAATCATGTTATTTTCCAACCTGCAAAGCAAGCATAGAAACTACCCCCTCTCCATAGTAAATGATGTTGGAGTCTCTCTTGAGTTAGTCTCTAACTTTAAATACCTTGGGATTACGGTGGACAACACCCTCTCATATACTAAGCATACTGACAACATTTCCAAGGTAATTAATAGGCGGATTGGGCACCTGCACAGACATAAGCATTGCCTGACCCCTACAGCCCTCACCATGGCCATTCACAGCTCAGTGGTATAGCTGGTAGACTATGGGCTCGTCATCTATGAATCAGCTACTAACACGTCCCTCAAGCGCATAAAAACGGCACTGAACAAGGCCTGCTGACTTCTCACTGGTGCAGACCGACTGACCCATACCTGTGATTTGTACTCACAAGCTAATTGGCTACAATTCAGTAGCAGACTATCCTACCAAACCTGTCTGATAGCTAGTAAAGTCAGCTGTGGTGTTATGCCCCCTTGAGTTCAGGAGCTTCTTACCATCAGTACAGAAACTCAGCACACAAGAAGATCTGGCTGCTCCTCTTTTAAGATCCCATGCTGCCGCACCTCACAGGGTCAGTGGTCCTTTGCCTACTGTGCCCTGCTCTGGTTCAACTTAATTGCCGGTGACATATCATCTGCCAAGACCTTATGTGCCTTCAAAAGAATGCTAAAAGCGGATCTGGTATCTAAGTCCAGCTATGACTGCTGCCACTAACTTCCGTACTGGTATTAACATTATTCGTTATTTCCTGGTGCCCCACCTCTTTCTCATCTGCCACTCCATTCACCACCCTGTCCCCCAGCCCCCTGCCCTCTCTGCCTCACCTCATCCCTCACTATCTGGTTCTCTCACCTCAGGTAATTCTCCCCATATTGAGTCCACTCCTGATATATATATCCTGGTAGCTGCATTCAATGGTCTGTTCTCTCCTCCGCCACCTTGCTACTCGACAAACCCTCTGGGCTGATTCCTGTTTCTACTCCCCTTTCTTCTGCACCTCACATAATGTATATCCTGACCACTCTGAACCATGCCCTGGTGTCTGCCTTCAACAAACTGCCTATCCTTTGCTTCTTTCTTATTTGATGAGGCCTCTGGCTGATTCCAGCTCCTTCCACCTTTTACTTCCCCTCTCCTCCTACCCTTTTTTTCCTAGCACTTAGATATCAGGGTACTTACCCCTAAAGCACTTAGTAACCGATTCATAACTATTCTGAATAGCATGTAATTGTCTTCTCTCATATTTGTCTAGGAATTATTCCATTTTGCAATGTATTTAGTGCTGTTGTTGCTGGTGCTATAATTAATTTTCATAACCCCTCCCTCTGTTAGCCCTTTAGATCTCCACTGTTGTTGTACTTGTTCACTGTTATTTGACATGGAACCTATAAAAAAGAGCTCTGCTCAAAAGTGTAATTTGAATCATAAATAAACAAACAATGCGTAAAATGGACTGGTGCCATGTCCCCCCCATAACCAATGGTGTCCCACAGGGCTCCATATTAGGGCCACTCTTATTCTCCATTTTCAATAATGAGCTCCCACTCAACAGTGGGGCTGCAGCGGTTCAACTATATGATGATTATGCCATCATATACAGGTCTGCTAAAGATGTCACTGTCATAAACATCAACCTTGAGAGTGATTTTAAGGCCTTGGAGGCCTGGTTCAAAGCCAACCTGCTGGTACGTAACATTAAAAAACTCAAACCATGCTATTCCACCACACATCCTTTAAACTAGAAAACCAACCACCTATGGTAGTTAAAACATCAGCGAGGGTGGTTCTGGAAAGTGTCAAAAGCATCACATACCTGGGCATGGTTCCACCATGTCATGGCGACATGAAATTTGTCGACCATTGGCACAGCGATGGCACAGCACTGCCAATTGATGTTGTGCCATCACTGGGGAACTAATTTTTCTGTGGGGGCTTCGCCTCTACCTCATGGGGGCTGCTTTCCCACACCCCCCGCGACTTAGGGATTCCTAGCTCCAGTCGGAGTTAGTTCGGGGAGGGGGGGAAACACCCCAGAGCAACAGTGTCAGAAAACGTGGAGACCATCACAGTGAACTGCTGCAAATGTAGCTGTGATGGTCTTCACGGTATTCCCATTGCTGTTGTGATGTGATACCCCTGGGGTATCACCTTAGATGGAAAACCTATCCTTTGAAATCCATACTGATAAAATTATAAAATCAACACATCAGAAACTTGGGTTACTATACTGTACTGCCCCTACCTCACTTCCCAATCCAGAAAAAACATCTGTATTGTAACCCTACTCCCAGGTCTTCTCTATGGAGTATCCTTGATCACTATGGTGAAGCCATCAATTTTGAACAGACCACCGGATAGCCAAATTTGCTGCCTCAGCCCCGGCCTGGACTCACCACTGTGCTGTGCTCAGTACCTTAAATTGGCCAGGTTTTGAGGCTAAACTGGACTTCCCCTTGCTTTGTATCACCTTCAAACTAGTACACATCCCCTCCTCACTAAGCCTCTCTAAACTGCTGAATTGGAAACCATTTACCAGGTCCCTTCGATCATTTCACCAATCATCAGTAATTGTACCTTAAACTTGCTTAGCAGTTGGAACAAGGTCATTCTCATTTGCTGCTGCATATAAATGGAACAACCTTCAATCAGAACTTCTCTCCTGTACATCCCTCTCACAACTTAAAAAACAGTACAAGGTCCTATTCTTTGCTGCGGGCACTTGCAACTGCACATAACCCCCTGCCTAACAGGCAGGGGATAATCCTGTCTTGCTCTCATTTTATGTACACTATGAAATATGAGAGAGAAAGTTGCTATTGTCCTAGAATGTATGATGTTACCCATCTGTTACCTATCTTATGTTCTAGTCTATGTACCCTGTATAAATATGAGATGGAAAGTGGTTCTATCATAGAATGCATGCTTGTTCCTATCTTATGTTCTGCTTTGTATCATATTGCTAATATCTCTACTTATTATCGTTACTACTGAAGGTACCACTGTCGGTACATTGTTTAATAATCAATACTTGTGGAATGCTTAGGTTCCCCGGGTCGCCACGGAAAAAAGGACTGTCTTGTCTCAGTTAGGCCTACTCAGTCATCAAAATTCAAATAAATAAATACAGCCAAAGAATGTATTCCCATCCACACCCAGTGAGGTTTATGGAAGGACATCTTCCAGGAGAGAAGATGTTTAACCTGGAATGCTAGGGCATAAAGGTTCAGCTTGGGAAGAGTTGGCTCACCTCTTTCTTTTGTAGCTTCAATTTGCAGTATGCAATAGGAGCACAATCCCCCCCCCCAAACACACACACACAAAAATCTGGAAATTCTTTTATTCCATTTCCAGAGCTCAAGTTGACTAGGGAGAATGGGCATGGTCTGAAAATAACAGAGGTGTCGGCAGAGGATATTCACTCATACCACATACATTCATTGTAGGAGTGATAATGGTAAGGACAATTTCTTGAAGTCTTCTGTAATCTCTTGATCCAGGGCTGAGTAATCTAACTGGTACAGTGTAGTCAAGGAGGTCCCTATATGAACCCATAAATATTTAATGTGAGGTCACCACCACTGAAATGGATAAGTCTGCTGAATCCCCTGCATATGGATAGACTGCAGTTGAAGTACTTCAGTTTTATCATTATTACATTTATAGACTGTTATATCCTCTACTAGTGCAACGCACCACATCAACATTGGTATCGACTGCTCCAGTTGCGTAATGTTGAGAAGGAAATTGTCCATGTAGTAGGCGACTTTATGGATTTCATTATGGATTTGCATACTATGAACATCAGGATTTTGTCTGAGGAAATGTGTTATAGTCGCTACATAGAGGGAAGATACTGTAAAATAGGTGATGGGGCAACGTTGATGGGAGCTGCGTGAGAGAGGGAACCTAGCAGACAATGTCTCATTTGCCTTCACCATGGCCTGAGGGGCAATGTATAGGCCTTGGAGCAACTGTAAGAATTTTTGAGGGAAGCTAAAGTGGCTAAGTGGTATGATGTAGAAAAAGCCACAAGACCTGGTTGAACACCTTTCCGGGTGTCTAAACTTACAATTAGGGTGGGAGTGCCATTGTACCTTGCCGCATCTAAAAGGAAAAGAGTTTATCTGATAATATCCTCAGTCTGTCTAGAACTGGTAAAACCAGATTGGTCTGGGTCAATAATGAGAGTGAGAATATTGTCCAGGCGATCTGCAATGATGCTCGTGAACAATTTGTAATCCATTAAGTACTGAAATGGGACAACAGGAATTGCAACTAGTAGAGTCCTTGTCCAGTTGAAGAATCACTGAGATAGTCATGTACCACCAGCTGTAAGGGCAAGTGGATGTTTCTAAACATTCTTGGAAAGTGTGCAACGATGTAGTGGAGCTCAGAGTAGACTTTTTTTTATATAATTATATTTTATTACATTTTCAAAATTTTTACATCAGCATGTCACAATGAGATGTAAAACAAAACAAAAATCAGTTCACAATCATCGTAACTTATGATATAGGTGTGTCTAGATCAAAACAGGAGTGGGAGGAGGAGAGATAAAGTTTTCCTAAAAATGAGATAAACGACAGAAGCTAAGCTGCACATTATTAGAAGTCAAGCATTACATTCATTCTATCATGTTTATTAACCACATTTCCCTTACTTCTTGTGAAATAGTATTCGAAATAATACTCCCATATTCTTTGATTCCCCTCTATGGTATCTCTACACTTCACAAATTCCTTCTGCTAGTGCCAAGAAGAAAAAGAGAAAGTAGAAAGTTCAGATTTCTGGTATGTATCACTTATTTAATTTCACAGGTTTATCATTTCTTCTTTGGAAAGTGTTGGTGACTCGCTTAATGATTCAGCTCTGGTATTCTGTGAGTACTGGATATGAATAAAAGTAGATAACTGATCCACCTCAGAAAACAGATGCTGTATCCTCTTATACTTCACCTGAATGTTTGCAGGAGCCAAGAGCTGAAACTCTGCACCCATTTCTAACAGTTCTTGATGATAGCCAAGGCAATGTTGTCTTCTTTACCATGTAGCATATGAGTAGTCAGAAAAATTGAAAACTTAAATGATTTATATATGAAGGGTGCTTTAAGTCTAGAAAGTCTCATAATAAGGTCTCTATCCGACTCAAAGGCAAAAGACACCATAACTGTAGGTTTTTTATATTGTTCCAGTGCTGCCTCAGTTTTCGAGGTAGAAAGATGTGGATCTGTTCTCTTAATGTATTGTTTTGGTGGTAAACGATATGCCTTAGTAATAAAAGGTAATTTTCTTCTGGTAGTTCAAAAAGCATTGTGAACAGTTCTTTCAACATATCTCGAATAGTTTGGAATGAGGTGTCCACAGTACTGGGTAGTCCCAGGATTCGGAGATTTCTATAACATTGCTGATTTTCAAGTATTTCTATTTTCCTTGCTGTAAGTAATTGTCTCTAAGTTAGCAGTTGTGGCCTCTAGCCCTATTACTTTATTTATGTTTTTGTTAATTTCTCTTTTATTTAACTCCACGTCCTTTATGACCACTTCAAGCTTTTCCCTATTCTGCTTAGTGTCTAGTGCATGAAATTTATGATCAAATAACTGCATCCATTGGAATAATTTATCCAAAGTGTCACCCATGGAATCAATTGTGTGCATCAAGCCTCTACCCATACCTGCAAATCCAGGGCTAGCCACCATTGTAGCTCTTATCTTCATCTCCAACCTCTCAGACATTGAAGAAGCAACAGAAGGAGATATAAAAACTGTGAAGGATGAAAAAGATGAGAAATCAATCTTCCCTGCAGGTATTTCAAAATCTTGGCCCACTTGTATTGTTTTCAAATCCGCTGTTACTGAGGCAGTCTCCACTGACAAAGGTGTAGTATTATACTGGGAGGGGTGCAGCATATAAGCTTTGTTCTGAGATATTTTTATCTCTTCAGTATCAATACCACTCACAGAGGATTTTGAAGTGATTTTTGCAATATTTAGGGAGCTTATTTCCTTGTGTCGTTGAACAGGTTTATGTGGGTTGGCAGTCGACATCTCTCCCTCAGAAAAAGAGCTACTCTCTCCCATTCTGCCGACGCCTTTACTTTATTTCTTGAGTGGCTTTATTCTAGGAGATAAAAACTCCTCCAAAGATGATGAGGATACAGCTTTACATTTGTCTGCCATTCTAGGAGTCTACACAGTACTGAACACGGGTAAACAAAGTCACCTGTAAAGAGCTCTCAGGTAAAGCAGCTGGCTGCCGTCATGTTGCCCCCAACCCTCTCAGAGTAGACTATTAAAATTCTGCACAGTAGCCATCCAGCCCTGGACTCTTGCCATTTTTCAGGGATTTAATTTTTTTTTTTCTTTTTCTAAAAAGCGTCTTTCTAGAAATCAAGGCACTTGTACATAAAACCATTACATAAATATAAATAATAAAACCATTCCATCAGACAATAAATAATATGCCATATCACAGTGGCAGATAGGCATGTAACTAAAAATCAGGATACACTAGGCTGAATCGGTATGCCTTTAATGTGATCTTAAAACTCTCAACGGTCAGGCACTCTTGCACCCAAAGAGGTAGAGAATTCCACAGGGCAGGGGCCGCAAAAGCAAATGATCTTGCCCCAGATGTCTTTATCTGAATCCTGGGAATCTGTAGCAATCCCTCGTTAGTGGAGCAGAGTGGACAGGGGGGGCAGTAGGGGTTATGGAGATCTTGCATATAACTAGGTCCCTATTCATGTAGGGCTTTGTAGGTCAGTAATCTGACCTTGAAGGTGATCCACCATTCTACTGCCAGCCAGTGCAGTTCGTGGAGCACAGACGTAGTATGACTGACCCTAGAAGTGTCAGTCAGTAGCCTGGCTGCCGCGTTCTGTACCAGCTGAAGGTGGCGGATATCTACCCCCAGAAGCCCTAGGCAGAGGGCATTGCAGTAGTCAAGGTGTGAGGTGACGAAGGCATGGACCAACATTTGATGATCATCAGGACGAAACAGGTGCTTCATCTGGATGATATTCCTCACATGATAAAAAGAGGTCTTGACAATGGCCGACACCTGAGATTTAAGGGTCAAGCCACTGTCAAAAATAATGCCCAGGGTCTTCACCTGATTGGAGGTGGTCAGCTGAACTCCTCTGAGTGAAAGCCCGGAGGGCTGCCCAGACAATAGACCCGCCTCTTGATGATCCAGGTCCACAACCAACACCTCAGTTTTATCTGAGTTCAACCGCAACCAACTGGTACTCATCCAATCCTGGATCATGGCGAGGCAGCTGTTAAAGACTGAAAGGACTCCATCCTACCCGGGCACAAAAGACATGTACAGTTGAGTGTCATCTGCACAGCAGTGAAAACTCAAACCGTACCACCTAATAATGTCTCCTAATGGCAGTATATACACTGCTAACAACAAGGGTGCTAAAATGGAGCCCTGCAGTACTGCACAGAGCAGGGGGAAGAGAGGCTGAGGGAAAAATCCCAGACACCGCTTTCCGAGTCCTGCCCTAGAGGAATGATCAAAACCATCTAAGGACCATACCAGATAGTCCAGAGATGAACCACAGATGCTCCAATAACCAGTGTTGGGTAAGTTACTTTTTCTATTACTTTCTATTACTTTTGGAAACTTGTTCCAGAAAGCTCTGTGCAGTCACTAGCAAGGATGAAGAAGTACTGGAAGATGTAATACACCTTACAGTTACATTTATTTATGTCTTTTTATACAAAAGAAATACGTAACTGTAACTGATTACATTTATTTGAAAGTAACTAGTAACTAACCTATTACTTTCAGAAAATGTAATCTGTTATAGTTATTTATTGTTTCTATATTAAAAGAAATAAGTAACTATACTTGTAAGGTGTATTATTTTTTCTAACCCCAGTAATGCTCAGAATATTCATAACTTTGTGCAGTCAGCCTGGTGGGTTGGACTGCCCGGAGAGATGGAACACATGCAAATGATGGAATTCTTTGCACGTGAGCATCATTCAGATACTGTCTCTACCAACTGTAGTGTTCTAAGCCCTTCAGATTTTTCTCTCCGCCTGAAAGTCTGGTCGCTCGGAGTCTCTGTCGCCCTCTTTCGCGTGAAGAAGATAGAAAAAATCACCAAAACCATAAGTATATTTAGTTTCTTTTACTGCCTCTACTAATTGTTAGTTTACATCTAGTTTATTATTTAAATAGTTGTTTTTCTCAGCTCCTCATGGTTCGGCATAACCGTGAGGGATCCGAGTTAGTTTAATTTTATTTCGGTTCTCTGACTAAAGAAACTATTCATTATCGCTAATTTTTGGTCCTTAAAAACTTTAGTTGTAACCGCTTTTTATCGGTTACAGAACCACTGAACCGGTTCACATTTCATCTCCTCTCTCGGTTCCATCGGTTCCCTATCGGTTCCAGAACCGACCGCAAAAAAAAAAAAAAAAAAAAACCTTTTTAAGCTGTTTAAATAACCGCAGCAGCATGTAGCATTTAGCGGTTGGGGTTTTTCATTTTGTCTTTCACCATGACTGAGAAACCTAAGAAGAGAACCAGGGAGCCCGGTTTTAAAAACTGTTTAAAGTGTGGAGATGTGTTTGCCAACGCAGACAAGCACACTTTATGTGTAGCTTGTCTGGGTTTTGAACATTTGGACCAGGAATGTGAAATATGTAAAACTTTCCCAGAAAAAACTGTTGAAAAGTGCCTTGAAAGGCTTAATAAAAGTTTCCTAGGGGTCCCTCAGGCTCTGACCAGCTGACACCCCGGTCTGTTGTGGTTGAAGCAACAAGTGCTACTACCCCTGCCCCTGATATGGGCGAAAAAGGGGCAAAAAGAGGGAAAGAATCGGCTGACTCTCCAGTTCCCTCAAAGAAATTAAGGAAACTTAAGCATGCAGAATCCTTCCCTGCTAAACCAGGGACTTCTGTGCAGCTGCCTGTAATGCCTTCAGCTCAGGCGATAGCTCAGGCATTTAAAATTATTCAGGCTCTGCAGAGCATCATCCCTCAGCCTCCTGCCCCTTTCCAGGGTCCCCAGGCTGCTGCTACTGTGTTGCCCCTTGCTCTGGAGCAACACTATTTCGAAGAAGATGAGGAGCCTTATGAGGAGGACGAACCTATCCCCCCAGAGGTGTCCCCTGAGCAGGAATTTGGCTCGCCTCCCAGAGTGTCTGAGGATTTTTCCTCCCATTTTCTTTCGTAAGGAAAATGGCAGATGCTCTGGATATTGCCACAACAGAACAAGTGGAAGATGAGGAGGAGATTGAGTACCTTAATATGATGGGTTTAACACCCACAAAGGCCCTCCTCCTCCCAGTATATACATTTTTCAAGAAGGATGCTGTGAAGCTCCTGCAGACCCCAAATTCTATTCCTCCAATTGACAAGCGAATAGATAAAAAATACCAGCTGGACAGGGACGGAGCTGACTTCCTCTTCTCCCATCCTGATCATCAAGGGGTAATACAGCAAGCTGCCTGTGATAAAACTAAAGTCACTCTGTCCTCACACCCACCGGACAAGGAATCCAGAAAATTGGACAGTATGGCCAAAAAGGGCTATTTGTCAGCCTCATTGGCCATGAGACAGGCTACTTTCCAAGCTTATGCTGCCCAGTATCAGAAATCCCTGTGGCAGTCGGTACTGGCAATGTCCATGAAGGCCACCTCACCCTTGTCAGATGACCTGGCAGAAACTGCCAGGTTTGGGCTAGAGGTGGCCAAGTACCAATTCCCAAATGGCTGCTGATCTAAATGACACTGCAGCCAGATGGATGGCTAACACAGTGGCTCAGAGGAGGTTTGCTTGGCTTAGGGCTACAAACCTTACTCAGAATACCCAGTCAAAGGCCCTGGATTTCCCATTAGAGGGAAATGCGCTTTCTGGGGACTCCACAGTGGCCTATACGAAAAAGGTAGATGAATATAAGGCTACTTATAGAAGTAACTCTGCTAGAGACAGAGCTTCTTCATCCACCAGGCCCTATGGAAGGGGGGCTAGGGGTCGTTCTTTCTTGTCAAGACCCTTTTTCCAGCCAGTAGCCATGCCCCAATACCAGCAGTACCCCACACAGGGCTACTCAAGGGCTAGGGGTAGAAGGGGCTCTAGGCGAGGGGCTCAGGCACAACCTCAACCCCAGCCTAAACAGAACCCCTGAGATGCAGGCCACCTTCTCCCTACCTGTTGGAGGCAGACTGTCCCATTTCCTCCCCCTCTGGTCAACCATCACCACAGACAAGTGGGTGTTGGAGGTAGTGGGCAAAGGTCTGTCTCTGGACTTCAAATTTCTTCCTCGAAAAAACCCCAGGGTTTCCACCTCCTACCCTAGCACAAATTTCGTTGCTAGAGGCAAAGGTTCAGAAGTTGCTTCAGCTCAAAGCAGTGGAACTAGTCCCTGCAACCCTGAGAGGAAGAGGTTTTTACTCCAGATACTTCCTAACAACAAAGAAAAATGGGGATTGGTGGCCAATTTTGGATCTCAGAGCTTTAAACAAGCACCTGAAAAAGCCAAAGTTCAAGATGGTAACTTTGGCTCGGATTCTGCCAACAATCCAAAAAGGGGACTGGCTGGCATCTCTGGACTTACAGGACGCTTATTTCCACATTCCCATAAAAGAATCTTTCAGGAAATTTCTCAGATTCAGACTCCCATCAGGTCATTATCAGTTTGCAACCCTGCCCTTCGGCCTTTCCTTGGCACCAAGGGTGTTTACAAAATGCCTAGCAGCTGTTGTGGCATTTCTTTGAAGACAGGGAGTGACTGTTTTCCCATACCTGGACGACTGGCTGGTGGTGGGCAAATCACCAGAACAAGTCACAACCTCTCTAAAGCTCACACAGGATCTTTTGGAGTCCTTGGGTTTCATAGTAAACTAGAAAAAATCTGTCTTCACCCCTACACAGACTTTACAGTTCATAGGGGCAGAGATCAGTACTCTACAGGCCAGGGCCTTTTTACCACTAGACAGGGTGCAAAGCCTTCAGGCCATAACAAATTCTTTCAAGTTGCACGGTCAAAAAACAACTAGGCAATTCCTGCAGCTCTTGGGTCATATGGCTGCATCCACGGGCACAGTGCAGGGTTCCAGGTTTCACATGAAAGACATCCAGTTTCACCTCAGGAATCATTGGAGTCAGAAAAAAGATTCCTTTTCAAAACTCATTCCAGTGACAAGGCCTCTGTTACAAGCCCTTTTGTGGTGGAAAAAGGAATCCAACCTAAGGCAGGGAGTCCCCTTCCAGAAGGAGGATCCTTCACTAGTCCTCACAACAGATGCATCCCTTCTGGGCTGGGGTGCCCATCTAGGGAAGCACACAACTCAGGGTACCTGATCAGAGGCAGAGTCCCTCCAGCATATAAATTTGCTGGAACTCAGAGCAGTGCGGTTGGCACTAAAAGTTTTCTCTACACTGGTAATGGGCAAGGTGGTACAGGTCAGAATAGACAATACCACCACTATGTATTACATAAACAAGCAGGGTGGCACCAGATCAGGTCTCCTATGCACAGAAGCCATGAAAATTTGGACTCTGGCATATTCTCTAAAGGTGTCCCTGCAAGCCATCCATCTGCCAGGAAAGGACAATATCTTGGCAGACACACTGAGTCGGATCAATCAGTCCCATCACGAATGGACACTGAACAAGCAGGTGGTGTGGGTAATTTTCAGTAGGTGGGGCATTCCAGAGATAGACTTGTTCGCATCCCACCAGAACCACCAGTTGCCTCAGTATTGTTGCAGGCCACCAGCCCAGGGCACAATCCCTCTGGACGCCCTGGTACTGGATTGGTCAGGCAAGTTTCTCTATGCCTTCCCCTTTCCTCTGGTCTTCAGGGTACTGCTGAAGCTCAGATCCTCTCAGCTTCTCTGATCTTGATAGCTCCAGATTGGATGGTACTCTCTTCTGCTCTCCATGTCAGTGAGCAAGCCAATAAGCTTGCCTCTCAGGCACAATCTTCTGACCTCCAGTCAGGGAACTTTGCTGTTCCCAAATCTCAAGTCCCTCCACCTCAAGGCATGGCTCTTGAGGAATTAGAGTATGCAGACTTAAACCTTTCTGAAGCTGTATTAAACATCTTGAAAGGTTATAGGAAGCCTGCCACTAGGAAAACTTATTCTGCTAAGTGGAAAAGATTCTCCTTCTGGTGCTCTGGTAGAAACTTCGCCCCAAATGATGCAGGGGTCTCAGTGGTGTTGGATTATCTGACTCACTTACATTCACAAGGTCTACAACCCAGTTCTTTAAGAGTTCACCTTGCAGCAGTATCTGCATACCTTTCTGCTAGGACAAAGGTGTCAGTAGCATCAGATCCCATTTTCAAAAGATTTTTTAAAGGCCTGATGCATTTGCACCCTCCTCACAGGGCACCAGTGCCCGCTTGGGATCTTAATATATGTATAGCCAGATTGATGCGGGCTCCTTTTGAGCCCATGGCTACAGCCCATTTAAAGTATGTTACCTGGAAAACAGTTTTCCTGGTAGCAATTAACTCAGCAAGAAGAATCAGTGAGCTTCAGGCTCTCTGTGTTGAGCAGGACTACATTTCCTTCCACAGGGATAAGGTAGTCCTCAGAACAAACAGACAATTCCTTCCCGAGGTTGTTTCAGATTTCCATCTGAACCAGTCAATCACTCTGCCTGTCTTCTTCACAGACCATACAAGCTCTGGTGAAAGAAGGCTCCACAGTCTGGATGTGAAAAGAGCTCTCAGCTACTACATGACACAGCTACTAAAGGCCATAGGCAAGACAAGAAACAACTATTCCTTACATATGGGGATGTCGGAATGGGCAAACCAGCCTCAGAAAGATCCGTTACTTGGTGGATTGTCCAGTGCATTCAATTCTGCTACATTAAAGCAGGTAGGGAGTTCCCAGCTGGGCTGAGGGCTCACTCAACAAGAGGAACAGCTGCCACTCTTGCAGCTGCTAGGGAGGTGCCATTATTGGACATTTGTAAAGCGGCTACTTGGAAATCAGTGCATACCTTTACAAAGCATTATAACTTGGATGTTTTGTCCAGAAGTGATGCCAAGTTTGGCACAGCAGTCCTGCAAAGTCTGTTTCCAAAATAGAGTTCTGTGCCCACCTCCAGGGGGTACTGCTTGGTAGTCTGCACAAAGTTATGAATATTCTGAGCATTACTGGGGTTAGAAGGAAAAATTACTTACCATAGTAATCTTCTTTCTTCCCAGTGATGCTCAGATATTCATAACTCCCTCTCATCCTCCCCTTCCAGAACTTCAGCCTCTGCATTCTGCATGCTAGTGCCACGTAGCCATACCCTTCTGGGTACACTTATCTATGCTAAATAGGTTTTAACAGAATTTTCTGTCTCTCTTAATAGTTTTCTCACTGTCTGGTGAACACCATTATTATAGATATAGTCCTTCCCTTGGAGGTTTTTTTTTGAAGTAAATTGTTTCATTAGGCTAATCCTAAAAAATGTTTTAAAAAATCAGTTGTCGAATTTTTTCATATTGCCTGACTTCCAGACTTCTTACAAATCTGAAGGGCTTAGAACACTACAGCTGGTAGAGGCAGTATTTGAAAGATGCTCACGTGCAAAGAATTCCATCATTTGCATGTGTTCCATCTCTCCGGGCAGTCCAACCCACCAGGTTGACTACACAAAGTTATGAATATCTTAGCATCACTGGGAAGAAAGAAGATTACTATGGTAAGTAATTTTTTCTACTAGTACTTCTCCATCCTTGCTAGTGACTGCACAGAGCTTCCTGGAACAAGTTTCCAAACGTAATAGAAAGTAATAGAAAAAGTAACTTACCCAACACGGCCAATAACACATCATGATTCACAGTGTCAAATGCCACAGAGAGATTAAGGAGGAACAAGATGGAACAGGGCTGCCGATCTCTTGCTATTAGAAGATCATTCAGCACACGGACCAGGGCCATCTCAGTACCATGCCTCTTCCTAAATCCAAACTGGAGAGAATCATAGATGTCGTGGCTGGACAGATGATCATTGAGCTGCTGCGCAACCACCTACTCAATAACCTTGCCCACAAAGGGCAGGTTAGAGATGGGTCTGTAGTTTGCCAGACAGTCCGGGTTCAAGAGAGGTCTTTTTAAGGAGGGGTCTAACAACCACCTTCTTTAGAGGGACCGGAAAAACACCCTTCTCTAATGACATCCAGACTATCTGCACAAGGACCGGGCTGATTTCCTCAACACACCCCAGGTCATTGGGCCCAGGTCCAAACTACAGCTAGGTGGCCACAGAGTCAGGATGATCCTCACAATATCAGCGATTTCTGTCAGCTCAAAGTCAAACAAGGTCAACTGAGGGCATGCCACCTCTCGCCGACTTCCACCATGCCCAGTGGGGGGCTGAACAGATCCCGGACCTGATGGTGGCAACCTTATCTGTGAGGAACCAAGCAAACTCCTCACACCTATCTTGTGTAAAAACTCCACCAGGCTAAAGACAGACTGGATTGCACAGTCTGTCCACAGTCTGGAAGAGCTGAGCAGGTTGATTCTCCACAGCTGCAATCTCCCTGGACAGGAACTCTGCCTTTTTATGGGAAGTTGCTGATTGATAGACCGCATAGTGGTCCATCAATCTAAGTCTGTCATCCTCCAGGTCCGATACCCGCCAACGCTGCTCTAACCTTCAACCCTCTCTCCTCATCTCTTTCAAGGTCCCATCAAACCATGGTGACCTTGGGCAAAGAGTGAGAGGGCAAACACGAACAGGAGCAATGGAATCCAGGGCTTCTGTCACCGCCTTATTATAGGCGAGGACTAGATTCACCAGATCCATGCATTCGCTCGGTAGACCTGATAGGTCAAGCACTGCCATTAGGCCATCTGGGGTCACGCTCCTCAAAGGGCAGTACCGGATCATCTTTATAGGGGCAGGCCTATTGGGGGAGCCACAAAACTGAACCCTATGGTATGATAGTCAGACCATCTGACTGGTTCCATCACTAAGCTGGATATCTCCATCCCCGGGAGGAACACCAAGTTCAAAGCGTGACCACCAGGGGTCACGGTGGTAACAACCTGTGTGAGACCCAACAAAATCATTAGTTGGAGGAAGTGTCTTCCAAACTGCGAGAGTTCATCATCGACCCAAGCATTGAAATCCCCCAGAATTAACCATCTGGGGAATCCCAACACTACGTCTACGATGAAGCCCGCGACTTCCTGCAGAGAAACATTCCTATCCTTGGGTGGGCAGTAGGTGAGAAATATCTTGCGTCCCTCACCCGCTCCCACAATACACTCAAAGGAGTTGTAAGCCCCCACTGAGATATCCATAAGGCCCAGTTCCAATCTAAAACAAATGGCTACTACTCTGCCCCTACGATCCATCCTCGGGTGGTGTATCACTGTGTAACCGACTGGAACTGCTGAAGCCAATATTGGGCCAGCATTTTCATCCAGCCAGGTCTCAGTGACGCAAGCCAGGTCAGATGACCCAACAAGGTCTTCAATTAAAGCAATCTTGTTTGCCAAGGAAGTCCCGCGTCACCTGCCTGCAAAAAGCAGAGTCCTTGAGTATGGGAGCCAGGCAGGGAGGACCCCTCTCCTGGACCCATTTTACCCCAGGGTGTCTCTTTGTTCTCACTACCCCAATCCAGTCACTCCCCTCCATCCCCCCTCCAGACCCAGACCCCCCTTCTCCTCCTAACTATCCCCAAAGCTCGGCACACTCTATATACATCCAGGGACAGCTGGATACTAGCTGCATCAAAATGATGATGATGATGGGCGCCGGCAGGGCCACTTGATGTTCCTCTGTAAGGCATGGAAGAGTTAGTCCAGAAATGATTTGATGGACTTCTTTGGCAGCTGTGCCAGATGGGGAATGAAGAGTTTGCCAGTAAGTGCAAAGGCTGGCCAGGATCTCAGACATTTTACGTGGCCCATTTTATAAGTATGTTTGATCCTGTGTTGTGGAGAAAGAGAATGCCTGACCAAGAAACCAAGGGCACTCATGCTGTGCAGAATCTACACATACCAACGGAATGCAATTCTGTGAAAATTTGGAAACTTTGACCTAATTCTGTGGAAATTTTGTTTTCAAAAGTGTAATGTTTTTCATGGCTTAGTGATCTGGGGTTTGCATAAACTGCAGATTCTTTGCCACATTCTACAGAAATTTATTCTGAGGTTTACATACTCTGCAGAAGGTTGTTCTATGGTTTTCATAGAAATTGGGCTGACAGTATCGCCTAGAGGTTAGAGTAATGAGCTGTGAATGAGCTTGGTACATCCAGCAGACCTGAGTTTGGTTCCTACAACTTGCACTTGCATACTGTGTGACCCGGAGCAAGCCATTTAACCTTCCCAGTGCTCCCAGGTCATCCCTGAAAACAGGCATCGTGACTCTGGGGCCTTACCTGGTTACCAAAGAATAAAAAAAAAAAATACTTTCTGGAATTATGCAGAATTCCAAAGGAAATTCCCAAAAACATTTTGGAAGCAATAAAGTTGCCATTCTGCATGAATTTGGACAGAGGAATTTTGCATTCTGCATTGCTGTAAAGGACACCCTTGTCCTTTTTGAATAGCCACATACAAGTTTATATGGATGCTTGGAGGGCCTCCTATAGATATGAGTGTCAGCTCCTATGTTCTTAGGGCAAGAGAAGTGCAAACCACTGAACTGCATGTTGGTCTTGTAATGTTTTCTTGTGACTGTGTATTTGAATTTGACGTGGAACCTTTGTAAATGAGCACTTTTGATCAAAGGTAATCTCCAAAGTTTTCAATAAATAACAATCAAAGGTGAGAGTTCTGGTGCCCTAGGACGCAAGAGGCGACACTTTTATATCCATAAGAGGCCCTCCTAGCATTCCTATCAAAGTATTATAGAGTGTGCACTAATTTTTTTTAATTATCTTTCTATCTGTAAAACAGTCCCACACTGTTTTGAGTGAGTCCCGCTACTGAGAAGCCTATTATTTTGGCACATCACATGATACAGTCTTTTGGAAATAAAAGAATCTCGAGCACTAACTGAAAGACTTGCTGTGATTGGACGGCAGATTCACATGTCAGAGGAGTATAGAGTCTGAGTTCTAGCACAGAAAATGAGCTGGGAAGCAAAATTGGCTTGGAATCCAGCTGAGGTTGCCTTGGGGGCCAGGCACCTGATACTGAGAGTATTCTTGCTGTCCACCAAGAGTCAGTTTAGCCTGGAGTACAATAAGTAGTGGTTCATACGCTGGCCAGCCAGCAGAACCAACCTAGCAATACAGTTGCATAACATTGCTTTCTTTTGATATCTCAGTGCCAACTTTACCTGTCTCTCAGTTTGAACAGATCCAGAGATTTCCCATATATTCTGATGGATGAAAGCAGGTCTGATTGAATCCAGATCCTCCCAGAGACCTCAATCCAAAACCCTGCAGACTCTGGTCTAACTTCTGCATTTGCTACCTGATGGCCACCGGAATCCTATTTCTGCTCTGCATATTTGCACACTTTGTAAGAGGGCAATTCATTATTTTAGACGTATCTCACTTCCACGGCATTTGCAAGGCATTTCCACAGCTGAAATATCATTGTACTCCTTTATTTTATTATGATTGGCTAACTGAATTTCATTTAGGCTTACCAAATTCCAAAACAAATAAGCTCTGTTTGGTTAATAACTTGGCTGCTTAAGAGTTTTGAAACGAGTCAGCACCAGATATCGTTTACGTTTTATCTTGGCTCCACTGACTTCCAGTTCTTTTTGGGTTGGATTCTAAAATGTTACCCCTGATGAGATCACAGTTCCTCTTTTGTTTTTGACAAGGAAATAATACTGTCAATGACTTGTGAAGAAAATTGTCTCTGGCATGACACCAAGTTATTTCACTGAACTTATTACCGTTTATGTCCCCTCTCATTCTGATAATATCCTTACCATCTGGCTTGCCTTTTGAACCCTCCATTTGCCCTGTAACTGTGTGTGAACACGCTTAAGGAGCAGCTCAGGACTCTTGAAAAATCACTGAAAAACTTTTAAGGGAACAGGACCTGTGTGATCATTGGTAGCTGTTTATAATATTGTAATTCAAAGAGATGCATTGCAAAGCTCCGAAAGATCCAAGGATAATGATAGTTGAATAAACACTGATGTGAACAAATGTGTTTTGTATTGTTTTATTTTTTATGGACAACATTTTGTATGGTTCCCTTCATGGAACCAGTAATTGGGAGTTTTGACTATGTCATGGTTTGTGTACAGAATTGCTAAGCATGAGCTGCTGACATATCAGAATAGAGTTGAGAGTTCTGCACGCAAACTGTGACTAGCTCCATGAAAACTGAAAATAACTCCACAATTCACAGCTTGTAGTGCAAATTGCATCAAATTGCTATGCAATTCGTTGCAACTGTGCAAATTTTACTATGTGACTTGACACAATTCAGCACCTTGCAGTGATTTTTTTAATGCAATTTGCATCACAAATATGCTACAAAGTGTGAATTGCGTCAGTTTGCATAGTAACATTTGTGTGGTTGTGGAGAATTTGCATAGTGCACATTGTGTAAAAACTCTGCGTAGTGCGCAGTGTACAAATGTGCTGCAATTCACGCACAAACTTTAAATTTACAGCATACTTAACCGTGAAATAGTCAAAACTCCAAATTACTTGTTCCTTGAAATTACTGTGCAGAATATTAATTTATTAAAGATTTTGTGGACTGGGTGAGAACCCAAAGACAAACATGGGGAACCCAGGGATCTTCTCTGTCTGTCTGTCGGTCTATCTACAGACAGTATCTATGTATGTATGCATGTATGTATTTTTCTATCTATCATTCTGTCATTTGCAGACAGTATCATCTGTCTGCATGTCTGTCTCGGAGTGTCTGTCTATCTATAGACAGTGTCTCTATCTATCTATCTATCTGTCTATCTACAGACAGTATCAATCTATTGGTTGGTCTGTCTGTCTATCTAGAGGTGCAGTCAAGGGACTTTAACCACACAAAAATGGGTAAATTCTACCACTACTACTACTACACATACCCTGAAGGGCATTATTGCAATTATAACATGAATTTGTATACAAATAAAAAAAAAAAAATACAATAGGTTCAAAGAAAGTAAACATTTGTTCAGCAGGATCTTTACCAGATGCCTGTTGCAGGATTTACTCATGGTCATGTGACATGTTTATGTAAATGAGGTAACAGGACTTTCATGATCCATTTATAATGTAGAATCATATTGTCCTGGCTGTCCCTTTGGCCTAGCCTGTAGATGACCAGAGTTCAAGAGTGACTCTGATTGCCTTGTTGGGAAGCAGGCCAGGCTGTAGGTAGCTGCCAGACGACAGTGTGTACTGGCGAGAGAGAGAGAGGGAGAGATGGCTGTGGGTTCAGGAGTTTCATGACTCATTTTATAATTCTTCCAGCTTCCATAGTTCTCCTGTGCACTGCGGCATGATTGTGCTGCACTTGAGCTACTTGTGCCGTAACTGTTAGACCACAAAAAAGGTGGGCTATCACTGCAACACAAGGGTCATGAGTTGTGCATTGAAAATGGCATGTGTGTCAAAAAAAGTGATGCATATATCTTTTTCCAGCAGCAAACAGATCAAAGGGTCACAAATGTGTCACATTGTTTGAGAACCGTGTGCAAATATTGTGGAGCTGTTGCAGAGATGCAGCTGTGGTAGAACAACTGCCACATCTCCTGCGCCCAAAGCGTTGAAAATCCTGGCTCTAATCTTCTGCTTGTGACATCACAATTTGCTGCTGTGGAACTCTCTATGATGTCTTCGACTGATGATTTTGACCTTAGGTGGTGAATAAGCAGCTGAAGCAGATTAACTCTAAAGGAACAGACGACTTCTTCTCATGCAAATGCTCAAAACAAGATAGAATGGGGTGGAAAAAGAACAAAGTGTCAATTATAAGTTGAACTGAGTCTAAATATTGCTTTTTTTAACTCTTTCAGAGGTGTCGCTCTTCATGTGGGCATACCCACCATTTAGAACTAACCTGTCCAATAGGGGACACAATACTGAGTCACAAGAGATAAGCTGTAAATCATTGCACCATGATATATTTGCCAATCCCTTGGCTGTGAACCCCCACCACCACCACTGCCACCATCTATGCTCAAAGTGGATTGTACACCCCTTTTGTGCCAGTGGTCAACAAAGTGTGCTGGTGTGCAGAAAGGGAGCAGGTTTACCCTGCAAATGGAATGCAGGGCCACACTCAAAAGGACGATGATCTCCATTTGGGCGGTTGCTCATTCGCATTGCAACATGCCTGGAAAAGGGCACTGTGCAAACCAGTAAGCTTGTGTAATAAAAAATTTCTTGCTGGACCACTTAAGCAATATCTCACCTCAGGAGGTTGGGCACAAGGCCGCAGGCCGGATGCATCCAGCACCTGAGAAGTGACGTTATCCCTGCATGACACACACCCTGGAGGGCATTATTGCTATTATACAATGATGTGTTGTTATATACAGAATTAAAAAAATAATTTTAAAGAATGCTTTTATTACTGTGGAAAAACATTTTTGTTTCTTAAGAGAAGATGCAAACAATGCAAATGCAAGCAATCAGCCAAGAGGTTCACAGTGCCGAGACTAGGCCTGTGATGTTATACTGGGATAACATCACTGTGCCAGGCACACACTGACCAATCAGAGCCCAGGATTCTTTCTTTGCCATTGTATAATTAAGCAATAATGCATGTCAGAGTGTGGTATATCCTGGGATACCATCACGACTCGGGTGGTTGGGCACAAGGCTGCAGGCCGAGTACGTCCAATGGTCGAGAAGTGATGATCTCTCATGACATACCACACCCTGGAGTGCATTATTGCTATTATGAACTGGCTTAAAAGTTTTTGCAGTAAAAAAAAAACAAACTGTTATAACCTTTTGAAAGTGACATTTTTGAGGTGTTGTATGTGTACCTTTTAAGAAAACAGTTCCTGGAAGGCTCTGGGCAGTAGGTGGTGCTGCTGTAACTGGTGTTTGTGGAGGAAGTGCAGCTGTGAACTCTGACTCTTCCAGTGCTGTATATTGTGGTCAGGAGCCAGGCAAACTGTGTGTGCTGGGCTGTTCTTTATTTTTTAACACACAGGTTTTTGTATGTTTTTATATCACTAGAGCCACAAGAAGGGGAAAAAAGTCACACTTTAGAAACAGTGCCAACTGAGTAGCAGGGACACTTCCAGTCTTCTGAATAGACTGGTAAGTTACCCAGTCTCTATTTAGCTCAGCCCTGGCAACTGATACAATACATACAGGACAATGTTAGATAAGGATTTTTTTTAAAAAATATGACAGAAAATGTCTTTATAAGCTCTACTGCGTATGGCAAACGGGCAGTCGAGTGCATACCGAGAGAGAGAGAGAGAGAGAGAGAGATGGTAAAACCACATGCAGAAATGCTTCATAAAAAAAATAGCGGGTTGGGTTGCGGCCACAGAACTAGAAGAAAAATAACGGGTTGAAGTTTTGGCAGTACATTTCGGCAGTCTAACTCAGGTTGCCAGAAAGCACATTCTTTGCTATGAGCAGGGTCACAGGGGTGTTTGTGTGGAACCCCAATGAACAGAAGTGGATGTGTTTTGGGTAAAGTGAGGAGGTTGGTGGCTGGAGGCTTTTTGAAGCCATGAGTATGTAGTCAGATATCATCACAGCTTCAAAGACCTCTTGGCCAATCTGCATCCTCCATTTTCATCCTCTAGTTCATAATAAAAGGTATAGAATCACAAACTTTTTTCACCCTGCCTGTTGGACACTAACAGGCTGGTGCTAAGAGCATCATAAAAGTCGGTTCAGTTCAGCCCCTTTAGAACTGTTGGGGGATGGAGACTGGAGAGGGACAAAATGGTAGAATGGCCTTTGTAAGGAACATGGCTAGGGAGGGCTGGGGGATCCACTGTACTACTGGTGAAGAAACTGAGTGGGGGTGAGGCACGGGGGCCCCATGGATTACCAGGGAGATGTTGAGAGACTGAACAACAATTTTTTCAATGGTGCCCACAAGCAGGTGAAAAAAATGAGTTGGGCAGGTAGGCGGACAACTTAGTGTGCTGGTACTACTACTGCTCCTGCATGCCTGTGTATGGCACTGTGCCCAACGTGAACAGCTGTGCATGAATTCTTAAAGAGCAACAGTCATGCACAGTGGCCCACATCATCTGAAAGCCCATGAAAGGCCCTTTTTAATGATGTATTTGGCTTACCTGTAGCTGGAAACAGTTCAGAGTTACAATTGACTATACATCTGGCATATATCAATACTACATTACCACCAGTATATGAGACCTTGTGATGTCATGGAGGAAGAGGATCTGCTTGTCCACATGTAGTCAAGCATATATTGAACATGCATGGGTAACCATACACAGTGAGGCTGTGATTCTATCGAGCATTTAGATGACGTCATATTGATCTCAAGAACGAAGCTTGAGAAGTTTATGGTGTCATCTCAACTCCAAGATGGAAACATGAGCTGAGTTGGGCATTGTTGTTCATGTTTTAGTGTTTTTTATAGCATATGGTTGTACTGTATGTCAAAAGTGAACATTTCAGTTTATATACAGTAGTAAGCTGGAATCATTTGCTTCCCTCTCACCTACCTTTCTTCATTCATACTAACTATAGTAAAGATAAAGTATATCAACAGGGGTGGGCTCAGTAGGAGAAAAACATATATAGCAACTTTTTGTGACCTTTGAACAGTGTACAACAACTTGTCATGACCTTTGAACTGCGCACAACTTTTGCCCATGCACAACAAGGATGCTGAGAGTATGGAAATCCATATACAACAGCACTTAACTATGTAGTGCATTCCTCCATGAATGAGCACACATTTGTGATAGTAAACAGCACAGCACCACAGCAAGATATTTACAGTAATTTTTTCATGGTGGGCATGGCAAGACAGCAGGACCTGTTATACCCTTAAAGGGAAGGTCTCCTCAGCCTTTTTTCTGTATGCAGTATCTGTGTAGTTTGCAGCCAGGAACAATGATTGTCTCTACTGCACCGGCCCAATTTTACCAGGATTTAAATGTAAATAATGTTACTTTAACTTAAAGAGCAACTCTCTAATATAATAAAAAGCTTAAAAGCACTAGATTTACACCAATTTTGTTTTAACTTTTTTGTTTTCTACTTCTTTGTTGTTGTTTTTCTTTTTCTTACTTTCCCAGCTGCTGGTCTACTAAATATTGTAGATAATGCAGTGATTATTTTAAAGTTGCTAACCAGGAAAGGCACACTGAGCCGGAGCTCATTTCCAGGTGCGACCCAGGGGAAGGGAAGAAGGGAGTACAACAATATTCCTTAGGCTCACAAGAATAACACTTTAACAAAAATTACATATGATGGAGAAACAAATGGCAATGAGGACATCTGGTAACAGCGACAGTTGCTAAAGTAGACACAAATATCAAAGTACATCCATGAGCAAAGCAAATTAGCATATATGAAATACTAACATAA